>CM057450.1:119732500-121012500 GCA_016271365.2 Neoceratodus forsteri
TCTTCCAGAAGGTTTTCTTCCCGAATCCACGAGGTGAGTGACCGTCTCAGAGGTTCTGTCACCTTGATGTGAAAGGACTGTGGATGCGCGGTCGGCGACCACCGAGTGCTGAGCATCCACTGAGTAGTCCTCATGTGAAGACAAGCCAGAGGCACAGTGAACACAGAGGATGCCATGAGACCCAGCATCCGCTGCTTCAAGAGAGCTCAAACAGAGTCACTTTCTTTGATGAAGTGAGCCATCCGAAGGATGGCATTCCTTCTGTCCTCCGGGAGAAAGGCTTTTGCGCTGGAGGTATCAAGAAGGGCTCCTATGAACAGGAGCCATTGGGAGGGCTATAACTGCGACTTTCCTAAATTTAGCAGGACTCCAATGGACATGAGGAATTTCGAAGCCGGAGCCACGGCTTCCCGAGTCTCTTGTTTGGAGGGACTTGCTAGGAGCCAATCGTCCAGATACGAGAACACCTGAATTCCGAGCTTCTTGAGATGCGCTGCAAGAACTGTAAAGCACTTTGAAAAGACTAGAGGCGCCGAGGACAGCCCAAAGGGCAGGACTCTGAACTGGCAGTGTTGACCCAATGCCACATATCTGAGGTACTTGTGGTGGTTTGGGTGTATGAGAACATGCTGATAGGCGCTCTGCTTGTCTAGGGAGGCCAGTCAATCGTTTTGATGAATCAGAGGTAAGCGTGTACCAAGTGATATCATCTTGAACTTTTCCTTGTAAAGGAATTTGTTTAGCTTCCTGAGATCGAGAATTGGGCATATGCCGCTTGTTTTCTATGGAACTAGGAAGTAATGGGAGTAGAAACTTGTGTTCCGCTGAACCAGCCGGACCACTTCTACTGCCCTGTTGTTTAGAAGGTCTTGAATCTCGGAAGCAAGAAGGTCTGACACAGCCAGGCAGCTTGAGCTGTCGTTTGGGTGGGTGATCCAGAGAGGTTTCTGAAAGATTTAGAGAGTGCTCCTCGCGGATTATCCTGAGTATCCACTTGTCTGATGTGACTAACTTCCACTGGTTGTAAAACTGAGTCAGACGCCCTCCTACTGCTGAGCAAGAGTCCCTCTTGGACAGCCGAGGTGGGACTTGGGCCAGAATCTCAGAGGGTGGTACTAGGTGCTTTGGGGCTCTGTGCCTTCTGCTGCATTTTCTTTTGCAGCTGAGGGGTCTGGTTTTTATTGAAGCCCTCTGTGCCTTAACCAGGAAAGGACTGATGGTTATGAAACTGACGTCAGTTTCCACCCCTTTGAGGGGCTGCGGAAGGCGGTCTGGCAGTTTTGATGACCATTCTAGTTTTCTGTGTGGCCTCTAGTGCCTGCTCGACTTAAGGACCAAATAGACACGTACCATCAAAAGGCAAAGCCGTAACTCTCTGCTGGGCATCATTTGTGAATCCCAACGTGCGCAACCAAGAGTGGCGTCGGGTGCATATACCGGCCGCTGCTGCTCTGGAGGCAGTGCCAAAAGCATACATGGCAGCTTTAAGCTGCTGGCTAGTGGATTCAATACCTCTAGTAATGGTTTAAAGAAGCTCTGTGCTAACATTCGAGTCTGTGAGAGCTTCTACCGTGGCCTTGAGCGAATGCCAGAGTGCACACTCGTACCAAGAGAAATAACCCTGGTAGCTAGCAATATGCATGCCCAGGGAGGAAGCAGCAAAGACTCGCTTTCCCAAAGTGTCGATTTTGCAAGATTCCTTATTTATCAGATGTGCCATAGATTCTTGCAGAAGAACGGTCTTGTCATTCTCTGCTAGGACAACTATGGCATCAGCAAAGGCTTGTGACTGGCATATTTCGTATCTATGGATTCAGCCACAGAGGTAATAAGCACCAGCTTATCCCACATCATTTGTGAGAAAGTCTCAAAAGAGGGTTGCACGGGGGAGGGGGGAGTCAATTCCACTGGAATGTCCGGAACATGCAGATACTGCGGATGCAACAGTTTCCCAGGATCGATCTCCGAAGTCGGGAGAGAGAGAATGGTATTCACGTTTCTAAGCAGAGACTTAAAGGAAAGGTCCTCAATCAGAGGCTCTGCTGTAAGAGAAGGTTTGTTCACCACTCCCTAAGGAAGAATCATTGTCGGTCATCTTCCAATCGAAAATCAGGCTCAATATCTCCTACTAGTCTCGAAGGGACTGTATAGATAGGAAAGGGAGGAAAAAGAGGAGGAGGAGCACCGCAAATCAGAGTTAAAAACCCCGGCATTGCATGTGGCACCGCAGGCATACCTGGCACTGGAACAGAAGGCAGCTCCAAAAACACAGGCAGTGCCAGAGGAGCCGGCGCCACCGGACCAGAGGTTCCCAAACCCCAACTCGCCAAGGAAAGTCTGAGAAATTCAGCAGAAGATAAAGGCACCAGTGTAGACCCCAGCACCACAGCCCTGAGAGGGAAAAACACCAGAGTGCGGCGTCGACGGCACCGAAGAAGGCGCTGCGCGACTAGGAAGCCCCAACCTCCCTGCCCACAGGTCTGAAACCGGAAGGCCCTGGTGATGGACTCACCGACTTGGGCAGACGGGACAAATGCTGAATCCACTGCTCCATAAGAGCAGCCCAATGGTGAAACTGCTCACCGGAGGACCTCCCAGGGGGCAGGGAGGCACTCCAGAGTCGAGGATGACGGTCAACAGAAACAGAAGCCGAAGGAGACCCCAGAGGAGACTGAGTCAGGCCCCTGCCGCTGGTAACAGATGATCGACGCACAGACGTACTGAGGGTGACCTCGAGTGAAACCATTTCTTTTTCGACCAGGAGGCCGAAGAAAAACTTAAGGGAGAGGTGGCAAGTCCTCAAGAGTTGAGAATGGGACCACTTCTTTTTGAAGAACCCCCAGCTGATGAGGGTGGTGGACAGACCCAGCCCGCTGACAGCACAGCTTTCATGTGAAGTCTCCCTACCGTCATCTGCCCCGCTCATGGTCGACTCCATCATAGAAGGGCTGAAGACTTCTCTGACAAAACTTGTTAACTTATTTAAACTGATAAAAATATTAAAACTAATCAATACTGAAACTCTACAGCTGCTGTCATATAGACCTGAAGTTTTGACTCTCCAGCGGGCGAGCAACGTCATCACTGAAACACACTCGACAGCGGGGAATAAAGGAACTGAGGCGGTCAGAAGGTCGATGCCAAGATGGCCTATAGGCGCGAGCCGAGCTTGCAGTACCGCTTCCTCACGGCCCTACCTAGGCGCTGGCCCTCCTGAAGACTTTTGGCTCCCGCTGTGTCCTAGTGCCTCCAGCAAAGTCCCATTAGTGTGAATGAGTGGTGGAGACCATGTCCATGAAGATCAGCACTAATGTACCAATTAAGCAATAAGGCATGACCAGGGGTTAGATTAACAGTTTGTTAATCACCCACTAGGGGTGTAATGTGGCACGAGGCACAGCCGAGTGCCATATTGCACCTAGGGGATGATTCACTAACTGTTAATCTAACTCCTGGGAATGCCTTATTGCTATTATAAAAAACTGTTCCAAAAAAGAGTGTTAAAGAATACTTTTTGAATGTTTCCTCATTTACAGTGAGATTTTTAATAAAATAGTTCTTCCACCAACAGTTTAAGAATGCTGGTTCAAAATCAGAATGCATTATTCCAGTCATTCAGCAGTGCTAGAGGATAGAATGCTGACAGGAAGAATCCATGTGCCATTGTGATCAGGCTATACATGACAGTGTAACATGGATTAATGTGAGGCTGTTGGAATCCTAACAGCCAATCAGATTGCAGCATTTCTGAGACCCTTTTTATAATTAGGGTTCAATATAAAGTAGGAAAATGTGGCGTTACAGTGTTTCCAACATTAAGTCCCCTCCCTCACTCCCAAGCAGCAAAAGGATAAGACCACACAAACAACCGCACGGTTAACAAGCCCCAAGGAAGACCCCACCACTGATTTGTCAAGACACCAGAGACCCAAAATCCTAATGTTTTTTTTTCCTTTTGCTGCTTGGGGGCCGGGGGCATTTGGGTTGGAAACCCTAACACCACATTTCCCTACTTATGTGGCATTCAGTTACCCTAAGTGGTGCAACAACAAAGTTTTTTTGCAAACAATTTTCTTCCTTTTTGCGATAAAGGAATTGTATCAACAGATGCAGATGCCCTGTATGAAGAGAAGACTCTGTGCAGTTCATGTGGCCGCTGTACAATGGACTGGTTAGACCACACCTTGAGTACTGTGTACAGTACTGGAGACCACACTTGAAGAGGGACATACAGCTCCTGGAGAGGGTACAGAGGAGGGCAACTAAGATGATACGAGGGCTAGGGGATTTGATGTATGATGACAGACTTGAGGAACTCTGCCTGTTTTCATTGGAGGAGAGGAGAGGAGAGACAGGGAGGACATGATTGAGGTCTTCAAGTACCTCAAGGGGAATAAATAGGGTAAACATGGAGGGGATCTTTAGACTAAAGCAGGGAGGTATCACCAGAGGGCATGGTTTGAAGTTGGAAGATGGAAGGGTGAGGGGGAAAAAGAAGAGGAGGTTTTTCACTGAGAGGGTGGTGGACCCTTCAAATGCACTGCCTGGTGAGCTGGTTCAGAGATCCACAGTGCAGGGCTTCAAGAGAGGGTGGGACAGACACAGAAAGTGGATGTATCAGATGATGGCCTGTCCCAGGGCGGTGGGGATGGATGATAGGGGTTTCTGGAGCACAAGGGAAGGGAGGGCCTCGGCACCCAACTAAGGATCTGAGGTTCGAGCAGACTCGATAGACCGTAAGGCCTAATCTGCTGGCAAATAGTACGTTAGTATGTTAGTTCGGTGCAGCAACAGATATGAGGAATTCATGGGGCTGTCTGGTGGGCTGTGGAAGTGCAGGGCCCTGTGGTTCCTGCACTTCTATGTGGCCAGAACTACAAATGCACAGGGAAAAGAGTGCATTTGTCAGCCAGTGCACAGGGCCCTTTGCTACCTAGGGGTGCAGAAGACCAGGGCCCTATGCCAAGAGGACTGTAGTCTTCACTATATGCAACCCAGGCCTGTGTGGATGGATAACCTTGCACCTTTTATTCCCGGAGGGGTGCCATTCCCCCCAGCCTCACCTCATCCAGCTGGGTCACTGAGCTCGCCCCCCAAACTTGGATCACCAGCACAGGATCACAAAGCATACCCGTTGGAGTCAACAGTGGCACTATACACAGTTTGTTAATTTTACACATTTTTTTCCTATTCTGACCCCCCCAAAATTTTCAAGATACTCGTTTTATGACTCGCCTTATAAACACGACATGGACCATTTATAGTATACTTGCTGAAATGTCATTTCACACAAGAAGTGCATGTCACATTTATGAGGTGGTATAGAAAAATGGCTATGTTGAAAGTTTGGAGTCAAAATAGTGAAAATCAGTGAAGTTATTAGCGAACCTTGACGTTGACTCATAACCCGGGCATTTTACCGTATTTGTACACCAAACTGTCAACATAGCCTTTTTATTAGCCCAGCTTACGAACCCGATAGTGAAAATGTTCAAATCCCCACCAAAACATCATTCCGCAGCACTGAAACACCATTCACAGGTGCAAAAGAAAAAATTACTCACCTTAGTAATGTTGTTTCTTCTAATGGAGTCTTGCTATATTCTGACGTATGCAGTGAGTCCCAACCTTCGAACTGCCCCGGAGATGAAAGAGTTAACTTTCCATGCCAGGCATGGAACGCTGAGCTCGAGCTCAGTTGAGACTCTGTCTGTTGTTCCTCAAACTCAACCGTCAGATCTTTACGTGCTAAACTCACTAAGGTCCTGTGTAGAAGCTGTAAACCTACACTAGACAACTGGCTACTAAACATAAAACACATTTTTTGGTCCCAACACAAAGACTCAAGTCAGGAGACCCAAAATTGAAAACACAACACCCACTCACCCCAAAAAAGAAGGGGTGAAACAAAAAGGAGGGCACCTACTAAGTGCCAACACTGCACTGCCCACCCACATCCCAAAAACAGAGGTTCTGAGAGGGGCAGGCAGGGGGGGAGGTCAGAATATAACTAGACTCCATTAGAAGAAACAACATTACTAAGGTGAGTAATTTTTTCTTCAAACAACATGAAGTCTTGCTATATTCTGACGTATACCAATTCTAAACAGTACCTCCATGGAGGAGGACAGAACCTACTTAGGAAATAGGCTATGAAGCACAGCTGTGCCAAACCAAACATCACTCCTAGCCTGGATGTCCAAGGAGTAATGCTTGGTAAAAGTGTGAACTGTTTTCTAGGTAGCTGCTTGACATATCTCTAGACTAGGGATGTCCCTGGCAGCGGCCGAGGAAGCAGCTATACCTCTGGTAGAGTGAGCCCTCAGGCCTGAGGGAGGAACCTTAACCAGTTTTTCATAGCAAAATTGGATACAAGAGACAATCCACCTGGCAATGGATCTTTTAGTGGCAGGTTTCCCTTTATCAGCCTCACCATAAGTGAGGAACAGTTGGAGGGAGTCAAACATGTGACCCTTGGTACGCTCTATGTAGTAACTAAGGGCTCTTTTCACATCTAAACTGTGCAGTCTCCTCTCGCCAGAGGAGGAATGGTCAGTGAAGTACACTGAAGAGACATAGATTGATTAAGGTGGAAATCTGAAACCACCTTAGGCAAGAACTTCCTGTTAGTCCTGAGGACCACCTTATCTCTATGAAAGGAGATAAAAATCAGGCTCCACTGACAAGGCTTGTAATTCACTTATGCGTCTGGCAGAAGTGATGGCTACCAGAAACACAGTCTTCCAAGTCAAGTACTTAAGCTCTGCTGAAGATAAAGGCTCAAAAGGGGGTTGCATAAGCTGAGCAATGCAAACATTAAGGTCCCAGGCAGGGGCAGGGTCCCTGAATGGAGGGTTGATGTGAAGCAATCCCTTGAAAAACTTGGAGAAAACAGGGTGAGCTGAGAGAGAACAGGGCTTACCAGCTGAAATAAAAGCAGACACAGCTGCCAGATGCACTTTCAGTGTGGCTGGTCTCAGCCCCAAGGTATTTAAGTGAACCATATAATCAAGGACTGTGGGCAGATCAGCAGATTCTGGGGAAATATGCTTCCCAGAGCACCATATGGAAAATCTTTTCCATTTAGAATTATAAGTAGCCCTGGTGGAAGATTTTCTAGAAGCCTTCAGGATATCCATTACACCTTGGGAGAGGTGTAGATCAGCAAACTCTAACTCTTCAAGAGCCAGGCCTTGAGATTGAGAGATTTGAGGTTCGGGTACCAAACCCTCCCCTGAGCACAGGTTAACAGGTTGTAATTCCTGGGAAGACACAGGGAAGATGGACTGCTAAGGACAGTAGGAGTGGACACCAGGGCTGTCTGGCCCAGTCTGGAGCAATCAGGATCATCTTGCAGGGTTGAGATCTGATTTTACTAGACTTTGAACAGGAGAGGAAGGGAAAGCATAGAAACTTCCCTTCCAATTGACAACTAAGGCATCCAGGGGACTGAGCCCAACACTGGGGTCTGCAGCAAAAAAGAGGAAGTTGGTGATTGTCTGGGGCTGCAAAAAGATCTATCTGCGGGGTGCCCCATCTGGAAAATATCACCTCCAAGATCAGGGGATCCAGTGACCATTCGTGATGGCCCTGGGAAATCCTGCTGAGAGCATCTGCCAGGACATTGTCCTTTCCTGGGAGGTGAACTGTCGTGAGGGAGGTGTTCAGGGAAGTGCTAGAAATACTGCTCTGAGTTCCAACAGATTGACATGGAGCAGAGATTCCTGAGGGGACCACAACCCCTGGGTGGTGAGGTCGCCCATGTGAGCCTCCCACCCCAAGAGGGAGGCATCTGTAGTAAGGATTAAAGAGTGAGACTGAGTGACAAAGGGAACCCCTTGTCTCAAATTGTTCTGATCCTGCCACCACTGTAGGGCCTGGATCAGGTTCGAAGTTACTGGGATCAGTTTGGTCAGAGGTCCTTCCTTTAAGACCAAAAGGCTCTCAAATGGAACTGAATGTCCCTCATCTGAAATCTTGCTCCCTGCACTACTGCTGTAGAAGCAGCCATGTGCCCCAGGAGCTGTAGAAAATGCCTTGCTGGTCGAGACACCTGCAGGGTGAATGAGGAGGCCAGAAAGACCAGGGTCCTTGCCCTGTCCAGGGGAAGGAAGGCTCTGGCCTTCTCTGTGTCTAGCTCTGTGCCTATGAAGGTGAGGAGCAGGACAGGCTCTAGAACTGACTTTGAAAGATTTAGAAGGAAACCCGAAGAGGTGAGCAGTTGCTGAGTTATCTAAGTGTAAATTGACTTGGTCTGGGGACTGGCCTACTATGAGCCAGTCGTCCAGGTAAGGGAAGATGGCAATTTTCTGCCTTCTTAGAGAAGCAACTACTACTGCCAGGCATTTTGTGAATACCCTAGGAGCAGAGGTGAGGCCAAAGGGCATTGCTCTGAACTGGTAATGGCCTGAGGGCAGCTCGAACCTGAGGTACTTTCGATGGGAGCTTCTGATGAGAATATGGAAGTAGGCATCCTTGAGGTCCAGCGACACCAGCCAGTCCCCTGGCCTTAGAGAGGGTAGAATAATTCCCAGAGTCACCATTTTGAATTTTGGTTTTAAAAGGTGCTTGTTTAAGTACCTGAGATCCAGGATGGACTGCCATTCTCCTGTCTTTTTTGGGGTAAGGAAGTACCTGGAATACAATCCTTTGCCCTGGTGTAGGGGTGGAACCCTTTCCACAGCTCTGAGAGCTAGGAGGGAAGAGGTCTCTGCCTCTAAGGCAAGTGCCTCTGATGGATTTGCAGGTGGAAAGGATCTGGTTCTCATCTTTGGAAACTTTTTGAAGCTGAGAACCAGTCCCTGGCTTACTACTTCCAGGACCCATTTGTCTGATGTCAGAGACTCCCAGTCCTGGACAAAGTAAGCCAGCCTGCCCCCTACAGGTAGCTGAGAATCGGCCCTGGCAACCCCATCAGGGTGCCTGCTTGGCAGGGGCTTTGGGCTGAGGGCTGGAAGCAGGCCTGCTTGTACCCCATCTGCTCTCCCTAAAGAACCCCTGGGCATAAGCAGAAGAGGGAGGCCTGGCTTGCAGTAAAAGGCCTAGTGAAAAGGCCTGCCCTGCCCCTGGAAAGCTGCCTTTGAGGAGTGGCCTGCCTTTCCTTGGCCTGTGCACTCCTATAGGTGGTCCTATACTCATCCATTTTCTTCATGTAATTCTCTGTCTGCTCCTCACAGAGAATTACCCACAACAAGGAAAATCCATGGCTTTAGTCTGGGTATCCTGTGACAGGCTAGTACATCTGAGCCAAGCCATTCTGCTGAAGTGCCACAGATGTAGCCATGACTCTTGATGACACATCATTAGAGTCCACTGCAGCATGGAATTGCACCTGGATGCCCCAATACCATCAGCAGCCACCTGCTCCAGCTCTCTAAGCTGCCTGGGACCTGTTTTGCTAGAGCCATAACAGTATCCCATCTGGATTTCTGATATCTAGCAACATAAGCCATATAATTTGCCTGTCTGAGTCCCAAGGATGCTGCCATGTACTGTTTCTTTGCCATGGCATCAATCCTCCTGGAGTCCTTGTCAGGGGGTGTGAAGCCAAAGGAATATTTGCCTTGTCACAGGCTGCAGCCTGCAGCCTGCACTACCCAACATGGCTGCATTGTTGTGTAAAGAACTCCGTATCAGAGCCTGACAATGTGTACCTCTTGTCCATTCTCTTATCACAGGAGGTACAGTGTGAGAAGTTTTAGAATTTTAACTGTCTGTTTCCAAAAGATTTATGCAAAGGAATAGACAGTCTCCTAGACTCTGGGATATCCATCATTTCCACATAGTCAGGCTCCTCTTGATCATCCACAGCTTCCTCCATAAGGAGCTGGAGGGTTTCAACCACTTTTATAAAACATAAAATGAGAAGGGGACTGGAGGAGACACTCCTGAAGGTCTGTCTGGGGAGATGTCCGGGTCAATGGGCACATCCAGACTTTCAAATCCACATTCACTCTCCTCATACTCCTCTTCCCCCTCCTCCGGTTCATAATATTCCTCTAAATTATACTCTTGAACCGGTGGAACCGGCCGAACCGAGCGCCTACCTGACGGTGCCGGTTCGGTCAGAACCGTGGAAAGCGACTGGACAATTTTGATCGCTTTGGCTATTTCTTCAGCGGCTGGAGAGGAAAGTTTTGGCTCCACACCAGCTGATTTTCTAGTACTTTTTGCTGGAACAGACTCCTCAGAGTCGGATCTCCTTTTGCCTGAAGAAGTCTCGCACTGGTCAGAGGGACTCCTTCTGGTTCGGTTTGAACCGAACCAGGTTGGCCATCCGGTTCAGCGGACTTTTTGGCCTCCCCTTCCCTGAGCCTACCAACTCTCTTTTCCAGGGTAGCTGCAAGAAAATTTTTGCAAATCTGGCAGTCTGCATTGAGGTGGTCAAACCCCAGACAGTAAACACAGGTGGTGTGGGGATCAGCCTTGGCAAAGACTTCCCCACACACACTACAGTGTTGAAACCCAGTGGGCCGGTTTTCTTTTGGGTTTCTCAGACATAGTGCCAGTCCTATCCAAACTTACCCGTTTATGGCAATCCACCAGGCAAGACCCTCTTATCGGTTCCCAACCGTGTCACGGGTCATGGAAAAAAACGTAATAAAATCCGTTTTTTTTTTAGAACCGATAAGAACCGGTAACCACACTCTAAAAGTACAACTTAAGATTTTTTTAAACAACTTGATTGGTTCAAACCGAACCGATGAACCGTTTACAAGTTCCACACAGAATAGATAAAATATAACCTATCTAGTACTCACAATACCACAGACAGAGACTGAACCGACAGGTTACGGTTTAATTTCGGTCGAAAACCGAGAAAACGGCACTTTAACCGACAAAATGAACTGAGCAGAAGGAGAAATCTCCGGAGCGACTGTTCAGTGAGGCAGAGTAAAGAATCTGACGGTTGAGTTTGAAGAACAACAGACAGAGTCTCAACCGAGCTCGAGCTCAGCGTTCCATGCCTGGCATGGAAAGTTAACTCTTTCATCTCCGGGGCAGTTCGAAGGTTGGGACTCACTGCATACATCAGAATATAGCAAGACTTCATGTTGTTTGAAACACATTTTCACCAGGATTTGAAAAATGACAGCTGTCATGTTCATGACGTGTTGTAAAGAAATGGCTATGGTGAAAAATTTGGGGTCAAAATGTTTAAAATTATCAAAGTTACAAGCAAATGTCTGGAGAGTGGATCTTCGCCCTGTGACCCGTTCAGGTGAGTGAGGGTGTGTGGGGTGGTGGGTGCTGAGTGGGAGGGGGGAAAAGAGAGTCAGATCAGAACGGGACTTTTCCTTTTTTAACAGGTTTAAGAAAAAAACATTGAGGGCAGTTATCTTTGTTTTAGACAGGGCGACGATCAGAGAATGGGGGGTGCCACTAAACACCGGGGAAAGATTAAAGGGGATGGCGATCAGAGTCGGAGGTGCCACTAGACACTAGGGAAAAATTTAATTATTAAGGGGACGGCAATCAGAGGGTGGACTTTGCCAGAAGACACCAGGGAAACATACGAAAACATATGAAATTGCCAGCAGATACAGGCCATTCGGTCTATCTAGTTTGCTCGAGTGTGCAGCACTTCAGTCCATTAGACTGCAGCTGCCCCCCCTCATATGCCCTCCCCCCATCTCGCACCCCCTCCTGGTTTGTACCCTTCCCTTGAATCTGTCCCACCCCTCTTTAAGCCCCCAACACTATGCAGCAATACGGCTTCCTCTGGCAGAGTGTTTCACCCTGTCACCGCCCTTTCTGTGAAATGGTGCCTCCACTGTTCCCTCTTGAACATGCCCCCTTCCAGCTTCACAGTGTCCCCTGCTTTCCCTACTGCCCTTAAAACTGAACATACACCTGGTGTCTACTCTGTTCAGACACTTCAGGTACCTGAAGGTCTCAATCATATCCCCTTCCTCACCCTTCTTTCCTCCAGTGTATACATACTGAGCTCTCTCAGTCTCTCCTCATATGGTCTGTCCCCCAACCCCAGGATCATTTTTGTTGCCCTGCACTGTACCCCCTCCAGTAGTCTGAAGTCCATTTGCAAGTAGGGGTGCCAGAACTGCATGCAGTACTCTAGGTGCAGTCTTACCAGGGACCTGTACAGGGGCAAGATGACCTTCCCACTCCTGGAAGTAATCCGCCTTGCTATGCAACCTAGCATTATGTTTGCCTTCACTGCTGCCTTCCTGCACTGAGCAGAACTGTTCATCTCCACGGTTACCAGTACTCCCAGACCCTTCTCCTCCTCCAGATTTTGTTAACGGGACACTCTCCAGCCAGTAATTGTGTCCTGGGTTCTTGCCTCCTAAATGCATCATCTTGCACTTCTCGGCACTGAAACCAATCTGCCAAGTTGAGACCATTCCTCCCGTTTTGCCAAATCCTCCTGAAGTACTTTGCCCCCCACCACCCCAGTCTACCTCGGCACAGATCTTTGTGTCATCTGTGAAGAGACTGATCTTGCTCTTAATCTCTACTGCAATGTTGGCTATGAAAATGTTAAAAAGAACCGATCCCAACACAGAGCCCTGTGGTACACCACTTATTACTGCGCTGGGTTCAGATGCCTCCCCCCTAACTACTACCTTCTGCTGTCTACCCTGCAGCCAGTTCTTAACCCATCTGACCAGTATCTTCCCTGCTCCCAGACTCAACTTGCAGGTCAGCATACTGTGTGGCACCAAGTCAAAGGCCTTGCTGAAATCATTACTGGGACGGTGACAGGAGGATGGGGGAGGGGTGCCACTGGAGACCAGGGAAACATCAAACCATTATGGGGACGTCAATCAGAGGGGGGGGGGTGCCACTAGACAACAGAGAAACATGAAATTATTACTGGGACAGCGATCAGAGAGTAGGGGAGTGCTATTAGACACCAAGGAAACGGCATCTCACTGTTCTCATTGCAGCCAGCAGCACGAGTTCCAGCTGCAGAAGTCAAGGAAGTCCCACTGTTCTCATACAGAGAACATGAGTGAACGGATCCTCTCGCTAAGTTGGGCACCTGGGATTTTGGTTCCCTAGAAAAGGTATTTCTATACGTTTTTTTTAAAACAATCAAACATCAGAATCTAGCTAAATGGTCCCATTTAGCTAGGTTCTGTTCATTTTTTAAAATGACTAACATTTTTATGTCTTTTTCCATGCTTGTTAGTTTGAGAAGAAAAGCAACAAGATGGCGGTCTAATGGCACAAAACAATGCTTTGTACTGTGAGAAGCAAGTGGTGAGAAACCAAATGAGGATCCTGCAACATCCAATTCTTCACTTCACACCAGAATGTTATCTCAAAAAACCTACTGAGCATGCTCAGAATGGGACAATACTAAACTTTAAAGCCTTATATCTCTGGAACCGCTTCATATATATATATTTTTTTTCTTTAAACTTTATGTTTATTATTTTACAGCAAACATACAGTTACATTCGCTAACATTCAACATGACATCACTGCTTTACAATAACCAGGCGGACGCCGCTCCTCTTAATACACTCAACATATACCACTGAATGTTACAAGATACGTCATACGGGGGGGGGCCGAATCTAATGTTCTGCAAAGTAATACAGTATAGGCTGTTAAAGGGGTCCATGAGCTGCATGGTATTATAAAAATTAATAACTCACGAAAATCTCCAGTTCCTTACCCTACCAGAATTACCCTACCAGAGGGTCGAGATAAATATATATCATGCCTCACCTTAGTAAGTGCACCAAAATGGTGCAAAGCTAAGAGCAACAAACTCTAAGAAAAAACAGTCTGCTAACACTTAATTCCAAAACTAAGCAATAATGCTGAAAGTTTAAACCATATCTTCAGGTTATAAACTGTATAAAGGTACCTGCTATCCTTAAGTTTAACAAGGCGTTTAACCAAAAAAGAAACAGAGAGTACAGGCACTTTACTTCACTGGCCAGCATTATTAAGTTTACCTTTCTGCATCAGCTTTATTGGATTATGTTATTACACTCCATTTACAAGATCAGAGGGGGAAAAATAAAGTCCTGGGCAGTCCAATAGTTAGGCAGTCCCATAGAAAAAGGGAACATCCAAAACAATATCTCACATCCCTGGGCCAACAGAATATCCCCTTATCCCCTATACCTGACAAAAGTATTGTAGCACAAATTAAACAATCAGTCTTCAAACTGGTTCCTCATCTGAAGTTGAATCCTCTTGTCAGGCTCGTGAGCGAACCGGGACGTTCTTCTGGCACCAGCGCATAGCATCCGCAGGATATGTGTAGATATAAAATTTTCCCTGATGGGCAATCTGCAGGCATGCAGGGAATACTAAACCATGTGAAATCCCCGCTTCACGAAGCAGCGCTCTGGCCCCCTCAGATTTTTTCCATTTGTCGAGTGGCGTATCCAAGATCAGGAAATATCCCCGATTTGCTGGCCATCCTGAAGTAAAGATTTTCTCTGCCTTGCAAGGGCTAACAGACGATCCCGAGAGCCCACTCCATCTCTTACCACCACCACCGTTCTAGAAGCCTCAGGATTATCACTATGGCCTCTTGGGGTGATCCAGCAGGCCTTTTGGAAGCGCTGAACTACGGGGGTCACCTGTTCCCCAACTGCTGCACGAACCAGTCCTGAAGGAACATCATGATATGATCACCCTCACACCCCTCAGGTAATCCTAGGAGACGCAAATTATGAGACTTTGCTTGGTTCTCTAAGGTCTCCAATCTGGACCTCAGATGAACATTTACTTATATTACTGTGGCAACTGCTCCCATTGCTGCCTCCACTGTCTTGTTAGCTTCAAGTAAGGTAAGGGTGACTGATTCAACTATAGTTTCGACTACTGTGATCCAGTCGATAATGCATTAAACTTGTTGGAAAGTCCGGTCACTAAATTAATCAACAGATTCAGCTTTGCGCCCAAAGTCTGCAGGGTTTCAACGGAAGACCCCTCGCCTTGTTTGAGGTTTCGGGCCTGTGTTGCCTGCATGGTCGGAGCTCCCGATGTACTTCTGGCTCTGACTCAGTCTCCCAACCCTTTCTCTTTCTGTGGATTCTGCATCTTGTACTATACACTTTCCGGCGCAGATTTCAAGCTACTGATGGTAAAACTATTCAGAATTTCTCAAATTAAACTGCTTCTATCAGAGAGTAAGTTACAGAGCTCTTAAGGCTTGCAGCCATCTTGCTCGGGCTCCACAGTGCACTCTCCTCGCTTCACATTTTTTTCACCAAACCTTTCAAAGGCACTTCTTTAGGACATGACACCTGTACCATGCTAGTTTAGGGAAAACAAATTCCATACCATGTAGGCTGTAGGTGAGAGCGCAAAAAAAAAAAAAAAACATTAAGTATGGGGGGAAAATCTGACATTTACAAAAAATGGCATATGCAGATCTTAGAAACTGTACAAGCTGCCATCACAAAACTTCCACAGATCAAGACCTTGCCTCTTTGACAACACATGCAACATTTCAGCTGATTCCAAAAACGGTGCCAAAGATATTAATGTGCAAAGTTAGGGGCTTAACACTGAACACCCCATTCAACCAACTACCACTATAATATTAATATGTATGTGTGTGTGTGTGTGTGTGTGTGTGTGTGTGTGTGTGTATATATACATATACATATATATATATATATATATATATATACACATATACACACACACACCACACACACCACACACACTATGCGTGTTTGCCTTTATAAACCACTCTGGCTTCGCTCTCATGGTTTATGTAGCAAAACTCTTATCACACAGTCACCCATACATTATTCTGTACATCATGATTCTTCTTCACATTTCTTTTTCTGATTACGAAGAAATTTCCTTTTTGATGCTGCACATTTCATTTTCTCTCTGCATTTTTGTTCCTTGCTTGTGTTTTCCTTCAGTGCTCCTACAGATGCTAAAGCTGTAACAATTCTAGTTATAAAATGGGTTGAGTTTTTTGTGTGCCTTGATTGGCTTAGAGGTGCCTCTAACCGTGTCCTTGTCAGGGCATATTGTGCCAACGGCACCTCTTCAGCCAGTCAGGACTGATAACTAAAGAAAACACTAGGCCAAAGTCTGCTTGAGCTGAAGCCCCTCAGAACTCCATCCTGTAGTGGCAGACCTGCAACCCACCCCAACTGGAACAGAAATACAGTAAAGTAATGTGGCAAGTCTGACCCTGCTCCCCACAGCTCACAACAGAGTTGCTCACAATCTCCACAAAGAGACGTCCGCAATCCACTGAGCAGCACATCCTCGCATGCTGCCATGAAAATGGCTCATAAATGATACCCGAGACCTGCACTTCCACCCTGGCAATACAGCCTCGATATTGTGCAGCCACAAAAGTTATAGTGAGAAACAAATCTCCAATGGCACCGCAGAGCACAAGTTACCTCCCCACTCTATTTCCCTCCAGTCGCGGCGCCTTGAACCTCTCTCAGGCATCTGAGTCCATGTCCTGCCACCAGAGCCCCCCTTCCCGAGCTGCCTCCTCTCCCCCCTCCTCCGGCAGCGGTACCCCTGGTCTAACCCTCCCAGGGTGAGTTGCTCTACTCCTCTTGGGGCGCTCTTAGACAGACAGACTCCGGCTGCAGGGTAGGACCGGTCGTGGAGGACCTGGAAGGTCAGTCAGGCTTGGCCCGGCGGTGGGCATGGGGGACTCAGTGCCATCACCTATCCAAGGCGCCGTTGTTTTCCTGTTCTTCGTCACCCGAGTTCGGACGTGCAATGACGTCCAGCCTCGCTGGTGCATGCACCCTCACACCCCCAACTGACGTCCGCCACAGCTCCAATCCCAGCAACTTGCGGCCGAGCACTGTATTGCCTCCAGCCTCCGCTAGAGGTCACCAGTGCATCAGCAGGTGGATCCCCGGGGAAGGAGAGCAGTCCGGGGACGCTCAATCCTCCCCTGCCAAACTGGACTCGTTCCCAAACCCGGTTCGCCGGTGTGGCATCCAGCACCTCAACCCTCAGTGCCACCGGCCGGAAGCACAAGTTACTTTAACCGCAACCCAGGACACATCTCTCATCGGCCCCACTAAGGACACGCTTGCTCAGAATCAAGCGAGTTGTTCAATGTAAATGCAGTACAGACAAAGATTTACTTAAAACAAAACTCATGACACAAAAAATTATTGTGTATCTTTGGGGCGGGGCATTACCTAACTACAGCAGCAGATATTGGGCCTGCTCCCTCAATCTAACTGAGCCCAGTGAGCAGTCACTCGCTCCTCAGAGAAACAGGCAAAGCACAAAATGTGAAGACAAAATAATTAAAAAAAAAAATATTATAGTGTATAGTGGAGTGTTGTTCTGTATAGAATTCCATACCTTTAAAAATGCTGTTCTACCACAGTTTCAAGGTCATGGAATGCTGTTCTACCCTACTGTGGCAGAACAGTATTCTAGAACCTCTAGAGACTGCATGAGTCAGTTTCATTTTGAAAGCGAAATAACTCACAAAACACATTTTTCTCACAGTACTATACACTATAAAAAAAATAGAAGATGAGCAACTCTATGTACAACCAGTGTGTTTTGCCACCTTGGGGTTCCAATTCCCATGGACCTTTCGAGCTTTGCTCTCGAGGTCAGAGAGAATCAGAATCCCTCTGTGGCAGAACTTTCTGGTTCTGCATAGTTGCCCATCCAATATTCTCTGTGTACAAGATTTTGAGTGTTGGTGTGTGTGGGTGGGTGGGTGTTAAGTGCAGAGACAGACAGACACAAGCACCCTCTAACTTTTAATTAAACAGGTCCATTCCAACAAAATGGCAATGACTTTCTTTTTTTCTGATATGATCAGATTTTTCTACTCTTTATGTACACGTTTCTGTGCATTTTTTTATTAATTTCTTTACTGGAGGACCCATTTTATAAGTGGAATAAGACACTCCAAGGTGTGGTTTATGGCCTGATAAGAGCACTTTCCAAGTGCAAAAGGCACTCGGCACAGGCGCCTCTTGCCTCATTACGCACCTGGGGTGTGCTCTTATCAGGCCATAAACCACACCTCATCATCTCGTATTCCTTACGTAAAAGGGCGCGGCCTTCGACATGCAGCGTGGGGGGGGGCTAGAGGTATTGCAAAAGTACTGAGGCTCAAAATAAAAGCATGGGACACCGAAAGTATAAATTATTTATAGTAATCACAGTTGTAATCATGTGGGTTTTTTTGGGATTATTACTGGGAGTTATTCTGTATTGTTATGTCATAATATCCCTACTTTGAAATGTAAAGGCCAGCATTAAATATATAGGGGGATACATGATGGGCATGAGTTTGATATGGCAAATATTGTCACTCCTCCAAAGCCCACGATGCAGGAGTGACAATATTTGCCATAGCACATGATCTGCACATCATATATTCGATATACAAAAAGGCCAAGAGTTTCAGAAGTTTTGTTATGCTGTCTTGTGTTCTGTTCCTGTTTATGTGTTTGCTCATTCTGTGTGTGAGCTTTTCTGAATGGGCTAGCAGCGTTATGAACTCTGGGAGACACATGAGTGTTTTGCAATGCTAAATGAGTTAGTTTTAGGTAGGAATGAGAAACATACTTTTGTGAAGCTGTATTCTTTAGAAGTCTGGCCGCAGTGAAGCTGACAGCATCACAGTAATTGTAATGGGCTGAGAGGCAGTGTCTCAGAACAGCCAATACTGTTTTTAGTGGTAATTGAGTTAGCTGCAGGCAGAGCGCAGAGTGTTCTGTAAAACCGTGCTCTTTAGGATTCTGACTGCAGTCAAGCTGAGAGCATCACAGTAATTGCAATGGGCTGAGAATCAGAGTTTGAGGAACAAGTGAGTGTGTTTCAGTGGTAACTGAGTTAGCTGCAGGCAGCAGTGAGGAACAGACTGTTCTGTGAAGCTGTGCTCTTTAGAATTCTGGCTGCAGTCAATCTGAGAGTATCACAGTAATGAACTGGAAGTTAGAGTGGGGAACAGGTGTGTTTTGTAATGCTCATTCAGTTAGCTGTAGGCAGTAGTGAGACCTCTCATGTAGTTCTGCATTTGTGTCTATGGTAACAGCACAGGTGTTTCGTGCATGCTGAGGGGAAAGCTGCCTAGAGTGATATCATCAGTGACCTGTGTGTGTGTAAATGGCTAATGTAACCACGGTAGAGCACAGGGTAAAAATATCACACTGCAGTGGATGACATGGTGTTATCTCACTCATTTAATCATCCCTACTGTATATATCTACATAAAGCACTGCAAGTGCAGCTCAGTCTTGTTTACCAAGGGCAGAGCACCAGCTCAACTACTGAAACCGGCAGCCCAACTCCTAGGTAAACACAGCTCCTGGGTTCTTTCCAGATAAATGAGCTAGGTATTGTTCAGAGATCGTATCTGCAGGGAGCAAATATGGAAATGGGTAGTATCAAAGAGGAAAGGGTGTGAAAGGAGCTCAAAGGGTTTGGAGGTGTGTAAGACAATTTGCGCCCACGGGTATTCGGGTAGCTGGGGAAGGCTCTGGCAACACTCTTAGGAGACCTTTTTAAATGCTCGACTGAGACAGGTATAAATCCCAGGGGCTGCAGGGTAGCATAAGTCATCCCCCTGTACAGGAGTTGGAACAGTGGAACCCATGGAATTACAGATGAGTTCCCCTGACTTCCACTGTCAGGAGTCTCCTTGAGAGTATAATCAAGAAGCAGCTGGTCAACTTCCTGGAGTCTCATGGACTCCAGGACTGCAAGCCGCCTGGTTCTATAGAGGCAAGAGAGCCTGTCAGACAAACCTCACTGATTTTTTCAAAGCCACGTCAGAGATGATGGGTAAGGGACAAGTGCTAGACACCCTGTACTTGGAGGTTAGCAAGGTATTTGATTCTGTGCCCCACAAGTGGCTGACAAACAAAAGGAGGGGACCAAAAGAGTGGTACTAAATGCTGCATACTTCAAAGTCAGGTTGTTAGGAGTGAGGCCCCACTGTGGTCGGTCCTGGGCCCAGTGCTCTTCATGTTTTTCTGCTGTGTTTTTTGCAACACTGGAGAAGGGATCCAGGGTAAGATGCGCCTATTGGAGGATATCCAAAGATACGTGGCAGGGTGGCTAGTGAGGGAGTAGGAGAGTACTGAAGAGAGAACTGAGGAAATCTGAAAGGTGATGCAATATCTGCCAACTGTAATTCAATGACAAAAAAGTGCAAGGTTATGCGCTTGCAAAGGAGGCATCTGAGGACAAAATACTGTATTTGGGGGGAGGGGGGTATGATTGAAGCAGACCTCAGAAGAGAATGGCCTGGGAGTTATAATTAGTGCCACCATCAAGACTGCAGTCCCATTTTA
This sequence comes from Neoceratodus forsteri, assembly GCA_016271365.2. Taxonomy (NCBI): domain Eukaryota; kingdom Metazoa; phylum Chordata; order Ceratodontiformes; family Ceratodontidae; genus Neoceratodus; species Neoceratodus forsteri. Next base: position 119,752,765 of record CM057450.1, read on the forward strand.
ACAAGGCACATGTGGAACCTAGCAGGATTCTGGGTGCAGAGGTAGTGCCCTGTGCAGGTCCTTGGTGAAGTGTCACCTTGAGTACTGTGTACAGGTCTGGAACCCTCACCTAACAAAGGACAGGGACCCCCTGAAGTTGATCCAAGGGACAGCAACTAAAATGATTCACTGCCACCAGATAACTTATGAGGAAATATGGGCTGCCTTCAATATGTATTCCTTGGAGGCAAGGAAAGAGAGCTGAGACATGCTTGAAACCTTCAAGTATCTTAAAAGGCATAAACAGGGTGGACAGCTAGCATTGTTAAAATGGAAGGTCCCCTCAGCCTTATATTCTGTTTACCTGTGTAGTCTGTAAGCATGAACAATGACTGCCTCTACTGCACTCTAATTTCATCAAGATATAAATGTAAACAAAGGTACTTAAGTCTGGTGTGAAAACCTGCCTGACTCCACTGCAAAGGTCATGACAGACTCATGTCAGGCACCCTGGAATTTTACGATGTTTTGGTGCTAAAGCTTGCAGTAGTTCTACCATGTTAGTCAGTGCTGTTGCTGTTCTCTGCAATCCCTATGTTCTTGTCTTATGCTGGTCATGAAACTTTTCAAGGCATAAGTGCCCTGCTGTTTTCTGTCATTTAAAGTATATGTGAATTAGAAAAAAAATGCTTTTACAGAATACAGGGACTTCACAAGACATGTAACAGAACTGAATGAGAGTATAACTTCTGCTGCTTGTGCACATACACATCAAGTCCCACAATGATACTTTGCTTGAGTGGAGTCATGATCTCTGCAATGGAGACAAACAGGTTTTCACACCAGGGCAAAACAGAGTGAAGCAATCTCATTTATATTTAAATTAGGAGATGCAAGAGAAGGAATCATTGTTCATGCCTACAAACTACACAGGTATACAGTCAACAGGTTGAGGGGATTTTCCCTTTAAGCTCAGTAAGGGGTCACTCAGAAGGAGCCCCAACTATAAGTGGGCAGAGGATAATTTAGGAAGGAAATAAAGAAATACTTCATGGTGACGGTGGTGGAAAAGTGGAATCGTCTGCCAGTGAAACTAGCCAATGTCAACCTCGTGGCAAGTTTCACGAGGGCAACGGGATAGACATATAGGGCTGTTGAGGTTGAGAGGGATGAGGTTCATGCTAATACGGCTAGGGGGGTTAAATTCAAGTGGAACTATAGGATGATTGATTCAGTATAGCCAGTGCTAGGCTGCACATGCCTAGGTAGAAATCGGGCAGACTAAACAGAACTCAAGTCTTTTTCTATCCAAAAAAAATCTGTTTTTATTGGATGCATCTGTCATCAAACTTTCCTAAAAGGATATCACCACTCAGTCTATAATGCATAAATATACTTTTTTATTTATCCTCGACAGTGACCTGCATACTTCTAGCCTACGCATTCTGCAACCAGCATCCGAAACGGCTTTCAGATGTCGCTCCATTTGTAACTGTGGCTCCCCTCCCTCCCTGGTGGGCTTCAACTCCCCCAGATCCACTGCAGCAGTTGTGGGGCCCTTCAGGGACCAGCACAGGGCATTAGAACAAGGGGGAGGTTCAGGTTTCATCTGGCTGATTGCAGTTCATCTCTCCCCCAAAAGTTTTTCTCACCACCACACCCTGTACTGCATTCATTCAAGCTACGGTTTATTCCTTTATTCTTCCGGGGTGGGGGGATCAATTGTGTGGTCACCAACAAAACAAATGCTGTTCCACCTCCCCCGAGGAGGAGCAAGCGGATCCCATCCCCTCACCAGACTCCACTGGTCTTGCTCGGGACATAAACCCTGGTTTCTAGCATGTTAGTATAACATGATTACCCCACCCCTCCTGGTACCATCAGGTATTTACTGTGTAAAGAGACTTAGACAAAGCAAAAATCAAAACTCTGTCATACACGTCAAGTACCCTAGTAAACCTCACAAATGCTGCCAATACTTACAAACCACTACTTGCACACATCTGCTTCCAGCAGAGGTCAGACAGTCCGTACTCCTCACGATCAAACACGTTTGGAATGATGGAATGTAAATGTAAAGAAAAGGCTAGAATTGTTTATGTGGGAACAGTACCAAATTAACCATTTGCAAGTTTATTGCCATGCCCAGTTTGTTTTTCATTTTTGTTCTTTTTATCCATACAGTATGTCAGTCTGCTTACCACTGTTGACTCCTTTCTTTCCTCAGTAAAAACATACCATATGTGCTGGCTTCGCAAAAGATCATACCAGGTATAAGCGAGAACTGCTGGTTAGGAATGTCACAGTATCACAGTTTTATTATACATCACAATACTGGAAGTCAATGTATTGATACTGATGGCAATTTTTAATTTTAAATTCTTGGTAACTCCCTTCTGGAGAAGCATCACTCTATGGATTAGGTGTCTTATGTACTGCTGAAGGGTCCTCCATGGGGGGCTACATGAAAGCAACACCACCAGCCCCAGAATGCTCTCCTCAGTCAACCCTAACAAAGTCAGAATCTACAAGTTAAGTCTGCAACTCAAGAAAAGCATGCCCCTCTAACAGCAGAATAACTCCCTAATCTCTTCTTGTTCAGAGGGCAGGCCAGCAATCTCACTCCAAATAACCAAGCCAATGCTGTTCCAGAAACCAGCCAGTAAGGGATGCCCCTTGGCTTCACTGTCATTTTTCCCTTCTGTAGTCCTACTGCAAAAGACCCTATTTTCAAAAGTTTTTTCCGTGAGCACGGAATGGGAGAAATCCTTTTGAAAATAAAGAAAAAAGTATTTTGCTGAGGGCACAAAAATAGGAACAAGACTTTTGAAAAGGAGTCTTGTGCAGTCCTGGCACATTTCAACCTTATAATAACCTCCTAACCAGCAATGCAGGGAAACAGAAATCTGCTATTGTTCCCCAAGTTTACACTCGAATCAAGAAAATATCTGGGGCCAGATATTCAAACGCTAGTGTGGGTAAAATAGGGTCTTTGCCCGTGCTACTGGGTTATGTGTCAGATTCATGGTTTGAGTCGAGCGCTAACTTACCGATGCGCCCATGCAAATGGGACAGTCCTCCCCTGCATATGGGCACATCAGCAAATTCAGAGGTTTGCACCCGCTGTAAATGTCACCCAAATGGGCACAAGTTACCACATTATCAAACCCCAACTTAACAGGGTGCAAGGCCTTGGTGGCACGCATCGGTACTACAGCTGCCTCCCCCCGAACCCTGGCCCATTGAATCAATGGATGTCCTGGTGTCCAGAGGCATCCAACACTTTCTCACTGCCCATCCTCCATCACATTCACGTTGCCCGTGGTGTCTAGTGGCACTCCTCACCCTCCGATCACCCACCCCCATTATATCCATGTGTTCCTTGGCGTCCAGTGGCACCCCCCACCCGTCGATCTCCACCCTAGTATAGATAGCGTTAGCCCTTCACCCTCTGTTCACCTGGCCTGTCATGCTTGCTTAGTCCCTGGTGCCCAGTGGTACCCCCCACCCTCCAAGCACTCATCCTCATGCCACCCTGGTGGCTAGCGCCCCCTTCCCATACCTCTGTAGCTGGTGCACAGAGAATCCGATATGATGACCAGCACTGCCTCCTTTCACCTCCTTGGCCGAGTTGCCATATGTATGCAGCTCCCAGTTATCCCATATGATGGCCAGCTGAGGCGTGAGAGGGAGGCTGCTGAGCACGCCCGCCATAGGACCCTCTCGCTAGCACCAGCTGCAGGTACTAGGAGGGTGGTGCTCTGTGCAGGCTGTCTAACGGGGGCACTAGCCTTCAGGGTATCAGGGTGGCACCAGGACGAGTACTTGGGGTGGGGGGTACCACTAGGTACCAGGGTCTAACTAAGCATGATGGGCCAGGGAAGCGGAAGGTGGGGGGGGTGCCAAAGGACACAAGAAAATCACTATTACTACAGGGGCCGGTGACCGGAGGGCTAAGTGTGCTACTGGACACCAAGGTCATCACATCACTTACGGGGCGGGCAATTGGTGGACAGGGGGTGCCACTGAACACCAAGGCCTACACTTACTTTACAAGGATGGGTGACTGGAGAGTGGGGGATGCCAGGGAAGATATGAACACGATGGGGATGGACAACTGGAGGGCAGGGAGAATGCCACTAGACACCAAGAAAACAAAAGACTAGTACAGGGATGGGCAATCTGAGGGTGGGGAGTGACACTGGACACCAGGGAGGATATGTGCACTGGGGACGACTGTTTGGGGTGGTGGGTCCCTCACCACTATGCCTGACGTGCTGGGCAGCCACTGGATGGTTACAAACCTGCGCCGCATGCAAATGGCCTACAATGGGCACGCATATGGCCCCTCAGAGCCTTGCATGCCCAATGGGCTCATTTTCATTTTGCGGCTAATTATCACGCTGTGTCTCCCGGGGCTGTCTGATCTGGGGGAGTAGCACCCTATGGGCTGCAAACAGCCTTGCTCTACGTCAGGTAAGCACTACGTGTGTAGTGCTGCGCCAACATGGCTAATGTTCAATCGGATTGTGCCGGTGCACTATCCGACTGAATACAGCAACCTCCGGGTCAGGCGCAAGGTCAAACTCAGCACAGACCTTTGCTCTCCACTTTTGCCCACAACTGAATATCTGGCCCCTGATTTTCAAATCATCTTTCAAATTACGTATTATAACATCCCCAAAATGCATTTTTTGGGGGGTACCTACTGCTACCATTCTTAGGTTCAAGTATTTCACAATATAAGCTAGTTAGGTATAAAGTACAATACTCTACAGTAAGAACCTTTCGAGTTACCTTTTTCTGCCCCCCCCCCTTTCACCTGACTGACAACTGCTCCCACTTTTTATCCAATTCTATCTCCCTTCCCACCAGACTCACAAATCTGTGACAGAACTGCTCATGGTGCTGAAATCCAGTGGGAAAAACACCCCCACAGGGCCCCAGTTACCTACTGTCCAGTGCTCATTCAAGTTCAGAGACTGTCATGGAGCGGAGCTGGGACAGATGTTGAGAAGGTGGCAACTAGCCTTTCCTTTAGAATGGGCTCCCTCAGTTTAATCACAATAGCGGTCAGACCAACTGACCTGTAGTTCCCAGGGTCCTCCCTAGGCCCACTCTTCTGCAGCGGTACCACATGTGCAATTCTCCACTCCTGCGGTACCATTTCCATACCTAGTGAACTGTTGAACAGATCTACCAGCAGACCAGTCTGTTCCATCACCAGTTGCCTCAGCACCCTTGGATGCATGCTACCCAGACCCAGGTACTTCTTTACCTTCAGGGACATGAACCCTTTTTCCTAACCCTATCTTCTTTCATCTTTTCCATCGTATGTCCACCCCTCGTGGCACTGGCCCATCCTTTTCTTAGCGAAGACAGAGCCAAACTATTTGTTCAACACATCTGCGTTCTCTTCACTCCATTCCCACCCATCCCATCACCACTTTTCAATTTCACTGTGCCTAAGTTTATGTCCCTCTTTTCACTGATGTACCCGAGGAAGGCTTTATCTCCCTCCTCTATTCCATCTGCAATTTGCAGTTCCTTTCTAACCTTGGCCAAAATGACAACCCTACCAGTGTCTCCCTAGTTATCTATAAAAAAGGCCCTCTCATCCTCCTCTTTCTGGGATTTCCTATACTTCCTGCATGTGACTTTCTTGTCCCTCACTATTTGGCTCACCTCCGTGCTGAATCAGATTTATTTCCTGGCTTTGACGTTTATCCCTTCTGCTTAAGGCAGGTTTTGGAGACTGCCACGATCCATTCCCTGATCAGTGTTCACTTCTGGTCCACCCCTTCAGCCATCTTACCATAGTCAGCTTTTCTGAAATCCAACTCATCTTTGTACTTAATGTTTCCCCCTTCCCATATATACTCAGACCACCACCATTCAGTGATCACTGCTCCCCAGGGGCTCTTCCATCTTGATATCCCTGATGTGATCTCCAACTCTATCTCCCTCTCCCTTGAAGTCCTAACACTCTTAACATGGAGGGGGGGGCTTGATGGTTCTAGAATACTCTCAGTCCTTGACTCTCTATGTTATTACTGCAAAGGTCTAGTACCATCTGTTAAAAAATAAAATAAAAAAAGTACATTAACTATTCCTCAAAGGTCAGAAAAAAACATCTGCGCACACAAAGTTTAATTCTGTCTGAACTCTGACCCATTTTGATTTGGGGAATGGGAAACTGACTCCTCATACCAGCTTTCTCTACCTCAAACTTTATTTTACAAATACACGCTGGTGATGGGACTGTCTCCAGATTAATGTATGTGGAGTGGTGTGTAAAACAGAATAATGTATACAGATCTGTGTATAAAGTTATTTATTTTACACACCAGAGGTGTGCATTACCCATATAAAGGTTTACCAGGGCATTACACTCCAAGGGTGTGCAAAAAAAAAAAACAACATTTCTATATTTATTTTGTATAACTGCTTGTTTGAATTACAGCTTCGCTAAACCTTTGAGTTGCTATTTATGCACTTTAGTATTTCAATTTTAAATGCACTCCCCTGCCACAAATGAAAATACTTTTGTTATTAAAATAGCTTATCTGATTAAGCCTGCCCTTTTATTTGTATTCCTGAATACAAAATGAGACACACTGTCAGCATTTTATTTCTAGCGACATAGCTGTGCAATTTAATACATCCTTTTATGTTCATCTAAAAGGCAGGATTATCCAGAAATGTTTTGTTTAAAAACTATTTACCCCTCGTCGGCCCCGTAGTGTGGAGGGGTAAAGCACTGAATGCCTTACCCCCCTCCTGCCATGCGGGCAACCCGTGTTCAGGAACGAGCACAGGCTGCCGCAGATCTGTGGGGTGGGAGAGGATCAAGCATCCCAGGGACTGCACTCCTCACCTGGGAAAGGGTGTCCAGCCTTCTCAGCCCATGACTGCCAGCAGGTGGCTGGAAGTGCAGGCTCATGCGACTTGAAGGGAAAAGCTGCAGCTGCGTAGGATGTGTGTGCTTCCATGCAAACATCCTAGCACCACAGCATGGTAAGGGGTCAGAAAATCAGAAAAACAACGGTGCCAGGGCTTTGTGAAGCCTTGCCCATGTCTTTGCAACCCACACTGCCACTCCAGTTGTGTGTGCGGGGGGGGGGTTAGCCCTCCGCATTCCAATCAAGCCGCGGAGGGGGGGGGCGCTACGGGGGAACCCAACTCCCGACCAGAGAGCCACAATACAATGGGACAAATGCTCAGAAGCTGCCTATTCTGCCTACAGACAGATAAAAACCTCTACGGAAGAAAAAGTATTTACAGTTGCTGGCAGTCTAATTTTTTGTAGAGACAAGTTAAGCGCAATAGTGGCTATGTGAAAAAATGCACGTGCATTACAGAGTATGGTTGTGGAACAGCATTGAGATCTCCGATTAGAAAAAAAAACTACGCAGCTCTTGAAGGCATGCAGTGACTTATTTATGTAGTGGCTACATATCATACAACTTAAATGAGTACTATAGTCAAAACTTGCGAAAACACTTTGATTTCTTTGTGTTGTCCTGGTGTGCCCTTCCCTTTGTTTTCTAATGAGAGTTTTTTTCTAAATTACAAGGCATAAAATAAGTGGGTTCGCATAGCAATTTGCTACCCAAAAAGTGATTTGCTAATCAAGTGCAGAATTGATTAGCAGAAGTTGCTAATGAACTGATTTGCTGCACTGTGGTAAAGATTTTCAAATTGCAGTACTTTTTTTCCTGCAATTGGGATATAAAGTGCAGAATTACTGTAATTTATTTCAAACATTGACACTTTTTCCCCACAACTGCACTCTGCTGGACTACATCTTATGGATAAAAATAAAAATGTTATGAAATTCCTCCCCAATCCGGGCTGGTTGCTAATCAAACATTTTTTTATTACCAAATACTGCTAATTAAGTTTCCAAAACTAATTTATGCCTTGAAATTAGCCTGGTGGTTATATAGTAGTTTTATGGCCCCTGTGATCTCTGTCTAAGCAAGGCTTATTGCCTTTGTTTTTCCTGCAATGGCTCCTGTCCCATGTGTCAATGATGTGTCTGGGACCACTGATTCAACAAGTACTAGATATAGGAGCCCGATGTTCTGGCCTCCACGAAATAGCTCAGATTCAATATTTTTGATTCATGTGTGTGTCAGGTCTTGCCAGGAGAGTAAAGCTTTTGCATTTAAATATTTTCATCCAACTACACACAGTCATAAAAAGCATACCTATCACCCCAGATCATCAATGCTACAATCTGTAAAGATGTTGTTTTCCTATGGAGTAGCTCACTCAGTTAGCCCTCGGGTATCTGCAGAACTGCAGATGTAGCCATTAGCGCTGACTGGGAAAAAAACAGGTTACTCACCTGTAACAGTAGTTCTAGGAGTGGTATATGTTGTCATCCACACTTTTTGGCATGTCCTTTCCCCTTTAAGATCATCCAGAAAGTCTTCAAGCTGGCTCCACCCACCCGGGTGGTATAACCCTCAGCTCCAACCCGTGACGCCAGATCTTGCCTGCTGCAAGCCAAGTTGTGTGTCGAAGACAGGGAGGTCGGGTGGGTTTGTGTGGATGACAACATATGCCACTCCTAGAAATACAGGTTACTCACCTGTAACAGGAGTTCTAGGAATGGTATATGTTGTTCATCCACACTTATTGGCAGGTTCCTTGCCGCTTTAAATCTTGCCGGAAGGTCTTCAAGCTGGCTCCTCCCACCTACCTGGGTGGTAAAACTCTCGGCTCCGCCCCATGACGCCAGATCTGGCCCGCTGGAAGCTCAGGTTGTGTGTCGAAGCCGGGGAGGTCGGGTGGGTCGTGTGGATGAACAACATATACCATTCCTAGAACTCCTGTTGAGTGAGTAACCTGTATTTCTAGGGACATGGGTATGTTGTTCATCCACACTTATTGGCCGACTCCTAGCAGTTCTCCAGGAGGAGGGAGGCAAGGTGCACACCCCCTACTTAGGAAATAAAGACTGGAGAACCGAGGCCCCAAAACCAGCATCCCGGTGTGACTCAAGGTCGATGTGGTAATGGGTAATAAAGGTGTGTGCTGACTTCCAGGTAGCAGCCCTGCAGATTTCCTGGATAGGGACGTCCCTAGAAGCAGCCACCGATGCAGCAGTATGACGGGTAGAATGAGCTCTTATCCCTCTGGGAGGCTCCATGCCGCCAACTTATAGCAGCGATCTATGCAGGAGGTGACCCACCTGCCTATCGTCCGCTTGGCTGCAGGTCTGCCAGATGCGGCTTCAGCGTAGGTGACAAACAGCTGGCGAACCTCTCCCCGAATTTCAGCCGTGCGCTCCTTATAATAAGCGAGCGCCCTTCTAGGGTCCAGAGTATGGAGCCTATATTCGGCCTCCGAGGTGTGATTGAGGTAGAACACGGCGAGAGTCAGCACCTGGTTAAGGTGAAACTCGACACCACCTTGGAAGGAATTTGGGTGGGGCGCTGGACAACCTTGTCCCTGTGGAAGACCAGGTAAGGAGACTACGTGCAAAGCCTGGAGCTCTCCTATCCTTCTGGCTGGCGTGATAGCCACCAAGAAGGCAGTCTTCCACAACAGGTGAGAGAGTTCACACCTGTGCATTGGTTGAATAGCTTGCCCATGAGCTTTGCCAGTACCAGCAGTAGATCCCACGGAGGTGGAGGTTCTCACACGGAGGGAAATGTGATCAAGGCCTTTGAAAAAGCGCCGACCATCTTTCTGCACCACTGACTGCTTCGGCCCGCGCCGGTAAGCAGAGACGGCTGCCAGGTGCACCTTAGGGTCGTCGACCTAAGCCCTTGACTAGAAAGGGACCATAAATAGTCCAAAATGCTTGCCACAGAACAGGAGGAAGGGTCCAAGCCCTTGCCCTGACACCAAATGGAGAATCTCTTCCATTTGAAGGCGTAGCATTTCTGGTCGACTCCTTACGGGACGCCTCAACAACATTGAGGACCTCGTCGGAAAGACCCAAGGCCTGGAACTCTAGCCGCTCAGGAACCAGGCCGTCAGGTGCAGGGATTGAAGGTCCGGATGGAACACCTTCCCCTGATTGACTGAAAGCAGGTCCAGGCGAGCTGGAAGCTGCCTCGGGAGCCTGGAGCTGAGGCTGAGGAGATCTGGGTACCAGAACTGGCGGGGCCAGTCTGGGGCTATCAGGATCACCTGCGCCTTGTCCCTCCTTGCTTTGAGAAGCACCTTGTGAATCAAGGGAAATGGGGGAAAGGCGTAGAAAGAGCCCGGGGTCCACAGCCTCGAGAAGGCATACCCTGCAGCGAGCCCTGCTGAGGGGGGCGGGCATGAAACAGCCTCAGCTTCGCATTCTCCCTGGAGGCAAACAGGTCCACCTGAAGTGTGCCCCAGTGGGAGAACAGATCTTGTACTACCTCCGGCAGGAGAGACCACTCGTGAGATGCAGCCCCTATCCGGCTCAGAGCATCGGCCAGGGTGTTGGAGGCTCCTGCCACATGAATGGCTAGGAGATCAGCTTCCAGGCTGCGCATGAGTGACCAAATGCGGAGAGCTTCCTTGCATAGAAGCATGGAGCGCGTCCCGCCCTGGCCGTTCAGGTAGTACATGGTGAGTGGTATTGTCCGTCTGGACTCAGACCACTTGACCCCGGAGAAACGGAGCAAAGGCGGTGAGAGCTAGGTGGACCGCTCGGAGCTCCAGCAGGTTGATGTGGCATCGGGACTCCTGCGGGGACCAGAGGCCATGCACTCGTTGTTCCCCCAGATGGGCACCCCAACCCATCAGAGAGGCGTCGGTCGATAGAGAGACCGTCGGCTCGGGGCGGATAAACGGGATGCCCTCCTGCAGATGGAATGGAACGGTCCACCACTGGAGAGCGTTCCACATCTCCTGGGTCACTATCATTAGCTGGTCCAAAGGATCACAGCGTTGTGACCACTGGCTGGCCAGTCCCCACTGAAGGGGGCGCATGTGCCAGCGGGCCCAACGGACCACGCTGGTACAGGCCACCATGAGACCCAGAAGGCGCAGGAAGTCCCGGGCAGGGCGCGATTGCCCAACCAGAAATGATTGGGCAAAGGAGGTAAGAACCTCGGCCCTGTCTGCCGGGAGCCGTGCTCTGGCTCGAAGAGTCGAGCTCTGCCCGATGAACAGGATCACCTGCTTGGCTCGGAGTTCGACTGGCCTCGTTGATGAGAAGGCCAACTGAGAGCAAACCTGGAGGGCCAGATCTCTGGACCGCTCCACCTCCCGTCTGGAGGAGGCTGCTATCAGCCAATCGTCCAGGTAAGGGTACACCCGGACCCTCAGGCGCCGCAGGAATGCTGTCACCACTGCCATGCATTTGAAGACCCTGGGAGCTGGAGATAAGCCAAGGGCATGGCTCGAACTAAGAAGGATCCTCCGCTCGAAGCGGAGGAATCTCCGGCATGACGGACGGATAGGGACGTGAAAAGAACGCGTCCTGTAGGTCCAGAGAGCAGAACCACCGCGTGTTCAGAGATGGTATTATCTCGCCAGAGTGACCATCCTGAAGGTTCGAGACCTAGGAACTTGTTCAGGCGTGTAGGTGAGAATGGGGTGCCAGCCCCGTCCGTTTCGGAACCAGAAATACCTGGACACGAACCCCGGGTCTGAAGGGGTCCTCCACCTCGTGATCACCTCCTTTTGGAGGAGAGCGATGTCGGCTCGGGAGCCACCAGTGAACTGCGGACCCCGAGGCCCCGAGATGCGACAACTCTGAAGGCGGGGCCTGCTCGAACTCCAGAGGTAGGCTTTTCCCACCACCTCCAGTACCCACCTGTCCGTGGTAACAGCGGACCAGGCGAAAGGAAGTGTCTGAGCCGTCCCCAGGGGGGAACCAGGGGTGGTGGCAGGGATGGGGCGACACCCCTCAGCCCGTCACTGGGCAGGCTTGGAGGAGGGACCGGCCGAGGGACCTCCTGGGCCTTTACCTCCCTGCTTCCTGTTGGAGGAAGGGCCCGACGGCTTGGGATACCAAGGTCGAGCCTGCTAGCCCTAGCGTTGCTGGGCGGGCGGCGCCATGGCATGAAGACGAAAGCGCAGGCTGTGGCTCATGCGGCATTTGTCCTTCTGGAGGAAGAGACCGAGTCCAAGGTAGCATTGGACTTCTCGATCCTCTGCAGGTGACCTTCCACCCCAGGGCCGAAGAGGTCAGTCCCCAAAAAGGGAACATCCGCCAACTTGTGCTGGGTATCCGAGGTAAAGGTGGATATCCTCAGCCAAGCCCGACACATGGCCACTGCGGCTGCCACAGACCTGGCACATGAGTCCCCGATGTCTAACGCAGTCTGGAGCTGCTGTTTAGCCACTGCCCTGCCCTGGTCCCACCTGCCTGACCGTAGTCTGCAGATCTGCAGGAAGATGAGGACAACCTCATCAAGGAGCCCAACAGGCGTGAGAAAATGTGCCATGAGGGCGGCGAACTGGCCTGGCGAGCCGAGAAGGGCGCAGCATAGACTTCGCCCGGCATAATCCAATTTCTTGGATTCCTTGGCCGGGAGGTTGTCCACATCCCTGGCGTTCGGCATGCGAGAAAAAGCATGTCGGTAACCAACCCTCGGCCGAGGGGTGTTCCGAAAACTGGACGAGGAACCCGGTAGGGACGCATACTTCCTGGCCAACCTGGCGGCTGGGGCAGGAAGCAGGGCTACCAAAGTTCAAGGCCGGACCCACTATGGCTCGACCACCAGAAAAGGCCTCCGTGGGAGAATCCCCTCGGTCCAGAATCTCCGTGAGGGATACCTGGCCCGTTTAAGCAAGGTTCGACTTCATCCCGGTGGACTCGAGATGAGTCGAAGCAACCCTAAGAAAAGACGAAGGCTATCGTCCATTGACTGCCCTCCCGAGGACTCCAAGTCCATGCGCTTGGAGAAGAGGGAGGAACCATCATCGGACTCAGAAGAGTCCTCAAAGAGCTTACTCGGGCCTGAGCCACCCTCCACCTGCCGAGGTTTATTGGGAGTGAGGGTGACAGACAGCCTATGGGGCAAACCCAAAGCCGACCGAGAATTTTTGGTCGCAGCCCCAACTAATGGCTGTGGAGGCGGAGTTTCCACCAGAATCGGTGGGGCAGCTGGATTTGGCCGAACAACCGGCCTGAGAACAGGCTCCTTGACTACAACGAGTGGGTTGTTTCGGCTGCTCCGGTGACAGCCACTTAATGGCCGGGAAGGCGACTGGGTCGGCTTATTCCCCGGTCAAAAGCTGTTGCCACATAAGTTCCTCGTACCTCCGGCGCAACTTGCGAAGCCTCCCTCGTCTGGGAAGAGGAAGCGGCGGCGCCGCTTGCCGCGGTGCGAGACCAAGACCGCCTATGACGGAGGGACCGGTTGACCACGAGGATGTCGAGACGAGAGTCTCGACTAGGCGAGGAAAGCGAAGTGTCGAAAATCGGCACTCCCTTGGCCGGACGATCCACGAAGGCTCCGGAACCGGAGGCACAGGCAAGCCGATGGGATCCTCAACTCCCACCGGGGGAACCGGGGAGAGGGGATTCTCAGCTTCTCCAGTCGACAACCCGTCTAACGGGTCGAGAAAAATCTCGACCGCATCGACAGGAGTCTCGGTCAACTTGCCTGACGGGGACACCGTGAAGCCAGTGGCCGAAGCTGAGGGGTCGACCAAAGTTGACTGTCGACAAGGGGAGGAGGATCTTTCCCGCTCCCAAGAGCGTCCGGCGGAGGACTTACTTCTGCTCTTTTGGACCTGGAAAAGGTCCGAAGTTGGACCCTCACCTTTGGTCGAAGGGTCAGACAAAGCTCCTTAAAAAGCCGAGTCGAGGCACGAGGAGAGGCGGGACAAATGCATGAGCGGGGTAAGGCGGCCCGCGCCGCCTCCTATTCAAGGCGATCATCTGCTCTAGCTGATCCCACGCCCGAGCCATACGCCACGGACACCGCCAATCGGGCCTCTTACATTTCACGGTGGAATTCTTTTCTCGGGCGCCCCAGTTGTGTCAGGCACAGTCTTCAGGGCGTGAGCCGAAAGGAAGAGCACAAGTCAGAGCCTGCAGGTCATGCTCAAGAGCCCAGGCAGTGACGCCTGCGTGGTCGCGGATCCGTCCTAGACATCTTCTGCCCGAAGGGCACCTCCAGCAGGGAGTCGGTTGTCCGCTTGCAGCCGCGAGGAGAAGACCACCGAGTCTTTAACAAAAACTTTTAATTTGAACTTTCAAGAATTAGGAACCAGTCTTAATCGCAACGCGTTAAGGAGGGAACCTGAGCTCCAAGCGGTAAGGAAGATCTGGCGTCATGGGCCGAGAAGCGTTTTACCACCCGGGTGGGTGGGAGGAGCCAGCTTGAAGACCTTCCGGCAAGATTTAAAGCGGCAAGGAACCTGCCAATAAGTGTGGATGAACAACATATCCATGTCCCTAGAACTAGTTACTGGTGAGTAACCTGTTTTTCAAGAACAGTGGATATGTTGTTCTATCCACACTTATTGGCAGACTCCTAGCAGTTCGAGAGGAAGGGAGGCAAGGCGCACACCCCTTACTTGGGAAACAAAGACTGGAAAACTGAGGCTCCAAAACCAGCATCCCGACGTGACTCAAGGTCGAAGTGGTAATGGGTAATGAAGGTGTTTGCCGACTTCCAGGTAGCAGCCCTGCAGATATCCTGGATAGGGATGTCCCTAGAAGCAGCCACCGATGCAGCGGTATGGTGGGTGGAATGAGTCCTTAGCTCTACGGAAGGCTCCCTACCCACCAACCTATACCAGAAATCAATGCATGATTTAATCCATCTTCCAACTGTCCGCTTCGCTGATGGTCCGCCGGGTGCGGCTTCAGTGTAGGTGACAAACAGCTGACTAACCTCTCCCCGAACTTCAGCCGTCTGCTCCTTATAATAAGAAAGCATTCGTCTCAGGTCCAGAGTATGGAGCTTGTACTCGGCCTCCGAGGTGTAGTTCGGGTAGAACACAGGCAGTGTTAACACCCGGTTAAGATGAAACTGACACCACCTTCGGAAGAACTTCGAGTTGGGGCCCAGTACCACCTTCTCCCTGTGGAAGACCAAATAAGAAGACTCCACCAAGAGTGCCTGGAGCTCCCCAGTCCTTCTGCCTGACGTGATAGCCACCAGGAAGGCGGTCTTCCATGACAGATGTGACATCTCATACCTGTGCATCGGTTCGAATGGCTTGCCCGTGAGTTTAGCCAGTACTAGCAGTAGATCCCAGGTGGAGGTTCATGCACCAGAGGATATGTGATCAAGGCCCTTTGGGGGAAGTCACCAGACCACTGTCTCCCTGTACCACCGTCTGCCGACCGGCCCACACATGGTAATCTGAGACAGCTGCCAGGTGAACTTTACGGGTAGTCATCCGGAGACCACCTTTGGACAGGGACCAAAGGTAGTTGAGGACACTGGCCACAGGACAGGAACCAAGGTCTAAGCCCTTGCCCTGACACCAAATGGAAAACCTTTTCCATTTGAAGGCGTAGCACCTCCTGGTCGACTTCTTCCTAGATGCCTCAACTACGCTGAGGACATCATTGGAAAGACCCAAAGCCTGGAAATCTAGCTGCTCTGGTACCAGGCTGTCAGATGCAGGGATTGAAGCTCCGGATGGAATACCTTCCCCTGATTGATAGATATCAAGTCCAGGCATGCTGGAAGATGCCTTGGGAGCCTACTGCTGAGGTTGAGGAGATCTGGATAAACGAACTGGCATGGCAAGTCTGGGGCTACCAGGATCACCATTGCCTTATCCCTACTCACCTTGAGAAGCACCTTGTGGATCAAGGGAAATGGAAGGAAGGCACAGAAGAGGCCTGGGGTCCGCGGCCTCGAGAAAGCATCCCACTGCAGCGAGCCCTGCTGAGGGGGGCAGCCATGAAATAGCCTCAGCTTTGTGTTCTCCCTGGAGGCGAACAGGCCCACCTGAAGGGTGCCCCACAGGGAGAACAGGCTGTGAACTATCTCTGGGTGAACAAATCACTCATGGGTCGTCTCACCCAAACAGCTGAGGGCATCTGCCAGTTGGTTCGAGGCTTCTGCCACATGGATGGCTAGAAGATCCGTCTCCAGTCGGCTCACAAGGGTCCAGATGCAGAGCGCTTCCATGTACAGAGGCCGAGAGTGCATGCCGCCCTGCTTGTTGAGATAGTGCATGGTTGTGGTGTTGTCAGTCTGGACCTGTACCACTTGACCGGGCAGAAACGGAGCTAATGCAGTCAGCGCTAGCTGCACTGCTCGGTGCTCCAGCAGGCCGATGTGACATCGGGATTCCAGAGCCCATGGACCCTGTGATTCCCCATGCGGGCTCCCCAGCCCGTGAGAGACATCGGTCGTAAGGACAACCATCGACTCGGGACGGACAAACAGGATCCCTCCCTGCAGGTGTTCTGGGATGGTCCACCATTGGAGAGCGTCCCAAAGCCTCTCAGTTACTGTGACCAGCTGGTCGAATTAACCCCGATGCTGGGACCACTGGCTGGCCAATCCCCACTGAATGAAGCACATATGCCACCAGGCCCAATGGACCATGGTGATGCAGGATGCCATGTAACCCATAAGATGCAGAAAGTCCCGGGCATGGCACAATTGCCCAACCAGAAATTAGTGGGCAAAGGAGGAGAGAAAACCTCCACCCTGTCTGCCGGGAGCCGGGCTCTGGCTCAGAAAGAGTAGAGTTCTGCCCCAATGAAGCAGATCACCTGAGAGAACAGGAGTTCCAACTTGGCCTCGCTGACCAGGAAGCCAAGTTTGAGACAGGTCTGACGGGCCAGATCCCTTGACCTCTCCACCTCCACTCTGGAGGGACCCACTATGAGCCAATCTTTGAAGTAAGGGTACACCCTGACACCTCAACGCTGAAGATGGGCTGCCACCCCTGCAATGCATTTGGTGAAGACCCAGGGGGGCCAATGACAGGCCAAAACTTGGCTTGGAACTCAGAGGGTTCCCTCCGCTCGGAAGCGGGTGAAACTTTGGTGTGACAGACTGATCAGGACATGGAAGAATGCGTTCTTAAGATCCAGGTTCGCAAAATCACACGTTTTGCTCGAGAGATGGCATGATCAGGGACAGAGTTACCATCTGAAAGGTGCGTGACCTGAGACACTGATTCAGGTCTTGCAGATCCAGAATGGGGGCCAGCCCTCTGTCCGTTTGGGGACCAGGAAGTACCTGGAAATTAACCCTGGGCTGGTCGGGGAATCTGTGACTCGAGTCACTACCTCCTTGAGGAGGAGTTGGGCTATGTAGTCTCTCAGAGCCGACCGAGTATGAACTGATACCCTTTCCTCACGTGGGGCACGGGCTCAGCTTGCCAGGTACTGCTTGAAATCCAGAGGCAATCCCTGACTGACCACTTCCAACACCCACCTGTCTGTGGTAACAACTGACCAGGCAGAAGGGAAGTGGCAGAGTCGGACCCATACAGGAAGACCCAGTGCAGGCGTGACAGGTATGGGGCTGGACACCCCCATCCCATCACTCAGCAGGCCTGGAAGGGGAGGATCCGGATGCGGGACCCGGATCCTTCCCTCCCAGTTTGCGTGCAGACTGAGCGCCTGACTTGGGCCAAGGGCGCCAAGACTGGGCCTGCTGTTCTTGCCCAGATTGAAACTGGGGCTGTCTGGCTGCAGGGGCAGAAGGCAAAAGGCTTCTTCTGGTTTTTGGAACCCTGGGATCCCTTTTGGGCAGACCAATGTGGTACTGGACTTCTCAATATGTTCAAGGTGACCGTCCACTCCTGGACCGAACAAGTCAGTACCCAGGAACGGAACATCTGCCAACTTGTGCTGGGTGTTGGCCATAAAACTCGAGAACAACTAAGCCTTGCGGGGCATGGTGACTGCGGCCGCTAATGAACACGCACAAAAATCCCAGACGTTCAAGGCCATTTGGAGTTGCTGCCTAGCAACCGCCCGACCCTGGTCACAGACCTGCTTGACTGTGGTCTGAAGGTCCACAGGAAGGTGATGAAGCACCTCATCTAAGGAGCCCAACAGGGCATGGCAGCAGTGCACCATGATCACAGCCAGACCCGCCTGACGGAGGCAGAGTGATGAGGCCACACAGAACTTTCGGGCGGAGTGATACAGTTTCTTGGATTCTTTGTCCGGTGATCTATCGGAGTCTCCTGAATTCCCTACCTGTCTGAACACAGACTGTCACCATTCCCTCAGCCGGGGGATGCTGTTCAAGTCCCAAAAGGGAACCAGTAGGTACCGCGTACTTGCAGGCCCTCCTGGCAGACGGTGCAGGCAGGAGACTGGGTGCTGCCAGAGTTCCAGGGCTGAACCGACAATGGCTTCAGCTACTGGAAAGGACTTGGTCAGAGAATCCCCTCTTCTGAGGATGTTAGTCAAGGGGTATTCTACCCAATTCTCAATGGGCTCCGGCTTCATCCCCGTGGACTCGGAGATGAGGCAGAGGATGACCATGAAGGAGGTGGGGCCCTCCTCAGCAGAAAGACTCATGGCATTGTCATCCCGAGAACAAGATGCCAATTCAGAGTCGTCGGAGTCGGGATAGAGTGGTCTGCTATCGGAGTCACTAAGAACCCGCCGCTGGTGGACGGGAATGAGAGTGTAGGACAGCCTGTGTGGGAGGCCTGAAATAGGCAGAGACTCCTTGGGAGGAGCCCTCGAAGGAGGCTGTTTCGGTGGTGGCTCCACCAGGATAGGTGGAAAGATCAGCTTTGGCTGAGTCGGGAGGGACGTCGCTGGGTCCGCGGGGGGGGGGGCACCAACGACAGACTCCAGAGTGGTCAACGATGACAGAGAAGGCGACAGCCAGGTAATGGACGGGGTACAAGGGCCCACCTTCGGCCCAGCCAGGACAAGCTGCTTCCACATCATGTCCTCGTGGCGCAGGACGCAGCTAATGCGCCGGAGCCTCCTCATCTGAGGATCTACAGACGAAAGTGGCAGCAGCAGCGCCGCTTAGAGTGCCACCTTGCGCGACTTCCTCAGCCTTTCAGTCGATGATGTCCTCAGACCTGATGTTGACGGGACTGACTGGAATGTTAGAGAGAAGTCAGGGAGAACCCCGGTTCCTCCAGGTCAGGGACAAACACAGGTTGGGGCTTCCCAGCAGGCTGAGTCACCTCATCTGCTATGTCCACAAGGACCACAGTCCTAAACAAGGAGTGGTCTGTTGGCCTCATCGATCGACAATGGGTCGACGGGGTCGAAAACAATCTCAACGGGATCGGCGTCCCGCGTCTGGGCTGGCTGACCCAACGGGAGTACCGTGAGGCCGGAGTCCAAGGCCACAACTTCGGCCGAAGCCGAAACAGGAGACTCCTGGGACCGAGATTGCTCTCTGTTCCAAGAGTGACGTCTATGAGATGTAGATTCTCTCTGTTACTTGGATTCCTTTTTACGGGATCTGTAGATATGGGAACCAGGGCCTTCGCCACAAGTGGGAAGGGATTTGACCATCTCCTTAAAGGAACCAGAGAATGAGGAACCCAATTTGAGTGGAACGAAAACCGAGGGGCGAAGACAAGAGCTCAGAGGCCCATGTCGCCTCTTCTTCAAAGGCCTTCATCTGTTCTAACTGTTCCATGGACCCCGCGGCCGTGGAGACTGCACAGCAGGCATCCTTCGATTTGATCGGTAGGTGCCATTTTTCTGGATGTCCAAGCTGGAGACGCACGAGGCAATCATCCAAAACAATTGGATTAATAGAACGCCATAACTCGCAGGCCTGAGTGTCACGATCGTGGCCCAGGCAGTACACGCACTTGGCATACAGGTCCGTCCAAGACTTTTTCTGCCCGCAGGGCCACCGGCAGAACCCAGGCAAGGACTTATCCTCCATCGTGGTCGCAATAACAAAGTTATTAGGAGAGATTTGACCAATCTTAAATCGGTAAAACCCAAGTTTTGAAGTGCCAAGGCCTACTAAATGCGGGAGCGAGAAGGCAGGAACCTGTATCTTCCAGCGGAAAGGAAGATCTGGCATCATGAGGAGCAGCCGAGGGTTATACCACCCGAGTGGGTGGGAGGAGCCAGCTTGAAGACTTTCCAGCTGATCTTAAAGGGGAAAGGACATGCAAATAAGTGTTGACAGAACATATCCATGATCCTAGAAAAGAAAGTTACTTAATATCACAGCTCTACTGTCGTAAAATTGACTACAAACCAGATCTTGCATCTTGCCAAATCCACGGTCAAGGATATATCACAGTCACATTAAACAGGAGACATGGTAGGAATAAGACCAATAAACCATGCTAAAATGGAGATCCCCAGGGACTATAAAATTACCACAAAAGCAGCTAGCCAATTTAGAAAAAAACTACTAATAGCAGACAAAGGGAAGGACACACTAGGATTACACACACAAAACACACTGCACAATGTTTTTGCAAATTCTGACTGCAGTACTCCTTTAAACAAACAGCACAATTACATATATAGTGGCCCCTAGTGCGCTGCAGATTTGATAATGCATGCACTGCACCCAACTGTATATGGCTGTGTTCTCTAAGTAACTGAATAATGTATATTATTAAACCTTAGAAAAAATCCTAATTTCTGGATGAGAGCCAGTCACATGACATACAAGGTTTCTTAACTATTGCCCAGTTTAAAACAAGAACCAGACAATAGTTCGTTATAACCAGGCAACAGTTCGTTATACCTGGGCAATGGTTTTTTCAATTATTCCGCCCATTCTAATCCTCACAACCTGGGCAAGGTTTATTAAAACAAATATTAACCAGAGTTGCGTCATGATACAGAGAGAAAATATAGACCTCTCGGGATTCCAATAGTCACACAATGCCCCCAGCCTTCTGCTTTGGGCAATAGTTCATCCCTTGGGGTCAACATCTTCCCACCGTTTTCCTCACACCTCTGGCCAATACTTGAATACTGCTGTATTTGTATCTTAGGAATTGCATGAAAATGAGCAGGTACTCAATGGAACAGATCCTAGTAAAACAATTGTTTCAAACAATACGACTAATCTTACTGAACCACGTAGATTGGGTCACCCCTGTAGCCAAGATAACTACCATCTCTGAGTGACATTACAGTCGTAGCACTGATTCAAGTAGAGTCAGTCAGCATGTTTAAAAAAAAAAAGAAGTACTGAAGTGGGACAGCCACAGTACTATGCTATTCTAAAGGAAGAGTTATCCAAGCGCTCAGGAGCTTTTATAGTGAAGCTATGTTACGTAAACCCTATGCAGGTGTGGGCTTACTAGGACTTGTTTGTGTCAGTAACCCAATGACAGGCAGATATCGTTGAACTTGTAATTAAAGAATCACAACGTCTCTTGTTCCAACAATGCATGCATTATATACTATTTGAGTCAGAAACCAAAGAGGGTGCCATGTTCTAAGCCACCTTAGTTCTCAATAGACATGTAACTGCACCCTCCTCAAATATCTGGGCAGAAACAGGTAAGCAGAAGTGTTGCAACACTGATAAGTCAGCAGGTCTCCTGCCAAACTACCTCTGCTGTTTGTGCATATACCCAATCCCCAGGAAAAACTGCTGCATAACCAGGTAACGGAAAGGTGCCAGCCGTGTACATGGCTCAGCCTTAGTTACTGAAAGTTTGCTTATATGACATATATCTAGTTTCCTGGCAACAAAACAAAATGCAAAAACTGCAGACAGAGGGTGGAAGGTAATAGAGGAGACAGCAAGCCACAAAACATTTAAGAGCAAGAAGGAGGGGAAAGGGATGCTAGGGACATCTTTTTTTTTTCTTCCCCCAATTCTATTTATGCCACCTGGCCCACTAGTTAGGACCGCTTTAGCCAATACCCACTCCCAAGGCTCGCTTTTAATGATTTACTGGACTCTACAGGCCACCCACAACACACCGCTGAGCTGCCCCCTTGACCCCCCCCCCCAAGGCGGGGTCTACCTTCAGCTCCCTGGTAGGATTCTCATGTATCCAGCTGCTCACCGTGGAGGTCAAGTCCAGGATTATCGCCAGCTGTCAGGAGAGAAAGACAGATATCTACATAGGAGGCAGGCATAGCTTCATCTGCTCAACCAGCGCCATTTTCTCCCCCTTTTCCTGCCCAATCTTGGGATGCGGTCTTGAATGACAACCAGGGGAAGCACACATACAGTCATGCCAGGGTCGGCTGAGTCCCTGCCCTCCCTCACTAAAGCTTGCTCCAATCGTTCTGCGACCTAGCCATCACTAGGTGGCAGTCATGTGCACAGCCACCCCCACCCAAACGAGACCAGTTTGACGGATGCTCCAACATCCTTTCCCTTGCACCCCTCCGATGACTCAAGCTCCTTGCCTCTGTCAGACTAAAATCACTTCCCCAGAAACCATTTACCTTCCATGGCTCCCCCAGCCGGAGGCTGCCATCTGTCAGAATAAACAGTAGTTACGTACTCACCGTAACAGCAGATCTTCGAGAGAATCTCTTTCATCAGGCCACACCTATGGAACTTACAGGAGCGAGGCACTAGGACCACATGGACACTTTTGCATGCAGTCCACCAGGGGTCGCCCACAACAACATCAGACATCAGCTAGCACATAAACATGGGCAGCTCCTTCTCCCCTCAGTTCCTCAATAGAGATCATGCTTGGAGGACCTCCCTGTAGGAAACCAGGACAGAACCTAGAGCTCAGCCAACCAGGCATGGCAGCCAGCATCAGGTAGGTCCTCTTGGAGAAGGATATGGCACTCGCTGGTCTCAGGATCCTATAGGGGGAAGGGAGAGGTGGAGACGGCATGGCCTGATTAAACAGATTCACTCGTACAGCTACTGTTATGGTGAGTACGCAACTGTTTTATCTTTTTTTGAGGATTTTTCTTTCATCAGACCACACACATATGGAACAAGTAGCAAGCAGTACTGACCATAAACAGTCTGGGTGGCTGGATCCTACAGAAGCATAGAAGTTGATGGCAAATAAGGACCACAAGGCCCATCCAGTCTGCCCATTTCTTTTTCTACCTTATGAATGTGCTATAGGCCTTTACTCTGTCAATGGCATATCTATTCATACTCATCTGTACTGCTCCCTTATGCTTATCCCATGCCTGTTTGAAGCTCTGCACTGTATTCATATCCACCATTTCCTGAGGTAGGCCGTTCCATGCATCCACCACTCTTTCTGTGATAAAGAACTTCCGCATGTGACCCCTTAATCGGCCTCCCTCTAATCTCATGCTGTGTCCTCTTGTCCTGCTATTTTTCTTATATTGAAACATGTTAAGACTCTTTCACCTTGTTAATGCCCTTAAGGGGTTTGAATGTTTCAATCATCTCTCTCTCCCTCCTTTGCTGTAGGGTATACATATTGAGCTCCGTTAATCTGTCCTCATAAGTTTTCTGATGCAGTCCCTGCACCATTTTGGTTGCCCTTCTCTGGACTGCCTCCATTTTGTTAATGTCCCTGTGAAGGTGTGGCCTCCAGTACTGCATGCAGTACTCCAGATGAGGCCTAACCAGCGTCTTGAAAAGAGGGATTATTACCTCCCTCTTACAACTTGTGATACTCCTACTAATACATCCCAACATCCCCTAGCCTTAGCTACTGCTTTAGTGGTCTGCTTGGATGATTTCAGGTCATCTGTGATGATGATGATGCTCAAGTCTCTTTCTTCCCCTGTGACTTCCAGCAACTCCCCTCCCAACTTATAGCTGGCTTCAAGGTTTCTCTTCCCTATGTGCATGATCTTGCACTTCTTTGCGTTAAACCCCAGTTGCCACTCTTACGACCATTTTGTCAGTTTATCCAGATCTCTTCTCATTCTGCCCACCCCATCTGGATCATTTACTCTCTGCAGAGCTTGGTGTCACCTGCAAACAGACAAACCTTACCCTCCAGTCCATCTGCAATGTAACTGATGAAGATATTAAAGAGGACTGGCCCCAGGACTGATCCCTGAGGTACCCCACTTGTGACTTGCATCTCTTCTGACTGAATACCATTTACCACCACTCTCTGTTTTCTGCCTGTCGACCAGTTTGCCACCCAGTTGACCAATTTCTGACTCACCCCGAGCCTACCCAGCTTGTTAATCTTCTGTGTGGAACAGTACAGAAACCATTGCTGAAGTCAAGGTAAGCGACATCAACTGCCCCCCACTTGGTCCGCCACTCTGGTTACCCAGTCAAAGAAATCTATGAGATGAGTTTGACAGGACCTTCCTGTTGTAAACCCATGCTGTCTTGGATCCTTTGCTCCTGTGGATTCCAGGTGTTGCACTATCCTTTCCTTAAGGACTGCCTCCATAATCTTGCCTACTACTGAGGTAAAACTGACTGGTCTGCAGTTCCATGCCTCCTCCCTGCTACCGCTCTTGTGGAGCGGAACACATGAGCCCTTCTCCAGTCTTCTGGGACTTCTCCTGTGCTCAGAGACTCACTAAACAGTTCTGATAATGGCTCTGCTAGTTCCACCCTTAGCTTCTTTAGTACCCTGGGATATATGCCATCAGGTCCCACTGCCTTATCCACCTTGAGCTTATTGAGCTGGACCCTTTCTTTTGTGAAGGGACTAGTGCACACCTCCCTTCCCCCAGTGTCCACGGTGCTAAGCTGTGGGCCCTGCCCCACCTTTTCCTCAGTAAATACTGAGCAGAATTATCTATTTAGGATGGATGCCTTTCCATGGTCCTCCTCCTCACACTTCCCCTTATCCCCTTTGATCTTAGCAATACCCTCTCTGGACTTTCTCCTTTCACTAATGTATCTATAGAACGTCTTGTCCCCTTTTTTTTCTGTTCGTGCTAGTGTTTCCTCGGTTTGGGCCTTTGCCTGCCTTACTGCCTTCCCTGTTTCCCTTAGTGAAGTTTGGTATACTTCCCCATCTTCGTCCCGCTGCGTTCCCTTATATTTCCCGCAGGCCAGCCTTTTGGCTCCGAGCTTTTCTGCTACTGTTTTTGAGAACCAAAGTGGTTTCCTTCTTCTTTTGCACTTCCTTTCCTCTCTTAACACAATGGGATGTTGCTTCAAGTATTGCATCCTAAATGCTTGCCCACTTTGCCTGTACCCCCTCACCTGTATTTCTTCTTGCCAGGGCTAGCTTACCTCTGCGGGCCATCTTATCAAAGTCAGCTCCTCTGATGTCCCATATTTTTGCCTTGGAATGGGTCAGGGTGACCTTCTACCTGGAGATTTGTGATCCTTTCCGTGTTAGTCAGTACAAGATCTAGGATAGCCCTGTCTCTTGTGGGTTGTTGTACAGTTGTCTGAGGCCCTCCCCATGCAGGGAATCTACTATGTATCTAGTTCTGGCAGATGTTCCTGCTGGTAATGACCAATCAGTATCTGCCATGTTGAAGTCTCCTATTAGCAGAACCTCCCCTTTAGCTGTCGTGTTTTATCTTCTAACAGTAATGGGTCTATGTCCTCCCCCTGGTCTGGAGGCCTGCAGACAACCCCAGTTCATATGGCTGTCCCATTTCCTGTTTCCAGGGTGACCTACAGTTCTTCTGGCTCCTTATGTGTATTCTGAATTTCTGTAGCTTTGATATTTTCATTGACATAAAGGGGCCACTCCACCACCCCCCCCTTGCACCTCGGGCTCTACTGAACAGTACATAGCCAGCTACTGAAGTCTCCCAAGTGTCGTTACTGGTGAACCATGTCTCGCTAATGGCTACTATGTCCAGTTTAGCCTCTGTCATTGTTGCCTACAGGTCTGGGATCATGTTTCCCAGACTGCAAGCATTTGTGTACATGATTTTCCATTGGCCAGATTTCGGTGAGTCAGTTGTTGGGCAAGGTCTGGCATTTCCTGTGCATCATATAGGGAGCTGGACCTTTTTCCTTACCTGATGATGCAAATGAACTACAAACATGCTGAACTCCTGTTTGATCACTAGCTGGGGGGAAGGGTGTTCTTCCCATTCGACGTATGGGGTGCTGCACCCCATCCCCATTTGCTAGTTTTAAATATTCTGCAAAGACGTCAAACTTCTGCCCCAATGCACAGATTCCTTCCTTAGTCAGATGCAGTCCATCAAATTTAAAGAACGTTTGGTGCCAAAACTGTTGCTAGTTACTTAAAATGTGTGTCCTTTTTTCTGGCACCAGCCCTTGAGCCATATGTTTAGCTCCCCTTCTCTGACCTTCTGTCCATCTGACCCCACTCCAGACTGGCAGGATCTCAGAGAAGGAGATGCCGGACGAAAAGGATGATAGTCTGTCACCCAACCTGGTCAGGTGTTCCTTGGTCTCCACAACTGACCGGCTGGCAAGATAGTTAGTCCCTATGTGTACCAGGACGTCTATGTTTTCTCCTGCTTCCTGTACAATTTTAGCAATGCAGTCAGTATCTCTCCACGCTGATGTACCTGGGAGACATTTGAACATTACCCATGGCTGGAGATCGGTATCAACTCCCCGAATCATGGAGTCTCCTATAATCAGAGGTGTTCTGGATTTTCTTTTTGCTTTTTTTGTCTTGGTTCTGGTTTTGGGCGAGTGTTGTTTTGCTAGCTCCTGTGCTGCAGTGTCCTGCTCAGCATTGTTCTCTGCCCCTTTGTTTGATTTCAGAGATAGGGGCAGATACCCATTTGTAGTTTTTATATGGTTTGTGGAGGTGATATGTTGGAGAGCACAGAGTGATGGGGCACCCGATTTGCCCCTTCTAACCACCTGCCAACCTCCCGGACCAACTACCCTCTGCAGACTACAGACCGAAGACAGTAGGCCTTGAAGCACATCTCAGCCAAAGCCAGCCCTTTTGTGAGAGACAAAGTCCAAACTGTAGTATTTAGTGAAAGTGTGGACAGTGCTCCAGATGGCAGCTGAACAGATTTCTGCAGCAGACACACCTGAATCATGCAACAGATGTGACCATGCCTCTTGTGGAATGACCATGAACAACCCCAGGAAGTTCCTTACCATACTTCCTATAAACAAAGTAATACAGTTTGCTAACCATTTGGACGGGCACTGTTTAGAAACTGCAGTGCCCACTTTTCCAGGAGCAAACGACCCAAAAAGCTGCAAGGACTTCTGTAGTCCTTTGTGCAGTGTATATTGTAAGGCAAGGTGAGGCAAATTTTATCTAAGAGACGCCCATCCCAGAGGCTCTAGGCGCCAAACATATTAAGAATGCATATGTAATCAATACATAACAACGTACTATCAAACAAAAATACAGGTTACTCACCTGTAACAGGAGTTCTAGGAATGGTATATGTTGTTCATCCACACTATCTGGCAGGTTCCTTGCCGCTTTAAATCTTGCCGGAAGGTCTTCAAGCTGGCTCCTCCCACCCACCCGGGTGGTAAAACTCTTGGCTCCGCCCCATGATGCCAGATCTAGCCCGCTGGAACCAGGTTGTGCGTCGAAGCCGGGGAGGCCGGGTGGGTCGTGTGGATGAACAACATATACCATTCCTAGAACTCCTGTTACAGGTGAGTAACCTGTATTTCTAGGGACATGGATATGTTGTTCATCCACAGTATCTGGCATTCTCCTAGCAGTTCTCCGTGAGGAGGGAGGCAAGGCACACATCCCCTACTTAGGGAATAAAGACTGGAGAACCGAGGCCCAGACCAATATCCCGGCGTGACCCAAGGTCGATGTGGTAGGGGGTTAAAACTGTATATGCCAGCTTCCAGGTAGGAGCCCTACGGATATCCCGGACAGGGGTATTCTCGGAAGCAGCCACCGATGCAGCGGAAGGGCGAGTAAAATGAGCACTTATCCCTCTGGGAGGCTCCATGCCCGCCCACCTATAGCGGAGATCTATGCAGGAGGTGACCCACCCGCTCATCATCCGCTTGGCTGCAGGTCTGCCAGGTGCGGCTTCAGCGTAGATGACAAACAGCTGGCGAACCTCTCCTGAACTTCAGCCCTACGCTCCCTGGGAAGGCAAGCGCTAAATTAGGGTCCCAATGGATTCTATATGCGGCCTCCGAGGTGTGAATGGGGTTGAACCCAGGCAGAGACAATACCCGGTTAGGGAAAAACTCCGCCACCGCCTACGGAAGGAACTTCGGGTGGGGCGCAGGACAACCTTGTCCCTGTGGAAGACCAGACAGGGAGACTCAAAGGAGCGCCTGGAGCTCTCCCAGCCTTCTGGTTGGCGTGGTAGCCCCCAAGAAGGTGTTCTTCCACAACAGGTGGGGAAATCGTACCTGTGCATAGGTTCGAACGGCTTACCCGTGAGCTAAGCCCATACCAGCATAAGATCCCACAGAGATGGGGATACTCTCCCCGGAGGGGAAGTATGATCAAGGCCTTGGAAAGCGCCAGACTACCTTTCCTGCACCACCGACTACCCTCCGGCCCGCGCCCGGAGGACAGGGGTGGCTGCCAGGAGCACCTTAAGGGTCGTCGACCGAAGCCCTTGCTAAAGAAGAAGAACGGACCACAGGTAGTCCGGAATGCTCACCGAGGAACAGGAGAGGGGACCAGGCCCAAACCTAATACCAAATGGAGAACTCTTCCATTTGAAGGCATAGCATATCTGGTCGACTCCTGGCAGGACGCCTCAACAACGTCGAGGACCTTGCCGGAAGACCCAAGGCCTGGCCACTAGCCGCACAGGGACCAGGCCGCCAGGTGCAGGGATTGAAGTTCCGGATGGAATATCTTCCCCTAATAACAGAGATCAGGACCGGGTGGGCTGGAAGCCGCCTCGGGAGCCTGGGGCTGAGACTGAGGAGAGCTGGATACCAGAGGTGGCAAAACCAGTCTGGGGCTACCAGCATCACCTGCGCCTAGTCCCTCCTCGTCTTGCCTGTGGGTCAAGGGAAATGGGGGAGAGGCGTAGAAGAGGCCCGGGGTCCGCGGCCTCAAAGGCATCCCCTACAGCGAACCTTGCTGAGGGGGCGGGCATGGACAGCTCGGCCTCGTATTCTCCCTGGAGGGAAAAAACAAAGGTCCGCCCAAGGCATGACCTAGAGGGAGAAAGATCTTGTGCTACCTCCGGCAGGGAGACCACTCGTGAGGCGCAGCCTTATCCGGCTTAGGGCATCAGCCAGGATGCTGGAGGCTCCTGCCATCGAAATGGCTAGGAAACCGCCTCCCGGCTGCACGTTAGACCCAATGCGGAGAACCTCCTTACGCAATGGCAAGGGGCTCATCCAACCCTGGCAAGTTAGGTAGCATATGGTCGTGGTATTGTCCGCCTGGACCTAAACCACTAGACCCCACACAGACGGAGCGAACGGTGCGAGCTAAGCGGACCGTCTGGAGCTCGAGCAGGTTGGAATGACATCGGGACTCCCGACAGGACCAGAGGCAGTGCACTCTGTATTCGCCTTGATGGGCACCCCCACCCATCAGAGATGCATCGGTCGGAAAAGACCATCGACTCGGGGCAGACGAACGGGATGTTCTCCTGCAGATGAGCTGGAATGGTCCGAAGGAGAGCGTTCCCCAACCCCTGGGCTGTTGTCACGGACTGGTCCAAAGGATCGCAGCGTTGTGACCTCTGGCTGGCCAGCCCCCATTAAGGGGACGCATGGACCAGCGGGTCCAAACAGACCACGCTGGTGCAGGCCGCCGCAAGGCCCAGGAGGTGCAGGAAGTCCCGGGCAGGGCGCAACTGTCCAGTCAGACATGACTAGGTAAGGGAGGAAGAACCTCGGCCCTATCCGCCGGGAGCCGAGCTCAGACTCAAGAGTCAAGCTTCGTAGCGAAGAAAGGATCACCCGCTTAGACACGAGTTCCAACATGGCTCCATTAGAGAGGAGACCAGTCTGAGAGCAACCTAGAGGGCCAGAACTCTGGACCGTCCCCCTCCGCCCTGGAGGGGTTGCAGTCAGGCCGCCATCCGGGTGGGGTTCGCCCGGACCCTTCGGTGCCACAGGAATGCTGCTGAGAAGAGACCGAAGGGCATGGCCTGGAACTCGTAAAGAGATCCCCCGCATTAGAAACGGAGGAGTCTCCCAAGAAACGGACGGATCGAAGTGTAAAGTACGTCCTGGAGGTCGAGGAAATAGAGCGACACGCCTTGTTCCGAGGATGGGATATCTGAGTCAGAGTGACCATCCTGTCGTGCGGGTCAAGGATGGGGCACAAGCCCCCCCCCGTCCGTTTGGGGACCAGGAATACCTGGACACAAACCCAGGGTCTGGAGGAGTATCCGCCACCTTCCTGATCACCTCTATCTCGAGGGGCAGGACAAGTCGGCTCGGCGGGCCGACAGCGAGGCTGCGGATCCCATGGCCCCCCGAGAGGCAACGGCTCGAAAGGGTGGGGCCTGCTCGCAATCCAGAGGCAGGACCTTCCTCTAGCACCTCCAACACCCAGCGGTCCGTGAAAGCGGACCAGGCGGAGGAGCCGTCTCCCCACGGGGCAACCCGGGTAGGGGTGACGAGGCCGGGGACGGCACCCCTCAGCCTGTCACTGAGCAGGCTTGGAGGAGGGACTGGCCGAGGGAGTTCCTGGGCCTTTACCTCCCTGCTTCTCTTTGGAGGAAGCCACTGGCTTGGGGTCAGGATGCCCAGCACAAGCCTGCTGGCCCTCATGCAGGGGCAGAGGGACAAAGGGGCTTATGCAAAGGCTGCCGGCGGCCCTTATCCTTCTGGGCGGGGGTGACCGAGTCCAGAGTGGCAATGGACTTCTCGGTCCCCTGGAGGTGTCCCTCCACTCCAAGGCCAAAGAGGTCAGTCCCCAAGAAGGGATGTCCGCCAGCTTGTGCTGGGCATCCGTTGAGAAAGAGGATAACCTCAGCCACGCCCTGCGGCACATGGCCACCGCGGCCGCTACCAACCTGGCACAGGAATCACCTAAGTCCAGAGCAGTCTGAAGCTGCTGCTTAGCCACCGCCCTACCCTGGTCCCGCACCCGCCGGACCGTGGTCCGCAGGTCAGCCGGGAGATGAGGGAGCACCTCATCCAGGGAGCCCAAAAGGGCACGGGAAAAATGTGCCATCAGTGCGGGCGAGCTGGCCTGTTGGAGCCCTAGGGAGGACGCGGCGTAAACCTTGCGCCCGACATAGTCCATCCTTTTGGACTCTTTGTCGGGGGGCCTATCCACATCCCGGGCGTTCACAGAACGCTGGAAGACATTATCTGTAACTAACCCCTCAGCGGAGGGGTGCTCCAAAAAACCGGGCAAGAAACCGACAGGGACAGAGTACCTCCTGGCTGAAGGTGCAGGACAGGAAGTAGGCCGCTGCCAGAGCTCCAAGGCCGGGCCGACAATGGCCTCGGCCACCAGGAAGGCCTCCGGGGGTGAACCCCCTCGGTCTAGAATCTCCAGCAGGGGACAAGAGACCCGTTTGGACACGGGTTCAAGCTGCATCCTGGTGAACTCCGAGATGAGCTGAAGCAGACCCAGAAAGGACGATGGGCTGTCATCCACAGAGCGGTCCGGAGAGGACCCCAGGCCCTCCCGACTGGGGAACATGGAGGAGTCGTCAGACTCCGAAGGGTCTGCAAAGAGCTGCCTCAGGCCTGAGACACTCTTCACCGGCCGAGGGCGGGCAGGAGTGAGGGCGACAGACAACCTGCGGGACAGGTTGTGACCCGACCGAGGTTCCACCGAAGTCGGTGGGGCAGCAAGATTCGGACAAACAACCGCCCTGAAGTGGGCACCTGGACTGCAGCGAGCGGTTGCGTCGGCCGTTCGGGCGGCAGCTGCTTGCTGGACAGGGAATGAATCGGAGTCTATTAATTCCTGGACAATAGCAACTGCTGCCACATGAACTCCTCGTAACGTCGACGCCATCTGCATCGAAGCCACTCCTCATCCGAGGAGGGACACGAGGTGGAACGGTAATGCCACTTAACTTGGTGCCCCGACTGAGACCGCGGTCGGCGGGAGCAGCTTGACCGAGAAGAGGACCGAGACCAAGACCCAGATCCTCGGGGAAACCGAGGGTGGGTCCGGGAAGAACGGGAACACCCGCTCTTCCCTCGGCTTGGACAAAAGACAGAGGCCTGTCGCCCCAAAGATGCAGGCAGAACCTCGGCCTCCACTGGGGAAACCGGGAGGGCTGACGGCCCCTGCAGTAGACTGCCTGGGTGACGGGTTGAGAGAAGACTCGACAACGTCGCCGTGAGTCATGGCCGGCTGACCTGGCAGGGGACACCGTGAAGCCCAGAGCCTGAGCCGCAACCTCGACCGAAGTCAGTCGGCAGACAGGGAAGGGACCTCTCCCGCTCCCGCCAGCACCGGCGATGGGACTTACCCTCGACTCCTTTGACCTGGGCGGGGCCGGGTCCCGAGATCCCTCTCCCTCGGGAAAGGACCGACTAAGCCCTTGAACTAAGCTGAATGAGAGGAACTCAAAGAGAGCGGGAAAAGCGCCGCGACCGAGGAGGGGGGAGAGCCTTGGTCGCTGCCTCCTCCATGGAGGAGGAGAGATTGAGCTGCTCAGCCGAGACAGCTGACGCGGACACTGCCCGACGAGCCTCTAAAAATTTTTCTGGCGTGGAAAAAATTCCAGGTCGCCCGAGCCCCAAACAGGCTGCACGATCCTCCAGGACGCTGGTTGAAAGGGCACAGCAAAATTCGCAGACTTGCAGATCATGGTCCAAGTCGAGGCAGTAAACGCACAAGGAGTGCGGGTCCTTCCTGGAGGTATTCCCCGGGTGCCTCCGAGAGCCAGGAAACAAAATATCCATCGCAGCAGCGAGGGAAGAAGACCGAAGTTTTAGAAAACTTCCAAACTAAATTCGGAGAAAACCGAAAAAATCAGGAACCAGTCGAAAACGCAGAGCGTTAAGGAGGGAACCTGAGCTTCCAAGCGGTAAGGAAGATCTGGCGTCATGGGGCGGAGCCGAGAGTTTTACCACCGGTGGGTGGGAGGAGCCAGCTTGAAGACCTTCTGGCAAGATTTCAAGCAGCAAGGAACCTGCCAGATAGTGTGGATGAACAACATGTCCATGTCCCTAAAAGCACACATTTCAACAATTAAACAAAATTTTATATAAATATTACCCTAAGCAACAACAACTGCTACTTAAAAAGCCTAAGGCTAACCTAAACATAAGTTTCTGAAAATAGGCAAGGACTATAAAACACAGTCGGGGAAGACCTGATTATATAAGAAGGCCTCGAGGCTGGCTTTAAATACCTCCACAGAAGGGGCCTCCCTAACAGCTAGAGAGCTAATTCCACAGGACGGGGGCGGCGACACTAAATGCCCTGTCACCAGCTGTTTTTAACCTAGTCTTGTACCCGAGTATACTATGTACTTCCAGAATATGTAACAATGCTTCCACTGGATTAATATGCTCAGGAAAATAAACTGGCAGGAGGATGGTTTGATCTGAAGTAAACTCAGACACCACCTTTGGTGAAAAACTTAGGATCAGTATGCAAAGACACCCTGTCTTTGTGGAAAATCAAGTAAGGAGCCTCACACATTAGAGCCTGTAGCTCTAAAATCCTTCAAGCACAAGTGATGGCAAAAAAAAACAACACTTTCCAAGAAAGAAAGCATAAGCCACATGTTGCAGCTGGCTCAGAAGGAGCCAAAATAAGCTTTCCAAAACAAAATTCAAGTTCCAAGCCAGGACTGGATTGCAGATGGGAGTCTAAGTGCAAAATGCCTCTCAAAAACCTACAGGCCACCTCCAGCTGGGCAACCGTATGGCCCTCAATAGGCACACAGAAAGCTGAAATGGCAGCCAACTGCACTTTGATAAAGGAATACTGCAGGCCTACATCTGACAAGGATAGCAGATACTGTAGAACCTGATTTACAGGACAGGTAAACGGATCTAAATGAGAAGAAGCAGCCCACAAAGCAAACTGCTTCCTCTTCATGGAAATAAGTGCCCCTGGAGGAAAGCTTTCTGGCAGCCACTAGGCCATCAGCCACCTTTTGGGAAACCCCAAATCTAGCAATGGCTATGTTTTCAGGAGCCATGCATGAAGTTGCCTTTTTTGACTGGGTGACAAGGGCACTCGATAGAGGCCATGCAGTGGATGTCCTGTATCTGGACTTCAGCAAGGCCTTCGACCGAATGCCACATGGAAGGTTGACTAATAAGCTGAGAAACCTGAGAGCAGGGAAGAAACTGGCTGGATGGGTTAGGACCTGTCGGCAGGACAGACAGCAGAGGGTAGTTGTAGGGGGAGAACTCTAGACTCCCAGAGCTGTAACCAGTGGGGTCCCACAAGGCTCAGTACTAGGTCAGGTGCTAATTAACATCTTCATTACCAACATATCTGACAGCATTAGGAGTAAGATCAGCCTTTTTGCAGATGACACAAAGATCAGGGTGGAGGTGTATAGTGTGGAAGGGGGGCAGGTACTCCAGAAGGATTTGGCAGGACTTGAGCGCTGGTTAGACACAAGGAAGCTGGGGTTCAATGCCAAGAAATGCAAAGTCATGCACTTGTGAGCTAGGAACCCTGGGAATTGCTACTGGCTGGGGAAGTTCAGTTATCCACTTCACTGGAGGAGAAGGACTTGGGTGTAACTAGTCACAGAGGACATGAATCACTCAGCGAAGTGTAGGAAGGCGGTGGCCAAGGCTAATAAGATGCTGGGGTGCACTGCCAGGAGAATCACATCTAGGAGAAAGAAGTCATTCTACCACTGTACAGGTCGCTGGTGAGACCTCACATGGAGTACTTTGTGCAGTTCTGGTGTCCCTATTTAAAGAAGGATGTCAAACTACGGGGGTCCAGCACAGGGCGACAAAAATTATCCTTGGCCTGGGGGACAAACCATATGAGGAAAGACTGTGGGAGCTCAACGTGTATTCCCTGAAGGGAAAGGGGAAATGATTGAGTCCTTCAAATACTTAAATGACATGAATAAGGTTAGTACTGAGGACATGTTTAGATTAAAGAGAACACACGCAGACACTGTCTGAAATTGGAAGATTCCGGAGGGAAATGAAGAGGCACTACTTCACGGAAAGGGTGGTAGCAAGGTGGAACGCACTGCAAGAGGAAGTGATATCACTGAAATCTGTGGGCAGTTTTAAGAGGGGGTGGGACAGGGTCAAAGGTACGGTCAAAACTGGGGGGAGCTGGGGAGGGGGAACTCTGAAGAAGGGGTGATAAATCAGACGGACGAGCAAGGGGTAGTGGGGGGCAGCTGCAGTAGATTAGACTGGGAGCTGTGCACTCAAGCAGACTCTATAGACCGTATGGCCTGTATCTGCTGGCATTTTCGTATGTTTGTAAGGTGAAGCGATCAGAGGTCTGGATGGACCAGGGTTCCCTGCTCCTGTGACAGTAGGCCATGGCAATAAGGGCAGGGGTACTGGTGGTTTCACTGTCTGCTGCTGCATTAGAGGGAACCAGATCTGACAAGGCCATAGGGGAGTAATGAGGATCAGTGTTGCCCACTACATCTGGAGCTTGAGCTTCCCGCCCCTCCTCACGTGGTAGCACGTCAACTTCTCAAACTCCTAACTCCATCCTTTCTCTTCCTGTCTCTCTTCACATTTCTGAAGCACTGCAGCTACCACCCTATGTTTGTCACGTTGAACTATTATTATACTACATTGTAAACTGTAACTTTTCTTACAAATATTATGAAGTTTTTGAACGTAACTTCCCCAATTCCCTCTCCCCCAGGTCGCACCTGGAAAAAGAGTTCTGTCTCAGTGTGCCTCTCCCTGTCAAGAACTTTAAATAAATAAAAAATAAATGCTTAGGGAACAGATCCAATGCCTGCTTGTAGTAGTGGCAGAAGCCCCTGTAAGGGGACCATTCTGAACTTTTGGTACTCTATAAAAAAAAAAAAGTTCAAGTCCCTGAGATCCAGAATAGGCCGCAGGTGGTCCTTCCATTTTGGGACTAGGAAGTAAAGAGAAGAAAAAATTACTCACCTTAGTAATGTGGTTTCTTCTAATGGAGTCTTGCTATATTATGACAGATGCAGTTTGTCCCACCATTAAAACTGCTCCGGAGGTGAAAGAGTTAACTTCCATGCAGAGCATGGAACTTAAAGAAGCTCTGTTAGGATGGTTTCAAACCAAAACCGTCAGACCTTTACGAGCAAAACTCACTAAGGCTCTGTGTGGAAGCTGTAACCTACACTAGCCAACTGGCTATTAAAATATTCACACATTTTCCTGGTCCCAACACCAAGACTCAAGTCAGAGGACCAGAAAAATAAGATAAAATAACTAAATAAAACACAACACCCAAACATAAAAGGGGGCATCAATAAGTGCCAACAGTGGACTGCCCACCCCATACCCGAAGTAGAAGTTCTGAGAGGGGCAGGCTGGGAGGGAGGTCATAATATAGCAAGACTCCATTAGAAGAAACAACATTACTAAGGTGAGTAATTTTTTCTTCAAACAACATGAAGTCTTGCTATATTATGACAGATGCAGACTACACAGCAGTACCTCCATGGAGGAGGACAGAACCTACTTAGGAATAAAGCCTTGGAAGCACGGCTGTGCCAAACCGAGCATCCCTCCTGGCCTGGATATCCAGGAGTAATGCTTGGTGAAAGTGTGTACTGTTTTCCAAGTAGCTACTTGACATATCTCCAAGATAGGGATGTCTCTAGCAGCAGCTAGAGATGCAGCTGTACCTCTGGTAGAGTGAGCCCTCAGACTTGAGGGGGGAACCTTACCCAGTTTTAGATAGCAAAATTGGATACAAGAGACGATCCACCTGGCAATCGATCTCTTAGTGACAGGTCTCCCTAGCCCAACCTCACCATAAGTGAGAAATAGTTGGAGGGAGTCAAACCTGTGACCCTTGGTACGCTTTATGTAGTAACTTAGGGCCCTCTTAACATCTAAGCTGTGCAGCCTCCTCTCACCAGAGGAGGAATGGTCAGTGAAGAACACTGGAAGTGAAATAGATTGGTTAAGGTGGAAATCCGAAACCACCTTAGGCAAAAACTTCCTGTTAGTCCTGAGGACTACCTTATCCCTCTGAAAGGAAATAAAGTCAGTCTCCACTGATAAAGCCTGTAACTCACTTATGCGCCTGGCAGAAGTGATGGCTACTAGAAATACAGTTTTCCAAGTCAAATACTTAAGCTCTGCCAAAGACAGAGGCTCAAAGGGGGGTTGCATTAGCTGAGCAATGCAAACATTAAGATCCCAAGCAGGGGCAGGGTCCCTGAATGGAGGATTGGTATGAAGCAATCCCTTAAAAAAAACTGGAAAATACAGGGTGAGCAGAAAGAGAAGAGGGCTTCCCTGCTGAAATGAAGGCACAGACAGCTGCCAAGTGCACTTTCAGGGTAGCTGGTCTCAGTCCCAAAGAATTAAGATGGACCATATAATCCAATACAGTGGGTAAATCAGCAGATTCCGGGGAAATATGCTTCCCAGAACACCATATGGAAAACCTTTTCCACTTGGAGTTATAGGTAGCCCTGGTGGAAGGCTTCCTAGCAGCTTTCAGGATTTCGAGAACACTTTGAGAAAGTTGTAGATCGGCAACTCCTAACTGCTCAAGAGCCAGGCCTTGAGGTTGAGGGATCTGAGATTCGGATACCAAACTCTCCCCTGAGCACAGGTTAACAGATTGTGGTTCCTGGGGAGAGACAGGGGAAGATGGACTGCTAAGGACAGAAGGAGTGGTACCAGGGCTGCCTGGCCCAGTCTGGAGCAATCAGGATCATCTTGCAGGGCTGAGACCTGATTTTGACTAGTACCTTGGACAGGAGAGGGAAGGGGGGAAAGGCATAAAGGAACTTCCCTTCCCAATCGAGGAGAAAGGCATCCAGGGGGACTGAGCCCAACACTGGGGGCCTGCAACAAAAAAGTGGAAGTTGATGATTGTCTGGGGCTGCAAAAGATCTATCTGAGGAGTGCCCCCATCTGGCAAAAAACTATCCCCAGTACTAGGGGATCCAGTGACCATTCGTGATGGCCCTGGGAAATCCTGCTGAGAGCATCTGCCAGGACATTGTCCTTGCCTGTAAGGTGAACTGCTATGAGGGAAGTGTTCAGGGAATAAGCCAGAGACCACAACTTCATTGCCTCGTGCACAAGGCGAAGACCGAGTGCCCTTGTTTGTTGATGTACCACATTGTAGTGGTGTTGTCTGTTCTGACCTGTACCACCTTGTTCTGAACAGATGCAGAAAAACCTGAAGTGCTAGAAAAACAGCTCTGAGTTCCAACAGATTGATGTGGAGCAGAGATTCCTGAGGGACCATAACCCCTGGATGGAGAGATCGCCCATGTGAGCTCCCATCCCAAGAGGCACGATCTGTAGTAGGGTCAGGGTGGGACAGAGGATGAAAGGCACCCCTTGTCTCAGATTGCTCTGATCCTGCCACCACTTAAGGGCCTGGATCAGGGTTCGAGTCACTGGGATTAACTTGGATAGGGGATCTCTTCTTTGAGACCAGAAAGCTCTCAAATGGAACTGAATGTCCTCATCTGGAAATCTTGCTCCTTGCACTACAGCTGTGGAAGCAGCCATGTGTCCTAGGAGCTGCAGGAAAATGCCTTGCTTGCTGAGAGACCTGCAGAGGTGAAGGATGAGGCCAGGCCAAGGTCCCACCTTTCCAGGGGAAGGAAGGCTCTTGGCCTGCTTGTGTCCCAGTTCTGCGCCTATAAAGGTGAGTACCTGGACAGGTTCCAAATTGACTTTGGAAGATTGAGAAGAAAGCCCAGAGAGGTAAGCAGCTGCTGAACTTCCGCAGGTGTGATCTGACCTGGTCTGGAGACTGACCCACAATGAGCCAGTCATCCAGGTAGGGAAAAATGGCAATCTTTTGCCTTCTTAGATGAGCAACTGCTACTGCCAGACATTTTGTGAACACCCTTGGGGCAGAGGTGAGGCCGAAGGGCATTGCTCTGAACTGATAATGGCCTGAGGGCATTCAGAATCTGAGGTACTTTCGATGGGAGCTTCTGATAAGAACATGGAAGTAGGCATCCTTGAGGTCCAGGGAAGCTAGCCAGTCCCCTGGCCTTAGGAGGGTAAAATCATTCCCAGAGTCACCATTTTGAATTTTGGTTTAAAAGGTGCTTGTTCAGATATCTTAGATCCAGGATAGCTACCACTCTCCTGTCTTTTTGGGGTAAGGAAGTACCTGGAGTACAGACCCTTGCCCTGGTGTGGGGAGAAACCCTTCCACAGCTCTGAGAGCCAGGAGGTTGAGACTTCTGTTTCCAAAGCAAGAGTCTCTAAAGGGTTTGCAGGTGGAAAAGATCTGGCTCTCATCTTTGGAAATTTTTGAAGCTGAGAACCAGACCCTGGCTCCTACTTCCAGGACCCACTTGTCTGATGTTAAAGACTCCCAGTCCTGAGCAAGTAAGCCAGCCTGCCCCCACAGGTAATGGAGGCGACCCTGGGCATCCCATCAGGGTGCCTGTTTGGCAGGGGCTTTAGGCTGAGGGTGGGAGCAGGCCTGCTTGTACCCCGTCTGCCTCTCCTCTGAAGAACCCCTCTGAGCATAGGCTGAAGAGGCCTGGATCTGTAAAAGGCCTGTGAAAGACCTGCCCCTACCCCTTGGGGGCTGCCTCTGAGGAGTGGCTTGCCGTTCCTTGGCTTGTGCACTCCTATAAGTGGTTCTATATTCATCCATTTTCTTCATATAATTCTCTGTCTGCTCCCCAAACAGAGAATTTCCCACCACAGGAAAATCCATAGCCTTAGACTGGGTATCCTGTGACAAAGCAGTATACCTGAGCCAGGCCAATCTACGAAAATCCACAGATGTAGCCATGACTCTAGAGGATACATCATTAGAATCCACTGCAGCATGGAACTGCACCTTAGATGCCTCAATACCATCAAGAGCCACCTGCTCCAGCTCCTTTGCAAGCTGGCCAGGGACCTGTTTGGCTAAGGCCACGACAGTATCCCATCTAGATTTCTGGTATCTCGCAACATAAGCCATATAGTTTGCTTGTCTGAGTCCCAAAGATGCTGCCATGTATTGTTTTTTGGCCACGGCATCAATCTTCCTGGAGTCCTTGTCAGGAGGATGTGAAGCCAGGGGAATATTAGCTTTATCACAGGCTGCAGCCTGAACTACCCCAACATGACTGCAATGCTGTGAAAGAAAATCTGTATCAGGACCTGACAAAGTGTACCTCCTGTCCATCTTTTTATCTACAGGAGGCACAGAATTAGGAGCTTTTAAAGGTTTTATTGTTTGTTTCCTAAAAGATTTATGTAAAGGGATGGACAGTCTCCTGGACTCTGGGATATCCATCATCTCTACATAGTCAGGCTCCTCTTGCTCATCCAAAGCCTCCTCTAAAGGAAGCTGGAGGGTCTCAGCAACTTTTTTATAAAACAAAAAATGAGAAGGGGACTCAGAAAGCCTAGGGGGTGATTCACCTAAAGGTCTGTCTGGGGAGATGTCCGGTTCAATGGGCACATCCAGACTTTCAAAGTCACATTCACACTGATCATAATCATCCTCCCCCTCCTCTGGTTCATAAAACTCTTCTATATCATATTCTTGAACCGGTGGAACCGACCGAACCGACCTTTTGCCAGATAGTGGCGGTTCGGAGGGAACCGGGGACAGTGACTGGACAATCTATATTGCCCTGGCTATCTCTGCAGCAGTTGGAGAAGGAATTTTGGACTCCACACCTGCTGACTTTCTAGTTCTCTTTGCTGGGACTGGCTCCTCAGAGTCAGCTTTATGTTTGCCCGAGGAAGTCTGGCCCTGGTCAGAGGGCACTCCCTCAGGTTCGGCTGGCACCGAACTGGGCTGGCCATCCGGGTCAGCGGACTTTTTGGCCTCTCGTTCCCTGAGCCTACCAACTCTCTTATCTAGGGTGGCTGCAGGGAAATTCTTGCAAATCTGGCAGTCTGCATTGAGGTGGTCAAACCCCAGACAATAAACACATGTGGTGTGTGGGTCAGACTTGGCAAAGGCTTCCCCACAGACACCACAGTGTTGAAAACTCCAGTGGGCCCAGTTTTTCTTTTGGGTTTCTCAGACATAATGCCAGCCTAACCAAAAACTTGCCCTTTTGATGGCAGTGCCAGGCAAGACACCCTTATCGGTTCCCAACCGTGTCACAGGTCGTGGAAAAAAACGTAATGAAATCCGTTTTTTTTAGAACCGATAAGAACCGGGAACCGCACTCTAAGACGCCTTAAAAGGCTTTAAAACCAATTTAAATACAATTGATCGGTTCAAACCGAACCGATAAACATTTACAAGTTCCACATAGAAAACCTATCTATTGCCTACATACCATAGACAGAGCTTGAACCGATCGGTTTGCGGTTAAAATAAATAATATCGCGGTTAAATTCAACCGAGAAAAGCGCTTAAACCGAGGGAAATGAACGAGCAGCAGGAGAATCTCGGAGGCGACTGTTCAGTGAGTGGAGTAAAGAATCTTAGCGGTTTCGGTTTGAAACCACCCTAACAGAGCTTCTTTAACCGAGCTCGCGCTCTAAGTTCCATGCTCTGCATGGAAGTTAACTCTTTCACCTCCGGAGCAGTTCTAATGGTGGGACAAACTGCATCTGTCATAATATAGCAAGACTTCATGTTGTTTGAATCATAGAAGCCTCATGGCAGAAAAGGACCATCCGGCCCAACTAGTCTGCCCTTTCCCCCACATCTCCCCCCCTAGCCCCCACTGTCCTCTCGACACCCAGCCCCATATGTTTGTCCCATGCCCTCTTGAATTCTTCCACTGATTTAGCCCCCACCACTCCATCTGGTAGTCTGTTCCAGGGCTCCACCACCCTCTCCGTGAAGAAACACTCTCTCACATTGCCCCTGTATCTTTTTCCTTGCAGTCTGAGGCTGTGCCCTCTAGTTCTGACCCCCTCCTTCCTCTTAAGTAAACCTTCTCCCACTTTGAGTCCCTTTACGTATTTAAAAGTTTCAATCATGTCTCCCCTTTCTCTGGTCTCCAGCGTGCACAGATCCAGCTCCTTACACCTCTACTCGTATGACTTTCCCTGCATACCCTGAACCTAGGTGGAGGGAGAGATGACCCCCCAACCACCACCCCGGATGTAATGGTGGTGGTGTACAAAGAGTCAAGCAGAGCTAGCTGTGACAGCTCCTGCTGTGCCACCACCTCTAGGAGCTTTTGAGTGGGCACCTGGAGTGGTTCCTGGGGTGGGCAAAGCTCCTGCTCCCTTGTCCTTACCTTGCCGTCAAGTGGCAGGACAGTGTCTAGCACCAGCCAGATGAAAAGGTGTCCTCCGTTTACCCCTTGGTTGGGTATGAAAGTGGGAGTGTACAGACGGATATCCTGAACATCTGATTCAAAAAACTTGTATCCTCTAAAGGGGCATTGTGAATGGACTGTTGTACATCATTCCCCCTCTCCCTTCCTCCACTCCCCCCTCTGTCTCTCTTAAGCCCTTTTCTAACCCTCCTTTTCCTCCCCCATCTCCCCAACTGACACCCTTAACACCCTTCTTGCTCTAAATCCCGTAAGGGTAAGACTCGAGGCCCAGACCCAAACCCTGCATCTCTCTGTCCTGCAATCAGGTATCCCTCCTCCCTTTTAAACCTCTCCTTTTCCCTTGCCTCAGTCCCCATTGCCTGGAAGCACACTACAATAATATCCCTTCCTAAAGGTGGTGACCCCTCTGTCCCAGGTAACCATCACCCTATCTCTCTATTACCCACCTTGCTAAATTCCAGGAACACCTAGTCATCTCTCAACTCTCCCCTTTTCTGGACTCATCTTCTTTCTTCACTCCGCTCCAGTCTGGCTTCCACAAATCCCATTCCAATGCCACTTCCCTCCTCAGGCTAACTG
Source organism: Neoceratodus forsteri (assembly GCA_016271365.2). Classification (NCBI taxonomy): domain Eukaryota; kingdom Metazoa; phylum Chordata; order Ceratodontiformes; family Ceratodontidae; genus Neoceratodus; species Neoceratodus forsteri. The sequence goes on from CM057450.1 coordinate 119,795,246, forward strand.
ATTTCATCCTCTCTGGGATGGACCAGGGCCAAATCAGTTCCACCATTTTTGTCGACCTGGCCAAAGCTTTCGACACCGTTGGTCACCCAATTCTCCTAGCGAAGCTCTCCGCTACTGGGCTCTCGTCCAGTGCCACTAACTGGTTCTGCCCCTACCTTTTGGGCAGAACCCAGTCAGTAAAAACTGGCTGCTCCCTATCAACACTGGAGTCCCTCAAGGCTCTGTGCTTGGTCCCATTTTTTTCTCCATTTTTCAAAATAACCTCCCCACTGTCTGTACCTCAAGAGTCCATCCACATGTACACTGATGACAGTGCTATTTGCCTCTGGATCCTCCCCCACTGATCTAATGACCAAATTCCAGCTGGACTTTGACAACGTCCAGAGCTGATTCCGTTCAAACCTGTTGGCACTAAACGCTAAGAAGACAGTCTCAATGATCTCTGGAACCAGGTAAAAGATCTCCAGATTTACTAACATTCCATCCTTTCACACCCTTAATGGGTCTCCCCTTGAAGATGTCCCTACCTTCAAGTACTTGGGAGTATGGCTCGACCGGCACCTGGACTTCTCAACTCACATTGAGGCTATCTGTAAAACATGGCACCCAAAACTTGGTGCTTTATACTGTAACCATAGGTGCATCCCCTTGCCGGCTCGCAGAGCCATCTTGCAGAGAATGATTCTCCCCATCTTTGACTATGGAGACAGTCTACAGCACTGCTCCCAAGTCTACTTTGGTCAGACTGGATCCACTCTTTCTGCTGTTTTGCTCTTGACTGCCCCCTCCACACTCATCACTGCTCCCCCACTCTGCCCTTTCTCTCCCCTTCCTTGAGACCAGATGTCTTGCACACTGTTCCTCCTTTCTGACCAAACAGTGGATTGGTACTCTCCCCTCGTACCTCTCCTTCCACCTCATCTCCTCCCCACTCCTACTACTTTGTACGTTCCTCTAAATTTCGCTCTCACCCTCCCACCAAGGTCGACTTCAGACAGCCAGATGGCTTTCTCCTACTGTTTCCTTAAACTTTGTAACTCCCTCCCACTAGCCATCCGCTCACCCTCTCTCTCTACTCACTCTCATGTCATCTCCGTGAGTTATACTCACACCTGCAACTGCTCCTGAATTTTTTCCTGCCCTCTGCTCTGCCCCCCCCTTTTCCTCTCACCTACTGTCATTTCCCATTTCTCCTCTGCCATATCTCCCTACACTGCTCCATGAATTTGTTATACTTTACTTATGTATTTCCAAGAGATGCTGCAATATGCCTAATCTGCTGGCCTCGCTGTACAACTAGTGCCACTGCAGTTGCTTTCCCTATGAACTGCTATCACCAGCTTGTTCATGCTATTCAAAAATGTAATTTGTGTGTTGAGCACACTGCTATTCTGCTTGTATACAGTGTATTCAATTTTTTTTCTTAACCCTATATAAGTTTACCCATTGCCATTTACTTGCTCTACTTATGTATTTTTTTGTTGGATCCTTCTTCCTTGTACCACCCCCCACCCCCAACCCGGACACACCTGGAAACAAGCTGCTAGCCCAGCTCATTATGTTTTTTCCTGGTAAAACTTTTGAAATAAATTTGCAAAGCCTGCCACCCTAAGCCAGCCAGGAGTATCTCCTTAGGCATATTCCTGTGGCAGCAGCCGAGGCCAAAGCATCAGACACATCACAGGCTGTACAAAGTATGTGTTTTCCTATATCGGCCCCAGCTGTGAGAGTTTCCTGTTTGGGGAGTACCCTCTGGCAATGCTTGAGCAGCTGCTCTAGCCTTTCTCCAGAGCGTTTTCTGCTACTTAACCATATGACCTGCTAGTTAGCAATGCTGAGGGCCAGAGAGTCTGAAGCAAAAGTTCTTTTGCCTAGCACATCCAACCTCCTGGACTCCATCAGGAGGAAGGGAGCCAAGGTATTTTGGTGCCCTTAATCTACCATGGGCAGCACTGGTCACTACAGAGTCTGCCTCAGGATGACCAGCAAAGATGGGTTTCCCTGATGGAGCCATATACATCTTGTCTGCCTTTCTTGGTATGGCAGGAATTACATTTGGCCTATGCCAGCCAGCAAAGGTGTCATCCTTCAGGGCACGGAGGAAGGGTGGTACCACTATAGGAGGCACATCAGGTAATTCCAAGAAATCTATGAGTTTTTTCTTGCTGGTATCCTGTTCCTCCAAATCAAACCCCACGGCGGCCTCTAAACTGCTGCATCATGGTAACAGAGGGGACTGTGGGGTGTAAACCGCCGAGTCCTCACTGGAGGTAGAGGCAATGGAAGAAAAAATTACTCACCTTAGTAATGTTGTTTCTTCTAATGGAGTCTTGCTATATTACGACATATGCAGTTTGTCCCAGCCTTAGAACTGCTCCGGAGGTGAAAGACTTAACTTTCCATGCCAGGCATGGAATCTTGAGCGCGAGCTCGGTTGAAAATTCTGTCTGTTGTTCTTCAAACTCAAACTGTCAGATCTTTACGAGCAAAACTCACTAAGATTCTGTGTGGAAGCTGTAAACCTACACTAGCCAACTGGCTACTAAAATATTAACACCTTTTTGGTCCCAAAACAAAGACTCAAGTCAGGATCCAAAAATAAAATAAAATACAACACCCAAACACCCCAAAAAGAAGGTAGAAAAACACAAGGTGGGCATCACTAAGTACCAACACTGCACTGCCCACCCACATCCCAAGAGCAGAGGTTCTGAGAGGAGGCAGGGGGAGGTCATTATAGCAAGACTCCATTAGAAGAAACAACATTACTAAGGCGAGTAATTTTTCTTCCAAACAACATAGTCTTGCTATATTACTGTTTATATACGAACTTACACCAGTACCTCAATGGAGGAGGACAGAACCTACTTAGGAAATAGGCTCTGAAGCACAGCTGTGCCAAACCGAGCATCACTCCTAGCCTGGATGTCCAGGGAGTAATGCTTGGTGAAAGTGTGTACTGTTTTCCAGGTAGCTGCTTGACATATTTCTAAGATAAGGATGTCCCTGGTTGCAGCTAGGGACGCAGCTGTACCTCTGGTAGAGTGAGCCCTCAGGCCTGAAGGGGGAACCTTAACCAGTTTTTCATAACAAAATTGGATACAAGAGACAATCCACCTGGCAATGGATCTTTTAGTGGCAGGTTTCCCTTTACCAACCTCACCATAAGTGAGGAACAGTTGGAGGGAGTCAAACCTGTGACCCTTAGTGCGCTCTATGTAGTAACTAAGGGCTCTCTTTACATCTAAACTGTGCAGCCTCCTCTGCGCCAGAGGAGGAATGGTCAGTGAAGTACACTGGAAGAGATATAGATTGATTAAGGTGGAAATCTGAAACCACCTTAGGCAAGAACTTCCCTGTTAGTCCTGAGGACTACCTTATCTCTTGAAAGGAGATAAAATCAGGCTCCACTGACAAAGCTTGTAATTCACTTATGCTCCTGGCAGAAGTGATGGCTACTAAAACACAGTTTTCAAGTCAAGTACTTAAGCTCTGCTGAAGACAAAGGCTCAAGGGGTTACATTAGCTGAGCAATGCAAACATTAAGATCCCAGGCAGGAGCAGGGTCCCTGAATGGAGGGTTGGTGTGAAGCAATCCCTTGAAAAACTTGGAGAATACAGGGTGAGCAGAAAGAGAAGAGGGCTTTCCTGCTGAAATAAAAGCAGAGACAGCTGCCAAATGCACTTTCAGGATAGCTGGCCTCAGCCCCAAAGTATTTAGATGGACCATATAATCCAGGACTGTGGGCAAATCAGCAGATTCTGGGGAAATATGCTTTCCAGAGCACCATATGGAAAACGTTTTCCATTTAGAATTATAAGTAGCCCTGGTGGAAGGCTTCCTAGAAGCTTTCAAGATATCGAGTACACCTTGAGAAAAGTGTAGGTCAGCAAACTCTAACTCTTCAAGAGCCAGGCCTTGAGGTTGAGGGATTTGAGATTCGGATACCAAACTCTCCCCTGGACACAAGTTAACAGATTGTGATTCCTGGGAAGACACAGGGGAAGGTGGACTGCTAAGGACAGAAAGAGTGGATACCAGGGCTGTCTGGCCCCATCTGGAGCAATCAGAATCATCTTGCAAGGTTGAGATCTGATTTTGACTAGCACCTTGAACAAGAGAGGGAAGGGGGGAAAGGCACAGAGGAACCTCCCTTCCCAGTCGAGAAGGAAGGCATCCAGAGGGACTGAGCCCAACACTGGGGGCCTGCAACAAAAAAGCGGAAGTTGGTGATTGTCTGGGGCTGCAAAAAAGATCTATCTGAGGGGTGCCCCACCTGGCAAATACTAACTCCAGTACTAGGGGATCCAGTGACCATTCGTGATGGCCCTGGGAAATCCTGCTGAGAGCATCTGCCAGGACATTGTCCTTGCCTGGGAGGTGAACTGCTATGAGGGAAGTGTTCAGGGAATAAGCCAGAGACCACAACTTCACTGCCTCGGTGCACAAGGCCGAAGACCGAGTGCCCCCTTGCTCGTTGATGTACCACATTGTAGTGGTGTTGTCTGTTCTGACCTGTACCACTTTGTTCTGAACAGAAGCAGAAAAAACCTGAAGTGCTAGAAAAACAGCTCTGAGTTCCAACAGATTGATGTGGAGCAGAGATTCCTGAGGGGACCACAATCCCTGGGTGGTGAGGTCGCCCATGTGAGCTCCCCATCCCAGGAGGGACGCATCTGTAGTAAGGGTCAAGGAGTGAGATTGAGGGATGAAAAGAACCCCCCGTCTCAGATTGCTCTGATCCTGCCACCACTGCAGGGCCTGGATCAGGGTTCGAGTTACTGGGATCAATTTGGTTAGAGGATCTCTCCTTTGAGATTAGAAGGCTCTCAAATGGAACTGAATGTCCCTCATCTGAAATCCTGCTCCTTGCACTACAGCTGTGGAAGCAGCCATGTGCCCTAGGAGCTGTAGAAAGTTCCTTGCTGGTCGAGAGACCTGCAGAGTGAAGGAGGAGGCCAGAGCCACCAGGGTCTTTACTCTTTCTAGAGGAAGGAAAGCTCTGGCCTGCTTTGTGTCCAGTTCTGCCTATGAGGTGAGTAGCTGAACAGGCTCTAGAACTGACTTTGGAAGATAGAAGAAAACCTAGAGATGTAAGCAGCTGCTGGGTAACCTGAAGGTGTAATCTGACTTGGTCTGGAGACTGACCCACTATGAGCCAGTCGTCCAAGTAAGGAAAGATGGCAATCTTTTGCCTTCTTAAGTGAGCAACTGCTACTGCCAGGCATTTTGTGAATACCCTGGGGGCAGAGGTGAGGCCGAAGGGCATTGCTCTGAACTGGTAATGGCCTGAGGGCAGTTCGAATCTGAGGTACTTGGTGGAGCTTCTGATGAGAACATGGAAGTAGGCATCCTTGAGGTCCAGGGACGCTAGCCAGTCCCCTGGCCTTAGGGAGGGTAAAATAATTCCCAGAGTCACCATTTTGAATTTTGGTTTTAAAAGGTGCTTGTTTAGGTATCTGAGATCCAGGATGGGCCGCCATTCTCCTGTCTTTCTTGGGGTAAGAAAGTACCTGGAGTACATCCTTTGCCCTGGTGTGGGGAGGAACCCTTTCTACAGCTCTGAGAGCCAGGAGGTTGAGACTTCTGTTTCCAAAGAGAGCCTCTAATGGATTTGCAGGTGGAAAGGATCTGGTTCTCATCTTTGGAAATTTTTGAAGCTGAGAACCAGTCCCTGGCTACTACTTCAGGACCCACTTGTCTGATGTTAAAGACTCCCAGTCCTGGGCGAGTAAGCCAGCCTGCCTAAGGTAATGGAGAATCGCCCTGGGCATCCCATCAGGGTGCCTGTTTGGCAGGGGCTTTAGGCTGAGGGGTGGGAGTAGACCTGCTCGTACCCCATCTGCCTCTCCCTCTGAAGAACCCTCTCTGGGCATAAGCTGAAGAGGAGGCCTGGGCTTGGTGAAAAGGCCTGCCCCTGCCAAGCTGCTTCTGAGGAGTGGCTTGCCTCTCCTTGGCCTGTGCACTCCTACAAGTGGTCCTATACTCATCCATTTTCTTCATGTAATTCTCTGTCTGCTCCCCAAACAGAGAATTACCCACAACAGGAAAATCCATGGCCTTAGCCTGGGTATCCTGTGACAGGCTAGTACACCTGAGCCAAGCCATTCTGGGAAAAGCCACAGATGTACATGACTCTTGAAGATACATCATTAGAGTCCACTGCAGCATGGAATTGCACCTTGGATGTCTCAATACCATCAGCAGCCACCTGCTCCAGCTCCTTGGCAAGCTGGCCAGGGATCTGTTTCGCTAAAGCCATAACAGTATCCCATCTGGATTTCTGGTATCTTGCAACATAGGCCATATAATTTGCCTGTCTGAGTCCCAAGGATGCCATGTATTGTTTCTTTGCCATAGCATCAATCCTCCTGGAGTCCTTGTCAGGGGGGTGTGAAGCAAGGGAATATTTGCCTTATCACAGGCTGCAGCCTGCACTACTAACATGGCTGCATTGTTGTGAAAGGAACTCCGTATCAGAGCCTGACAATGTGTACCTCTTGTCCATTTTTTTATCCACAGGAGGTATAGTGTTAGGAGCTTTTAAAATTTTTATTGTCTGTTTCCTAAAAGATTTATGTAACGGAATAAACAATCTCCTGGACTCTGGGATATCCATCATTTCCACATAGTCAGGCTCCTCCTGCTCATCCACAGCTTCTTCCAAAGGGAGCTGGAGGGTTTCAGCAACTTTTTTTATAAAACATAAAATGAGAAGGGGACTCAGAAAGCCTAGGGGAGACACTCCTGAAGGTCTGTCTGGGAGATGTCCGGTTCAATGGGCACATCCAGACTTTCAAAATCACATTCACTCTCTTCATAATCCTCCTCCCCTCCTCCGGTTCATAAAATTCCTCTATATCATATTCTTGAACAGTGGAACCGACCGAACCGACCGCTTACCTGATGGTGCCAGTTGGTCGGAACCAGCAATGACTGGACAATTTGGATTGCTTTGGCTATCTCTGCAGCGGTTGGAGAAGGAAATTTTGGCTCCACCTGCTGATTTTCTAGTCCTCTTTGCTGGAACTGGCTCCTCCGAGTCAGCTCTTCGTTTGCCGAGGAAGTCTTGCCCTGGTCAGAGGCCTCCCTCAGTTCGGTTGGCACGCGAACCGGGCTGGCCATCGGGTCAAGCGGACTTTTGGCCTCTCGTTCCCTGAGCCTACCAACTCTCTATCCAGGGTAGCTGCAGGGAAATTCTTGCAAATCTGGCAGTCTGCATTGAGGTGGTCAAACCCCAGACAATAAACACATGTAGTGTGTGGGTCAGCCTTGGCAAAGGCTTCCCCACAGACACTACAGTGCTGAAACCCAGTGGGCCCGGTTTTTCTTTTGAGTTTCTCAGACATAATGCCAGCCTAACCAAAAACTTGCCCTTTTACGGCAAATCGCCAAGCAAGACACCCTTATCGGTTCCCAACCATGTCACGGGTTGTGGAAAAAACCGTAATGAAATCAGGTTTTTTTTAGAACCGATAAGAACCGGGACCCGCACTCTAAATGCAATTTTATAAAGTTTAACAACAACCTGATCGGTTCAAACCGAACCGATAATAACGTTTGCAAGTTCCACACAGAGAAAAAGTAAAACCTATCTATTACTTACGATACCACAGACAGAGCTTGAACCGACCGGTTGCGGTTAAAATAAGACAAATGCGGTTTAAAAAACGAGAAATTACACTTTTTAACCAACAAAATGAACCGAGCAGAAGGAGAAATCTCCGGAGCGACTGTTCAGTGAGGCGGAGTAAAGAATCTGACAGTTTGAGTTTGAAGAACAACAGACAGAGTTTTCAACCGAGCTCGCGCTCAAGATTCCATGCCTGGCATGGAAAGTTAACTCTTTCACCTCCGGAGCAGTTCTAAGGCTGGGACAAACTGCATGTGTCATAATATAGCAAGACTTCATGTTGTTTGAAGTAGTTATTTCTTAAGGACTTTCCTCAAAGTCTTCAACTTCCTCCTCTTCATCATCATCCTGCATCATGACATCACAATTCTACTTTAAGTTTTCATCGGTATGGTCGACGGGTCGAAGGCAGGGCTTTATTTAACTCTGTAAATTGATTAGTGTTTTGCTCATAAAAGTTCTAAAACATTGTGAAAATGCATAACACTTGCCTCACTGTGTTTAGCAAACATAACACTTCTAGAAAACCTATATAAATACTTTCTTTACAGTTAGTATTGTCCCAAGAAAAAAAACTGCTAATCAATTATTTAAAACCCTGGAAGGGAGCACGCTGGTGATGCCAGCGGTACTCCAGGAGGCGGCTGAGACACTGCTCTAGGATGTGTTGTTATGGGGATTTAAATTGCAGGCCCTGTCAATGGGCCTCCTGGTACAGGAGGAAGAAGCAACAGGCATTGGAGCATGTCCATGAAAGACGACAGCACCGCCTGGACATAGGCGCCTGTGTGGTTGACAGGTGCGTCAGTGGAAGTCGACGGAGGAGGCAAGGCCCCCAATGTCAATGGCAACACACCAGCTGTACTAGGCCTGGTGGCACCTACAGTTTGCCCCAACCTCGAAGTTAGGCTGACAGTCAGAGTGGCCACCGGAGCCATCAATGGTGCTGTAGAATTCGTACCTGTGTGAGGGGGCACCCTGGAGCACGCTGGGGAGGTTTTCTTTCTCCTTCTCTGGGTGTTCGTGCTTGTGGGTCCCGGATGACTTCTCCCAGGATTTTGATGACCTGGACATGGAAAAGTGGGCCAGCAACGTGGCAAAACTCTTTTGCTGGAGCACCTTCTCCATGCGGGCTACCCTCAGTTTTAAAAGGTGCTTCTCTTAAAGCACCTTTTCAATGTCATTGGGTGGCTATGTTAAACTCTTTACAGTCACATGCTTGCACACTGTGATCTGGGCAGAGGCAACAAATGCAGACATCATGTAAATCACCAGTGTAAATATTTTCACTGCATTCACAATAACGGAACAGTTTTGACAGTTCATTCCACAACACAAATGCCATCAAAATCACTTATGAAAGGGATTACTTAACTGTGGAGAGAAAAATAAAGATGGTAGCGGCTACTACAGTAGTGTTTCTGTGCACGGACCAACGAGTATGGTCAACGGCAGGAAAAAACTGAGGAAAGAAGGGGCCACTCATGTTTATGTAGTAGCCAATGTCTGACGTAGTCGTGGGCGGCCCCTCATGGACTGCTTGCAAAAGTTTCCATGTGGTCCTACCTAGTGCCTGGCAACTGTAAGTTCCATATGTGTAGCCTGATGAAAGAGATACCCTTGAAGAAGATCTACCAGGTGGTACTCCTTCAGAAGGACCCCTTGGCCTGGCTGAATCTGGACAGCCAGAACCGGTATCCCAGAGTACTTCTTGAGGCAGCTTGAGGTGGAGGGGGTGGGACAAAGCAGGAAAAAATGACATCCCAGGCACAAAAGCCATGTCTAGAAATTCCTGCAGTGAGTCACAGCCAACAGCACAGGATCCAGGTACGACACAGTCCTACACAGAACCTGCAGGCATGAGTACAACCAGCCTGGGCTAGTGGATTTAAGTGAGGACACATGTTGTCCTAGACTCGAGCACCCTCTGCTGACCAACCAAGGAGTAGATCTGCCACAATTGCTAAGTCAGCTGCTCACCCTCAGCCCTCCTAGTTGGTGGAAGGGTACAGCTGCAGTGGGCCACAATATCAGGGTGGGAGACAGAGGGATACATGGAATAAAATACTTTGGTATCTGGATTAATACCACAAAAAAATAGTCTGACTGTGGTTTACACACATACAGAATAAGCCAATATTATTCCATGGCTTAGCAGGTATCACACTCACCTCTGAAGCCGGAAGATCGGAAGGTGGTGCGTTCTAGCCCCACACGGGAATGTGGGATAAATCCCAATACTGATACTGTAGTGCATCAAGAGGGGGGTGCTGCACCCAGAGGTGCAGTCTTTCAGATGAGACATTAAACTGAGGTCCCGTCTACTTGTTCTGGTGGTTATTCAGGTGGACATCAAAGATCCCGTGGCACTTCTCGATAAGAGTAGGGGAATTCCCCCGGTGTCCTTTCCAAATTTCCCCCATTCACTAAAAATACCACCAACAGCTTAATCTAGTTCTGTAAGTCAGTCTACATCTGTACACGTACTCTCCTTCCCTTGTCCCTGGGTCACGCCAAGAAACAAGCCTCGGCTTTGTGTGCCTTTCTCGGTCACAAACTTTCAAATAAAAAAAAAAAAAAAAAAGACTTTCTGAATATAGGCTGCATCAGGCATGCACTAATAATATAAGGAATGTAAAAAGGCAGGACAAATGAAGTGGTGATATCAGTAGTACATGCAGTTTGGTTCATGTGCTGACATTAAAAGAATGTATTCTGCAGGATCATCCAAACTGTGGGGTTTTATACAAATACTGTATTAGAATCTATTTCTTACAGTAATAAGTTTGCTGATATCTAGCTTGCAGAAAAAGAGTAGGCAGTGTAAACAGGAAGTCTCAGCCGGCCTTTTGCTCTCAGCATGACCCTCTGCCCATATAATGCCAATGGCAGTGGGTTCCAGTTTTAATTCTTCACACAGGTACATTGGTACAGTACACCAAACTCCTCATTAACCTAACAGCACCTCAGCATGAAGAAATGATGCTGTCAAGCTCGCGAATGCCTCTGCCTTTTGAAGAAATGATGCTGCCAAGCTCGCGAATGCCTCTGCCTTTTTGAAGAAATGATGCTGCCAAGCTCGCGAATGCCTCTGCATTTCTGAAGACATGATGCTGCCAAGCTCATCAATGCTTCTGCATTTTTGAAATGTCAAGCTCATGACTGATTCTGCATTTCTGAAGAAATGATGCTGCCAAGCTCACAAATGCATCTGCATTTTTGAAATGATGCTGCCAAGCTCATGAATGCCTCTGCATTTTAGATTAGTATTCACCTTGACAAGTCAGCCAGTGGGTGCTGTGGTAGGGCAACCACTCACTCGCTGCTGACCCAAGTCTGGGAACAAGCTCACGTCACTGAGGGCTGGCCTAATGGAGGAAGACTGAACACCCCAGAGGAATCTCTCTTCCCTCCAGGGAGGGGAACAGCCACCACTACAACACTGCTGGCAATGCAGTGGCAACATGAGTGTGTGTGTGTGTGGGGGGGTTGTAGGCTGGGAGAAGCTCAGGCATGTTCTAATCCCTAGAGCGCCAGTGTCCCAGGGGTGTGGAACCACGAGAAAAAAGGAAAATAGCCTAACTTACACAGGATGATCCTATGTGTGCTCGGGCCCTAACCCTAGCTTATCCAACCACGGCAACTCCTGCCTTCATTTCCAGGAAGAGGCAGGAGACTGGACACAGCATAGCTTAACACCATTACAGGGGGAGAGGGCTGGACAAGCCAATGGGGTTTGAAGCAACAGGAGGTAAATGGCAGTGACAGCTGGACGAGGCAGCTGAGCCCATTCCAGAGGCAGGGGGATGAGTCACGTAATGGGCACATACATAATAAATTATAACCAATATTCACTTTGACAGTGCCACCAGGAACCCTACTTAATGCAGGGGGAGTGCCTAAGGAGCTTTACATAGTACTTAATTTTGCCACAGATCCCCTTTAGGGCAATGCATGTTTTCTGCACGACCTTTGGTAGGTACAGCAATAAACCGCACTCACCACTGTAGATCCAAAAGATTTAATAAGTCATTTTAAAAGTGCCACCAACATATTAAACACATCACACCGAACAAATGGCCCCAACTGGTTTCATGCTCTTGCACGTCATCAGGGGGACGATGGCAGCCAGCACATCAACAGTAGTAAGTGTGATTTATTGCTGTGCCTGTTAAATTTCCATCACTGCACTTCCGACCAGTGGAGCTATATTTGCTACAAGGACGACCTTTGGTAGCCTGTTAAAAACTGCTACTACTCTCCGAATTAACAATCGTTTTCCTTAAATTTGTTTTGAATATTTTAGAGTGAACCCTTATTTTCGATCCCTTAGCTCCAGTGAACAGACTACTTTCACCTAATCTTGTGATACCCTGTCAAGTATTTTAAACAGCTCAGTTAAATCATCCATCCTTCTTTTCTCTAAGGTCAGCTCTTTTTACGATGTTAGTTACAAGGCTGTGATAAGCATATATCTGGATACAATTTAGAAATGAGAAAGATGTTGTGGCCTAGCTAGGAATATGATTCCGCTGCTCTGCCAGTTTAACTAACAGGACAAGAAAACCTGGTACTCCAATGAACACTCTTCTTTCTCAATAACCTGGAGCCACACAAACTGTAATTACATTTTTGTTTACAAGGATACAATGTGCATATATTTATTACAATTTACAAATAAGAAAGAAATTAAGTGTTCTAACTGGGTAAGAACCCAGGCCTGTTGGAATACCGCTCTGCTGCTGTAACATACTAACATACTAAAAGCCACCAGAATAAGCCTCTTGGTCTGTTGTGTCTGCTTGGATGCCAGACCCCTACTGGGTACCTGCTTCTCTGCTCTGCCCTCCCCACCCCCACATAGGGTCTTCCCTGCTTCAGTTTCCTCCTGTGCCTGTCCCACCCCTTTCTGAATGCCTCCACTGTGCCCTCCTCCACCATACTCCTGGGCAGTGCATTCCATGGCTCCACCACCCTCTCCGTGAAGTAGTGCCTCCTACGCTCCCCCATCAGTTTCCACTAGTGCCCCCTGGTGGTTCCCCCCCTTCTTTAGCCTGAACACCTCAGTGGCTCCGCCCTTATTTCTTTTACATATTTGAAGACCTCTATCATGTCCCCTCTGTCTCTCCTCCAGTGTGTACAGCCTGAGCTCTTCCAGTCTCTCCTCATAGGGCCTCCCCCCATGCCCCGAATCATCATGGTCACCCTCCTCTGGACCCTCTCCAGCAGCGCTATGTCCTCCTTAAGGTGGGGCCTCCAGAACTGCACACAATACTTGAGATGCGGCCTGACCAAGGCATTATACAGAGGGAGAATCACTTCCTTCCTCCTGGAGATAATTCCCCTGGCTATGCAGCCCAGTATCCAGTTTGCTTTTGCTGCTACCAGGACAACTGGAAAGCTGGGGCTCTCATGAACACTCCTATTTCCCCATAACCTGAAGCCGCACAAATTATAAAATTTGTATTTATAAGGATGCAGTATGCAAATATCTGAATACAATTTAGAAAGGAGGAAGATGCTGGAGGGCTGGCAGGGGGAGAAGTGAACATTCCAGAGGACGCTGTCCTTGGGGAGAAGGGATGCAGCAAACACAGCACAACCAGCCACCTGAGTGACCACAGATGGCAACGCAGGCAGGAAGCACTAACTAGGGTGGCAGAATAGCCGATGGGCTTTGTCGGTGCATTGCCACACCTTGTATACGCACATCCATCTGAAACCCAGCCTTGCACCTCAGAGGAAATGGAGGGAGAAAATGGAGGAAAATTACACAGAGATGGTGGATGTAGGTCACCACCGGTACTCTCCGGCCCCAACATGCCAAATGTCTGCAGGCCCCAAAGAGTGTTTGATGGGAGCCTGCCCCTCCCCCCAACTATCCCAACTCGGAGAGCAAGTCTGAAGTAAGAGAGAGAAGAGTAAAAAGGAAGAGAAGATGGGTAGGGCTGGGAGGATTCCAAAGGTAGGTGCAGATGGGGGCAGCTACAAGCAGATGGCGATAAACTATAATAAAAAATTAAAAAAATGACACCAGAAAGAAATGAAGTCTTCATATGTTACATTCTCTTCTTAATCAACTCTGATTCTCTATGATGTACTGCATTCAACAACTCATTTCTTGTGCCCTGAACTGCACACAGTAATCCAGATGTGGTCTGCCAGTGTCTCATGAAATGGCGACCAGTTGCGGATCTGCAGAGGTAGAGGGGACAGCTGCACCCGCCCCCCCAACAACTGTAACTGTTACTTGGTTGTGCTATATTTCATTTCATCATAGAAGTCTGGTTTACTGATTGCAAGAAAATATATATTCAAAACTATAGTAGATATTTTCTGTCAAACATGTAATGAAAAACATAACACAAGACAATATAAAGGATTAAAACTTTTTTTAAAGTGCATATCAAGTAGGCACATCACCTTAGCACTCCCCCACAAAATCCTGTGTCCACCACTGACACCGGCCATTGTTTACAGTGCCACTCCCAAGTCCACACTTGCCAGAATAGACCCCTTTTTCATTCCTTCTGCCATTTTGCTATGGATTGTACCACTTGCACTCACCACTGCTCCCTTTACTCCTCTCTCTCTCTCCTGTCCCTTGATGCCAGGTGCCTTGTTCACTGTGCCTCCATCATATCCAAATTCTGGCTTGGCACTCTCCCTCCCTATTTCACTGCTCCCCTCTCATCACCCCAACATCCTCATACTTACTCCACATCACAAACTCATTCCCTCCCCATCTCCCCAGGACATCTATTGCTGGACAAGCTGCCTCCTCCTATCCTGTCCCTAATCTCTAATTCTCTCTTCCCCTGTCCAGGCATCCACTCTGCCTCTTCCATTTTTGCCCTCAAGTCTCTCCTTCATGACTTTACAACTCACTCCTACAACTATTCCTAACCTTAGTTCCTAAGCGGCTTCTCACCTCCCCCCAACACAGACTCACCATTACCCAGCTGCTGCACTACTGATTACTACCCTCCCCATTATCCCTATCCAGTTTTCAGACTTGTCCACTGCTCCTGACGTATTGCTATTTATTTTACCACAAAAAATCTGTATGCACCAAATATCTGTTGTATGCATAGCTGTCCAAGTTCCCTCACCCCAGCTGTACCCCTCCACAATCATCCGATCCAGTTATTTTATTCCTTGGGATCTGGTGTTCCCCTCCTCTCAGTACTAGTGGCCATATCAAGGCTTCCTAGTGGCCAGTGGCACCCCCCCCCCAGCCCGCCACCTTGATGACAGCACCAGCACATATCCTCCACTTTCCTTTACAGGGAGAGTTTAGTGTCTTGCTGTAATAACGCCACCTGCATAACCACAGCTCTTGGTGCAGCTGAGATCACTCTGTGCAGGGAGACAGCACGCAGGAGATGGCACATCAGTTTTGACAGTGCCCACTGACACCAATACACGTGCTCTCAGGGGGGAGCAAACAGAGGAAAAAAGGGAAGCTACCGACTGGCAGCTGAAATTGCGTCTTGCCATCACCATGGCTGATCCCCTGCCTCCTTGACCCCTTCCCTCGATCTAGTTCCTACAAATCGCTGACCCGTACTGGGCCAACACATGCCATGGGGCAGAAATGTTAGGGCACCACCTCAGAGGAAACTGTGCAGAGGTACCAGAGCCATGCTGTGAAGAGAGTTCCAAAGGAGTGCAGAAGGTCGGGCTACAGGGCCTGCAGCGGCAACCTTTTGCAATGGTGAAAGGTAGGCTAGTCAGGACAGGCTCAGAACCACACATCATGTTTTAAAAAAATGTAGCACAGTGGCTAGTGAGTACATAGAAGAACAATACTGAAGTTATGCTTATGATTTTTTTTTCTCCATTATGTATTTCAGTGACTGTTCGGTTTGACTGTTCAGTTGATAGCAAAGCACTTCAAGATACCTACATGGAAGGCACTAACTAAGTAAATGATTATCACACAGTATATATTAACATACTAACATACTAAAAGCCAGCAGAATAGGCCTGTCAGTCTTCGTGGTCATCTCTGTATCCAGCCCTTAGAGGGCGCCCCTCCCACCCCCATGAGGGTCAATCTTTGCTTCAGTACCCCCATGTATCTATCCCACCCTTCTTGAAGCCCTCCACAGTGCCTTGCTCAACCAGGCTCCCGGGCAATGCATTCCATGGCTCCACCACCCTCTCTGTGAAGTAATGCCTTCTACGTTCTCCCCTATAGGTTCCTCCTCCAGTTTCCATTTATGCCCGCTGGTTTTGCCCTTTTGCTTGAGCCTGAACATTTCATTTGCTCCACCCTTGTTAATCCCTTTTACATACTTGAAAACCTCAACCATGTCCCCCCATATCTCCTCTCCTCCAGTGAGTGCAGCCCAGGGGCTTGCAGCCTGTCCTCAAGCTCCCTATCCTCCATGCCCCAGACCATCTAGTGCCTCCTCTGGACCCTCTCCAACAGTACATGTCTTCTGGCGCGGCTCAGAATTGGGTGCAATACTCGAGGTGCAGCCTAACCAGGACATTGTACAGAGGTAGGATCACCTCATTCCTCCTGGACATTATTCCCTGGGCTATGCAGCCCAGCAACTCGTTTGACTTTGCCGCCGTTCTTCTGCAGTTCTCACTGCTGTTCATTTTGGTGTCTAACACCACTCTGAGGTCCCTTTCTCCCGTAGTGGCTTGCAGTGGAACCCCTCCCAAGGAATAAACATGCCCTGGGTTCCTGACCCCCAGATGCAACACCCTGCACTTTTCTGGGTTAAGCCTAAGCTCCCACCTCCTTGCCCAGCCCTCCAGGGTGTCCAGATCCCTCTGAACTGCCACCCTGGCTTCCTCTCCGTCGGCCAATGCTCCCAGCTTAGAGTCGTCCATGAAAAGACTCATCCTATTCCTAACTCCTGTCCCTATATCGGAGACATAGGCATTGAACAGGAGTGGCCCCAGTACCGACCCCTGTAGCACCCACTGACGACCACCCTCTGTGTTCTATCTGTAAGCCAGTTTCCCACTCATCTATGCAACTGTCTTCCCACTCCCATCTTCCCCAACTTTGCCAACACCCCGCAGTGGGTAACAGAGTCGAACGCCTTACTAAAGTCCAGATATAAGACGTCCACTGGACTTTATCTGTCCAGGGTCCCTGTCACCCAGTCATAGAAATCTATGAGGTTGGTCTGGCACGATCACTTAGGGAAGAAACCATACCGCTTTTCATTCATGCTACCCAGCCTATCCAGCTGCCTCCTGAGCATGCCTTTGATGAAGACTTCCATTAGCTTGCTTACCACTGACGTTAGGCTGACAGGCCTGTAATTCCCCATCTCCTCCCTAGACCCCCTTTGTGGATGGGCACCACTTGAGCCACCCTCCAACCCTAGGGCACCCTTCCTGTCTGGAGGAAAGCATTTTTTGGAATACAAGTGGTTTGTGTATCTTGGAATACAAGTCACTTGTTAATCTAGTACACATCTCGGTAATGTGGCTTCAAATATTACTGTTTATAGATGCTTTTCTTTTAAAGAAAAAAATAACTTCACTGTTGCTTTAAATCTTTTACTAACCAGCTCTCGTGTGTAATTTTTCTTAAATGTTGGTAATACTGGGAAATATCTGTAACCTCATGGTAAGTGTCTCTTGGAACAGTATATTAATGCAGTCTTCAGTCCCATATCCTGTCTTAGCTTGATGCAGTGTGCCAAAAACCACATTTCATAAAATCCAGACGATCTTACAAAAGTCAAAATAGGAAGTTGCTTATATAACCCACCAACTCCCAAGAAAAATATACTTTGAAAGAGCAGAAATGAACAAAACTACAATTATAGGACTGGAATGTCACCCTTACCTCAAATGCTGTAGCCCAACTCCAATTCTGGTAATGTCTTCTAGCCAACAACAGTAGCATGAAGCAGGCTCAAGATAAGACTGCAAAACAGCAGTACAAAAGCCCAGCCCACGGCGCTGAGGGTTGAGGCACTGGACGCCACACCTCACGCTCCGCCGGCAACCTGGGTTCGGGAATGACCTCTAGTCGCCGGGGTGCCAGCATTGGGGGGGGGGCAGGATCGAGCTTGGCTCTCCTCTCCTCTCCCGGGTAAGGGGTGGGGTTGCCCACCCATAGTCCCGCTGTCATTGAATGGAGGTTCGGTGCCGGCAGTAAACAGCACAAATGGAAGGGGGCATCCCGAATGGCGTGCGCACGCCTCCACACGCACACGCTACTTCGGGGATGCGTGGGTGTAGGGGTTGGGAGAAAACCCCCAAAAATCCAGAAATTACATATAAAAAAAAAGAGAACAGCAGTACAGCTGCAAAACTGGCATAACGAGAAAGGCACAGCAAATGTAATGCGACTCGAAAAGATCTAGGGTAACCCAAGGTTTATTTGTAGAGTGCTTCGAACAGAAGGAGAAAAAAATATTTGAGAAAAAGGTCAGTCGAGTCCCAAACTGTTAATTCTTTCCCAACTACTTTACAAAGAGTCGTTTTGAGAACAGCTTTCAGTAGCACGCACTGCCTGTGCAACTCACCCAACTCTGTACACTTCAAGTGGAAATCAGAAGTGCAACACTTACCTGAGCATCACCGATTCAGAGCTCTGCTGTGCATTCTGGCACATCAGTCAGTTGAGAGAGTGTGTTTAGGAGGTGTTTTATTTATATGCAGTATACTTTCCCCGACATAGCCCAAATGAGAGGATGGATGTGTTCCTGTCTGCTGTCTCCATAATCAAACGTCACAAAATATCTGAATGCAAATCAAGTCCATCAGGAAGTGGAAGTGCCAAGGATGTCTGCTATACACAGCCAGAATTCAACCCCTTCCCTCTTGTAAGAGACTTCAACAAAGCTTGCAAAGCAGCCCTGACTGCCACACCATGATGCAAGACCGGGAGGTTCAGCGGGACGAAATAACTAGTGCTCCTTAAAGCAGCAGTTTGTTTTTTTTTTTCGTTTTTTTTTTTTAAACTGCCAAACCTATCGCTGCATAGTTATTTATAATAATGTATTTCAGGTAGCACATCAATATGGCTTTTCATTTTATTCCTGATCTGGATGATTTGGTTTTGAAATTTTTAAAAGTTCCTACTCTCACGTCACACCCACCGTGGAAAAAACTGACCATCCTGGTGTGGTTTACATCAGAAACTTGTGCTAGCCCTATAACTGTTATATACTCTGTTATTAGTACAACTCCTATATACCTTCCAAAATACTCCCTCAGCATCTAATTCAAGGGGGAACCTAGTACAAGGTTACTGAATCAGCTTTCCACATTTGCTGTATCGTCACAGTTCCCAACAGCTCCTGCCCAAGAACATTCCGCTGAGTAGAACAAAATAAAAAGGAAGAACAGAAGCTAAAGACACTTTCCCCATTACCTGGCAGTGTTCAAACGTCTCTGCAGCCCTGTTTGTATTTTACATAAGTGAAGTATTGTATCAAATTTCCATTATTCGCATTGATAGCGCATAGCCATACCTCTCAAGTGTCCCTGATTTTGCCTCTGAAATTTTTTCTGTCCCTCCTAAATTTGGCATTTCTGTCACTGAAGAATGGGGATCTGAATCACAAAATAATGCTAGCCATTGGCGTTAGTCTAGTTCTTATTAAGAAAATGCTATTCATACTAAGAAGCATGTTGTATACAGCTCCTGGAACTAATATTACTATTTTTTCAGATGTGTCCCTGATTTTGGTCATTTGTCCCTGATCATTTTAAGCCTTGTCCCTGATTTGTGATGAGGGAGGTTGAGAGATATGCCCACAGCCAATTCGAAGAATTCTGTATTAGCAAGCCACCGAGAGCTGGAACTCCCCCTACTCTTGTACCACTTGTTATAATGGATTATATATATCTGCATATCCTTTTCATGCTGCTTACCTAATGATGTACTACACTGTACAGGAAGATTTAATGCTATGTATTTGCACAAAATCTATAAATAGAAAGTAAAAAAAAAAAAAAAAGAAACGTACTAGCACCATCCTAATACAGCCACAGTACAAATTTAGTTTGTACAGTGAAAAAAAATAATCTTAATGGAAGAGACTTTTTGAAACTGCTAGTGGAAGCCATCTTTATTGAGCTGAGTAAGTAATTACAACAATTTGTAATAAAAGCTGTTTTAATAATGTCTGAGGGAATTAAAAATACACTGCTGAATCTAATGTTAAAAATACAATAATTAGTTAAAAAAAAAAAGAAAATTTAGCCACCCGGTGGCACTGAGGGTTGAGGCGCTGGATGCCACACCTCGCGGCGCGCCAGCAACCCGGGTTCAGGAACGGAATCGGGCCGCCTGGGGCTGGCTGGGGGAAGGAGGGATTGAGCATCCCGCGACAGCTCTCCTTCCTTCCTTCGGGTGGGTGGAGGGATACATGAAACCCAGTGGAGGTTGGGTGTTTGCAGGCGTGGGCACTTACAAGATTTTGGGGGTCTGCACTTGTGCTGACATCTGTGCACATCCGCCCTCAGTGGCATACAAAATTCTGAGCCTGACTCATGATGCTGCCTCTGCGCCTGGCCTTTACAGCTCTCTGCCACTTCACCATGCCACCGACTTAATTACGGTGCCGTGGGCCGCTGCAAGCCCTGAACCCCGCCCTGGGGAGTAAGCCAGGGAGGCAATGTCGGGTAGTCGGCACCTTTCCCTGTTGTAGACTGGCAGAGAACAGTGCCACGACCTCGTCCTGGGGGGAGAGCCAGGGAGTATCGGTGACAGTGGAGGACAGTGGCAATTGGAGGGCAAGGTAGGTGCAGGAAGGTGGCAGATAGCCTCAGAGCAAGGGGCAAAAAAGCATAATAAATAAAAAAAATGAAAAAAAAAGTTGGAGGGCCAGCCAGGGGAGGAAGGCTGAGCGTCCGATGGAATGCTCTCCTCCTCTCAGGGGAAGGGGGCATGTAATCAGCATGTGACTGACCTACGGTGGAGGCCAGAGGGAGAATCTGCTGGAGCCTGCATTGTGGGGAGATGTGCTGGATATCGGCGCTTCGGCACCGTATGTCACGCCTCCTGTGGGGAAAATGAGCAAAATGCTAGTCACAGAATGACACCCTGTCTTATAAGTCCTGTAAAACCGCCCTTAGCGCTCGACTGGTGACCAAGCTGTAGTTTAGTCGGGAAGGGGGGGAGGGGTAAGCCAGGGAGGAACACCAGCAGAGGTGTCTACTAGGAACCTAGTTTTGGTTTCATAAGGGGCGCACTTACTCTGTGGCCCCGCCCTGGGATGGAAAGCCTGGGAGGAACACCACCAGAGTTAAGTCCAGAGAGGATGAGTGCAGGGGTTAGGGGATGAGTTGAGTCAGGGGTCCAACACACACACACACACACACACAAATCACCAAGAGTCGCTGGATAGTTTGATTCCTTTTATTTTTTCACCTGAATAAATCTTGCATCTATGCTGAAAACTCTTGTGAGAGACTTTTTGTCCTTTGCCAGGAATGCAGTGCTTGTGGAAGTGTATGTACCTTTTACTGGACCAAAATATGTCTTGTACAAAGATGGTATAGCACGCAAGCTTTTGGGGCCCAACAGGTTCCTTAGTCACATGTAACAGCAAACTAAGCAAAAGCTGAAACTATATGCAGAGCGATGCAATGTCTGAAAATAACTTATGATAGGACAGTGAAAAGACTTACAGGGTGAAAAGGACTTAAAAGGAAGGGTGGGTGGACTTTGAACTGGAACTGGTCTCTAGCTGTGGGGAATGTCTGGCAGGAAGTGAAAAGATAATTTATAAGAGAGACAGAATGGGTGCCTTGAAGTGTTTTTTTTTTTGTTTTTTTTTTATTTTAAATTTAGTATCCAGGAGAAGCACACTGGGACAAGGCTTGTTTCCAGGTTTGACCTGGAGGAGGGGGACAGGAGAAGCACAGTTCAATACAGGAAGTAAGAAGGTAGAGCAACACGGGCAAATTACATTGGTACACAAATAAGTAGGTACAAAAATACAGGTTACTCACCTGTAACAGGAGTTCTAGGAATGGTATATGTTGTTCATCCACACTGTCTGGCAGGTCCCTTGCCGCTTTAAATCTTGCCGGAAAGTCTTCAAGCTGGCTCCTCCCACCCACCCCGGTGGTAGAACTCTCGGCTCCGGCCCATGATGCCCGCTGAGGGGGGCGGGCATGAAACAGTCTCAGCTTCGCATTCTCCTGGAGGCAAACAGGTCCCCTGAGGCGTGCCCCAGAGGGAGAGAGATTTTGTACCACCTCTGGCAGGAGAGACCACTGCGGAGACGCAGCCCCTATCCAGCTTAGGGCATCGGCCAGGGTGCTGGAGGCTCCTGCCACATGAATGGCAAGGAGATCCACCTCCAGGCTGCACACGAGTGACCAAATGCAGAGAGCTTCCCTGCACAGAGGCATGGAGCGCGTCCCGCCCTGGCGGTTAAACAGTACATGGTCGTGGTATTGTCCATCTGGACCTGAACCACGTGACCCCATAGAAACGGAGCAAAGGCGGTGAGGGCTAGATGAACCGCTCGAAGCTCCAGCAGGTTGATGTGGCATCGGGACTCCCGAGGGGACCAGAGGCTGTGCGCTCTGTGCTCCCCCAGATGGGCACCCCAACCCATCAGAGAGGCATCAGTCGATAGACAGTCAGCTCGGGGCGGACAAACGGGATGCCCTCCTGCAGATGTGCCGGAACGGTCCACCGCTGGAGAGCGTTCCACATCCCCTGGGTCACTGTCAATAGCTGATCCAACAGATCGAAGCGCTGTGACCACTGGCCAGTCCCCACTGAAGGGGACGCATGTACCAGCGAGCCCAACGGACCACTCTAGTGCAGGCCGCCATGAGGCCCAAGAGGCGCAGGAAGTCCAGGGCAGGGTGCAACTGCCCAACCTGAAATGATTCAGCAAAGGAGGAAAGAACCTCGGCCCTGTCTGCCGGGAGCCGTGCTCTAGCTTGGAGAGAGTCGAGCTCTGCCCCGATGAAATGCATCACCTGCTTTGGCACGAGTTCCGACTTGGCCTCGTTGATGAGGAGGCCAATCTGAGAGCAAACCTGAGGCCAGATCTCTGGACCTCTCCACCTATGCTCTGGAGGGGGTTGCAATCAGCCAGTCATCCAGGTAGGGATACACCCGGAACCTTCGGCGCCGGAGGAATGCTGTCACCACTGCCATGCATTTGGTGAAGACCCTGGGAGCTAGGGAGAGGCAGAAGGGCATGGCCCGGAACTCGTACAGGGATACCTCCGCTCTGAAGCGGAGGAATCTCTAATGAGACGGACGGATTGGGACGTGAAAGGACGTGTCCTAGAGGTCCAGGGAACAGAACCACAAGCCTCATTCCAAGGATGGGATTATCTGAGCCAGAGTGACCATCCTGAAGGTCCGAGACCTTAGGAACCTGTACAGGTCGTGCAGGTCGAGAATGGGGCACCAGCCCCCTGTCCGTTTTGGGACCAGAAGATACCTGGACACAAACCCCGGGTCTGGAGGAGGATCCGCCACCTTCCTGATCACCTCTTTTCCGAGGAGCAGGGCAATATCGACTTGGCGGGCCGACAGCGAGGCTGCGGACCCTGTGGCCCCCCCCAAGGGGCGACGGCTCGAAAGGGTGGGGTCTGCTCGAACTCCAGAGGCAGGCCCTTCCTACCACCTCCAACACCCAGCGGTCCGTGGTGATAGCGGACCAGGCGGAAAGGAAGTGGCGGAGCCGTTGCCCCACGGGGGAACCCAGGGGGGAGTGACGAGGCTGGGGGCAACACCCCTCAACCCGTCACTGGGCAGGCTTGGGGGAGGGACCGGCCGAGGGACCTCCTGGGCCCTTACCTCCCTGCTTACTGTTGGAGGAAGCCGCGGGCTTGGGTTTGGGATGGCAAGCGCCAGCCTGCTGGCCCTGATGCTGGTGCTGTTGGGCCGGGCATGCCGCAGGCGCAGAAGGACGAAAGGGCTTGTGCTGCTGCTGATGGTGGCCTTTGTCCTTCTGGGCAGAGGTGACCAAGTCCAGGGTGGCACTGGACTTTTCGATCTGCTGGAGGTGACCTTCCACTTCAGGGTCGAAGAGGTCGGTCCCCAAGAAGGGGACATCCGCCAACTTGTGCTGGGTATCCGCCGTAAAGTCGGATATCCTCAGCCATGCTCTGCGGCACATGGCCACTGCAGCCGCAACTGATCTGGCATAGGAGTCCCCTATGTCCAGAGCTGTTTGGAGCTGCAGCTTTGCCACCGCCCTACCCTGGTCCTGGACCTGCCGGACCATGGTCTGGAGGTTGACCGGGAGATGAGGAATCACCTCATCCAGGGAGCCCATGAGGGCATGGGAGAAGTGTGCCATCAGCACGGCCGAGCTGGCCTGGTGGAAGCCAAGGGAGGACGCTGCATACACCTTGCGCCTGGCATAGTCCAGCTTTTTGGACTCCTTGTCGGGGGGCTTGTCCACGTCCCTGGTGTTCCGGAACGCCGGAAAACTCTGTCGGCACCAACCCCTTGGCAGAGGGTGTTCAAACCCGGCAGAGAGCCGGGGACCGTGATACTTCCTGGCCATCCTGGCCGAGGGCGCAGGGACAGGAAGCAGGCCGCTGCAGCTCCAAGGCTGGGCCAACAATGGCCTCAGCCACAGGAAAGGCCTCCGTGGGTGAATCCCCTCGGTCCAGTATCTCCATCAGGGGATACTTGGCCCATTTGGACACGGGCTCGAGCTGCATCCCGGAAAACTCCGAGATGAGCCGAAGCAGACCCATAAAGGACTATGGGCTTTCGTCCAGTGACTGGCCCCCGGAGGACTCCAGGACAACCTGCCTGGAGAACAGGGTGGAGTCGGACTCCGAAGAGTCCGCGAAGAGCTGCCTAGGGCCTGAGCCACCCTCCACCTGCCGAGGATGGTCGAAAGCGAGAGTGACCGACAACCTGTGGGGCAGGCCTTGAGCCGACCGAGAGTCCTTGACCCGATTTCGGTTGTGGAGGTGGAGGTTCCACCACAATTGGTGGGGCAGCAAGTTAAGGCCGAACAACCGGCCCAGACATAGGCATCTCGACTGCAGCGAGAGGTTGCTTCGACCGATCAGGTGACAGCCAGTTGATGGCCGGGGAAGGCGTCAGAGTCGACTTAGCCCCGGACAAAAGTAACTGCTGCCATATCAGCTCCTCGTACGCCGACGCAATTTGCACCGCCTCTCTCATCCGAGGAGGAAGATGAGGAGAGCGGCGCGCCGCTACCCTCGGCAAGCCGGATCGCCTATGTCGGGCGGGATCAGCTGGACCGAGAAGAGGTCCGAGACCGAGAACCTCGGTGTGCCCGAGGGCAGGCCTGGGAGGGAGCAGGGGACACCCGCTCCTCCCTCGGCTCGGACGTCTTAACCGGGGACTGCTGCACCGATGGCGCAGGTAAATCCTCGGTTTCCACCATGGGAACCGGCAAAGACGGGTTGTCAGCCTCACCAGTCGACAAACAGTCAGACGGGTCGAGAAAAATCTCAACCGTGTCGACAGCTGTATCAGCCGGCTGACCTGACGGGGACGCCATGAAGCCAGCAGCCTTAGCCGCAACCTCGACCTAAGTTGACAGTCGGCTGTCCGGGGAAGGGGACCTCTCCCGCTCCCACGAACGCTGACAATGGGCTTACCCTTGGGATCCTTCTTCTTGGACCGAGAGGAATGTCCCGATGGCCCCTCTCCCTTCGTGGAAAGGGAATGGCAAAGCTCCTTGAACAAAGCAGAATACGAGGTACCCAAGGCCAGCGGGATAAATGCCATGACCAAGGAGGAGGAGGAGGAGGAAGATGCAACCTGGGCCACCTCCTCCTCGAGGGCGATCATCTGCTCGAGCTGCTCAGCTGAGCCAGCCGCCGCAGTAACCGCCCAATGGGCCTCTTTCGACTTAACCGGCGAGTAGCGCTTCTCCGGGCACCCAAGCTTCAACCGAGCAGCGAGTCTCCAAGACGCGGCAGAGATCGAACAGCGAGACTCTCAGGCCCGCGGGTCGTGGTTTCAGGGGCCGAGGCAGTAGACGCCGCGGAGGCGGATCCGCCCTGGACATCTTCTGCCCACACGGGCACCGCCGAAAACCGGGAGTCGATTTGTCCATCACAGCCGTGAGGGTAAAAGGAAGACCGACGTCTTGAAAATTTTAAAACGAGTTTCGGAAGAACTGAAGAATTAGGATCCAGCCTATCATGCAGAGCGTTAAGGAGGGAACCTGAGCTTCCAAGTGGTAAGGAAGATCTGGCATCATGAGGCTGAGCCAAGAGTTTTACCACCTGGGTGGGTCGGAGAAGCCAGCCTGAAGACCTTCCGGCAAGATTTAAAGCGGCAAGGAACCTGCCAGACAGTGTGGATGAACATATCCATGTCCCTAGAAATAACATTATATAGGCAAGTAAAGTGCATTCACAGCACATAATGAGACACCAGATTGAAGTGCAAGGGAAAAACAGTGACCCACAGCATACTGCTTCTAACTGGCACAGACAAGAGACCAGAAGATGTGCTAGCTCTGTGCAGCTGAAAAAGCTGTGGTGGTGAGGAAGTGCATACGGTAGGCAAGTAGAGGAGACCCAGCCAAAGACCCAGCAACGGATGGCTGAGCAAGACCGAAGGGAGCGGGAAAGCAGGTGGGGTGTGGCTGGAGTTTCATGTGGTGCCTGAGAATCTAAAACGTATTGTAACAGGAACACAGGATAGTAATGACCTGAGACACACAAAGTGGGTGTGTGTGGGGGTTGGGGGAGGTGTCACAGAAAGAAGAAAAGAAAAACATTTATATGAAGTAACATGCAGCATTCCAACAGTGTACCATAAATCCAATGTCAGGTTTGGAAGGTGGGCAATATAGTCCGTGATTTTTAAAGGGGGAGGGCGGAGAGCTACCTCACCTATAAACCATAGACCAATTGTTCCGATGTCAATCCTATCCAAGGTTATGGAGAGACTGGTACATCGACAAGTCTGCCAATACCTGTAACAAAATGGCCTGATGTCTACTGGTCAGCATGGTTTTTGGGCTGGGAGGCCCACGGACACTGCCCTGATCGATTTCAATAATTTAGTAACTACTTCCCTGAATTTAAGCAGGGATACCGGGGCAGTGTTCATGGAGCTCAGTAAGGCCTTTGACGTAGTTGACCACCGGATATTTATTTATTGAAAATGTTTCACCAGGAGAGGCACACTGAGCAAAACAATGCTCGTCTCACAGTGCGACCGGGGCTGGGGGTACATGGGAGGAGTATACATAAAGCAAACAATGGGTTGAAATTAGAGTCAAGCAATTGAAACAATGGTTACATGGGTGAGTGTGGTTAGACAGACAAACATGTGGAGGCACTACATACTTGTGCCATAAGGAGGGTGGCATAACATATTTGATTACACATCTAAACTATACATGATGGGGCCAGGGGGTGGTGACAGGTCTGGGTAATCAAACACTGGGAAAGATGAGGGGGTTGACTTGGGGGCGATAGTGAAGGATTATGGCCAGATCGCATCGCTGCGTAGCTTTCAGAGACTGCATGGTAATGTGCATCTTGAAGCTGCGCGAGCAAGTGAAAACAGCCAATGTGCTAGTGAAACTGCATGCGCTTTCTACACAATCATCACTAACACATGATGGGCAGGCGTGACTAAACACGGAGAAATTATTTTTATTTCTGTTACAATATTACCGAATACAGAATAATCACTTAAGATCCAGGGGAGTGTTTGGGGGGGGGGGTGGAGCACCCCCACAGAAGAAAGCAAGCAGGCATGACAGTAAATGCAGTGAAATTATTTTTTATCTCGCATACCATATTACTGAATAGAATAACCACTGAGGACCTGGGGGTGTGGGGGTCGGAGTGCTCCCACAGAAGAAAGAAGCAATCAATATGTAAACTTTTTTTTTTTTTTTTTTAAATAATCAAGACAATATTTGTTTGTTCTTTCTTCTGTGGGGGCGCTCTGCCCCCCCCCCACACTCCCCGGGTCCTATGAGTTAAACTATTGTTGCTATGTACTCCCAGAATATCATCTTTCTTTTGTTTGGTTTAGTGAACTGTTAAGATCTTCTGTGGGGCTCCGCCTCCCACCCCCCACCTCCGGTCCAATGTGGTACTTCACACACATGTACTGTAAATTATTATAACTATTGTATGACTATTCTATTAACTGTTCAGTGACTCTAGCATAGCAGGGAAGAGGCGTGATAGAGTGGCGTCGCTTTAGACGCAAGCCTCTTACCGTAATACTTTGTTTCCTTGCGCAACTGGCCGTAATCCTTCAGCATCACCGACTTAGGGTGGATGTTGATGGGAATAAGAAGGGATGGACAGAAGTGTCAAGAACGGGTAAGTGCAAGGATTGTTAGGGCAATTTTATAAGCCAGTCATTTGGGCGAAACGCCCAGCCCCTGGTCAGGCACGTAAGGAGGAGGGGACGGGTGGGGGAAAGAGTCAGTCGGGGGGGGGGAGTCAGGGGCAGGTACAATTAGGTGTGAAGAAGTTAGTGAGGGCGGAGGATAGAGAGTGTTTGGAGGAAGAATGGCGGATTTGGTCCTGCAGGTCGTTCCAGAGCTTTGGGCGGAGACAGGAGAAAGCAGACTGGCCTGCGGAGGTTCTTTGATGAGGGATAGCTAAAAGCCTGGAGTCAGTAGACCTGAAGGCGTGAGCGGGGGTTGGTGGGGAAGATAGGGAGGAAACGAGGCAGGGTGGGAAGGAACTGAGCCAGAAGTTAGAAACAAATTTAGCACTGTGAAGTAGGCGCCAGTTGCTCAGGGATGGGAGGGCCAGTGAATGGAAGAGCTCGCAGTGATGGGTGCAGGGGGAGGGCATCAAGGGCGAAGCGGCAGAAAGCATTGAAGAGAGGGTCCAGTCTGGATTAGGTGGACTTGGAGGCAGAGCTGTAGACAACATCGCAGTAGTCGAAGGAAGGCAGAATCATTTTCTGGACTATTTTGCGTCTCACAGGAAGTGGGAGACTAGCGCAGTTTCTATAGAGGGCACCGAGCTTGGGGCGCAGTTTTGCTATGATGGCGTCTACACGGGTGTAGAAGGAGAGGTGGCGATCAAGCCAAACCCCTAGGTACCTAAAGGAGGGCACGTCTTCAAGGGTGGTGGTATTTAGGGTACGGAAGATCAGGGGGGGATGTAAGTCTGGATAGTCTCTGCCTAGTGCCGAAAGACACAGAGACTGTTTTCTTGGCATTTAGGGAGAGTTGGTTGGAGCTGAACCAGTGTTGTACTTTGTTGAAATTGGTCTGAAGATTAGAGGCGACTTCTTCATGGGAGCGGCTGGAAGTAAAGAGGACCGTGTCATCAGCGTACATGTGTATTGAGGTAGTGGAGCAAGCCTTTAGCAGATCATTTAGTAGGATGGAGAAGAGAATGGGGCCAATGACTGAGCCCTGGGGAACAGCAGTCAGTTATTTTTGTAGATTGGGTTCTATTTTGTAGGTAGGCACAGAACCAATTTATGGCCGATGGTGATAGACCAGGGCCTGCTAGGCAGGACAGTAGGAGGGAGTGGGATACCGTATCGAAAGCTTTGGCTAGGTCGATGAAAACAGTGGCAGTGATATGTCCTTTGTCCATTCCAGAGAGGATGAAGTCCATGAGTCTTAGCAGGGAGGTGGTGGTGGAGTGGTTCTTCCTAAAACCAGACTGGAATGGAGTGAAGAAGTTGGTTTCAGAGAGAAAGTGGGCAAGCTGTGATAGTACTAGGTGTTCCTGGAGTTTGGCGAGAGTGGGGAGGAGGGAGATGGGGCGGTAGTAAGCAGCGGAGGTAGGGTCACCACATTTTGGTAGAGGTAAGACAGTGGCATGTTTCCACTCTGAGGGGAGTAACTCAGTGGTGAATGAAAGATTTAGCAGGGCAGCGGGGGGAGTAGCGATGGCCGGGGCAGATAGGAAGAGAAGTTTATTGTCGAGGCCATCAGGAAATTTACCTTTGATGGGATTCACGGAGCGAAGGGCATCTAAGGTTTCAATGGGGAAGATGTACCTGAAAGGGAAAGGGCTCTGGCCAGGCGGTAGGAGGGTAGCTATCTGTTACAAAGTTAAAAACTGTTACAAAAATTATATGGGATTGGGGTACATATGAAGCCACTACAATGGTTTAAATCTTATCTATCAGAGAAAAAGCAATGTGTGATGTATGGACCATATGTGTCACAAATGAAAGAAGTAAAAAGAGGAGTACCATAGGGCTTCATTTTTGGGCCCTCTCTCAACATATACGTGAATGATCTGACAAAAAAATATGGTCAATAGTGAGGTCCGACTGTACACAAACAACACAGTTTTGGTGGCGTCTGCTGATAGTCCTGCCTCACTGGAGCAAAAACTGCAGGAGGACTTGACCTCAATTGAATCCTGGTTTAATAATTCATATCTCTTGATAAACAAGAAAAAAAAAACAATGCATCCATTTTCTGTCTGGAAGTAAAAGAAATCAAAAAGGAGAATTGGATATCAAATTTAGTAGTGGGTTCAAAATACATAATGTGAAGTATTACAAATATCTGGGGGTTCTGATAGATGAGAGAATGACTTATAAAGAACATATAAATCAAACAGTTAAACGACTGAATCAGAAACTGGGTGCATTGAGATGAGTATCTCATTGTCTTACAAAAGGAACAAGAGTAGACCGGCCTGGTGACACCAAGGATTGAGGCGCTGGATGCCACGCCAGTGATCCGGGTTCGGGAACAAGCTTGGGCCGCCAAGGGAGACAGAGGATCGAGCGTCCAGAGGACTGCTCTCCTCTCTCGGGGGTTGGGAGGATCTAGGCTCCTGCCCGGCACCGCAGGGGCCCCCGGTGGCGACCGGAGGCACTGCAACGCGCAGGGCTCCGCTAGAGGTGAGGCGGAGCTGTGGCGGGCTTGCCTGGCACCACTGCATGACCGAGCTCTGCCGGGGGAGGGAGGGGAGGGAAGCAATGCAGACAAGAAAATCCCCGCTCCCAGAGATAGGCAACGGCACTGCACCCTCAACCACACTCCACTAGCTGGACCCATCCAGCTCTTGGGCCGAGTCCAGCCCGGCCTTAATTGCAAGGTAGCGCAGACAGCGTGGCCCACCTCGGGAGGGCTCAGAGCCAAGGGGATAGCCGGGCTGGTGCCAGGAAGGCTGGAGGGTTTCAGGCTCGGAGGTACAGCCGAGGAAAGTGCAGATGCCCAAGAGAGTTCTCTGGGGCCAAGCAGAGTCAGAAAAAGAGAGTTAGAAAAAAAAAAAAGAAACTAGTAAAAATAGTAAAAATAACTACTAATCCCAGTTTCAGAGTATAGATTTTTGATGTACAGGAATACAACAAGATCAGTTCGAAGTAAAATAGTTCGAATGTACTATAAATTTTCAAAATTTGCAATTAGGAATGTATATGGGACACACCACTATAAAAAGTTTACCAGGCTTTGGACTGGATGAGGACGAAAGGAAAAAAGATTTTATTTTTGGCTGTCCTGGTGTCAAACTTACAAATGCAAAAGGGTCACATCCATTGTGGCTTTTGGTAAAATTTGAAATAATTGGAGCCAACAGGTACAACTTGCGAGTTAATAGTTTAAAGTTGCCACGATGCAGGACATAATAGTTTTGGGGATGCAACACTACAAATAACCGTTGCAGGGGCTTGGAATGATTTGCTAAATGATATAAAATATTTCCACAAATTTCAGAAGGATACTAGAAAATTCTTAAGTTGTGCATGTGATTATAATCACCCTTAAGTTACTGTCTTAATGTGTCATTGTGTACTTAAGTGTGGAAATGTAAATGTCAATGAACTGATGTATTTGTAACTGTACAGGTAGTTGCTGAAAATAGGGTTTTACCCTAAGAAACTGTATCCCGTATAAAAATAAACATATCATCATCACTTGAGCCCGTTACAGTTTTGAGTTTAACTGTTAGATATATTTCGATTCCCATGTCCTCCTCTCCTGTGTTTTTGAAGGGGCCTCATAGTATTAGGACAGACAGGTCTGAGAGTGAATGGTCCAACTGGGAAAAATGCTGTCCTACTGGTGTGCTGATTTTTTATTTATTTTTTAACAAATATAATTTGTATTAATATCTTCAAAGTTTGCACAATCCAGGCTATTACAGACTAAAGAGTTATGTCACAGCAATATGGTGTTGGGGATGCAACTAAAATGACTATTTGCAGGACACCATCTAGCAGAGTCTGCAGGGAGGGCTAAACATCATTGTAACATGGCATACAAACGGACATTCAAATGGAGAGCAGAGAGTGGTCCAAATCGATCAGCTGACGAAACCGGAGCGGTGATTAATCCAGTAGTAGAACCCGCTCTTGCACGACCCTCACAAGCCACCACCATATTGCGCCCAGGAAAGTGAACGCACACCTGAAGCGCTGGGAACACTGGTACAGACAGCACCAGTAGCTTCCGCGCCAAAGCCTGTAGATGGCAGGATTCATTAAACAGCGATGAAATGCTCTGTGGAACTGCGCGCGTGCCGCCCGGGTCAGAGGATCGCAGAGACAGGACGGGACTATTGAACTGTGGCAGCAAGGCAAAGAAATGTTGAACATGGACACATCGTGGCACAGAAACACACAAGGTAGATAAGCCCAGTAAAGGCATAAATAAGTGTGTCAATATTTGTTACTCTCACTGAATTCTTTTCCCATACTGCACTGCTTCCATGGGGGATCGGGATATAACGTCTAACGAGAAATCACAGAAAAACCTCGCTAGGAATCCAAAAATTGTAACGTTGTGTCTTTCAGACAGTAATCTTCTCTCGGTGTTGGGTGAAAAATAGGCGCCACTATATAAAAGAATGTCTAGCGTGCATCATGAACACACACGTTGTCACATCATCACACTCCCTGGAAGGCAAGCAAAAGTAGCATACTATAGCAAGCAGCAGTATTCCTTTCGGCAAGTGTTGTCTATTTCCGACTGATTAAGTACTCTCACAGTATTCCCACTGCACTTGCCATGTTACAAGCGCATTAATCACCTCCAGCGTCGGGGGTCTACCAGTGGATTAATACCCGCTGGGTGGTTGGAAGCCCTCGTCCTTCAGCCTCGTGTACCCCCCCAAAGCAGGGCATTAATCTACGGTAGAGCCCTTCTCCAGCAGGGCATTAATCCACAGTAGAGCCCTCCTCTGTCGGTGATTCATGCTTACATACACAGACCCTGTGTGGGGAGGGAGGGGGAAGCACTGGTGTGCTGATCAATTGGTTTAATACTGTGTGTCAGCGGTGGTTCCTCCTGGTTTACAGTGGTTGCCTTGTTTCCCTTATATATCATCCATTTGTGCATCTTTTGCATGCAATCAGGTAAACCACATGTGTAACTTATAAATCCATCAAATTTGAGGTACTATACTTTTGCTTTTTGTTACTTCGGGGTGTAGCCAGGAATTTCAGATCTGCACACCAAGTGGACTCACTGCTACCACCCTCCTTGTTAAGATGAGCTCCCCCCGTGTAGCCAGACAATATACAAATGTACAGCAGGACCGTGTTTGTTGCCTCATATGACACAATAAATACAACTTTTGTATCTCATGCCAGTGGTTGTTGCCATGCATGGGTAAATACAAATGCCATGCATTGTTCCCTAAGGCACCCACATACCCACCCAGAGCCTGTAAAGTTGTATTGTCCTTGGGATGCAAAGAAAGCATTAGTGACCATTCCTTTTAGTTTCAAGTCCTATGAATAAAATTACAGAAAGGTTCAGTATTTTGTTTGTTAGTTTTCATGGAAAAAGGAAGCAGTTCAGAGCCTATTTGCTACCCCCCCTTAAATAAAATTGTACACCATGGAGTGCTTAGAGTATGCCTGCCTACACCCTTGCTTCGGTACCCAATGTCACTGCATGTCACCCCTCCTGTGGGGAACTTAAAATAAAGCCAGTCTTCCCCCAGCTCTTAAGTGGAATGTACCACTCCTAACATTCACGTACAAGAGACCACATATGCAGAATAAAAGGTACACAGTGACTCTGTGCGCTGATTGACTGAAGTCATGCAAGTGATTTATAATGAAGTACTGTGAACCAAGAGGAGGAACTCAAAAATTTACACCGGACCTTGTTGTCCTCCCAGTCTGTTATAAAACTCAGCGGGGTGGATAACCCATATACTCACTCTACCTTAAAATACTGGCAGGGAGTTCTGATGCAACATGGGATTCTGGATTGGAGATTAGCATTATGCTCTTTGCCATATATGGGCTCTTTCATCCCAGCTAAGTTAGGCCGGGGGTTTCGGCAATGGGAGGGGAGGGGCCTCCACCTGGTGTACCACTTTATGCCTCAGGGAAGAATTCTATCTTTAACGGAATTAAACCTTAAGTATGGAATCCCTTATGCAGACAGGTTTAGATATTTTCAGGCGAGGGATTACCTCCAGAAATTAGGACTGGTCAAATGGGGAGACTCACCAATCCCTGATCTTATACAGATTTTTATTAAGGCCATAGATTATCACTCAGTCCCCTCCCACTTAATTTCTACCCTTTATAGAGCTCTTGCCTCGGTAAAAGGGGACTCAACAGAAAGAATCAGAATATCCTGGCAGAAAGATTTAGGAACTGAGATTCCTTCCTTGCACTGGGGAAAATATTTACAGATGATGGGGAAGGGTGTGAATTCAGGGCAATGGAAGGAATTTGCATGGAAACTGACTAAGATTTTTTTGTATTCCGGCCACTAGTCAGAAATTCAACCCTACTAGGGGAGCATGTTGGAGGCAGTGCGGACACACACCAGCTACGCTAGGTCATATATTCTGGGCATGCAATTCTCTACAGGTCTTCTTTTCTAAATTACAGGAGGCCCTGCAACAAATAATCTCGCCAGATATAATAGTGGATCCCCTCTTCTTCCTTTTTGGTGCTTACCCTCAGTCATGTAAAGATATCCCAATGAGGGACTTTTTAAATTTGGCTACCCTTTCGGCTAAGAAAGCCATTACCAAAAACTGGTTCTCCCCACTTCCTCCAACGATGGACCAGTGGTCCTTAATAATGATTCAGTTGTATAAAATGGAGAAATTAACAGCTATACTCAATAAATCTCAAGCTAAGTTTGAGAATAGATGGAGAAGGTGGGTGTTGTACATCACACCCTTATGTAAGTACTTTGTTCCCTGACGCTCTAGGAGTAATTAACCAAGACCATACTCACAGTGTTTCCAAATGAAATCAAGGAATATGAACTATTGCAGGCACTTTATTTTAATTTTGTAGACTTATTTATTTTTCTGGTTCTATAAGTTCCCATAGAATTGTATTTTAATTTTTACAACTCTTTGTAAATCTGAACAATAAAGATGGAAAGTTTAAAAAAAATATAATGAAGTACTGTAATACTGTTTATGTAGTCAGCCATATTGCTGCAGCTCAAGGAGCTACAGATCAAACTTCAATGATTTTTTTTTTTTTTATAAGGTCTGCAAAGAGTTTCGTCATTTGGACAGAATGGTCACCTGATAATTAGCAAAAATGTTAGGGTTTTACACATGCAGCTTAAACAATGCAAGTACACAAGATGATGGCAGCCAGTTACCAAGATGGGCAGTCCAAGTTTGAGAAACCTGTTGCACTAACCATCTGCTGGCAAACCACACATCTGCAGCAAACAAGTTTACCACGCAAAGTACAAACTACTCAGTATCAGGGCAACAAAGGGGCCAAGTCCTTAACACTCCAACAGCCCATCAGCGTACCGGGTCCCCTGGAAACACTGTAGGCTTCTCAGCTGCACACAAGCTGCTGCTTTCTACCCACTCGCACTATAGCAGAATATGCCAAAACCGCTCCGAAGAACACCACTGGACTTCCAGAACTTATGGAACTTCAAGTGTTTTTATTTTAGGAATCCTAGAACCTTAAGAGACAAATGCTTCCAAGAGTCCTGGGTATGGCAGACTACTAGCTGGGTGCACAGTCAAGGTCCAGGATTATGATGTTCCATAAATTATATAGATTCTAAATTGGAGTACAGATACATGAAGACTGCTGGTACCATGTGAAATGGACTGCTGGCACAAGGAAAGGCTGCCTTCAAAACATCCACCCAATTATTTGTACTCTGCGAGACAGAGAGAGAGATTTAACACAAACAGGGAAATACATCTTTAAACATGATTAAAACAAGAGCCCCAAAATACTTCTGTAACAATGTGAACTATAAATGAACAGTCAGTGCCAGTGGCACCATCAGGACTTTCTTGACATTTAAAAGCACATATTTTATTATCCTTCCTCACCACTTTGAAGATTTGTTCCTGCATGCAATGAGAAAATGACAAATATGATACAAAACACAACTTCTTTAGATGCGGTCCAAGAAAGGCTGGAGAAGAACAGTAGTCAGATTTTGCTACAGGATGTAGCCTGTGATTGCTGAAGACCGTACTCGTTAAAAGACAGCACATTACTTGCTACTCTCAGTTGTCGGACACTGCCCAAGTCAAAGATGTGCCCCACCCCCCCGCGAGTGATAAACGTTACACAAGCGCACAAATGTGACATGCTTGTGAGTTACTACACAGCACTGAAAGGATGCAAAGTTGAGTTATAAAGTACTGGTCTCATTACTGTGGTGAATGACCGTCATCTGGAATGCATCATCCTCCTGCTTCACTAAAAAGACAACTGAAAAAATGAGCAATGTATTTTTATCTGCCTTAGGGATTTGTCAGTTAATCTGCAATCTGAGGATGTGCACAATTTCAACAACACAGGGAGGTTCACTTCACAGAGTATTTCTTCTATCTGGGGTGGAGAAAAGGCATTCAGCACTTACGGCATTTGCACAAAGCTAGGGTCCACAGCTGGCACAGAGACAGGTAAATCCATTATCATAAAGGAAATATTTACACAACAATGCAGAATTACATTTTGTTTTCTTCAAATTTATCCATCTGCACTGGGCTGCAATATGACATTTTCACTTGATCAATAACACAAAGAAGTTGGCTACAGTTAATAAATATAGAACTTGGCTACAGTAGGGCATATGATTTTGTATGAAAACAGAAATGCCAGCCATCTGGGGAAGGGGCAGAGCTGTGCAAGTAGCATTTTTTTTTAATTTTATTTATTTATTTATTTTTTTAAGTCTCTGATAACCAGGAAGGCCCACTAGGCACAAGTGCCTGTTTTCAGGAGTGGCTTGGGAGTACTGGGAGGTTAAGTGACTTGCTCAGAGTCGCACACTATACAAGTGGAGTTTGTGAGAATCAAACCACGGTCTGGTCTGCTGGATGTACCAAGCTCGTTCACAGCTCAGTACTCTAACCTCCAGGCTATGCTGCCAGACTTTTTTTTTTTTTTAAACACAATTTTAACATTCTGTGCCAATTTATAGCACAAAAACCCCATTCAGTGCCAATTTCATTCAAGAGCCCCCCAATTAGCACCAATTTTTCACACAGAAAACTGCATGTGTTCACACTACCGTGCAAAACACAAAAAAAATACAGTCTGCCAATTTTTTAATTCAAAGAAAGATTTGCACCAAACATTCCTGCAAAACTTTCTGATTTGCACTCAATATGAAGAGGGGGTTTAGATCTGACCAAACAGCATTGGCTATTTTTGAAAACAGGAAATACGTGGCCGTACTTGAGCCTACTGATCAGCACAGGCATCACTGATGGTGCTGCAGTGTACTTTGCTTTAGGGGAGAAAAAAACTTGCATCCTACACTAACACACACGGAAGTTTCAAGCAGATTTTCTTGTTTCTTATGCACAAAGGTTTCTCTCGTTTTTCCAATTTCTTAACCACTAAAGCTCACAAAACCATGAGGCTTATCTCACAAAACTGGATTCTGAGTCACTAAAGTGACTTAAGACAGTTTTGCGAAAATCCAGCTATGAATAATTTGTGGGAAAAAAATACACTGAGCATACATGAAAATGGCATGCTATTTTCGTAATTTAAAATCTATAAATTTCTCAGTAAAGCTACCCAACAAAGAATGATCCTTGGTCAAACTAAAGATCCTAAAAGTTTCATGTTTCAATTTGCAGCCATTTTTTTTGCTATTCACGAGTGAAAAAAAGGCAACAGGAATCCTATTTTGGAGTTTGTTACTTTACAGTAATTTTGGACAATATTTGCAGTGTCTGGAACTTTTATGTTGGACACTGGTGTGCAGAAGAGCATGTGCCCTGGTATTACTCATACCACAGAAGAACTTTGGTCAGGACTGGCCTGGTCTCCTGTTTAATAAAATGTTCTATAAAATTTACAAGGCTTTACTCTGCCAACATTGACCTGTTATAATTTACAGCTTGTCTATATCAGATTCTTACCTTTGATTCTACTGGTTATTTATTATGAACTTGCTGCCCAACAAATCAAATTTACAGGATCGAGAAAACCTGGCATCTAATACGTGTAAATCACATATTAGGTAACCCCGTTTAAGAACCATCGCAGTATTAAAGTGAAAATAAAATCAGGGTTTGACATAAAAGTCTTTAAACCTCAGGCCTACCAGATGAAAATAGCAAGAAACCAATACAAGGTCATCTGTTAAATATTTTATTGACGTGCATATAGCAAAAAGAATTAAAAGACATACTTATAACTACAGCAGCAGCAGAGAAGCACCCCAAATGGTGTATCTAATGTTTCAGCCATACAAGCACTTTTTCATACTGTCCATGCCCCAGGCATGGACACTCTTTAAAAAAGCACTTGTGTGCGCTTCAAACATTAGCGGGGTGGTTTGGGGTGCTCCACTGCCATTATTTATTTATTTTTTTTTATTATTTGTGTTTTATGCACTTTTACTGTTAAACAGGTAACCTGGTACTGGTTCTGTGCTTTTTTTCACCTGCTGGGCATCGAACTAATCCTGCTGTGTTGAGATCGGCAGTTTGTGATTTTGGTGCTTAGTCATACATGGAGTGTTTTTTCTTGTCTTGCTCTTAATGCCTACTAAACCCAACTACAGTGGCCCTACCACGCCACTAAAATATGTTGAATAAATAGGGGATATGCTACGGGGCAATGTCCAATAAATAATTTATCCAAACAAGCTGTTTTGACCCCACTTACATTACGAATGGCTAAGTTTAGCCGCAAGTGCTGTATCAATGGATTTCCTTACTCCTGAGGCCGTGAAGAAGGGGTTTAATGGCAAGGCATTTTTACCTCTTTGGGCCATTCAGATGGAATAATTTCACGTGTATACAGCATTTAACCATCTTTTGTTTTACATAAGACTCATGGATAGTCACCTCTGTTATGTGTAGTATAGGGAATGGACCAACCACAAGGAACAGCCGGAAGCCTGCAGATCAGAAAGTGTCCTGCATATCCACCCTGAAGAGTTTGTTACCTCTGAAGGGGGTATTCGAGATTAACTGCTGTACGTCCTAGGCAAATCCTGATACTCTGAGCCAAGAATGCCTCCAAAGGCAAAAGCCAGCAGCAGCTGCCAAGGCAGAGGTGTCAGCAGCATCATAAGCAGATCGTAGTAGGTGCTTGCCAATGTCAGCCCCAGACTGGAGGACCTGAAGCAATTCCTGTCTCTGGGCACCCTCTGGAAGGGCCATAGCTGCCTCTTTGATCTGCCTCCAGAGCTGATTTTGAAATCTGACCATGTTGGCAATATAATTCAGGACCCCTAATGGTCAGCATAGCAGAGGCGAAAGTCTGTCTACCAATCAGGTCCAGGCTTCTGGACTCCTAGTTAGGGGGAAGAGAGCTGAGATCTTTAGACTTTTTATTCTGCCCATGAGCAGCATTAATGACCACGGAATCTGCCTGCGGTTGCTCAAAGAATGGCTTCCCAGTGGGGGACTGGTACAACTCGTCCGCCTTCCTGGATATGGCAGGGACAAAACAGGGCCGATACCAAGCAGCCATGGTAGTATCCCTGAAAGGCTCCATCAGAGGAGGGATGATGAGAGATAGGGAGTCTGGCAACTCTAAGCAGTGTGTCACATCACCGGGCAGGGTCCTGCTCTTCTGCCTCAAACCCCATGGCAATCTGTAACTACCACATTACAGAAATAAATGAGGGGTCATCTGGAGGAGACAGAGGGATATACTGCGGAGATTCCTCACCCCCTGAGGAAACTGTTGAGGTGGAATGAGATGAGCTTGCAGCCCACTCATCCCCCTCAACCCCCTCTGGAGGAAGAAGGCCAGGGTGGTACTCGTATTCATCCCCATGCTTAGAAAAGGGGACCAACGGCGTCTAGGACTGAGAAAGGGCAGGACTTGATGCTGAGGAATGTGATGGCATGGGGTGGGCTTAATAGATCCCTGTGGCGCCTGCACCTGAGGAGGGGCAAGACAATTTTTCATAAAATCCCAAAGGGAATAAAACAGACAGGAAATCCACAGAGATTAGCATCAGAATACTGAGCGGCACCAGAGGCAGAGGAGCTGGTGGAAGGCAGAGGAGGGCAACGGAACAGGCTGGGCTGGAAGGCCGACGTGGCCAAAGAAGGGCCAGATGCCAAAGAACCAACATTCACCAGGGTAAGCCTAGCTCTGTAGAAGAGAGGACAAGGGTGGTGGGGGGACTGCAACAAAAGTGGAGATTTGCCCACTTCGCTTAGCCACTCCCCAAGCGGCGCACTACGAATGAGCCAGTGAGGACCTTTTTTAGCCCAGTCCTTATCCCAGTGTTTGTGCTTCCCGCCACCTTTTCCCAGGCTTGGAAGAATGGGAGCCCATGGACAGGGCAAGGGAAGCGGAGGAGCTCCTTGCCTGTAGCTCCTCCTCCATGCGAGCGACCTTCTACTCAACCAAGAAAGAGCCTAAGGCCTTCTGGCAGCATTTCCTGGTAGCCTGGTTGAATCTGCAGCAAATTTCGCAGGTCTGCATGTCTAGGTCCTGACCTAAACAGCAGATGCAGGCATCATGGTAATTCTTCTGCAGGTGCAGACCCAAAACAATTTCTTGGAGTTGGTGTTTGGCATAAGAAAAAGAAAATCACTTTAAAAGTAAAGTGATGCACTAACCAGGGAAAGAAACAAGAATAAAATCGAGGATTTGGCGGTCAAATGAAGCTGGAGGTGTCTCCGTGGAGTCCAACATGTGATGGTAGACGGCAAGGAAAAGAAACTGAGGAGAACGCGGGGCTGCCCACTCATATGCGAGATGTCAGAGAGAGTGACATTGGCATGGACAGCCCCCTGGTAGACCACTTGCTAGAAAAGTCTGCACGTGTTCCTAGCACCTGGCGGCTGTAGTTCCATAGCAGTAGCCTGCTGCAAGAGATACCTTCGATGAAGATCCAATTTTCTGCTGCAAAACAAAAAATTCAAGTTGCCCAATCAAATTTCATGCTGCAAAATTATTCTGGGCTATCAAAATGTGCTTCCAACAGACTGTTTTGAATTACAATTAAATATTTTTGCAGAGCTGGCCCAGTGGCATGGAGGGATGAGGCATTGATACCTTACCTCCTACCACGCCAGC
Organism: Neoceratodus forsteri; assembly: GCA_016271365.2. Taxonomy (NCBI): domain Eukaryota; kingdom Metazoa; phylum Chordata; order Ceratodontiformes; family Ceratodontidae; genus Neoceratodus; species Neoceratodus forsteri. The sequence continues at coordinate 119,836,235 of CM057450.1, forward strand.
AACTCGTGTTCACGGGGCGAGCAAGTTGCCGGGGTACAGCCAAGGAGGGAGAGGATCGAGTGCCCAGAGGACAGCTCTCGTCTCCTGGGGAGGGTGGCTTAGCAGTCCTGCCAAATGACTGCCCCCAGGTGGAGGTCTGAGGGTAGAATGGGTCAAGGGATGCCAATGAAGGGAGGGTGTTGCAGGGCTCAGCAGCATGCATACGCCTCCACGTACACGCACTGACATGTTGTGCCCCAGCAATGGGGAGGAACCAGGGAGAAAACTGGTGGAAAAACCCTCAGCGGAGAGAAAGATCAACCCCCCCCCCCGCAGACTCCGCACCAGTGGCCAGACAATGGTCCTGAAGCAGAGGACACCAGTGACGACAAGTGTTGGAGAAGCCAGGTGACGGGGCTGTTGGGGAGGTGGGTTGGGTCAATTAGATGGGGGTCGACAGTGAGCGCAGGAGGATAAAATACCAATGAAAAAAATATATATAATTTTACCAAGTATAATTCAGTTTCACACCACTTTAATTGTACGACCCAAAAAAGTGAGTCACGATTCAAAAAAACGATAAAGATGTCAACATGGCCAGGAGAAATACATAAGATATTTATAATCATGATTGACTGAAACAAGCCTCAGAATCTGAACCAGCATGTTCTGATGAGGTAGAATTTTTTTTTTTTTTATGGCTACTGTAACAAAAGTTTGGTTTAGCAGTTTTTTTTTGTGAGGTGAGAAACAAGATGGCAGCTGTCACAACACAAACAAACAATTGTGTCATGAGTACAACATATCGCGAAATCAGAAATGGCCGTGCAAATCCAAATTTTGGGCGTTGTATGAGAACATGATCCAAAAACCCTACTGAGTATGCTCAGAACAGGGGGGAAAAAAAAAACACAAAACTTTAAATCCTGGAACAGTTTAATACTTTTTCACAAAACCTTCCAAAGGAACTATGTTGCCACAGCACGCTTCTACCCTGAAAGTTTCAGGGAAAAATTCCATTCTGAGTAGGCTGTAGGAGAGAGCAAAAAAAAAATCCCAAACTATATATATATATATATATATACACACATATATATATATACACACACACACACACACACACACACACACATATATATTTATATATAACATATGAAGATGTCTAGTGGAAAAAGTCATATGCAGACCTCAGAAACTGCACAAGCTGCCCTCACTAAACTTTCCACAGATTTAGACCTTGCCTTCTAGACAACACATGCACAATTTCAGTTAATTTTGTCAAACACTGCCAAAGCTATTAAGATACAAAGTTAGGGGTATAACACTGAACACCCTACTCAACCTTAACTAAAGGGGGGCGTTATCGCACCCCTATAAAACATACACCGATTTCCCTCAGACAAGAGACACAGCATCTCGCTTTTGGTTTTAAAGTCAGTGTGACCGTTAATATCAAATTGTTTTGTTCTAGTTTGAGCAGCTGTTTCCTGAAATGGAATCCCCTGCCTGTTTGTTCTTGCATGCACTTCTCCCTACGGCAGCAGCTGAAGCTAGTGAATGAAAATGGAACAGAAGGCTGAAGAAGGCAGATTTTTTTTTTTTTTTTTCAGTTTCTTAATGTTACGTAAATAACTCTGCAGTATGAACAGTAAGAAAACAGCAATGCGCACCTTTAGCATCCGGTGTTCATGGAGTGTGGAGGGAAAACACTAATGGTATATATTACACTGAATGAGACCATCAAAGGCTATAATTCATGGAACACTATCCTGTAATTAGCAATTCCATTTCCATCAGAACTGCTTTCACATGAGTTTTATTTTAGTTTTAAAAGATGTAGAACCCTTATTCCTGATTAAGCTTACATGGTATGCTCCCCCTTACTTTAAACATCATTCAGTCCTTTTGGATTTCAACATATCAAAGGGGTACTGTATGGAAACTGGGTCAAGAAACAGTTGAACACAGAGAAACAAAGTGAGTGTGACTGCAGTAGTTGATAGTTCACTGGAAGATGCCAATAATAAAGTACTATAAGAATGCATAGCTTATTACAATGGAGTAGTAGTTCAAGCAGCCCCCACCACAGCAAACCGTGGTGCAAGGGCCTGATCATAACAGCATCACACTTGGGGCAGTCAGCTTGAGACAGCAGTTGGTGCTGAACCTTTTCGTTTGTGACTGCTAATAGTATGTCTGCAGGAGCTGGCAGCACTCCACTGGAGATAGCTGCTGCCTGGGCTGAAATAAACCAGATGCAAAGCAGGATGAGTGGTACCGGCACACACATGGCATACAGGGAACTTACAGGGTCATGGACTTGTATATCTGAGCAGAAGTCCAATACGTTCCAATTCTGCCAGCAGTCTGAGGGTTTTTATTTCTCTGAAATTCGGATAACACCTTTGAACACAAGTGCTCTTTTCCAAGCGTTCCACGTCAGTAACAAACAGTTATACGTGACATTTACACACAGGAGCCACAACTGTAGCAAATAGATAACTTAAGAGTATGTACGGTATATACTACAAGATTTCACCAGCTCAAGTGGAGCCAGGTCAAGTAGACATTAGGGGTTGCAAACAAGGTATAGCAGTGTAGAATCCTGTCAAATGGCAGCCAAGCCACAACAATATTCAGAGAGGATTATTCAGAGAGGTATTTCGTCATAAAAAACAATGGCAAGCAGATTTCAAAGCCAGTTCCTTTCTTAGGGAATTCTTAAAAGGTAAGATTTTGGGGAGGTCTATTAGGTGTGCAAGGAGATCTTTAAACCCTTGTGCGGTTTTAACAGTAAATGTACATCTACCTTGGCTAGTTTTTACAAAAGGGGACTCATAGGGCATGTCTGGACATACTCCTTGTGGAGTAGCTGTTGTTGGCCGGGCAGAAGAGGTCACCAACTGCAAAAGGGGTGAAGCCCAGGAGAGCTTTTTTAACTGGCAGACAGGACTGGTATTTCGGCCTATCCTGCAAGGGGAGTCAGCTGGGTTAACGCGCATAAGGAGCAAGTGTAAGTCTATCAGCCCCACTTATGAACAGACAGGCTTTGTTCAGGACCATTTTTACCTGTACTTGAGAATGCCAGGCATCTGACTTCAGAAGTAAGATTTAAACGTTAAAACGCCAAAGCCAAGCAGTGCCGGCCAGCCCGCCGGCGCAGGGCGTCCATCTGCAATGCCAAAGACCCGGGTACGGGAACGGACTCGGGCCAGCCGGGAGAGAGGGACTGAGCATCCTAAGAACTGATCTCCCTTCTCCGGGAAGGGGGGGTAGAGTGTCCAGCACACCGGAGACTCTGGCAGCGCTAGGGCACCACTGTGCCAGCGTCATTGTTGGGAGTGGGGCGGATGCAGTGACATCATCGCATGTCCCCGCCCCCTGGTAAGCAATAACAACAACACTGGGAAAAACAGCTGCTGCCTCTATGAGGCACCGCTCTCCCGGCTCCAGCTGCACCGCCGTGGCACTCTGGTCGGTTGACTCATTACGGCCTCTGGTGTGGCCAGCTGACTCCATGCTCCACCCTGGGGGGGGGGGCTGGCCAGGAAGGCAATACCGGTAGCCTCCCCTGCAGGAATCCTCCCTCTGTCTCGTGCGGGTTCATGCCAGGCACATTGGCCCCGCCCTGGGGGGCAATCCAGGCTGTATCCTCTGCCCAAGAGGCAAGTCCCGGGGGGATGGGGTTCGATGGGCTGTGGCTAAGCCTTTTTCGTGGTAGCTGGGGAAAAAAAAGTACTCTAAATTTGAAGAAAAAAAAAAAAGCTAAGCAGTGCAAACTGAGAAAAGAAACAAAAAAAAAAAACACCCCATGAAGGTTTTTCCTTGAGGCAGTATGGCGGTTCAGCAAAAAAATCAGGCTGCTATGGGATTCTACCATGTTAGAGTGTGCCAGTATAATTGGTTAGCTTAGGCCTCCAAGAAGGAGTTCACTTCACTGGTCAAGGATCGAGGTCAGCAGGTTGGGCGAGAGTGCATTTCAGGAGAAAAACAGTCAGTCAACCATGTCCCAATTAGAAGCCACACACCCCTACCACGTGAAAGTGGGCCTCTAACTCTGTACAGGACGTCAAATTAATTTGGTTTTATTACTGTCACCGGAATATGCATGCACCACGCAGAGCTCGCATCAGCAGCACAGGCTGATCCCTTTTCTAAACTGAAATGGTGGACAACAGACCAGCCTGAAAATACAGAGGGACCTATTCACAATCAACTGCTGGAGGGGGTAGGCTTGACTGACCTAGGTCCCCTCTGGAAAACAGCACATTTGGCCATTATTGTACCAGGTTCTACACCCCCAATTAGGGATTTTAGCCATAAATGACATTTTTGTGTTACCTGTTTCTTAGTAGAATCCATTAACTGTAATGCCGTCAAAACTTCTGATACACGAGGATGGCTGTGGCCATCCCACGCACATGAGACTGCTTCCTGTGCACTCATTACATAAAACAGTGCTGCCAACTTCAGCCATTAGTCGGCAGCTTGCATACTGCGTATGCAGGGAGCAAGTTTCTGTGCATGGACGGCCACGGTTGTCCCTGAATATCGAGTTGCACCAGCGTTATATTTTTACGAAGAAACTTAGCACAAAATTTTCATTTATGACTAAACCTCAATCGTGGGTTTGTACAGCACCTGGCACAATAGCAGTTGAGTGTGCTGTTTTTCTTTAAATTACTACGTTACTATCTAAGAAACAACCTATTCTGCAACTTAATTATTGCAGCTTGCGCTTTATAACTGGAAAAAAAAATTATCATAAACATCTACCCAAACCATCAAGTCAGAAAAAAGGTCAGCTGTACAAAGGTGATATCTAACGATGGAAAAAGTCCAAAGTTGAATGAAAATGTCATTCTTATTACTGTGATATTTTCATAGGAACACAAAAAGATTTGGGATGGTAGAAGGTTCGGCAGCCCATCAAGGTATGCTAAACTAGACAATTTTCAGGAGTCTGCCCACAATCCATTCTTAAACCCACATTCTGAGGGGGCAAGTGATCACTGACTGTCATGTTTGACTGGTGGTACTGGAAGTACCACACTGTGGTGCCACGCAGCAGTATGTCTATATAAGATGTGTAATTCAGTTTTATTTGGTTCCATATACATTTTTACAATATATAAAGTTCAACTATTTTTGAGACCCAGATCAAGGGTGGTTGGACAGCTTCTTCTTCTCCCCCTCCACAAAAATAAAGGGTGAGGGGGAGAACCCTCAATCACACAGACAATGACAGAAGCCGACCCGTCCACCTCAAGAACCACCCCATAACCACCTCAATGACATCTGCGTCCCAACTAGGCTGTCGTCTGGGTTTCCTGTTATCAGGGTAACTCCATCCTAAGTATATGAGATAATAAATTCTGTGGATGTATTAATCATCGGCGATAGTGTTCCCCAGGTCCCTTATTTTTTTTTTTTATTCTGTATCCACTCGGTCAGATTTTTTTCTTCTGGAACACAGATATGGGTAACATCTGTATCTATATGCAGAGACAGTACAGTTACATAACTTACCATAACAGTAGCTCTTCGAGAGAAGCTCTTGCAGCAGATAACACATATAGGACCGGCACCACCTGGCGGCGGATCTCGGCAATTCTTTCTTCCAGCAGTACCAACGTGGGAACGCCCCCCGCCGAAGTCTGCTCCACCCCCGTCACCCTACATAAGGGAGAGAGTTCCCCACGTGCTCCAGTTCTTGCATGCCCACCACAGGTAAGCGGAATTGCACTAGGCGACAGATGAGGGAGAATATACGCTCTCCCATCACATAGAGGGGAAGGCCACAATGGTTGAGGTCTGATCCTTGGGGGAAAGGAGGGAGGGAAAATCATACCTGCTGCAAGAGCTTCTCTCGAAGATCTACTGTTACGGTAAGTTCTTATGTTACTGTACTATCCTACTTCGAGATGAAGCTCTTGCTGCAGGTAACACATATAGGACGGATTCCCAAGCAGTATAAACTAAAGACAACTCCTGGGAGGGGGAGAAGGAAAGATAAGCAAGGGAAGCAACAGGAATCCCTCATGAGACCAAACCTTGCAGAACGGCAAGGCCAAAACTCACTCTGCGTCTGGAAACGATGTCCAAGCTGTCATGCCAGACAAAAGTGTGGACAGAATGCCACGTGGCGGCAGCAAAAATATCAGCAACTGAGACCCTTTTTAAAGCCGCAAAGGAAGTGGTGACTGTTTTGGTAGAGTGCGCCTTGCTCGGCCCATGAGCAGACCTGTTATGCTTTTCGTAACAAAAAGTGATGCAGTTGACAAACCAGTGCGACAGCATCTGCTTGGTAATCGAGCAACCTATGGACCTCTGAGCGAAACAGATACACAACTGATTGGACTTCCTGTCCCCCTTGGTTCTAGCCAGGTAACAACAGAGTGCCCTCTGAACATCCAGAGAGTGAAGCAATGCTTCCCCTTTATTAGAGTACTCCGGGTAATAAACCGGGAGTTGGACAGCCTGGTTGAGGGTGAGCTCCATGACCACTTTCAGTAAAAACCTCGGATTAGTACTCAGATCGACCCTGTTCTTATGAAAAATTAGATAGGGTTCTTTACACACAAGAGCATGAAGCTTTGAAATCCGCCTTGCCGAAGTAACAGCTACCAAAAGTAGGGTCTCGTCCAGGATAGAAAGCAAAGCTCAGCCTCCACTGCTGGCTCAAAAGGGGGAAGAGTCAGCTTGTCTACAACAAAGAGAAGATCCCAAGGAGGAACAGGGTCCGGATAGGTGGTCTAATGTGTAGTATACCGCACAGGAAAGTCTTGGAGACCTCCATCTGAGCCACCATCTTACTCTGGACTGGCATGTGACAGGCAGATACGGCAGCCAGGTGTACTTTGATGGAGGAGTAACAAAGACCTGACTCCGAAAGGGAAAGTAGGTATTCCCACACTGAATTCACTGGACAGACCAAGGGAACCACCTTTTTGGCTGTAGCCCAAATGCAGAAACGTTTCCACTTCATAGCATAAGTGGCCCTGGTGGCAGACTTACGTGCCTCAACCAAAACCTGCGCTATCTTGTCAGAGACCCCAAACCTGGCTTTAGCTAGGTCCTGAGGAGCCAATCATGCAGGTGAAGAGAGCACAGATTCGGGTGAACCAGGGATCCATTGTCCTGAGACAGTAGTCGAGATAATACTGGAAGAGGAAACGGAGGCTCTGACGCTAAACGCTGAAGCAATGGAAACCAAATCTGATGGTGCCACAGCGGGGCTATCAGAATGAGGGTGGACTGCTCTGACTGGGCTTTGAGGAGCACCCTCTGCAGCAAGGAGAAGGGAGGAAAGGCGTAAAGGAATCTCCCCTTCCAGGAGAGGGACAACACGTCTTGCCGGAAAGTTCCAGGCTCTGGTTCTAGTGAGCAAAAAATGGGCAGTTTTGCGCTGGGTGGAGACGCGAAGAGGTCCATTTCTGGAGTTCCCCATATGCAGAAGAGATGATCTGCAACCTTTTGAAGATGCTCCCCCTCATGAGCCTGAAACCATGTTCTGCGGAGAGCATCGGCCAGCACGTTCTATGATCCTGGAACATGGACTGCCAACAGGGTGAGCTGGTGTTCCAGTGCCCAATCCCACACTCATGACTTCCCGGCAAAGGGGATACGAGTGAGTGCAGCCTTGTTTGTTGATGTAGAACATCATTGACGTGTTGTCTGTCTGGACTAACAGACTGGCTGGCAACAAGACCGAGGCTAAGGCCTGGAGAGCATACAGGACCACCCTCAATTCCAGGACAGTGATATGCAGAGTCTGTTCTACTGGAGACCAGGAACCCTGTACGATGGAATCCCAAATGAGCGCCCTACCCCGAAGATGAAGCGTCCATGGTCAGAGTCTGGGAAGGGACTACTGCATGGAAGGGAAGCCCCCCCCCCCAGGAGGTTTTGTGACGTCATCCATCAGAGAAGCTCTCTGAGGACTGGTTCCGAGATCCTTATCAGGGCGTCCAGGTCATCCCTGGTCTGATCCCACTGGACCCTCAGGGACCACTGGATGGTCCTCATACGCAGCCATGCTAGAGGTACTGAAATGCTGGCCGCAGCCATGTGTACCAATAGCCTGAGAAGGAGTCTTGCTGGAACTCTTGAGACTGTATAGACTCTAGACGCCAAGACTTGGATGCGGCCTGCTCTGTCGGGGGAAAGAAAAACCTTCCCAAGGGTAGAATCCAGAATGGCCCCGATAAATTGAAGCCTCTGGGAGGGGGGAAGCTGAGACTTCCCCCAACTGACGGTGATCCCTAGACGCTGGAAAAGCAATAGGGTGTCCCTGATAGTTTCCAACAGGCGAGGCTTGGTGTGGGCCAGGAGGAGCCAGTCGTCCATGTAAGGGAACACGAAAAAGTCCTATCTCTGAAGTGCCGAGGTGACCCTGGGGGCTGACTAAAGACCGAAAGGAAGGACTCTGAAGTGATGATGCCTTCCCATAACTCTGAACCTCAGGAATCTTCACTGAGACCTGGCGATTGGGATATGCAGATATGCATCCTGCATATCGACTGGAGCCAGCCAGTCTTCTGTTGTCAGAAATGGCAGGAGAGCAGGTAGGGAGACCATTTGAAACTTCCAGTAGGTAACACTTTTGTTCAGATCGCTGAGGTCCAGAATGGGTCTGAGGCCCCCGACTCTTCGGGACTAGGAGGGAGAGAGAGTAGAACCCTGTCTGCACCTCTGCCGGAGGCACCAGCTCGATGGCGTTCTTGTCCATATGATTCCTCTTTAGAGTAGAACCCGGTGTTCCCTCGGGTAGCGGGATGGAGGAGGTGTTCCGTCCAGAGGGATACTGTCTAACTCAATAGAGTGCCCGAACTCTCCGAGATCGAGAATGCACTGATCGGAGGTAAGATGCTGAGGAGGAAGAGGAGGGAGAACGGCGCCTTCTCCCCTTGCATCTCTTATCGGGAGAAGAACAGCAGAAGAAACTTGAGGATCTGGTCCTCCTATGTCTTTTGTCCCTGTGCTTCCTGGGTGCAGTGGGTTCTCCCCCTGCCGTATGGTCAGAGGGCTCCGGGTCAGGCAGCTTGTCTGGTTCGGGTTCACCCCAAGGTTCCGGAACTGGGAGGTCCTTAACAGTGTCCCACCAGTGGGAGAAAAGCTCCTTAAGCTGGTGAGAGAGCCAGCTTAGGGGACTCTGGCTGAGTTGGAGCAGGTGCACCAAAACCATCATTAGTACTGTCGTCAGGGGGTGCAGACATCGGCCCAGAGCCACCGGCGTCAGTAAAATAGGTGATGGGGAGACGGACGGTTACCCAGTCTTCGGGCTCTGACGTCAGATGGCCCGGCGTCTGCTGGGGAGAAGGGGTTCCTGAGCAGACGGGACGGCGTAACCATTATTGGGACAACTGTCACTGGCGGCGGTACCACCCGCGGTGGGGAAGGGGCGCGGCCGGACGTCGGTCTGATGCCTGCCTATCTCCGGACTCAGACGGGCTTCCCTCGGAAGGCTAAGCCTTGGGACAGTCACAGTGTTTATGTTTTTCGTGCTTCTCCAGACTTCAGTCGGGAGCCACAGGCTGATGGTCGGAGTGCTTCAATTTGGGCAGCAGAGAAGAAGCCCTGCCGCCAGAGTGCCCAGAGGCCTTACTCAACTCCCGGAGGTCGGCCCTAGAGACAGAGGCCAAGCGGGAGGAGAACTTACCTGCAGAAGCAGAGGAAACCTTCTCGCAGGAGGGCACACCTTCAAGGGAGTAAGGGAGGTCCCCGAGGGCTTAGATGCTGACAACCCAACAGCCAAAGAAGTTTTAAGGGACGTAAGGCATGGTTCCCCCAAAGAGGCGGACCTCAAGCCCGAGGACTGAGGCCTAGATTGGGACCTCTCTCTCTTTTTCACGATGCTTATCTCTCTGGTGCTTCTTGTGGGCGGGTGAGTAGGAAAATCCCCCCCAAAGAAGAAGATCTCTCCATCGAGGCCAATCTGGACTCTGCAAGGAAGGCGGAGAGGGACTTCTGTTGCCGAATACGTATCCAGATATTGAAGGCCTGACAGTGGGGGCAGGCATCAGTATCGTGGTTGGGCCCTAGGCAGTAGAGACACGCAGAGTGGCCACCCTTGGCGGGGAATCTGTTGTCCACAAGAGCACTTGTTGGTGTGCCCCTTGGAAGAGGATGACATAGGTCGAAGATCTGTCGAAAATCGCAAAGAGTGGAGGAAAACAACTGACGATGTGCTCGGTACCGAGAGAAACTATAATGAGCTTAACTAACCTGGTGTGCAAGAACTGGAACATGAGGAACTCCTCCCTTATATAGGGTGTCATCGGAGGTGGAGCAGACGTTCTACATCAGTACTGCTGGAAAAAGAATTCAGAAAGATCCGCCACCAGGTGGCTACGGTCCTATATGTGTTACCTGCTGCAAGAGCTTCCTCTCAAACTAAGATCACTAGTTTTGCTAACCCAGTGCCTGAAGACCAGTTTTGGGGGGGGGGGGTTAAGGGGAGAGTAAAGAGCCTCTAGGGCTCTAACATTCCACATTAGTTAGGAATGGGCAGACACAATGGGAAAACGAGCCATTTTCTGTTGACAGATTCTATGTAGGAAATTATTGTGCCTCTTGTTTCTCTGCGATTTCTGCTCGCCTGAAGGTTTCACAGGACCAACTAAATACTTCATGAAAAAAAGACCAAGAATCCTTTGAGTACTCTCTCCTGTCACCCAGGTTAACATTCAAGAGCATCAGAAATGGCTGTAGTCTTTACTCAATGTGGTGGCTTATCTGTTGATTTTATGAATCCTGGCACCAATTTGGTGGTGGTGGTGGGGGGGGGGGGAACACTGGCAGAAAACTTAGGGAACCTAAAAACAGATGACTGAATGTTCCTCCCAGATAGACTAGCCTATAGTAGGTACATGCCTTGTGACACTACCTTCCCCAATTAACTTGCTGCTATAACTAGTTTTCGAAGTCCCTTGTCTTCTATAGATTCATTCTTATGCACATGCCTTTTCTCATCTGGCGACAAGCTCAACTCTCTGCCTTTGAACTCCAGGTCTGCCAACTCATTTTAATATTTATAACTGCAAACTAAAAACATATATTTTCTGTTTTGCATTTCCTCTTGGCCTGCACAGCCCTTTGAAAACATCTCAAAAGCTCCTTATAAATGTCTTATTCAATAAGACTAGATACTTAGAATGTTCTATACCAGTCTTTGTAGTCCAACACTAGAGACTTATTGTGGAATCTTGTTAGTTTTAATATTCACAGACAGTATAATAAGCCAAAGGTGCACTTGCAACATGACCCAGGAAATCAACTTCCAACTCTATTATTAAGCACAACTGGGTGAACTGTGACTGTGCCAGCATTAGTAATCCACCCAAACCTAGAAACAAGTAAATATCCTGTGTGAAGTGAGTGTGTGTATATCCAGAGCTGTCAGCAATCAAATGAAGGATATCACTGCATTCTGAAACATAGCTCCATTTTAGAAATTGGGTCCCTGAACAACACACATTCACCAACTTGTTACATACATTTGGCATGAACAGACACCGTAAGTAAAAGGATGCCATTAAATTCCTAAGGAAAATATGTCCAAATGTGACTTGCTCCCATCTGCCAACAGGAACTAAAGACTCACATTTAGTCTCACCCCACCTACCTAAAAGCAAGGCTGCTTTTTAAGAGCGGCTGACGTGATTGGGGCAGGTCCCATTAGGGTGCTCCCTGCCTCCAGGTCTAAAAAAGAGCAGTTTAAAAAACATTGCATGGAGCAAGCAGATAAAACCCACTGTAGGGCCAGCTCGTATTCAATGAGCTTTGGAGTCTCAAGCTATAGCCCTGATCCAAAACAGCATTTCGAGGGTGCTAAGTGAGGGACAGGGCTACAGTATGTTCAAGTAAAGTGTAGTAGAATGGGAGGCAGGTTGTTTATATTAACTTTACACAACTGTACCAGGTCACCTTTCATTTTTTGGAGGTAATATATTAAACATGATACTACCCCCAAGAACACAGGGACAGAAGCAGAAAATGGTTTGGGGGAAGAGATTCAGGAGGTATGTGAGAAAATTTTATTTTACCGAGAGAGTGGTTGAGCTGTGGAACAGCCTACCAGAAGAGCAGGTGGGTACAAGAACCATTAATGGTTTCAAACATGGTTGGGACCAAGTAAGAGGTTTAGCAAAGTTACATGGGGGAAAGCAGTAGGCATGGGGGGCGCACAGGTGACTGCAATAATTCCTATTAGACATTAGGTCCCAAGACAGGACACAGTAAAGCAGGGCAGACTGGACAGACCAATAGTCCTTTTCTGATGACGCATTCTATGTTCCTATGTACAAGCAGGAAAAAATTCCCTGTATCCCCAGCATGATGCCCAGTACAGTTGGACTTTGTGTAGCCCTGGTACCTCACAGTGCTCCAACTGGACTTCAGAGGGTGGGGTCCTTCAGCCCAACCTCAAAGGGCATGCCACTGGTTGAAAGATGAGGGCCACAGTTAGGGATAATAAGGTTGGCTGGTTCTCTGGAGCTGAAAGGGTAAGAGGTGCAAGTATGCTTAAATCCTGAATTTCTCTAGCCCACTGGATTCTGTTCACTTTACAATATGGAATAAAGATTACAAAGAGTAGCTTTCAGGATGCTGAAAGCATGAGAAGAGCATCAACTTGACAAAAATGCATCTTTTCAGCAGCTTGGGAACTGGAGAAAATGAAGATACAGGGAGAGAACAACAAAGATAGTCATTCCTTCGCTGCATGCATCACTGAATTTACAAGTTTAGCTCTGTTTCACTGAATCAGATCCAGTACATCTGAACATCAAAGTAAGTCCATCTCATTGCAATGAACATTTAGAATAGTCAGAATTAGCATACCGAATAGGCCGTCTGTAGGAAGAGTAGCACATGGGATCTGGAAGAGGATACAAGGAGAAAAAAAATATCCAAATGGTTTGGGTTTTGTGCACCTCTCCAAACCACACACATCCTTTGTACTCGTATCTGTATTTATTTTACCAGGAAAAGTGCTACATTGAACAATGCTCATTTAAAGGGAGGTCCTGGTTAGGACAGGTATACCGAAAGTGGAATGACAGTATATATAATACAGTAGACATAATACAGAGGTGGGGCTGGCAGTATAGCCTGGAGGTTAGAGTAATGAGCTGTGAATGAACTTGGTACATCTAGCAGACCGGAGTTGGAGTCCCACAACTTCCACTTGCATACTGTGCGACTAAGCAAGTCACTTAACTTCCCCAGCGCTCCCAGGTCACCCCTGAAAACAGGCATTTGTGCCTAGTGGGCTTTATCCGGTTACCGAAGACCAAAATAAAACAAAATTAGTTCATAACACAGGTCAGCAGGTGTAATCTAATAAAAAAAAACTAGCAAAAATAGTAATAAATAAATACAGGTTTTGCAGCAGGGAAATGCAACAAAATCCAATGTTTCTTAAATAGTTAAACATAGTTTACAAAGTGTTTTAATAGCATACACATTTGTCAACACAAAACTGACCAAGGAGAACCTACATACATAATGTCAACAGATACGGATCTTTAAATGGCCCACCTAGATTGCCCAGTATTACCCATGCTACTGAGTCCCCCCTCCCAGATTGTATCAGTCCCCCCCTCCAGGATTCCCATGTGCCTATCCCATGCGTGCTTGAAACCCAATACCATTTCTCTCTCTACTCCTCCGCAGGTCGTCCAAGCATCCAGCGCCCTCTCCATCAAAAACTACTTCCTTGTGTTACCCTTAAAAAAAAGCCACCCTCCAGCTTCATACTGTAGCCCCTAGTTGCTGAACACCCTTTCATTTGAAACAGGCTCCTCCTTTGCGTCCTGTTAATACCTTTCAGATATTTGAACATCTTGATCATATCCCCGTCTCTCCTATCCTCCAGGGAGTACATGTCCAGCTCCCTCACCCTTTCCTCATATGCCTTCCCCTGCATCCCCTGAACCATCTGCGTAGCCCTCCTCTGGACCACCTCCACCCTCTCAATATCCCTCTACAGAATTGAACACAGAACTCCAGATGAAGTCTGACCAGGGCCATATACAAAGGCAAGATGACCTCTCTCCTTCTACTAGCAATGCCTCAACTTATACATCCCAGCATTCTGTTTGCACTTCCTACTGCAGCCTGACACTGATTTGCCACCTTCAGGTCACATGAGATGATACCCAAGTTCCCTCTCTTGCTCTACAACTGCTATTTCCTCTCCGTTAATCACATACTTCGCTCTGGATTTCCATGCCCACTATGCATAATTTTACATTTCCCTGCACTGAAACCTAGTTTTCAGACACTGGACCATTTCTCTAGCCTACCAAGGTCCTCCTTCATTCTTTCAACCCCCCACCCTCCAGGTCGTCCACTCCATTACAGATCTTGCTATCATCGACGATCAAACACACCCACCCCTCTAGACCTAACCGCAATATCCCCAATGAAAATACTGAAAAGGTCTGGGCCTAGTACAGACTTTTGAGGCACTGCACTCAAGACCCTTCCCTCCTCAGAGAGCGCCCAGTTTGCCATCACCCTTTGTATTCTACCCGAGAACCAGTTTCCCCACCCACTTTATTATGGCTCGACCGAGCCCCAGACCCTCCATCTTGTTTAATCTTCTCTGTCTGGCTCCATGGCACCAAGTGAAGGGGTTTGCTCAGCTCACTTGCGACCAGGGTTCGCGCCCCAAGCCCAGGAGCAGAGACCGTCAGGAAAGGGGATTACAAGTGTCCACTGGACGCTTACCTCCCGGGGGGGATGGGATTACTCTAGGCACCTGCGGGCGGACTGGGCGACATGCTTGGAGACGTGAGGCATCGACACGCCGCCTGGACGTCCCCACTCACGCAAGACTGAGAACTGTGTTGGGCGGGCCAGAAAACATGAAAATGGCTCCCTGTACTGCCAGATGATGAGTGCCAGTTCCTACCGCCACAAAATCCAAGGAGTCAGCCCGGACCAACCTCGCAGCCCTGGGATGCACCGTCTGCTGACAAGGCACTCGGAAGAGAGGGACCCACCCGGCATAGGGATACGCCAGGCCACCCAGGTAAGACTGCTACAGGGGTTGACGGATAGCAGTAGGTAGCTTTGGCACTCTGAAGGAGTGAAGGACTGGGTGGCTATGGGGAGTCGCATAAGAAAAAATTACTCACCTTAGTAATGTTGTTTCTTCTAATGGAGTCTTGCTATATTATGACATATGCAGTGAGTCCCAAGCTTCGAACTGCTCCGGAGGTGAAAGAGTTAACTTTCCATGCCAGGCATGGAACGCTGAGCTCGAGCGCGGTTGAAAACTCTGTCTGTTGTTCTTCAAACTCAAACTGTCAGATCTTTACGAGCTAAACTTACTAAGGTCCTGTGTGGAAGCTGTAAACCTACACTAGCCAACTGGCTACTAAATATAAGAACACATATTTTGGCCCCAAAACAAAGACTCAAGTCAGGAGACCCAAAAAATGAAAAACATAACACCAAATCACCCCAAAAAGGAGGGGTGAAAAAACAAGGTGGGCATCTACTAAGTGCCAAAACTGCACTGCCCACCCACATCCCAAAAACAGAGGTTCTGAGAGGGGCAGGCAGGAGGGGAGGTCATACTATAGCATGACTCCATTAGAAGAAACAACATTACTAAGGTGAGTAATTTTTTCTTCAAACAACATGAAGTCTTCCTATATTATGACATATGCAGACTACACAGCAGTACCTCCATGGAGGAGGGACAGAACCTACTTAAGAAATAGGCTCTGAAGCACAGCTGTGCCAAACCGAGCATCACTCCTAGCCTGGATGTCCAGAGAGTAATGCTTGGTAAAGTGTGAACTGTTTTCCAGGTAGCTGCTTGACAAATCTCTAGAATGGAGATGTCCCTGGCAGCATAAGTGAGGAACAGTTGGAGGGAGTCAAACCTGTGACCTTTGGTACGCTCAATGTAGTAACTAAGGGCTCTCTTCACATCTAAGCTGTGCAACCTCCTCTCGCCAGAGGAGGAATGGTCAGTGAAGTACACTGGAAGAGAAATACATTGATTAAGGTGGAAATCTGAAATCACCTTAGGCAAGAACTTCCTGTTAGTCCTGAGGACCACCTTATCTCTATGAAAGGAGATAAAATCAGGCTCCACTGACAAGGCTTGTAATTCACTTATGCGTCTGGCAGAAGTGATGGCTACCAGAAACACAGTCTTCCAAGTCAAATACTTAAGGTCTGCTGAAGACAAAGGCTCAAAGGGAGGTTGCATAAGCTGAGCAATGCAAACATTAAGATCCCAAGCAGGGGCAGGGTCCCTGAATGGAGGGATGGTGTGAAGCAATCCCTTAAAATACTTAGAGAATACAGGATGAACTGAAAGAAAAGAGGGTTTACCTGCTGAAATGAAAGCAGACACAGCTGCCAAATGCACCTTTAGGGTAGCTGGTCTCAGCCCCAAAGTGTTTAAATGGACCATATAATCCAGGACTGTGGGTAAATCAGCAGATTCTGGGGAAATATGCTTCCCAGAGCACCATATGGAAAACCTCTTCCATTTGGAATTGTAAGTAGCCCTGGTGGAAGGCTTCCTAGAAGCCTTCAATATATCCATTACACCTTGGGAGAGGTGTAGATCAGCAAACTAACTCTTCAAGAACCAGGCCCCGAGATTGAGAGGATTGAGGTTCGGGTACCAAACCCTTCCCTGAGCACAGGTTAACAGATTGTGATTCCTGGCAAGACACAGGGGAAGATGGACTGCTAAGGACAGTAGG
Source organism: Neoceratodus forsteri (assembly GCA_016271365.2). Lineage (NCBI taxonomy): Eukaryota > Metazoa > Chordata > Ceratodontiformes > Ceratodontidae > Neoceratodus > Neoceratodus forsteri. The sequence continues at coordinate 119,852,953 of CM057450.1, forward strand.
AGAGGATACCAGGGTTGTCTGGCCCAATCTGGAGCAATCAGAATCACTTTGCAGGATTGAGATCTGATTTTGACAAACACTTTGAACAGGAGAGGGAAGGGGGGAAAGGCATAGAGAAACTTCCCTTCCCAATTGAGAACTAAGGCATCCAGAGGGACTGAGCCCAACACTGGGGGCCTGCAGCAGAAAAGGGAAACTTGGTGATTGTATGGGGCTGCAAAATGATCTATCTGCGGGGTGCCCCATCTGGCAAATATTACCCGCAGGACCAGGGGATCCAGTGACCATTCGTGATGGCCCTGAGAAATCCTGCTGAGATCATCTGCCAGGACATTGTCCTTGCCTGGGAGGTGAACTGCCGAAAGGGAGGTGTTCAGGGAGTAAGCCAGAGACCACAACTTCACTGCTTCGGTGCACAAGGCCATAGACTGAGTGCCTCCTTGCTTGTTGATGTACCACATTGTAGTGGTGTAGTCTGTTCTGACCTGTACAACTTTGTTCTGAACAGATTTGGAAAATGCTTGAAGTGCTAGAAAAACTGCTCTGAGCTCCAACAGGTTGGATGTGGAGCAGAGATTCCTGAGGGGACCACAGTCCCTGGGTAGTGAGGTCACCCATGTGAGCTCCCCACCCCAAGAGGGATGCATCTGTAGTAAGGATTAAAGAGTGAGACTGAGGGACAAAGGGAACCCCTTGTCTCAGGTTGCTCTGATCCTGCCACCACTGTGGGCTTGGATCAGGGTTCGAGTTACTGGGATCAACTTGGTTAGAGGGTCCTTTCTTTGAGACCAAAAGGCTCTCAAATGGAACTGGATGTCCCTCATCTGAAATCTTGCTCCTTGCACTACTGCTGTAGAAGCAGCCATGTGTCCCAGGAGTTGCAGAAAATGCCTTGCTGGTCGAGAGACCTGCAGGGTGAACGAGGAGGCCAGAGAGACCAGGGTCCTTGCCCTGTCCAAAGGAAGGCTCTGGCTTCCTCTGTGTTCAGTTCTGCGCCTATGAAGGTGAGAAGCTGGACAGGCTCTAGAACTGACTTTGGAAGATTCAGAAGGAAACCTAGAGAGGTAAGCAGTTGCTGAGTTATCTGAAGATGTAACCTGACTTGGTCTGGAGACTGGCCTACTATGAGCCAGTCATCCAGGTAAGGAAAGATGGCAATTTTTTGCCTTCTTAGGTGGGCAACTGCTACTGCCAGGCATTTTGTGAATACCCTTGGAGCAGAGGTGAGGCCAAAGGGCATTGCTCTGAACTGGTAATGGCCTGAGGGCAGCTTGAACCTGAGGTACTTTCGATGGGAGCTTCTGATGAGAATATGGAAGTAGGCATCCTTGAGGTCCAGGGACTCTAGCCAGTCCCCTGGCCTCAGAGAGGGTAGAATAATTCCCAGAGTCACCATTTTGAATTTTAGTTTTAAAAGGTGCTTGTTTAAGAATCTGAGATCCAGGATGGGCCGCCATTCTCCTGTCTTTTTTGGGGTAAGGAAGTACCTGGAGTACAATCCTTTGCCCTGGTGTAGGGGTGGAACCCTTTCCACGGCTCTGAGAGCCAGGAGGGTAGAGACCTCTGCCTCTAGGGCAAGTGCCTCTGATGGATTTGCAGGTGGAAAGGATCTGGTTCTCGTCTTTGGAAATTTTTTGAAGCTGAGAACCAGTCCCTGGCTTACTACTTCGGACCCACTTGTCTGATGTTAGAGACTTCCAGTCCTGGACAAAGTAAGCCAGCCTGCCCCCTACAGGTAGTTGAGAATCGGCCCTGGCCACCCCATCAGGGTGTCTGCTTGGCAGGGGCTTTAGGCTGAGGGATGGAAGCAGGCCTGCTTATACGCCGTCTGCCTCTCCCTCTAAAGAACCCCCTCTGGGCGTAAGCTGAAGAGGAGGCCTGGGCTTGGTAAAAAGGCCTGTGAAAAGGCCTGCCCCTGCCCCTGGAAGGCTGCCTTTGAGGAGTGGCCTGCCTTTCCTTGGCCTGTGCACTCCTATAGGTGGTCCTATACTCATCCATTTTCTTCATGTAATTCTCTGTCTGCTCCCCAAACAGAGAATTACCCACAACAGGAATATCCATGGCCTTAGTCTGGGTATCCTGTGACAGGCTAGTACATCTGAGCCAAGCCATTCTGCATGGGCCATAGATGTAGCCATGACTCTTGATGACACATCATTAGGAGTCCACTACAGCATGGAATTGCACCTAGATGCCTCAACCCATCAGCAGCCACCTGCTCCAGCTCCTTGGCAAGCTGGCCAGGGACCTGTTTTGCTAGAGCCATAACAGTATCCCATCTGGATTTCTGGTATCTAGCAACATAAGCCATATAATTTGCCTGTCTGAGTCCCAAGGATGCTGCCATGTACTGTTTCTTTGCCATGGCATCAATCCTCCTGGAGTCCTTGTCAGGGGGGTGTGAAGCCAAGGGAATATTTGCCTTGTCACAGGCTGCAGCCTGCACTACCCCAACATGGCTGCATTGTTGTGTAAGGAACTCCATATCAGAGCCTGACAATGTGTACCTCTTGTCCATTCTCTTATCCACAGGAGGTATAGTGTGAGGAGTTTTTAGAATTTTTACTGTTTCCCAAAAGATTTATGCAAAGGAATAGACAGTCTCCTAGACTCTGGGATATCCATCATTTCCACATAGTCAGGCCCCTCTTGATCATCCACAGCTTCCTCCATAGGGAGCTGGAGGGTTTCAGCCACTTTTTTATAAAACATAAAATGAGAAGGGGACTCAGAAAGCCTAGGAGGAGACACTCCTAAAGGTCTGTCTGGGGAGGTGTCCGGTTCAATGGGCACATCCAGACTTTCAAATCCACATTCACTCTCCTCATACTCCTCTTCCCCCTCCTCTGGTTCATAAAATTCCTCTATATTACACTCTTGAACCGGTGGAACCGGCCGAACTGTGACGCATTTGATGGTGCCGGTTCGGTCGAACCGGGAAAGCTGACTGGACAATTTTAATCGCTTATTAGTTCTTCAGCGGGTTGAGAGGAAGTTTGGCCCACACCAGCTGATTTCCTAGTCCTTTGCTGGAACCGACTCCTCTGAGTCGGCTCTCCTTGCCCGAGGAAGTCTCATCCATTGGGGAGGATCTCGGTTCGGGTTGAACCGAACCGGGCTGGCCATCCGGGTCAGCGGACTTTTTGGCCTCCCTTTCCCTGAGCCTACCAACTCTCTTTTCCAGGGTAGCTGCAGGAAAATTTCTGCAAATCTGGCAGTCTACACTGAGGTGGTCAAACCCCAGACAATAAACACAGGTGGTGTGGGGGTCAGCCTTAGCAAAGACTTCCCCACAGACACTGCAGTGTTGAAACCCAGTGGGCCCGGTTTTTCTTTTGGGTTTCTCAGACATAGTGCCAGTCCTAACCAAACTTGCCCGTTTATGGCAATCCGCCAAGCAAGACCCTCTTATCAGTTCCCAACCGTGTCACGGGTCATGGAAAAAAACGTAATAAAATCTGTTTTTTTTTTTTTAGAACCGATAAGAACCAGTAACCACACTCTAAAGGACAGATTAATATATATTAAACAACCTGATCGGTTCAAACCGAACCGATAAAACCGTTTACAAGTTCCACACAGAAGAATAAATGTAAAACCTATCTAGTACTCACAATACCACAGACAGAGCTTGAACCGACCGGTTGCGGTTTAAATTCGGTCAAAAAACCGAGAAAATAATACTTTAACCGACAAAATGAACCGAGCTAAAGGAGAAATCTCCGGAGCGACTGTTCAGTGAGGCGGAGTAAAGAATCTGACAGTTTGAGTTTGAAGAACAACAGACAGTTTTTTCAACCGAGCTCGAGCTCAGCGTTCAATGCCTGGCATGGAAAGTTAACTCTTTCACCTCCGGAGCAGTTCGAAGGTTGGGACTCACTGCATATGTCATAATATAGCAAGACTTCATGTTGTTTGAAACATATAATACCAAACAATATATACATTTTCTGGGTAAGTGTCTTAAGCCTTTCTTAAGTCCAGATAAGCCATGTCCACTGCGCCTCCCCGATCCACCACTCCAGTCACCCAGTCGAAAAACCCTATTAAGTTCATCTGACATGATCTCCGCCTAGCAAACCCGTGTCGTCTGTGATCAACCAGTTCCTTCCTTTCCAAGCAGTCCACCAGTCTTTCCTTTAGGAGCAACTCCATGATCTTCCCTACCACTGAGATCAGGCTCACAGGCCTGTAATTTCCCACCTCCTCCCTTTCACCCCCCCCTTATGAAGCTGAACCACGGTTGCACTCTCCAGTCCTCCACGACTTCCCCCGTTTCCAACGACAGGGTGAACATTTCCAGAGTGGGCCCACCAATTCCATGCTGAGTTCTTTCAGGATCCTGGGATGGATCCCATCTGAACCCATGGCCTTATTAGCCCGAAGACCACCTGCAGACCCTGTCTGCCATGAAGGGTAAGGTCACTATTCCCTCTCATCTCATCCCCACCCCCGTCCTCATCCTCTCTGGCAAACACTGAACAAAATACCTAGTATAGATTCGCTTTAGTGCCACCCTCTCTACTCCTAGCGCCCAAATCTAGTCATGCCTGCCTTAATTTTTCTTCGCTCTCCAGCGTATCTAAAAAAATACCTTGTCCCCTTCCTTGATTTTACTAGCAATATTTAACTCTATCTGCACATTAGCCCTTCTAACAGCCCTCCCCGCCTCCCTCTGCAATTCCAGATATCGTTCCCTGTCCCTCCCGCTCTGTGTTTTCTTGTAGACCAAAAACATCATCTTTTTGGCTCTCATACCTTCCACTACCTTCCTCCTTTTTTTACTTTTACTAACCTTCTTGATTCCTATTTCAGTTGCCCTTCCAATAGCCTCCCTGATCCCATTCCATTTTCTTCTACTCCCTAGTCTTGTTAGGGATTCCCTCAGGTGTGTCCTCGTATTTGCAAAGTCAACCCCTCTAAAATCCAAGACCCTAGTTTTTGTGTAGCCCTGCTCCAATCTTTTTTTTGTTTTTGGTTTTTAAATTCATGTTTATTGAAAGTCTCAAGTCTGCATACAACACTGGTCTTCAGTACAGTAGCATAATTACTTCTTATACATTATACAGTATCAGAGCATAGGTTGAGTCCAATCATACATAATGTAACCCAATCCTTCTAGTAATTGTTTTTAGACACAAGTTCATTTACCCTCTCCCCTCCCAGAAGCAGTCCCAAGACCTGCTTTCCAGGCACAGGACCCTAGGCAGCATGGATTCACAGCGGGAAGGTCATGCCAGACGAATCTGATAGATTTCTTTGACTGGGTGACCAAAGTAGTAGATCAGGGAGGGGCTGTGGACATGGCCTACCTAGACTTTAGCAAGGCATTTGACACAGTCCCACACAAAAGATTAATATACAAGTTAGCCAGCCTGGGAGTGGGTCCCAAGATGACAGCCTGGGTAAAGAATTGGCTGGAGAATAGGACACAGAGAGTAATAGTAAATGGAGTCCACTCAGAAGAAAGGAGGGTTACTAGTGGGGTACCGCAGGGTTCTAGATTAGGACCAGTCCTCTTCAATGTTTTTATAAGCTTACACTGCAGAAGGACTGGAAGGAAAAGTATGTCTCTTTGCAGATGACACTAAGATCTGCAACAGAGTTGATTCACAGGGTGGGGTGGAAAGGATGAGAAGGGACTTGGCAAGGTTAGAGGAATGGTCAAATGTATGGCAGCTTAGATTCAATGCTAAGAAGTGCAGGTAATGCACCTGGGAAACAAAACCCAGGGAAGAGTACACAATGGGGTGAGATACTAACAACAACAAAAATGGAAAGGGACCTGGGGTAGTCATATCAGATGACCTAAAGGTGGCAAGCAATGTGAGAAGGCAGCAAGGAGGGTTGGGGATACTGGGATGCATAGGGAGAGGCATCACCAGTAGAAAACAGGAAGTTATTATCCCTCTGTACAGACAGCTGGTGAGACCCCATCTGAGTACTGTGTGCAGTTCTGGAGACCCAGTCTCCAAGAAGACATAGACAGGATGGAAGCTGTCCAGAGGAGGGTAATTAAATGGTGCAGGGTCTGCACCGAGGACATATGAAGAGACTTAAGGAGCTTAATATGTATAGCCTCGAGGAAAGGAGGGAGAGGGGGACATGATAGAAACTTTCAAGTACCTCAAGGGAATCAACAAAGTCCAAGAGGGTAGCATCTTTCAAAAAAAGAGGTGTGCAAGAACAAGAGGGCACAATTTGAAGATAGAGGGGGGCGGCTCCGAGGTAATTTAAGGAAGTATTTTTCACAGAGAGGGTTGTGGATGCATGGAATGGCCTTCCGGAGGAGGTTGTGGAGTCAAAATCAGTGGTGGAATTCAAGCATGCATGGGATAGTCATAAGGCAATTCTGGGGGGTGGGGGTAGGAAGAAGTAGGCTGCTGGTTAACTAGGATCTGCAGCTTATCCAGTAGGTAGGGAAATGGGCAGACTGGGTGGGCCAAGCGGTCCTTATCTGCCGTCAAATTCTATGTTTCTATGTTTCTATGTCCACCCCCAGCAGTGGACCCAGATCTCCGGGTCCCTATTATTCATCCCACAGAGTTCAGCTAGCTAACATAGTCCATCTTGTCCATTTACGTGTAAAAGCTTGCATCCTGTGATTTATCTTATATGTTAATTCCTCCAATTCTTGTATTTCTTGTATGGGGGAAAGCCAATGTTTTAGGCTGGGAGAGTTGGGAGTGAGCCATCCCCTGGTGATCGATTTATGGGCCACGGCTAGTAGAATATTTCATAAGTATAGATAATTTGCTCCTCAAATCTCCTCCAGGGGAAGACCTAGCACCAGGTTCTTTATAGTGAGCTGAGGGGAGCATGAAAATGGGTCCACCAGAACCTGGGACACCTGCCTCCAGAAAGGTTTTGCATGTTCACAGTCCCAAAATATGTGGGAGTGGTGAGCTAACTGTGCTCCACAGCCCCTGCAGCAATGGGAAGGCAACCCCTTCCCCATTTACACTGTACTTTAGGTGTGTAAAAGCATCGCACCCTCACCTTCCATGCAAATTCTCACCAGTTGGGCAAGGAGGTGGTCTTATTGGCTAGCCAGAAGATCCTACCCCATTCCTCCTCTGTTCCTGCCAATCCTACTTTCTCCTCCCATTTAGCCTTTATGCTAAGTGAGCTGCCAGTCTGCAGCTGTCTGACTGCTTTATACAGGGCTGAAATATGACCCTTCTTAAGTTCCCCTGCGAGAATGAAGTTGATTACGCCCAGGAGGTGCTCTGTTTTTTGGCTTCTGCACCAGAGGCCTTTTTAATTGTCTGGACATAGTTTCTCAGCTGCAGATACCTATAGAGGTCTCTGTTTCTCAAGTCATAGGTTTGCTTTATAGTCTGGAAGTCTAGAACTGTGTCCCCTGAGACCAGCTGACCTAACCTTCGCTGGCCTGGCCTGGCCCAGAGTCTGAATACATGCTCTAACTTAGCTGGGGCAAATTAGTCTGACCAGGAAAACCAGTGGAAGGGCCAAAGTGCCTTCTCCAATTTATGTTTGTCCCAAAATCTGTAGGTCATTTTTAGGGTGCTTTCAACTGCTAGCAGGGCAGGGTCTCTCCCTCTTCGTAGGAAGCGGTCCACAACTCTAGCCCTAAGGGGGGGCCCTCTGAGAGGAACGTTTCAATGTCTTTCCAATGTGCCTCGTACTCCTTGGAGCTCCATAAGAGGGCATTTCTCAGGTAGGCCACCATACAGTAGTCCTCCAGACTAAGGACTGTACTCCCCCTCCCAGTTTATCAGACTGTAGAAGTTTCATTTTTATTCTTGGCCTACCAGGAGACCAGAGGAATTCTGTGATTATCCTTTGCCATTCCATGAATTGCCTCCTGGGGATATTTACAGGAAGGGACTGAAAGAAATATAAAAACCTGGGGAGGACATTCATTGTGGTTGTTTGTATTTTAAAGTTTAAAAGCTTCCATTTGTCTATATCCTGCTGGAGCTGAGCAAACAGTGGGCCGTAGTTTGAAGAGAATAACCGCCCCAGGTGTTTCGTAATTTGTATCCCCAAGTATTTGATTTTAGGTTTACTCCAGTTTAGTGGAAGGATCTTGGTTATGTCTGGGGAGGGGTGTAGAAAAATCTGAGGATTTCTGTTTTCTCTCTGTTGAGAGAATATCCTGCATGGAGGCCAAATTCTTCTAAGAGGTTCCATATTTTGGGGATGGATTGGCTGGGGTTCGTGATGTATAGGAGGACATCGTCCATGTATAGTGAGATTTTGTCGTCAGTGTCCAAGACTCTAATCCCCCTAATATCCAGATTTTCTTGAAGAACGCAGGCTGGAGGCTCTATATAAAGGGCAAAAAGTAGGGGGGACGGGGGGCATCCCTGTATTGTTCCTCGACCCAGAGGAAATCTGTCGGAGATGCCCCAATAATTCTAATGTAGGCCTAAGGGGCCATGTATAGAGTCTTAAAGGCTTCCATCATGCTCTGAGGGAACCTAGAATTTCCCCAGGACGGCAAACAAGGGCCAGGAGACTTTATCAAAAGCCTTCTCGGCGTCTAGACTCATCAGGCATGCTGGGGTTTTATCATGATAAATCTTATTTATGATGTTTATGGTGCGCCTGACACTGTCCAGGGCCTGTTGGCCGGGAATAAAACCTGTTTGGTCCATGTTGATTAGCTTGGGGAGGACTTTGTTTGGTCTTGAAGCTATAATCGTGGTGAATATCTTGTAGTCTACATTGAGAAGTGAAATGGGGTGATATGAGCCACATTCCACCAAATCTTTGCCTGGTTTTGGCAGGACAATAATGGTAGCATAATCCCAGGAGGGAGGGGCTGCCCCCCCCTCCACCCAGATCTCACTGATGGCCTGCAGAAGATGTGGCATGACTTCTTTAGTTCATTTCTTATATATCTCTCCACCATATCCATCCGGGACCAGACACTTTCCGGTTTTCAGGTACTTAATAGCCGATTCAATTTCAGAGGGTCGTATGAGGGTTACTAAAGCTGTCTGTTGGTCTGGGGTCAGGGTTGGTAATTTTAGGCCACTCAGGAATTTGTTTTTATCCTGGGGGGGGGGGGCGGTCTTGCCCTGGGCTCGGCAGAGGTGTTTGTAGTAGCTGACAAAGGTGTTATTTGGTCAGCTTTATGGGTTATATTCCCTGTACTCGGATGTTTGATTTATATAATGGCGGCCCTGGCTTGTCTCTGTTTAAGCCTAAAAGCTAGCAGTCTGGAGGCCCGTGGGCCCCCCTCATAATAGGACTGCTTCAAGTAGTTAAGGGATTTCTCCAGCTCTATTTGGTGCACTTTCTGGAGGCGGATTTAATTTCTTTGTCTAGCTGTTTAGTTCATTTTTGTTTTTGTAATGTCTCTAAGCTTTTTAATTGTGTGCTTAGTTGTTCTATGTGGGATTTCCTCTCTTTCTGTCATCATGATTTTTATGGTGTCCCAGAGAATCTGGGGGGTAGTACTCTGATCAGAGCCGAGTGTCAGGGTCTGAGTGATGAAATCTCAACTTGTTTAGCGTGTCTTTGTCCCACACTAGGGAGACATTCAGACACCACAGAGTTCTTTTTTTATGGTAAGCGAAGTTCCAATTCTATGAATAAGGGCTCGTGGTCCGAGTGAATCACTGTCCCTGTATGCCCAAATTTAGACAGAACCTTGGTGTATGACAGGAACATATCTATTCTAGAACAGATCTTATACCTTGAAGAACAGTACGTGAAGTCCTTGGCTCAAGGGTATTTCTCTCTCCATATGTCTATTAATCCTGTTTCTGTAAGGAGTCTAGTAAAGAGTTTGTCCATTCATGACCCTGGGGACAGAATCTGAGAGATGGTATCCAGCTATCTATTTAAAGTGAGGTTCCAGTCTCCCCCTATAAGTAGTATTCCTCTAGCCTTTTCCATGACCAACCCGATTAGTTCAGAGTAGAAGGTGAAGGGTGATCGGGGGGGGCATAGACATTACCTAATGTCACCTAAGTTTCTTGCACCTTTCTGACAATAAGAATGAACCTTGCCCCGAATTGATTTACAACCTGCTCTTCTTGAATGGGAGAGTACTTGAGACTAGAACTGCCACCCTCTCTTTTCCCTTTTCTAGGGAGACATGTAAAACCCTGGGGTATGCCCTGTGCTTTTAAGCTCATCTACCTCTAGGAGGGTGAGATGCTTTTCCTGTAGGAATACAATTGAGCTATGCTGCTCTCTGATTAACTTAAGGACTCTGTTCCTTTTAACTGGAGTATTTAGGCCATTGACATTGTATGACACCACTTTTGTGGCCGGGGGGCCATTCTTTATCAGACCACCAGGTAATGTCTTCTGTAAAAAGAAAGTTCGAAAAAAGCAGCCTCTGTAGACCTGTATTTGTCACTCTCAGAGTTGAAGGTCTAAAGCCAAGACATTAAGTTCTTATGCAGATGGAATATGATTAATATAAGACAAGAAGTTCAACTTTTAGTAACAATACCAGCCTAACATTCAAAGACAACTATTTACATCAATTTCAGTTTAGCCTGTGTGTTCTCAATCAATGGTAAATTGATTATGCTTCCAAGGTCAGGCAACCACAAGTGGGCGCCTGGGTGGAGCCTCTCTTAGGCACCTAGTACTCTTCAGATGGAACTGGGTATGTGTTATGCTGTGAGGTACAGTATAAGCCTACCCCTGAGATTTACCAACGCCAGAAAAGGGGGAGAATGAGAGAAGAAGGAATGAAACTAAGAGAAAAGCAAGTGAAACTGAGAGGAGGCTACTGTCTGGTATAGCCGGCACGACCCTCCCCAATAAAGAGGCGTCACTCAGTTGATAATTCAACCTTTATCTCAGTAAAGCTGTTTTCATCCTGTTACAAAGTATAGTAGCTGACTGGGTGGATGAGAAAGAGACCATCTCGCGTGCCGCCGGGCATCCCTTAGGGCTTGGGTTGTCGCGAAATAAGGTCAAGCAGCACCAGCAGACTACTCCTAGGCAACAGTGTTCCTTCCCGTGATGCGCGGCGGCAGCCAGGGGCATGATAAGATCAAACGACGCATCCCTCCCTTTCAATAGAGAACAAAGGCCCGCCCAGCCCTGTGACAAAACATCATATAATTTTTCAGAAACAGCCTACATAACATCAGCTTGAAATTTTAGACTATTAAGTCAGGATTGTTATGGCGTTCTCCCCCTTTTTTTTAAAAACCCTCAAAGGGCAAAAATTTGAGGCTTAACTAGTTCCATCCAGGTAATATCCGATTAATTCCTTAGTGTTCAGATCCTCAGTCCCTGCTGTAGGCCAAACATGACCTTTCTATGTGGTTTGCATAGAGTCCTCAGGCACTTCAAGGCCCTTGGAGTTCAAAACACTCCCCCACCTTCTCCTTTCCCTACCTCAGTGCTGGCATCAGAGAAAAAGTCCTCCTATGATTTGGCAGTCCGGGACAAAATTACCAGCGCTGATGAGCCCTACGGTTCGAGCTGGTTTTGAGGCTAAGAAGTGCAGTGGTGTCAACGGTGAGCCCGCGAATCAGGGTGCCATGGAGCACTCGAGAACAGATAATGAGGTGAATACTTGCAGTTCAGGTAAGCGTGATGCTCAGGTCTCTTGCTGTTTGTTCATGTCTTGTGGGTACTGCCTCTCTAGTCTCAGACTGCTCCCATCTGTTTCTTCAGTGATCCCATGAGGTACGCTCGCTATGGTGTATGGCCAGATTGTCACTGCTACATCCGGGCAGAGATTAGAGTGTGGGATGGCTTGTGGAGTCCCTTTCCTTTTGTGGCCCTTCTGAGCGACAGTCCATGTCGAGTGCATCAGTTCCCTCTCTAGCTGCTCTTTGATCAAATTAGGGGTGGTGATGCCCAGGCCCTCCAGGTAGGGTTTCGCTGCAAGTAAATCACTGAATACTTGCGGGCCCCAGTCCATTTCGATCTTGAGTCACACCGGAAACAACATCAGCACCCTGATATTTTTGCCTGTAAGCTGTTTATGGGTCACAGTGTCTTTCATTGATCCCAGACTTGTGAGGTGTAGTCATTATTGAGGGTTATCCAACTTTGTTGGAAGGTGATGTCCCTCATTTTCCAGGTCCTGCTGAGAAGTTCCTCCTTGGTAGCATTTATTTATTTTTTTATTTATTTAGTTTTTGTTGACCGGGTAAGTGCACTAGACAAATCCTGCCTATTTTCAGGCACGACCCAGGGGAAGGGGATACAGATGAATGCCAACTGACTTTGAACCAGATTAAGCTGTTGGTGGTATTTTTAGTGAATGAGGGAAATCTGGCCAGGACACCAGGGAAAGTCCCGTACTCTTTTCGATAAGTGCCATGGGATCTTTAACATCCACCTGAACTACCACCAATCCAGGCAGATGGGACCTCAGTTTAACATCTCATCCGGAAGACGGACTGTGAATTCACATTGTGTGTGAGCTTGGCAATGAAGGACCTCGGGATGGCCCCCACATTGGATAGTTTGGGGGAGAGCGACCTGTGGGCTCTATCCATCCCCAAGTCGAGGTCTTCGGGCAAGTTAAGGGCTTCCTTAAGGGTGGACTGTAGAAATGCAATGATGCTCAGGGCTTTATTTTCAGCACCCTCAGTGATCCTGTAAATCCTGATGTTCAGCTGTCTGTTGCACCCTTCTAGGTCATCGAGCTTGTGGTTTAGTTCTTGCTCCCGGGAAAGGAGATAACAGGAGGCGGTCGTGCCGATCAACCTGATCAACTACTGCAGATAAACCCAGCTCCAACTGGTCCGCTCGATGTTCTATACCACTTACTTCAGAGCGGAAGTCTGTAAGTGCCTTACCTATTTTAGGCACTGTACGAGACGTTTGTAGGATTGTTTCAATAAGATCTGAGTCCTCCGTGTTTGACTGCACCTCAGCGGCCTCCTCTGTGGTAGTTTTGTTCGATTTTTCTTTCTGCAGGAGTTCCTGGAGTTTGAATGCTGGGGTCTCAGACTGCCTGAGTATGGTGGTCTTTGATCTAGTCACCTCTGCTGGTAATTGCACTGTATATCTGCACCCCCATCACGGCTGGCTGATCTGCTAGTTGCCGCAGACAGGTTCCCTGAACTGCGTCCAAGAAGTCCCTGCCCATTGCGGTTGCTGCTGCTGGGACGTCCCAGCATACTTCCAGGAGACTGAAGTCTCCCAGCAGCAGCAGCTGTCCCTTGTTCGCCATCCTGAGGATATCCTGAAGCAAGACCTTGTCCGACTCGTCGCTCTGCATGTGGGGTCTGTATACTACCTACACCCGCAGTATCGACCTTTTCCCTCTTTCCAGATTTACCCATAGTACCTTACTTCCCACTTTCCCTCCTTGTAGCTCTGTGACCCTAATGTTATCTTTTAAATAGACTGCCACTCTCCCACCCCTTTTTTCCCTACCCTATTCTGCCTGAGCACAATGAATCCCAGAATAGCCAGGTCCCAGTCTTGGTGCTCTGTGCTCCAGGTTTCTGTTATTGCCACATGGTCTACATTCTCTGGTGCAATGACCGCCTCCAAGTCAGGGGTCTTATAACCCAGGCTCCGTGTGTATTCGCAGACATTGTCCTCCACTTACTCATCCCCCTCTGCTCTTTTGCTAGTTCCTATCTTTTGTGGGGTCACCAGCTAGGGCCTTTGCCTTTTTACTCCCCCCCGTCCTAGCTATAACCCCCCCCAGTGGTTTAAATGCAGCACCTCTTCCATATACCCCCTCGTTTCCCTAACTATCATGGTACCATCTGCACTCAGGTGTAGTCTGTCTTTGGCATGCATACCCTCAACCTGTTATCTGTTTCCCCACCCCCTATGTATCCAAAACCCTCTACCTTATACCATCCTTCTAACCAATTATTAAACTCTAATATTCTTATTTTGTCTCTGCATGCTGGCGCAGGGGACCAGAATAACCTCTGAGAAGGTTACCGAGTTAGCCACCAACCTACAGCTTTCTCCCAGTTCCCCTTAAACGTTGCTGGACCTCTGGAACCTTATTTCCAGCTACGTCATTTGTCCCTAGGTGAAATATGACATGTGGCTTCCCCAGTCCTACCCGTTCCTGCATAAAGCTTGATCCTGCCTACCAGCTTCCATTCCCAGAAGGCATACCACTACCCTCCCCTTATGAGGGTCCCAATGTGTTTTTTTTTTTTTTAAATAGTGTATGCCCTTAATGATAGAGTCCCTGAAGACCAACACCTTTTCTTTCCTTTGTTGCTGTACAGCCCTTGACCTTAAAAGCCTGTTTCCCCACTCCCCCTCAAATTTTTGGGTTGATGGACTACCCTCCTACTGTCCCCCCACGGTCATCTCCTCCCCGTGTCTTGCTTTCCCTCCCTGACCTTGCCCCCCAGCCTGCTTTCCCAATAACCTTATGTTCTGTATGTCCTCCCCCTCCTCTCCTCTTGACCTCATTCCTGTGCCTGTCATATCCAGTACAGATTTTTGACCCCCTTCCTCACTATCCTCCACGCCTATCCCCATCCTGTACTTCACCCTTTGATCCCCCATCACCTGCTTGAGTTCCCCCAGCCTGCTCTACTCCTACCGAGCCCCTGTCTCCTGCCTGGGCTCCTAGAGCTCCAAGTACCACCTCGCTCCGTGCCTCTACAGCTCCTTCTTGCAGCCCACTTTGTGAATGCACTCCCTTCCTGGTTTCCTTAACCTCCCTCCATTCACGTTTCCCACCTCTGGGGGCCCTATCCTCCCTTCCTTCGGGCATCCCTCCAACTTCCTTTCTGAAGTTCCCCACCATTCTGCCCCTTTCTCAAGAGGCTTCAGATCCTCCAATCTGATTTATGTCCCCACTGCTCTCTCGTCCACGTCCCTGTTCTGGCCCCTCTCTGTCCTCATATTTCCACATCAGCCAGGTGATTTCCTCCCGTAGCTGGCCCAGCTGCCTGCATATTTGAGATCCACACTGCCTTAAAAAGGAAAAAAAAAAAAAAAGATGCTAACTAGCAAATTCAGATTAAGCGATTCCTTCAAGGCATTCCAAGCTGTGGGGGCAGCCAGCTAAAGCCATCTTACCACATTTTGAAAAGTGCCTCGCGACATCAAGCGGAACAGCAATGAACTTTCTTAGGTTGAGGTCGTACAATCCTGCAGATCTCCAAAGGAGACTCGATATGTACGTTGGCAAAGAATTCTGCATAGCTTTAAAGGATCAGGAATGTAGATTCCTTTGCCTTCTGATCTCAAGTGAAGTCCATCCCGTGTCCATATATGGGAGACAATGATGGGTTTTGGCCTCTAAACCAGTAATAAACCTGAGTGCTCTAGGGTAGATCACATCTAGTTCAGCGAAATTAGAAACGGCGGTGCTAGTGTATATAATATTGCCATAGTCTATTAGGGGTAGAAAAGTCCCCTGAATAAGTCTTTTCTTAGCTTCAAAACTGAAACAGAATTTATTTCTATAATAACCAGTCTCTCTGGCGTAACTTTTTACATAGATTTTAGTGTGCACAAGGAAGGGTAACTTATCACCCAGCCACATGGCCAGATACTAAAGGAGTCTACCATTTCCAACTTTTCACCTGGTAGAGTTGTAATTCCTAATGTGGGGATGGGCAAGAAGGATTTTGAAGAGAATACCAAGTACTAGACGTCTCAACGGTCCCCGTTTCAGGGATGTCCCTGATTTTGCCTCAAAACATTTCTCTGTCCCTCCAAAGAATGAGGTCTCTGTGACTGAACAGTGGGGATTGAAAACACAAAATAATGCCAGACATTATTTACAGACTTGTTTTTGCTCAGAAAAAGCATTTTACACTAAATCTCCTATTCTACCAGCTTTCTGAGTGGATATCAGCAATGTAAAAGCTGTGTCGCTGAGTTTGGTCCTTTGCCCTAAATTTTCTTAAGCCTTGCCCCTGATTTGTGAGGCAGGGGCATTGAGAGGTATGTCAAGCACTTAGTTTCTGCGGCATTTAGAGGAAGCTTTGAATCACATCAATTAACCTTGAGTTAATCAAACGTCTCTTGAAGAATATTCATAGCCAACTAGTGTAGAACTCGCAGCATAGAGAACAGTATCATAGAATAGTATAATCTGCATAAAAATACAGCTTTGCATTTACAGTGTTAGTATCCAGATCATCAGTATAAATCATAAACAACAAAGGTCCCAATATAGACTCTTGTGGTTCTCCTTTGCTAATCTGGGCACAGAAGGATGACAATCCTTCCATCTTTAACTACTTGCATCTCCCAGTAAGGTATTCCCTGAACCAGGCGATGACATCTGGACCTATGCCAGTATTCCGGTGTTTATTCAGTAGAATATTGTGGTACTCAGTATAGAAAGCTTTGCTAAGGTCTAAGAATACTGCCAGATTAGTACGTTTTTGGTCAGGCGCAGTGAACAAATCATGTGTAACCTTAAAAAGCGCAATTGTAATGTGTTTAACTCGAAAACCTGATTGCATAGAATTTATCAGGGCATTCTCATCTGCTCATTTATCAGTTTTTCAAGCAATTTGGCAAGGACCAGCAGAATGGAGATATGCAGTTACTTAAAGAAGCTATATCTCCAGATTTAAATAGTGGTATTATATGAGCAGTTTTCCAAAGTAGGTGGAACTTTACAATTTGCAATCGATAAGCTGAAAATACAGGTTACTCACCTGTAACAGGAGTTCTAGGAGTCATATATGTTGTTCACCCACACTTATTGGCAGGTTCCTTGCCGCTTTAAATGTTGCCGGAAGGTCTTCAAGCTGGCTCCTCCCACCCACTCAGGTGGTAAACTCGGCTCCGCCCCAGATCTAACCTGGCTGGAAGCCAGGTTGGGCCAAGCAGGAGTCGGATGGGCTGTGTGGACTTAACATATACCACTCCTAGAACCTCTGTTACACGTGTGAGTAACCTGTATTTCTTAGGGACGTGGATATGTTGTTCAATCCACACCGATTGGCAGACTCCTAGCAGTTCTCCGGGAGGAGGGAGGCAAGGCGCACACCCCCTACTTAGGGAATAAGGAGTGGAGAACCGAGGTCCCAAAACCAGCATCCTGGCATGACTCAAGGTCGATGTGGTAGTGGGTAATGAAGGTGTGTGCTGACTTCCAGGTAGCAGCCCTGCAGATTTTCTGGATAGGGATGTCCTTGGAAGCAGCCACCAAAGCAGCGGTATGGCAGGTAGAATGAGCTCTTATCCCTTTGGGAGGCTCCATGCCCGCCAACCTACAGCAGAGATCTATGCAGGAGGTGACCCACCTGCCTATCGTCCGATTGACTGCAGGTCTGCCAGGTGCGGCTTCAGCGTAGGTGACATACAGCTGGCAAACCTCTCCCCAAACTTCAGCCATCCGCTCCTTATAATGAGAGAGCGCTCTTCTAGGGTTCAGAGTATGCAGCCTATATTCGGCCTCCGAGGTGTGATTGGGGTAGAACACTGGCAGAGTCAGCACCTGGTTAAGGTGAAACTCCGACACCACCTTCGGAAGGAATTTCGGGTGGAGGGGGGGAGGACAACCATGTCCCTGTGGAAGACCGGATAAGGAGACTTGATGGAAAGCGCCTGGAGCTCTCCCATCCTTCTGGCTGACGTGATAGCCACCAAGAAGGCAGTCTTCCACGACAGGTGAAAGATGTCACACCTGTGCATCGGTTCGAATGGCTTGCCCATGAGCTTAGCCAATACCAGCAGTAGATCCCACGGAGGTGGAGGGTCTTCCACCGGAAGGGATATGTGATGAAGTCCTTAGAAAAAGCGCCCGACCACCTTCTCCTGCGCCACCGACTGCTTCCCGGCCCGCGCC
Organism: Neoceratodus forsteri; assembly: GCA_016271365.2. Lineage (NCBI taxonomy): Eukaryota > Metazoa > Chordata > Ceratodontiformes > Ceratodontidae > Neoceratodus > Neoceratodus forsteri. Next base: position 119,870,657 of record CM057450.1, read on the forward strand.
TGGTAAGCAGAGATGGCTGCAAGGTGCACCTTAAGGGTCGTCGACCGAAGCCCTTGCTGTGAAAGGGACCACAGGTAGTCCAGAAGAAAAAATTACTCACCTTAGTAATATTGTTTCGTCTAATGGAGTCTTGCTATATTATGACATATGCAGTGAGTCCCAACCTTCGAACTGCTCCGGAGTTGAAAGAGTTAACTATCCATGCCAGGCACGGAACAATGAGCTCGAGCTTGGTTGAAAACTCTGTCTGCTGTTCTTCAAACTCAAACTGTCAGATAGTTACGAGCTAAACTCACTAAGGTCCTGTGTGGAAGCTGTAAACCTACAGTAGCCAACTGGCTACTAAATATAACACCACATTTTTTGGTCCCAAAACAAAGACTCAAGTCAGGAGACCCAAAAAATGAAAAACACAACACCCAGTCACCCCAAAAAAGGGAAGGGTGAAACACAAGGTGGGCATCTACTAAGTGCCAACACTGTACTGCCCACATCCCAAAAACAGAGGTTCTGAGAGGGGTAGGCAGGGGGGAGGTCATAATATAGCAAGACTCCATTACAAGAAATAACATTACCAAGGTGAGTAATTTTTTCTTCAAACAACATGAAGCCTTGCTATATTATGACATATGCAGACTACACAGCAGTACCTCCATGGAGGAGGGACAGAACCTACTTAGGAAATAGGCTCTGAAGCACAGCTGTGCCAAATCGAGCATCACTCCTAGCCTGGATGTCCAGAGAGTAATGCTTGGTAAAAGTGTGAACTGTTTTCCAGGTAGCTGCCTGACAAATTTCTAGAATGGGGATGTCCCCTGGCAGCAGCCAGGGAAGCAGCTGTACCTCTGGTATAGTGAGCCCTCAGGCCTGAGGGAGGAACCTTACCTAGCTTTTCATAACATAATTGGATACAAGAGACAATCCACCTGGCAATGGATCTCTTAGTGGCAGGTTTCCCTTTACCAACCTCAGCATAAGTGAGGAACAGTTGGAGGGAGTCAAACCTGTGACCCTTGGTACGCTCAATGTAATAACTAAAGGCTCTCTTCACATCTAAAAGCTGTGCAGCCTCCTCTCGCCAGAGGAGGAATGGTCAGTGAAGTACACTGGAAGAGAAATAGATTGATTAAGGTGGAAATCTGAAACCACCTTAGGCAAGAACTTCCTGTCAGTCCTGAGGACCACCTTATCTCTATGAAAGGAGATAAAATCAGGCTCCACTGACAAAGCTTGTAATTCACTTATGCGTCTGGCAGAAGTGATGGCTACCAGAAACAAAGTCTTCCAAGTCAAATACTTAAGGTCTGCTGAAGACAAGGGCTCAAAGGGAGGTTACATAAGCTGAGCAATGCAAACATTAAGATCCCAGGCAGGGGCAGGGTCCCTGAATGGAGGGTTGGTGTGAAGCAATCCCTTAAAAAACTTAAGAGAATACAGGATGAGCTGAAAGAGAAGAGGGTTTACCTGCTGAAATGAAAACAGACACAGCTGCCAAATGCACCTATAGGGTACCCGGTCTGAGCCCCAAACTGTTCAAATGGACCACATAATCCAGGACTGTGGGTAAATCAGCAGATTCTGGGGAAATATGCTTCCCAGAGCACCATATGGAAAACCTCTTCCATTTCGAATTGTAAGGAGCCCTGGTGGAAGGCTTCCTAGAAGCCTTCAATATATCCATTACACCATGGGAGAGGTGTAGATCAGCAAATTCTAACTCTTCAAGAGCCAGGCCTTGAGATTGAGAGATTTGAGGTTCGTGTACCAAACCCTTCCTTGAGCACAGGTTAACAGATTGTGATTCCTGGGAAGACACAGGAGAAGATGGATTGCTAAGGACAGTAGGAGTGGATACCAGGGTTGTCTGGCCCAATCTGGAGCAATCAGAATCACTGTGCAGGATTGAGATCTGATTTTGACGAACACTTTGAACAGGAGAGGGAAGGGGGGAAGCATAGAGAAACTTTCCTTCCCAATTGAGAACTAAGGCATCCAGAGGGACTGAGCCCAACACTGGGGGCCTGCAGCAAAAAAGGGGAAGTTGGTGATTGTCTGGGGCTGCAAAAAGATCTATCTGCGGGGTGCCCCACCTGGCAAATATTACCTCCAGAACCAGGGGATCCAGTGATCATTCGTGATGGCCCTGGAAAATCCTGCTGAGAGCATCTGCCAGGACATTGTCCTTGCCTGGGAGGTGAACTGCCGTAAGGGAGGTGTTCAGGGAATAAGCCAGAGACCACAACTTCATTGCTTCGGTGCACAAGGCCGTAGACCGAATGCCTCCTTGCTTGTTGATGTACCACATTGTAGTGGTGTTGTCTGTTCTGATCTGTACAACTTTGTTCTGAACAGATATGGAAAAAGCTTGAAGTGCTAGAAAAACTGCTCTGAGCTCCAACAGGTGGACGTGGAGCAGAGATTCCTGAGGGGACCACAGTCCCTGGGTAGTGAGGTCGTCCATGCGAGCTCCCCACCCCAAGAGGGATGCATCTGTAGTAAGGATTAAAGAGTGAGACTGAGTGACAAAGGGAACCTCCTGTCTCAGATTGCTCTGATTCTGCCACCATTGTAGAGCTTGGATCAGGGTTCGAGTCACTGGGATCAATTTGGTTAGAGGGTCCTTTCTTTGAGACCAAAAGGCTCTCAAATGGAACTGGATGTCCCTCATCTGAAATCTTGCTCCTTGCACTACTGCTGTAGAAGCAGCCATGTGCCCTGGGAGCTGTAGAAAATACCTTGCTGGTCGAGAGACCTGCAGGGTGAATGAGAAGGCCAGAGAGACCAGGGTCCTTGCCCTGTCCAAAGGAAGGAAGGCTCTGGCTTCCTCTGTGTTCAGTTCTGCGCCTATGAAGGTGAGGAGCTGGACAGGCTCTAGAACTGACTTTGGAAGATTCAGAAGGAAACCTAGAGAGGTAAGCAGTTGCTGAGTTATCTGAAGATGTAACTTGACTTGGTTTGGAGACTGGCCTACTACGAGCCAGTCGTCCAGGTAAGGGAAGATGGAGATTTTTTGCCTTCTTAGGTGGGCAACTGCTACTGCCAGGCATTTTGTGAATACCCTTGGAGCAGAGGTGAGGCCAAAGGGCATTACTCTGAACTGGTAATGGCCTGAGGGCAGCTCGAACCTGCAGTACTTTCAATGGGAGCTTCTGATGAGAATACGGAAGTAGGCATCCTTGAGGTCCAGGGACTCTAGCCAGTTCCCTGGCCTTAGAGAGGGTAGAATAATTCCCAGAGTCACCATTTTGAATTTTGGTTTTAAAAGGTGCTTGTTTAAGTATCTGAGATCCAGGATGGGCCGCCATTCTCCTGTCTTTTTTGGGGTAAGGAAGTACCTGGAGTACAATCCTTTGCCCTGGTGTAGGGGTGCAACCGTTTCCACGGCTCTGAGAGCCAGGAGGGTAGAGACTTCTGCCTCTAGGGCAAGTGCCTCTGATGGATTTGCAGGTGGAAAGGATCTGGTTCTCATCTTTGGAAATTTTTGAAGCTGAGAACCAGTCCCTGGCTTACTACTTCCAGGACCCACTTGTCTGATGTCAGAGACTTCCAGTCCTGGACAAAGTAAGCCAGCCTGCCCCCAACAGGTTGTTGAGAATCAGCCCTGGCCACCCCATCAGGGTGCCTGCTTGGCAGGGGCTTTGGGCTGAGGGGTGGAAGCAGGCCTGCTTGTACCCCGTCTGCCTCTCCCTCTAAAGAACCCCCTCTGGGCGTAAGCTGAAGAGAGGCCTGGCTTGGTAAAAGGCCTGTGAAAGGCCTGCCCTGCCCCGGAAGGCTGCCTTTGAGGGGGCCTGCCTTTCCTTGGCCTGTGCACTCTCATAGGTGGTCCATACTCATCCATTTTCTTCATGTAATTCTCTGTCTGCTCCCAAACAGAGAATTACCCACAACAGGAAAATCCATGGCCTTGGTCTGGGTATCCTGTGACAGGCTAGTACATCTGAGCCAAGCCATTCTATGAAGTGCCACAGATGTAGCCATGACTCTTGATGACACATCATTAGAGTCCACTGCAGCATGGAATTGCACCTTAGATGCCTCAATACCATCAGCAGCCACTTGCTCCAGCTCCTTGGCAAGCTGGCCAGGGACCTGTTTACTTCTAGGCATAACAGTATCCCATCTGGTTTCTGGTATCTAGCAACATAAGCCACATAATTTGCCTGTCTGAGTCCCAAGGATGCTGCCATGTACTGTTTCTTTGCCATGGCATCAATCCTCCTGGAGTCCTTGTCAGGGGTGTGAGGCCAAGGGAATATTTGCCTTGTCACAGGCTGCAGCCTGCACTACCCCAACATGGCTGCATTGTTGTGTATGGAACTCCGTATCAGAGCTTGACAATGTGTACCTCTTGTCCATTCTCTTATCAACAGGAGGTATAGTGTGAGGAGTTTTTAAAGAATTTTCACTGTCTGTTTCCCAAAGGATTTATGCAAAGGAATAGACAGTCTCCTGGACTCTGGGATATCCATCATTTCCACATAGTCAGGTTCCTCATGATCATCCACAGCTTCCTCCATAGGGAGCTGGAGGGTTTCAGCCACTTTTTTATAAAACATAAAATGAGAAGGGGACTCGGAAAGCCTAGGAGACACTCCTGAAGGTCTGTCTGGGGAAATGTCCGGTTCAATGGGTACATCCAGACTTTCAAATCCACATTCACTCTCCTCATACTCCTCTTCCCCCCTCCTCCGGTTCATAAAATTCCTCTAAATCATATTCTTGAACCGGTGGAACCGACCGAATCGTACGCTTACCTGATCGTGCCGGTTCGGTCGGAACTGGGAAAGCGACTGGACAATTTTAATCGCTTTGGCTATTTCTTCAGCGGTTGGAGATGTAATTTTGGCTCCAAACCTGCTGATTTTCTAGTCCTTTTTGCTGGAACAGACTCCTCCGAGTCGGCTCTCCTTTTGGCCGAAGAAGTCTCGCCCTGGTCAGAGGGCACTCTCTCCAGTTCGGTTACAACCGAACCGGGCTGGCCATCCGGGTCAGCAGACTTCTTGGCCTCCCTTTCCTGAGCCTACCAACTCTCTTTTCCAGGGTAGCTGCAAGAAAATTTTTTGCAAATCTGGCAGTCTGCATTGAGGTGGTCAAACCCCAGACAATTAACACAGGTGGTGTGGGGTCAGCCTGTGTAGGGCTTCCCCACAAACACTGCAGTGTTGAAACCCAGTGGGCCCGGTTTTTCTTTTGGGTTTCTCAGACATAGTGCCAGCCTAACCAAAACTTGCCCGGTTATGGCAATCCGCCAAGCAAGACTTTCTTATCGGTTCCCAACCATGTCACGGGTCGTGGAAAAAACCGTAATGAAATCCGTCTTTTTTAGAACCGATAAGACTCGGGAACCGCACTCTAAAAGACAGATTAATGTATTTACAACAACCTGATCGGTTCAAACCGAACCGATAAAACTGTTTACAAGTTCCACGCTGAAAGTAAATGTAAAACCTATCTAGTACTTACAATACCACAAACAGAGCTTGAACCGACCGGTTACGGTTTAAATTCGGTTAAAAAAACGAAAAATTAATACTTTAACCGACAAAATGAACCGAGCAGAAGGAGAAATCTCCGGAGCGACTGTTCAGTGAGGCGGAGTAAAGAATCTGACAGTTTGAGTTTGAAGAACAACAGACAGAGTTTTCAACCGAGCTTAAGCTCAAAGTTTCATGCCTGGCATGGAAAGTTAACTTTCACCTCCGGAGCAGTTCGAAGGTTGGGACTCACTGCATGTGTCATAATATAGCAAGACTTCACGTTGTTTGAGTAGGTGAGCCGCCCCCACGGGGAACTCAGGGAAGTGAAGAGGTTGGGGCGCACCTCAACCCGTCCTTACTGGTTTGGAGAAAGAACCGGCCAAGGGACCTCCGGGGCCTTTACCTCCCTTGCTTCCTGTTGGAGGAAGCCCGACAGGCTTGGGACGTGGCCGCAGCCTGCTGGCCTGTTGCTGGTGCTGCTGGGCGGTCGAGAAGCAGGACCGAAGGATCGAAAGGACTTCTGCTGCTGGACGGCGGCCTTTGTCCCTCTGGGAGGAGGTGACCGAGTCCAGAGTGGCATTGAACTTCTCGATCCGCTGGAGGTGTCCCTCCACTCCAGGGCCAAAGAGGTCAGTCCCCAAGAAGGCCGTCCGCCAACTTCTGTGCTGGCATTGCCGTGAAAGTGGATATCCTCAGCCACGCCCATGTCGATGGCCACTGCAGCCGCTACTGACCTGGCACAGGAATCACCTATGTCCAGAGCAGTCTGGAGCTGCTGCTTCGCCACCGCCCTACCCTGATCCCGCACCTGGCGGACCGTGGTCTGCAGGTCAGGCTGGAGATGAGGAACAACTTCATCCAGGGAGCCCATGAGGGTGTGGGAGAAGTGTGCCATCAGCAGCGGCGAGCTGGCCTGTCGGAGGCCAAGGAGGGACGCAGCGACACCTTGCGCCTGGCAAAGTCCAGCTTTTGGACTCTGTCGGGGCTTATCTATCCATCCCGAAGCGTTACCGGACGCGAAAATGCTGTCGGTGACTAACCCCTCGGCAGAGGGTGTTCCGAGAAACCAGGCAAAGGGCGGAGGGACCGTGACACGCCCAGAATCTCCGTCATGGGATACTTGGCCTGCTTTGGACACGGGCTCGAGCTGCATCCCGTGGACTCCGAGATGAGTCAAGCAGACCTAAGAAGGACGATGGGCTATCGCCCACTGACTGGCCCCTGAGGACTCCCAGATCGCACTGCCTGGAGAACAGGGAGGAATCGTCGCCTGATTCCAAGAGTCTGCGAAGAGCTGCTCGCCCTGAGCCACCTCCTCACCTGCCGAGGACGGTCGGGAGTGAGGGTGACCGACAACCTGTAGGGCAGGCCATGACCCGACCGAGAATTCTTGGTCGGTGCGCCCGAGTTCGGTTGTGGAGGCGGAGGTTCCACCACAATCGGTGGACCAGCTGGTTTCGGCTTAGCAACCTGCCTTGGAGCGGGCAACTCGACTGGAACGAGTGGTTGCTTCGGGCGTTCAAGCGACAGCCATTTGATGGCCGGGGTCTTGGCCGGGGTAGGCTTAGGCCCAGATAACAGCAACTGCTGCCACATAAGATCCTCATAGCGCCGGCGCAACTTGCGCCGCAGGCTCTTCTCACCCAAGGAGGAGGACGAGGAAAAACGGCGGCACCGCTTACTTCGGTAACGAGACTGAGACCGCCGATGTCGGCAGGAACGGCTGGACCGAGAAGAGGTCTGAGACCAAGACCGAAACCCTCGGGGCGACCAAGGGTGGGTCTCGGAAGGGGCGGGGGATATCCGCTCTTTCCTCAGCTCGGGAACTTTAACCGGGCACTGCGGTCCCTAAGGAGCAGGCAGATCCTCGGTATCCACCGGGGGAACCGGTGAAGTAGGGTTGTCTGCTTCTCCAGTCGACAGCCCGTCTAACGGATCGAGAAAAATCTCGACTTAGTCGACGGGAGTCTCGGCAGGCTGGCCTGACGGGGGCACCGTGAAGACAGCGGCCTCAGCCGCAACCTCGACCGAAGTCGACGGTCGGCTGCCCGGGAAGGGGACCTCTCCCGCTCCTACGAACACAGACGGTGGGACTTACCTTTCGACTCCCTTTTCTTGGGCCAAGAAGAATGTCCCGAAGGCCCCTCTCCTTTCGTGGAAAGGGACTGGCAAAGCTCCTTGAATGAAGCTGTATACGAGGAACTCAGAGACAGCGGGATAAATGCCGCGGCCGAGGAGGAGGAGGAAGATGCTGCCTGGGCCACCTCCTCCTCGAGGGCGATCATCTGCTCGAGCTGCTCAGCCGAGGCAGTCGCCGCGGACACTGCCCAACGAGCCTCTTTGGATTTTACCGGCGGAAAACGTTTCGCTGGGCGCCGAAGCCTAACGGGCAGCGCGATCGCCCAGAACGCTCACCGAGAGAGGGCATACAACTCGCAGCTTCGCGGGTCGTGATCTAGGCTTAAGCAGCAGACGCACGGGAGGCGGATCCGCTTCGACATTTTCACGCAAGGGCACCTCCAAAAGCCGAGAACAGATTTGTCCATCGCGAGCTGCAGGGAAGATGAAGACCGGGTTTAGAAAACTTCAAAACCAATTCGGACGAACCAAGAATTAGGATCCAGTCTAAACGCGAGCGCTAAGGAGGGAACCTGAGCTCAAGCGGTAAGGAAGATCTGGCGTCATGGGGCGGAGCCGAGAGTTTTACCACCGGGGTGGGTGGGAGGAGCCAGCTTGAAGACCTTCCGGCAAGAATTAAAGTGGCAAGGATACCTGCCAGAGTGTGGATGAACAACATATCCATGTCCCTAGAACTAATCTTTAGCCCCATGCTCAAATCTGTACTCCACACCTTTAAAGGGACACTGTCAGCTTTTATTTTAAATTTCAAAGTGCATATCTGCAGTTATCCTGTTAGTATAAGTACCATAGAAACATAGAATTTGACGGCAGATAAGGACCGCTTGGCCCACCCAGTCTGCCCATTTCCCTACCTAATGGATAAGCTGCAGATCCTAGTTAACCAGCAGCCTACTACTTCCTACCCCCAACCCCTAGAATTGCCTCATGACTGTCCCATGCATGCTTGAATTCCACCACTGTTTTTGACTCCACAACCTCCTCCGAAGGCAGTTCCATGCATCCACAACCCTCTCTGTGAAAAAATACTTCCTTAAATTATCTCTGAGCCGCCCCCCCTCTATCTTCAAATTGTGTCCCCTTGTTCTTGCACACCTTTTTTTGAAAGACGCTACCCTCTTGGAGTTTGTTGATTCCCTTGAGGTACTTGAAAGTTTCTATTATGTCCCCCCTCTCCCTCCTTTCCTCGAGGCTATACATATTAAGCTCCTTAAGTCTCTCTTCATACGTCTTCCAGTGCAGACCCTACACCATTTTAGTTGCCCTCCTCTGGACAGCTTCCATTCTGTCTATGTCTTTGATGAGATTGGGTCTCCAGAACTGCACATAGTACTCCAGATGGGGTCTCACCAGCTGTCTGTGCAGAGGGATAACTTCCTGTTTTCTACTGGTGATGCCTCTCCCTATGCATCCCAGTATCCCCCTAGCCCTCCTTGCTGCCCTCTCACATTGCTTGCCCACCTTTAGGTCATCTGATATGACTACCCCCAGGTCCCTTTCCATTTTTGTTGTTGTTAGTATCTCACCCCCCATTGTGTACTCTTTCCCTTGGTTTTTGTTTCCCAGGTGCATTACCTTGCACTTCTTAGCATTGAATCTAAGCTGCCATACATTTGACCATTCCTCTAACCTTGCCAAGTCCCTTCTCATTCTTTCCACCCCACCTTGTGCATCAATTCTGTTGCAGATCTTTGTGTCATCTGCAAAGAGACATACTTCTCCTTCCAGTCCCTCTGCAATGTCGCTTATAAAGACATTGAAGAGGACCGGTCCTAATACTGAACCCTCGTGGTACCCCACTAGTAACCCCCCTTTCTTGAGAGTGGACTCCATTTACTATTACTCTCTGTGTCCTATTCTCCAGCCAATTCTTTACCCAGGCTGTCATCTTTGGACCCACTCCCAGGCTGGCTAACTTGTATATTAATCTTTGTGTGGAACTGTATTAAATGCCTTGCTAAAGTCTAGGTAGGCCATGTCCACAGCCCTCCCTGATCTACTACTTTGGTCACCCAGTCAAAGAAATCTATCAGATTTGTCTGGCATGACCTTCCCGCTAGAATCCATGCTGCCTTGGGTCCTGTGCCCCTCTGGCCTCTAGATACTCGACAATTCTTTCCTTCAGAAGTGATTCCATAATTTTCCCTACCACTGAGTTAAACTAACAGGTCTGTAGTTTCTGCTTCTGCCTTGCTCCCACTTTTGTGAAGGGAATCACATCTGCCCTCCTCCAGTCCTCGGGTACAACCCATCCTCCCATGATTTATTAAAGAGGGTAGTCAGTGGTGTCACTAGTTCTACCCTTAGTTCTTTTAGAATTCTGGGATGGATCCCATCAGGCCCCACTGCTTTGTCCACCTTCAGTTTTAGGAGTTCTTTCAGAACCCTTTCTTCTGTAAATGGGCTGGTATCAACTTCTGTATCCAGAGTGTTCTACTGTTTGTTTAGGTACTCTCCCTCTTCCTTTGTAAATACTGAGCAAAAATATTTGTTTAGTATCTCTGCCTTTCACAGTCACCTTCTGCCCACCCTCCCTCCCTTTATTAAGCCTCACTATCTCTCCTTGGTCTTCCTTTGCTCCCTGATGTACCTATAAAAGGTTTTTCCTCCCTTCTTAACTGAGTTGGCCATCTTTTCCTCGGTTTGGGCCTTTGCTGTTCTGACTGCCTTCCCAGCTTCCTTTGCTTTAACTGATACAGTTCTCTGTCCTGCTCCTTCTGTGATTCCTTGTACTTCCTGAATGCTTTCTTTTCTCTTGAACCTTCACTGCCACTTCCTTTGAGAACCATAGTGGTTTCTTTCATCGTTCGTTTTGTTTATTTGTTTCCACACAAAGGCTTGTTACCTCTGTGACGGCAGTTTTTATTATTCCCCATTGTTCTTCCACCCCACCTTCCTGCCCATTTGCTAGTGCATTCCTTAGGCACTCACCCATTTTGGCAAAGTCAGCCCTCCTAAAGTCCAGTACTTTTGCCTTTGTATGGCTTGACTCTATTGCTGTGTTTATTGTGAAACATACAGTACCACTAAGAAATCTAGAAATGAAGCCTCTCACCGCCTCCCAAAAATCTGGAACTCCCTCCCCCTTCAAATTCATCACTCACACAACTCCATTAGCTCTGCCCTCAAAAACTACCTTGCACCTAGCTGTTCCTGCAGTGACCCTCCATAATCCCCCCCAACCCCAGGACAAACCCTACTCCCTCTGTCAACACCCTCACACCACCCTGTTGCACTCCCACCCCCCAAATTCCAGCTCTCCTTTCCTCCCCCACTGGCCTCCCTTGCAAGCTTACTGTGTTTCTCTACACCCAAAGTTGTACCAAGAGCTTGTCCCCATCCCCAAAGTCTCCTGCCAGCCCTGTCCCCTTGCAGGGTTTCTCTGCATACTGAAAAGGCTCCTTCTGGGACTTGGCCTCTCTCTCCTCTCCCACCAAAACCTCTCTTCTGGCCTTCCTCAAACCTTTTCCGGCTCCCAGCTTCCCGAAGCATACTCACCCTCACTGCCAAACAGCCTGCTTCCCTATCATGCTCCACCTCTGCCTTGTGCAGGAAGGGTTCTCACCATACTGGAGGGGTCATGCCCTGGCAGTCCTCCCTCTTTCTTCCCTACTCCTCCATTGCCTGTCCCTACCCCAGAAGGGGTTCTCAGCTCCCCTAGGGTCTTAGCTCTTGATAAGCCCTTACCTCTCCCCCCCTTTTCTATTTTACCCTCTGCATTGCCCTCCTACTTTCTCCACCACTTCACCACAACGCTTGCCTTGCACCATCCCCTAGCAGGGTTCTCAGCATCTGGAACTGGTCAGAACTGATCAAGTCATCTGTATCCCCTATCCTCCTTCCCTTCCTCCCTCCTCTACTTAGCACCCATCACCTCCCCTACCCTAGCCCTAAATCGACCTCAGGCTGGGTTATCATTCTGAAAGACATGAATCTATATGCCTCTCACCTCCATTTCTTAGCCTTAGTTCTGGCTAATCACAATCTATTGCACTTCTAGAAAAATTTGCACTTCTGTTTTACCTTAACTTGTACAGTCCGTGTTAGTCCCTAGCTTCCCTAGATCACACTACTTGAACTCCATTCAGCCATACTCAAGCTACTAATTTATGTGTCACTTGGAGTTCACCATGAGTTTACCATTTAATGTTATTTTGTGCTACTGTACTTTACTAAGTTCTAAACTGTTATTGTACCCATCTAGTTCAAAACTGTTAGCACCCTGCTATTTCACTAAGTCATTACAGTTTACTCACTTTTATTTGAACGTAATCATATGTAAATCTTTGTTAATACTCCAAATCTCTGTATACTATCCTCATGTTCCCTTCCCCCCAGGTCGCACAGGGAGACTCGCAACCTGTTGCTCAGTGTGCCTTCCTGGTGAAACATTTCAATAAATAAATAAGGATGTACATAATTTCGCTAATATTTGATTTTTTGTGCCAAAATTCCATTGCCAAGCTATCTACCTTGACAGCCAGCTGCCAATATTCTCTCATGTCCAAGAGCATCGTACCTAGCCAAGTCATGTGTAAACTCATTCATGGATGAGTTTTGATTTGGTTTGGTATGTTCAGAAAATACACTGCCAGATACTATGGACACTAATGAAATTTGTAAAGTTAATCAGATTCAAAAACTAGTGTTCTAGCCTGTTGCAATTCCTGTCTGAAAACTCATGCCGTGACTCTGGGCTTGTGCATTAGCACCAACACTAATGCACACGCCCAGACTCACAGCTTCAATTTTCAAACAGGAACCGCAACAGTTCAAAATGCTTGTTTTTGAATGGGATTAACTTTAAAAGCGACAGTAGTGTTCATACCATCAGGCAGTGTATTTAGTGAATATACCAAACAAACTCTAAACTCGTCCAAGAACAAGTTTACCTGCAGCTCAGCATGGTTCGATACTCATGGACACACGGGAGCATTAGCAGCCAGCTATCAAGGTAGCTCACTTGAAAATGTATTTTAGCACAAAAAAAAAATCAAATACCAATAAAAGTATGTACATCCCGTTTCATTTATGCATTTCTCAGTGCTACTTAAGCCAACTGGATAACTGCGGACTTGCACTTTTTAATTATACTGGTGCAGTAGCACAAAGTACAGTTACATAAAAATTACTGTAACAGAAGATCTTCAATAGAATCTCCCTGTATCAGACCACACCTGTGAAACTGTAGCAGTCAGGTACCAGGATCACACAGAAACATCTGCTAGTAGTCTACTGGGGCCACCCACGAAGACATCAGAAATCAATGTTCCACAGTATAGAAACGTGGGTGACCCCCCCCCACCCTCCTCAGTTTCCCACCAGAAATCATACTCAGAGGACCTCCTCCCAAGGGAATCGAGGGGGTAAGAGGTTCCTACTACCAGGCAAGGTAGCGAGCAGAAGGTACACCATCCTGGAGAGACAGGCGCTAAGAGCTCAGAGACCGAGGGAGATGGAGGGCAGGATGGCATGGCCTGATGCAAGAGATTCTCTCGAAGATCTACTGTTACCATACTATTTTCTTCAAGGATTGTCTTCTGCATCAGGCCACACCTATGGATCCAGTCCCAAGCAGTTCTGACAGAGAACCAGTCTGGGTGATTGGAGGCTACAGGCCTATGAGAAGAGACCTTGGAGCACAGCCAGACTGAAGCCTGCCTTTCTTCCAGAGTCAAAATCCAGACTGTAGTGTTTAGTGACAGTGTGGACAGTACTCCAGGTTACAGCAAAACAAATTTCTGCAGCTGAAACAGGCAACAGAAGTGGCCATGCCTCTAGCTGAATGCCCACGCACAACCCCAGTAAGTTCCTCACCATACTCCCTGTAACAAAAAGTAATACAGTTGGCCAGCCATTTGGACAGGCACTGTTTTAACACCATAACTCCCTCTTTCCCAGGGGTGAAGGAAACAAACTGCGAGGGCTTCCTGCAGTCCTCTGCATGAACAACATATCTGAGCGTTCTATGTACATCTAAGACAGGGAGCAATGCTTTCCCTGGAATGGCATGTTCAGTAAACTACACAGGCAAGTGGATGGTTTGATTTAAAGAAAACTCAGACCACCTTTGGAAGAAACTTAGGGTTAGTATGCAAAGACATCCTGTCTTTGTGGAAAATCAAATAAGAAGGATCATACATGAGAGCCTGAAGCTCGGAAATCCTTCTAGCAGACGTAACAGTAACTAAAAATAATGCTTTCCACGACAGAAAGTGTGGCTTACAATTGGGTAGCTTGGTTGACGCCTAGGCAAATCTCACAGCTCTCAACGCCGTGGGCCTCTCCCAATACAGTGGACACAGGTGTTGTAGTCGTCGTGGCTGTAGCTTTGTTCACCACACCCACATCAGAAGAGTTTGGCAGGTTTGGTCATTCTTGACATACAGGATGATGGGAATCACTTTAAAAATAAAATGATTACTAGGGTGAGAAAATAAAACTAGAAATGTCTGTAAACAACTCAAAGATTTGGACAGTGGACTGTAGCGAAAACATCTGCGTGGAGTCTGGTCGACAGCAGAAAAAGAACTAAGGAGGAAGCGATGCCACTCACATTTATATACTGTGGGATGTCTATGTCTGACGTCATTGTGGGTTGCCCCTAGTAGACTGCAAGTAAAACAATTTTCTGTGTGGGCCGGCACCTGATGGCTATAGTTCCATAGGTGTGGCCTGATGCAGGAGATGTCCTCCAAGAAGATCTATAGTTAGGGCTGAGCAGGGGGTTTCTATGTTAAACCTCAAACTTTGCTCTTCAATAGTTTCGCAACTGTTCAACGGATTTGCATGAAATTTTGCATCCACAGTCTCAAAGGGTAGATGATTCGACGTGCAAAGTTTTGATACGGTCTTGTGGATAGCTGTTTGGAACAAAAAGGGTAATCCTTTTTTGTCAGCAAAGAACCCGTTTTCGGATGGCCGCCATTTTTATTTTATTTTCCCCTCTTTTTTTAAAAAAAAAAAAAAAAAAAAAAAAAAGCATTTTCAAAACCCACAAAAATTACACCCTGGACACACACCAACACATGAATCTTGCTCATCGGAAACCCATTATGTGGATTCAGCACTTAGTTCTTGGAAAACTTACCCCAATTGATTTTTTTAAACTTTACAATCCTTTTTCTTGAGTCAGTTTTCTTTTTTCATATAGCGATACAAAAAAGGAATTTGACCATATGAAAAAGGATCCCTTCAGACAAAAAAAAAAAAAAAAGAATTTGGACTTAGGCTTTTTTCCCCTTCCCCAATCTTTTTCTGTATGAAGGCAGCCTTTTTCGTAGGAACGAAAAACCACACGAAAAAGGATCCCTTCATACGAAAAAGGAATCTTAAAAAAAAAAAAAAAAAGACGTCCAAATTCTTTTTCCATATGAAGGGATCCTATTTCATATGTTTTTTTCGTTTGTACGAAAAAGGATGCCCTCATAAGAAATAAGATTTTGGACTTCGTTGTTTTACTGAGTCTTTTTGCATATGAAGGAGTTCTTTTTTTGCATGGGTCTTTCATTTGATAAGAAAAAGTATCCCTTCATACAAAAACATTTTGGGCAGTTTTTTTTTTTTATTGTTTTACCACATTTGACCTTCAACAAGCCATAACTCCCCCCAATATTTGGTGTTATGGGACATTCTATATATCAAAGGAAAGGTCTTAATGAGTGCTACAAGACAACCCATAATACAACCCCTCCCCAACAATTTAGGGAGCATATTAAAAAAAAATTTAAACATACAAATTCCCATACAATAACACTGGAAATTGAACAACCCATATACAGCCAAGCAAATACACTGGATTTTGGCTCAAATGGAAGCGCAGCGGCACACCAACATGGATGTATGCATCCATGCAGGGATGGAAGCGCAGGCCCTGCGCTTCCATAGGCAAATAGATCTGTAATACAGGTATACTATCTCGAAAAGGAAATTCACTGCAAAAAATTCTGTTAATGCACCGATTAGGATTAGGGCAACAAAAGTAGGGAAGAAAAAAATGACTCACCTTAGTAATGTTTCTTCTAATGGAGTCTTCTGACTATTGCAGTTAGGTCCTGCCTTTCAACTGCCCCAGAGAACGAAGAGTTAAACTTTCCATGGCCAGCATGGAATGTTCACCGCAAGCTCGGCTGAAGCCCCTGTCTGCTGCTGTTTAAATTCAGTCAGATCTTTACAAGCAATACTCACTAGAAGTTGTGTGTGGAACCTGTAAAACTCACACTAGCCAACTGGCAACTAAGTTTATTAAAAAGGGTTTTTTGGTTTCAAAGCAAAGACTCAAGTCAGGAAACCCAAAATACAAAACACAACACACACCCAAAGTAAAGGAGGCTGAAAAAGGGACACCCCTAGGGTGACAGCCCTGCTCCTGCCCACACACATCCCAAAAAACAGGTTCTGAGAGGAGGTCAGAATACAGCAAGACTCCATTAGAAGAAACAACATTACTAAGGTGAGTAATTTTTTCTTCAAACATGAAGACTTGCTGTATTCTGACTATTGCAGACTACCAAGCAGTACCTCCATGGAGGAGGGACAGAATCTACTTTGGGAACATGCTCTGAAGTACTGCTGTGCCAAACCAAGCATCACTCCTAGCCTGGATATCCAGAGAGTAATGCTTGGTGAATGTATGGACTGTTTTCCAGGTGGCTGCTTGACAAAATTTCTAAGATAGGAATATCTCTGGCAGCAGCCAGGTAAGCAGCTGTACCTCTAGTAGAGTGAGCCCTCAGGCCTGAAGGTGGAGTTCTACCCAGTTTTTCATAGCAGAATTGTTTACAGGAAACAATTTACCTGGCAATAGATCTCTTAGTGGCAGGTTTGCCCTTATCAACCTCTCCATATGTGAGGAACAATTGGAGGGACTCAAACCTGTGACCCTCAGTGCGCTCTATGTAGTAGCCGAGGGCCCTTTTAACATCCAAGCTGTGCAGTCTCCTCTCTCCACAGGAGGAATGGTCAGTGAAGAAAACAGGGAGAGACAGACTGGTTAAGGTGGAAATCTGAAACCACCTTAGGCAAAAACTTCCTGTTAGTTCTTAGGACCACTTTACCTCTCTGGAAAGAGATGAAATCAGGCTCCACTGACAGGGTTTGCAATTCACTGATACGCCTGGCAGAGGTAATGGCTACCAAATACACAGTTTTCCAAGTCAAGTACTTAAACTCTGCAGAGGACAAAGGCTCAAAGGGTGGTTGCATAAGCTTAGTAATGCAAACATTAAGGTCCCAAGCAGGAGCAGGGTCCCTAAAGGGGGGGACTGGTGTGCAACAGTCCCTTGAAGAACTTACAAAACATAGGATGGGCTGACAGAGGAGAGGGCTTGCCTACTGACAAGAAGACAGAAACGGCTGTCAAATGCACTTTAAGTGTAGCTGGCCTAAGGCCTAGGCCATTGGAGATGAACCATATAGTCCAGAACCGTAGGCAACGCAGCAGATTCTGGAGAAATATCCTTATTAGAACACTAAATAGTGAACCTTTTCCATTTGGAATTGTAAGTCTTTCTAGTGGAAGGCTTTCCAGAAACCTTAAGGATATCCAGAACCACCTGAGAAAGATGCAGATCAGCAAACTCTAACTCTTCCAAGAGCCACGCCTAGAGATTGAGAGACCTGAGGTTCAGGTACCAAATCCTCCCTTGAGAAGATGTCAACAGGTTGTAATTCCTGGGAAGAGACAAGGGAAGGTGGACCGCTAAGGACAGCAACAGGGGGTACCAGGGCTGTCTGGCCCAGTCTGGAGCAATCAGAACCACTTTGCATGGCTGTGAC
The DNA here is from genome assembly GCA_016271365.2 of Neoceratodus forsteri. Taxonomy (NCBI): domain Eukaryota; kingdom Metazoa; phylum Chordata; order Ceratodontiformes; family Ceratodontidae; genus Neoceratodus; species Neoceratodus forsteri. The sequence continues at coordinate 119,888,050 of CM057450.1, forward strand.
CTTATCTTGACTGACACCTTGAACAGGAGAGGGAAGAGGGGGAAAGCATACAGAAATTTCCCTTCCCAATTCAGAATCAGAGCATCCAGGGGGACTGAGCCCAAGACTGGGGGTCTGTAACAAAAGAGAGGAGGCTGGTGATCATCTGGGGCTGCAAAAAGATCTATCTCTGGAGCGCCCCATCTCGAGAAATTCACTTTCAAAACTAGGGGATCTACGGTCCATTCGTGATGGCCCTGGGATATACTGTTGAGAGCATCTGCTAGGACACTGTCTTTCCCTGGGAGGTGAACTATCAGAGAGGTTTGCAGGGAATAGGCCAGGGACCACAACTTCGTTGTTTCTGTGCACAAGGCCGTAGACCGAGTGCCTCCTTGTTTGCTGATGTACCACATTGTGGTGGTGCTGTTTGTTCAGATCTGGACCATCTTGTTCTGTACAGATTTGGAAAAGGCTTGCAGTGCCAGAAACACTGCTCTGAGTTCCAAGAGACTGATATGAAGCAGAGATTCTTGAGGTGACCACAGCCCTTGGGTGGTAAGATCCCCCAGGTGGGCTCCCCAGCCCAGCAGGGAGGCGTCTGAGGTGAGTATCACTGAATGAGACTGAGTGACAAAAGGAACTCCTTGTCTCAAATTGTCCTGATCCTGCCACTACTGCAAAGCCTGGATCAGGGTTCGAATCACTAGGACTAGTTTGGTAAGGGAACTCCTTCTTTGAGACCAGAAGGCTCTTAAGTGGAACTGAATGTCCCTCACCTGGAATCTTGCTCCCTGGACCACTGCTGTGGAGGCTGCCATGTGGCCCAGAAGCTGCAGGAAATGCCTTGCTGGTCGAAACACCTGTAGGGTGAATGAAGAGGCCAGTTCCATAAGGGTCCTTGCCCTGTCCAGGGGAAGGAAGGCTCTTGCCCTTATTGTATCTAGCTCCGCCTCCCTATGAAGGTGAGGAGCTGTACTGGATCAAGAACTGACTTTGGAAGGTTGAGGAGGAATCCTAAGGAAGTGAGCACTTGCTGAGTTATTTGCAAATGTGACTTGACTTGGTCTGGAGACTGACCCACTAAGAGCCAGTCGTCCAAGTATGGAAAGACAGAGATCTTTTTTCTCCTTAGGAAAGCAACCACTACTGCCAGGCACTTTGTGAAAACCCTAGGGGCAGATGTTAGGCCAAAGGGCACTGCTCTGAATTGATAGTGGCCTGAGGTACTTTCTGTAGGAGCACCTGATGGGAATGTGAAAATAGGCATCTTTGAGGTCCAGGGAGGCTAGCCAGTGCCCTGGCCTTAGAGAGGGCAGGATTATTCCCAGAGTCACCATTCTGAACTTTGGTTTTAAAAGATGCTTGTTTAGATATCTTAGGTCCAGGATGGCCCGCCATTCTCCTGTCTTTTTGGGGGGGTCAGGAAGTACCTGGAGTACAATCCTTTGCCCTTGTGTAGGGTGGGAACCCTCTCTATGGCTCTGAGAGCCACGAGGGAAGAAACCTCTGCCTCTAGGGCAAGGGTCTCTGATGGATTTGCAAGTGGAAAGGATCTGGTTCTCATCTTTGGAAATTTTTTGAAGCTGAGAACCAGTCCCTGGCTTACTACTTCCAGGACCCACTTGTCTGATGTCAGAGACTTCCACTCCTGGTCAAAGTAAGCCAGCCTGACCCCTACAGGTACTGGAGAATCGGCCCGCACAAACCCATCAGGGTGTCTACTTGGCAGGGGCTTTAAGCTGAGGGGTGGATGCAGGCCTGCTCATTCCCCGTCTGCCTCTCCCTCTGAAGAACCCCCTCTGAGCATAAGAGGAAGAGGAGGCCTGGGCTTGGTGAAAAGGCCTGCCCCTGCCCCTGGACTGCTGCCTCTGAGGAGTGGCTTGCCTTTCTTTGGCCTGAGCACTCCTGTAGGTGGTCCTGTACTCGTCCATCTTTTTCATGTAGTTCTCTGTCTGCTCCCCAAACAGAGAATTACCAATAACAGGGAAATCCATGGCCTTAGCCTGGGTATCCTATGATGGGCTAGCACATCTGAGCCAAGCCATCCTCCAAAGGGCCAAAGATGTAGCCATGACTCTTGATGAAACATCACTGGAGTCCACAGCAGCATGAAACTGCACCTTAGATGCCTCAATCCCATCTGCAGCCACCTGCTCCAGCTCCCTGGCAAGCTGGTCAGGGGCCTGTTTAGCCAGAGTCAGCACAGTGTCCCATCTGGACTTCTGGTATCTAGCTGTGTAGGCCATATAGTTAGCCTGCCTGAGTCCCAAAGATGCTGCCATGTAGTGCTTCTTTGCCATGGCATCAATCCTCCTGGAGTCCTTATCTGGGGGGTGTGATGCCAAGGGGATATTTGCCTTATCACAGGCAGCAGCCTGCACTACCCCAACATGGCTGCATTGCTGAGAAAGGAACTCCGTGTCTGAGCCTGAAAAAGTGTACCTCTTGTCCATTCGTCTGTCCACAGGAGGTATGGAGTTGGAAGTCTTAAGAATTTTATTTGTCTGTTTCCCAAAAGATTTATGGAGGGGAATAGACAGTCTCATGGACTCTGGGATGTCCATCATTTCAACAAAATCAGGCTCCTCCTGATCCTCTACTGCTTCTTCCATTGGAAGCTGGAGGGTTTCAGCCATTTTTTTGTAAAACAAAGTGGGAAGGGAACTCAGAAAGCCTAGGAGAAGAAACACCTGAAGGTCTGTCTGGGGAGATGTCCGGGTCAACAGGCACATCCAGACTTTCATAATCACAATCATCATCCTCATACTCTCCCTCCTCCTCATCCGGTTGATAAAATTCTTCTGAAGTGTAATCCGGAACCGGGGTAACCGACCGAACCAAACCCCTGCCAGATGGTGCCGGTTCAGCCAGAACCGAAGTAAGCGACTGCACTATTCTTATCGCCTTGGCTATCTCATCAGCAGTCGGAGTATGAACTTCTGGATCCGAACTGGACTATTTATCTTTTCTTTTTCCTTTAACCGGAACCAACTCCTCAGAATCAGCTCTCCTCTTCCTTGAAGAAGTATCGTCCTGGTCAGAGGGCACTCCTTCTGGTTCGGTCGGAACCAAACCGGGGCTGGCCATCCGGGTCAGCGGACTTCTCGGCCTCCCTTTCCCCTCAATCTACCTACTCTCTTATCCAGGGTAGCTTTGGGAAAATTTTTACAAATTTGGCAGTCTGAATCGAGGTGGTCTACCCCAGACAATAAACACAGGTGGTGTGGGGATCAGCCTTAGCAAAGGCTTCAACACACACACTGCAGTGCTGAAACCCAGTGGGCCTGGTTCTTTTCTTGGGTTTCTCAGACATGGCCAATCCTATCCAAAACGTACCCTTTTTTTAGGCAATCCGCCAAGCAAGACTCCCCTATCGGTTCCTGACAGTGTTACGGGTCTTGGAAAAAAATGTAATAAAATCCATTTTTTTAGAACCGATATGGCACGTTACCACACTCTTAAGTAAATTCACAAACTTTTTTTACCTAAACTGATCGGTTCAGCCGAACCAATCTGACATTTACAAGTTCCACACAGAAACTAAATGCAAAACCTGTCTAGTAGTCACGCTACCACAGACAGAGACTTAAACCAACAGATTCGGTAGCAGAAATTCGGTAGGAACCGAGCGAAAAACGACACTTTAACAGACTTTTTTTTGAACCGAGCAAAGAAGAAATCTCCGGAGCGACTGTTCAGTGAGGCGGAGTAAAGAATCTGACGGTTGGAGTTTAAACAGCAGACAGGAGCTTCAACCGAGCTTGCGGTGAACATTCCATGCTGGCCATGGAAAGTCTGACTTCTTGTTCTCCGGGGCAGTTGAAAGGCAGGACCTAACTGCAACAGTCAGAATACAGCAAGACTTCATGTTGTCTGAAGGGCTCTTTTAAAGTCCAAACTGTGTAGCCTCCTCTCTCCTGAGGAAGAATGATCAGTGAAGAAAAGAGGAAGAGACAGACTGATTCATGTGGAAATCTGAAACCACTTTGGGCAAGAACCTTCTATTGGTTCTAAGAACCACTTTATCTCTGTGAAAGGAGATAAAATCAGGTTCCACTGACGGAGCTTGCAATTCACTGATACGTCTGGCAGAGGTAATGGCTACCAAAAACACAGTTTTCCAAGTCAAGTACTTAAGCTCTGCTGAGGACATAGGCTCAACAGGAGGTTGCATAAGTTGGGCAATGCAAACATTTAAATCCCAGGCTGGGGCAGGATCTCTAAAGGAAGGACTGCTATGAAGCAATCCCTTAAAAAATTTACAGAATACAGGATGAGATGATAGTGAGGAAGACTTCCCCACTGACAAAAAATGCAGAAACAGCTGACAAGTGTACCTTGAGAGTAGCTGGTCTGAGGCCCAGGCCATTAAGATGGACCATACAGTCCAGAACTGTAGGCAATTCAGCAGTGTCTGGAGAAACATGCTTCTTAGAACACCAAATGCTGAATCTCTTCCATTTGGAGTTTTAAGTCTTTCTGGTGGAGGGCTTTCGAGAAACTTTGAGAATATCCAGAACCCCGAGACAGATGTAAATGTACAAACTCTAACTCTTCAAGAGCCATACTTTGAGATTGAGAGACTGAAGATTGGGGTACCAAATCCTTCCCTGTGAGGAAGTTAACAGGTTGTAATTCCTGGGAAGAGACAGGGGAAGATAGACTGCTAGGGACAGAAACAGGGGGTACCAGGGCTGTCTGGCCCAATCTGGAGCAATCAGAATCATTTTGCAAGGTTGTGACCTTATCTTGACTAAAACTTTGAACAGAAGGGGAAAGGCATACAGAAATTTCCCTTCCCAGTTCAGAACCAGAGCTTCCAGGGGGACTGAGCCCAAGACTGGGGTCTGCAATAAAAGAGAGGAAGTTGGTGATTGTCTGGGGCTGCAAAAAGATCCATCTCTGGAGTGCCCCACCTTGAAAAAAATCACCTTCAATACCAGAGGGTCCAGGAACCATTTGTGATGGCCTTGTGAGATCCTGCTCAGTGTATCTGCTAGCACATTGTCCTTCCCTGGAAGGTGAACTACTGTCAGAGAGGTTTGCAGGGAATACGCCAGGGACCACAAATTCATGGCTTCTGTGCACAAGGCTGTAGACCGGAGTGATTCCCTGCATGCTGATGTACCACATGGTGGTGATGTTGTCTGTTCTGACCTGAACCACCTTGTGCTGTACTTACTGAGAAAAGGCTTGCAGGGCCAGAAAAACTGCTCTGAGCTCTAGGAGACTGATATGGAGAAGGGATTCCTGAGGGGACCACAGTCCCTGGGCAGTGAGGGCCCCCAGATGGGCTCCCCAGCCCAGAAGGGAAGCATCCGTGGTAAGGACCACTGAATGAGTCCGAGTGGCAAATGGGACCCCTTGCCTTAAACTGTCCTGATCCTGCCACCACTGAAGGGCTTGGATCAAGGTCCGAGTCACTGGGATCAGTTTGGTAAAGGAGTCCTTCCTCTGAGACCAAAAAGCCCTCAGATGGAACTGAATGTCCTTCATCTAGAATCCTGCCCCATGGACCACTGCCGTAGAAGCTGCCATGTGGCCCAAGAGCTAGAGGAAATACCTTGCTAGCCGAGATACCTGAAGGCTGAAGAAGAGGCTAGTTCTATAAGAACCCTTGCCCTTTCCAGGGGAAAAAAGGCTCTCGCTTTGACCGTATCCAGCTCTGCTCCTATACAGGTAAGAAGCTGGACAGGCTCGAGAACTGACTTGGGAAGGCTGAGAAGAAATCCTAGAGAAGTGAGCACTTGCTGGGTCACTTGCAGGTCTGACTTGACTTGGTCTGGAGACTGGCCCACTATTAGCCAGTCATCCAGGTATGGAAAAATGGAAATCTTTTGCCTGCTTAAAAAGGCAACTACTACTGCCAGGCACTTTGTGAAGACCCTTGGGGCTGAAGTTAGGCCAAAGGGCATTGCTCTGAACTGATAGTGACCTGAGGGCAACTCGAACCTGAGGTACATGGTGTATGTAGAACTAAGCCAGTCTGTGTTATTGGGTGTATAGGTATCCGGGGGCCGGAGACATGAAAGGAGACTATCAGTGTAATTCACAGATTCTGTCGGCAGATAAGGACTGCCTGCCCCACCCAGTCTGCCCATACAATCCCCCAATAGTGCTAGCAAGCCCCTACTGGGGGTCCGTCTTCCACCCCTCTCCATTATCCAGAATACCCATGTACTTATCCCAAGCACACTTAAAACCTGTGACTGTATTTACCCCCACCACCTCTACTGGGAGACTGTTCCAGTCGTCCACCACCCTTTCCGTAAAGAATCTCCTCCTCACGTTTCCCCTGAATCCAACCACCCCAACTTCATATTGTGACCCCTAATCTTACAGCAGCTTTTTCTCTGAAAATTACTCTCCTCCTACACCTCGTTTATTTCCTTTAGATATCTCAATGTCCATCATATCCCCCTGCTGCCTCCTATCACCTAGGGAGTACAAGTTCAATTTCCTAAGCCCCTCCTCATAGGTCTTCTGATGTAGGCCCTGCACCATTGTGGATGCCCTCCTCTGCACCATCTCTATCCTGTCCTTCTGAAGATGGGGCCTCCAGAACTGCACAAAGTACTCGAGGTGCAGCCTCACTGACAAAGTATACAGGGGAAGTATTACCTCCCTCCTTCTGCTGATGCCTCTCCCTCTGTATTCAAGCACTTGGTTACTGCCGCAGAAGAAGATACCTAAAGAAATCTATTGATCGGAGATGAATGTAATCTGTAAATCCAAGAATGGAGAGAATCCTCCCTCAAACCAGAGCTGGTGTAGGTAACATAGGGAGGCTCTCTCCCACTTTCAGAACGCCAGGTCAGTATGATTCGTAAGAAAATATTCTTGGCGTGAGATAGGACACAGGGGCAGGGGGTAGTCCAGCAGGAGGAGCTTCTTCTGAATGATACACTAGGATTTTATTTGATATTACATCCAAAAATTCACGGTGTGAGAGTGAGCCTCTGATGGCTCACAGTGATGCAGGGAGGCAAAGAAGACATGGTCAGGAAGGATCTCTCTCTACATCCTTGTCCATACTGTGGAGGCACCATCCCAGTGTCAGGAAATCAGAAAAAGTAAATGTGAGGCCCAATAATATATCTGCGGGTATGGATGTGCCATACCCCGCCTTGCTTGGAAGATATAATATCTGCAATTTAGTCCAAGGTCTTTGCCCAGCCCAAATAAAGCATGAGATTTCACGGTTTTTTTTTTTTGAAAAGAGATTCTCTGTTAGACAGGTGGGGATGTTTTGGAATAAATATAAGGCTCTCTGGAAGGTTATCATTCAGTCCGGACAACCTCTATACGTCTCAAGAGGCTGAGAGGGAGTGTATCCCAGTTTGCGATATCCTGGGTGAGCTGAGTTGTGAAGGGGTGATATGTTTTCTCTGGTAGAGTCTTCTGGGTGACGTGTTCTGTATACCCAAGTATTTTAATTTGTTTAGGTTCCAGTGGAATGGATAGGTCTCTTTTTATGTGTTGCCGGCGTATAGCAGAACGCAAGTGACTCTTTTGTACTATTTACATCTGGACACCCTACTAAACCCACGGAAATCTCAAACTGCTGGGATAGATTTTTCAGGTTATGTGAAATATAGAAGAATGCCACCCACAATGAGGGCTATGCGGTGCTCCTCTCCCCCCACCTGCACCCCAGTACCTGCTGGGTGAGCTCCACTGACTTGGGCTAAGGACTCTGTGTAAAGGGTAAAAAATAAGGACAACAAAGGGCAACCTTGCCAAATGCCGAAGCAGAGGGGGAAGCTGGGGGAGTGGTGTCCGGTTATCTTAACACATAACTGGGAGGAGGAAATGGAAATTACGTATCTACCGTAATTCTTGATCTTCTTGGACAAAGTCTCCACCCCTCATTCACATTGATGGGATCTATGCCGGAGGCGCTAGGACCCAGTGGGAACAAACTTTTTTGCAGGAGGGCCGGCGCCAGAGATGGAGCCATGAGGAGCAGTGCTGCGAGCCTCTGCTTGAGCGGCAAAGCCTATCTTGGCGTCGACCTTCCAACCGCCTCAGTACACCCCCCCCAAAACCAAAAACCGTACATAAGATAGTCCAGAAGACCTGTATAAGAAGGGTCAAGAAAGAAGTCTTCACAGCCTAAAGACTGAAGGAGTGAAGACCAACAACAGAAGTGAGCTCGGGGGATGGTGGGTGGGCGTGTGAATGAGTGGTGGAGACTTCGTGCAAAAGATCAAGAATTACGGTAGGTACGTAATTTCCATATCTTCCTGGACATAAAGCCTCCATCACTCATTCACACTAATGGGAGAGTACCGAGCTAATAATCCCCCGAGAAGGCGGCAGGAGAGACCAAGAGCTCACAGATTTAGGACAGAAGTCCATTAAGGATGGTTCGGCAAAAAGAAACATGTCGTCTGGCATGGACATCCAGGGCACAGTGTTTGACGAAAGTACGCACTGAGCTCCAGGTGGCCGCACTGCAAATATCTGCAATGGGCATGTTCCAGATTTCCACCAGGGATGCCGCGACCGCTCTAGTAGAGTGAGTGTACACTCTGCCTTCCAGCTTAACCTGCGCCATGGAGTAACAGTGGCGAAGGCATGCCACCAGCCATGCTGAAATGCATCTGATAGCGACAGGCTGACCCAGCCGGCTCTTGCTGAAGGAAACCAACAGTTGTTGAGCTTTGTGAAAATCTTTTGTCCTAGCTAAATAGAAACACAAACCTCTTTTGACGTCCAAAGAATGGAGAGAACGCTCCCCTTCATTTTGGAAGTTCGCAAAGTAAGTAGGAAGGATCAAAGGTTGGTTTAGATGGAATTCTGAAACAACCTTAGGGAGAAACTTAAGATGGGTCCTAAGAACTACTTTGTCTTTATGAAACACAGTATACGGAGGGTCTGTGACCAAGGCATGTATCTCAGAGACCCTGCAGGCTGAGATAATGGCCACTAGGAAAGCCGTTTTCCAAGTGAATAATTTCAACCCACAAGTAGCTAGAGGCTCGAAAGATTTTCGAGTAAGCATATGTAGCACAAGATTAATGTCCCAGGCTTCGACTGGACGTCTGATAGGAAGTCTGGTATGCAGAATTCACTTAAGGAGCCTCTTAACCACAGGTAACTGAGCCAGTGGCAAGGAAAATACTGGCTCATGATAAGCTGAAATGGCACAAAGGTGAACTTTGATTGTAGAGTATTGTAGACCTGAATTTGAGAGGTCCAAAAGGTACTCTAGAACTTTATTTGGTGGGCAGGAAAAAGGATTCAAAGAGGATTTTGCACACCAGAGCGAAAAACGCTTCCATTTGGCTGTGTAAGTTTTCCTAGTGGCTGGCTTGCGCGCAGCCAGAAGAATATCAAACTCTGCAGGAGACACTGAACCTGTTCACCTCTATCTCTTCAGGAGCCAAGCGTGAAGGTGAAGTGATCTCAGATTGGGATGGACCACAGGCCCCTGAGTCAGAAGGTTCATCTGAAGGAGAAGCAGTTTCGGAGGCATTTCCGACATACTGTTGAGTAACATAAACCGTATCTGCCGAGGTCAGAAGGGAGCAATGAGAATCATTTTGCTCCCCTGGGACTTGAACTTGAGAAGTACTCTCTGAATTAGAGGAAGAGGCGGAAAGGCGTATAGAAAGCATTTTGTCCACTGTAGCCTGAACGCATCCTGACAGAAAATGCCAGGCCCTGGATTTCTGGAACAGGAGAGAGGCAGTTTTGTGTTGAGTGGAGATGCAAAAAAGGTCCGGGTCTGGAGTTCCCCACTCTGCGAATAATGCCTGAACTACGGTTGAGTCAAGAGACCATTTGTGAGGATCTGTCTCCATTCTGCTGAGACGGTCTGCCAGTTCATTCTGCGCTCCCAGAAGGTAGGCCACTTGAATTAGAGCCTTATGCTCCGAGCACCATTCCCACACTCTCATCGCTTCCCTGCATAAGGGGTAAGAGTGAGCCCCGCCTTGCTTGTTGATGTAATACATTACTGCTTTGTTGTCCGATTGAAGGAGAATGTTCTTGTGACAGAGAATGTCCTTCAAAGCCCAGACTGCATAAAGGATGGCTCTCATTTCTAAGACATTTATGTGAAGCAGGGACTCGTCCTGAGTCCACGTACCTTGAGTGTGGAGAGTCTGACAGTGAGCTCCCAACCCTCTCAGGGACGCGTCCATAGTAATGGAAATCTGATGATCCAGAGGAGCACAGGGATACCATTCCAGAAGATTGTCCTCTTGCGACCACCAGGTGAGTGACTTCTTCAGAGATTCTGTCACCTTGATGAGAAAGGACTGAGGGTGAGTGGTTGGGGACCACTGAGTACTGAGCATCCATTGAGAGGTTCTCATGTGAAGGCGTTGTTAGGGTACAGTGAACACCGAGGATGCCATGAAACCTGGCATCCATTGCATCAAGATAGCTCAAACCGAGCTGTTCTGTCTGATGTATTGGGTCATCTGTAGGATATTGCTCCTTCTGTCCTCTGGTAGAAACGCTTTCACACAGGAGGTGTCCAGAAGGGTTCCTATGAAAATAAGCCTCTGGGAGGGCTACATCTGTGATTTCTTGAGGTTTAGCAGGACTCCCATGGACGTGAGAAAGTCTGAGGCCGTGGCAACAGCGTCGAGAGTTCCCTGCCTGGAAGGGCTCGCTAAAAGCCAGTCATCCACATATGGGAACACTTGCATTCTGACTTTTCTGAGATGCGCTGCCAGAACTGCACAACACTTTGTAAAAACTTGTGGTGCCGAGGACAGCCCAAAGGGCAGGACTCTGAACTGATAGTGCTGTCCCAAATCCACAAACTTTAGGTGTTTGCGATGCTTTGGATGAATAGGAATATGTTGGTAAGCATCCTGCATGTCCAGGGAGGCTAACCAGTCGTGTTGATGAAGCAAAGGTAACAGGGTCCCTAGCGATGATATTTTGAATTCCTCTTTGGGAAGAAACTTGTTTAATTTTCTGAGGTCCAGAATAGGGTGCATTCCCCCGGTTTTCTTTGGAACTAGAAAGTAATGGGAGTAGAACCCTGGGTTCCGTTGATCCAGCAGAACTACTTCCGCTGCCCTGTTGTTCAGAAGGCCTTGTATTTCGGAGGCGAGAAGCTCTGACTGAAGGATTGACAGCTTTGGCTGCCGCCTGGGGAGACAATCCGGAGAGTTCTCCGAAAAATTGAGGGAATACCCCTCGCGGATTATTCGAAGGACCCATATGTCCAAAGTTATAGACTTCCACTGGTTGTAAAATTGAGTCAGATGACCTCCCACCGCTAAAAAATCCCCCTCGGGCAGCTGAGGTGGTACTTGGGCCAGAAACTCAGAAGGCGGCACTGGGCACCTTGGGTCCTTGCGCCTTCTGTTGCATTTTCTTTTGAGGCTGAGGGGGTTGATTTTTATTAAAACCTCGTCTACCTCTGCCTCGAAAGGACTAACGGTTATGAAACTGACGTTTGTTAACACCCCTTCGAGAGGGGGGCCGAAGGAGGTCGAGCCAATTTAATGGCTGACCTAGTCTTTTGCGTGGCCTCTACAGCTTCTTCTACTTTAGGGCCAAAGAGATGCACACCATCAAAGGGCAAAACCATGACCTGTTGCTGGGCATCATTTGTGAAACCTGAAGTGCGCAGCCAGGAATGGCGATGGGCACTAATGCCCACCGCCGCTGCTCGGGAGGCAGTATCGAATGAGTTTATAGCCGATTTAACCTGTTGGTTGTTGGACTATGCCCCTGGTTATGGTTTGAAGAAGCTCTGAATTAGTGTTAAGACTCCAGTAGAGCTTCAATCATTTGTTTGAGCAAATGCCAAAGAATATACTCATATTGAGAGAAATAGCCCTGGCAGTGGGCAATACGCATACCCAGGGTGGATGCAGCAAAGACTCTCTTACCTAAAGTATCTATCTTACGAGATTCTTTGGTTATAGGTCGAGCTGTAGTAGTCTGAGAAAGGACAACCTTATCATTCTCTGCCAAGACTACAATAGGATCTGCAAATGCTTGGGAGGCCACAATGGGTCAATCATTGGGAGCAGCATACTTCCTATCTATGGACTTAGCCACTGAAGGAATAAGAGCAAGATTATTCCATACCATTTGAGAAAGCGTCTCAAAGGAGGGTTGTACCGGGGAAGTTAAATCCATAGGGATGTCCGCAACATGAAGGTACTGGCATCCTAAAAGCTTCCCAGGATCGATGCCCATAGTCTGGAAAGAAAGAGTGGAATTAAAATTTTTCGGCAGAGACTTAAATGACAGGTCCTTGACCACAGGCTCTATAACAGGATTAGATCCTGCTCCTTCCACATCATCACCCAGTCTAAGATCTGGGTCAGGCTCAATATCTCCTGACAGTCCAGGAGGGATTGTATGGATAGGAAAGGACTGAAAATCAGCAGAAAAAGAGGAAGGAAAAGAAATCGGAGAGGGGACTCCCTGAAGATTGGCAGAAGAAAAGCCCGGCCTCAGCACTGAAGAGCACAGCACCAAAAGGCCGCACGACACTGACAAAGCAGATGGCACCGAAGAACACGGCGTTGAAAAGCCGCACGGTGCTGAAGACTATGCTGAAAGGCCATACGGTGTTGAGAAACTCAACGGCACCGAAAAACCGCATGGTGCTGACAGGCGTAATGACACCAAGGACAGCGCCGGGAGGTGCCCCGGCACAGGAAACGGCAACCCGGCACCGGAAAATGCGCTGAGTGACCCACCAATGCCGATGGCGCCGAAACCAACCCAGGGCCCCGAAAATTAGAATTTGAGGGAAAAGATGTAAGAATACCAGGAAACAGAGGCATCGTTATGGCCCCCTGTGCCACAGCCAAGTGAGGGGGGAAAAACCTGAGTGCGGAGTCGATGGCACCGAAGAGGGCACCGCATGACTAGGGAGGCCCAATCACCCTGTCCGATTCCCCCGAAGAGCCAGAGGGCCCCCGAGTGACCGGGCCAGGCAGCTAGACCAGCCTCCGAGCCCACTGCTCCATAACAGCGGCCCACTGATGAAACTGCTCATCGGAAGCCCCACCAGAAGGTGGGGAAGGGTTCCAGTGTCAAAGAGGTCGGACATCAGAACCCAGCAACTCCAAACGAGGAGACCGGCAACTGACCCCAATGACCAATCGTCGACGCGCAGACATATCAGAGGGTGACCTCGAGTGATGCCTTCTCTTTTTTGACCTATGGGTCGAAGAACAGCTCGAGGCCGAATGGTGCAGAGAATGGGACCGTTTACTTTTATGGTTCCGGGGGGACCGCCCATCCCCCTCGGGTACTGGACCGTCCCTTGTCAGACCCCCCCCCTTCTGGAGAAGGTGGCGGACCAGACCCAGCCCAACTGACTGAATAGCTTTCATACAAAGTCTCCCTACCATCACCTGACCCACTCATGGTCAATTCATTCAATGTAGACTGAGACTTCTTTCTTTGACAAGAATAAAATTAATGTAAGAGGTACTTTATTCAAAAAATACTACAAAATAATAAACTGAAAACTATGCTGCTAGTTTGAAGTTGGACTCCCGGCAGGCGAGCGACGTCGTTACTGAAGTGCACTCGACGGCAGGAAAAAAGGAACTGAAGCGGTTGGATGGTCAATGCCGAGCTAGTCTTTGTCACTCAAGCAGAGGCTCGCAACTCCATCTCTGGCACCGGCCCTCCTGCAAAAAAGTTTGCTCCTGCTAGGTCCTAGCGCCTCTGGCGTAGATCCCATTAGTGTGAATGAGTGGTGGAGACTTTATGTCCAGGAAGATCAGATACTCTGAATAAGGGATTTAAATTGGAGCAGGAAACCTAGCCGCCCCAGAACAGCATACAGGCACAGCCAGGAGACTCACTTAAATGCCTTCTCTGATCAACGCCCAGAAAGAGGGACGAATTTGGGGAATGCTGCTTCTCGTTTACTATATATAGGGTTCTTCTTATGTTATCCGTGGTGGTATGGGATTGCACAAATCCAGTCTGTTCTAGTCCCACTAGTCCAGGGAGTAGGGCATCTAAGTGTCAAGCCACAATGGCCAGAAAATTTGTAATCAACATTTAGTGTGGAAATCAGATGACAGGAAGAACATAGCTGGGCGTTTTTTACCTGGCTTCAGAATTACTGATATTAGCATAGGACCAGAAGAGTGGGGGCGACTACCCCTCCTGGACAGCATACACAGCTGCAAGTAGTGTAGGGATGATCCGCTCCTTGGATTTCTTCAGCAGCAATCTCTTAAATAGAGAAATACAGCTCTATCTCAGACAGTGTTAACGCTATTTGTGATGGTACGTCAACTACACAACCTGTGTGATAAATACTATGAGGGCAGCACACTGGAAGCTCGAGCACAGCTCCAGCCTGTGTGTGTGCAAATTAGACAGATGTGCTTATGATAGTACGTTCAAACATGTGCAAAGCGTGCTTGAGCAATTGATGTTGAACTATACCCCCTGTGAGTGCAGAGCAAACTGTAAACAAAACCCCTGCAGGCTTATAAAAGGCATACAGCTAGGGACGATGAATAAGCATCTGACACATTTTACAAGAGTAAGCAATCTTTCTGCATGGTGCAAAAGTGTTTGCTCCCGAGATGCAAATCACCATACCGGAATGTTACCACATAAATAATCTCATTCTTTATGCAAGGTGTCTACACTGCATTATCTTTCAATTATCTGAAAAACATACATGTCATGATCAAGGCATTGCTCCTTGGAGTTACTAGAGGCTAGCCACTCCTTAGTACAGAGGATGACAGCAGACCGTAAACAGGAGCCTTGTGTAGTTACAGTACGCCATTTTCTTCAGTAGCTCAGGGCAGCAGAAACTGTTGGTGGTAAGATAATGTGTCTGGATTGCAGTTCATGGCTTAACAACAGCGCACTATCGTGACTGTGTGCACCAATATCCACAGGGAATAACATGGACCAAGATAACAAAAGGCATACAAACAATTGAAAGTATTACACAACAGCTAAGGTTACAGAAATATCTGTACCATTCAATATGGCTCCCATTTATGAACTATCTGGAAGAAGTGGAGAAAACTCTGGTGGCGAGCCTCTTGCTGATCTAACAGGAGAATACAGACGAGGTGGGGGGGCGAGGACAGAGAGGAAAGGAAAAGCCCAGATAAAGGAATAACAGGAAAGGTAAGGGGGGAGGAGGCAGGCTGCACAAGTATACCATGCTGCTTGATTATTAAGAATTATTAAATTACAGAGACAAGTTCATGTTTGTATCTATTTGTATGCTGGTTTGTTATTTATTATGCCAAACTGTTTTTTAAATAAACTTCAAGTTCAAATAAATATCCACAGGGAATGTATAGAGCACACCATATAAAGTTCTGCTTGCATGGACCTTCACCTGGAAAAACAAAATAAATAGTACAGTGTTACAGCAAACATAATAGAAGCAGGGCTACACTGGACTGATTCTGCACAATTCAATGATGTCAACCCTAGTGATATTGTTATACAAAACCCTGGTCAGGCCTCACATGGACTACTGTGTGTAGTTCTGGAGACCACACCTTCAAAGGACATTAACAGGTTGGAGAAGGGCAACTAAGATGGTACAGGGCTTGCACCACAAAACTTACGAGGATGGTCTGCTACAAGTGGTGGGAGCAAGAACTGTCGCTGAATTTAAACATGCCTGGGGCAGGCATAGGGGAACCATTGAGGTATAGCAGTGCGAGGGTCAGAAGCCGTAATCAAGTACAGGGCTTGGGGCAGACTAAATGCGCCCAGTGGTCCTTATCTGCCGACAGTTTCTATGTTGCATATCAAATGGCTTATTATGCCATGTACTTTTGTTGCACACATTACCTGTGGGTTCAGCAGTGCATCTAGGATGGATGAATGTTATATATACACACACACACACACACACACACACAGTTTCTTGTCTGTACTATGCCATGCAGCGACCCTCCACAGCCAATTATGGATGTTTGCAAATGTCTACATCCATTATTACTTTGTTAAAAAATGCTTTTCAGGCCTCCCTGTTGACCCAGCAGCAGGGCGTTGCACTGCTGTGCTGAGGACCCATGTTCGGAAGCAAGCCCTTGAAGTGACATTGAGGGAAAGGCCAAGGCTGAGATAGCTGCCCTTGGCAGTACAGTGCAGTGCATCTCGGTTGGGAAGGGTTGGCAGCAGACTCCGCCACCACAGCGACCTCTGCAACTGGGCCATGGAGCTTGCTCCTGCTGCATGAGGAAGCTGCGGCTGTGCAAGGCTGAGACAGGCATCATTCCCACAAAGGGAGGTGAAAGGAGAAAAACTGAGGGGAAATAAAATGAGAGACTCTGGGTCCATGTTGTTCTGTCTGCCCGCCACCGCCTGGACCATCGATCCATACTGCATTATCCTCCAGGGAGGGATCTGGATCATGCGATTACCAGGTGAGGTGGAAGCCAGTCGAGGGGGTCGCAGGAACAGAACAGAGCTGGCCTGCCAGAGTTCAGCCAGAGAGAAAAAGCAACACAAAAAATGCTTTTCAAAAACCTAAAAGTTGCACTGTGCAAAACTGCACTTTCAAATGAGTCTGAATGTGGCATCATGCATTGTATTCATGCATCTGCCTTTCAGTAGCATGTGTAGAAGTCCTTACTTTGCAGTGTGGAGCAAACTAATGATGTGTATACGCATCATTTCCTCGTGCTAGCTAAGATGGAAGCACTCGGGTAAATGCAGGCGCTCTCTGCAATAGAGAAGAGAATCAACAGTGCAACTTCGTAGGACAGGTGGCAATCAGTTATGGAACAGCGGCGGACCAAAGCAGTGTGCACCATTGAAGGCAGGCTGGTTCAGGCACGGGGAGGGGGGGGATGTTTCCTATTGATCTTGGGATTACAGAAGCAAAAGAGTAAGGGTTTAAACATGGATATTAATAAAGGATGGACTTTGGCATTTGGGCTGGTCTGGAGCTTGGACATAGGGATTGGGACATACACCAGACCACCAAGTATTTCATCTGTTATATTGTTCATGACAGAGTCTGGCATTTTTGGCACAGAGAGAGTGCAGACAATAAAACACGATTTTGGCAGGTTTAACGTGACAAATAATCAAAACCAAACACTAATGTGTATTTATAAAAATAATGCATGTTAAGTCGTGATTTCAATCATTTTGGTGAAAGAATGCAAAAGGGCAGAATACAAAGCACTAAAAGACTACTTAAATTATTAAGACAGCAATGTAGCTCTCTGCCTCTTGCTCCAAAGACCTAATCACAGAAGACGTTTGACGGCCATGTTTTTTGAAAAGGATAAGCTATTGTTTACATTCCTCAAATGCAACAACACTGCATTTAATGTTCATTATATAAATGCAGTTTTAGCAACATTGTCAACAGCAGCCTTTCCTTTAGGTCTCTATGAAGGCTTTTTTTTTTTAATGTTTTTTGGGCAAACTAGATTGTTTACTTACTCTTTAAGACATGCAGCAGGAACAGAAAAATAACCTGCCCCTGGCACACCCTAAAACAACGGCAACAGCAAAGTCAAGTCTCTGGCTCACAAATCTGTGCTTATGCTGTGGTTTCCAGAACACAGTGCTGATCTGATTTGTCCAATCCTGGATAAAGCGGCTTTGTCCGCTCTTAACGAGATCAGCATTAGTAAAACAGGGTTTATCCACGCTGATCAGAGATGGATTAGATACTGAAACTTCAAGCCTAGGAGTTTGCATGGTAGGGGGGGCTGTCAGGGACATTAAGTGGCACACAAAGTTACTAGGCATAAAGGACAATAAAGCAAATATCCTGCTTCTGATCCAAGTATGCAGCACATAAATCAGTAACAGCCTGTATGAAACACATCAGTTTTATTAATGCACATGCAAAGGCTCCTCAGTTACATGTGTTATGTGTAACCCCCACCTCCTCCCCATAATAAGAAATGCATCAATATATTTCTTTATACCTGCACTAAGTATACAGACTTCAACTAGCTTCCCCCCACCCACTACAACAACAAAATAAAGACAAAATCGCTGGCTTTCCATAGTATATAAACTAATCAAACAACATGTCCCCCAATGTCCCCTGTACCTCTAACACACATCATAGAATGGTAAATATCTTATTGCACAATCAGAGGTCCATCTCAAACACAAGGTTAACAACTCAAAAACCAAACACACACTACGGGCTAATGACCATTCAGGCAGATGCTGCCAGAGCCTGGAATTACATCCCTCTGGAAAACAGAACACCAACAACCTAAAACAATTCAAGTCCAAAACTATCCCCTCTCTCTCTCTCTCTCACCAGCACAGATGTGATTGTCTCTACTTGTAAATGATTCACATAAGATTAATCAACGACAAGAGGCGGCTCTGCCGTGGATTAATGCACGCTGGGGTTGGTGCTCAAGGCACAGCCCCAGAGGTCCAAATCACCAGCGGCATTAATCCCTCGGCACAGCCCGGACGCTGAAGGCGACACGCGCTTGTAACATAGGCTTGTCGCAGCGACAACCGAGCCTATGTTACCGCATCACCCCAGCAAGCAGCATGGTCGTGCAGGAGCCCTACGGGCAGAGGACACGGGAGAGAGGTCGTGCAGCAACGGCTATTTGTAAAACTGCAGCTCTCAGTGCTAAAGTCCATATTAGGTTTTTATAATGGTCTCAGTACAGCTGTGTGTGTGTGTGTGGGGGGGGGTGCACCATAAGCGCTGCATAGTGAATTAACATCACCGTTTGACAACTAAACAAATCCGCACTAATGTTACTCACATACATCATCTGCTCCCCTTTCACCATAGCTGAAGTCCTCATAGTGCAGTGATGTCTTATTGATCATAATTTATTCGATCTACAGAATACGCTGCATCCTGTTTTCCTGTTGTCTGTAACAACACTATAATAAACCAACTTAAATAATATAAGTACGTGACAACTGCCCATTTCGAAAAGAATATCTTCTGCCACCTTTTATTTCAAAAGGGCCTTCACTTTTCGGCTGTAAGAAAAAACATCTCCCCACATTGTGAAATGTGGAGGCAGGCAAACGTTCAAGTTTTACTTTAAATTAGGCAGCAGCTCTTCTGATTACTTCCAGCTGAGTTAATCAGTCAACAGAATAGACCAATGACAATCTGTTCTGCAAACGTATACACTTTTACCTGCATAGCAAAATAATGCAATCACTAAACAGAAACCAGGGGGGCTCGCGGTAGTGACAGAGCGGGCTGATACCCTCTGGTGCCTCCATGGCCACAGCTGGTACTGACCGAGCGGGTGTTACCTGTGGGTTAATACCCGCTCAGTTTCTGTCAGTTGTGGCACTTCGGCGAATCCGTAGGCTCCATTCCGGCGATCTGCAGTGAGCCATGTTACAAAGCCTATCATTGTACACTAATGTTAAGCATGTTAAGTTTACCTGGACTTTTGGTACATCTTTTATACCTTTAATGCACTGTAACTAGCAGTTAAATACAGGACACACTGTAAACTGGCTTGTTCTACTGTGTCTCAGTCCTGAACAAAAATGAAGCTCATTTATTTATACGGCAGACTGAAGGAGACTATGTACTGTACAATTACTGACAAACTCAAAGTCATATCGTTGATTTTACTTTGCAAGGAAAACTATTGTTGAGAGCAGGGAACATGACTGGTGCTGTGTGGTGCCAACTCAGGTTAGAGTGGGACTCGGCACCATTCATTTGTATGCTTTCAATGCATGTGAGCAGTGCAGAACCACACCATAACGTGTGATGGCACCTCGCCCCACCTGCTACATTTCCCACCAGCAATCTTAAACTTAATGTGGCACTCAAACAAAACAAAAAGTTATTTACTTGCAAAAGCCTTAACTGGGAGTAAGGCTTGGGGGGCGGGGGGTTAGGAAAATAGTTTTCCTTTAATAGCAACTGTCAACTACCTGACAAGTAAAGACAATACATTCATAAAATGGAGGGAGATCTAGTGGAAGTCTTAGTTTATCACAGAACAAGACTTCTATGCTGAGAAGTCAAGCCGAGATATTAAGCAATATTATACAATGGCAAGAAAATTTCCTGGACTCTGATTGGTCAGTGTGTGCCTGATACAGTGATATTACACAATAACATCACTGCGCTGATTTTTTTGGATGAGCATATGGCTAATATGGATTTTTTTTTCAGAAACAAAGATATACTGCCTCACTAAAAATCTACTAAAAACATTTTTATTTTTGTTTTGTATAACCGCAATAAGGCACTCCAAGGTGTGTGTATCATGTAATAATTACTGGCTTCCCCTTTTTTCCATAGGGAAACCGTGGCGTAATTTGCCATTATAAAGGAGCGTTTATAACGGCAAACACGTGCACGGTTTCCCTTACTCTGCGCATGCGTCCTCCTGTCTTCCTGCCATTCCGACGCTGTCTGCTTTCCTTTTCGTCGAATTGTGAACCGCCACTTGAACTCGGCCGTAAGTGTTTTTTACAACGTAAATTTTCAAAATTTATACTAAAACAAACATATGCCTGCCCTACCAAATAAAAAAGTAAAAGATGTGTCACTCCTGATGGCAACCACGGACCACGCACTGAAACTGGACCACGGTCTCAGAGCAACAGCTTTTTAATTTACATATTTGCTGTGGCAAAAAAGGGAAACCCAGCAATTATATAAAATAAAAAAATGGGTGGGGTGTGGCAAACTCTGGTTACACACACCCTCGGAAATTAGATGGCGAATAAACCCTCGAAGCCGCCTCGCGCGTTTATGTATTTAACCCCTTGGTGTGTGTAAACTTCTTGTTACACACCCCACCCATACCTTTATTCTTTCAGATGATCTGCACACACCTGGGGTGGTGGAAGCACTCTGCTTCGCCTCATGCTTCAACCCACCCCAGGAGTGACGTTATTACACGATAACACACACCTTGTCGTGCCTTATTGCTTAATTATAGCACATGGAAAACTGCAAACACAAAAAAAGTGTTGCACTTCTATTTCAAACTTCTGGGAACAGGTCATGCAAGGAACAGGGATAAGACATAGACGTGTACACGTAGTAAATTTCCTGATAATGTTCTCAATGACTCCAGGTGTTAAGTTCGGTTTCATGAAGAGCCCCACACATTCTTCACGACAATTCTCTGGAGTCTCTCTCCCGGCACCATGGATAGATTTACAAAGATGGAGATCCTATGAACGCCGTTCTCATGGTACAATATACCCACACAGTATTCCCTGCTGTAGCATTTTACATTTCCACTTTAAACCAGCTCTGTGGCTGGCAGCGCAATCGCAGAGCCACTGCTCATGATGCTGGAGATCCAGATCCAGGAATGAGTCTGGATTGGAGGGCAGGACAGAGGGGGAGGAGGATTGAGTGTCTCTAAGGACAGTTTCCTCTTCCAGGGAAGGAGGGGCCAGCCCCCACTGCAGTACTGCCACACAGGGGATGACAGGTCATTGCACAGTGGAAGGCAGAGTGGGAGGGCAGACACCAGCCAAGCGTGCGGCAAGGTGCTGTTGAGCATGCCCCCAAATTCAGCCGCCTGCATCATGCTGATGCCAAACGGGCTGGAAGAAAACCAGGGAAAAAAGGCCCTAGCATGGCAGATGATGAGTCTCAATACAGCTGGACCCTGCACCGCCACAAGCAGCACCTCCTGACGATGCACAAGGACTGAGAGTGAACCCCCCCAGCAAGGCTCAATGGTGGATGGCACTACAGGTAGAAGTATCTAGACCTGGTGATACTTGGGTGCTCCTGAGGGAAGCAGCTGCTGGAGATCAGAAGGGAGCATAAATGAGCCAGCTCACTGGTGCAGCGGCAAGGCGTCCGCTTGCCACTCTGACAACTCAAGTTCGGAAACGGACTCAGAGGTCAGAAGGCCAGCTGGGGGGAGAAGGATTGAGCATCCAGGAAACAGCTCTCCTTCTCCAGTGAGGGGGTGAGTGTCCAGCGCACTACGGATCCCCTGTCGGAGGCCGAGGGATCCGTGGCAGCCGGCACCTGGATTAGTAGGAGGTGGGATAGACGGGTTCGTCCAGTGGATGCCACTGCATATCCCTCCTCCCAGGGAGCACAGCATTTCAATATGGTCCCACCAATGACAGATGATGCCCCACGGCAAACCCCTCACCGCCAACTGGACTCCCGCTACGGGGTCACTGATTAAAGTCTGCCAGTCTCTCCCGACAGCCCCACCCCCTGGGGGGAGCCAGGGGGGTATGGGGAGTTGGGAGCCTCTGGGTGTGTAGGGGCGAAGCATGTGACCGGTGGGGCTCAATGGCAGGCCGCCAAAACCAAAACAAAAAAAGAGGGCATAAATAAGTAAACAAAGACTGCTCCCAGCTGTAAAACTGGGTAGGAACAAGACCCCCACAGGAAAGGAGGTGTCTGCCTCTCACTTCAGCTATCCTGGACGAATACTCTCAAAAGCAAATCCTAGTACATTCAAACTGATTTTACCAGGATTGACACCATTGTGTATGCAGTTTTCCAGCCATTCATGGCAAAGAAAATCATGCACGTTTTCTACACTGCAACTAAATGCAAAGATGCAAGCCAAAAATATGTTTATGTTCTAAAAGTACTGGGAATATCCGGAGGAGAGAGGAATTCTAAATAAAGATGAGGTCAGGATGCAAGAAACTTAGCAGACCTTTAGCAATGCCATATGGTGCATGGGATGTGGGAAACATTCTGGGATGACGGCACTGTCCCTGATGAGAGGACTTCAATGAATGAAAACATTTTTGTAACAATTTATTTACCCAGTATAGCCCAGCATAGGTGCAGTATCTGTGTTTTTTTGTTTGTTTGTTTTTTAGAGGAGCCCTGCTTTTACCTGTTTTTTCCACCTGGGTGAGCTGGAACACTAGGTTAAGTTACTTGCAATGGGACAAGCAAACAGAGTAGGTGGCTTTGGTGGGAGTGGAGCCTGTGTTCCCCAATTTACAGTGCTGCACTCTAACTACTAGGATATCCTGTTTATCTCCTGAAATTACAAGTGATCTTGGGCTGGCACATATGATAGTTTAAGTGTGCCTGCATCAAGTTCACAATAAACGTTAACCTTTGCTATGCTATTGACTTCTATACATGTCCTAAATTTCTATACATCCTAAATCTACTGGTAGCCTAAGGGTTGAAACGTATCCTCATTCTGGCTGGCCTGTTAATGCAAGGATTGTACTAATGCTCCCAAAGCAGACAACCTGTGTACGAGAGTGGGCTCGATGTTGCTGGGGCCCAGCCGGCGAGGATGATAAGCTTCCCAGAGGATACTTTCCTCTTTCGGGGCAGGTGAATTCCATTCTCCCCCACAATACTGCCACCTGGGTGACCAAAGGTCGTAGTGTAGTCAGAGGGCCGAAGGGAACACTGTAGGTGCCAGTATATTACACGCTTTGCATGCGCACCCCCGATGCCATGGCACATAACCATCCCTGGGGAGATGGAGAACAAGTGAAAATGGCCCCAGCTTTGCAGACAAAGGACCATGGTATATCAGGGCCCTACACCCCCCACTGCCCGGTGACACACCACAGCTCAGAGGTAACTCTCACCTACCCTGTCCCCACCTGGGGGACAAGCCAGGGTACATGGATGAATGGCAGCCACTGGTTAGGGGGTGCTGGAAGTCAGGAAAGTCATGGGTTGCTCCGGAGGGAAACAGAAGCTGGAGGCTGGAAGGGGGTATAAACAGAAAGTATAAAAAAAAAAAAAAAATAAGAATTCTCACCCTATGAATACTGAACTGCAGCCCATGCTGAAATAAGTGAATATTTATACTCTCATTCCAGAAGTTTAGTTTAATTTACTCACTGCAACCTCATAAGAAGCTAAAGCTCTTACAAAAATATACAAAACGTTACTCTAGTACAAAACACGCACATTGCTCACAGAAAAGGGGGCAAACCACCACCTACTCCGCAAACACATATCACACTACAGTCCTTCCCTGTAGAACACAATCTTCCCCTGGTATTTAATCTGCTGCCATATAGTTATGGTTAAAACAGAAATTAAATGTTTTTACTGAACAGCGAAGGTAAGTGCAGTCAGGGGTCTGCTTCTAGTGCAGGCTTTTTTTTTTTTTTTTTTTTTTTTTTAAAGTTCAAGGCCACCACAACTGCACTGCATACCACAGACTAAAGCTGCCCTAGTGTGACAGAACTTGGGACTGACAAACAACTCTGGTCTTTCAATGATGGCTCATTCTTCTTCAGCAGGCAAAGTCTTAGTGCTCTGGTTTTGTCTTACTAACATACATTGTGGAGCCCTGTTATAAGAACGTCTTGAATTTACTGACTTACTGTTTGTTAACCAGGTTGACTCATGCACAGGACTTTAAAATGACGTATTTTAAATTGTATTTTGCGTACCTGTCTGTCTAAGAGTGACCCCAGCAGACAAGTACCACACACGAAACATAAGCTGGACGTACTGTAGTAAACAAGACATACAAAAACATGAAACACAAAACAAGGGGGAGTTCATCCCGTCTGCAGGTTTCAAGATTTAAAACAGTTTACTGTTGTCAACTATGACCAGGTGCAGGTTTAAAGGACAACTACACAGCAACTATTGGCAGTAAAGGTAGGAGTGCTGTGCTGGCACAATATTGACAACTATTTTATAACTGGTGGATTTAGTCCCATTTCATCGCTTTTGAAACTGCCACTGCGATTCAGTTGTAAAGTAGCCCCCCCCTCCCCCGAGAGTGCTAGGTGTCTAATACTGTATCCATCTTGTACAATACAATGTTTCAAAGGCCAGCGATTGCTCCAGTTTGTGGACCGTCATATTTATCTTTTTTATTTTTATACTTTATGTTTATTGTATTGACAAAAACATACAGCTTCAATCACTTACAGTGGATATTACATTTTCATATTTTAGAACTGGGAGGGCGCCACTCCTCTTAATACATAAAATATATGCATCCACAGTAATAAGATACGTCATTGGAGGGGTTCCTTATAAAATACAAAGATATAAATTTAAACATTTTAGACTGTGTAGTGAGCCCAGGAACTGCATAGTATTGTACAGTAAAACAAAGTCTTGAGTCCCAGAATCCTGTCCCTTCAAAGGGGACAAGGAAAGTTCACTATGCTTTTCCAAAGTATTTGCACCAATGTGCCATCCTAAAAAGAAGATACAAACAGCTCCTTCCCCAAAAAACTCACATTAAAGCATAAATGTGGCTATATTTAAATCGTAGTACATAATCCAGTCGGTTAGTCACTTTATGCCATCAAATCAATACCATCTTTCATTTAGTAAAGCGCCTTAATTTCAAACTAATTAAACCGAGCCTTTTAATTTACTCATAGCAGATTACTATGTAAAGTTTCAGACCTGCGTTTTAAACTATGCCCCGTAAATATAGCAAGGGACAGTAGAAGTACAGCGACCAAACATTCAGCTTTTCTACTGTAATATTTCCAACTGTATTTTCAAGTAATACAGGAAATAGGCAGATTAACCTTAGATTAACTTTAGCTAAAAGATTTTCTTGAGTTATTCTTTTCACTACCCAAGCATTTATGGTAACTTACTTAAATTAGTACTTTACAATTTTTTTTCAAGTGTGTTCTTCCTCCGAGGAGGATTCTTCTGCTGAAGCAACAGTCGATCTTCTGGGAGTATTTCTCCAACACCACTTCATGGCTTCGGTTGGGTCTGAAAAGACAAACTCGCCGTCTGTGTACTATCCAAAGTCGGGCCAGAAAGACAAGGCCATGTGGAATCCCCAACTCCCTCAGTAACACTCTGGCACCATCAAATTTCTTGCGCTTTTGGCATGTCTCGTAGCCCAAGTCTGGAAACATTCTTATCTGCTGTCCTTCATGGAGTAACGTTTTCTTCTGCCTGGCCATTGTGAGGAGATAGTCTCTGGATCCCACGCCGTCTGTAACGATTACCACAGTTCTTGGGGTTTCAGGATCATCGGGTCTGCCTCTCACTGCAACTCGGTAGGCCTTTTGGAAGCGCTTCACCGTAGGGGCTCTCTCTTCGCCCAATTGCTGCGTTAACCACTCCTGGACAAACAACAACAAGTGATCTCCTTCAGATTCTTCTTCCAAACCTAGTATCCGCAGGTTCTATGCGCAAGCTTGATTCTCCAAAGTCTCCAATCTATTTCTCAGGTGTGTATTTTCTTTAATAATCTGTGTGACGGCACCCATTGTTGCATCTGCCCTTTTAGTGGCTTCATGGGAGGCTAGAGTAATTGACTCTACTGATGTCTCAACAGTAGTTACTCTTATTTGTTTGCGTATCGAATTTGTTTGAAAGTCCGGTAACTGAGGCAATGAGTTTAGTTTTGCTCCTACCATTTGTAAGGTTTCCTCAATGGAAGCATTGTCCTGCGTTGTTTCCTGGCCTAATGTAGCCCTCGTGGTGGGAGTTGTAGGATTTGTTTTTTGCTTAACTCCATCCCCCACCGCTCTATCTTTACGAGGGTTGCCCATAGTATTGCTTGAGTCTGTATCTCTCAACCTCTGTCGAAAAGAAGGCCCTTTCTTCCAATTTAACTTCAAATTTCTTGTATAAATGAAGATAGTAGGGCAAAGCTACATCTTCAGGCTTCCATTTTGCTCTGGCTCCACAGCGCCCCATCCCCCCCAGACCGTCATATTTATCAATATGTAAGATGTGCACTTGTCTTCCATTTTTTTCCTTTCATATTATCTCATTCGCAAACTGAACTGAGATACATGGTTTTGAATTTCCTGCTTTTGCTATACTCACCGTGAAAAAATTAAACACCTTAATGTGGTGAGATGCCATTTACCATCAGAACCATGTGCTGGCACCATCCTAATACAACCATAATATGAACCCACTAAACAGTAACCTCAACAAAAGATTTTTACAAATTGCTACTGACAGTTGTATTTACTGACTTGAGTCATTAATTACAAAACTAGTGATAACATCAGTTCTAAAATATCTGGGGGACTTTAAAATACACAGATGAGGAATCTAAGGATGTCAGAAAGACACTGTTACTAACAAATGTTATATGTTCCTGTCTTCCTCCCAGGCCCCTGCAGCTGGCTAACCTTAACACGAGTTCAGCAGCTAACTTTTGTTTGGGGGCAGGCATTTAGGAGGGTAAGGGACTGCAAATTTGCTCCAAGGACTCTGCCACCTGATCCCTTCCTTGAGTGGGCTCCCAGCATGCCCCCCCCACCCCCAACGCAGGCATTATGTGATGGATTAGTTTGGAAAGCGTGGGGGCGGGCTCAATAAAATTCAATAAGGGCATCTTTTAATAACTTTATATATATATATATATATATATATATATATATATTTTGTCTTTCATTTTGCTTTCTCTACTCCCTAGTTCGCCTCCACTTCGGACAGCCCCCACCCGCCCGTCCACCCACCTTCTCATGGGCTTGCACCTTAAACACCATTTGTGAGACTACGCTGGAGTAGGAAGCATGAGCCTGTGGAGGGTCCATCACCTACGGCAGGCCAAATTTTTCCATGTTTTCACCCCAGGGCCCTGAAGTGCAGTAACGCACACCATGTGTACTTGCTCTTGGCATCTCTCAGCAGGTCCTCTCCCCTAGTTCTGCTCCCTCTGTGATGCCATACTGCCTTCACCAGATGGCAAGCAATACCTGGACACAGTGTTCACCCTCCCTAAGGGAGAACAGTAGTCCATGTGATGCACAATCCCCACCTTCTATGGCCGGTCACAAAGTGGCTCAAGTATGTTCCAATCCCAGGTCATCAGCAAAACAAGCAGTACCTGACTGGCTTTTTTATTTTTTTACACACACACACTCACTTCTGAGATCCTTTTAGGTCAAATCAATAAAAACCTCTCAACAAATAAGGCACTGACTACACTAGGACAGCCTCTTGAAAAAAATTTTTCTATATGCTTTTTATACTCCCCCGGCCGGCCAGCATCTGCCTGACCTATGCTCCCAGCTGTCATCCGATCTGTCCCCCAGGACTTACCATCCCCCATGTTTCCCCCTGGCTTACCCACCAGGGTGGGGCCTTGGGGGGGGAGCCCATCACCCCCCCCATATCAGAACTTGAGGGTCAGTTTCCAGGGACTTCTGTCCCCAGTGTCGTCTCCCCAGCTTACCCCCCAGGGTGGGGGAAGTGAGGGACTGGTTGTCCCCTCCAGAACCTGAGGCTCAGTGTCCAGGGTGCGCCACAAGGGGATGGTGCGAGACCCACGAGGCAAGGTGAGCAGCATACTGCCCAGCCCAGTTTTCTGTTTTTCTAGATGGGAGGTGTGGCATGCATTGATGTCAATGGCGATACACCAATGTCTGCCTCACCCCCGCCTGTAGAGGTGAGCACTGGTGGTCAATACTCCTGGCCACCACTAGAGGTCCATCGAGTGACAACAGTGGACCTACCCTACCCCTGGAGGAGAGCAGTCCCTAGGATGCTCCATCCTCTTCCTCCTCCATCCCCCGCCGGCCAGCCCTCCGACTACCGGGTCTGTTCCCAAACCTGGATCATCAGCGCTGCAAGCAGAAGTGCTACCATTGCACCGTGGGCCAGCCCTGAAACATTTTTTGGTAAGTAAATAAATCTGGTTCATCTAGTTTACAGAGTTACTGACACCTCACAGAAAATTTTACAAAACAATTGGATACAATTCTACTTGCATTCCATTTATATTTTATATATTTCTCCTTCCCATAATTTATTACTAAAGAAATGTGTACGAACATATGATTGTTGTCCCTTACAGCTCATTTTGAGTTCATCTGCCTATATAGCTTTCTCCCTACTTCAAGTCATAATCCTCTGTTGTGACATCACAATCTGTTGCCATGGGAGTAACTGTGAGGTCACAATCAGTGCTCTATCACTTCAGGTAGGGAGAAAAACAGCAGGAATCGAACTCTTCAGGAGCAAAGATCCTGTTTTCATACAGACGACCTCACTACTAAATAATGGGGAGGAGGAATACAGAACTAATAGGAAATACAAGCTGGACAGTGCCTAAATATTATATTTTGTTAAAGTTCTCCTGAACGTGTCACCAACTCTTTAAGTGATAGCTGATAATTACTGCCTTCTGTTTGTCCTCTTAAGAGTCAACATGGTATGCTCAGGAAAAAGATCCAGCATCATGGCACGTACATCTCTGCACTCATTTATTGTGTATAGCCGGCTACCACTAGGGCCATATTTCATCTGTTGCCTAAACTACATAAAACTACACACTAAACAGCACTGCAAGTTATCTTGGAGAGTGTTATAACTTATGTTAAGCTGTACGGTATTTTGTTTTTAATGAAAAACCTGCGAGAGGCAAATTTTTGAACAACTTAATAATGCATTTTAAACCCAAAGACCCGTGAAGTTTAAAAATGCAGTCTGAGCACCAGCACTTTGGTGTAGTGGTGAAGATGCACCACCACCCAGGTTCAGGAATGCATAAGATGCGGGGTGGTGGAGGATGGTAGCGTATCTACAAGGCGGCTCTCTCCTCCAGGGGCTGAGCCCTGCTGTATAAGTACCACCTGGTGGTGCCCAGGAGTCAAAACCTAGTGTGGGACAGCAAGGGGAGGGAAACATGATGGCTTTGTGGTATGCATGCCAGTTGCATAAGTGCACCACATATTCACAGCCAGATATCTCAGGGGATTACAGTAAACAGGAAACCCCTGGTACCAAGAGAAAGACGTTGGCGTGCTCAGGCTTCGCACCACCCACCCAGCATGAAGAAGCTGACCACCACTGACACCAAATTCAGAGAAGACAGATACTGACCGCCATGAAGGCCCTACCACAGGAGGCTTCCCCATGGGGTAGGTAAGGTGGAAAGGAGCTCCCAGAAATCCAGGTCTGTGATGGTACTGGTTAGAGAAATGCTAATCAAAAAAAAAAAAAAAGAGGCAATTTGTACACATTTTCATAGTAAATTTAAGAATTTCCAAAAATTTCACTGAGAATCAAAAATACCATATATATTTCATTTGTAGCCACCCCCGACTAAAAGAAGGTTAAAGAGAGGCCAAAAAAAAAAAAAAAAGTAGATTTCGTCAAGCTCATCTGGTTGATCAATTTTATTTTTACCCTTGCAGTCAAATAGGGATGTCACAATATCAAACTGACTATAGCAACCTTTGTGTAAGGATTGTAATAATGTCTATCATTGCAAATTTTAGGAAAACGGTAAAAATC
Source organism: Neoceratodus forsteri (assembly GCA_016271365.2). Lineage (NCBI taxonomy): Eukaryota > Metazoa > Chordata > Ceratodontiformes > Ceratodontidae > Neoceratodus > Neoceratodus forsteri. The sequence goes on from CM057450.1 coordinate 119,918,141, forward strand.
TTAAGTGGGGCAATGTGAGGAATCAGGATTCTCAGTCACACCTGGCTGAGGAACGGCTATGGCAACAGCAGATACGAGGGCCGGCCCAGTGGCGCTGAGGGTTGAGGCGCTGTGTGCCACACCAGCAACCCAGGTTCAGGAACGACCTCAGGCCATGGGGGGTTAAGCTGGGGCAGGAGAGGACTGAGCGTCTGTAGGACTGCTCTCCCTCCTGGGGTGGGGGTGGGCACTGTCTTCTATAGCCTGAGCAACATCTGGTGACAGTTGAATCGGTGCTGCCATGGAGACCATAACAAAGGGGTATGGGAACTTTGGCAGACATCCTGTGGGTGGGTGTGGGAGTGCGCTTGCGCTCAACGCGCACTGGATGTAATTGCACTTCCGAGCTCCCTGGGAAAGCAAGAAGAAAAAATTACTCACCATAGTAATGTTGTTTCTTCTAATCGAGTACTGCTGTATTCAGACACAATGCAGTTGGCCCTAGCACTTGAACTGCCCCGAAGAGGAAAGAGTTAACTCTATGCAGAAGCATAGAACGTTGAGCTTGAGCTCGGTTTTCAAACCTCTGCCTGTGGTACTTCCCAGTGTAACAGTCAGATTCTTGCGCTCAAACTAACTAATATACTATAGTATAGAAATTGTTCAAAATATAGCCAAAGGGCAAAAGATCTCTTTTTGGGCCCCAAAAGACAAGTTAAGAACCGAAGAAGGAGAGGTAGTGACAATATTTAAGTAAAACACCAGAAAAATAATAACATCTACCCCACCCAAGAGAGAGGGTACAAGGTACACCCCTGAGGTGCAACACTGTACCTGCCAGCCCACTTCTCAAAACCAGGTACTGAGAGGGGAGGCGGGGGGGAGGTGTGAATATAGCAAGACTCCATTAGAAGAAACAAAATTACTATGGTGAGTAATTTTTTCTTCAAACATAATGCAGACTACCAAGCAGTTCCCTATGGAGGAGGGAATGCAGAACCTACTTTGGGAAGAGGCTCTGTAGTACCAAACCTAGCATCACTCCTAGCCTGGATGCCCAGGGAGTAATGCTTGGTGAAAATATGTACTGTTTTCCAGGTGGCTGCTTTACAGATCACTAACAAATGTATATCTCTGGCTGCAGCTAGAGAAGCAGCTATACCCCTAGTCGAGTGAGCCCTCAGGCCTAAAGGGGGCATCCTACCCAACTTGTCATAAAATTGTATACAAGAAACAATCCACCTGGCAATAGTTCTCTTAGTGGCAGGCTTACCTTTCCCCACTTCACCATAAGTGAGAAACAATTGAAGACAGTCATTTGTATGTGCTTTAGTATGCCCAATGTAGTAGCTAAGGGCCCTCTTAACATCCAGACTGCGCAACCTTCTTTCACCTGAATAAGAATGGTCAGTGAAAAGCACAGGGAGAGATAGACTGGTTCAGGTGAAAATCTGATACCACTTTGGGCAAGACCCTCCTTTTGGTTCTTAGGACCACTTTGTCCCTATGGAAGGAGATGAAGTCAGGTTCAACTGACAGAGCCTGTAACTCACTAATCCGCCTGGCAGAAGTAATAGCTACCAGGAACACAGTTTTCCAGGTCAAGTACTTCAATTCGGCTGAAGCCAGAGGTTCAAAGGGTGGCTGCATTAGCTGAGCTATGCAGACATTAAGATCCCAAGGCAGTGTGAGCTCCCTAAAGGGAGGGTTAATGTGAACCAGACCCCTGAAAAACTTTCTGAAAACAGGATGAAATGCCAGGGAAGAGACCTTCCCTGCTGAGAGGAATGCAGAGACAGCTGCTAGATGAACCTTCAGAGTGGTAGGCCTGAGGCCTAGACCATTGAGATGAACTAGATAGTCTAAGGTTGTGGAAATGTCTGCAGAATCGGGCAGGATGCCTTTCTGAAAGCACCAAATACTGAACCTTTTCCATTTGAAGTTGTAAGTTTTTCTAGTGGAAGGTTTCCTGGAGACCTTCAGAATATCCAGAACTCCCTGAGAAAGATGTAGAGCTGCATATTCTAACTCTTCAAGAGCCAGGCCTTGAGACTGGAGACTGGTGTACCAGATACGCCCTGGGAGGAGGACAGGAGATTGCATGTCCTGGGCAGAGACAGGGAACGTGACACTGACAAGGACAACAGTAGAGGATACCAAGGATGTATGGCTCGGTCTGGAGCCACTAGTATCACTGTGCAGGGTTGAGTCCTGATCCTGATCTTGAACAGCAGAGGGAAGGGAGGGAAAGTATAGAGAAACCTGCCCTTCCAGTCCAAAAATAGAGCATCCTGGGGAACCATCCCCAGGACTGGAGGTCTGCAACAAAACAGAAGAAGTTGATGAGTGTCCGGTGCTGCAAAGAGATCTATCTCTGGAGTGCCCCACCTGGAGAAGGTGACCTTCAGGATGTGAGGATCCAGGGACCATTCGTGGTGTCCCTGTAAAATTCTGCTCAGAGCATCCGCTAGTACGTTGTCCTTCCCTGGAAGGTGAACTGATACCAGAGAAGTCTGTAGAGAATAGGCCAGAGACCACAGCTTCATGGCTTCTGTGCACAAGGCAGAGGACCAAGTGCCTCCTGCTTGTTGATGTACCACATTGTGGTGGTGGTGTCCGTTCCGACTTGGTCCACCTTGCCTTTGACTGAATCCGAGAAGCTCTGCAGGGCTAGGAAAACTGCCCTGAGCTCCAGGAGATTGATAAGAAGGAGGGACTCCTGTGGAAACCAGAGCCCCTGAGCTGTCAGGGATCCCAGGTGGGCTCCCCACCCTAGGAGAGAAACATCCATAGAATTACTGATGGGACTTGAGGGAGAAATGGAACCCCTTGTCTGAGGTTGTCCTGGTCCAGCCACCACTGGAGAGCTTGGACCAGAGTCTGAGTCACTGGAATCAGTTTGGTAAGTGAATACTTCTTTTGAGACCAAAAAGACCTTGGATGAAACTGAATGTCCTCATCTGGAACCTTACTCCCTGCACCACTTCCATGGAAGCTGCCATGTGGCCCAGGAGCTGGAGGGACTGTCCTGCTGGGCAGGAGACCCGAAGTTAAAAGGAGGAAGCGAGATCCACTAGGGCCTTTACCCTTGCCAGTGGAAGGAAGGCTTTTGCTTGTACAGTGCCCAACTCTATGCCTATAAAGGTGAGAAGTTGAACTGGTTCGAGTACAGACTTTGGAAGACTGAGAAGAAACCCCCGGGAGCTGGATAGGTCCTGGGTAGTTTGAAGAGCTGACTTGACCTATAAAGGTGACTGACCCACTAAAAGCCAGTCGTCCAGATACGGGAAGATGGTGATACCCTGTCTTCTGAAGTAAGCCACCACTACTGCAAGGCACTTTGTGAACACCCTTGAAGCTGATTTTAGGCCAAATGGCATGGCTCTGAATTGGTAATGGCCGGAAGGCAACTCGACCCTGAGGTATTTTCTGTGGGAGCACCTGATAGGAATATGGAAGTAGGCATCCTTGAAGTCCAGAGATGCTAGCCAATCCCCAGCCTTGGAGAGGGAAGGATTATTCAAAGAGTTACCATTTTGAATTGGGGCTTTGAAATGTGTTTGTTCAGATACCTAAGGTCTAGGATGGGTGGCCACTCCCCTGTTTTCTTTGGGGTGAGGAAGTACCTGGAATACAGTCCTGTTCCCTTGTGCTGAGTAGAAACTTTCTCTATAGCTCTGAGAGCTAGAAGAGAGGAAACCTCTGCCTCTAGGGAAAGAGTTTCTGACACGGATGCAGGTGGAAAAGACCTGGCCCTCTTTTTTTGGAAATTTTTTGAAGCTGAGGGCTAGTCCCTGGCTTACTACTTCCAGGACCCACTTGTCTGAAGTCAGAGACTTCCAGGCCTGGAAGTAGTAAGCCAGCCTGCCTCCTACTGGAAATGGGAAGTCGACCCGGGCTGACACATCAGGGTGTCTGCTTGTCAGGAGCCTTAGACTGAGAGGAGGAGGGAGCAGCCCTGCTCATCCCCCTCCTACCCCTCCCTCTGAAAAAACCCTCTGTGGGAAGGGAGAGGAGGCCTGGGCTTGGTAAAAAGGCCTTTGAAAGAGCCTGCCCCTGCCCCTAGACTGCTGCTTATGTGGAGTGGCCTGCCTTTCCTTGGCCTGTGCACTCCTGTATGTGGTCCTGTATTCATCCATTTTCTTCATGTAAGCCTCTGTCTGCTCCCCAAACAGAGAGTTACCTACTACAGAAAAATCCATGACCTTAGTGTGGGTATCCTGTGAAAGGCTAGTACATCTGAGCCAAGCATGTCTTCTGGGAGACACAGATGTAGCCATGACTCTAAATTCCACATCACTGGAGTCCACAGCAGCATGACATTGCATTTTGGATGCCTCAATTCCATCAGCAGCCACCTCCTCCAGCTCCTTGGCTAGGTAGGGAGAGGCCTGTTTAGCCAGTTCCAGAACCGTATCCCATCTGGATTTCTGGTACCTGGCTGTGTAGGCCATATAAGGAGCCTGCCTGAGTCACAAAGAGGATGTCAAATACTGTTTTTTGGCCATGGCATCCATTTTCCTGGAGTCCTCATCCGGGGGGTGTAAAGCCAAAGGAATGTTAGCCCTGTCACAGGCTGCAGCCTGCACTACCCCAACATGGCTGCAATGATTATAAAGGAACTCCGCAGCTGAGCCTGATAACGAATACCTCCTGTCCATTCTCTTATCCACAGGAGGTACTGAATTAGGAGTTTGTAAAACTTTGTGTGTCTTTTTCCCCCAAGGATTTATGAAGAGGGATAGACAGCTTTTTTGGACTCTGGGATGTCCATCATTTCCACAAAATCATGCTCTTCATCCTCCTGTGCAGCTTCAACCAAGGGAAGCTGCAGGGTTTGTGCCACCTTTTTGTAGAACAAAAAGTGTGAAGGGGACTCAGAGAGCCTGGTAGGACAGACACCTGAGGGCCTGTCTGGGGAGATGTCCGGTTCAATGGGCACATCCAGACCTCCTCCTCCTCCTCCTTCTCCATCTCCATCTCCATCATCATCATCATCATCACCGGGATAGTTTTTGTCTCCCTCCAACTCCTCATAAGCATCTGGGTCATAATCCGGAAAAGAGTGATCCGACTGAACCGGCGGTACCTGTTCGGACGGAACCGGTCTCACTGACTGGACAATACTAATCGTTTTGGCTATTTCATCCGCGGTTGGAGAGTGGGATACAAGATCCAAATCAGCAGACTTGCGCTTTTTCTTTGACTGACCCGACCCCTTGGGGTCAGCTCTCCTTTTGCCCGAGGAGGTATCGCCTAGGTCAGTAGGCACCTCCTCAGGTTCGGCCACAATCAAACCGGGCTGACCATCTGGATCTACGGACTTCTCAGTCTCACTTTCCTTCAGCCTACTCAGTCTTTTATCTGAAGTGGATTTAGGAAAGTTTTTATAGATTTGGCAGTCTGACTTGAGGTGGTCAAACCCCAAACAATAAACACAGATGAGGTGGGGGTCAGCCTTAGCAAAGGCCTCCCCACACTCAGTACAGTGTTGAAACCCAGTGGGACCGGTTTTCTTCTTGTGTTTCTCAGACATGGCCAACCTAACAAATCACCCTTTTACAGCTTTCAAGCCAGGTAATAAAACAACCAATCGGTTACAAACCCTGTCACGGGCTTTTTAAAAGAACCAGCAAAAAGTCCGGTTCTTCTGAAACCAATCAGTACCGGAACACCACACTAATCCCAGAAATTAAACAAAGTCGCTTCCAAACCAGACAGACCGGGAAGAAACAGAAGAAAATGACAATTTCCACTTTTTCACCAAAATAAAACACAGTCACTACCTATCTACACACTACCTGTACCATGGAAAGAGGCTGCAAATCCGAAAATAACAAAAAACGTTTTACTTTTACCGAACCGAGCAGAGGAAATCTCCAGAGCGAATTCACTGTTAGGCGGAGTAAAGAATCTGACGGTTACACTGGGAAGTACCACAGACAGAGGTTTGAAAACCCAGCTCGAGCTCAATGTTCTATGCTTCTGCAGAGGGTTAACTCTTTCCTCTCCGGGGCAGTTCAAGTGCTGGGGCTAACCGCATAATGTCTGAATACAGCAAGACTCCATGTTGTTTGAAAAAACAGGAAAAACCCTGGCACCCAGATAGGTGAAGGCCTGCTCACCTAGCACATCAACACTCACTGTTGGGCCCACCCTGTCCATCTCCGATCCTCCATTCTCCTGGTGGCAACTTGGCACTCAAGATAGAGCACCGAAGGAGCTGGCAGCCCTTAACCAGGGGGCTCAGAGCCAGGTAGTTGGCTGCCAGGAAGAAACTGGGGGGGTGTGTGGCTGCCAGAGGTAGGATGATAGGGGGTCTCAGGCTGAGCAGGACAATGGGCTGGATCCTGGGCAGTGGAGAGAGACCTAAGGACCAGTGAGAAGGAGTAAAGAAAATGTACAAAAAAAAAAAAAAAAGGCAGAGATGAGAAAGTCATGACAATGTATCATGATGCATGCACCACAATCTCAATATTGTTTGGTTTTTCTTTTCCAGCGCTCAATCAACTGCAATTTATCATGATATATCATCATACTGTGTTACTGTGGCATCCCTACAGTCAAAGAAAGTAAATAAATACAGGTTACTCATCTGTAACAGGAGTTCTAAGAATGGTATATGTTGTTCATCCACTCTTCATGGCAGGTTCCTTGCCGCTTTAAATCTTGCCGGAAGGTCTTCAAGCTGGCTCCTCCCACCCACCCGGGTGGTAAAACTCTTGGCTCCGCCCCATACGACGCCAGATCTAGCTTGCTGGAAGCCAGGTTGTGCATCGAAGCCAGGGAGGTCGGGTGGGTTGTGTGGATGAACAACATATACCATTCCTAGAACTCCTGTTACAGGTGAGTAAACTGTATTTCTAGGGACATGGATATGTTGTTCAATCCACACTCCTAGCAGTTCTCCGGGAGGAGGGAGGCAAGGCGCACACCCCCTATTTAGGAAACAAGGACAGGAGAACAGAGGTCACAAAACCAGCATCCCGGCGTGACTCAAGGTCGATGTGGTAATGGGTAATGAAGGTGTGTGCTGACTTCCAGGTAGCAGCCCTGCAGATTTCCTGGATAGGGACGTCCCTGGAAGCAGCCACCGATGCAGCGGTATGGCGGGTAGAATGAGTTCTTATCCCTTTGGGAGGCTCCATGCCCAACCTGTAGCAGAGATCTATGCAGGAGGTGACCCACCTGCCTATCGTCCGCTTGGTTGCAGGTCTGCCAGGTGCGGCTTCAGAGTAGGTGACAAACAGCTGGTGAACCTCTCCCCCGAACTTCAGCCGTTCGCTCCTTATTATAAGAGAGCGCTCTTCTAACGTCCAAAGTATGGAGCCTATATTCGGCTTCCGAAGTGTGACTGGGGTAGAACACCCGCAGAGTCAACAACTGGTTAAGGTGAAACTCCGACACCACCTTCGGAAGGAACTTCGGGTGGGGGCGCAGGACAACCTTGTCGCGCTGTGGAAGACCAGATAAGGAGACTCTATGGAAAGCGCATGGAGCTCTCCCATCCTTCTGGCTGACGTGATAGCCACCAAGAAGGCGGTCTTCCATGACAGGTGAGAGATGTCACACCTCATGAGTTCGAATGGCTTGCCCATGAGCTCTAGCCACCAGCAGTAGATTCCCACGGAGGTGGAAGGTTCTCGCACGAGTGGGATATGTGATCAAGGCCTTTGAAAAAGCGTCCAACCACCTTCTCCTGCGCCACCGACTGCTTTCCGACCCGCGCCCAGTAAGGAGAGATGGCTGCCTGGTGCACCTTAAGGGTCATCAACCGAAGCCCTAGCTGAGATAGGGACCACAGGTAATCCAGAATGCTGGTCAAGGAACAGGAGGAAGGATCCAACCCCTTGCCCTGACACCAAAAAGAGAATCTCTTCCATTTGCAGGCATAGCATTTCCTGGTCGACTCCTTACGGGATGCCTCAACAACGCTGAGGACCTTGTCGGAAAGACCCAAGGCCTGGAACTCTAGTCGCTCAGGAACCAGGCCGTCAGGTGCAGGGATTGAAGGTCCTAGTGGAGAACCTTCCCCTGGTTGATTGAGACCAGGTGCGGGCAGACTGGGAGCCACCTCGGGAGTCTGGAGCTGAGGCTGAGGAGATCTGGATACCAGAACTGGCGGGGCCAGTCTGGGGCTACCAGAATCACCTGCACCTTGTCCTTCCTCGCCTTGAGAAGCACCTTGTGGATCAAGGGAAATGGGGGAAAGGCGTAGAAGAGGTCCAGGGTGCACGGCCTCGAGAAGGCATCCCCCTGCAGCGAGCCCTGCTGAGGAGGGCAGGCATGAAACAGTCTCAGCTTCGCATTCTCCCTGGAGGCAAACAGGTCCACCTGAGGTGTGCCCCAGTGGGAGACCAGATCATGTACCACCTCCGGCAGGAGTGACCGCTGGTGAGACGCAGTCCCTATCCGGCTTAGGGCATTGGCCAGAGTGTTGGAGGCTCCTGCCACATGGATGGCTAGGAGATCCGCCTCCAGGCTGTGCACGAGGGACCAAGTGTGGAGAGCTTCCTTGCACAGGGGCATGGAGCGCGTCCCACCCTGGCAGTTTAGGTAGTACATGGTCGTGGTATTGTCCGTCTGGACTTGGACCACTTGACCCCGTACAAACTGAGCGAAGGCGGTGAGGGCTAGATGGACCGCTCTAAGCTCCGGCAGGTTGATGTGGCATCGGGACTCCCGAGGGGACCAGAGACCATGTGCTCTGTGTTCCACCAGATGGGCACCCCAACCCATCAGAGAGGCAGTCGATAGCGTGACCGTCGGCTCAGGGCGTACAAACAGAATGCCCTCCTGCAGATGAGCTGGAACGATCCACCACTGGAGAGCGTTCCACATCTCCTGGGTCACTGCCACTGGCTGGTCCAAAGGACCGGAGCGCTGTGACCATTGGCTGGCCAGTCCCCACTGTAGGGGACGTAAGTGCCAACGGGCCCAATGGACCACGATGGTGCAGGCTGCCATGAGGCCCAGGAGGCGCAGGAAGTCCCGGGCAGGGCGCAATTGCTCAACCTGAAATGACTGGGCAAAGGAGGAAAGAACCACGGCCCTGTCCGCCGGGAGCCATGCTCTGGCTCGAAGAGAGTCGAGCTCTGCCCCAATTAATTGAATCACCTGCTTTGGCACGAGTTTCGATTTGGCCTCGTTGAGGAGGCCAACCCGAGAGCAAACCTGGAGGGCCAGATTCCTGGACCGCTCCACCTCCGGTCTGGAGGAGGCCACAATCAGCAAGTCGTCCAGGTAAGGGTACACCCGGACCCTTTGGCGCCGCAGGAATGCTGTCACCACTGCCATGTATTTGGTGAAGACCCTGGGAGCTGGAGAGAGGCCGAAGGGCATGGCCTGGAACTCGTAAATGGACCCCTCTGCTCTGAAGCAGCGGAATCACTGGTGGGACGGACGGACTGGGATGTGAAAGAACACGTCCTGAAGGTCCAGAGAACAGAACCACACGCCTCATTCCTAGGATGGAATGATCTGAGCCAGAGTGACCATCCTGAAGGTTCGTGACCTTGGGAACCTGTTCAGGTTGTGCAGGTCTAGAATGAGGTGCCAGCCCCCGTCCGTTTCGGGACCAGGAAATACCTGGACACAAACCCCCCGAATCTGGTGGAGGATCCGCCACCTCCCTGATCTCCTCCTTCTGGATGAAAAGGGCAATGTCGGCTCGATGGGCCGACAGAGAGGCCGCAGATCCCGTAGCCCCCTGTGGGGCAACGGCTCGGAAGGGCGGGACCTGCTCAAATTCCAGAGGCAGACCCTTTCCTACCACTTCTAACACCCAACGGTCCGTGGTGATAGCGGACCAGGCGGAAAGAAAGTGACGGAGCCGTCCCCCATGGGGGAGCGACGAGGCTGGGGACGACACCCCTCAACCCATCACTGGGCAGGCTTGGAGGAGGGATCGGCAGAGGGACCTCCCGGCTTCCTGCAGGAGGAAGCTGCAGGCTTGGCTTTGGGGTGCCAAGTGCGTGCCTGCAGGCCCTGATGATGGTGCTGCTGGGCTAGACATGCCGCAGCAGCAGAAGGCTGAAAGGGCTTACGCTACTGCTGGCGGACTTTGTCCTTCTGAGCAGACGTGACAGGGTTCAAGGTGGCACTGGACTTCTCAATCCTTGCAAATGGCCCTCCACCCCGGGACCGAACAAGTCAGTACCCAGGAAGGGGACGTATGCCAGCTTGTGCTGGGTATCCGCCGTGAAGGTGGAGATCCGCAGCCAAGCTCTGCGGCACATGGCCACTGCGGCTGCTGCTGACCAGGCACAAGAGTCTCCAATGTCAAGAGCAGTTTGGAGCTGCTGCTTCGCCACCGCCCTTCCCTAATCCCGCACCTACCTGACCATAGTCTGGAGGTCAGCCGGGAGATGAGGAATCAGCTCATCCAGGGAGCCCATAAGAGCGTGGTAAAACTGTGCCATTAGTACGGCCGAACTGGCCTGATGAAGGCCTAAGGAGGACACAGCATATACTTTAAGCCCGGCGTAGTCCAGCTTCTTGGACTCTGTCGGGAGGCTTGTCCACGTCCCTGGTGTTCCCGGAACGCCAGAAAACACTATAGTTCACAAGCCCCTCTGCAGAGGGGTGCTCCGAAAAACTGGACAGTGAACCAGTGGGGACCGCGTACTTCCTGGCCATCCTGGCCGAAGGAGCAGGACAAGAAGCCGGCCACTGCCATAACTCCAAAGCTGGGCCAACAACGGCTTCAGCCACCGGAAAGGCCTCCGTGGGAGAATCCCCTCAGTCCAGTATCTCTGAGGGGATACTTGGCCCGCTTAGACATGGGTTCGAGCTTCATCCCAGTAGATTCTGAGATAAGCCAAAGCAAACCCATGAACGAGGATGGGCTCTCGTCCACCGACTGTCCCCCAGTGGACTCCAGGTCAAGGGGCCTGCAGGACAGAGAAGGGTCATCATCAGACTCAGAGGAGTCTGTGAACAGCTGCCTAGGGCCTGAGCCACCCTCCACTTGCCAAGGACGATTGGGAGTGAGGGTGACCAACAACCGATGGGGCAACGCCTGACCCGACCGAGAATCCTTGGTCGGAGCCCCAGGTTTAGGTTGTGGAGGCAGGGGTTCCACCACAATGGGTGGCGCGGCTGGTTCTGGCCAAACAATTGGTGCCAGTTTGGGCTCCTAGATAACCACGAGGGGTTGTTTCGGCCATTCTGGTGACCGCCACTTAATGGCTGGGGAAGGCGATGGGGTTGGCTTGTTCCAGATCAGAAGGAGCTGCTGCCACATCAAGTCCTCGTAGCGTCGACGCAATTTGCACCAAAGCCTTTCCTCCGAGGAGGAAGACGACGAGGACGAGCGGCGCCAATGCTTTCCTCGGTGCTAAGACCAAGCCCGCCAGTGTCAGCGGGATTGGCTGGACCGAGAAGAGGTCAGAGACCGAGACTGTCGGTATTTCCAAGGGTGGGTCTGGGAGGGAGCGAGGGAAACCCATTCCTCCCTCGGCTCGGGAACCCCTAACGGGGACTCCGGCACAGGAGGCGCAGGCATGTCCTTGGTTTCCACCGGGGGAAATCGGTGAAGAAGGGTTGTCGGCTTCTCCAGTCGAAAGTGTGTCGATGGGTGTCTCAGCCGGCTGACCTGACGGGGACACAGTGAAGCCAGCGGCATTAGCCACAACCTCGACCGAAGTCGAGTGTCGACTGTCTGGGGAAGGGGACCTCTCCCGCTCCCACGAACGCCGATGGTGGGACTTACCCTTCGAATCCTTCTTCTTGGACCGAGAGGAATGTCCCGAAGGACCCTCACCTTTTGTAGAGAGGGACTGACAAAGCTCCTTAAAAGAAGCCATGTAGGAGGAGCCCAAGGAGAGCGGGATAAATGCAGCGACTGAGAAGGACAAAGATGCGGCCTGGGCCGCCTCCTCTTCGAGGGCGATCATCTGCTCAAGTTGCTCAGAACAGCCCACCGCCGGACACCGCCCAACGAGCCTCCTTTGACTTCACCGGAGAAATAAGTCTCTCGGGGCACCCAAGTTGGAGTCTGGCAGCACGGTCTTCGAGGACACTGGCCGAGAAGGACTTGCACAATTGGCAGGCCTGCGGATCGTGATCAAGCCCAAGGCAATAAACGCATGTGGAGTGCGGATCGGTCCGAGACATCTTCTGCCCGCATGGGCACCACTGAAATCTGGGAGTAGACTTATCCATCGCAGCCGCGAAGGAAGAAACAAACCGAAGTCTAGAAAATGTAAGAATAAGTTTTGCTTTAACCAACGAGTTTGGATCCAGACCTAAAACGCAGAACGCCAAGGAGGGAACCTGAGCTTCCAAGCAGTAAGGAAGAAAAAATTACTCACCTTAGTAATGTTGTTTCTTCTAATGGAGTCTTGCTATATTATGACTATTGCAGTTTGCCCCAACCTTAGAACTGCCTTAGAACTGCTCCGGAGGTGAAAGAGTTAACTTCCATGCAGAGCATGGAGCTTAGAGAACGAGCTCGGTTCAGAAGCTCTGTTTGGCTGGTTTCAAACCGAAACCGTCAGATCTTTACGAGCAAAAACTCACTAAGGTTCTGTGTGGAAGCTGCAACCTACACTAGCCAACTGGCTACAAATATATTAACACATTTTTACTGGTCCCAACACAAAGACTCAAGTCAGTGGACCAGAAAATTAAGATAAAATAACTAAACAAACACAACACCCAAACATGAAAGAGGGCATCAATAAATGCCAACAGAGGACTACCCACCCCATACCCCAAAGTAGGAGTTCTGAGAGGGGCAGGCTGGGGAGGAGGTCATAATATAGCAAGACTCCATTAGAAGAAACAACATTACTAAGGTGAGTAATTTTTTCTTCAAACAACATGAAGTCTTGCTATATTATGACTATTGCAGACTACACAGCAGTACCTCCATGGAGGAGGGACAGAACCTACTTAGGGAATAGGCTCTGAAGCACGGTTGTGCCAAACCGAGCATCCCTCCTGGCCTGAATATCCAGGGAGTAATGCTTGGTGAAAGTGTGTACTGTCTTCCAAGTAGCTGCCTGACATATCTCCAAGATAGGGATGTCTCTAGCAGCAGCTAGAGATGCAGCTGTACCTCTGGAGAGTGAGCCCTCAGGCCTGAGGGGAACCTTACCCAGCTTTTGATAGCAAAATTGATACAAGAAACGATCCACCTGGCAATGGATCTTTTGGTGGCAGGTCTCCCTTCCCAACCTCACCATAAGTGAGAAACAGTTGGAGGGAGTCAAACCTGTGACCCTTGTGCAGCTCTATGTAGTAACTTAGGGCCCTCTCAACATCTATGCTGTGCAGCCTCCTCTCACCAGAGGAGGAATGGTCAGTGAAGAACACTGGAAGTGAAATAGATTGGTTAAGGTGGAAATCTGAAACCACCTTAGGCAAAAACTTCCTGTTAGTCCTGAGAACCACTTTATCCCTGTGAAAGGAAATAAAGTCAGTTTCTACTGATAAAGCCTGTAACTCACTTATACGCCTGGCAGAAGTGATGGCTACCAGAAATACAGTTTTCCAAGTCAAATACTTAAGCTCTGCCGAAGACAGAGGCTCAAAGGCGGGTTGCATTAGCTGAGCAATGCATACATTAAGATCCCAAGCTGGGGCAGGGTCCCTGAATGGAGGATTGGTGTGAAGCAATCCTTTAAAAAACTTGGAAAACACAGGATGAGCAGAAAGAGAAGAGGGTTTCCCTGCTGAAATGAAGGCAGAGACAGCAGCCAAGTGCACTTTCAGGGTGGCTGGTCTCAGTCCCAAAGAATTAAGATGGACCATGTAGTCCAATACAGTAGGTAGATCAGCAGATTCTGGGAAACATGCTTCCCAGAACACCATATGGAAAACCTTTTCCACTTGGAGTTATAGGTAGCCTGGTGGAAGGCTTCCTAGCAGCCTTCAGGATTTCGAGAACACTTTGAGAAAGTTGCAAATCAGCAAACTCTAACTGCTCAAGAGCCAAGCCTTGAGGTTGAGGGATCTGAGATCTGGATACCAAACTCTCCCTGAGCACAGGTTAACAGATTGTGGTTCCTGGGAGACACAGGAAGATGGACTGCTAAGGACAGGAGTGGGTACCAGGGCTGCCTGGCCCAGTCTGGAGCAATCAGGATCATTTGCAGGGCTGAGACCCGATTTTGACTAGTACTTTGAACAGGAGAGGAAGGGGAAGGCAAAAGAAACTTCCTTCCCAATCGAGGAGAAAGGCATCCAGGGGAACTGAGCCCAACACTGGGGGCCTGCAACAAAACAGTGGAAGTTGATAATTGTCTGGGGCTGCGAAAAGATCTATCCGAGGAGTGCCCCATCTGGCAAACACTATCCCCAGTACTAGGGGATCCAGTGACCATTCGTGATGGCCCTGGGAAATCCTGCTGAGGGCATCTGCCAGGACATTGTCCTTGCCTGGGAGGTGAACTGCTATGAGGGAAGTGTTCAGGGAGTAAGCCAGAGACCACAACTTCATCGCCTCGGTGCACAAGGCCGAAGACCAAGTGCCCCCTTGTTTGTTGATGTACCACATTGTAGTAGTGTTGTCTGTCCTGACCTGTACCACCTTGTTCTGAACAGATGCAGAGAAAACCTGAAGTGCTAGAAAAACAGCTCTGAGTTCCAACAGATTGATGTGGAGCAGAGATTCCTGAGGGGACCATAATCCCTGGGTGGAGAGGTCGCCCATGTGAGCTCCCCATCCCAAGAGGGAGGCATCTGTAGTAAGGGTCAAGGAATGGGACAGAGGGATGAAAGGCACCCCCTGTCTCAGACTGCTCTGATCCTGCCACCACTGAAGGGCCTGGATCAGGGTTCGAGTCACTGGGATTAACTTGGATAGAGGATCTCTTCTTTGAGACCAGAAAGCTCTCAAATGGAACTGAATGTCCCTCATCTGAAATCTTGCTCCTTGCACAACAGCTGTGGAGGCAGCCATGTGCCCTAGGAGCTGCAGGAAATGCCTTGCTGGTCGAGAGACCTGCAGAGTGAAGGAGGCGGCCAGGGCCACTAAGGTCCTTACCCTTTCCAAGGGAAGGAAGGCTCTGGCCTGCTTTGTGTCCAGTTCTGCGCCTATAAAGGTGAGTACCTGGACAGGTTCCAAAACTGAATTTGGAAGATTGAGAAGAAATCCCAGAGAGGTAAGCAGCTGCTGGGTAACTAGCAGGTGTGATTTGACCTGGTCTGGAGACTGACCCACAATGAGCCAGTCGTCCAGGTAGGGAACGATGGCAATCTTTTGCCTTCTTAGGTGAGCGACTGCTACTGCCAGACACTTTGTGAACACCCTTGGCGCAGAAGTGAGGCCGGAGGGCATTGCTCTGAACTGATAATGGCCTGAGGGCAGTTCGAATCTAAGGTACTTTCGATGGGAGCTTCTGATAAGAACATGGAAGTAGGCATGTTTGAGGTCCAGGGAGGCTAGCCAATCCCCTGGCCTCAGGGAGGGTAAAATCATTCCCAGTGTCACCATTTTGAACTTTGGCTTTAAAAGATGCTTGTTTAGATATCTTAGATCCAGGATAGGCTGCCATTCTCCTGTCTTTTTTGGGGTAAGGAAGTACCTGGAGTACAGACCCTTGCCCTGGTGAAGGGGAGAAACCTTTTCTACAGCTCTGAGAGCCAGGAGGTTGAGACTTCTGTTTCCAAAGCAAGAGTCTCTAAAGGGTTTGTAGGTGGAAAAGATCTGGCTCTCAACTTTGGAAATTTCTTGAAGCTGAGAACCAGACCCTGGCTCACTACTTCCAGGACCCACCTGTCTGAAGTTAAAGACTGCCAGTCCTGGACGAAGTGAGCCAACCTGCCCCCTACAGGTAGTGGAGAGCCGACCCTGGGCATCCCATCAGGGTGCCTGTTTGGCAGGGGCTTTAGGCTGAGGGGTGGGAGCAGGCCTGCTCGAACCCAGTCTGCCTCTCCCTCTGAAGAACCCCCTCTGTACAAAGGCTGAAGAGGAGGGGGCCTGAGTCTGGTAAAAAGGCCTGTGAAAAGGCCTACCCCTGGGGGGCTGCCTCTGAGTGGCTTGCCGTTCCTTGGCTTGTGCACTCCTGTAAGTGGTTCTATATTCATCCATTTTCTTCATATAATTCTCTGTCTGCTCCCCAAACAGAGAATTTCCCACCACAGGAAAATCCATAGCCTTAGACTGGGTATCCTGTGACAAAGTAGTACACCTGAGCCAGGCCAATCTGCGAAAAGCCACAGATGTAGCCATGACTCTAGAGGATACATCATTAGAATCCACTGCAGCATGGAATTGCACCTTAGATGCCTCAATACCATCAAGAGCCACCTGCTCCAGCTCCTTTGCGAGTTGGCCAGGGACCTGTTTGGCTAAGGCCATGACAGTATCCCATCTAGATTTCTGGTATCTTGCAACATAAGCCATATAGCTAGCTTGTCTGAGTCCCAAGGATGCTGCCATGTATTGTTTTTTGGCCATGGCATCAATCTTCCTGGAATCCTTGTCAGGAGGATGTGAAGCCAGTGGAATATTAGCTTTATCACAGGCTGCAGCCTGAACTACTAACATGACTGCATTGCTGTGAAAGAAAATCTGTATCAGGACCTGACAAAGTGTACCTCCTGTCCATCTTTTTATCCACAGGAGGCACAGAATTAGGAGCTTTTAACATTTTTACTGTTTGTTTTCTAAAAGATTTATGTAAAGGGATAGACAACCTCCTGGACTCTGGGATATCCATCATCTCCACATAGTCAGGCTCCTCTTGCTCATCCAAAGCCTCCTCTAAGGGAAGCTGGAGGGTCTCAGCAACTTTTTTATAAAACAAAAAATGAGAAGGGGACGCAGAAAGCCTAGGGGGGAGACTCACCTGAAGGTCTGTCTGGGGAGATGTCCGGTTCAATGGGCACATCCAGACTTTCAAAGTCACATTCACACTGATCATAATCCTCATCCCCCTCCTCTGGTTCATAGAACTCTTCTGTATCATAATCCTGAACCACTGGAACTGACCGAACCGACCTTTTGCCAGACAGTGGCGGTTTGGAGGGAACGGGACAGGGACTGGACAATCTGTATTGCCCTGGCTATCTCTGCAGCAGTTGGAGAGGAATTTTGGACTCAAACCTGCTGATTTTTAGATTTCTTTGCTGGAACTGGCTCCTCAGAGCCAGCTTTTCGTTGCCGAGGAAGTCTGCCCTGGTCAGAGGCACTCCTCCGGTTCGGTTGGCACCAAACCGGGCTGGCCATCCGGTCAGCGGACTTTTTGGCCCTCGTTCACTGAGCCTGCCCACTCTTGTCCAGGGTGGTTGCAGGAACATTTTTACAAATTTGGCAGTCTGAATTGAGGTGGTCAAACCTCAGACAATAGACACATGGAGTGTGTGGGTCAGCCTTTGGCAAGGCTTCCCACAGACACTACAGTGTTGAAACCCAGTGGGCCGGGTTTTCTTTTGGGTTTCTCAGACATGATGCCAGCCTAACCAACAAACTTGCCCTTTTGATGGCAGTGCCAGGCAAGACACCCTTATCGGTTCCAAACCGTGTCACGGGTCGTGGAAAAAAACCGTAATGAAATCCGTTTTTTTTAGAACCGATAAGAACCGGGAACCGCACTCTAAAAAGCCTTAAAAGGCTTTAAACTTATATTTAAATACAACTCGATCGGTTCAACCGAACCGATAATACTTTACAAGTTCCACACAGAAAAAACCCTATTACTTACGATTACCATAGACAGAGCCTGAACCGATCGGTTTTGCGGTTAAAATAATGAAATCGCGGTTAAATTAAACTGAGAAATAGCGCTTTAAACCGAAGAAATGAACCGAGCAACAGGAGGAATCTCCGGAGCGACTGTTCAGTGAGGCGGAGTAAAGAATCTGACGGTTTCGGTTTGAAACCAGCCAAACAGAGCTTCTGAACCGAGCTCGCGCTCTAAGCTCCATGCTCTGCATGGAAGTTGACTCTTTCACCTCCGGAGCAGTTCTAAGGTAGTTCTAAGGCTGGGGCAAACTGCAATAGTCATAATATAGCAAGACTTCATGTTGTTTGAAGATCTGGCGTCATGGGACGGAGCCGAGAGTTTTACCACCCGGTGGGTGGGTGGGAGGAGCCAGCTTGAAGACCTTCCAGCAAGATTTAAAGCGGCAAGGAACTCCAGATAGGTGTGGCTTGAACAACATATCCATGTCCCTAGAAATGTTATTCAAGCTCATTCTCTGAATGCATTTCACCAAAGTAATTAATTAATTCATCCACTTGGCTTAAGTGTATCTGCATCATGGCGGAGAGTCCTTTTAAGAGCCCATTTCGATCCCAGTTAGCTATCCTAGTTGAAGCCATCCTCAATGACAGATTGCCCTCAATTAAAAGATGCAGCCAAATCTGCTAGAGAGCAAATATATGAGCATGCCACAGAAATTATGACTACATAATTAATAAGGGGCTCTGGATATCAGTCGGTGCCCCCCCACCCCACATCAGAAGACATCATCATCCTTACAGCACTGCTGTGATTTAATCCCAGCTACCTACCTAGAAACGCTAGTTCAGCACCTTATTCTTTAACACACTGTACACAATATTCCAACATTTGGTCACATTTTTCAGTGTGCATTTTATATTTTTTTCTCAACAGCTGTTTTCTTTTTAGGTCAGATATTTACATAACAAAATGGATGGGGTGCAACAGTACTGCAGCGTATCTAAACAACATGACAGCTTTCCAATCTTCTCACTGCACTGCGTTTCTGTGCTTTTTTTGCCACGCTAAAAATTGATTTTTCATGAATTCTGATATATATATATATATATACACACACACACACACACACACACACATATATATATATATATATATATATACATATACACCCATGGAAAATATGTTCTGAGCCGCGCAGAAAAACAGAAAACTGGTATGAGAGCCTAGCCCATTCAAATACATTATCTCATCTAGACCTCCCAACAGCCTACAATATTTGGATCACAGCACACATCTGCCAGCTGCCTTCTGCCTTTTTTCCCCCCTCCAGTATGCTTTATGCCAGATTCAAAACTGGTGTGTCATTAAGGAATGAGCAAACATTACGGTAGCTTGAATGCCCTTCACTCTAGATTTTCGGCACTGCAGATGAAACAATCATTAACTGGGAAAGCAATGTGGTCATATAGTTAAGACCATAAATACCCAGGAGGCCCATGTTCAAATCCTACACCACAGACAATGGCACAATCAGAGCAAATCACTTCACCCCCTGTGCTTCAGTTCTCACTGCTGATGGGTATTTTTTTTTTTGGTAATTTCTGTTTTTGCCGCCTTCTCTCACCGGTACTGTACCCAACACCCCACGGCTGCCGCCACCTCAAAGAACCCCCACGGAGCCATGGCTTACCCCCCAGGCAGGGATGAGTAGGGGGCCCCCCTCGTACCTTCACTCCTCTCATCAGGGTACTCCTCTGAGCTGCGGCACCAGTCGGGGAGGACTAATCTCCGGTCCTCGTGACGGTGCTATACTGGGGTTAAGCTTTTTCCTGGTACTGCCCCTCCCAGGCGTGGCAGCTGGGCCTAAGGCACATGATGGCGTTGGTCACACCTCCCCCTGCTTCAGACCCAGGTTTGCTGTGCCTCCGGCTACTGCCAGAAGCCAGGCATGCACCAGTTGTCCGCCCCCCAAGAGATAAGTTGTCCTCCGACACTCAAGCCTCCTCCCCTGGCCAGCCCTCTGACAACCCAGGCTCAGGCACAGAAACTAGAGTCCCTAGGCTGTTCTAACAGTGTTTACAGGATCAGCGTAGTGCTTACAGGATCAGTGTGTGATGAAAGCTGTGAAATTGGGCCGAAGCAGGACTCCACTGAAAATGAGATGGCAAGGTGGGCAGGTTCATGTCTAGCACCAAACAAAAGCTTGTTTGTTTACAGTCCTTGCCTACTCTTGCTGCATCCCTCCTCCTGAAACTGGGGAGCATGAAACACAGGTGTTTATCACCCTCCTGATATATTTATCCTCCAACCTGTGCCCAGTGGTACCTTCACTCCTTTGAGCCTCTTAACATGGCTCCACCACCCACCAGACTCCATCCTCATGACCATCTTCCCAGAGACAGAACCAAACCTGCAGCCGCTATGTCCCAGGGCTGCCGTGTCCCTGCCAGGGGGCTCCTTGAACTCTTGGATGTTAGATGAGAAACTCCTTGGATGGTGTGCCAGGACACCAGTTGGCATGGGAGAGCATGGCCTTCAACTGGCGTAACAGTGTGGCATTTCTACTTTTTCTCCCCCACCCACCCACACACGCAGAGGCTGGACTGGTGAAGGGTGTATGACAAAACATGGTCTCCCATGCGGTCAGAGGCACGTCTACCACACCACCTCAAGCTGGACTCTGAGCACAAACCCAGACTACAGGCGTGCCAGAGTGATTCCCCCATCACACAGCACCATAGAGCTGGCAAACACAGTTTAGTAGGCACACATGATGCTGTGGGAGGAGACTACTGCACCATGAGTGGCTACACTGCTTAAAGGCATTTCTAAAGTTCCAGAAGGATACAGCGACAGAAGATCCAGGACTATAAAGAAAGCAAGTCTTTACATGAATATATATAAAACAATAGTTTGTTTTCACTTTTAATAAGAGAAGTTAAGATGATTAAAAAAACAACATCGGTAAACTATAAAAAACAATCATAAAATGTTTTTCTAAAAACTGGAACCAGTTGAAGGCCTAAGGGGTTAACAGTGTCCATTTCAAGTTCTGAATTTATTTTTAAAATGTAACACCCCCACCAGGACCTCGCTCTTTGACTCAGGAGGTGCCTGACAGGAGTTAGCATCTTTAGCCGCCTCGGCAGCTTGTTGACTCTCAGCTCCGTCGGTTCTTTAATCAGTTACCTCATCTGTTGCAATTCAGTCTCATCACTTTTCAGGAGTCTGGCAGGTATGGGCAACCCCAGCATAGGGCTCCCTTCCCTTTTCATCATTCTCTGCTTCACGAATCTCTTTCATGAGGTAACAATATTCAGGAGGATTCATCTTCCTATCTTGCAATTTAAGTTTCAGCATCATCTCACTGGAGTGCATGGCTAATTTTAGGACATGGTCTAACATGACCCCATTCAGTTCACTAGCAGGCACCCTTTCTTTCCTGTGGGTCCTCTGCAGAGCCCCCTCGATTCTGGTAACAAACACAGACAACTTCTCATTCTTCCACTGTTTGGCAGATTTAAATTTCCACATCAAATCATCCCCAACTCGGTGCTACCAAAGACCCCCTCCAAAAGCAGAAAGGTATTCACCAGCAGTGGGCTCAGGGGTGGTAGATCGAAGAAAACGAATGGCCTCTCGTGCAGGGCCCCTCAAGCTCTCCATGAGCCTCTTCCTTTTCTCCCCCTCTGAGCACTGCCACTCCTAGACCGGGGGGGGGATAGTCCATCCACGTTTCCAGGTCATCCTCCCCTACGGGCACTGGGACCATACCCGAGAAGAGTCTAAGTCTACGGTAAGAGTCCAGGTGTACAGATGGTATCACTATGGGGGAGATGACCATAGAGGACTGCAAGGGAGTGGTAGCTGCAGAAAGATTTAGCATCTTTACTAACTCTTTGGCAGCTCGCCCCTCAGAGGCTAACAATTTGAGCAGCTTATCTTTGAACCTCTCTATGCTGAGAGACTCCCCCCAGGAGTAGCCGGATCACTGTGCAGATGAATGACCCTCCACCCCTTCTGGGACCCTTCAAGCAAAATAAGGGGCACCCTCTCTGGGTCTATGGGGAGGCTGCAGGAGAAGAGGGCCACCATGGTTTGATCAAACAGGTCCAAATCCCTTCCCTCCACCTCAACCTTCCCCAAACATTTAACTTGCTCAACAGCCTCCACAATAATTGCATTAGTGGTCCTTAACGGGACGTCCATTAACAGAAGGCCTGTTGTGGGTCTACCCCCTCAGCCTCATTCCACCCCATCATACGGTGCACTAACAGCTTATGGGGGGCAATCTTAAAGTGATTTTGTGATCTTTTACAGATGCCTTTTTCACATAGTATCTCATTGCCACCCATGCTTCAGGTGCTGAAGCTGCAATTTGTTTCATAAAAAAAAAATGTTATTGACATTTTTATTTATGTTTTATCAGCACTGTGTTCTCCAGTTTTCTGTGTGCAGTCACACCCCCAGAAAGATGTCATGCAAGGGAACTGTCAATGTTTTACATACAGCACCAAGGAATTCTGGGTAAATTATCCTGTTGCTATAAATGTTAGTTACTCTAAGGCATAGTCACTTATTTTGGTGGTGGTGACTGCACCTAATATGTAGATATCCATAGCAAGGAATTGTGGGTACAATCAGACATTGTTTTCCATTTCCCTTACTGTAAGGTGTAGTCTCAAATCTCTGTAGTGGCTTCAATAATAAAAGCTTGCATATGTTTATTTTCCAAACAAGGCATTGTGCATATAGTATCTAGCTGACAGGATTTCTATACTGAGAGATGTAGCCTCCTATGTCGGTAGTGTAAATGTTTGCAATACTAAGACTGACCAACAGAGGTCTCCGTTTCAAAACAGTGCTTATAAACCTTATTTCCCTTGCATGATGTCACGCATGGGAGTTGCAGCACTGAGAAAAAAAAGGGGCGGGCTATGCAAATGAAGCAGAGCACAAAAATAAAATCATTTATTTAATGGAAAACAGCACTTTTTGGCAGTTTGAATGGTAGCAGATTGAATCACAACTCCTACAGGTTATTAATCAGTGTCAGTGGCTCAGTAGGTAGCACACTCGCCTCTGAGGCCGGGAGATCAGAGGGCTGTGGGTTCAGTTCCCACATCTGGCACTTGGGTTAATATCCCAGTACTGACACTGTAGTGCAGCATGAGAGGGGTGCTGCACTTCTGAGGTGCCGTCTTTCGGATGAGACGTTAAACCGAGGTCCCATCTGCCTGGATTGGTGGTAGTTCAGGTGGATGTTAAAGATCCCATGGCACTTATCGAAAAGAGTAAGGGAATTTCCCTGGTGTCCTGGCCAAATTTCCCTCATTCACTAAAAAATACTACCAACAGCTTAATCTGGTTCAAATGTCAGTTGGCATTCATCTGTATCCCTCTCCCCCGGGTCGTGCCTGAAAATAGGCAGGATTTGTCTAGTGCACTTACCCGGTCAACAAAAGCTAAATAAATAAATAAAATCCCATTTTCTATGGCAAAGTTCACAAAACCACTTTAAGCTTAGGCGTAGCGAGCACCTCCATTTTGTTGCAATTTTTAAACGTGGGGTTGTAGTACCCACTTCTGATCACTAGAAGGCGCTAATTCCAGTAGTGCCTCCAAGATGTAACCCCTAGGTTGCGTGACTAGTTGCAAGTTAAGGGGCCTGGGCACTGAAAACTGGTACATCTACCCAGAGTACAGCGTTAGTGGTAGCGTAGCTGACATGGGTACAGCCCTTCGGGACACTGTGACCCCTCCCCTCCCTTCTCGTGGCCTAAACAATGAACAGCATACACAGATACAATAGCCCCTAATCAGCATACAAATTCCCACTCCATTTGCACTTACCGCCAGGGCTGGTTCCACTAGTCCGACCCTGGAGACCCCCTGTAAAATAAGGTTAGACACAGCAGGTAACAGTCCAGTGCTTCTGGTACAAATGGAACCACAGTCAGGTTAAATGCAAAACGAATTAGATCTGATTTAGTCGGGGGGGAAATGAACAAGGGAGGAGCATAATTTGGCCAATTAGTTCTGTAACTGATTCAATCATGCATACACTTCAGAGTCCCTTCACGGTCACACACTCTGGGTACCTAGTTGGAACAAAGGTGGGCTACCCTAATTCGTTGCCTGGGGTAGGCCGGTGTTGCAGCTGGTTGGGGCCCTGTGATGGAAAGAAGAAGCATGCACAACCACACACAATTTGTAATCTGGAGCCTGTAGGTCTCTTTGACAAGAAACAAAAGGAATCAGACGACAACACTTTTGATTTAGCTGATGTTGCAGGGAGCTACCCTGGGGTTTACTTATGCTACCCAATACAAGATACAGAAGGGACGAGATGGGGCCTGCAAGTTGACAAGCTGGTATGCCAGGAGAAGCAGGGCCCACACGAATCACCGAGGTGTCATTCCTGTTCGAGATGGCTGAGCAGGGGGCTGATCCCTGGGCCAGTCTCTTGTTGATGGTATTCTCTGCGCCTGGAGTAGCTGGCTGGGCCAAGGTGGCAGGGCCCAGGCCAGATGAACAGTTTGGATTCAGTCTGGTAAACGCTGGATTCAGCTTCCAGCAAGTGTGACACAAGCAGGCAGTGGGGAACCAAATCTCGACCCACTAACAGCATTCAGCACACTTATACTAAGACAAAACAATACCACAGATCGGATGACAGTCTGGTTGCAATTTCAGCTTTCCTGAGCAAAACAGTGATCTCTGTGGTGATTCAGACATCCTGACAGGCTGATCGCGTACAGCAAACTTTCGGCCTTCTTCAGGCAAAGGTACAGTCACAATCTGGTGGCTTTTGTCACAATTTGTTCAGATACAGTCCGGTTATTTAAGTACTCTCTAAAGATCCCTTTCGAGGGACAGCAGGCAGACAGGCCAGACTTAGCCTTTCCACCAGTTTACAAACATACGAAATTTGCCAGCAGATAAAGGCCTAGAGGTCTATCAAGTCTGCTCGAATGTGCAGCTAGCACCCCTTATTTTGCAGCTGCCACTCCCTTCCACCCTTCCCCTTCATTAACCCTCCCCCTTGTCCTGTCCCATCCTCGTTTGAAGCAGTCCACTGTTCTACTGCATACCACTTCAGCAGGTAACGCATTCCACCCAGCCACCACCCTTTCTGTAAGAAAGTGTCTCCTCATCTCCCTCCTGAACCTTCCTCGCTCCACTCTCATATCATGGCCCCTGGTGGCCCTCCCCTCCCTTACTTTTAACAGCCCCTCTGTACCCGTCTTGTTTATTCCTTTCATGTATTTAAAGGTTTCAATCATGTCACCCCTGTCTCTCCTCTCCTCCAGTGAGTACATGTTCAACTCCTTCAACCACCTCTCGTATGATAAGTCCCCCAGCCCCTTGATCATCTTTGTCACTCTACGCTGCACCCCCTCCAGTAACTTAATGTCTCTCTTCAGATACGGACACCAGTACTGCACGCAGTACTCCAGGTGTGGTCTAACTAATGACCTATACAGTGGCAGAATCACCTCCTCCCTCCTTGAAGATATACCCCTTGCAATACAACCCAGCATTTTGTTGGCCTTTGCAGCTGCCTTCCTACATTGTGCAGAGTTGTTCATTGACCCTGTAATGAGCACACCCAGATCCTTCTCCTCTTCTGTCTGGGCTAGCTGCACTCCCCCTAGCAGGTAACTCCTCCTTGGGTTCTTCATCCCAAAATGCAGCACCTTGCATTTTTGGCATTAAAGCCCAGTTGCCAGGTGTCTGACCAAGTTTCAAGCTTTGCCAGATCATCCTGCAACCCTGCCATCCCCTAGGTCATCCACCACCGCGCCTACCTTGGTATCATCAGCAAACAGACTGATCTTGCTCCTGATGTCCCATGATATGTCTGCAATGAATATCCCAAACAACACTGGTCCCAACACTGAGCCCTGTGGGACACCGCTCATCACTGCCCTTGGATGTGAGAGCTCCCCACCCACCACCCTCTGTTGCCTTCCCTGCAGCCAGTTTCCTACCCATCTCACCAGCTTTGCACCCGCCCCTGTGCCTACTAACTTCCTTCCCAGCCTTCCATGCGTGACTACACAAGAGCAGCTGCTCGAATATCTTGAGCTGTTCACACTCTCAACTCCAATCTCAGACTGACTATTGCAGGCAGCTTGGGACTTTCCCTAAGAACCAAAGGGTTTGATTAGTTGATTCATCTGTCTGTCAAAGCAAGGGCTCCCCCTCCAGGTTCATTTAGGCGCCAAAGTGGAAAAACTACAACTGCTACAGAAATTCACTCCCGCACGACTCCTGAGGGCAGGCTCCATTTTAGGGCCCCCAAAGGTACTAATTGGTCCACAACGGCAGTCCAGAACCAAGATGGTGTTGATTTACAGAACTGTCCATGCTACAAAGAAGGTAGGTTAGACAAACTACGATATCATTAAATATTATAATAGATAATCAGCAAATAAGTACAGCTTCTAAGGGAGCTCCCTCTGCACAATTTGCGATGGTAGAATGGAGCAATTATCTCGCAGCCCAGGCGGGACTCTAGCTTAGAAACACTCAGCCCCCCCCCACATTAATTATACACTGCAATATATGAATGAAAAAACACAGACTATAAAAGGCACTCGCATGCACTAGCTTTTAAATGGTTAAGACACAGGACACCAGCCTGGCAGTGGGCATTTAGGCACACCCTAGGAAGACTTTTGGGAACCTCCATTTGTAAGGGTGCAAAATATCCCTTTTTCGGCCTCCTTTTATATCATCTCATCACTCTCCGTGAAGCTAACAGTGTCACTTTAATTTTCTTTGTGGAAACATGGATAATTAAATTATGCAGGGTAATGTGCCCTAGTTTCCTTCATTGCAAGCATTTTGTGGTTTTACAGTCCCATCACATAGACACAGCTGCTCACTCTCCAAGAAATCTTAAGGCTGTAGAGCATTTGCAGGCAGACCAAAGACAATGACTACACTGCAAATGGACCCCCCAGTGCTCCCGAAGAGATGCTTTCTTATGTTGTTCTCATGTAGACGTGCAAATATCAATACAAAATGTATAACTATTTCAAAATGGTAGCCAAAGCACATCTGTATTTGTACATTTATATTCCTTGCAGAGCTAGGATTAGCATATTTTATGTAGATTTTACTGTTATCGTCCCATACTGTGGTTATTATGCCGCCACCCAAATCCATGCCAATGCTCTCTCTAATCCTAAGCAGCAATTTATTTTTATGCCATTGTCAATATTTTAGTCTTAATCTTGGGTAATCATAAGCACGGGAAAACACTTTCTTTTTATTTTAATAAAATCACAAAAACTAATGAGATACCACAACATAAATGTAAACAGATAAAAATATAAACCCTTGACCATCAGCACACACCCAGACAGGCATTTCATGTCAGCCAAAAGGTACCTCAACAAACATTTGTCAATGCCAAATGTTTGCTTGCTGGCATTGGTAGTGTAGGAGTTCGAGAGAGGCATAATAGGAATGGCAGTGAAGTACTGAACTGAAGCCAACCCCACCACCACCCTGCAGAGACCGACAGGCATTGGGGTGTGCCTTTGGGTCATCGGGAATAACGCAGAAGCCATTTCACCACACCCTACCCTGCAGACACCAACAAGTGTCACAGTGTGCCTTGGTGCCTTTGGGCCTTATGCTCACCCCATTCAATAAGGAAATACAGTGAGATGGGTGCAGTGTAGGAGAATGGGATGAACTTTGGGGCCAAAGAGTCCAAGGCACACCACGATGCATGTCACTGGCTGCAGGGGTGGAATGGCATGAGCATTACAGGCGACAATCCCAAGTCACACCCCTGATGCCTGTCAGTCTCTACAGGGCGTGGCGTTATGGTTGGAAACACTAACGTCTTTGTTGGTATTTTCACTCCAAATTTTCAACATGGGTTTTTTGCCACTCCCACCTCATGAACAGTGGCAATATCAGTTTGTTAGCCGAAAACCGATTCTGCACAGCGACTACGCCATTTGGCACCACAGGTGCGAAAACGCATTTCAAACAGGATGTGAAAAATGACAGCTGTACTATTCATGGGGAGGTGTAAAAAAAATGGCACCGTTGAAAATCTGGAGTGAAAATATAAACAAAACTAGTGAAGTCACAAGTGTGTGTAGAAACTGCGCAACGCACACCCGTAATGTAATTAATTAGTTTGAGGACTTCTTTATAGCATATTGTCAACACAGGCATTTTGGGACCTCCGCTCATGAACAGCATCACTGTGATTTTCTTAATCTGTCCCGAACACTGATTTTCCACAGCGACCATGCATTTCTGCACCAGAAGTGCAAAAACACATTTCCGGCTAGGGTGTGAAAAATGACAGCTGTACTGTTCGTAAGGAGGTGTGGAAAAATGCAAGTGTTATAAATCTGGACTGAAAATATTACAAATTTGTGAACTTACGAGGGTGTGTGGAAACTGTGCAATGCACGCTCGTAACAGTTATTTTACGGACTTTTGTCACCAAATTTTCAACACAGCCATTTTAAGACCTCTGCTCATGAACAGTTTCACTGTGATTTTCTTAATCTGCTCATGCGCGAACACACATTCTGAGTAAGATATGAAAAATGACAGCTGTACTGCTCATAAGGAGGTGTGGTAAAATGGCAATGTTGTAAATCTAGAGTGAAAACAGTAAAAATTCATGAAGTTACGAATGTGCGTAGGAACTGTGCAACGCACGCTCATAAAAGTCATTTTTGGGAATTTTTTTTTCACCAAATGTTCAACACAGGGTTTTGGGGGCCTACCTCATGAACTGTGACACTGCTGTTTCATTACTCAGTCCCGAAAGGTGGTACCGCGCAGTGACCGCAAAAATCACCTTTCAGGACCGAATAACAAAATGACAGTGGCTGAGTTCATCAGGTGGGGTCCCAAGAACCTCATGTTGAAAATTTGCTGAAAAAATTCCCCAAAATGGCCAAGATATGCACCAAAGTTGAAAACAAACCCATTTATGTCATTATACAACTTACCGGCATTTCTTCAGTTCGCGGTCAGCTTTGAAGAGTGCAGATGTGTTCCCAGTCCACCGAAGATCGTCACACTGGCCTCCAAAGGTAAGTATGGGGTGAGGGGGGTACGCAGAGGGTGGGCGCGGGTTGGGTTGAGGGGGCAAGAGAGTCAACGAGGGACCATTTTCTTTTGTTCTAGTTTTTTTTGTTTGTTTTTTTAAGACAACATGAGACTTTTGCTACACTGGGGTGTGCTACCAGCACGGCACCTGCAAGTTTGTTGGGGCAGGGCAGTGGCGCTGACGGGGGACTAGGCACCCCGTGGGCCACAGACTTCAGCCACACTAGGGTGGGTTCCCAGCGTGGCACCAGGAAGTTTGCTTTTGGGGGGAGAGGGTAGTGGAGCCGACATGGGATTGGCACCCCCAGTCACACAATGTGCGGGGGTGGAGGGAAGTGCATGAGCATGCTGGGGTGGGCTCCCAACGTGTTATGTTGGTGTTCGTTTGGGGGGAAGGGGAGACGAACTGTCTGACAGTTCAGATGCATTACTGACATGTCGGCAATTTGCATACTGCCAATAGCAGTATGCAGATTACCTACACGTTACCACCGCTGATTGCAGCGGTGTTTTTTTCAGAACTGTACGCCACTGCATCTGAACAGCTGTCATAGACAGCTCGGACATTCACTAGTGCGGTGCAGCACCAAAGAGCACAGTTCTGCTGCTGAGTGGACCCTGTAATTGGGAAGGTTTATTTCTCTATTTACTGCAAGAGTCTTACCAGAAAAGGCCTGCTGAGCTGTCACAGTGGCATCCTCGGAGATGGATACAAAGAGAAATGCAAGATAATTTAAAGGAGATCTACAGGCATACATGAAGCCATGACCATTGCACAGATCGGGGCTTCAGTACCCCGATTCCTCCTGCAGGCACAATATTAATCAAAGATTTTTCGTACAGTAATACTCCTAAAACTGGCACAAAGCGCCGTACCAGCCAGCATTTTGTACTCCTGAGTTGCCCCCCCCCCCGAGATCTTGCTGATAACCTTGCAAGTTGATGACATACCTTTGCCCCTT
This sequence comes from Neoceratodus forsteri, assembly GCA_016271365.2. Lineage (NCBI taxonomy): Eukaryota > Metazoa > Chordata > Ceratodontiformes > Ceratodontidae > Neoceratodus > Neoceratodus forsteri. The sequence goes on from CM057450.1 coordinate 119,947,818, forward strand.
CCTATACTGTGCCCTTATGTACAGAGATTTAATAATCTCCATATCTGCTATGCTCTTTATACACATATACACACACACACACGCACACACATATATACAGACTGTCTACATGCCATGTATGCACATGGCATTTAGGCAAAATCTGTAAAAAAAAATAAATAAATAAATAAATAAAGCAGGGCATGGCAGGTACGGAAATTATAAAATCTCCGTACATAAGGGAACAGTATATGAAGGCAAAGGAACGTCGCCAACTCGTGGTCACTGTCAGCTAGATCGGGGCACCATGGAGTACAAAATGCCAGCTGGTACGGAGCTCATGCCAGCCTTAGAGTATTAATGTACAAAACCTGATTAATATTGTGCCTCAGGCGAATCGGGTTACTGAAGCCCAGATCTGCGTAACAGGCGGGGCTTCACGTGTCCCCGTCGTTCTCCTTTAAACACCAAAACAAAGCTTTCAAAAAACAATAAGCTGCTGAAGAGTCTAATACATGGTTATGTAGTACAAGGGTACTAGGCAGACCTTCTCCTCGAGGGAAGCCTCTAGGATGCCCTCTGCCCTAAGGGCTGTTGTAAAGTGTAGGCCAGAGGAGTCACTCTTATGGCATCACAATGTCTCAAGAAAGGAAGGAATCAGACAGAGGCTTAACGCCTGTTTAATCTGTTGTATCATTTAAGTACCCTCCACCTCTTTAACAACTTTGTTCCATGGCAAATGCTCCTTAGCGCAGAAGCAGGCTACAGCCCAATGCAAAACATCATATCTAGAATGCAGGGTAAAAACCAGCAGAAACAGACGTAAATGGTGTACTTGAGGAAGGAACTAAGCTATATCAAGCCTCAGGAGAGATTCAAGCACTAAGAAAAAATTATTCACCTTAGTAATGTTGTTTCTTCTAATGGAGTCGTGCTGTATTCAGACTATTGCAGTTAGGTCCTGCCTTTCAACTGCCCCAGAAAACAAAGAGTTAACTTTCTATGGCCAGCATGGAACGTTCAGCGCGAGCTCGGTTGAAGCCCCTGTCTGCTGCTGTTTAAACTCCAACCGTCAGATCATTTTGAGCAATACTCACTAGAAGTTCTGTATGGAACTGTAAAACTCACACTAGCCAACTGGGAACTAAATTTATTAAAAAAGGGTTTTTTGGTTTCAAAGCAAAGACTCAAGTCAGGAAAGCCAAAAAACAAAACACAACACATACCCAAAGTAAAGGGAGGTGAAAAAGGGACACCTCTAGGGTGCCAACACTGCTCCTGCCCACCCACATCCCAAAAACCAGGTTCTGAGAGGGGAGGCTGGGAGGCCAGAATACAGCAAGATTCCATTAGAAGAAACAACATTACTAAGGTGAGTAATTTTTTCTTCAAACAACATGAAGTCTTGCTGTATTCTGACATATGCAGACTACCAAGCAGTACCTCCATGGAGGAGGGAACAGAACCTACTTTGGGAATAGGCTCTGAAGTACTGCTGTGCCAAACCGAGCATAACTCCTAGCCTAGATATCCAGAGAGTAATGCTGGGCGAATGTATGGACTGTTTTCCAGGTGGCTGCTTGACAAATTTCTAATATAGGAATATCCCTGGCTGCAGCCAGGGAAGCAGCTGTACCTCTAGTAGAGTGAGCCCTCATGCATGAGGGTGGGGTTCTACCCAGCTTTTCATAGCAGAATTGTATACAAGAGACAATCCACCTGGCAATAGATCTCTTAGTAGCAGGTCTGCCCTTACCGACCTCTCCATACGTGAGGAACAACTAGAGGGACTCAAACCTGTGACCCTTGGTGAGCTCTATGTAGAAGCTGAGGGCCCTCTTAACATCCAAGCTGTGCAGCCTCCTCTCTCCAGAGGAGGAATGGTCAGTGAAGAAAACAGGGAGAGACATCGACTGATTAAGGTGGAAATCTGAAACCACCTTAGGCAAAAACTTCCTGTTAGTTCTTAAGACCACTTTATCTCTATGGAAAGAGATGAAATCAGGCTCCACTGACAGGGCTTGCAATTCACTGATACGCCTGGCAGAGGTAATGGCTACCAAACACACAGTTTTTCAAGTCAAGTACTTAAGTTCTGCAGAGGACAAAGGCTCAAAGGGTGGTTGCATAAGCTGAGCAATGCAAACATTAAGTTCCCAAGCAGGAGCAGGGTCCCTAAAGCGGGGGACTGGTGTGCAGCAATCCCTTGAAAAACTTACAAAACACAGGATGGGCCGACAGAGGAGAGGGCTTGCCTGCTGACAAGAAGGCAGAATGCACTTTAAGAGTAGCCGGCCTAAGTCCTAAGCCATTAAGATGAACCATACAGTCCAGGACTGTAGGCAACCCAGCAGATTCTGGAGAAATATGCTTATTAGGTAGCACCAAACAGTGAACCTTTTCCATTTGGAGTTGTAAGTCTTTCTGGTGGAAGGCTTTCGAGAAGCTTTAAGGATATCCAGAACCCCTTGAGAAAGGTGGAGATCAGCAAACTCTAACTCTTCAAGAGCCATGCCTTGAGATTGAGAGATTTGAGGTTCAGATACCAAATCCTCCCCTGAGAGGACGTCAACAGGTTGCAATTCCTGGGAAGAGACAGGGGAAGGTGGACTGCTAAGGGCAGCAACAGTGGGTACCAGGGCTGTCTGGTCCAGTCTGGAGCAATCAGAATCACTTTGCATGGTTGAGACCTGATCTTGGCTAATCCTTTGAACAAGAGCGGGAAGTGGGGAAAAGCATACAGAAATCTCCCTTCCCAATCCAGAATCAGAGCATCCAGGGGTACTGAGGGTCTGCAACAAAAGAGAGGAAGTTGGTGATTGTCTGGGGCTGCAAAAAGATCTATCTGTGGAGTGCCCCATCTCGAGAAAATCACTTTCAAAACTAGGGGGATCTAAGGTCCATTCGTGATGGCCCTGGGATATCCTGCTGAGAGCATCTGCTAGGACATTGTCCTTCCCTGGGAGGTGAACTGCTATCAGAGAGGTTTGCAGGGAATAGGCCAGGGACCACAACTTCACTACTTCTGTGCACAAGGCCATCAACAGAGTGCCTCCTTGCTTGTTGATGTACCACATTGTGGTGGTACTGTCTGTTCTGATCTGGACCACCTTGTTCTGTATAGATTTGGAAAAGGCTTGCAGTGCCAGAAACACTGCTCCGAGTTCCAAGAGATAGATGTGAAGCAGAGATTCTTGAGGTGACCACAGCCCTTGGGTGGTAAGATCCCCCAGGTGGGCTCCCCCAGCCCAGCAGGGAGGAATCTGTGGTGAGTATCACTGAATGAGACTGAGTGACAAAAGGAACTCCTTGTCTCAAATTGTCCTGATCCTGCCACCACTGCAAAGCCTGGATCAGGGTTCGAGTCACTGGGACTAGTTTGGTAAGGGAATCCTTTCTTTGGGACCAGAAGGCTCTTAAGTGGAACTGAATGTCCCTCATCTGAAATCTTGCTCCCTGGACCACTGCTGTAGAGGCTGCCATGTGGCCCAGGAGATGCAGGAAATGCCTTGCTGGTCGAGACACATGAAGGGTGAATGAAGAGGCCAGTTCCATAAGGGACCTTGCCCTGTCCAGGGAAGGAAGGCTCTTGCCCTTATTGTATCTAGCTCCGCCCCTATGAAAGTAAGTAGCTGTACTGGCTCGAGAACTGACTTTAGAAGGTTGAGGAGGAATCCTAAGGATCTGAGCAGTTGCTGAGTTATTTGCAGATGTGACTTGACTTGGTCTGGAGACTGACCCACTATGGGCCAGTCGTCCAAGTATGGAAAGATGGAGATCTTTTTCTCCTTAGGAAAGCAACCACTACTGCCAGGCACTTTGTGGACACCCTTGGGGCTGATGTTAGGCCAAAGGGCACTGCTCTGAATTGATAGTGGCCTGAGGGCAACTCGAACCTGAGGTACTTTCTGTGGTAGCACCTTATGGGAATGTGAAAATAGGCATCTTTGAGGTCCAGGGAGGCTAGCCAGTCCCCTGGCCTTAGAGAGGGCAGAATTATTCTCAGAGTCACCATTTTGAACTTTGGTTTTAAAAGGTGCTTGTTCAGATATCTTAGATCCAAGATGGGCTGTCATTCTCCTGTTTTTGGGGGGTTAGGAAGCACCTGGAGTACAATCCTTTATCCTTGTGTAGGGTTGGAACCCTTTCTATGGCTCTGAGAGCCAGGAGGGAAGAAACCTCTGCCTCCAGGGCAAGGGTTTTTGATGGATTTGCAGGTGGAAAGGATCTGGTTCTCATCTTGGGAAATTTTTTTTGAAGCTGAGAATCAGTCCCTGGCTCACTACTTCCAGGACCCACTTATCTGATGTCAGAGACTTCCAGTCCTGGACAAAGTAAGCCAGCCTGCCCCCTACAGGTAATGGAGAATCGGCCCAGGCAGACCCATCAGGGTGTCTGCTTGGCAGAGGCTTTTGGCTGAGGGGTGGAAGCAGGCTTGCTCATTCCCAGTCTGCCTCTCCCTCTGAAGAACCCCCTCTGAGCATAAGCAGAAGAGGAGGCCTGGGCTTGGTAAAAAGGCCTTTGAAAGGGCCTGCCCCTGCCCCGGAGTGCTGTCTCTGAGGAGTAGCTTGCTTTTCCTTGGCCTGAGCAGTCCTGTCGGTGGTCCTGTACTCATCCATCTTTTACATGCAATTCTCTGTCTGCTCCCCAAACAGAGAATTACCAATGACAGGGAAATCCATGGCCTTAGCCTGGGAATCCTGTGATAGGCTAGTACATCTGAGCCAAGCCATCCTCCGAAGGGCTATAGATGTAGCCATGACTCTAGACGAAACATCACTGGAGTCCACAGCAGCATGAAATTGCACCTTGGATACCTCAATCCCATCTGCAGCCACCTGCTCCAGCTCCTTGGCAAGCTGGTCAGGGGCCTGTTTATCCACAGCCAGCACAGTGTCCCACCTGGACTTCTGGTATCTAGCTGTGTAGGCCATATAGTTAGCCTGCTTGAGTCCCAAAGATGCTGTCATGTACTGTTTCTTTGCCATGGCATCAATCCTCCTGGAGTCCTTATCTGGGGGTGTGATGCCAAGGGAATATTTGCCTTATCACAGGCAGCAGTCTGCACTACCCCAACATGGCTGCATTGCTGAGAATGGAACTCAGTGTCCAAGCCTGAAAGGGTATACCTTTGTCCATTCGCCTGTCCACAGGAGGTATGGAGTTAGGAGTCTTTAGAATTTTAAATGTCCGTTTCCCAAAAGATTTATGGAGGGGAAAGAGTCTCCTGGACTCTGGGATGTCCATCATTTCAACAAAATCAGGCTCCTCCTGATCCTCCACTGCTTCTTCCATTGGAAGCTGGAGGGTTTCAGCCACTTTCTTGTAAAACAAAGTGGGAAGGGGACTCAGAAAGTCTAGGAGGAGAAACACCTAAAGGTCTGTCTGGGGAGATGTCCGGGTCAACAGGCACATCCAGACTTTCATAATCACCATCATCATTATCCTCATACTCTTTCTCTGCCTCCTCCTCCGGTTCATAAAATTCTTCTAAAGTATAATCCGGAACCGGGGGAACCGACCAAACCGAGCCCCTGCCAGATGGTGTTGGTTTGGCCGGAACCGAAGTTAGCGACTGAACTATCCTTATCGCTTTGGCTATTATTTCATCAGCGGTCGGAGAAAGAATTTGTGGATCCGAACCGGAGGATTTTTTTCTTTTCTTTCTTTTAACCAGAACCGACTCCTCAGAATCAGCTCTCCTTTTGCCCGAAGAAAGGAGTTTCGCCCTGGTCAGAGGTCACTCCTTCTGGTTCGGTCGGAACCGAACCGGGCTAGCCATCCGGGTCAGCAGACTTCTCGGCCTCCCTTTCCCTCAGTCTACCTACTCTCTTATCCAGGGTAGCTTTGGGAAAACTTTTACAAATTTGGCAGTCTGAATCGAGGTGGTCAAACCCCAGACAATAAACACAGATGGTGTGGGGATCAGCCTTAGCAAAGGCTTCCCAACACACACTGCAGTGTTGAAACCCAGTGGGCCCAGTTTTTTTCTTGGGTTTCTCAGACATGGCCAATCCTATCCAAAACTTACCCTTTTTTGGGCAATCCGCTAGGCAAGACACCCCTATCGGTTCCTGACAGTGTTACGGGTCTTGGAAAAAAAACGTAATTAAATCCATTTTTTTAGAACCGATACGGACCGGTTACCACACTCTAATAAAAAAAAAAGTTTTGAATTTAAGACCAATCTGATCGGTTCAAACCGAACCGACCCAAAATTTACAAGTTCCACGCAGAAACTAAATGTAAAACCTATCTAGTACTCACGGTACCACAGACAGAGACTTAAACCGACAGATTTGGTAGCAGAAATTCGGTAGAAACCAAGCGAAAAACGACACTTTAACTGACTTTTTCGAACCAAGCAAAGGAGAAATCTCCGGAGCGACTGTTCAGTGAGGCGGAGTAAATAATCAGACGGTTGGAGTTTAAACAGCAGCAGACAGGGGCTTCAACCGAGCTTGCGTTGAACATTCTACGCTGGCCATGGAAAGTTAACTCTTTGTTCTCCGGGGCAGTTGAAAGGCAGGACCTAACTGCAATAGTCAGAATACAGCAAGACTTCATGTTGTTTGAATAACAGAAGTACTACAGATTCCCTAAAAAAGTGGTTCACCATGAAACACTGGATTTGTTAAAGAAGTGGACAGTAAATAAATAAATGAAATATCAGATTAAACAAGAGTGGAGCTTCCGCTTCTTACTTTCTTCCCCAGGTTTTCTCAACCGACAACCTGTTCCTGACATAGTGGATGAAACTGATCACTTCTTTGCCCATGCTAGTGCAAGCAGTTTGCCCTTGCTAGTGCACGCAGTGCTCCAGATAAGGCACATACAGACCCAAAATAAAAAAGGGCATTTACTCTTCTCTTTTTAACAAGTCTGCATACCAAAAATGCATTCTCAATCCTGTTCACTTTCCACATCCCACATTTATTATTGTTCCCCCAGCCTAAACACACCTTGTGACAAGAGTTCAATTTTCTTAGGGTTTTCAGTCACACCTTCTGTTCACTGATTGGACCATGAGACGGGGCAGTTTTTTCCAGTCACCAATGTGCCCACTTGAGCATTGCTCCTTCTTGTCTTGGATCACATCCCCAAACCCCACCCCTTTTAACATGCACATATTCCTTCAGGGACAACGTGGTACCCCTCAGTAGGAGAGTACAAGCAGAGGCAGGTGAGATGCGGCAACGCCCCACGGTCTACTGGGAGGAGGGGGCAGAGTAACAGTGACGCTGAATAGATACTGGGAGGCAGTCTGGCAGTGGTGGGTAAAGAAGTTGGCGGGATGGAGGAGGGTAAAGCCAGATAATACACACGGATATGGTGTCTTAGAAAAAATGAAAAAAATATATAGTACTGGGCTCTGTGGAGGCTGTGCACACTTGATTTCTTCTAGCACTTCTTACCAAGTAATTTTCGAATAATGGATTTTTCTACTGTGAGTGACTGATGAATAAAAATCCTCCTCATTTTCCTCATCCTGCAGCCTTGGTATCCACCACTGCTGGTTTCACAATCATGGGGGAGGGTAGGCCCATACTGTGTTTTTTTTTTTGTTTGTTTTTTGTTTTTTTTAAAGAATACTTTAGTCAGGTATTCTTGGGGTATCACCACAACTACCAACCATTTCCTGTTAGGTAGTGTGCGAACAGCTGGCATCCACAGCATATCAAGTATTTTAAACAACTAACTTTTTAAAATAAAACATACAAACAACTCTACTAGCCACAACGGATGCTGCATTACAACTTCAGCAAGCTACTGTATTCTAAGGGGGAGGGGGGTGTTGTGTGCAACTGCCAACAGAATATGCTACCCATCAGGCAATTTTCACTGTAAATTAATTTTTGTGGGTTGATCGTGATCCAGAAATATAGAGAAAAAAAAATTCACAGTTTATATTTTTTGCTTTGCAGTAATGTTTCCTTCTTTACCTGGTGGTCACACTCGACACATTACTGGACTTCTCAGCTCCTATCTCTGTTTCATGTACCTATAAAATCAGAGACAACTTGCTCCTAAGGCATGCGTAGCCACATCACGTGGCATTCTGCTCCCCAAACTGACCTATCAGGATGGCTGTCTACTTCTCAGCCTCCAATACTACCCCTACAAAAATGGGACGTGTCTTATAACAACATCTGCAGGTTTGCTTTGGCCACAAACCGATAGACCTCATGGCGACCTTCATTCCAAACTAAAGTTGGCTTCCTCCACTAGCCTTGTGCAACTTTATTATGGGTGGTGTGATGCCTAATGTCGTGACTAAGCAGACCCCCTCGTCCCATTCAGAACTTCTTGTACCTGACCGTCGATCCTCTCCATTAAGATTCAATGTCCCTGGTTCCTTAACTATACCCAAAACCAACACAAAATCAGAGGAAATATTCTCGTACTCTGCCCCTAAACTCTAGAACTCCATCCCAGCTACAGTCCATCAGCGTGACTCCAGCAAAGCCTTCAAATGAGTACTGCACCATTCTTATCAAGGCATCTGTATGTACTTATCAGTAGGCTGCTAGTAAAAGCAGTAAGTTGTCTGAGCTCTTGCACTTGTTAGGCTGACTGCCAGTACAAATGAATGTAATCTATTCCTGTACATGACTGTGTCCTACTGATGTACGTAGCCCCATATCTTACACCATGACCTCTATATGTTGTATCTTCTATACCGTTACCCTTGAATTATTTCTCTGTATTACTGCTTGGCAAATGTATGAACCCAGTGTTCTTGTATACTGCTGTGATGACCTCCTATATTGTGTTTCCCCACGATGTGACTGAAAAAAGGCAAATGTTTAGTCTAGTACGCATACCTGGTAAATGAAAAACCTAACTAAATGTGGTTGTTAAATATTTTCCTGCCCTACATAATCTGACATGACTACGTTACATCAATGGCAATGTATTTTGAACTTAATACATGTTATTTTGCTACCTGAACATTCAGGTACTGAGTGAAAGAGCCATGGGTTTTATTTTTAGATAAGACAGTTAATGGAGTGTGAGAACTAGGCACCAGCTGCAGTCTCTTTTTAAAATTAAACTACAAGTGTTGTTTGAGGTGGTCCTCCTAAGCAACAAAACTTCTGACTGTGGGTGCCTTGCAAATGACAAATTACATTTTGCCTTTTATTTTAATGGACAAAATCATTGTTTTACGTGAAAAAAAGTACTACTTACTCTCCAGATTCTACCTGTAGACATCTGAATTTGGTTTTACTCGACTCACTTTAAAAGTGAGGAGAACACTCACTCACTCTGAAAGTCAGATGTTCACATCATCAGCCATTAAAACTGATTGGGAGGGGGGGAGCTCCAGCTGGGGCTACCGTGGGTGTAGTACCAGCCAAGGGACTGCCAGCAGGCAAGTCTGGGGGGGGGGGACATCACTGGGGGACAGGGGGAAAACGGAACAAACTGTTGGAAGGTCGCTAGCTTAAATGCTGTGAGCCTGCGAAACAAGATGAGGAGCACCCAGGAGATGGCAGAAGATGCTCAGCTAGACATCACAGCAGTCATCGAGATGTGGGCAATTCCCAACCACAACTGGGACCTTAAAATTCCAGGCTATGCCATTTACAGAAAGAATAGAGTGGTGGGGACACCACTGTGCATTAGAGAGGGACTCTCAGCCCCAAAGGAAAAAGCAATAGGTGGCGAAGTGGGGAAGGGAAGAGATCTAATTAAAGCTGGTAGTGAAGAGGGGCAGGAATTTCAAGTCTGGGGTAGTGTACAGGCCCCCCAACCAATCTGAACGAAGAGGACAAGGCTCCAGGAAAGGGAGGTAAGGGGATGTACAGGGGAACATAATCTTGACAGGTGAGTTTACTAAATAAAATTAAACAAATAAATATGCTGGACAAGGAAGGCTTGGTGTTTGGAGTGGGGGTGAGAAGCACTAGACGCCAGGCTGCAGTGAATACCTTCCAGGGCAGTTTCCTCTCCCAACGTGTGAGGGAACCCAGGGAAGGGCGCTATCTTGGACTTGGTATTCACAAACCAGGAAAGTACAGTTACGCAAGAACTTACCGTAACAGTAGATCTTCGAGAGAGGCTCTTGCAGTAGTTAATTACATATAGGACTGACACCAGCAGGCGGCAGGACCCCATGGAAAAAGTTCTAGCTAGCAGTCCCTGCCGAGGGACCGCCCCCACGTCAGGTGACCGGCGTCAGGAGACGTCGGTATAAAGGGGCGGTCCCGGATGCCTGCCTTCCAGTTCTTTCCCGCCACAGGTCGAAAGAGGCCGGACGAGAGAGGAGCAGATATTTCCCTCAATGGAAAAGGAGCTGAAAAAGCCTAGGGGGATGGAGGGCAGGAAGGTATTACCTACTGCAAGAGCCTCTCTCGAAGAGCTATTGTTACGGTAAGTTGTTACATAACTGTACTATCTTACTTAGAGAGGGCTCTTGCAGTAGGTAATTACATATAGGACTGAATCCCAAGCAGTCTGGAACAAAGAAAGGCACCAGGAGGAGGAAAACTACCCGAAGAAGCAGTTCTAGCCATGCAAGTCTCAAGATAGGAGGCCTTGCAAAACAGCCAGCCTGAAGCCTGCTCTACGGCGAGAAGCAATATTCAAACTGTAGTGTTTCATAAAGGTATGGACGGAAGTCCAGGTGCCAGCAGCGCAGATGTCTGCCGCAGACACATTCTTGAAACAAGCCGCAAAGGCAGCTACTCCTCTTGTGGAGTGGCCTCTGACTTGACCCAGGAGGGTCTTGTTGTATTTGTCATAACAGAAAGTGATGCAATGAGCCAACCACTTAGACAGGTATTGCTTGGAAACAGCATTGCCTTCCCTTTTGTGAGCAAAAGCGATGAACAACTGATCAGTCTTTCTGAGATCCTTCGTCCTGTTGGTGTAGTATCTCAGAATCCGGTGAACATCCATAGTATGGAGTAAATACTCCACTTGATTAGAGTACTGCGTAAAAAAGGCAGGTAACTCTATGGACTGATTTAAGGTAGACTCTGCTACTACTTTAGATAGAAACTTAGGATTCGTGCGAACAGCAACTCGTTCCTTGCGAAAAATCAAGTAGGGGATTTTACACATCAGGGCCTGGAACTCAGAGATTCTTCGAGCCGAGGTAATGGCCACCAAGAAGAGCGTCTTCCACGAAAGGAACTTCAAATCCGCAGAAGCTGCAGGTTCAAAGGGAGGAAGAGTAAGTTTCTCGAGAACAAAGTCCAAGTCCCAAGGGGGAGCAGGAGTACGGATGGGGGGCCTCAGATGGAGGACCCCCTCTGAGAAAGGTCTTGGAGACCTCCAGTTGAGTAAAAGCCTTGTCCGCGAAGGGAACATGATAAGCCAAAATGGCCGCCATCTGTACCTTCAGAGAGGAATGGCTGAGACCCAGGTCAAACAGACTACGTAGATACTCCAGCAGAAGCCCCGCTGAACAGGAGAAAGGTTCCACGTTCTTGGAAGCGGCCCAAATAGTGAATCTTTTCCACGTCATGGCATAAATGGATCTGGTGGAGGGTTTTCTGGCCTCCACGATAATCTCTGCCACTTTGGGAGACACTCCAAAACGGGACTGGGCTAGGTCTGCAGGAGCCATGCATGCAGTTGAAGGGATTTGAGGCCTGTATGAACCAGGGTCCCCTGATCCTAGGTCAACAAACCTCGAGGAAGAGGAAGAGGAGGATCCTCTAAAAATTGTTGTAGAAGAGAGAACCAGACTTGCCTGGGCCAGAAAGGAGCGATCAGAATCATTCGCGCTCCTTCTGAAGCTAGTTTCTATAAGACTCTTGGGATAAGTGGAATTGGGGAAAGGCATAGACGAATCTGTCCTTCCAGTCTAGAGACAGAGCGCCGCTTCCAAAAGCCGCTCTGGAAACAGAGAGCAGAAGACTTGAAGTTTTATGCTTGGGGGATGAACAGGTTACCTGTGGTGTTCCCCAAAGTTGGAAGATATTGTCTAGGACCCATTGGTCCAGTTCCCACTTGTGAGTCAGAGCAGAAGAGCGACTTAGCTTGTCTGCCAGGGTGCTGTCGACTCCCGGAACGTGAATCGCCATGAGGTGAAGGTCGTGCTGTGTTGCCCAATTCCAAACCCTCACTGCCTCCCTGCATAGAGGGTAGTACAGAGTCCCTCCCTGCTTGTTGATATACCACACTATGTACATGTTGTGCATCTGGACGGCTAGGTGGCCGGGAAAGATGTATTGGTGAAGGGCTTGGAGAGCGTACAACACTGCCTGAAGCTCAGCCACATTGATGTGGAGAGCTTGTTCTAGTTTGGACCAGGAGCACTGGGTCCGATGAGGGCCTAGATGGGCTCCCCAACCGTCACCTGAGGCCTCTGTGGTTAGAGTCTGGGAGGGGGGAGGATGAAAGAAAGGAACTCCCCGAAACAGGTTCTCTCGAACCATCCACCACTGCAAGTCTCGCAACATCGGCGAGGAGATCAGAACTGAGTGATCTAGGTCGTCCAATAGCTGATCCCACTGACAGCGTAGAGTCCACCGAGAAATCCTCAATGTGGAGTCGAGCGCGAGGTACCGTCGGGATAGCAGCCGCCATGAACCCGAGAAAGCGAAGGACCGACCTCGCAGAGACCATCCTGCGGTCGGACAACAGACTTATTTGGGTCTGAAGGGTGCGCCTGTCCGAAGCAGGAAGGCCTTGCCCATGGTCATATCGAGGATCGCCCCAATAAACTGTAGCCTCTGGGATGGGTCCAGATGAGACTTGGAATGGTTGATGGTAATACCAGGCAGGCAAAAACCTGCTGGGTAAGGGAGAGGAAACGCAGCAGTTCCTCCCTGGACGAGGCCACCAGGAGCCAGTCGTCCAGGTAAGGGAAAACCTGTACTCCCTTAGTACGCAGGTGAGTCGCCACCACTGCCAGGCATTTGGTAAATACTTGGGGCCGAGGACAGACCAAATAGGAGCGCCTTGGACTGGTAGTGGTCCCCCTGGAACGCAAAATGAAGGTATTTGCGATGAGATGGGCGAATGGGAATGTGCAGATAAGCATCCTGCATATCCAGAGCACAAAACCAGTGACCCGGCCGGACGAGGGGCAGAATGCTCTGCAAAGAGAGCATCCTGGAACCTTTGTACTCTACGTAAAGATTCAGGGAACTCAGATCTAAAATTGATCCAAGATCTCCTGTCTTCTTTGGGACAAGGAAGAAATGGGAATAGTAACCCGTCCTCTGAAGATGAAGGTGGACAGGCTCTATCGCTTGCTTCAGCAGAATAGCAGAGATTTCCTCCTGGACCAAAGGTTGTGAATACAACGACTTCAGGAGGTGGGTGGCGGGGTGGTTTCTGAAGAAACTCTATGGAGTGTCCTTCTGCTATGAGCCGGAGCACCCAAGAATCCGTGGTTATCCTCTCCCATCCCGGAAGGTGGAGGGAAAACCTCCCTCCTACCGGTTCCTCTGGGAGTCCGGAGGCAGGGAGAGGAAAGGAGTCAGGTGGTGGGGCAGCGCCAGCTGAAGCACGCACTGCTTTTTGGGCGGGGGCTTGCAGTTGTGGGGCCTGGCGCTTTGTCGCCCGCCTTCCTGGGGTTTCGCCACAATCAGTTCGTGAAGGAGGCGATGCTGCCGCTGATGGGGACGGTACATGGAATCAACAGACTTCAGAGCCGTCCCCTTCTCTTACAGATCGGTAATGATGTCCTTGACATCACCCCCGAAAAACACAGACCCCCGGAAGGGTGCTACCTGGATAGCAGATTGTACCTCCGGGACCAAACCTGACACGCGGAGCCAAGCAAGTACACCGTAGGCCTACAGCAAAAGCTGAGCTCCGCCCAGCAGCGTCCACAGCGTCGTATGTCGCACGTAGCGTGTGTCGACTGGCCGAATGAGCAGAGTGGATGAGATCAGCCAACTCCTGCTTGACTTGGGAGTCAGGCAAGGAGTCCAGTTTGGTTTCTGCCTGAGTAAGGATGGCCTTCTGGTAGTCCCCCATGTGGCCGGCATAGTTCAGGGCCCTGATCCCCAGTGTGGAGGAAGCGTAAATCTTTCTCCCATACTGGTCAAGAAGGCGAGATTCCTTATCATGAGGTGACGAGCTAAGATGTTTTGGGTTCGCTGACTGGCCGTGAGCGGCGCTAATCACGACAGAGTCTGCACGAGGGTGAGAATCTAGGAAATCAACACCCTCTGGAGCCTGATATAGCCGGTTCGACTTCCTAGTAAGTGGGGCTAAGGCAGACGGCTGTTTCCATATTGTGGTAACAAGGTCGGCGTTAGGCTCTATCCAGGGTAGCACCAGGGTAGGAGCTGTCACGGGCAGATACAGATGTTCAGCAAGTTTCAGACGCTGAGGATCTGGTTCCAGGGAGTGCCACTAATGAACCTCCTGGATTTTCCTAAGCAACTTCGTAAAAGAAGGATCCTCCAGAGGAGTCCTTGTCCGGGACTTCCACGGAGAGCGAGACTCGTCGTCTCTCTCGGAGCAGCCGTCGGAAGAGTCCGAGGAGTCTGACAGCGATGAGGAGGATGAAGAAGAGAAAGACTCCCTTTCCCCGACCTGGAGGAGGAACAGACTCCTTGGGAAGTCCCCGGGAAGCATGTCCTGCACCTCTCTGGATCCAGACAGAACACTGGAGTCCGGAGGATGAGGCACTACCGGGCGACGTGGGAACCTGGGACGGCACAGTCGCCAGAAGGCTGCCTCTACCTCTTTGGTGAGCTGAGCCTTGGCCTCAAACCACCAGGAGGCCAGAGTCTCCTGCAGGTCCACCGGCGGCCGTGAGGGCGGTGGAGGAGGAGGTGGGGGATAAGGATATGGGTTATAACTGTATGGAGCGTATCCAAATCCCGGCTGCGGGTAGCCCGGCATCGGGTATTGTGGTGTCGAGTACTGCGGCGCTGGATATACAGGTTACTCACCTGTAACAGGAGTTCTAGGAATGGTATATGTTGTTCATCCACACTGTCTGGCAGGTTCCTTGCCGGAAGGTCTTCAAGCTGGCTCCACCCACCCACCTGGGTGGTAAAACTCTCGGCTCCACCCCATGACCCCAGATCTCGCCCGCGAGAAGCCAGGTTGTGCGTCGAGGCCGGGGACGTCAGGGTCGTAGGATGAACAACATATACCATTCCTAGAACGCCTGTTACAGGTGAGTAACCTGTATTTCTAGGGACATGGATATGTTGTTCATCCACACTGTCTGGCAGACTCCTAGCAGTTATCTGGGAGGAGGGAAGCAAGGCACACCCCCCGATACTTACTTGGGAAATAAGGATTGGAGAATCGAGGCCCCAAAACCAGCATCCCGGCGTGACTCAAGGTCGATGTGGTAGTGGGTGATGAAGGTGTGTGCTGACTTCCAGGTAGCAGCCCTGCAGATTTCCTGGATAGGGATGTCCCTGGAAGCAACCGTATGGCGGGTAGAATGAGCTCTTATCCCTCTGGGAGGCTCCATGCCCGCCAACCTATAGGAGAGGTCTATGCAGGAGGTGACCCACCTGCTTATCGTCCGCTTGGCTGCAGGTCTGCCAGGTGCGGCTTAAGCGTAGGTGACAAACAGCTGGCGAACCTCTCTCCGAACTTCAGCCGTTTGCTCCTTATAAGTGAGCGCTCTTCTAGGGTCCAAAGTATGGAGCCTGCATTCGGCCTCCGAGGTGTGAATGGGGTAGAACACTGGCAGAGTCAACAACTGGTTAAGGTGAAACTCCGACACCACCTTCGGAAGGAATTTCGGATGGGGGCGCAGGACAACTTTGTCCCTGTGGAAGACCAGATAAGGAGACTTGATGGAAAGGGCATGGAGCTCTCCCATCCTTCTGGCTGACATGATAGCCACTAAGAAGGCGGTCTTCCACGACAGGTGAGAGATGTCACACCTGTGCATCAGTTTGAATGGCCTGCCCATGAGCTTAGCCAATACCAGCAGTAGATCCCACGGAGGTGGAGGTTCTCGCACCGGAAGGGATATGTGATCAAGTCCTTTGAAAAAGCGCCCGACCACCTTCTCCTGCGCCACCGACTGTTTCCCAGCCCGCGCCCAGTAAGCAGAGATGGCTGCCAGGTACACCTTAAGGGTTGTCGACCGAAGCTCTTGCTGAGAAAGGGACCACAAGTAGTCCAGAATGCTTGCCAAGGAACAAGAGGAAGGGTCCAGGCCCTTGCCCTGACACCAAATAGAGAATCTCTCCCATTTGAAGGCATAGCATTTTCTGGTCAACTCCTTACGGGACGCCTCAACAACGTTGAGGGCCTCGTTGGAAAGACCCAAGGCCTCGAACTCTAGCCACTCAGGAACCAGTCCGTCAGGTGAACGGATTGAAGGTCCAGATGTAATACTTTCCCCTGACTGACTGAGATCAGATCTGGGCGGGCTGGAAGCCGCCTCGGGAGCCTGGAGCTGAGACTGAGGAGATCTGGATACCAGAACTGGCGGGGCCAGTCTGGGGCTACCAGAATCACCAGCGCCTTGTCCTCCTCGCCTTGAGAAGCACCTTGTGGATCAAGGGAAATAGGGGAAAGGCGTAGAAGAGGCCTGGGGTCCATGGCCTCGCGAAGGCATACCCCTGCAGCGAGCCCTGCTGAAGGGGGCCGGCATGAAACAGTCTCAGCTTCGCATTCTCCCTGGAGGCAAACAGGTCTGCCTGAGGCGTGTTCCAGTGGGAGAATAAATCTTGTACTACCTCCGGCAGGAGAGACTACTCATGGGACACATCCCCTATCCAGCTTAGGGCATCTGCCAGGGTGTTGTAGGCTCCTGCCATATGAATGGCTAGGAGATCCGCCTCCAGGCTGCGCACGAGTGACCAAATTTGGAGAGCTTCCCTGCACAGAGGCATGGAGCGCGTCCCACCCTGGCGGTTTAGGTAGTGGTATTGTCCGTCTGGACCTGAACCACTTGATCCCGTAGAAATGGAGCGAAGGCGGTGAGGGCTAGACGAACTGCTTGCAGCTCCAGCAGGTTGATGTGGCATCGGGAATCCCGAGGGGACCAGAGGCCATTCGCTCTGTGCTCCCCCAGATGGGCACCCCAACCCATCAGAGAGGCATCGGTCGATAGAGAGACCGTCGGCTCGGGGCAGACAAACGGGATGCCCTCCTGCAGATGTGCTGGAACGGTCCACCACTGTAGAGCATTCCACATCCTCTGGGTCACTGTCACTAGCTGATCCAGCGGATCGGGCGTTGTGACCATTGGCGCCAGTCCCCATTGAAGGGACGATGTACCAGCGGCCCAACGGACCACGCTGGCAGGCCGCCATGAGGCGAGGAAGTTCCCGGCCAGGGCGCGATTGCCCAACCTGAAATGATTGGGCAAAGGAGGAAAGAACCTCGGCCCTGTCCGCCGGGAGCCGTGCTCTGGCTCGAAGAGAGTCGAGCTCTGCCCCGATGAAATAAATCACCTGCTTTGGCACGAGTTCCGACTTGGCCTCGATGATGAGGAGGCCAATCTGAGAGCAAACCTGGAGGGCCAGATCTCTGGACCGCTCCACCTCTGCTCTGGAGGGGGCTGCAATCAGCCTGTCATCCAGGTAGGGGAGCACCCAAACCCTTTGGCGCCATGCATTTGGTGAAGACCCTGGGAACTAGGGAAAGGCCAAAGAGCATGGCCCGGAACTCGAAAAGGGATCCCTCTACTCTGAAGCGGAGGAATCCCTGATGGGACAGACTGTTTGGGACGTGAAAGAACGCGTCCTGGAGGTCCAGGGAACAGAACCACACGCCTCATTCCAAAGATGGGATTATCTGAGCCAGAGTGACCATCCTGAAGGTCCGAGACCTTAGGAACCTGTTCAGGTTGTGCAGGTCGAGAATGGGGCGTCAGGCCTCCTCCGTTTTGGGACCAAGAAATACCTGGACACAAACCCCGGGTCTGTTGGAGGATCCGCCACCTTCCTGAACATCTGTTTTTCGAGGAGCAGGGCCATATCGGCTCGGCAGGCCAACAGAGAGGCTGCGGACCCCGTGGGCCCCCCCCCCCCGAGGGGCAACGGCTCGGAAGAGTGGGGACTGCTCGAACTCCAGAGGCAGGCCCTTTCCTACCACCTCCAACACCCAGCGGTCCGTGGTGATAGCGGACCAAGCAGAAAGGAAGTGGCGGAGCCGTCCCCCCACGTGGGGAACCCAGGGAGGAGTGACGAGGCTGGGGGCGACACCCCTCAACCAGTCACTGGGCAGGCTTGGAGGAGGGACCGGCCAAGGGACCTCCTGGGCCTTTACCTCCCTGCTTCCTACTGGAGGAAGCCGCGGGCTTGGGTTTGGGATGCCAAGTGCGAGCCTGCTGGCCCTGGTGGTGGTGGGCTGGACGTGCCGCAGGCGCAGAAGGGCGAAAGGACTTGTGCTGCTGCTGTCGGCGGCCTTTGTCCTTCTGGGCGGAGGTGACAGAGTCCAGAGTGGCACTGGACTTCTCGATCCGCTGGAGGTGACCTTCCACTCCAGGGCCGAAGAGGTCTGTCCCCAAGAAGGGGACTTCCACCAATTTGTGCTAGGTATCCGCCGTGAAGATGGATATCCTCAGCCATGCTCTGCGGCGCATGGCCACCGTGGCCGCAACCGATCTGGAACAGGAGTCTCCTATGTCCAGAGCCGTTTGGAGCTGCTGCTTAGCCACTGCCCTACCTTGGTCCCACACCTGCCTGAACGTAGTCTGCAGGTCGGCCGGGAGATGAGGGATCACCTCATCCAGGGAGCCCATGAGGGCGTGGGAGAAGTGTGCCATCAGCACAACCGAGCTGGCCTGGCGGAAGCCAAGGGAGGACGCAGCGTACACCTTGCGCCCGGCGTAGTCCAGCTTTTTAGATTCCTTGTCGGGGGGCTTGTCCACGTCCCTAGCATTCCCAGAACGCTGGAAAACGCTGTCGGTGACCAACCCCTTGGCAGAGGGGTGTTCCGAAAACCCGGGCAAAGAGCCGGTAGGAACCGCATACTTCCTGGCCATCCTGGCCGAAGGCACAGGGCAGGAAGCAGGTCGCTGCCAAAGCTCCAAGGCTGGGCCAACAATGGCCTCAGCCACCGGAAAGGCCTCCGTGGGGGAATCCCCTCAGTCCAGTATCTCTGTCAGGGAATACTTGGCCCATTAGATACAGGCTCGAGCTGCATCCCGGTGGACTCCGAGATAAGCCAAAGCAAACCCATGAAGGACGATGGGCTTTTGTCCAACGACTGGCCCCCGGAGGACTCCAGGTCAACCGGCCTGGAGAACAGGGAGGAGTCGTCATCGGACTCGGAAGAGTCCGCAAAGAGCTGCCTGGGGCCTGAGCCACCCTCCACCTGCCGAGGACAGTCGGGAGTGAGGGTGACAGACAACCTATGGGGCAGGCCTTGAGCCAACCAAGAGTCTTTGGTCGGTGTCCCAGATTTCAGTTGTGGAGGCAGAGATTCCACCACAAGCGGTGGGGCAGCAGGTTTCAGCCGAACAACCGGCCCAGGCTTGGGCATCTCGACTACGGCGAGGGGTTGTTTCGGCCGCTCGGGTGACAGCCACTTGATGGCCGGGGAAGGAGACAGCGTCGACTTGTTCCCGGACAGAAGTAACTGCTGCCACATCAGGTCCTCATAGCGTCGACGCAATTTGCGCCAAAGCCTCTCTCTTCCGAGGAGGAAGACATGGACGAGCGCGCGGTATTCACTTACTCGCCAAAGCCGAGACCAAGACCGCGAGATGTCCGCGGGATCGGCTGGACCGAGAGAAGAAGTCCGAGACCGAGATCCTCGGTGTTTCCGGGATGGGTTCAAAGGAGTGGAGATACCGCTTTCCTCGCTTGACGCTTATCGGGGACCGCTGCACTGGGGTGCAGGCAGATCTCGGGCTCCACTGGGGAACCGTGAAGAAGGGTTGTCGGCCTCACCAGTCGACAGCCCGTCCGATGGGTCGAGAAAATCTCGACCACTTGGCCGGTGTCTCGCCGGCTGGCCTGACGGGACGCCTTTGGCCGCAACTCGACTCAAAGTCGACAGTCGGCTGTCCGGGAAGGAGACCTTCCCGCCTCCCACGTAATGCCGACGGTGGGACTTACCTTATAGAGTCCTTCTTTTGGACCAAGAGGAATGTCCCGATGGCCCCGCTCCCTTCGTGGAAAGGGACTGGCAAAGCTCCTTGAACGAAACTGAATACGACATGCCCAGAGAGAGCAGGATAAATGCCGCGACCGAGGAAGAGGAAGATGCGGCCTGGGCCGCCTCCTCCTCGAGGGCGATCATCTGCTCGAGTTGCTCAACCGAGCCAGCCGCCACAGTAACCGCCCAACGGGCCTCCGTCGACTTAACCAGCGGGTAGCGCTTCTCGGCGCGCCCAAGCTGTAACGGGCAGCGGTCCTCCAGGACGCTGAGAAAATCGAACGGCATGACTCGCAGGCCCACGGTCGTGTTCTAGGCCGAGACAGTAGACGCATGTGGAGTGCGGGTCCATCCTGGACATCTTCTGCCCGCAAGGACACCGCCAAAATCCGGGAGTCAATTTGTCCATCGCAGCCGCGAGGGAGAAACAAGACAGAAATCTTGAAAATTTTAAAATGAGTTTCGGGCGAACCGAAGAATTAGGACCCAGTCTATCACGCAGAGCGTTAAGGAGGGAACCTGAGCTTCCAAGCGGTAAGGAAGATCTGGCGTCACGGGGCGGAGCCGGGAGTTTTACCACCCGGGTGGGTGGGAGGAGCCCGCTTGAAGACCTTCCAGCAAGATTTAAAGCGGCAAGGAACCTGACAGACAGTGTGGATGAACAACATATCCATGTCCCCAGAAACTGCGTTTCCGGGTACACCGGCGTCGAATAAGACGGATACCCGGGAGCCGGGGGGGGACTATCGAAGCAGATGGCCCGGCCTGGAATCTCACAGGCGGGTCCGTAGTGGAGAGCCCGGAGGGCCCAATGGGAGCAGAATATCTCCCGGAGTCGTCAGGGCCGACGGCAGAGGCCCTGGTGCCGGAGGTACCGATGTCGGAGGGGCCGGCGTCTGAGCCGGCGTTCGGGGAGCAGACGTCAGGTCCGGCGCTCCAGATGGAGGAAGGACTGACGGAGGCAAAAGATCCGCAGCTTCGTCCGGGGACGGAGGGGAAACGTCTCTGGGGTCAGGTTGGGGAGACTCTGGATTCCCAGATGGCAGCGAAGGTTGCGGGGAACCGGGAACGACGGACGTTGGGGGGTCCATCGTCTGTTTCTTCGACGGCCGGATGTCGGACGAGCTGACATGAGGCTTAGTGGTGAGCTCTCGGCGGGCACCGGAGGAGCCGATGTCAGACTTACGAGAGCCGTCACCGGAGACAGGCCGAGTAGAGTGATCGGCCTAGTCCGGTGGAGAGGAGGCCGCGTGTCACCCCGGAGGGTCAGATGTCTTACCGGCCCTCTCCTGGCGGACATCGGAGGAGCCAACACCTGGCTTACTGGAGTCGCCCACAGTGGTAGGCCGCGAGCCTGCGGCCGAACCAAGGGCAGAGGCCTCCAACTCCCCGGAGGCGCCCGCAAAGCCCGAGCGCGAGCCAGACGGGCGGGCTGACGTCGCCTCAGAAACCTGTAAGGCGGCTGTTGAGGAGCGATCCCCCAAAGGGAATGTTACCTGCATCCCAGCAACTACCGAGGGAGACACAGTGGAGGAGCCTTTGTCCCGGTGCCTCTCCTTCTTCTTCCAATGGCCTTCGGGGGAAGTGGACGTCTGCCTCAGTTTTTTGAGCTCCTTCTCTATAGAACTAATTTTCTTCTTTAGAATATGGGCTTCCAGGGATTGATGCCGCCTTTTTCCGGTAGCTGCGTTAAAACTGAGGCAGTACTGGCACTTCTCAACCGGGTGATCGGGGCCTAGGCAGAACAGGCACAGGGAGTGGCCGTCCTTGTGTGGTAGTTGGGCACCGCACGACTCGCACTTATTCTTGTGCTCAGAGAGTGTAGGGGACGACATACAAAGACGTTAGTACTGACAGTCAAAAAATAAAGATTTTTTTCTGTAAAAAATGACGAAGGAAGGGCTGACGAAGCATGAACTCTTCCGCGAGGCGCTGCACAAGCTAACGGCAGGAAAGAACTGGAAGGCAGGCATCCGGGACCGCCCCTTTATACTGATGTCTCCTGACGCCGGTCACCTGACGTTGGGGCGGTCCCTCGCCAGGGACTGCTAGCTAGAAATTTTTCCGTGGAGTCCTGCCGCCTGCCAGTGTCAGTCCTATATGTAATTACCTACTGCAAGAGCCCTCTCAAAGTAAGATCTCAGAATACTGTATAACTGTTCAGGCTCCACCTCTGTGCAAGTGATCAAAACTCAGTGTGGTTCAAAATTTCATTAGAAGTAGGCTCCAGAAATCCAAGATAATGGTTCTGGGCGTCAGAGAGACTGATTTTGGGAAGATGGAGATCCTTGAGATCAGGCTCTAAGGGGCAAGCCAGACAGTGAGGGTGGAGGAAAATAGAAGAAGGTGAAAAGGAGGTTCTGGGGGTCACCAAGTGCTGTCTGAGGCAAGTCAGGAAGAAAAAGAGGCTTTAAAAGCCTTTATAGTTCTCTAGAGAGTGGGAGAAGAAGTAGAATCAGCATTTATATAGCGCTTTTCATACACAGTATCCCAAAGCGCTTTACAGGCAATGCTAGACTGGTAATGAAGTGACTGAATGTGTGGTGGAGGCCATATCGCACATCACCCACATACAGCCTGGATAACTGCATGAACCGGTTTGTGGGAAGGGGAATGTTGGCCAGGACACCTGGAATGTTCCCTGCTCTTTGTGAAGAGTGCTCTGGGTTCTTTTACTTCCACCTGGACACCCACCAGGACAACACCAGGATGGGCAGAAGGGACCTCGGTTTAACGTCTCATCTGAAGAATGGCACACCCCAGCAGTACGGCACCCCCCAATACTGCACTCAGATGCCAGCTATTTTTAGTTACAAGTCCAATCCCATTGTGGGACGAGAACCCACGACCTTCTGGTCCAGAGGCGGATGTCCTACCAACTGAGCCGCGTGGAGGGGAGAAGGTAGTAAAATAAAGTTGCCTTCAGGAGGTACTGGGGGACCACAAAGAAAGCACTTGGGCAGACCATCGGGTAAAAGGCTAATGTGAAGTCTGAGCTCAAGACAGCAGAGGGAGTGATGGCCAAGGACAAGGCCTTCTTCAGATGCATAAGTGAAAAAAAGGAGAGCAAAGAAATGTTCACCAAAGGAGTCAAAATGGGTGGTAGATGACCTAAGCAGGGCAACTGTGAACAAGTACTTCAGTTTGGGGTTTACTAAGGGAAAGGATAGTCCACTGTCAGATTTTGGAGTGATTAAGGCTCATGGTCTAGTCTGCAGGCTAAAGGTGAAGCAGATTTCCACAGACAGTGTATTCATCTGAGTGCTTTGAAAGTCAGCAAATCCCTAGGCCCCAAATGGTTTATATGCCAGGGTAGTGGAAGACCGGGGGGCAGGTACTGGCTGCCCCTCTAGCAGACGTCTCTGTTCGCTTGCAACAGGACAGGTACCACAAAATATAGGTGGGAAAATTAAGCAATAATGCATGACAAGGTGTGGGTTGTGCTGGGATAACCTCACGCCTGGGGTGGTTGGGCACAAGGCCGCATGCCGAGTGCATCCAATGCCCCAAAAGTGAGGATATCCCAGCACGACCAACACCCTGGAATGCATTATTGCCATTATACAATGGCTCATTTTTTTCTTATAAAACAACAAAATAGAAAAAAAGGTTTTTTAATGGCTTTCTTTGGTATGTTCTTGTGTCTAGGTACATGTCTTCAGAAAAAAGTCCACAGTTTGGCCACTAGATGGTGCTAGCAATATGTTCTGAATTTTATTTCACTCTATACAGTTTTTCTTTTTTCTGTTACCATACACAGGTCTGATGGTGTTACATGGTAGATGTTAGCTGTTTTTTTTTTTTGTTTTCCTGCTTGTTTGAGGTCTACATTTAAAACGCAGAGGCAGAGAGTCAAGCTGGCAAGGAGCTGTTTTGTGAGCCATGAAGCATGGCTGACAAGCCGATGGATAAATGGATAGTCAAGCTGCCACAGCACTGTTGTGGGGAATAAAGCCAATTACAGATATGGCTTTGTTTTAGTTTCTGAATATTTCGTTTCTTTGTACAGCTGTTTTGTTTTTTACTTCGGCAGTAGATGTGTGCACTAGTGAACAAGCGTGGCTCCACTGTGTGCACACGCTACATCGCAGTTACTTCCGGGAGATATGAGAGTTTATAGGCACTGTTTTGCAGAGTGTTTTACTGTTAGAGGTATTTATTTTTCTTCTAAAACATACATAACACTGAAGAGAGCAGAACATAAGAGGACAAGGAAACTGTTATATCTTCGTGCGGCAGCGACAGGGGCCAGAGCAGGAGAAGTCATTTGCAGCAGAGAGCAAAGCCTCTGTAACCTGAAGAGAGGAGACATGATATGTGAGCTTGTCCTACAGTCATGTGTGTGCCTGGACTTCATACAGTGAGGTTGTGCTCGGATAACCTCACTGTCCAAGGAACACACTGACCAATCAGTGTCTAGGAAATCTTCTTGCCACTGTATAATGTGGCATCACTCCACCAAGGAGGGGTGGGACCCACTCGGAGAATTACAGGTCAGGGAGTCTGACCTCCAGTGTGTGAAAACTGCTGAAGACCATCTTTAAGGAGCACTTGGTGCAATTCATGAAAACAAGAGACCTACAGGACAGCAGAAAGTATAGCTTTGTAAAGGGAGGTCCTACCAGATATGATATTTTCAATGTAGTGATGCAGGCACCAGACAAAGGTCAGGCTGTGGGCGCCAGCCTGGTGGCACTGAGGGTTGAGACGCTGGATGCCACACCTCACGCCACACTGGCGACCCGGGTTCTGGAGTGAACTCGGCCGTTGGGGGAGGAGAAGAACGAGCATCCAGGGGACTGCTCTCCTCTCCTAGGGTGGGATCCAGGGGTTTCCCCACCTTGCTGTGGCCCCCAATGGAGATCGGGGGCACTGCGCTAGGGTGTGGATACAAAGTTGGGTGAGGCAGCAGTGGACGTCTGTAGGAGAGGGCGGTCCCGTTCCCCCACAGCGCCATCATTGCACATCTGCCGCCTCAGGGGCAACCATTCATAGAGGGAAAACTTGGCACCAGGAGGTAGACAGCGGTCCCCAGTGGCAATCGCACATGTCCACCACTGGTCCCTGCCCGGTCAACTCTCCCAGGTCCTCTCCTCTCTCCGGGGCCTCAGAGGGAGAACTCCCCCCCCCATTCCTCGCCAGGTGGGGATTCAGGGCGGTAGCAGCTGTCAAGCGGGTCTCCCGAAGGGGCCCTGGTGTCTGGCGATCTGAAGTAAAGAAAATTGACAAAAAAACATTTTGTCAGGCTGCGGACATCCTGTGTTTGGATTTTAGCAAGGCCTTTGAATCAGTACCACACAGGTGGTTAGTCAGGAAGTTTTGGGACCTAGGGTTGGGTGTGGGACTGACAAGGTGGATTGAGAACTGGTTCGGGGGGGCACGCACTCAGAGTGTAGTGGTAACTGGACAGCACTCTGGGGAAATGGGAATCTAGTAGAGTAACCCAGGGATCAATCTTGGGACCGGTCCTCTTTAACTTGCTCATCTGTGACACTGACAAAGGGCTGAAGGGCAAGATGAGCCTGTCTACAAATCATACTAAGCTACATAGGAGAGTCAAGAGTGAGAAGGGGGTCAGTGACATGATAAGGGATCTAGGAAAGTTAGAACAGTGGTCAGGGGCATGGCAGCTCCGGTTCAGTGCTAAAAAATGCAAAGTTATGCATATTTGTAGAAACAATCCCCAAACCAAGTACTGTGGGTGCCAGAGTTGCCCAGACATCTAAGGAAAGGGACCTGGAATTAAAGCAGCTAACAATGGTCACGGCTCAGTCCAAATATGTGAGGACAAACAGAATGTTGAGGTGCGTAAGGAGGTTTCCTCCACTAGGAATGAGAAACTAAAGTTACTTGCTGTAACAACAGATTTTTCAGAGATTTTCCTCCACTGAACCACACCGGTACAACATAGACTATATGTGCATCAGAACCACTCGAAAACATTTGCTTAGCAGAGAATGCCCACGATGATGTGCATTGTCAGGATCTATGTAGCACAGGTGGCCTCGTGTCCCAGTTCTTTCCATCTGCCGGAGACACACAAAGTCAAGCCGAACTGTCGGGATGACTGATACCTCCCCCGACTGACAACAAAGCCAACAACAGGGCAGGTGAGCTGTACAATAAAACCCAGTAATGGGTTAAAAAAAAAAAAAATAGGACAAATCAGTAGAAACAGAAATGTCCTCCAATTAAACAATGCCATTTTCAAGCATGGGAGAAGGCAGGAGGGTAGGGTGAGTTGTTGCTCAATGGAGGAGATTCTGTCGAATAGCTTTTTTTTTTTTTTTTTTTTTTTAAATACTTTCTGTTCCTCTCCTCCCGTCACCCTCAGTTCCCACTCCTTTGGGCCGCTCATCACCATCTCCGCCCCTTACTCCAGACCTGCCCCTAGAGTGCCTCACCTCTTACTTCCTCCTGCACAGCAGGGTCTGTCTGGATTCGGTGGTCTTGGATGGCCCGGAGTGGTCGTCATCTAGGAGTACCGAGGGGTATTTTCCAGTTTTTCTGTGGTTTCCCTTGTCCCAACCCCCTGAGATGCCGGCGTAAGGACCCAAGTGTCCACAGAAGAGACGTGCTGACGCACATCCCTCTCAAGCACCTACAGACATCCCCCTCCCAGACTCCGTTAGACTGAGCCGCCAACCCCACGAGAGCCCGTGTTTCAACCGGTGCTCTCTCAGGGCATCGGGTGCGTACTACACCCATGGTGTCCCACCCCAGAGGGAGGAGAGCATCCGTTGGGATGCTCAATCCTCCCTTCCCCTGCCAACCCCCGCCAAAAGAGCTACCGTTACATTAAGCAACTGCACTATCTTTCCCAAGGATATCTCCCTCCATTTAGCCACGTCTGTAAATGATTCCTGATCAGTACTGCAACAACAGATGGGAGGGAGGCTTGAGCTAAGGAGCAGATAAGACCCCCAACAAGCCAGAAGCCACATCAGTAAGCAACGCCCCCGAAAAGCAGTCAATGGCCATGCCTGGGCAAGGCAGGGTCAAAAACCCATGATGGAAGACACATGAAAGCCAGCAACGTAAATAATGGTGACAACAAAGCAACAGCTGAAAGGCCACAAACACAGCAACCAATGCTGAAGAGCAGGACGGTCAATGGCATAAAACCAGAGGGACACCTTGAGGCCAGAGAGGAGCAAGACACCTGTGCCAAACGGTGATGGGAATGTTGACAAAAAAGCAACAGGTAGCCGACTAAAGAAAGAAATCAACAGGATAAAACTCAGCGATAAGCACAACAGACACTGAACACCACATACAGTGCCTTCAGAAAGTATTCACCCCCTCCTTAGATTTTGTCACATTTTGTGATGTTGCAAACTCAAATTAAAATACATTTATATGGGATTTTTTTGTCACGTATCTACACAAATTACTCTAGAATGTCAAAGTGGAATAAAACTTCTGGAATTTTTTGTACATGTAATTTAAAATAAAAACCTGAAATGTCTTGATTTGATAAATATTCACCCCCTTTGCTATGACACTCCAAATTGAGCTCAGGTGCATCCAATTTCCTTGCGAGATCACTCTAAAACTTGAGTGGAGTCCACCTGTGGTCAGTTCAAATGGTTGACATGATTTCAGAGGAAATACACCTGTCTATATAAGGTCCCACTGTTGATAGTGCATGTCAGAGCAGAAACTCTACCATGGAGATCAAGCAGCTGTCCATAGAACTCCGTGATAGAATTGTGAGGAGACATAGATATGGGGAGGGGTATAAAAACATTTCTAGGGTGTTGAAAGTTCCCAGGAGCACAGTCAAGTCCATCATTAGGAAATGGAATTATTACGGAACCACCCAGACTCTTCCTAGAGCAGGTCGTCCTCCCAAACTGAGCAAACCGGCAAGAAGGACCTTGGTCAGGGAAGTGACCAAGAACCCAATGACCACCCTGACAGAACTACAGAGTTCCATGGCTGAGATGGGAGAACCTGTCCAGACGACAACAATCTCTGCAGCACTTCACAGATGTAGCCTCTATGGGAGAGTGGCTAGATGGAAGCCACTCCTGAGAAAAGGCCACATAATAGCATGCCTGGAGTTTGCAAGAAGGCACATGGCAGACTCTGAGACCATGTGGCAAAAGATTCTCTGGTCTGATGAAACAAATATTGAACTCTTTGGCCTGAATGCAAAGCGCTATGCCTGGCGCAAACCGAACACAACTTATCACCCGTGTAACACCATCCCTACCATGAAGCATGATGGTGGCAGCATCATGTTATGAGGATGCTTTTCAGTGGCAGGGACTGGGGCACTTGTCAGGATAGAGGGAACAATGAATGGAGCCACATACAGGCACATCCTTGAGGAGAACCTGCATCAGTCTGCAATAGACCTTGGACTAGGGCGAAGATTCACGTTCCAACAGGACAACGACCCCAAGCATACAGCCAAAGCAACACTGGAGTGGCTTCAGAACAAGGTGGTGAATGTCCTTGAGTGGCCCAGCCAAAGCCCAGACTTGAATCCCATTGAGAATCTGTGGAAAGACTTAAAGATTGCAGTTCGACGACACTCCCCATCCAACTTGACAGAGCTTGAGCAAATCTGCAAGGAAGAATGGGCGAAAATCCCCAAATCCAGATGTGCAAAGCTGATACAGACATACCCAAGAAGACTCAAAGGTGTAATTGCTGCCAAAGGCGCTTCTACAAAGTATTGACTCAAGGGGGTGAATAGTTAAGTAAACAAGACATTTCAGTTTTTAATGTTTCATACATTTTTGTTACACAATAAAAATATTTTTGCCCCTTTAAATTGTTGAGTATGCTGTGTGAATCAAGGGGGAAAAAAATCATTTCAATGCATTAAAAATTCTGGTAGTAACACAACAAAATGTGACAAAATCCAAGGGGGGGGGGAATACTTTCTGAAGGCACTGTAAGACGATGGCAAACCACAGAAAGACTCTGATAGGTAAAAGACAGAGGAAGCAGCTGGAATGTCAATGAGGTAAAGCCAGGTGACAACCAAGGCAGAGTCAACAGTAAATGCTGCAATGAAGATGCACCAGCGTGTGACAGGGCGATGCTGCCACGCTTGAGGACCGAACTTTTCTTAAATCTGTTGCAACAGTTCTATTTCTTAGCCTAATCTATCCTTTACAATTTCTAGTCCATAAGGTTAGCCACCTAAGGGCGCCCCTTCCCTTTCTCGACTATGCTATAGTGTCCTCTTTCATTTTCCTTTTCCCCTCTCAGGTCCTTGCACAGGGAGATTATTGTGGTGACCTCCGAGCTGATGTAAAACAACAGGATGTGTTCTTCGTTGTTGGACTTCGTATGCAATAGCACTATGCCATAAAATACCCTGATGTACATGCCCTATGTGTATGAAACCTATAGAAGGATTACGAGTTCTGGTGCAAAGCCTATTGAGATCTCGCCACCATATTACTGGTGGAAGGAAAATGTATGGCAACCCATATATTTATCCAGCCTATTTTTGAATTTGGTCATAGTTTTGCTCTCAATGATTTCAGCGGGCAGACTATTCCAGACACTAACTATTCTCTGTGTGAACCAGCAGTTACATTTGTTAGTCCTATTGGTATCAGCTTTTATTTTAAATTAATGTGATCTGGTATTGCCGATATTTGTTTAACTATGCCAATAGTTTCAAACAAGACTTCATGCATAGCTTTATAGGTCAAACATAGATCACCCCTTAAGCGCCTATAGTTCATAGAGTATAATTTCAGATTTTGTAGTCCTTCGGTATAACTTGGGTTCTTCAAATTTCTGACCTTTTTGTAAATTTCCTTTGTATACCTTCACTTGACTTTTGTCCACCTACAGTTGGGGTGCACAGAAAGGTGCACAATACTCCATATAAGGTTTAACAAGACCAGTGTAAAATAGAAGTAATACCTCTGGTTTCCTACTTTTAATATTCCTGAGAATACACCCCACAATTCCAATGCACTTATTAGCTATGACCTAGTATGTTCATCAAAAGAAAGATTGTGTGAAACTATCATGCACAAGTCCTTTTCACTATTTCTGGTTTTTAAGACTGAATTGTTGAGCTGATATTGCTGATACGAGTTACTGTTTCCCCAATGCATCACCCTACATTTACCAGCATTAAAGTGCATTTTATTTTCTATAGCCCAAGACTCCAGGTGTAGTAGTGCCGACTGAAATTCTTGAGCTCATTGCTAGTTGTTAATGACCCCTCCCATTCTGCATTCATCTGCATATTTACTAAGCCATGCATTGTCTGGAGACTGCATGGATGCTACTACAATACTGAAGAGGGTGGGGCCCAGGACCAAGCAACAAGGTACTCCACTTGTCACTATACCCATGGATGAAACATACCCCTCCAACAGTCACACACTGGTGCCTGTTTTATCCAGCCATGAAATACGCCCACTGATGTTAGGATGTAGGCCTATTTTTATAAGATGTTCAGCCAACACCTCATGAGACATGGTATCAAATGCCTTAGCATAGTCAAGAAAAACTGTCAACTGGTAAACCTTTGTCCTGTAAATGTTGAAAATACCATGGCACAAGTAAAGCTAAAAAGTTACTAGGGAACTGTATTATAAAAATTAAGTTGCCGGGGTAGAGATATCAGAAAACTCCCGCTGTGTTATTTAAAATCCATGTAAATTACAGATTGTTTGACAGGCCCTTCGGCACCATGCATTCCTGCTTTGAGCTGAACCAGCCTACAATGTCATGGTGATTTGCATATATATCCCATGATGCTTTGCATTATGGGGGTATGTGCGATGTTTCGTTTTTTCTTTGAAATGTCTTTATTGCCAATGCCCTTTAGGATAACCCTTGCTTCGCTGATTCTGTATGGAGGTTCTTTGTCTTTAGCCTGTTTTGGGGTTTCTCTCTTTTGAGCTCCCAAACACACAAGACCAACATAGGGAATTAATTAATTTTCACTAAAGAGAGACCAGTGGGTCAGTAGGCGCTGACTAAGTGCAGAAGGAGAACATGCATAGTCTGTTGCAGCAAACTGATGTACTGAAGAAGAGATATGCCATTGCTTAAGATTATACTCTGTGTTTTAAATAAACATCACACAGAAATTGTGCGTTGAACCTGAAGTTTTGTGTCTGGTCCATCTATTATCCCACAACCCCTCCACACAGAGCCACCATAAAAACAGAAGGCAGAACAGGATCGTTAGCATGTCCAAGGCAGGTGACTAGGGCTGTCACGGTATCAGAAGTCATGAATATACACACAAACATACAAAGAAGCCAGCAAAAAAAGGCTATCTGGTCTATCAAGTCTGCTCGTATTGCAGGGTCCACAGCTTGAGCTAATGTCCCTGTCCTCCCTCCCCACTCCTCCCATTTTCCCTACCCATGACCCTTACCTTCCCCTATGCCTATCCCATCCTCCCTTAAAGCTGCCTACCATCTGCAACAAGATGACCTCTTCCAGCAGTACATTCCAAGTGTCCACCACCCTCTCTGTGAAGAAGTGCTTCCTGACCTCCCTCCTAAATCTTCCACCCTCCAGCTTAAGACTGCGACCCCTCGTGTTATGGTTGCCACTCTGCTTAAAGATACTCTCCTTATCAACCTTATTTATCCCTTTCAAGTACTTGAACGTCCCAATCATGT
Source organism: Neoceratodus forsteri (assembly GCA_016271365.2). Classification (NCBI taxonomy): domain Eukaryota; kingdom Metazoa; phylum Chordata; order Ceratodontiformes; family Ceratodontidae; genus Neoceratodus; species Neoceratodus forsteri. Next base: position 119,979,425 of record CM057450.1, read on the forward strand.
CCCCTCTCTCTCCTGTCTTCCAGGGAGTACATATTCAGTGCCCTCAACCCTCTACACATATGCTACCGTATACACACCATATAAGATACCGTGGGCAATTTCTGACACCACAATAACCGTGATTCACACTATACCACGGTATTGTGACCTTTCAACTAGGTTATTTTTGGTTTTGTTTTTTGCATTTTCAGGGAAAACTGTCCCTTCCACACCAACTCTCCCTGAAGCAAGAGTTCGACGAGGCTTCTTTTTTGTGCAAAAATTATTTGTTCTGCAATACCACGTTATGACACATGTGACAGTTATACTGTCAGAATTTCATACAGTGACAAGCCTATAGGTGATTAACACTACGGACGATGAAGCCCAAAACGGTGATGACAAACAAGAACAGGCTTCACTGTGGAACGGACAGCCAATCAATCAGCATGAATTTCGACAAAGCAAAGCCAAATAATGAACAAAGCAAATTCCAACAGCACACACAGCAAGACCGTTGATTAGGCACGGTTAAGTGACAACCAGCAGAAACAGACACCGAAAACAACATCATCAACCCTAACGGCAAAAATGTTGATGAGGTAAAGCCAGTCAACAAAGCTGAAAGAAGCCATGGGCTCTGCAATAACGGGAACAGGCTTAACGCAGAAATCAGCTTTTGTTTTTCTGAACGACAGCTGGAATGGTGAAAGAGGCAGAAAGAATGGCCAAAACTCGCCATTTTCATCGATAGCAATAGAAACCACACAGAGAGAACCAGAAGACCATCAACAGAGGCAACACATATGGGACAGTCAACACCAGAGGACACAAGGGCAAGAGACCAATAGTCACCACAGGAGACAGACTAACAATAACCATGGCCAAGTAATAAATAGCTATCATTTGGCAGGAGACCAATTACCGTGGCTAGGAGATTAACAGCTGCAGGAGAAACGGCACCAGCAAGAGGGAAGGCGGTGACACCCAAAGTGCAGCATACAAAGAAGAAAGCCTGCAGCCCTCATGTATAGCGGGGAACAGAAAACACAGGCCCCAAACACTGAAGTTAAATGTTACAAATTGTTTTGCTTTTTTACTCCCAAAAGATACAATAATAAAACAGCAATACAGTGCAAGTTCCATGATCTGAGTAGTGTTCCTCCAGTCCAATGCTGAGTCGACCATGGAGGAGAAAGAACTGAGGAGTATGAGGCTGCTCACACTATGTAGGTACTGATGATACATGAGTAGCCTCAGCTAGGCAAGTTTCTAAGCAGTCCTGATGCCAATGGCATCTATGTTCTACAGATGGGGCTTAACGGAAGGCGATATCCTCAAAGATGATAATTATTCTGCCCCGTACAGATCTCTGGTGTGACCGTACCTGGAGTACAGTGTGCAGTCCTGGAACCCCCACTTGAATAAGGCCAGGGATAGGTTGGAGTCTGTGAAGAGAAGTGCGACCTACAGGACAAAACTCTGCAGAAACAAATGCTGCCCATAAACGCAAGTCCTTTTTTTCTTATATCAGAAATCGAAATGTAAATGCCTATAATTTGTTCTTCTCTGGTTGCAGGGCTAAGGTACCATTGGGATCTCTCTTCCCATGCTGAAGACACTCTGACAGGAATCCTGAATCAGTGCGCAACACTACAGAATCCTGATGAAAGAACATACAAGGCTCTTCGGATGAGAGTGTCAATCTCGCTAACCCGTCCGTCTGATGTGAATGCAGTGAGGAAGGTGACCTTAATTGTGAGATGAAGAAGAGAAGCATATGCCAACAGCTCTAAAAGGGGCTTTGTGAGAGCCTGACAAACTAGACTGAGTCGCCATGGAGGAACAATTGTTTTACTGGAGGGCATTTCAAGGACACAGCTCTCAAAACTCTTCGGATGTGAGGGTGTGACCGGAGAGATTCTCCCAAGTCTACCTGTAACAGCACTCCCAGAATCGCAACCCAGACCCAAAATGTCGATAGCTGTAGGCCTTTGTCGATCTGTCCTTGAGAAACTGAAGCAGGATCACTTCAGACACAGTCTGATGGTCTCTGTTTCTGCAGCGGAGTCAGAACAGGAACTTTCTCTAGGTTCTATTAGTACTTTAGTGGTTGATTGATATCTGGAGACCATCATCAGCTCAATAACCTCTGGGAAGTAACCTAAATGTCAGAGTTTCTGTTCAATATCCAACCCAAATGGGTCAGATTGCAGAGATTCGTGATGTATGATGGGACCCCAATGAAGAAGGTTCATGTTGCAGGGAAATTTGACTGGTGGGTCAGTCAACAGGTGAATCAGATATGGGGAAACCATAATGATCTAAGATTTATCCTGCTCCATTCTGTGCAGAACTCTGGATATGATGCGAATGAAAGGACTGGAGTACAGAAGTCCTGCTGGCCCCAGTGAAAGAAAACGGCATCCCAGGCCAGTTCCTGATCGTCCCTTGCAAGGACTGACAGCTGCATTTTGGCATTGCTTTTGAAGGTGAAGAGCTCGACCTGGGGATGCCCCCACCACTGCATGAGAAGCTGACAGACCTCATCCTGTAACTCCCACTATCCGAGAAGGTTATGTCTTTGCAGCTCAGCCAGTCCACAGTGGAGCTCTCTTGTTCTGGAATGTATGCTGCGAAGAGGGTGGTGAGGGTACACCACTGCACAGTTAAGAGTTTGGTGCAGCATATGTCGACTTCTGGTTCCGCCTTGCCTGCTGATGTATGCCACTGTAGTCTTGTTATCAGTAAAAAGCAGGATATCAAGATGGAGAATGAAGTCCTTGAAGGTCTGAAGAGCCAGGCACAATTTCTAGGATGCTGATGCCACATCTACTCCAGTAGTAACCATCCGCCTTGAGTGGAGTGGTAGTTCAGATGTGCACTCCATCCTGAGGCTAGCATCAGTAATGATTCTGATGGGTTAAGGTCGGACCACTGTGTGGCTCTTCATGATGCTGTTCCGCACAGTCCACCAAGCAAGACTGTCCTTCATATACTGCAGCATCTTTATCCTGTAATTCCTGTTATCCCTGTGAGACCACCATTTGAGGAGAGAGAGTCCTGCGAGTCGGTTTCATAGGTACCATAGCCCACGGTACAGTGTCCACTATAGAAACCACTGTTCCGATGAGCTGCATGAACAGCTGGGCTGGTAGGCATGAGGCGGTCTGAAATCTGTGAATAAGATTAGGGAGATCCATATATACCATAGATGGGAAGACTCTGCCCTGTTGAATCCTGGATGACAAGGGTTCACACTGGTTACAAAGAGATCTTCTGATAGTTGATTGGGGGGTGGAGCAGCAAGATGGCTGCAATGCTGCTCCACTCCCTAAAGCTTAGTTTTGCTACAGGATGTGAAAGTTTTTATTTCTTTTAAAAACACTCGCATTTTAAGTTAAACTGATGAATGAAACTCAATGTTTAATTTTCTGTTAGTCCATTTTTTCACTGCCGCTTCCAGCCCCCAGGATGTGCGCATTGGGAGTTCGGCCTGGCGTTTAACAGTCAGCATTTTGTTAGCCATTTCATTCGTGCTCTTTAAAAGATCATTCTTGCCAGAACAAGTTAACGAACTCGAGCTGCCTGCCCTCATGGTTTTCAGTGCTGCCAGCGAGCGAACCAGCTGCCAGTCGTTCTGGGTTGTTTGAGGCATTCTCAGCTCCATTTAGGAAGTGGACATTTGCCGAACCGCAAAGAGAAAGAAGTGGATGTCTCCTCAAAGAATGGTGGAACTTTCAGTTGATTAGCGCATTTAACTCTTTAGGAGGAGTAGCTGCAATTAAGAGATGAGATGTGAAGGAAACTGATTAAGCAAAGGAGAACTGGTGGCTGATACAAAGATTGCACACAGGATTCAGATTGTGTTCCCAGTCTCCCAGACTATTAGAGAAAAAGAAGACATAGGGAATTAAAGGCAAAAACGTTGCTGCAGTGATAACTGGGGGCTGACCAATGGTGGCAGTGTTTCTCCAAGAGGTACTCTGGTTTACTTTTATTCTTTTCTTCTGGTGACGCTACTTCAGAGACCCTTTGGGCGAAGAATGATTTGAGGCCTCAGTGAGCTCCACTCAAGGTGGACAGCGGCAGCATTCAGGTACGCGCTCAGGTACACAAAGTATACTTTGGCCAAGTGTAACATTCTACAATTTGTTTCCCCTTTGGCATTCCTTGAGGCTTAAACAGATCTAGCTCCCTGTGGAGAATTTAAAGTTGGAGTGTGAACTCTTTGTTGTAATGAGTTGACTACGCTCATAAATAACTGCAGATTATCCATTATGCTGCGGACATTCCATCAAACCCATCAAGAGATAGTATGCAGTTATTAAATAACCTTGGCTGATTTGCACCGCAGAATCAATGCAGACGCTCGGCTGACCTCGAGTTCTGAGAATGACAAGAATAAGGAATGATTTAAACACTATTAAGTTTTAAATAAAGCATTTTTAAAGGACTGCGAGTAGAAGTTATTAGTTAAATGTACAGGTTTTTTCGTATTATTTTACCGTGTTTGGCTGTGTAAATCACAAGTTTTTATGTGTTCTAAATGTTGAATATTTGTATGACTCTCATTAACCAGGAATACATTATAGCTGGCCACTTAACCTAATGTAAGTGCTAACTAAGACCTTAGACTGGATCGCTAAGAAAATGAATTTATGCTAAAGCAGTTCTTGGGACTCAGGGTTGATTTAATGGCCTCTACGAAGTTCAAACTAGGTGTCATATTTTGGCCTAAGAGCGAGAGAGCCAGATGGTAGAGTAAAATGCATGGCTGTTTGTGGGCTGTGGGTTGCACATAGTAACCTGATGTAAGAATCAGCCCTTGTCGGTATGTAATCCCCACTATATCTCATGATAAGTAGTGGCAGAGGGCAATATCTGTGGCATAAAACTTCTAAGTATTCATTAAGATGATCAAGTATAACTGGCACTAAAGTAATTCCCATTGGGACATGTAACTAAAAGTATGTAATTACATGCGTGACATGCAGTAGTACCTTCGTGAGTTGATACTCGCTCCAAAAGGAGACCCGAAGTTAGGTGGGTGCATCTTTAGACGCCCACAGTAGGGCCCATTAGACGGCACGGTGTCTGAAAATAAAGTCAGTTGTGTCTATACAAAAAAAAGCATACAGTGTTTACTATGACCCAATCATGGTTTTATAATTATTAACGAATTGTAATTCCTGTCATGCTGATGAGAATTGGAGGCTCGGAGCCTGCAGGTGTTGTAGGCTGCCTCTGAAGTTTGTCAAAAAGTGTAGGTGATACTGGTAATTTGGGTTGTTTTAACTGGAGTCCAGCGATTTACTTATTGCCATCAACTTTTATATAATAATATCTTCGTAGTCTGGCAATAAACCCAATCCGGGTCAGGAATGGATGGCCAAATCCAGTACTCACTAGGGGGAGAGCAGTATGGTTTTCATTTTTAAATATGAAGTTGAAGTTGTAGCAGTTAAGAATGATATTTATTGAAAAAAAGAGCTATAACAATTAACATTGGTAAGAAGCATATTTTCGTGGTAACAAAAATGTTGGTTTTATTAAGAAACTAACGTATTAAGTTCATGAACTTGATACAGATGTAATTTCTTAGCACTTGAGCAGAATGTTTAATATGTTGTATGCTTAAGTGTTTCATGTTGTAATGGTCGAAAATAACCAATCAACAATAAATTTTTGACTCTGATGGTCGATTAAGAATCTATGAGATGTCAAAACAATGAATGACCAAAACCACCACTCATTAAACCTGCTGGTGCTGGGAAGGGTGAATCAGCATAGGGGAATAGTTGTAGCCCATGACTCCAAAAGGTGTGCGTGCCATCACAGTCACTAGAACTTTGGAAAATACCCAAGGAGCCGATGAAAGATCGAATGGAAGGGCCATGAATTGTGAACGCCGCTCCTGGATTTTGAACCTTGGGTATTGTCTATGAGACTCCCTGATGGGGGATGTGCAGATAGGTGTCCAGTAAGTCTATGGGTTCCAATCAATGTCCCAGGTGATGATGATGATGGACAACAGGGTTTCCATCTTCAAGGACTTGCTATGAACTAACTGATTCAATAATTCTAAATCCCATATGGGTCTGAACCCACCAGTGTGCTTTGGGGCGAGGAAGAAGAGAGAGCAGACACCGCCAGTGAGTTCCTGAGGTCATACTGGTTCTATGGCTGTCTTCCGGATGAAGTCTGTTATGGCTTGAAGGACTGAAATCTACTTGACCGGATCATAACATGCTGGAGAAGGAATGACATGAGACCAGCGACTTACAACTGAATTAGATGACGTAATCCTCTTCGGTGCACCCCTTCAGGTCTACACCCTGATGGCGAAACACAAAAAAAGACAGTTACGACGACAGTCGCTGTAATGGTCCTTTTTTGGTGCTTCGGTTTTTGCCAGTGTTCCACCCCCGGACCAATTCCGACCTGGAGTTGAGAATCCTAAAGTCCAGGGATACAGTTCACATGGGGGTGTGGGGCACAGTCCCCTCTGCTACAGAAAACACTGCTGGGATGGGTGCACAATACTGCCTGTATTGTGCCGTCGCTGTGGGAGAGGTCTGCATTTTCACTGTTGACCTCCCTTGGTGCTTCCAATCCTCTTATGATGCCCCTGACCACCTGTCTATTGTGGAATGGATGCATTCCCCACTGAACCTCGATAATCTGCCTCCTATCTGGGGATGGATACAGACCGTCTCATCGTGAGGTCTGAAAGTGGAGCTAGACTCACAGTTGTTAAAGCTTCCACCCTGGTTGCTGCACGGATTTCAAAAGGAGAACCAGGAGTGTCCGTTATAGGATCTTGTGTCCTATTTCCCAGATCTGCTGTACAAGGACTGGCCACAAAAAGGCTTCCTAGAGCAGCTGAATCAATTCCTGTCGCTGGGCTTTGACAATGGTAACTGTACTTTTGCCGTTTCCCTGGAATCCTTCACATAGTCTTTAAAGGCGGTGGTGTGGAACAGTAGAACACCTTCGTAAATTGCACTTACCAAGTGAATTTTAGATCAAGCATCGGCCTGTCAAGCCCTTAGCCATAGGTTTAGTAGAACATGGTCCTAGCTGTGCAGCAGACTGCATCTTCTGAAATGCCTGCTGAGTAAGCAGAAGCCAAGCCAATGAGCTGTAATTGGTGAAGTAGATGGTTGTTCTTCTCAAAATCTTTGGCCAGTTTGTACACCATGTCTGTGGTCCAAGACAAAGGGGCTCTGGCAGAAAAGAGATTTGCAGTCGCCACCTTCAGGAAGGCTGCAGAGGCATGGAGCACTTTAAGGAGTTATCTACTGTATGGTCCACCATATCCCTGAGGCTTGCTTCGATGTCTGCCAGAATTATGGCCTTTTTGGTCAAGAATGAAATCATGGGATCAATTTTTGTAAGATTTATCCATGTACTCCCTTGCTTTCTGTCAAACTTTAAGAGCTTGTTGATACGGCATGGAATGGGACACGTCTCTTCTGGCCTTGTCATTCTTCCTTAAGTAGGTCCTCTATAGCTGGTGGGATGGTAAACATGTTTCCTGTTTTAATGGATCTAGACAGTTTAAAAGAGGGCTTGTCTTATTTTGATGGGTAGGCCATAGGGCTTAAGTGGATCACAGCACCTTCTAGATGAAGAACTCCAAATCCTCGGTACTAAAATGCCTGTCCTATTCCATTTCAGTATGTGATACCCACTGCACAGTTCACCTTCTTCCATGGATGAAAAAACCAGAGTCAGAGGAGGACAGTCTCACATACACCTTCTAATTTTTGTGGTGTGTCCAGTTGTCGCCTACTTCAAACCTGGGGGAGATTTAGTTTCTTTTTCTTAGTATGACCAAGGACCCAGTCATCCTTACCTGAGGAAGCCGGCAAAGTCAATCAATCAAAATCTTTATTTAACCAGACAGACACCATTGAGCAAGCTCATTTTCAAGGTGGACCTGGGACAAACAATAGGTAATACAATATAGATGAGATCAACATACGATTTCAAGTATGTGTACAACAAATTACAATTTGGGTGAGATCAACATACAATGTCAATTATGTGTACAATAATTAGTCAAAGGCAGTATAAATGCAAGTAAATGATACAAAAGATTGTAAAAACATTAATTACAGATAGATAATTTGTGTACTGCATACAAAGTGCAGAACATGGGGGGAAAGAAAAAATTACTCACCTTAGTAACGTTGTTTCTTCTAATGGAGTCTTGCTATATTATGACATATGCAGTGAGTCCCAACCTTCGAACTGCTCCAGAGGTGAAAGAGTTAACTTTCCATGCAGGGCATGGAACCTTGAGCGCGAGCTCGGGTTGAACACTCTGTCTGTTGTTGCTCAAACTCAAACTGTCAGATCTTTACGAGCAAAACTCACTAAGGTTCTGTGTGGAAGCCGTAAACCTACACTAGCCAACTGGCTACTAAATATAAGAACACATCTTTCTTGGTCCCAAAACAAAGACTCAAGTAAGGGGGTCCAGAAAAAATAAAAACATAACACCCAAACACCCCAAAAAGGAGGGGTGAAAATAAGGTGGGCATCTACCCAGTGCCAACACTACACTGCCCACCCACATCCCAAAAGTAGAAGTTCTGAGAGGGGCAGGCTGGGGGGAGGTCATAATATAGCAAGACTCCATTAGAAGAAACAACATTACTAAGGTGAGTAATTTTTTCTTCAAACAACATGAAGTCTTGCTATATTATGACATATGCAGACTACACAGCAGTACCTCCATGGAGAAGGGACAGAACCTACTTAGGGAATAGGCTCTGAAGCACAGCTGTGCCAAACCGAGCATCACTCCTAGCCTGGATATCCAGGGAGTAATGCATGGTAAAAGTGTGAACTGTTTTCCAGGTAGCTGCTTGACATATCTCTAGGATAGGGATGTCCCTGGCAGCAGCCAAGGAAGCAGCTGTACCTCTGGTAGAGTGAGCCCTCAGCCCTGAGGGAGGAACCTTAACCAATTTCTCATAGCAAAATTGGATACAAGAGACAATCCACCTGGCAATGGCTCTTTTAGTGGCAGGTTTCCCTTTACCAGCCTCACCATAAGTGAGGAACAGTTGGAGGGAGTCAAACCTGTGACCCTTGGTACGTTCTATGTAGTAACTAAGGGCTCTTTTGACATCTAAACTGTGCAGTCTCCTCTCGCCAGAGGAGGAATGGTCAGTGGAGTACACAGGAAGAGAAATAGATTGATTAAGGTGGAAATCTGAAACCACCTTAGGCAAGAACTTCCTGTTAGTCCTGAGGACCACCTTATCTCTATGAAATGAGATAAAATCAGGTTCCACTGACAATGCCTGTAATTCACTTATGCGCCTGGCAGAAGTGATGGCTACCAAAAACACAGTTTTCCAAGTCAAGTACTTAAGCTCTGCTGAAGACAAGGGCTCAAAGGGGGGTTGCATAAACTGAGCAATGCAAATATTAAGATCCCAGGCAGGGGCAGGGTCCCTGAAAGGGGTGTTGGTGTGAAGCAACCCCTTGAAAAACTTGGAGAATACAGGATGAGCTGAAAGAGAAGAGGGTTTACCTGCTGATAAGAAAGCAGACACAGCTGCCAGGTGCACTTTTAGGGTAGCTGGTCTCAGCCCCAACGTATTTAAATGCACCATGTAATCCAGGACTGTGGATAAGTCAGCAGATTCTGGGGAAATATGACTGCCAGAGCACCAAATGGAAAATCTCTTCCATTTGGAATTATAAGTAGCCCTGGTGGAAGGCTTCCTAGAAGCCTTCAAGATATCCAATATACCTTGGGAGAGGTGTAGGTCAGCAAACTCTAACTCTTCAAGAACCAGGCCTTGAGATTGAGAGATTTGAGATTCGGGTACCAAACTCTCCCCTGGGCACAGGTCAACAGGTTGTGATTCCTGGGAAGACACAGGGGAAGGTGGACTGCTAAGGACATAAGGAGTGGGTACCAGGGCTGCCTGGCCCAATCTGGAGCAATCAGGATCATCTTGCAGGGCTGAGATGTGATTTTGACCAGCACCTTGAAAAGAAGAGGGAAGGGGGAAAAGGCATAGAGGAACTTCCCTTCCCAACTGAGAAGGAAGGCATCCAGGGGGACTGAGCCCAACACTGGGGGCCTGCAGCAAAAAAGAGGAAGTTGGTGATTGTCTGGGGCTGCAAAAAGATCTATCTGCGGGGTGCCCCATCTGGCAAATACTACCTCCAGTACTAGGGGATCCAGAGACCATTCGTGATGGCCCTGGGAAATCCTGCTGAGAGCATCTGCCAGGACATTGTCCTTGCCTGGGAGGTGAACTGCCGTAAGGGAGGTGTTCAGGGAATAAGCCAGGGACCACAACTTCATTGCTTTGGTGCACAAGGCCGTAGACCGAGTGCCTCCTTGCTTGCTGATGTACCACATTGTAGTGGTATTGTCTGTTCTGACCTGTACGACTTTGTTTTGAACAGATGTGGAAAAAACTTGAAGTACTAGAAAAACTGCTCTGAGTTCCAACAGATTGATGTGAAGCAGAGATTCCTGTGGGGACCACAATCCCTGGGTAGTGAGATCGCCCATGTGAGCTCCCCACCCCAAGAGGGATGCATCTGTAGTAAGGATTAAGGAATGAGACTGAGGGGTGAAGGGACCCCTGTCTCAGATTGCTCTGGTCCTGCCACCACTGAAGGGCTTGCATCAGGGTTCCAGTCACTGGGATCAATTTGGTTAAAGGGTCTCTCCTTTGAGACCAAAAGGCTCTCAAATGGAACTGGACGTCCCTCATCTGAAATCTTGCTCCCTGCACCACTGCTGTAGAAGCAGCCATGTGCCCCAGGAGCTGCAGAAAATGCCTTGCTGGTCTGAGACTTGCAGGGTGAAAGAGGAGGCCAGAGAGACCAGGGTCCTTGCTCTTTCCAGAGGGAGGAAGGCTCTGGCCTCTTGTGTTCAGTTCTGCACCTATGAAGGTGAGGAGCTGGACAGGCTCTAGAACTGACTTTTGAAGATTGAGAAGGAAACCTAGAGATGTGAGCAGTTGCTGAGTTACCTGAAGGTGAAGTTTGACTTGTTCTGGAGACTGGCCTACTATGAGCCAGTCATCCAGGTAAGGAAAGATGGCAATCTTTTGCCTTCTTAAGTGGGCAACTGCTACTGCCAGGCATTTTGTGAATACCCTCGGGCAGAGGTGAGGCCAAAGGGCATTGCTCTGAACTGGTAATGGCCTGAGGGCAGTTCGAATCTGAGGTACTTTCGATGGGAGCTTCTGATGAGAACATGGAAGTAGGCCTCCTTGAGGTCCAGGGACGCTAGCCAGTCCCCTGGCCTTAGAGAAGGTAAAATAGTTCCCAGAGTCAGCATTTTGAATTTTGGTTTTAAAAGGTGCTTGTTTAGGTATCTGAGGTCCAGGATGGGCCGCCATTCTCCTGTCCTTTTGGGGTAAGGAAGTACCTGGAGTACAACCCTTTGCCCTGGTGTAGGGGTGGAACCCTTTCCACAGCTCTGAGAGCCAGTAGGGTAGAAACTTCTGTTTCTAGGGCAAGTGCCTCTGATGGATTTGCAGGTGGAAAGGATGTGGTTCTCATCTTTGGAAATTTTTTGAAGCGGAGAACCAGTCCCTGGCTTACTACTTCCAGGACCCACTTGTCTGATGTAATAGACATCCAGTCCTGGACAAAGTAAGCCAGCCTGCCCCCTACAGGTAGAAGAGAATCGGCCCTGGCCACCCCATCAGGGTGCCTGCTTGGCAGGGCTTTGGCTGAGGGGTGGAGCAGACTTGCTTGCACCCCGCCTGCCTCTCCCTCTAAAGAACCTCTCTGGGCATAAGCAGAAGAGGAGCCCTGACTTGGTAAAAGGCTCTATGAAAAGGCCTGCCCTGGACGGCTGCCTTTGAGGAGTGGTCTGCCTTTCCTTGGCCTGAGCACTCCTATAGATGGTCCTATATTCATCCATTTTCTTCATGTAATTCTCTGTCTGCTCCCCAAACAGAGAATTCCCCACAACAGGAAAATCCATGGCCTTAGACTGAGTATCCTGTGACAGGGTAGTACATCTGAGCCAAGCCATTCTGCTAAGTGCCACAGATGTAGCCATGACCCTTGATGACACATCATTAGAGTCTACTGCAGCATGAAATTGCACCTTGGATGCCTCAATACCATCCACAGCCACCTGTTCCAGCTCCCTGGCAAGCTGGTCAGGGACCTGTTTTGCCAGGGCCAGCACAGTATCCCATCTGGATTTCTGGTACCTAGCAGCATAAGCCATATAATTTGCCTGTCGGAGTCCCAAAGATGCTGCCATATACTGTTTCTTTGCCATGGCATCAATCCTCCTGGAGTCCTTTCCAGGGGGGTGGGAAGCTAGAGGAACATTTGCCTTGTCACAGGCTGCAGCCTGCACCACCCCCACATGGCTGCATTGCTGTGTAAGGAACTCTGTATCAGAGCCTGATAACGATACCTCTTGTCCATCCTTTTATCAACAGGAGGTATAGTGTGAGGAGTTTTTAGAATTTTTACTGTCTGTTTCCGAAAAGATTTATGCAAAGGAATAGACAGTCTCCTAGACTCTGGAATATCCATCATTTCTACATAAATCAGGCTCCTCTTGGTCATCAACAGCTTCCTCAACAGGGAGCTGGAGAGTTTCAGCAACTTTCTTATAGAACATAAAATGAGAAGGAGACTCAGATAGCCTGGGGGGAGAAACCCCTGATGGTCTGTCTGGAGAGATGTCCGGTTCAATGGGCACATCCAGACTTTCAAAACCACATTCACTCTCCTCATACTCCTCTTTCCCCTCCTCCGGTTCATAAAAATCCTCAAAATCATAATCTTGAACCGATGGAACCGGCCGAACCGAGCGCTTCCCTCATGGTGTCGGTTCGGTCGGAACCGGGGAAAGTGAATGGATAATTTGAATTGCTTTAGCTATTTCCTCAGCGGTTGGAGAAAGAACTTTTGGCTCCCCACTAGCTGACTTCCTAGTCCTTTTAGTTGGAACCGGCTCCTCAGAGCTGGCTTTTCGTTTGCCAGAGGAAGTATCGCCCTGGTCAGAGGGCACTCCCTCCGGTTCGGTTGGGACCGAACCGGGCTGGCCATCCGGTCAGCCGGGACTCTTGGCCTCCCTTCCTGAGCCTACCAACTCTCTTTCTACGGTGGCAGCAGGAACATTCTTACAAATCTGGCAGTCTGCATTGAGGTGGTCAAACCCCAGACAATATATTAGGTGGTGTGTGGGTCAGCCTTAGCAAAGGCTTCCCACAAACACCACAGTGCTGAAACCCAGTGGGCCCGGTTTTTCTTTGGGTTTCTCAGACATAGTGCCAGCCTAACCAAACTGCCCGCTTATGGCAATCCACCACGAAGACTTCCTTATCGGTTCCCAACCATGTCAACGGGTCGTGGAAACCGTAATGAAATCAGTTTTTTTTAGAACCGATAAGAACTGGGAACCGAGACTTCTAATGAAGGACTAGTGAAGTTTGAGAATAAACTGATCGGTTCAAAACCGAACCGAAAAGCGCTTACAAGTTCCACACAGAATAAAATAAATGTAAGCCTATCTATTACTTACAATACCACAGACAGAGTTTTGAACCGACCGTTGGTGTTTAATTTCGTCAAAAACGATAAATTAATACTTTTAACCGACAAACGAACCGAGCAGAAGGAGAAATCTCCGGAGCGACTGTTCAGTGAGGCGGAGTAAAGAATCTGACAGTTTGAGTTTAAGCAACAACAGACAGAGTGTTCAACCGAGCTCGCGATCAAGGTTCCATGCCCTGCATGGAAAGTTAACTCTTTCACCTCCGGAGCAGTTCGAAGGTTGGGACTCACTGCATGTGTCATAATATAGCAAGACTTCATGTTGTTTGAACAGTAGGTACATAGTAAGCTCAGTCAAAACACGGATAGACAAACATAGGGGTTAAAAGTCACAGGTAAGTGGGTATAAAGTAGATATAAAGTGTAGATGTGGGCAGGGTAGTGAAGGAGGAAGGAATGGGTACTGCAAATGAGTGAAGTCAACAACAGAAAGAGACCTAAAGTCATGACGAGGTAGGGGCAAGGTCAGAGAATAGAGCAAGAAGCTCTGAAGGGTAAGGGACCTAGGTCAGGACGAGCAGACACACGATTCCTTGACATGGAATGTATAAGGTTTTGAAAGCTGCTAGACAAATGGGGTAATTCATTTTTAGATTCTTATGAATCTTATTTGACAAAAGGGGACACGCGTGACTAATAGATGCCCCGCCAAACCGAGATTTGGCCTTGGACACTTTCAGCTAAATATAAGAGGCACTTGTCAGGGCATACTTACTTAAAGAGCAGAGAGGTAAGCAGTCAGAGATATAATCAGGCAATTTATTTAGGATGCTTTTATAGATCCAGATCGCAGCATTTCTTTGGCATCTAAAGCTAAGGGATGACCAACCTACCGCCGAGTACAGGGAACAATGATGGGTGGAATAGGGAAGGCCCGTTATAAATCTTAGAGCTCTACGGTAGAGCGTATCAAATTTGGAAAGAGCACCTGCAGGACCCTGGCTGTAGAGGAAATCAGCGTAGTCTAATAAAGAGAGAAAGGTAGTTTGGACTAGCTTCAATTTTGCATCCCTCGTGAGGAGATTTTTTTATCCTATAGAAAAGGCCAAGTCTCATTCTAAGTTTCTTTATCAGCTCTTCTACGTGAACAATGAAGGAGAGTCTAGGGTACAGCCAAACCCCCAAATATTTAAATTTTGATACGTACTCCAACTGTTCACCCAGTATTGTAGTAATTGGGGGGAGTAGCCACGTTGCGGACGGGTTTGCTAGGTTAGGAAAGGGTGACAAGAACATCGCTTTTGTCTTCTTGGCATTCAGAAGCAGCTTTTGCTTTAGGAGCTGAGTCTGTATCCGATTGAAATCATCCTGTAGTTCAGAGTATGCCATGGGGTGGGGGGGTCTGCTAGAGTAAAGTACTGTATCATCTGCAAATAGGTGAACGTGGGCCTTTTTGATGGTAGCATCGATTCAGTTGATGTAAAGTGCAAAGAGCAGGGGACCCAAAATGAAACCTTGGGGAACGGCTCTCTGAAGGGCTTTCAAAGGAGAGATTTCACCATCCGCTTTTACTTGCTGTGAACAGTCGGTGAGGTAATTGCCGAACCATCTGAGAGAAAGAGCATCCAGTCCAATGGTTTGAAGGGACGTGAGGAACAGACTATGATCAACGGTATCGAAGGCCTATCTTAGGTCCAGGAAAACTGCACAGACAAAATTCTGATTATCCAACTCACTCTGCCAATCATTAGTGACTTTGGCCAAAGTAGAAGTAGTGCTGTGTTGTGCTCTGAACCCTGCTTGTAATGGGATGAGAAGTTTTGAAGATTCCAGATGGTTCCTAAGCTGGTAAGTCAGTTTTCTAGGGGGTTTTTTTGTGCGTGATCTTGGTGTTGGGGGGTAAGATCTTGTAGATAGAAGCATGCTGGGTCCACAGCGAAGGCTCTTTTCAGCTTTGCAATAACTTCCGGGGCCAACTGCAGCTACCGACTCTGTCCTATCTGGTACTGGCTTACACGGTACTCCCTTCTGTAGACTGGTGAAGAATACCTTCTGCCACAGACTCGCACCTGAGGCATAATGATCCTGCAAACATGGCCAGAAAGGGGTTTTGCACTTTGAACAATTCTGCCCTCCTGTCAACTTGCTCTCGGAAGACTTGCTGCCCAACTTATGAGAGAGAATGAAGACATGGCTGCCGAGCTTACTTGTCAGGTAATGTAAGAGAGTCGCACTGCCAAATGTGAAAGTGCTGTCAGATGTGGATAATGTGCTCCTGGACCTGAAGCAGTAAACTAGAAGCTCAGAGTCCAATTTCTGACCCTTGCAATAGTAGGTCCATGTTAGCTGTATACTGTACCACGCTGCCAGAGGTGCAGCAGTAAGCGAAGTGGCTCCAGGGGTCAGATGAGATAAGTGGGAAAGGTAAAGTAGTAGGCTCAAGAGACCCCTGGTGCAGGCAGACCACATCAGGCCAGGAAAGGAAGAAGAGCAGAGTATCTGTGGAGTTGTCTTGCTCCGTTCCCTAAGGGATTGCACAAATACCCTCGATCCAAACTCGGTAGCAGGAAACCACAATCACGCTGGACTTTGACAACATTTTGGTGCGTTTTGCCAAAAACTGCCAATGATGTGAAGGGGCTCACATTTCCTAGGCGGACCACCTAAAATCCCAGCACTGCTGCTTGCAGAATCAAAGATCAGCTATGCAGAGGGATCAAGAGTTGTGTGGAACAAGAGCCAACGGCTATCCCATGTCCCCTACTCACAGACAAAGCAGAGCTCCAGCAACGAGTTATCGTCTGTTCAAGCAGCTGCTCCTCTTCTGGCATGCCTGATTATGTGGAGTGCCGCTATCCTCCTCATGGTGCACTCAGGGCTGTTCAGGATGCACTCCTCCTTACAGTGCACA
Source organism: Neoceratodus forsteri (assembly GCA_016271365.2). NCBI lineage: Eukaryota > Metazoa > Chordata > Ceratodontiformes > Ceratodontidae > Neoceratodus > Neoceratodus forsteri. The sequence continues at coordinate 119,995,833 of CM057450.1, forward strand.
CAGAGGTGCTCTGGATGTTGTTGCCTGAAATGAGGGGTACCATTTTCCCCGACGCAGCGGGTCTCCCAGACTGGGGAAAAATCATGTCCTCTTTGCGGGCCTCTAAGTAGTAGTGGTGGGTTACTGGAATATGCAACACAGTTATGTCCGCTGAACCGCAGCCGGTCAAAGAAGGCAAACTGGCCCCAAAGCAGAGTGGGTCAGATCATGGAGGGCTCCCTATATGGAAGACCACAAATAATACCTCCACTGCTATTATGCTGGAAAAAAAAAAAAAGAAAAAGAAATTGAGACTCTAAGCTTGTGCTACTGTTCTGGGACAGGCCTGTGTACCCGAGCTGCCACCTTTCGTAAACAAGAAGAAGACTGGCACAATCAACAGAAGGAGGAGACTGTGTACCTGTGTTACATGTCTACTTCCTGCCACTATGGAAGCCTGGGAGGGAAGATCCCAGTAGTAACTCAGCTCTCCAACCAGCACTAGGAGATAGAATTTGCCTTTTCATCCATAATCCATTTTTCATGAAAAACACACAAAACTCAAGAACAAAGATACTGTAGGAAACAGAGAAAAATGAAAAATCATGTAGAGGAGAACCTGACCTTAAAGTATTTAAAACAAAAAACATATTTTCTTCTACAAGGGCTCTATTATGAGATCTGGGGTTTGTGTCTGTTTTGCTTCTTTGGTTGACTGTCTTGTTTACCACTTGCTTTTTCTGTTACTGTTATCCCTCTTTCTGCACTGCTTAAAATTTTAATAGATTTCATTAACAAAGAAAAAAAACAAAACAAAAAAACTCCATTGCTGTGCACACCACCCTTTTGAAGTACAGTATAGCTCACTTATGTTACATTTATAGCGAAAGCTCGCTCAGATCGGATGCCTCCTGTCTGCTTAACCTTAATAGTAAAGGTTCTCAATATACCAATTCTAGTGTAGCCCGTCTATAGCATGCTAGGACAGTGCTGACAGTGCAAGTCATAGGTTACTCGCTGTCACTCCAGCTCTCGACAAAGTGCTAATTACACCTGTTGTCACTTGCTCACCCATGTAAAAAAGGGCAGATAGTTCTCCCTGTGGAGATTCTAAACAAAATTCAGAATCTGACACTGTTAAAAGAGTCTATAGTGAGACTATGGCGTACCTAGGAATGAATATTTATCAATCTCTCCAGGACTGGGTCGACCGTTTGAATTAAGCAATTTAAACAAGTTTTAGTTAAATAAGATGGTGTACAATCTCTGCCCTTAACCCGCCCCGCTAGCGTTAATCGCTTGTTCAAACTGCCAATTCATACTGATGACCTCGCAGGCTACCTTAATTTTACACTGCAGATGCTCACAGGAAGTAGGAGTCAGGCTCATAACACTGCAGGTCAGAAAGTGATGCACATTTTTTGTGCGATTTAAAAATCACTTTTCAGCACTCTAAAATGCTGCGCTAGCGCCTTTCCTTCAGCCAGCCAGTTTTTCATTTCACTTGGTTAGCAGCTGGCTGCCTGCTTTACTGTATAAAATGCCTCACTACCACACTTGGGTGAAGCATACCAATAAACAGGAGTGCTAATGGGCACTTAACAGCCTGCTGCCATTCACATATAGCACCGAATGGTACAGCAGACTACCGGAAGAAAGTGGCATGCACAGAGGTGTCCAACATAAGCGGGGTGCACTGTAATCGTAAGGGGGGCTGAGCCAACATCCTGCCAGACCCAGCACACTTTAAGCCCTGGCGAACAAGATGATTCACGGCAGCAGAGAAAACTGTACGAGGAGCACCAGAGTAGCCTTAATATAGTATATACTCACTGGACTTCAGAAGAAAGCAAGGTGACATGATATAAACTTTTCAGTTTCTCAAAAAAATAAACAGGCTTGACTGCCAGCAGCTCCTTAGGCACAGCGAGGGGTCTACTACTACAGGACATGGGTGCAAGGTGATGGGGGAGTCAGAAAGGACCTATGAGGAAACATTTCTTCACTGAAACCGTGGTGAACTTTTAAGGGGAGGTTGCAGACATAAAGGACCGATAAGTGGGGGAAGGGACAGGCGAAAGGCTGAAGGTGCTGCACCACCATTAGGCGGCCCAAGCATGCACGCACAGCATTAGGCTGATGGACATGTAGAAGTACTAACAGTACAGACCAGATGGACTCGGGTCTTTTTTTGCCTGAACATTTTCTCTATTTATGAAAACTCTTATCTGAAGCGCTAAGTGAAAACCCATCTGCATATACCCCCAATACAAGTTTTAAAACCCAACTTCGATCTTCCTGAACACAAAGCTATATCTCACCACAAACGTTTGCTCTGTCGTCTTATTTCCGTCAGGTAGGCACCTTATTTATTTTGCACTCCCCCAATCTATATCTGGGCCCTCCAAACATAACAGTAAGTCTCAGATGCTATTTCTGGAAACTTCAACACACTCCGACGAAAGGAAGCGAGACATTTCTTAAAGCTAAACCAAGGGATACTGGATGGACCTGGAGGTTCTTTTCTGCTGACAACTACTATGTAGCTAAGTAAAGTGAACAAAGACTAGTTCATCAGTACCTCGTAAGTAGTCTGCTGTTTATATGAGCTTCTAACCAACTGTAGAGACCTTTTTTGTTGAGCTAGAATTAGAAAAACAAAAAACACCAAAACTGAAACTGTGGTGGAATTTTGGGAGGGTGCAGACATAAAGGACTGATAAAGAATTGAGGGAGGGACAAAGGGAAGGCTGAGGGGGCCGGGCTATCACTAGGGGGCACAGCCATGCACACACAATGCTAGGGTGATGGGCACGTACAGAAGGAACACAGACTTGGCTGACTCGGGCACACAGAGAACATTTTACAGGCAGAAAAAGACCCATCTCCATATACCCCAGTATAAACCTTAAAACTTCACTTCAATCTCCTAAACACAAAGCAAACAGAAGGAGCTCAGGCAGCATCGGTACCCTTATTTCAGTCAGGTAGACTTCTTATTTTGCACTGCTCGATCTCCAGACCCAACAGTGCAAGTCTCAGATGCTATTTTTGTGAGTTTCCAAAAGAACTAAAATGAACAAAAGACCAGTTCAGTCTCTTAACTTACCTCATAAGTAGTCTGCTGTTTATATGAAGCTTCAGACCAACTGTAGAGTCCTTTATTGCTGAGCTAGAATAAAAACCAAAATGGCCTGTTGTCAAATATAAAGCATCACAATGTTTATCGTAAGCAACAGCTGCCAAAAAACACTGCAACCAAGGTTTGTCAGTGTCTTTGAGCCCTGTCCACACTAAGCCTGTTGCATGGTTTAAAAGGACTGCGTCCAGATTATAGCATGGTAAGAAACGTGGTACAATAAAGGAATAATGCACGACAGGGTGTGTGTCATGTTGGGATAACGCCACGCCTGGGGAGGTTGGGCACAAGGTCAGCAGGTCAGTGCATCCACGCCCCAGGCGCATGCTATCCCAAACCATACACATCCTGGAGTGCATTATTCCTATTAAACAATGGCTCGTTGTTATACAGAATAAAAAAAAAATAATTTTAAAGATGTGTTTATGTGGAAACATTTTTTTTTTTGAGAAGATGAAACAGTCAAGCTCAAGCTCAATAAGACAATCAAAGGCTCATCTACATGGGTTCACAGTGCTGAGACTAGACCTGTGGCGACGTCCTGGGAGAACGCCATGGATCCAGCCACAAACTGACCAATCACAGTCCAAGATTCTTTCTTGCCATTGCATGATCCATGTTTTAAACTGTATTCTAACCCTCACAGAGGGAGGTAAAAGCCCAGTTTTAGAACAAAGTTTCCTTAACCCAAGTGTGGATGGGAACCATGCTGTAAAGTACAGTTACATAAGAACTTACCATAACAGTAGATCTTCGAGAGGATCGCTTGCAGCAGGCCACACCAATGTAACTACAGTTACCAGGCACTAGGCCAACACAAAACTCTTCTAGCTAGCAGTCTACCAGGGGGCCGCCCGCTCCAATGTCATATGCCTATGTCGACCTATCCTATAAAAGAGTGGGCGGACCTCACACCCTCCTCAGTTCTCCCAAAAGAGACCATAAGCAACCTCATCCCAGCTGAGGAAACTAAGGAGGAACTAAAGGTTCCTGCCAAAGAGAAAACAGTGGAGAAATAGGTTAACAGACATAGAAGGGCCTAGAGGGATGGAGGGAGGGACAGCATGGCCTGCTGCAGGAGATCTTCCTGAAGAAGATCTACTGTTATGGTAAATTCTTGCATAACTGTACTATCTTACTCGAGTGCATCTCTTGCAGCAGGCCAAACCTATGGAAAGAGTCCCAAGCACTTCCATCATCAGATGGAACAGTCTGGGTGGAGGACACCTCAAGCCAAAGAAAATAGGCCCTGGACGACAGCTGGGCCAAAGCAGTCCCTGCACCAAGAGGCAATGTCCAGACTGTAGTGCTCGGTAAAGCTGTGGACAGAACTCCAAGTAGCAACCGCACTGATATCTGCAGCGGACACATTCCTGAAACAGGCAACAGAAGAAAAAATTACTTACCTTAGTAATGTTGTTTCTTCTAATGGAGTCTTACTATATTATGACCTCTCCCCCACCTGCCCCTCTCAGAACCTCTGTTTTTGGGATGTGGGTGGGCAGTGCAGTGTTGGCACTTAGTAGATGCCCACCTTGCTGTTTTCACCCCTCCTTTTTTGGGGTGACTTGGTGTTGTGTTTTTCGTTTTTTGGGTCTCCTGACTTGAGTCTTTGTTTTGGGACCAAAAAATGTGTTCTTATGTTTAGTAGCCAGTTGGCTAGTGTAGGTTTACAGCTTCCACACAGGGCCCCAGTGAGTTTAGCTTGTAAAGATCTGATGGTTTGAGTTTGAAGAACAACAGACGGAGTTTTCAACTGAGCTCGAGCTCAGCGTTCCATGCCTGGCATGGAAAATTAACTCTTTTCACCTCTGGAGCAGTTCGAAGGTTGGGACTCACTGTATATGTCATAATATAGCAAGACTCAAACAACATGAAGTCTTGCTATGTTATGACATATGCAGACTACACAGCAGTACCTCCATGGAGGAGGGACAGAACCTACTTGGGAAATAGGCTCTGAAGCACAGCTGTGCCAAACCGAGCATCACTCCTAGCCTGGATGTCCAGGGAGTAATGCTTGGTAAAAGTGTGAACTGTTTTCCAGGTAGCTGCTTGACATATCTCTAGAATAGGGATGTCCCTGGCAGCAGCCAGGGAAGCAGCTGTACCTCTGGTAGAGTGAGCCCTCAGGCCTGAGGGAGGAACCTTACCCAGCTTTTCATTACAGAATTGGATACAAGAGACAATCCACCTGGCAATGGATCTCTTAGTGGCAGGTTTCCCTTTACCAACCTCACCATAAGTGAGGAACAGTTGGAGGGAGTCAAACCTGTGACCCTTGGTACGCTCTATGTAGTAACTAAGGGCTCTCTTCACATCTAAGCTGTGCAGCCTCCTCTCGCCAGAGGAGGAATGGTCAGTGAAGTACACTGGAAGAGATATAGATTGATTAAGGTGGAAATCTGAACCCACCTTAGGCAAGAACTTTCTGTTAGTCCTGAGGACCACCTTATCTCTATGAAAGGAGATAAAAATCAGGCTCCACTGACAAAGCTTGTAATTCACTTATGCGTCTGGCAGAAGTGATGGCTACCAGAAACACAGTCTTCCAAGTCAAGTACTTAAGCTCTGCTGAAGACAAGGGCTCAAAGGGAGGTTGCATAAGCTGAGCAATGCAAACATTAAGATCCCAGGCAGGGGCAGGGTCCCTGAATGGAGGATTGGTGTGAAGCAATCCCTTAAAAAACTTAGAGAATACAGGATGAGCTGAAAGAGAAGAGGGTTTACCTGCTGAAATAAAAGCAGACACAGCTGCCAAATGTACTTTTATGGCAGCTGGTCTCAGCCCCAAGGTATTTAAATGGAGCATATAATCCAGGACTGTGGGTAAATCAGCAGATTCTGGGGAAATATGCTTCCCAGAGCACCATATGGAAAACATCTTCCATTTGGAATTATAGGTAGCCCTGGTGGAAGTTTCCTAGAAGCCTTCAATATATCCATTACACCTTGGGAGAGGTGTAGATCAGCAAACTCTAACTCTTCAAGAGCCAGGCCTTGAGATTGAGAGATTTGAGGTCTGGTACCAAACCCTCCCTGAGCACAGGTTAACAGGTTGTGATTCCTGGAAGACACAGGGAAGATGGACTGCTAAGGACAGTAGGAGTGGATACCAGGGTTGTCTGGTCCAATCTGGAGCAATCAGGATCATCTTGCAGGATTGAGAACTGATTTTGACTAACACTTTGAACAGGAGAGGGAAGGGGGGAGCATAGAGAAACTTCCCTTCCCAATTGAGAACTAAGGCATCCAGAGGGACTGAGCCCAACACTGGGGGCCTGCAGCAAAAAAGGGGAAGTTGGTAATTGTCTGGGGCTGCAAAAAGATCTATCTGCCGGGTGCCCCATCTGGCAAATATTACCTCCAGGACCAGGGGTCCAGTGACCATTCGTGATGGCCCTGGGAAATCCTGCTGAGAGCATCTGCCAGGACATTGTCCTTGCCTGGGAGGTGAACTGCCGTAAGGGAGGTGTTCAGGGAGTAAGCCAGAGACCACAACTTCATTGTTTCTGTGCACAAGGTCAGAGACCCGAGTGCCTCCTTGCTTGTTGATGTACCACATTGTGGTGGTGGTGGTCTGTTCTGACCTGTACAACTTTGTTCTGAACAGATTTGGAAAAAAACTTGAAGTGCTAGAAAAACTGCTCTGAGTTCCAACAGATTGATGTGGAGCAGAGATTCCTGAGGGGACCACAATCCCTGGGTAGTGAGGTCGCCCATGTGAGCTCCCCATCCCAAGAGGGACGCATCTGTAGTAAGGATTAAGGAGTGAGACTGAGTGACAAAGGGAACCCCTTGTCTCAGATTGCTCTGATCCTGCCACCACTGTAGGGCTTGGATCAGGGTTCGAGTTACTGGGATCGATTTGGTTAGAGGGTCTTTCCTTTGAGACCAAAAGGCTCTCAAATGGAACTGGATGTCCCTCATTTGAAATCTTGCTCCCTGCACTACTGCTGTAGAAGCAGCCATGTGCCCCAGAAGCTGTAGAAAATGCCTTGCTGGTCGAGAGACCTGCAGGGTGAACGAGGAGGCCAGAGAGACCAGGGTCCCTGCCCTGTCCAAAGGAAGGAAGGCTCTGGCTTTCTCTGTGTTCAGCTCTGCGCCTATGAAGGTGAGGAGCTGGACAGGCTCTAGAACTGACTTTGAAAGATTCAGAAGGAAACCTAGAGAGGTGAGCAGTTGCTGAGTTATCTGTAGATGTAACTTGACTTGGTCTGGAGACTGGCCTACTATGAGCCAGTTGTCCAGATAAGGGAAGATAGCTATTTTTTGCCTTTTTAGGGAAGAAACTGCTACTGCCAGGCATTTTGTGAATACCCTTGGAGCAGAGGTGAGGCCAAAGGGCACTGCTCTGAACTGGTAATGGCCTGAGGGCAGCTCGAACCTGAGGTACTTTCGATGGGAGCTTCTGATGAGAATATGGAAGTAGGCATCCTTGAGGTCTAGGGACGCTAGCCAGTCCCCTGGCCTTAGAGAGGAGAGGGTAGAATAATTCCCAGAGTCACCATTTTGAATTTTGGTTTTAAAAGGTGCTTGTTTAAATATCTGAGATCCAGGATGGGCCGCCATTCTCCTGTCTTTTTTGAGGTAAGGAAGTACCTGGAGTACAATCCTTTGCCCTGGTGTAGTTGTGGAACACTTTCCACAGCTCTGAGAGCCAGGAGGGAAGATACATCTGCCTCTAGGGCAAGTGCCTCTGGTGGATTTGCAGGTGGGAAGGATCTGGTTCTCATCTTTCAAAATTTTTTGAAGCTGAGAACCAGTCCCTGGCTTACTACTTCCAGGACCCAGTTGTCTGATGTCAGAGACTTCCAGTCCTGGACAAAGTAAGCCAGCCTGCCCCTTACAGGTAGCTGAAAATCAGCCCTGGCAACCCCATCAGGGTGCCTGCTTGGCAGGGGCTTTAGGCTGAGGGGTGGAAGCAGGCCTGCTTGTACCCCATCTGCCTCTCCCTCTAAAGAACCCCCTCTGGGTGTAAGCTGAAGAGGAGGCCTGGGCTTGGTAAAAAGGCCTATGAAAAGGCCTGCCCCTGGAAAGCTGCCTCTGAGGAGTGGCCTGCCTTTCCTTGGCCTGTGCACTCCTATAGGTGGTCCTATACTCATCCATTTTCTTCATGTAATTCTCTGTCTGCTCCCCAAACAGAGAATTACCCACAACAGGAAAATCCGTGGCCTTAGTCTGAGTATCCTCTGACAGGCTAGTATATCTGAGCCAAGCCATTCTGCGAAGTGCCACAGATGTAGCCATGACTCTTGACACATCATTAGAGTCCACTGCAGCATGGAATTGCACCTTGGATGCCTCAATACCATCAGCAGCCACCTGCTCCAGCTCCTTGGCAAGCTGGCTAGGGACCAGTTTTGCTAGAGCCATAACAGTATCCCATCTGGTTTCTGATATCTAGCAACATAGCCATATAATTTGCCTGTCTGAGTCCCAAGGATGCTGCCATATACTGTTTCTTTGCCATGGCATCAATCCTCCTGGAGTCCTTGTCGGGGTAGCTAGGGAATATTTGCTCTGTCACAGGCTGCAGCCTGCACTACCCCAACATGGCTGCATTGTTGTGTAAGGAACTCCGTATCAGAGCCTGACAATGTGTACCTCTTGTCCATTCCCTTATCCACAGGAGGTATAGTGTGAGGAGTTTTTAGAATGTTTACTGTCTGTTTCCGCAAAGATTTATGCAAAGGAATAGACAGTCTCCTAGACTCTGGGATATCCATCATTTCCACATAGATCATCCTCAGCTTCCTCCATAGGGAGCTGGAGGGTTTCAGCCACTTTTTTATAAAACATAAAATGAGAAGGGGACTCAGAAAGCCTAGGAGGAGACACTCCTGAAGGTCTGTCTGGGAGATGTCCGGTCAATGGGCACATCCAAACTTTCAAATCCACGCTCACTCCTCCTCGCTCTCTTCCCTCCTCCGGTTCATAATATTCCTCTAAATCATACTCTTGAACCGATGGAACCGCCGAACTGCACGCTATACTTGATGGTGCCGGTTCGCTCGGAACCGGGAAAGCGACTGGACAATTTTAATCGCTTTGGCTATTTCTTCAGCGGTTGGAGAGGAAAATTTTGGCTCCACACCAGCTGATTTCCTAGTCCTTTGTTGGAACCGACCTCAGAGTCGACCTCCTTTTGCCCGAGGAAGTCTCGCCTGGTCAGAGGAGCACCTCCGGTTCGGTTGGAACCGAACCGGCTGGCCATCCGGTTCAGCAGACTTTTTGGCCTCCCTTTCCCTGAGCCTACCAACTCTCTTTTCCAGGGTAGCTGCAGGAAAATTTTTACAAATCTGGCAGTCTGCACTGAGGTAGTCAAACCCCAGACAATAAACACAGGTGGTGTGGGGGTCAGCCTTGGCAAAGACTTCCCCACACACACTGCAGTGTTGAAACCCAGTGGGCCTGGTTTTTCCTTTGGGTTTCTCAGACATAGTGCCAGCCTAACCAAACTTACCCGTTTATGGCAATCCGCCAGGTAAGACCCTCTTATCGGTTCCCAACCGTGTCACGGGTCGTGGAAAAAAACGTAATAAAGTCCGTTTTTTTAGAACCGATAAGAACCGGTAACCACACACTAAATGACAGATTAATATATTTTAAACAACCTGATCGGTTCAAACCGAACCGATAAACTGTTTACAAGTTCCACACAGAATATAAATTAATGTAAAACCTATCTAGTACTCACAAATACCACAGACAGAGTCTGAACCGACCAGTTGCAGTTTAAATTCGGTCAAAAACCGAGAAAAACAATACTTTAACCGACAAAATGAACCGAGCAGAAGGAGAAATCTCCGGAGCGACTGTTCAGTGAGGCGGAGTAAAGAATCTGACGGTTTGAGTTTGAAGAAGAACAGACAGAGTTTCAACCGAGCTCGAGCTCAGCGTTCCATGCCTGGCATGGAAAGTTAACTCTTTCACCTCCGGAGCAGTTCGAAGGTTGGGACTCACTGCATATGTCATAATATAGCAAGACTTCATGTTGTTTGAAGTAGCCATGTCTCTGGTGGAATGGCCACAATCAGCATCAGAAGATCCTTGCCATATACCTCCTGTAGCAATAAGTGATACAGTTGGCCAACCATTCGGACAAGAAATGTTTTGAATCAGGAACACCCTCTTTCCCAGGGGTGAAAGAACAAAACAACTGTTTGGATTTCCTACAGTCCTTCGTACAGTGTGTGTAGCAATGCAGCACTCTAGGCACATCTAATGTGTGGAGCAATGTTTCCCCCCTGGATTGGCATGCTCTGGGAAATAAACAGGAAGGTGGCGGGATTGATTTAAAGTAAACTCAGACGCCACCTCAGGAAGGAACTTAGGGTTCATACACAAAGACACCCTGTCTTTGAGGAAAATCAAATGAGGCTCCTCGCACATCAGTGCCTGTAGCTCTGAAATCCTTCGAGCAGAAGTTATGGCAACTTAATATGACGGTTTCCTCGACAGAAAGCATACCTTGCACGTCGCGGCTGTCTCAAAAGGAGCCAAAGTAAGTTTTTCAGCACAAAATTCAAGTCCCAAGGCGGGACTGGATTGCAGATAGAAGTCTTCAGGTGAAGAATGCCTCCCAGAAAGGTATGGGACACCTCTAATTGTGCCACCAAATGTCCATCAACAGACACATGGAAGGCAGAGATGGCAGACGTGCACTTTGAGAGAGGAGCACTTCAGGCTGGAATCTGAAAGGGACAGCAAGTACTGTACTCCAGAATCTGATTAACTGGGTAAGTGAAGAGATCCAGCTGACGTGAAGCAGCCCACAGCACAAAGCTTTTCACCCGACAGAACAAGTGGCCCTAGTGGACAGCTTCCTAGCCACCACCAGAACATCAGCCACCTTGGGGGTGACCCCAAACCAAGCCAAGGTTATGTCCTCAGGAGCCACACATGAGGATGCAGGGATCTGAGGTTCGTAATGGACCAGGGTGCCCAGTTCTGAGGGAGCAAGCCAGTGCAGAGGAAGGGGTAGTGGAGGCTTCACTGTCAGCTGCTGCAGTAAAGGGAATTAGATCCGACGAGGTCAGAAGGGGGCGATAAGGATCATCATGGCCCCTTCCATCTGGAGCTTGATCAGAAGCCTCTGAAGCAGGAGGAAGCCAGGAAATGCATACAGAAACCTACCTTTCCAGGAGAGGGGCAATGCTTCTCACCAGAAAACTCCAGCCCCTGGACTGAGCGAGCAAAAATGCAGCAGTTTTGTGTTTAGTGGGGATGTAAAAAAGTTCCAGCTATGGACGACACCACCTGTTGAGCAGGTCTACTACCAAGGTCAGCAGCTCCCACTCATGTGCCCTTGACTGTGTCCGGCTTAGGGTGTCTGCCAGGACGTTTTGGACACCTGGAACAAGGATGGCTGCCAACTTGAGACCTTGATCCAGAGCCCAATACCAGACTCTCACTGCTTCCTGGTAGAAGGGGTACGAGCGGGTGCCCCCCTTCCTTGTTGATGTCATGGGCTACACTTATGTTTGTCTGTTTGCACTAGCAGAAGACCCAGGGACAGCCAAGTCTGGAAGGCCTACAAGGCATAAAGAATGTCCTGCTCTCCAGGATATTTATGTGGAGAAAGGATTCTATGTAGGACCACGTCCCTTGGGTCTGGTAGGGCCCTAGATGAGCCCCCCCCCATCCCCAAAGCATCTGTTGCGAGGATATGCTGAGGGGAGGGGAGGGAATGGGGAACGGAACCCCTCTTTAACAGGTTGCTGGGTTCCATCCCCCAGAGCAGAACCCTTTTTACCAGAGAGGAGACCAGGACCAGCTGTTCCAGGCCATCGGTATGCCGATCCCACTGGACCCTCAGTGTCCACTGGGGAATCCTCATGTGTAATCTGGCTAGAGGCACTGTGACTATAGCTTCAGCAATCAGGTCCAACAACCAGAGGAAGGATCTGGATGAGACACAGTGGCTATTGTACAGCACTCAGGCTTGAGCTTTAATGCAATCTGCCCCGTCCTGGGGCAGGAAGGCCATGCCCTCAGAGGTATCCAGGACTGCCCCTATATACTGAAGGCACTGGGCAGGGGGTCAAAACTGACTTGGGCGGGCCGGCCCGGCGGCACCGAGGGTTGAGGCCTTGACGCCACACCTTGCGCCACGCTGGCGACCCAGGTTCAGGAGCGAGCCCTGGTTGCTGGGGGTCAAGGGAGAGACAGAGCATATGGAGGATGCCTCCTCTCCTGGGAGGACAGGGTTCCGGATCGGTGCTCTGCTGATTCTGGGCGGCTGTGCTGAGATACAGCAGGCACTACGGAGGAGAGAAAGGAGTGGGGGAGTGGCAAATGGATACGCCTTGATGTTAGGGCACCAGCCACTGCCCAGAGAAAAACAGGAAAAATGCCTCTCAGCTCCGGTGGAGACTGAGCACCAAGAGCTTGCCCCTGATTTACGGCCGCCCACCTGGCATCCGACCGACGTTACTGCTGTGTTCGGGAGTTGGGGCCCGGGGGGTATAACCGAGGCTACATGTGCAACGGAGGATGGCTGGGTAGGGTGCTCCATAGAGGGATGGACTCCACGTGCTCCCGAGGAAGACCAGAGCAGAGAGAGCGAAGGAGGCATAAATATAAAACAAAAAAAAAAAAATGACTTGAGCAGGTTGTCCATGATGCCCAGATCCTGGAATAGGAGGGTGGCATGTTCCAGAATCTGTAATAGGAACTCCTAGAATAGGCTTTGAGAAGCCAGTCATCCAGGTAAGGAAAGAGTCCCTCCTACCAGAGGGCAGCTGCTACCACTGCCAAGCATTTGGTAAACACCCAAGGGGCCGAAGACTAGCCAGGCAAAGCCCAGAACTGAAAGTGTGCCCCCTGGAAATGAAACCCGAGATACTGTCTGTGGGAAGCATGTACCTGGATATGCAGGTAGTTACCCTTCATGTCGAGGGAGCAAATCCCATCTCCCTGGTGCAGAAGGGGCAGCAGACCATGAACATAGATACATAGACAGTGTCGGCAGATAAGAGCCTATAGCCCACCCAGTCTGCCCATTTGAGCTTGTAAGTTCAGTTTATGTTTTCCTAGAAGTCTGTTGTCCCTTACCCCTGACCTCCAGAATTCCTTTATGTCTATCCCATGCATTCTTAAATCCCTTGATTGTTTCAGCCCCCACCACTTCCTCTGGCAGGGTGTTCCACTTGTCCACCACCCGTTCTGTGAAGAAATTCTTCCTCATGTTTCCTCTGAATCGCTCCTCCTCCAACTTCATCCCATGCCCTCTAGTCCTGGAAACATCTTTTTCGCTTAAAATAGTGTATTCCTGCACCCTGTTCCTCCTGTAAGATACCTGTATATGTCTATCATATCCCTCTCCCTCCTCTCCTCCAGGGAGTACATGTTCAGTTCCTTCAACCTGTCTTCATAGGACCTGTGATGCAATCCATGCACCATCTTTGTTGCCCTCCTCTGAACCTTCTCTACCCTGTCTATGTCCTTACATAGGTATGGTCTCCAGAACTGTACACTGTACTCCAGGTGGGGCCTCACTAGTGTCTTGTATAGCGGAATTATGACCTTCCTTTCCTGCTGGTGATGCCCCTGCCTATACATCCCAGCATCCTATTTGCTTTACCTGCTGCCTTGTCACACTGAGTCCTACCTTGAGGTCATCAGAGATGATAACCCCAAGATCCCTTTCCTGCTTGGTGCATGCTATATCCTCACCCCCAACTGATATATTGTGCCAGGGTTTTGTGCCCCATATGCATTATCTTGCACTTCCTTGCATTGAATTTCAACTGCCAAACCCCTGACCATTCTTCAAGTTTCTGCAGGTCCCTTCTCATTCTGTCTACACCCTCTGGTGTGTCTACTCTGTTACAGAGCTTTGTGTCATCAGCGAACAGTGAAATTCTGCCTTCTAGGTCCTGTGCAATGACACTGATGAAGATGTTGAATAGGACCGGTCTCAGCACTGATCCCTGTGGTACCCCACTGGTCACTCTTCCCTCTGTGGAGTGACAGCCATTTACCACCACCCTCTGTGTCCTGCCACCCAGCCAGTTACCTACCCACCACACTACTGTCCTGCCCACACCCATATTCCCCAGTCTGTGTAATAGTCTTTTATGTGGCACAGTGTCAAAGGCCTTGCTGAAGTCCAGATAGGCCATGTCCACTGCCCTCCCCTGATCCACCTCCCTAGTCACCCAGTCAAAAAAAATTCAATGAGGTTGGTCTGACATGACCTCCCCCTGTTGCCTTGGGTTCTGTAGTCCATGGACAACCAGACGTTCCACCAATCTCTCCTTCAGTAGTGCTTCCATGATCTTCCCCACGACCGAGGTGAGGCTGACTGGTCTGTAGTTCCCTGCTTCCTCTTTGTTCCCACTTTTGTATAAGGGGACTACATCTGCTGTCCTCCAGTCTTTGGGTACCTCCCCTGTTTCCCAGTAATCGGCTAAACAGGATAGCCAGAGGTTCAGCCACCACCTCTCTTAGTTCTTTAAGGACCCTGGGGTGCACCCCATCTGGCCCTATTGCTTTATCAACTCTTATTACTTCCAGTTCCTTCAGGACCCTTTCTCGTGTAAAGGGACTTGTATCCACTTCTGCACCATTCTCACCCCTTGTACTACCTTCAGACCCATTACCCTCCTCTTCCTCAGTAAAGACTGAGCAGAAATACTTGTTCAATATGTCAGCTTTACTGTTGTCATCCTCCACGCGGTCCCCATCCTCCCCCTTCAGTCTCACTATCCCTCCCTTTGTCTTTCTTTTTTCACTTATGTACCTGTAAAAGGTTTTGTCCCTCTACCCACTGATTTTGCAATGTGTTCTTCTGTCTGAGCTTTGGCTTCCCTTACTGACCTCCTGCCTCCCTTTGTTTCTCCTGGTACTTTTCCCTATCCCCTTCTGCCTGTGTCTTTTGTATTGCCTGAATGGAATCTTTTGGCTTTCACTTTCTTTGCTACCTCTTTGGAAACCATAACGTCTCTCTTCCTTTTCCTCTTGCTAACCTGCTTAATGCATAATTCTGTTGTTCTTGTAATCCCCATTTTAAATACTGCCCACTGTTCCTCAACCCCTGATTCCTGTCCCATTCCCCTTAATACCTCTTTCAAGTATCTCCCCATTTTCCCGAAGTCTGCCCCCCTAAAATCCAGGATACGTGTTTTTGTGTGGTTTGGTTCTGCAAATCAGTGTCACCATCTGGAATTTTTTGTACTGAATAAAGAGATTTAGCTCCCGAAGGTCTGGAATGGGCCCGAGGTCTCCTTTGCATTTGGGACCAGGAAGATGTCAGAATAGAATCCTCTACCCTGTTGAGTCTCTGGGACGGGTTCTATGGCCCTCCCACAGCACAAAAATGTGGTCTGGAGGGTAGGAGGACAGGTCTGGAGGCCACTCCAGAAGTTCCAGAGTATGGCCACTTTCTATGAGCTGTAGTATCCAAGCATCTCTGTGCAGGGAGAAGCAACCCCTCCTACTACCACCTCCTGCCTTATTTTGGGGGTCATCAAGCAAGGAGTCAGGCTGAACCAGCAGTGTCAGACGGAGCCCACCTCCTCCTCTGGGTATTTTTCCTGTAGTGGAGGAAGGGGTGGGCAAGGCAGGGGCGGCCCAGCACTTACCCTGAGGCTTGTTAGAGAGCTTAGGTCTATGGGTAGACTGCCAAAAAGGCACTCACTGACCATTCTTGTTTAGCTGGTTGATGTGGTACATGGAGTGAATCGACCATAAGGTGCGACCAGAGGCTTACAGTTGAGACAATACATCCTGCACATCTACACCAAACAATCTGAAGCCTTTAAAGGGGTCATTCAGGATGGATAATTGAACATCCTGGGCAAAGCCGGACACCTTCAACCAAGAGTGTCTTCGCAGGCAAATGCCCCTGCCACAGCCCTGGCTGAGGCATCTACAGCATCGTAGGCAACCTTAGAGAGACAGGTGCCAACATCGGAACCCGCTTTGAGATACTGCAGCATGTGCTGTTTTAGGGAGTCCTCTGGGAGGGCCTAAGCACTGTCAAGAGCCTGATCCCAGATCTGGTTTTGGTACTGGACCATATGGGTGATGTGGTTCAAACACCCTGATGGTCAGAGTGGCAGAGGCAAAGGTTCTCTTGCCAATGGGGGCCAGCCTCCAAGACTCCTTATCCAGGGGGCAGGGAACTGAGGAGTTTAGGCCTCTTGGTGCAGTCATGGGCAGCACTGATGACTACCAAATCCACCCGAGGCTGATCAGCAAAGAAAGACCTTCCTGCTGGAGTCTGGTATAATCAGTCTGCCTTCTGCGGTACAGTGGATATCAAGTTGGGCCTGTGCCAGGTGGCCATGGTGGTATCCCCGAAGGGCTCAAGCAAGGGAGGAATGACCAAAGGAAGGGCATCCAGCAGCCGCCAATAAGTGGCCAGTCGATAATGAGCGGGATCTTGTTCCCCGGTGTCGAAGCCCATGACTGACTGTAGCTGTCTTATAACTGGGACAAAGGACGGATCATCCAGGGAATATGTATCTTGGGGTCTCTCTGCTGTCTGACGAGACTGGACAGGAAAAATGGTAAGAAGAGGATCCTCCATAGCAGTCATTGTGCGGAGGGATGAGGTCCAGATGGCACTGATGATCATCCCCCCCAAGTCCTGGAAGGGGGAGATGATGGTCTTGGTACTGAGGCGTGGCCTGTGGCCTTGTTGGACAAGCACAGGGTTGCTGCAGGGATGGGCCTTGTTGGGGGAGTTCAGCTGCATAAAATCCCACAAAGCAGTAAGCTTTCGGCTTCGGACCCATCAGCGGCCAGCATCAGGGAGGGTGGCCGGACAAGCTGGGGCCTGTGGGAAGGTTCCCCGATGTGGGCCAGCGCCGGAGATGGCAACTGGGGCTCAGGCTGAGGAGACTCTGGGGAAACAAGAGGCTCAGGGTCTAAGGCAACTGCCATAGAAATGGCCAAGGGTGGAAGGGGGGGGGTTAGACTGTCCTGTCGACGACAAGCAGGTGAGCCACCCGAGTGCCCGATGAAAACAAAGGCCTCAACAGCCAGGGCTGAGAAGTCGGTGGGGCACCAGAGCCCCTGGAAATGATACCAACCACCAAGAAGTTGGTGGGGGGAGCTGTCAGTGCCAACAGTACCACTATAGAGGAAACGGCATGCAAGGCAGAAGGGGCAGTCCCAGATGATGAGGATGGCCCCGCCAAGATCATGGGAGCGAGACAAGGAGGACCAGATTTTCTCCTTAGGACAGTCTTTGTCTCAATATTTGTGCTTCCCTACCAACTTGTCCCAGGCCTTGGAGGGCTGACAGCCTGAAGTCTCTGAAGGGGAAGCAGAGGAATTTTGCGCCTGAAGCTACTTCTTCATCTGGGCGACCTTCTGCTTTAGCAGAAAAGTTTCCAAGGTCTGCACTCAGCACTTTCTGGTGGCCTGGTTGAAGCCACAGCAGATCACACAAGCCTGGGTGTCATGTTCTGGGCCTAGGCAGCAGACGCAGACCTGGTGGTCATTCTTCTCAGGGATCTTCTGCCTGCAGGCACAATTCTTGAAGAGGTTCCCAGAGGTGGAGCTCGGCATACACCAAGTCGGAAAACCACTTTAATCACTGAAGTGATGCACACTAAGGAGAGAAAAATAAAACAAAGTTCGATGAATACTTCGGCAAAAGGCGGTCGACAAAAGCCGGTGGATCTCTGTGAGGTCCAGCGTGCAACAGTAGACGACAGGAAACAACTGAGGAGGGCACAGGGGGTGCCCACTCTTATAGATCAGGTATAGCTAGATCAGGGAGGGGTGGTGGATGTGGCCTACCTAGATTTCAGCAAGGCCTTCAACACCGTCCCGCATAAAAGGTCGATAAATAAGTTGGGCAGCCAGGGACTGGGTCCCAAGGTGATAAACTGGGTCAGAAACTGGTTGAGTGATAGGACACAGAGGGTGGTAGTAAATGGCATTCAATCCGAGGAGGTGGGGGTGATCAGTGGGGTGCCACAAGGATCCATGCTGGGGCCAGTCCTCTTTAAGGTCTTCATAAGTGACGCTGAAGAGGGCTAGAGGGGAAGCTATGCCTCTTTGTAGATGACACCAAGACATGCAACAGGGTCAATGCTCAGGAGAAGGGGTGGAAAAATTGGAAAGGACCTAAACATGCTTGAGAAGTGGTCTAGAGTGTTACAGCTAAGATTTAATGCAAAGAAGTGCAAAATCATGCATCTGGGGCACAGAAATCCAAGGGAGGAGTACAAGATGGGACAGAGAGGTAGTGAAGGCCACCAATCAAGAAAGGGACTTGGGGGTAATGATATCTAATGACCTAAAGGTAACCAAACAATGCAAGAAGATTGTGGGGAGAGCCAGTGGAATGCTAGGGTGCACAGGGAGAGGTATAACCAGCAAAAAAAAAAAAAAGGAAGTGGCTATGTCACTGTACAGATCACTAATGAGACCTCATCTGGAGTACTGTGTCCAGTTCTGGAGGTCACATCTCTGGAAGGACACAGACAAAATAGAGGCAGTCCAGAAAAGGGCAACAAAAATGGTGCAAGGACTGCACCAAAAAGTCACATGAGGAAAGACTAGAGGATCTCAATATGTACTCCCGGGGGGGGGGATGTAAGACATTCAAGTACATCGGGGTATAAACAAGGTACAGGAGGGTAGTATCTTTCAAAAAATGAGGTGTACAAGAACAAGGGGGCATGATATGAGGCTGAGGGAGTAGGCTTAAGGGCAAGGCGAGGAAGCACTTTTTCAAAGAAAGAGTAGTGGATGCTTGGAACAGCCTCCCTGTGGAAGTGGTGGGGGCCAAAATGGTACAGAAATTCAAGAATGCATGGGACAGATATGAAAGAGTACTCTTGCAATAGGGAAGAGAGGGTAAGCCATAGATCAAACTAGGGTCTGCAGTAATGCATCACGTAGGGAAAAGGGGCAGACTAGGTGGGCCACACGGTCCTTATCTACTGTCACTTTCTATGTATCTATAATATAGGTCGACAGAGTGGGTGGACCCTGGTAGACTGCTAGCTAGAAAAGTTTCCATGTGGTCCTAATGCCTGGCGTCTATAGTTCCATAGGTGTGGCCTGCTACAAGAGATACCCTCAAAGTAAGATCCCTTGTTAAAGAAACCAACCACAAGAGAAAACATGGATTGTGGGCTATCAGCTCCAAACCACACATCAGAAACTGGCAGGCATATAGATACACAGACAGTGTCGGCAGATAAGGGCCTATGGCCCACCCAGTCTGCCCATTTGAGCTTGTAAGTTCAGTTTGTTTTCCTAGAAGTCTGTTGCCCCTTACCCCTGACCTCTAGAATTCCTTTATGTCTATCCCATGCATTCTTAAATCCCGTGATTGTTTCAGCCCCCACCACTTCCTCTGGCAGGGTGTTCCACTTGTCCACCACCCGCTCTGTGAAGAAATTCTTTCTCATGTTTCCTCTGAATCATCCTCCTCCAACTTCATCCCATGCCCTCTAGTCCTGGAACATCTTTTTTCGCTAAAAATAGTGTTTTCCTGCACCCTGTTCCTCCCTGTAAGATACCTGTATGTCTCTATCATATCCCCTCTCTCCCTCCTCTCCTCCAGGGAGTACATGTTCAGTTCCTTCAACATGTCTTCATAGGACTTGTGATGCAATCCATGCACCATCTTTGTTGCCCTCCTCTGAACCTTCTCTACCCTGTCTATGTCCTTACATAGTACGGTCTCCAGAACTGTACACTGTACTCCAGGTGGGGCCTCACTAGTGTCTTGTATAGCGGAATTATGACCTCCCTTCCTGCTGGTGATGCCCCTGCCTATACATCCCAGCATCCTATTTGCTTTACCTGCTGCCTTGTCACACTGTTTCTCACCTTGAGGTCATCAGAGATGACAACCCCAAGATCCCTTTCCTGCTTGGTGCATGCTATATCCTCACCCCCAACTGATATATTGTGCCAGGGTTTTTGTGCCCCATATGCATTATCTTGCACTTCTTTGCATTGAATTTCAACTGCCAAACCCTTGACCATTCTTCAAGTTTCTGCAGGTCGCTTCTCATTCTGTCTACCCTCTGGTGTGTCTACTCTGTTACAGAGCTTTGTGTCATCAGCGAACAGTGAAATTCTGCCTTCTAGATCCTGCGCAATGTCATATTAGCTCACATTAGCTTGAAAACCAAGGCCATGTACACACTAGGAACCAGTTTTAAAACTTTTTTAAAGACATTTTATAAACCAGTTCCTAGCATGGTAATTGGAGCGTCCACACTGCACGCCAACAACCGTGCCTGCCCGAGCCAGTTCCCAGGCAGGACTGTGGAACCAGCACAAAGCACTGAGGGTGCCGCAATGCACAATGGGATACTCACGATCGGGTGGGGAAATTATATATTCAGAATCAGGACCATAGTGGAAGCCCAGCCATGTAGGAGTTTTTTTTGTTGTTTTTTTACTGAACAGTGCAGGCTAAAATCTTAACTTGTTTAAACACAGTTGTCTTAATCTGTGTTACAGCATGGATCGCAAGCACACTGCTGTCAACAAGGGTTAAGGCAACCATGTTTGTCTAAAACCATGCTAAAGACTACCTCCCTAGCAGGGTTTTAGCATAGTTTTAGAACACTGATGTAGCATGGTTTCAACTGTGCTGCAGTATGTACGTAAACATGCTTGAGAGACTTAAAATGGTTTAAAGCACTTAAACTGTTTTAAGTTCCCTAGTGCGTACAGGGTCTAAGTGGTTATCTTTCCCACACTCTCCCGAACAAAGTCTCAGTAATGGATAGTCCACAATGCACTGTAGCATACACAGTGCCCTTCACTGGTGCTGCATTGCTGGGTTGGAACCTGAACAGGCTAGCACGGCATCAGAGCACAGTGCTGGCGCTCCTGCCCCCATGCTAAAGCCCAGTTTTAAAAACTATGTTTTTTTTAATAACATTTTTGTAGTGCAGAAAGGACCTTACCTAGAAGCAAGCTCTTAACGTGATTCAACAGCTTCCAGGAATTTTTTTTAATATGATCTTCGGATTTAATTCAGCACATATTTCATTAACTTTCAGTATTTATTTTTCACTTAAGTCTTTGTTAGAGTAAATCTGCCAAATTACAACCCTCTGTGACGTCATAATACTTTCCACAGCAACATATGGTGAGGTCACAAACAGTAAGCTGTGACTTCATCAGAAGCTAGAGCCGAAGGACCTGACAAAGTCTGGAGAACAAAGACCATGTTTTCTGTAGTTAAGAATGAAAGCATATACATTTCAAGAAAATTATTTATGTATGTCAATACTTTCTCCAGGAAAAAAACTAATTAATTAAACCTAAGCTGAATTGTGTCTTACTATTATATTTAAAAAGGTTTTCCTGGACACGGAAAAAATCACTTTAAGTACTAGAAAACAACCAATTTGGTTACCATTAGTTAATTTAACCCAACAAGGGTAACATCTTTATGCCACACGTATTATATATATAGCAGACTAATGAAAGTTACAAAACAGACAATTAAAATTCTGTAAGCTAACTGGTTGAAACTCATCACATGACTGCTGATTATTTTCAGACTTCTGCACGTCTCATTTCAACTACGTACATGTATTTTTTTATACAAATAAAAAACCCTGTTTAAGTATGCTGTAATACACTCCACTGTGTGCTTTCATAATGGAGTAATTCTCTTCTCTGGCAGCTGAGGCACTCAGCTATGCTTCATGCCCAGCAATCCCCACCCTCACCCCCGGTGTGCATTATTCCCAGTCATGTGTCACACCTTAAGTAACCCAACCCTAGGAATTACTTAAAGTTATTAAAAAATCTGTATTATTTTTAACGTTATGGTTTAAATTATAATTGCTTTATCGTAAAGGAGGGGGTTCCATGCCATTCACATAACCTTTCAGAGTGCAGGCAGCCAATCAGAAGGCTCCATTTCCAGACATTTTTATCATTTAAAATAACTAAAACCAATGGGCCAGCTGTATGTCAATCATTAGACATAGGGTACACCCTGGACGATAGATTTTGAATCAATAATCAGCTCCATGAGAACAGGCCTTCACGTTTTTGCACTGTAATATTACAAAGGCTGAAATATTTGTTTGAAAATTGCGAGAACAGTCCTGACTTGCTACGATTATAGCCACTTGCGGTTATCAGGTTTGAGGGTCCTGCTTTATCTATATACTAAAACTACGCCATAAAGGAGAATTAAAGCCAAAATTTACACAACTGTGTTGTGCAAAGTATTCTGATTTGTATGTGTGCTTTTAGTTAAAGAGCTAGTGTACTGCCTAAAACGGATACTCATTTTTGAAAGTTGTCAACCACTGCCTGTATAGCAGAGGTACTTTTTCTTTTCACTTTGTTCGATTATAAGATTGTTTACCTGATTTTAGTAAGCTTGCTGTGTGGAACAGCACTCTGCCTAGCACCTGACTCATCTAGCTCTGTTCCTGCATTACATCAGCAGCATTGTGACCTCAGTGACTGTGACATCACTGCTGCTTAGGAACAGCCACTCAGTAGCTGCCAAGTCACCTGTGATGTCACTGTCTGTGAGATCACAATGCTGCTGATGTAGTGGGGGAATGCTGCCAGGCTGAGTAGTATTTCACATGTCCAATACAATATTATCTAACAGAAAACTTTCTAATGAGCAAAAAGGAAAAGTACTTTAGAAAAAAAAAAAATTTACAACTGACTACCACTAAAAATTTGCATACTTTTCCTGTCTGCCTGTTTTGGTTCCACTAGCTCTTTAAGACCTCCCCTTTGTTAGTTGAGGAGTTTTTTTCCCAAATTTGCTTGCTGTTTTTTTTTTTTTTTGCATTATGTGATTATACCCTCCTTCCGTGCTTCACTGTCCCCCACTCCACAAGTTCCCTCCGTCCCCACTGACCTTAGCCAGCCCTCCTCAGGTCCTCAGATCGCAGCCGACCCCCAGGGTATCCCGGTGTATCCCTATCACCGGGAAGGTCCCCCTCCTCTGAGGGGGAAGGGCACTGGGAAGACCCCAGCACACACCTCGTTTAGGGCCCGGGGATGCTGCTGAGGAACAGGAGGCCCTAGCCAGGTACTGGGGGCGCTCCGGGAACGGAGAGCCGTCATCTTAGCGGGCAGCGAGCAGATTTTTCCGCTTTTTCCTGTGGGGGAGTGACGTCTGACGTCAAGGCATATGCCGACGTCTGCCACCGCCCCCTTGAACACCGTGTCCGGCTGTATGCTGCACTCCCAGCCTCCGCCAGGGAAGTCAGCTTCTGGCAGTAGCCATCCCTGCCCACCCCGGAGAAGAAGTTGTCCCGGCGCTCTATCCTTCTCCCTCCGGCAAGACCCTCCAGCAACCCGAGTCCGTTCCCGAATCCGGGTCACCGGCATCACAGGCAGAAATCCAACCGCTGCGCCGATGGGCCAGCTTGCTTGCTGGTTTTAATGGCACTAGGGGATCTCCATGTTCGAATTTATTTATAGCTCTTCTTATTCCTACAATGCCTCCTGTCCCATATAACAGTGATGCCAGGACCACCGAATCAAACAGTAATAACTGCTGCAGCCACAATCTACCGTTGGGAGCATGATATTCTGGCTTCAACTAAATAACTATGTCTAATCCAAACTTTCTGTTTTCTAGGTACGTGTCTAGGTCTAGTCAGCAGAAGTGCATGCTTTGTTTTGAAAGCCGTTTGTTTCATCAAACTACACCACCAATTAAAAAGCACATAAATCACTCAAGGTCACAAATGATACAAATTAGTTAGGACTGTTTTCTTACAGAGTAGCCCACTCCATTATCCCTCAGGCATTTTCCATCTGTAAATGTAGCTTTCATTAAAGCTCCCTAGACAAGGAGTTACTCAGCATCACATATCTGCTAATGTAAACTTGACAAAAAAAAAACTTGTTGAATTAACGATCCTACACACATCCCTGTCACATGGGACAGGAGGTACTGTAGGAGCAAGACGACCCATAAACATTTTGAACATGGAGATTCCCAGGGGCCACACCAACAAGCAAATTTAGAAAAATACCCTTTCAGCATATAAAGGGAAGGACTTACTAGGTGTACACCTACAAATCAAAGCACTCTGCACAACATATTTTTTTGTAAATGTTACTTAAGTTTTCCTTTAACAGGCTTGTATCACAGAGATAAGCCCCAATTTCTGAACATACAGAATGAAGACTTACCTACATACTAACATACTAAAAGCCAGCAGAATAGGCCTCATGGTCTGTTGTCTCTGCTCGGTACCCAGCCCTCTACAGGGTGCTCATTTCTCCACCACCCCAATCCCAGAGATGGCCCTCCCCAACTTCAGTTTCCCCCTGTACCTGTCCCAGCCCTTCTTGAATCCCTCCACTGCGCTCTCTTCCACCAGACTCCTGAGCAGTGTGTTCCATGATTTGTTGAAATTCACCCTCTATGACACAAAAAATTGCAGTTTAAAATGGCCCCATAGTAATCAATGGAGGGAGCACCCTGCACACTACAGAATCTTACAGTACATGCCGTGCAGGCACGATTGACATGTATTTAAATGGGGACCCCTTGAAATTTTCCAAGGACTCCCAACTTGTGGGCTGTGGACACTCCTTTTTTCCCCCCCAAATAAAAATCCCAGACCCACAAACAAAAAATCCTACCGAGAACCCTGCCACTCCAGAGAACTGTTCATTAGACATCTCAGGACTGCAAGTCTATACAGGAAGAAATCTGTGCGCAAGTCTGACAGCAACGATCATATCCTCCAGCAACATGCTTTCTGATAAACAGTAAAATACCTACATACTGCTACTGCACAGAGTTCCATACATA
Source organism: Neoceratodus forsteri (assembly GCA_016271365.2). Lineage (NCBI taxonomy): Eukaryota > Metazoa > Chordata > Ceratodontiformes > Ceratodontidae > Neoceratodus > Neoceratodus forsteri. The sequence continues at coordinate 120,020,708 of CM057450.1, forward strand.
TTTTAGCACCATGGGCCACCAACATATCTTTCTGCCACCCCCTATTTTTCCATTATCCCTGAAAAGCTGCTTGCCCTCTTCTCCCTCAACCTGTCTAAGCCCATCCCTAACAGGCTAGACACCAATGTCCTGCCACTGCAGCTCCCCTTACTCACCTGCTCAACCTTTCCTTCTCCCTCTGTGCTGTTCCTCATTACTGGAAGTTGGCCAAAGTTATTCTAACTTCCTAAAGGGGGTGACCCATCCTCCCCTGGCAACTTCCATCTCATCTCCCTCCTCCTCCCCCTCTCAAAACTGCAAGAGAAATTGGTCCATTCCAGACTCCAACTACCTCTCATCCTCCAAGTTCTTCTCCCCCTTCCAGTCTGGCTTCTGGAAGCATCATTCCACCATCTCCTCCCTGCTGCATGTCACCGATTCCATCTTCTCCATGATGGATTAGGGACACCATTTTTTAATCAAAGCTGGCCAAAGCCTTTGATTCGATGTCCCATTCACACCTCCTGGACAAGCTGAGCTCTGCTGGCCTCTAAGCTTCTGCTGTTGATTGGTTCCTTTCCTACCCCACGAGCCGTCAACAATCAGTACAGGTAGGAAGCACCTTGTCCTCTCCACTATGGATCCAGGCTTGGGTCTCACTCTCTTCTCCATCTTCCTGAATGACCTCCTCTCTGCCTGTGCCAGCTCGCATATTTCACATGTATGCTGATGACACAGTCACCGTCATAGAAACAAACTTTGACGGCAGATAAGGATAGCTTGGGTCCACCTAGTCTGTCCATTTCCCTACCTACTGGATAAGCTACAGATCCTAGTTAACCAACAGCCTACTTCATTCTACCCCCCAAGAACTGCCTTATGTCTGTCCCATGCATTCTTGAATGCCTCCACTGTTTTGGACCCCACAACCTCCTCAGGAAGGCTGTTCCTTGCATCCACAACCCTCTCTATGAAAAAAATACTTCCTCACATTGCCCCTGAGCCGTCCCTCCTCTATCTTCAAATTGTGTTTCCTTGTTCTTGCACATCTCTTTCTGAAAGATGCTACCTTCTTGGACTTTGTCGATTCCCTTGAGGTACTTAAAAGTTTCTATCATGTCCTCTCTCCCCCTCATTTCCTCAAGGGTATACATATTAAGCTCCCTTAGTCTCTCTTTGTATGGATTTTGTTGCAGACCCTGCACCATTTTAGTTGCCCTCCTCTGGACTGCCTCTATCCTATGTCCTTGCAGAGAAGGGGTCTCCAGAATTGCACACAGTATTCCAGATGGGGTCTCACCAACTCTATGTAGAGAGGGATAACAACTTCCTGTTTTGTATTGGTGATGCCTCTCCCTATACATCCCAGTATCCCCCCAGCCATCCCTACTGCCTTCTCACATTGCTTGCTATCCTTTAGGTCATCTGATATGACTACCCCAGGTCCCTTTCCATTTTTGTTGTTGTTACTACCTCCTTCCCCCACTGTGTACCCTTTCCCTAGGTTTTTGTTTCCCATGTGCATTACTTTGCACTTCTTTGCATTGAATCTAAGCTGCCATACTTCTGACCATTCCTCCAACCTTGCCAAGTCCCTTCACTTCACCTCTGTTCACTCTACCACAGCTGCTGAAGATCTGTTCCAGCAGGGCTTTAACAACATTCTGCAGTGGTTTCAACCACAGCACCACTGAGTCATCAGTTTAAATAAAATAAAAATTAAAAAGTGTCCATGACCTTTGGAACCAGTCAGAATCTGGCCAGATGCCCCCCCCCCCAAAGTTTTCACTACACTGGATACCAGTGGATAGCAGTGTAGTCCTTCAAGTACCTTGGTGTGTGGCTTGACAGTAAGCTTGACGTCTAAGCCCATATCGATGCCACCTAAGCTAAACACCATCCCAAGCTTGGTGCCCACTACAGCAACAAAGACTGCTCATCTCTGCAGCTCCACAGGAAGCTCGTTACCAAAATGGAGCTCCCCATCTTTGATTACACGGATAGTCTATGGCACTGTCCCCTTCACTTCCTGTGCCAGACTGAACACCCTCTCTGTAACCCCTTTTGCCACTTTGCTACAAAATCCCCCCTCAATACTCACCACTGCTCCCTCTAGTCCTATTCCACCCTCCCTCTGCCCTCCACTTTGTTAGAAACTCCCCCCCACCCCGTCGTACTCACCACTGCTTCCTCCACGCCTCCATTTCTATCCTCCGTCTACCCTCAAGTCAGCAGGCTGACTGTACCTTCTTCATTTCCAAAAAGTGGCTTGGTTCCCTTCCCTCCTACCTCTCCTCTCCCAACTCCCTGTACATCCTGTTCCCTCCATTCTAGTGATCATCGCACTTTCTCCAGTTCTTAAACCCCACTCCTCTGCTGGGCAGTCTGCCTTCTCCTACCGACTTCCCTCACTCTGGAACACACTCCCCCGCTCCATCCACTTCTGCTCCTCCTCTGACTCCCTCATGCACCAGTTAAAACTCCAACCCAACTGTTCCAGTTATCCTTCCTCCTGACACCTCCCCAGTTTTTGCCTTACTTGTGTTTGGTTGGGCCACCAGCTGGTGTGGGTCTCCACTACCAGCCGAATGGCTGCATTTCCTCACCACCACTACTGCTCTCCAATCTACTTCAGGGTTAGGCTTAAGCTTATCTACAGGTCTCTCATCTGTTGTCAGTTTAGTAACTGCTGCCTGTGTATTGCCTTTTCACTTTCATTTGTACTGCCCTCTCATTCTGAGCTCTCATAGCACTTTATTTTTCTGTAATAATTTATGTTTGTACCTACTCATTTTTGTACCAATGTGTGTGTTATCTGACCTTTTTTCCCCCCGTGTATTTGTACTGGTCCATCTGTTCTCCTTCTCCCATGTCGAACCTGGAAATGAGCCACATCAGCTCAGTGTGCCTCTCCCAGTTACAATTTTCAAATAAATACATTATCCCATATTTTTTTTTAGTGTTCATCCAAGTTTCTTCTTAGACCACCCCTTTCCATGCCACTGGTATTTTTTATCAAATACACTTACGTACACATTCAAACCCCAAAGAGGGCTCTAATCCTCCATCACAAGTATTTGTTGGGGGGTACAAAAGGAAAAATTACTCACCTTAGTAATTGTGTTTCTTCTAATGGAGTCTTGCTGTATTCTGACATACGCAATTAGCCCCAGCACTTGAACTGTTCCGCAGAGGAAAGAATTACATTCTATGCAAAGCATAGAACGTTGAGCTCAAGCTCGGTTCAAACCTCTGTCTGCTGCACTTTGAAGTGTAACTGTCAGATTCTTACGAGCCAATACCAACTACCCCCACTATGTGGAAACTGTAAAAAATTTTACTAGCCAATAAGGCAACCAAATATTTTGGATACCTAAAAACGACAAGTCAAGAAATCCAACACAAAAACTAAGTAGTGAACAAATAATTACCAAATTATGACAACCCACTCCCCTTGATAAAAAGGGAAAGTGCCAAGTACACTCCTGAGGTGCAACAGTGCACCTTCCCACCCACTTACTAAAAACCAAGTTGTGAGAGGGGAGGCAAGGAGGGAAGTCAGAATACAGCAAGACTCCATTACAAGAAACACAGTTACTAAGGTGAGTAATTTTTTCTTTAAAACAACATGAAGTCTTGCTGTATTCTGACATATGCAGACTACTAAGCAGTACCTCCATGGAGGAGGGAATCAAACCTATTTTGAGAATAGGCTCTGCAGAACTGCTGTACCAAACCGAGCATCACTCCTAGCCTGGATAGCCAGAGAGTAATGCTTGGTAAAGGTATAGATAGTTTTCCAGGTGGCTGCTTGACAAATTTCTAAGAGTGGAATATCCCTAGCAGCAGCCAAGGAAGCAGCTGTACCTCTGGAGGAGTGAGCCCTCAGGCCTGAGGGTGGAATTTTTCCTCATTTCTCACAGCAGAATTGTATACAAGACACAATCCACCTGGCAATAGTTCTCTTGGTGGCAGGTTTGCCCTTCCCCACTTCTCCATAAGTGAGGAACAGCTGGAAGGAATCAAACCTGTGATCCTTGGTACGCTCTATATAGTAGCTAAGGGCCCTTTTATCATTTAAACTGTAGCCTCCTCTCTCCTGAAGAGGAATGATCAATGAAGAAAACAGGAAGAGACACAGACTGGTTCAGGTGAAAATCTGAAACCACTTTGGGCAAGAACCTTCTATTCGTTCTAAGGACCACTTTATCCCTATGAAAGGGGATAAAATCAGGTTCCACTGACAAGGCTTGCAGTTCACTGATACGTCTGGCAGAGGTAATGGGCTACTAAAAACACAGTTTTCCAAGTCAAGTAGTTAAGCTCTACTGAGGACATAGGCTCAAATGGAGGTTGCATCAATTGAGCAATACACACATTTAAATCCCAGGCAGGGACAGGGTCTCTGAATGGAGGATTGGTATGAAGCAATCCTTTGAAAAATTTACAGAACACAGGATGAGATGATGGTGAGGAAGCCTTCCCCACTGACAGAAAAGCAGACACAGCTGACAAGTATACTTTGAGAGCAGCTGGTCTGAGGCCTAGGCCATTAAGATGGACCCTATAATCCAGAACTGTAGGCAATTCAGCAGTGTCTCAGGGAAATATGCTGCTTAGAACACCAAATGCTGAATCTCTTCCATTTGGAGTTACAGGTCATTCTAGTGGTGGGCTTTCGAAAGGCTTTGAGGATGTCCAGGACCCCCTGAGACAAATGCAGATCTGCAAACTCCAACTCTTCAAGAGCCATGCCTTGAGATTGAGAGACTGAAGATTGGGGTACCAAATCCTCCCCTGAGAGGAGGTTACCAGGTTCTAATTCCTGGGAAGAGACAGGGGAAGATGGACTGCTAGGGACAGTAACAGGGGGTACTAAGGCTGTCTGGCCCAATCTGGAGCAATCAGAATCACTTTGCAAGGTTGTGACTTCATCTTGACTAAAACTTTGAACAGTACAAGAAAGGGACGGAAAGTATACAGAAATGTCCCTTCCCAGCTCAGAATCAGAGCATCCAGAGGGACTGAGCCCAAGACTGGAGGTCTGCAACAAAAGAGAGGAAGTTGGTGATTGTCTTGGGCTGCAAAGAGATCAATCTCTGGAGTGCCCCACCTTGAAAAAATCACCTTCAAGACCAGAGGATCCAGGGACCAATCGTGATGGCCCTGTGAAATCCTGCTCAGTGCATCTGTTAGCACACTGTCCTTCCCTGGAAGGTGGACTGCTATCAGAGAGGTTTGCAAGGAATAAGCCAGGGACCACAACTTCATGGCTTCTGTGCACAAGGCCCTAGACCGCGTGCCTCCCTGCTTGTTGATGCACCACATGGTGGCGGTGGTGGTGTCTGTTCCGATTTGAACCACCTTGTTCTGCAATGACAGAGAAAGCTTGCAGGGCCAGAAACTGCCCCGAGTTCCAGGAGACCGATGTGAGAAGAGATTCCTCAGGGGACCACAGTCCCTGGGTAGTGAGTGCCCCCAGATGGGCTCCCCAGCCCAGGAAGAAGCATCCATGGTAAGGACCAGTGAATGAGACTGAGTGGCAAATGGGACCCCTTCCCTTAAATTGTCCTGATCCTGCCACCACTGAAGGACTTGGATCAGGGTCAGAGTCACTGGGATCAGTTTGGTAAGGGAATCCTTCCTTTGGGACCAAAAGGCCCTCAGATGGAACTGAATGTCCTTCATCTGGAATCTTGCCCCTTGGACCACTGTTGTAGAGGCTGCCATGTGGCCCAAGAGCTGGAGGAAATGCCTTGCTGGTCGAGATACCTGAAGGAAGAAGCCAGTTCTATAAGAACTCTTGCCCTTTCCAGGGGAAGAAAGGCTCTTGCTTTGACAGTATCCAGCTCTGCCCCTATAAAGGTAAGGAGCTGCACTGGCTCGAGAACTGACTTGGGAAGGTTAAGAAGAAATCCTAGAGAAGTAAGTACTTGCTGGGTCACTTGCAGGTCTGACTTGACTTGGTTTGGGGACTGGCCCACTATGAGCCAGTCGTCCAGATATGGAAAAATGGAAATCTTCTGCATTCTTAAAAAGGCAACTACTACTGCCAGGCACTTTGTGAAGACCCTTGGGGCTGAAGTTAGGCCAAAGGGCATTGCTCTGAACTGATAGTGGCCTAAGAGAAACTCGAACCCCAGGTACTTTCTGAGGGAGCACCTGATAGGAATGTGAAAACAGGCATCTTTGAGGTCCAGGGAGGCTAGCCAGTCCCCTGGCCTTAGAGAGGGAAGAATTATTCCCAGAGCCAACATCTTGAACTTTGGTTTTAAAAGATGTTTGTTTAGGCATCTTAGGTCTAGGATGGGTCGCCACTCCCCTATCTTTTTTGGGGTAAGGAAGTACCTGGAGTACAGACCTTTGCCCCAGTGTAGGGCAGGAACTCTCTCTATGGCTCTTGAAGCCAGCAGAGATGAAACCTCTGCCTCTAGGGCAAGGGTTTCTACGAGACCTGCAGGTGGAAAAGATCTGGCTCTCATCTTTGGAAATTTTTGAAGCTGAGAACCAGTCCCTGGCCTACTACTTCCAGGACCCACTTGTCTGATGTAATAGACATCCAGTCCTGGATGAAGTAAGTCAGCCTGCCCCCTACTGGAATAGGAGAGTCAACCCGGGCAGGCCCATCAGGGTGTCTGCTTGGCAGGGGCTTTAGGCTGAGGAGTGGAAGCAGCCCTGCTCATCCCCCTTCTGCCTCTCCCTCTGAAGAACCCCCTCTGTGAAAAGGAAGAGGAGGCCTGTGGCTGGTAAAAAGGCCTATGCAAAGGCTTGCCCCTGCCCCTAGACTGCTGCCTTTGAGGAGTTGCCTGCCTCTCTTTGGCCTGAGCACTCCCGTAAGTGGTCCTGTACTCATCCATTTTCTTCATGTAATTCTCTGTCTGCTCCCCAAACAGATAATTACCCACTACAGGAAAATTCACGGCCTTGGTCTGGGTATCCTGCGAGAGGCTAGTACATCTGAGCCAAGCCATTCTCCGAAGAGCCACAGATGTAGCCATCACTCTTAACACATCACTGGAGTCCACAGTAGCATGAAACTGAACTTTTGATGCCTCAGTCTCATCTGCAGCCACCTCTTCCAGCTCCCTGGCTAGCTGGGGGGAGGCCTGTTTAGCCAGTGCCAGTACAGTGTCCCACCTGGACTTCTGGTACCTGGCTGTATAGGCCATATAATTTGCCTGCCTGAGTCCCAAGGAAGATGCCATGTACTGTTTTTTTTTTTGCCATGGCATCAATCTTCCTGGAGTCTTTGTCTGGGGGGTGTGAAGCCAAGGGAATGTTTGCCTTGTCACAAGCAGCAGCCTGCACTACCCCAACATGGCTGCACTGGTGGTATAAAAACTCCATATCTGAGCCTGATAGTGTGTACCCTCTTGTCCATCCTTTTGTCAACAGGGAGTATAGAATTGGGAGACTTCAGGATTTTTTTGTGTCTGTTTCCCAAAGGATTTGTGAAGGGGAATAGACAGCCTCCTGGACTCTGGGATGTCCATCATTTCCACATAATCAGGCTCCTACCGATCCTCCACTGCCTCCTCCATAGGAAGCTGGAGGGTTTCAGCCACTTTTCTGTAAAACAAAAAATGGGAAGGGGACTCAGAAAGCCTAGGAGGGGATACACCAGAAGGTCTGTCTGGGGAGATGTCCGGTTCCACAGGCACAGCCAGACTTTAATCATCATCACCATCATCATCTGCAAACTCCCCTTCCTCCACAAACTCCGGTTCATAAAAATCTTCAGGGGTATAATTCTTGAACCGAGGGAACCGACCAAACAGAGCCCCTGCCAAAAGGTGCCGGATCGGTCAGAACCGGGCAAAGCGATTCCACAATTTGAATCGCTCTGGCTATTTCCTCAGTCGGAACATGAACCTCTGGATCCGAACCAGTCGATTTTTCTTTGCGTTTCCTTTTTGTAGGAACCGACCCCTCAGCATCGGCTCTCCTCTTCCTGAAGAAGTATCACTCTGGTCAGAGGGCACTCCTTCTGGTTCAGTCAGAACCGAACTGGGCTGGCCATCCGGATCAGCAAACTTCTCTGCCTCCTTTTCCCCTCAGTGTACCTAGTCTCTTTTCAAGGGTAGATTTAGGAATTTTTTTTTTTTTTTTTTTAAGAATCGATAAGAACCGGTAACCACACTCTAAAGTAAAACACAAGGATTCAATACAAATGATCGGTTCAGCCGAACCGATCTAACACTTTATAATTTCCACACAAAACAGAACAAAACCTATCTAGTACTCACGGTACCACAGACAGAGACAGAACCGACTATGCGGAAATAAATTCGGTAAAAACCGACAACTTAACGGAGACTTTAACAGACTTTTGAACCGAGCTGAAGGAGAAATCTCCGGAGCGACTGTTCAGTGAGGCGGAGTAAAGAATCTGATGGCTGGATTTCAAAGGGCTCCAGACAGAGAACTCAACCGAGCTCGAGCTCAGCATTCTATGCTCTGCATAGAAAGTTAACCCCTTGTTCTCCAGTGCAGTTTAAAGGCTGGGGCTAACTGCAATAGTCAGAATACAGCAAGACTTCATGTTGTTTGAATGCTACTCCCCCATTTTTTTGTTTTTTTTTTCAGGGTAATGAAGTATCTGGAGTACAGATCTTTGCCCCTGTGAATCATAGGGACTCTCTCTCTCGCTCTATGGCCCTTAAGGCCAGCAGAGATGAAATCTCTGCCTCTAGAGCAATGGTTTCGGAGATGTTTGCAGGTGGAAAAGATCTGTATCTAAGCTTTGGGAATTTTCTGAAGCTGAAAGCCAGTCCCTGGCTTACTACCTCCAGGACCCATCTGTCTGAGGTAACAGACTTCCAGTCCTGGAAGTAGTAAGCCAGCTTGCCTCCTAAGGAATTGGGGAGTCAACCTGGGCCGACACATCAGGGTGTCTGCTTGGCAGGGGCTTTAGGCTGAGGGGTGGATGCAGCCCTGCTCATCCCCCTTCTGCCTCTCCCTCTGAAGAACCCCCTCTGTGAAAAGGAAGAGGAGGCCTGTGCTTGGTAAAAAGGCCTTTGAAAAGGCCTTCCCCTAGACTGCTGCCTTTGAGGAGTTGCCTGCCTTTCCTTGGCCTAAGCACTCCTGTAAGTGGTCCTGTATTCATCCACCTTCTTCATATAATTCTCTGTCTGCTCCCCAAACAGAGAATTATTAACAACAGGGAAATCCATAGCCTTAGCCTGGGCATCCTGTGATAGACTACTGCATCTGAGCCAAGCTAGTCTCCGAAGAGCCACAGATGTAGCCATGACTCTAGATGAAACATCATTAGAGTCCACAGCAGCATGAAACTGGATTTTTGATGCCTCAATCCCATCAGCAGCCACCTCCTAGGCAAGCTGGGGGAAGGCCTGCTTAGCCAGTTCCAGTACAGTGTCCCACCTGTACTTCTGGTACCTGGCTGTATAGGCCATGTAATTAGCCAGCCTGAGTCCCAAAGAAGATGCCATGTACTATTTCTTTGCCATGGCATCCAAACTTCCTGGAGTCTTTATCCGGGCAGTGTGAAGCCAAGGGAATGTTAGCCTTATCACAAGCTGCAGCCTGCATGACCCCAACATGGCTGCATTGCAGGTACAAGTACTCCATACCTGAGCCTGACAGCATGTACCTCTTGTCCATCTGTCTGTCCACAGAAGGTAAAGAGTCTGGAATTAACAATTTTTGTGTCCATTTCCCGAAAGACTTATGAAGGGAAATAGACAACCTTTTGGACTCTGGGATGTCCATCATCTCTACATAGTCAGGCTTCTCTTGCTCCTCAACAGCTTTTTCCATAGGGAGCGGGAGGGTTTCTGCCACTTTCCTGTAGAACATAAGAAAAAATTACTTACCTTAGTAATTATATTTCTTCTAATGGAGTTTTGCGGTATTCTGACAATTGCAGTGATTCCCAACCTTTGAACTGCCCCAGAGAACTAAGGGTTAACTTTCCATACAGGACATGGAACGCTGAGCTCGAGCTCGGCTGAAGTCTCTATCCGGAGTATTTTGAACTCAAACCGTCAGATTCTTATGAGCCCAACTAAACTAAAAATTCTATGTGGAAATTGTAAAAATTCTACTAGCCAACTGGCTGAAAAGTTTTGGATTCCCAAGGAAGACTCAAGTCAGGAAACCCAAAAACTAAACCAAATGTACTCAAAAATAACAATAATAAGCACCCAAACAAAAGGGAGGAGGGTGCCAGCAAATACACCCCTGGGGTTGCAACACTGCACCTGCCCACCTACTTCCCAAAAACAGGTTCTGAGAGGGGTGGCAGGGAAGGAGGCCAGAATACAGCAAGACTCCATTAGGAGAAACATAATTACTAAGGTGAGTAATTTTTTCTTCAAACAACATGAAGTCTTGCTGTATTCTGACAACTGCAGACTACCAAGCAGTACCTCCAAGGAGGAGGGACAGAACCTACTTAGAGAATAGGCTCTGAAGCACGGCTGTGCCAAACTGAGCATCACTCCTAGCCTGGATATCCAGAGAGTAATGCTTGGTGAATGTACGGACTGTTTTCCAGGTGGCTGCTTGACAAATTTCTAAGATACGAATATCCCTGGCAGCAGCCAGGGAACCAGCTGTACCTCTTGAGGAATGAGCCCTCAGGCCTGAGGGTGGAGTTTTTCCCAGTTTTTCATAGCAGAATTGTATACAAGACACAATCCACCTGGCAATACATCTTTTGGTGGCAGGTTTGCCCTTTCCCACTTCTCCATAAGTGAGGAACAACTGGAGGGAGTCAAACCTGTGACCATTGGTACGCTCTATGTAGTAACTAAGGGCTCTTGACATCTAAACTGTGTAGCCTCCTCTCTCCTGAGGAAGAATGATCAGTGAAGAAAACAGGGAGAGCCATAGACTGGTTTAAATGGAAGTCTGAAACCACTTTGGGCAAGAACCTTCTATTGGTTCCAAGGACCACTTTATCCCTATGAAAGGAGATAAAATCAGGTTCCACTGACAGGGCTTGCAATTCACTGATACGTCTGGCAGAGGTAATGGCTACCAAGAACACAGTTTTCCAAGTCAAGTACTTAAGCTCTGCTGAAGACATAGGCTCAAAGGGGGGTTGCATAAGCTGAGCAATGAAAACATTCAAATCCCAGGCAGGGGCAGGGTCTCTAAAAGGGGGACTGGTGTGAAACCATCCGTTAAAAAAGAACACCGGATAGGAAGATGGTGAGGAAGGCTTCCCCACAGACGACAATGCAGAAACAGCTGACAAGTGTACCTTGAGAGTAGCTGGTCTGAGGCCTAGGCCATTAAGATGGACCATATAATCCAGAACCGCAGGCAATTCAGCAGTGTCTGGAGAAATATTCTTCTTAGCACACCAAATGCTGAATCTTTTCCATTTGGAGTTGTAAGCCTTTCTGGTGGAGGTCTTCCGAGAAGCCTTGAGGATGTCCAGAACCCCTTGGTAAAGATGCAGATTTGCAAACTCTTAACTCTTCAAGAGCCATGCCTTGAAATTGAGAGACTGAAGATTGGGGTACTAAATTCTTCCCTGAGAGGATGTTAACAGGTTGTAACTCCTGGGAAGAGACAGGGGAAGATGGACTGCTAGAGAAAGCAGCAGGGGGTACCAGAGCTGTCTGGCCCAATCTGGAGCAACCAGAATCACCTTGCAAGGTTAAGACCTTATTTTGACTAAATCTTTGAACAAGAGTGGGAAGGGGTGAAAAGGCATACAGAAACTTTCCTTCCCAATTCAGAATCAGGGTGTCCAGGGGGACTCAGCCCAAGACGGAGGTCTGCAACAAAAGAGAGGAAGTTGGTGATTGTCTGGGGCTGCAAAGAGATCCATCTCTGGAGTGCCCCACCTTGAAAAAAATCACTTTCAACACCTGAGGGTCCAGGGACCATTTGTGATGACCCCGAGAAATCCTACTCAGTGCATCTGCTAGCATACTGTTCTTGCCTGGAAGGTGAACTGCTACAAGAGGCCTGCAGGGAATAAGCCAGGGACCACAACTTCATGGCTTCTGTGCACAAGGCCGTGGACTGAGTGCCTCCCTGCTTGTTGATGTACCACATGGTGGTGGTGTCTGTTCTGTCTTGAACCACCTTGTTCTGAACTGACTGAGAGAACGCTTTTAGAGCTAGAAAAACTGCCCTGAGCTCTAGAAGACTGATGTGGAGAAGGGATTCTTAGGGGGACCACAGGCCCTGGGCAGTAAGGGACCCCAGGTGGGCTCCCCAGCCCAGAAGAGAAGCATCCGTGGTAAGGACCACTGAACAAGGCTGAGCAACAAAAGGAACACCTTGCCTTAAATTGTCCTAATCCTGCCACCACTGGAGGGCCTGGAACAAGGTTGGAGTCACTGGAATCAGTTTGGTAAGGGAATTCTTCCTCTGAGACCAGAAAGCTCTCAGGTGGAACTGAATATCCCTCATCTGGAATCTTGCCCTTGGACCACTGCTGTTGAATCTGCCATGTGGCCCAAGAGCTGGAGGAAATGCCTTGCTGGTTGACATACTTGAACGCTGAAGGAAGAAGCTAGTCCCATAAGAGCCCTTGCCCTTTCTAGAGGAAGAAAGGCTCTTGCTCCGAGTGTGTCCAGTTCTGCCCCTATGAAGGTAAGGAGCTGAACTGGTTCAAGAACTGACTTGAGAAGATTGAGAAGAAATCCTAGGGAAGCGAGCACCTGCTGGGTCACTTGCAGGTGGGACCTGACTTGGTCTGGAGACTGACCCACTAACAGCCAATCGTCCAGATAAGGAAATATGGAAATCTTTTGCCTTCTTAGAAAGGCAACTACTACTGCCAGGCACTTTGTGAAAACCCTTGGAGCGCAGGTTAGGCCAAGGGGCATTGCTCTGAACTGATAATGGCCTGAGGGCAACTCGAAACTGAGGTACTTTCTGTGGGAGCACCTGATGGGAATGTGAAAGTAGGCATCTTTGAGGTCCAGGGAGGCTAGTCAGTCCCCTGGCCTTAGAGAGGGAATGATTATTCCCAGAGTTACCATCTTGAACTTTGGTTTTAAAAGATGTTTGTTCAGATATCTTAGGTCCAGGATGGGTCACCACTCTCGCGTCTTTTTTGGGGTCAGGAAGTACCTGGAGTACAGTCCTTTGCCCCAGTGTAGGGTTGGTACTCTCTCTATAGCTCTTAAGGCTAGGAGAGAAGAAACCTCTGCCTCTAGGGCAAGGCTTTCCGAAAGATTTGCAGGTGGAAAAGATCTGGCTCTCATCTTTGGAAATTTTTTGATGCTGAGAACCAGTCCATGGCTTATTACTTCCAGGACCCACTTGCCTGATGTAATAGACATCCAGTCCTGGACAAAGTAAGCCAGCCTGCCCCCTACTGGAATAGGAGAGTCGATCCGGGCAGGCCCATCAGGGTGTCTGCTTGGCAGGGGCTTTAGGCTGAGGGGTGGATGCAGCCCTGCTCATCCCCCTTCTGCTTCTCCCTCTGAAGAACCCCCTCTGTGAAAAGGAAGAAGAGGCCTGTGTTTGGTTAAAAGGCCTTTGAAAAGGCCTCCCCCTAGACTGCTGCCTTTGAGGAGTTGCCTACCTTAACTTGGCCTAAGCACTCCTGTAAGTGGTCCTGTACTCATCCATTTTCTTCATGTAATTCTCCATCTGCTCCCCAAACAGATAATTACCCACTACAGGGAAATCCATAGCCTTAGCCTGGGTGTCCTGCGAGAGGCTAGTACATCTGAGCCAAGCCATCCTCCGAACAGCCACAGATGTAGCCATGACTCTTGATGACACATCATTAGAGTCCACAGCAGCATGAAACTGAACCTTAGATGCCTCAATCCCATCTGCAGCCACTGCCTCCAGCTCCTTGGTTAGCTGGGGGGAGGCCTGTTTAGCCAGTGCCAGTACAGTGTCCCACCTGGACTTCTGGTACCTGGCTGTATAGGCCATGTAATTTGCCTGCCTGAGTCCCAAAGAAGATGCCATGTACTGCTTCTTTGCCATGGCATCAATCTTCCTGGAGTCCTTGTCAGGGGGGTGTGAAGCCAAGGGAATATCTGCCTCGTCACGGGCAGCAGCCTGCACTACCCCAACATGGCTGCACTGCTGATACATGAACTCCGTGTCTGAGCCTGACAGTGTATACCTCTTGTCCATTCTTCTATCCACAGGAGGTATAGTGTTAGGAGACTAAGCTTTTTTGTGTCTGTTTCCCAAAAGATTTATGGAGGGGAACAGACAGTCTCCTGGACTCTGGGATATCCATCATCTCTACACAATCAGGCTCTTCTTGATCTTCCACAGCCTCCTCCATAGGAAGCTGGAGGGTTTCAGCCACTTTCCTGTAAAACAAAGTGAAAAGGGGACTCAGAAAGCCTAGGAGGGGAAACACCTGATGGTCTGTCTGGAGAGATGTCCGGTTCCACAGGCACATCCAGACCTTCACTTTCACCATATTCCTCAAATTCCCCTTCCTCTTCAAACTCCGGTCTATAAAAATCTTCAAGGGTATACTCTTGAACCGGGGGAACCAACCGAACCGAACCCCTGCCAGAAGGAGCTGGATCGGTAGGAACTAGCGAACAATTCCACAAATCTAGATAAGCTCTTGGCCATCTCTTTCGGCGGTCGGAACATGAACCTCTGGATCCGAACCGGTCGATTTGTCTTTGCGTTTATTTTGTAAGAACCGATCCTCGAATCAGCTCTCCTTGCCTGAAGTATCGCCCTGGTCAGAGGGCACTCCTTCTGGTTCAGTTGAAACCGAACCGGGCTGGCCATCCGGGTCAGCGGACTTCTTGGCCTCCTTTTCCCTCAGTCTACCTAATCTCTTCTCAAGGGTAGATTTGGGAAAATGTTTACATATTTGGCAGTCTGAATCGAGGTGGTCAAACCCCAGACAATAAACACAGCTGGTGTGGGGATTGGCCTTAGCAAAGACCTCTCCACACTCACTGCAGTGTTGAAACCCAGTGGGCCCGTCTTTTCCTTGGGTTTCTCAGACATGGCCAACCTAACCAACTTACCCTTTTTATGGCAACCGCCAGGTAAGACTCCCTTATCGGTTCCTAACCGTGTCACGGGTACTGGAAAAAACAAACAAACAAAAAAAAAAATGCAGTAAAACGCTCTTTTTTTTTTTAAGAACAGATAAGAACCCGTAACCACACACTAAGTAAAAAACACACAAAACACAATATTTCACTATCAAATGGCCAGTTCAGCCGAACCGAGCCGCACTTTTACAAGTTCCACATAGAAAAAAAACAGAACAATTCCTATCTAGTACTCACGGCACCACAGACAGAGACTGAACCGACTTTGCGGATACTTTTTCGGTTTAAAAACTGACGAAAACAAACTTTAACCGACTTTCGAACTGAGCTGAAGAAGAAATCTCCGGAGCAACCGTTCAGTTAGGCGGAGTAAAGAATCCGACGGTTTAGATTTGAAAACACTCCAGAGACTTCAACCGAGCTCGAGCTCAGCATTCTATTCCCTGCATAGAAAGTTAACTCTTTGTTCTCCGGGGCAGTTCAAAGGTTGAGAATCACTGCAATTGTCAGACTACAGCAAGACTTCATGTTGTTTGAACCGTGGATATATTGCAGAAACAAGATGGCCCAGAAACACCAAAGGTAAAGAGTGGGGTAAAGGGAAGGTGGACATGGCTAAACGACTAAGGTATTAGGGATCACTTCGTGGAATGTGAAGGGGATTTCATTACCGGTAAAGAGAACCAGTATACTAACAGCCTTGTGATGACAGGGCACCCAGGTAGCTCTACTTCAAGAGACGCACTTGACTCTCCATGAGCATCAGAAACTGGTAAGAGGCTGGGTTGGAAAGTGCTTTGCCTCCCCCTACAATTCACATAAAAGAGGGGTTGTGGTGCTAATTAATAAGATGCTGCCATTCACTAGTACGAAGGTGGTCACGGATAAAGGGGAGAGAGGAGTTATGTATTTGTAGAAGGCATCTTACATGGGGAAAAGGTAACTTTCGGGAGTGTTTATGCTCCATCAGTTTTCGACCCAGCCTTTTACCAAGAGGTGCTGGACGTTATAATCAGAGAACAATTCACAGATTTAATCATTGGGGAGATTTCAATGCAATGCAAGTGAGCTAGATCATTCTGAGGGTAAGGGTAGACATGGAAGGGGATGAAACTTTGAAGGAAGGGTATTGGACCTGGACCTAATTGACAGCTGGAGAACTTTGCACCCAGGAGAAAGAGGGTACACTTTTTATTCCAACCCACATAAAGTATGGACTAGGCTGGATTATATCTATATGCCACGAGTTTGGCAGGGGAGGGTACAAAAAGTGGAACATAGTTCAATTTTTCTCTCAGACCAGCTATGGTCCAGATGAGGATGGAAATGTATGAACAGAGGGAGGGGCCCCCTCCTTGGAAATTTCCCAGGTACTTGCAGGGGGGGGAAAAGGAGTTCACGGAGCACCTTGCACAGCAGTGGAAGTTTTATAATGAAACTAATGCGGGATCTGTGGAATCTGCAGGGGTATTCTGGGAAGCGGGTAAGGCTATTCTCAGGGGTGCCATCATTAGGTATGTAGCGCAGTATAAAAATGAAAGGGAGGCCACAAGGGTAGAATTGGGGAAAAAGGCGCAGAACTGAAGAAGGCTTTGGTGGAGAGATTTACAGGGGAAAAGGCACAGAGATTAAGGGTGGCGAGAGAGACACTCAATGCTTTTCTCTTGGGTGAAGCAAAAATGGTGGGGATGTTTGCTAGGAGTCGTCTGTTTTAATGGGGGGGGGGGGACAGGCCAAGTCCATTGTTGGTTCAGCTGATAAAGGGGAGGAGACAATGCACACACATAGCAGAAATAAGGGACAAAGAGGGGCAGCTGTTCAGGAATAAAACCTTAATTAGAAACAGGTTTGAACAATTTTACCAACAACTTTACCAGGCAGACTGTGAAGGCACAGGGGAGTTAGTGTCGCAATTTTTGCAGGAGATTCGGTTGCCAAAAATAAACTCAGCAGAAACAGCTGGGAGGAGAGATCACAAGGGCAGAAATTATCCAAGCAATACAGGGTCTGAGACTGGGGAAAGCCAGTGGACCAGGTGGGTACCCCATCGAGTTTTATAAGGTAATGAAGGAGCATGTGGTTGAACCCCCGTCTCAGGTGTTTGCAGAAGCTCGTTGGGGGCCGGGAGTTTTCCAGTATCCTTTAAGGATCTGATCATCTGTCTAGTCCCCAAACCCGGAAAGATGTACAGGAGTGTTCTTCATATCAACCAATCTCCTTATTGAATTGTGATGCAAAGATCTTGGCTAAGGTGCTGGCCAAAAGGTTGGATCGGCTTCTTCCAGGGTTGGTTCATCCAGATCACACAAGGTTTCTTTCAGAGAGATGCTCGTATCATAATGAGGAAATTGCTTAATGTTGTGTGGATTGCTTCTCAGTGTCAGAAGAACATTTCTGTACTCACAATGGATGCCGAGTAGGCATCTGATTGGATAGAATGGGAGTAACTATTTGAAGTTCTACAGGGGTATGGGCTGGGTGACGGATTTACAGGCTGGGTGAGAAGTATGTATACTGCCCCGAATGCTAGGGTTTTAGTAAATGGTGACCTTACAGGAAAATTTGATCTCCACAGAGGCACTAGGCAGGGATGCCCCCTCTCACCACTTATTTGCATTGGCTATAGAGCCCCTAGCAGTTAAGATAAGGAGCCTGGCAGAGATTAGAGAAGTGCAGGGGAATTCTGGCAGAGAACATTAAAAATCGCACTTTATGCGGATGACATGTTACTATATGTACAGGATCCAACTAGGTCTGTTCCCCCATTATTAGAGGTAATAAGGACATTTGCAGTGTTCTCTGGGTACAAAATAAACTTTAATATATCAGAGATCATGTTATGGGGGGGAATAGAAAGAGCTTTTGGGGACAGGGCATGGGGACTCAAAAAAAGTTAAGAAGGCTTTTGTATACTCAGGGATTCATATTGGCCATGAATTGGGTCAGTTGTATAACAAACTATAGCCCAATGGTACAAACTATAGAGGAAGAGCTAATAAGATGGCAGGAGTTGCCTATCTCGTGGATGGGACGTATAAATCTTATAAAAATGAATACCCTCCCTCGGGTTCTGTATCTGATGCAAATGTTGCCGATGGGGCTGAATAGGAAAGATATTAAACGGGTAGACAGAGCTTTTTCAGGATTCCTGTGGAGGGGAAAGCGGCCTAGGGTGCGTCTACGTAGACTGCAGGCTGACAGGGATAGAGGGAGTCTGAATTTCCCTAATTTACAAAATTATGCTTTAGCTATGCATTATAGGTATATAGGGGATTGGATTAATAGAATGCCAGAAGCAGGATGGCTGGACTTAAATGGTGAGACTGTTGGCGTACCTGGGTAAAGGAGGGAGGAAAATTTATAGTAGACAGGGAAATCCGAACCCATTGGTGGTATTAGTGTTAGAAGCATGGAAACAACTCCTGAAATGGGTGGGTGTTGGGGAAGGGAAAAAGACATTATTGCTGCCATTGAGGGGGAACCCAGGATTTGTGGCTGGGCTGGAGGACGAAGGTTTTCTTTCATGGGACGGAAAAGGTATAAAGTGTGGGAAGGACCTGTGGGGGGGGGGGGGGAGACAGTTTATCTCTGGAGAAGAACTTGGAGAGCGAATGGGTTCGGGAATATTTAGAACCCTCCAGGCTTGCAACTACGCCAAAACGGTTAGTAAAAGGAGAACTCGCCTCTTGATCAGGTAGAATGCCTAATCCTTGGCACTCGCCTGGGAGTGGAGGGGCTAACTGGTCGAGCAGCGAGGCTGGGACGGCAATTCTTCCCCTACTATAATTGTAAAACCAGGAGACTGTGGAACAGAGACTTAGGACGGGAGATCTCTGACCAAGGGTGGTACCTCGTGATGCAATTACACAAAGGGCTGTTGGTCTGTAATAAGTATCAACAATCACATTATAAATTTGTCCATCGGCTATATTGCCCCCCAAGTATGGTACATCGATTTCATCCTGAGATGTCCCCTCTATGTGGGAGATGTCACCTGGAAGTGGGTACATATATACACTGTTTTGGGGAATGCACTGCTTTAATGCATCTCTGGGAGGAAGTGGCTAGAGAAATAGGCAGAATATGGGGAAGGCAGTTGGAAAAAAAGGCCCGTCAACCTGCTGTTTGGAGTGGATGACTTAGATGAGGACTAGAGACCTTTTCCTAGGTGGGTGAGGGTGTTGATAGTCCTAGCTAGGCACTGTATATTAAATACCTGGGTTTCTGGTGAAGTCCCAACCATTCAGCAAGGGAAAATTTGTGTTTGCAGGTCCTGGGCCTGCAGAGACTATATTATGCATCTAAAAACAGAGACGAGCGCTTTTGGGTGACCTGGGAGTCTTGTTTCGTCACTATCCCTAGCTGAGATAGATACACTGAGGAAGGGACTACAGGGTTAATGAGAAGAGACCCAGTACCTGGGAGCAGATGTGAGCTAGTATAACTGTAAATTCAGGGAGATTATGAATGAATTAGGAAGTGGTAGATTGGTATATACTAAATATGTGGTAATTAACAGAATACAATCTGCACAATATTTTAAACTGTTGTCATGGTTATTGTTAAGCCTTTTTTTTTTTCTGCTTCTTCTTTTCTTTCTCCCCTCTCTGTTGGATTGGGACGGGGTGGGGGGTGTTTCAATGTTCTGATGTATTGTATGATGTGATTTAAATATTGTAGAGTACCCAGATATGTTGGGGAAAAGTCGGACAGTATGGTGATGGGAGGGATGGGAATAGTTAAATGCACTGGGTACATGCGTATTGTTAGTTTGGTTGTTATAGCGTACTGGAGGTGTTTTTCATACGTGGAAAATTAATAAACATGCTGTGCAAAAAAAAAAGGAGATGCAGCCTCCAGAACTGGACACAGTACTCCAGATGAGGCCTATTTATTTGTACAGTGGCATCACCTCCTTTCTTACATACTAACATACTAAAAGCCAGCAGAATAGGCCAAATGGTCTGTCTTGTCTGCTCAAAAGCCAGCAACCTAGTGGCTTCTCGCCTCACCACCCCCAGACCCCAAGGGGGTGTTCTTTAGTTTCAGTTTCCCCTTGTACCTGTCCCACCCCTTCTTGAAGACCTCCTCCACCAGCCTCCCAAGTAGTGCATTCCACAGCTCCACCACCCTCTCAGTGAAAAAATGCTTCCCACGCTCCCCCCTGCAGTTTCCCCCCTCCAGTTTCCACTCATGGCCCCTGGTTGTTCCCCACTTCTTTAGCCTAAACAACTCCTTGGTTCCACTTCTGGTTATTCCTTTTACATACTTGAAAACCTCAATCATATCTCCCCTGTCCCTCCTCTCCTCCAGTGAGTAAAGCCCAAGCTCTTCCAGTCTCTCCTCATAATGCTTCCCCTCCATGCCCCGAATCATCCTGGTCACTCTCCTCTGGACCCTCTCCAGCAGCGCTATGTCCTTCTTCAAATGAGGCCTCCAGAACTGTACACAGTACTCGTGCTGCGGCCTGACCAAGGCATTATACAGAGGGAGGATCACCTCCCTCCTTCTGGAAGTAATTCCCCTGGCTATGCAGCCCAGTATCCTGTTTGCTTTGGCTGCAGTTCTTCTACAATTTTCAGAGTTATTCACTTTGACGTCTATCACCACCCCTAAATCCCTTTCTCCCAATGTGGCTTGCAGTGTGACCTCCCCAGAGTGTATTCATGGTCTTGATTTTTGACCCCCATATGAAGTACCTTACATTTCCCGGCATTAAATTTCAGTCCCCACCTCCTTGACCACCCCTCCAGGGTATCCAGATCTCCCTTGACCACCTCCCTAGCTTCTTCACAATCCATCAGTGCTCCCAGTTTTGAATCGTCCACAAAGAGACTCGACCTATTCCTAACCTCCCTCCCTCCCTATATCCGAGACGTAGGCATTGAACAAGAGTGGCCCCGATACTGAACTTTGAGGGACCCCACTGATTACCTTCCTGGGAGAGGAGAGTAGCCCACCCACCATTACCCTCTGTAAACGCCCAGAGAGCCAATTTTCAACCCAACTGAGATCCTGTCCTCCCATCCCCATCTCCCCCAACTTTTTTTTATATCAGCCCATTATGTGGTACTGAATCAAACTCCTTGCTGAAATCTAGGTATAGGATGTCCACCAGCCCATGTCTGTCCAAGGCCCCCATCACCCAGTCATAAAACTCTACGAGGTTTGACTGACATGATCTCCCCGGAACGAAGCCATACTGTTTATCATCCTGGTGCCCTAACCATTCCAGCTGCCTCCCAATCCTCTCCTTAATAAAGTCCTCCATTACTCTGCCTACCACAGACGTCAGGCTGACATGCCTATAATTCCCCATCTCCTCTCTAGACCCCCTTTATGGATAGGCACTACATAAGCCACCCTCCAGTACTGGGGCACCCATCCTGTCTGAAAAGAGATATTAATGAGTGCAGCCAGTGAAGCTGCCAGTTCCTCCACCAATTCCTTCTCAACCCTCGTATGTAGCCCACCCGGCCCCAGCGCCTAATCAGTCTTTAGCTTCCGAAGGGCCTCCCTCACCCTATCCACTGTGATTTCTTCCTCCCAGTCCTCCCCCTCACTCAACCTCCCCACCCCTTCTGGGTCTGGTCCTATCGGTACCCTAGCCTCATTCCGTCCTCTGGTCTCAGACCGACTTGTCACCTTAGCTGAATGCTCTTCCCTCCCATCAGCCTGTAGGGATCCCCAGTCCCCATCTGCAAAGACTGAGGCAAAGTACTCATTTAGCACCTCTGCCTGTTCCCCTGCTTCCTGAGCCCATCCCCCCATAATTTCAATCCTACTGATCTGCATTCTCTCTTTTCGCTTCTCTTATATATATCTATAGAATTCCCCAGAGATCCCTAGCCAGGTTTTGCTCTATCCCTGCCTTGGCTCCCCCACCACTCTGGTGATCTTTCTGGCTGATATTTCATACTCTCCTCACTTCTTGTCCCCCTTGAGCATTTGAAACATGCTTAAGTGGCCTTTTTAATCCTCACTGCCTCTGGCACCTCCATAGTCCACCAACATGGCTTACTGGTTCTAACATGCTTTCTCCTTAATTTTGTACAGTACTTAGTAGCCTCCTGCACCCCATTTTTAATGGTCTCTCACAATTCGCCAGCATCCATGTCCGGCCCAATCTTGACCAGCTTCTCTCTTACAATCCTACCCATGCCCATGAAATCCGCTCCCCTGAAGTCTACCACTACTGTGTTAGTGCATTTTCCTCACCCCCCATATACAGCAGAAACCAGACCGTGGCATGGTCACCACCCACCAGTGGACAGCACACTTCCAGGCCCCTTATCTGATCACTGTCCGCTAGGACAACGTGCAATATCCGCCCCTCTCTAGTAGGTTCCCCCACCTGTTGGGCCAGGAAAGCATCCTGAAAAACGTCCATCAGTTACTGTTCCCTGGCTACAGAGGATGTCATAATGTCCTGGTGTTCTTCTGCTAGTGATCCCTCTCCCTATGCACCCCAGTACCCCACTGCCTTGGCACACTGTTTGGCCACCTTTAGGTCATCTGAAATGATTACCCCCGATCCCTTTCCCATTTGGTGGCCATCAGTCCCCCCCCCCAAAAAAAAAAATAATCATGTAAGCCTCCCCTGGGTTCGGGTGTCCCAAATGCATGATTTTGCATTTCTCTGGATTGCATCTTAGCTGTCACACTCTTGACCATTCCTCAGGTTTACCTAGGTCCCTCCTCATTTTTTCCACCCCTCCCGATTTAGGTAGACACTGAATAGGACAGGCCCCAGAACTAATCCCTATGCAGACAGTGAATAGGACAGGCCCAGAACTGATCTCTGTGGCCCTCCACTGGTCACCCTCCCTTCCTCGGATTGCGCTCCATTTACCACCACCCTCTGTGTTCTATCCCTCAACCAATTTCTAACCCAGTCTACTACCTTGGGACCCATTCTCAGGCTGCCTAGCTTGTTTGCAAGCCTCTTATCTGGAACAGTGTCGAAGACATTGCTGAAATCCAGGTAGGCCACATCAATCCCCTCCCCCCCCCCGGATCCACTTTCCTGGTCACCTAGTCAAAGAAATTTATCACACTGGGCAGCTGCAAAATAGGGGTGTTGGCTGCACACTCAAACAGACAGACAGACCGGGTGGTCCGTTTCTGCTGACACATTCGTATGTTCATAGATTTGTTTGACATGACCTTCCCGCTGTGAATCCATGCTGCCTTGGGTCCTTTGCTCCGCTGGATTCAAGATGTTCAACAATCCTTTCTTTTGGCATCGATTCCATTATTTTACCTACCACCGAGGTCAGGCTGACTGGTCCATAGTTTGCAGCCTCCTAGCTCTCACTTTTGTGTGGAGGGACTACATCTACTCTCCTTCTGTCCTCTGGAACCACTCCTGTTTCCAGCAATTTATTGAACAGGGCTACCAGTGGTGCTGCTAACACCTCCTTAGCCTCCTTTAATATTCTAGGATGTATCTCGTCTAGTTACATTGTCTGGTCCACTTTCAGCTTTGATAGTTACTTTAGAACTCTCTCTTCCGTAAATGGACTGGTGTCCACCCCCCTTCCCTTGTTGCCCCCCCCCTAAATTGTGGTCCCTTACCTTCCCCCGCTTCTGTAACGTACTGAACAAAAATATCTGTTCAGGATTGTTGCTTTTTCTAAGTTCCCTTCCTCACACTCCCCTCCTTAACCCTTACAATCTCACCCCTTGTCTTTCTCTTTTCACCAATGTACCTATAAAATATCTTGTCCCCTTTCGTTACTGCCTGGGCTATTTTTTCCCCTCTGTTTGCACCTTTGCACTCCTGACTGCCTTCCCTGCCTCCCTCTGCTTATCCAGATACACTACCCTGTCCTCCTCCTTCTTCTGTGTTTCCTTGTACTTCCCGAAAGCCAATGTTTTCGCCTTTACCTTTCCAGTCACTTCCTTTGAGACCCACAGTGGTTTTCTTTTTCTTCTGCCTTTATTTGCCTACCGCAAAGATTTGTTGCCTGCAGTATGGCTCGTTTTAGATGGGTCCACTGTTTCTCAATCCCCCACCCCCCACCCAGTCCTTCCTCCCTGCTAGGACTCTCTTAAGACACACCCCCAACTTTGTAAAAATGTTGCCTCCTGAAGTCCAGAACCCTCGCCTACGTGTGGCTCGACTCTGCCGCTGTACTCATATTAAAACCACACTATGCGGTGATCAATGGACACCAGGTGTCCACCCACCCCATCTGCTATTCTGACACCACTGGTGAGTACCAGGTCCAAAATCATACCCTCATGGGTGGGTTCTAACACTAGCTGACTGAGGCATGCCCCTTGCAGGGAGTCCAGTTATGTCCCTGCTCCTGGATGAGGCAGCGGCTGGGATGCTCCAATCAACATCTGGCAGACTGAAGCCACCCAACAGCAGCACTTCCCCTTTGACACCTTTGGATGGCTTCTACTAGAACCTTGTCCAACTCTTTCCCTGTGCTGGAGGTCTACAGATCACTGTGTGAACAGTGTTGCCACTGCTGGTCTCTAGGAGCCCTCCCCCATGGAATTCCTGTACCTCAGTTGCTCTTATACCTTCCCGGACGTAAACCACTACCCCCTCCTCCTTTTATTATCCTCCCCGTCTTTCCTGAATAGAATATAACCGGGTATAGCTACATCCCAGTCATGGTTCCCATTATACCATATCCTGGTAATAGAAACAATGTCCAGGTCAGCCTCTACCATCAAAGCCATCAGGTCTGGGATTTTGTTTCTCAGACTAAGAGCATTTGCACACATGGCCTTCCATATTTGTGCTACTTCCCTTCCTGTCATCCTCCCTTTTATTCTCATGCCTTCTCTCATTACCTCCCTTGCCTTTGATCCCCTTTTCTCCACCATTCTACCTTTTCCTAGTTTAGTTACCACTGGCAATTTCCCAACCTCAGGGTCCTCTCCCACTGACTGCATTAACCTGTGGAGGTGGGAAGTTTGATTCTCCCGGCTTCCTTCTGCCCCCCCAAACCAGTTTAAATGCTCGTCAAGGAAACATCGAAACTGCTCACTAAGGACAACGGGCCCCCTTCCTGGTCGGATGGATGCAGGCCTTCACTGTTGTACGGGCCCAAATCCCCCCAGGGGGGTCCCCAGTCCCCAAAGAAGCCAAAATCCTTCTCTCTACACCAGTTCCTCAAACATGTGTTGAAGTCCCTGGTGCACAGATTCCTAGCCGCCCCCTTGCCGTGGACAGACAGCACCTCCAAGAAGGTCACGAAGCTTGCTACCTGCCCAAGGTGCCCCCAACTCCCTGAACTTCTCCTGCACTCTTCCGATCCCTGCCTTGGCCCTAGCCAGGTCATTTGTCCCTATATAGACAATGACATCCAGCTCCCACTTCCTTGCTGCCACCCTCACGATCCTCTGGATCCGCTCTCCATCCCTCCGAGATGTGCCTCCTGGCAGGCCACTTGACCTCCCTCTCCACCCCGCTACCTGTCCCCAACTCCACTCACTATGGACTCCCCTACCAGGAGCTGCTTTCTCCTCCTCCTCTGGGGTCCTCTGCTTTCCCCCTTGAAGTCTCTAACCTGGAGGACCTCCACATCTGTCCCAGCCACTACTTCAGGTGCCTCTGTGGGATGGTCCCGCCCTGCCAGTGTGGCGGAGTTCCATAGTGGCATGGGATTTGGGATGTGCCTATGTTCCACCGCCCTAACCCTCCCAGAGCCCACTGTTGTCCATCCGCTCCTCCCTCCCAGCATCCTCTGAAGAAGCAGAGGTGGACTTGGTGATCCCTGTCTGTGGGGGAGTTGGTGCTCCTTACCCAAGCCAACTCAGCCTTGCACCTGGCAACCTCCTCCCTCAGCCCAGAGAGGTGCCTACAGATGGGTCAGCACCGCAGTCTCTAGAAGGTCTTCCTGAAGACTGCTGCCCCACAGCAAGGTACTGGAACCTTTCAGAGGCTTCCAGTCTCACCAAAAAATGATGATGAACCCATCTGAAATTTGTGAAGCACACTGCTTTGGGAATATTGACTGTTTATTTCAATGCAACAGAAAGGCAATGGCTGTATTCACTCCATAGAGCACCCTCACAAAGGAAATCGATTTACAACTATGGCATCATCACAACAAGGCTGCTTCTTTGCAAGGAAGGTCAAGTTCATCGGATTAACATGCGATCACCGTTCTTCTGCAACTATAAAGTTCCTTGGAAGCTCCCCTTAGCCCATTCTTCTGTTTACCTGTAGTTTGCAGGCATGAACAATGATTGCCTCTATTGCACCTTCCTGATTTCATCAGTATTTAAAACTAAATAAAATTATTTAAGTCTGGTGTGAAAACCTGCTCGACTCACTGCAAAGGTCATGACCCAAGTCATGTAAGACATCCAAAAATTTTATGATGTTTTCTAGGTAAAGCCTGCAATAGTTACTGTATCAGTTAGTGCTGTTGATGTCCCTTGCAGTTCCTATGGAGGGGCAAGTTGTTTAACCAGGAAAGGCACACTAAGGCAGAGCTCGTTTCCAGGTGCAACCTGGGAGCACAAGGAAGTTAAGTGACTTGCTCAAGGTCACACAGTATGCAAGTGTAACTAGGGACTGAAGGGTTTCAAACCAAAGTCTCCAGCTCCGTGTCCTTAACCACTACACTATACTGCCTCCTGCTGGCCATAAAAAACTTTCACAGTACATTAAGAGCCCTGCTGTTTTCTGTAGTTTAAAGTGTATCTGAATTAGAAAAAAACTACTTTTAAAGAATACAGGGACTCCACAAGCATTGTAAGAGAGCTGACGGACAGTGTAACTTGCGCTAGCTTATGCAGATATGAATCATCTACTCCCATGATGCCTTGAATGAGTGGGGTTATGACCTCTGCCACTGAGACAAACAGATTTTTTATAGCTTTTTGGTCTCCATTCCCCCCCAACCCCGCCAAATGGCGATAGGGACACACAGGAACTTTAACATATTTTCTCCTCTGACTACTCCCCACGACGAGGCCCCAGCACTCAGATGTGCGTGTGGAGGCACGTTTCACACCCCATGGTACCAGCTCAGCCCCTTCCACCTCCCAATACTTTGTCACCCCCTTTCCGCCTACAATACCCACCAGACCTCCACCCGGTGGGAGTGGAACTACACGGGGTGCCAACCCACCCTCTTGAGAGGAGAGCTGCCCGCCAGCATGCTCAACCCTGCTGTCCTCCTCCTTCCACACTGGCACCCCGACGACCAAAGGTCATTCCTGAACCTGGGTCGCCAGCACAGCGCGAGATAAGGCGCCCAGCGCCTCAACCCTCTGCACCATCGGGCCGGCAGTCAAACAGATTTTCACACTACAGCAGAACAGAGTGAAGCAACCTCATTTATATCTAAATTTGAGAGTCGCAACATAGGAATTTTTTTTTTTCATATGTTTATTAGTGGACAGTTATCCATATACAGTTCATAGCCAACAGCTATAAAAAACTCCATATATTACAGTCATATGCATTTGCCACAACACTTAGATAATAGCATTTCAGACTTCGTTCCCCATTATCGTTTTTTTAAACTATCCCACCAACCCACAATTAACTATTAACTCGGTCTGTGTCCCTTCTTTCTGTCTCATCTCCATCTTACCCAGAGGTCCACTCTCTATATTAAATAACCCACCACCTTCCAGCAACATTCTTTCCCCATGCTTACAGCACCCAAATATTCTGCCCAGGTTCTCTCAAATCTGTCTTCCGTCCCTTTTAAACTGTGTGTCAGCTTATCCACAACTAAACTTTCACCGTGAGTTCTTTCCACTGGCCCACCGTAGGCCCCAGAGCTGTGGTCCATACATTTTGTATCCCTATCCTAGCCACTATAAGTAACACCCTTATCCATCTAGGATAAAAAACCCATTCCCCATGTTCTTCTCCTTCTACCCCCAGCAACAGTGATTTTGGGGAGATCTCAATGGGCTTTCCTCTCATGGATGTAATTTCTTTAGATATATCTTGCCAGTAAGACTTTATCACTGGGCAACCCCAATAATAATGTTGGTATGTGCCCCTATTTATTTCGCACTTATTACAAAACGGAGATATCCCTGGACAGAAGCTGTGCACCATAGCTGGTGGATAATATAGCCTCTGAATATATCTGAATTGAGTTTCTTTATATTTGTTACACACCAACAGTCCCTGATGGGATTCTAACATTAGCTGCCAGTTAGCTTCACTGAGTTCCTCCCCAATATCCCGCTCCCACCATACCTTCGCCTTCTGGGGAAGGTCCTGAAGAAAACTTTGCCTATCTAGCCTCGAAGCCCTTCCTATTAATCCCTTCTCACACCTAGTGGCCCCCATTATTTCTCCTTCCACCGCCCCCATCAGTCTCCTTGTTTCCCTAGATCTGGTGAGCCGCTTACAATAATCCCTTACTTGCAAGTATCTATACTTGTGCGAAGTGGGCACACTCACCCTCTCTTTATCCTCCTAGAATGTACATACACTCCCACCTGATGTCAAGGTCGCCATGCATTTTACTCCCCTGGCCTGCCATAGTCTGAATCCATCATCCTCCGGCCCTGACAAGACATACGGGTTCCCCACCAGTGGGACCAGTAAAGTCTGGCATACCTCAATGCCTTGTCTCTTTTTAATTTTCCCCCCATGCACATAAACCCGCCACCATCGGGTTAGGCGCATCCAGCTTTCTGTACTGCCTAAGGCCTTCTACACATAAATAACTAAATTCTTCCTGGGGCCCCATCCTCTTCTAGCTTGACCCACCCGGCCACCTCCTGTCTATGAACCCAATTTTGTATGTACCTATATTGCATTGCCAGGTAGTACCCCATTATGTCCGGGAAATTTAAACCCCCCTGTGCTACTGGTGCTTTTAACCATTTCAAACTAATTCTGGGGTGCTTGCCCCTCCAAAGACTGTAAATGCACCTTCTAGTTTCTTTATGCCCTGGGCTGTCAAACCGAAAGGGATCATCTGCATTTTATACAAAATTCTGGGCAAAACATTCATTTTAAGGAGGCTGATCCATCCCATCCAGGATATATTCAGCTCCCTCCACCTACTCAAGTCTTGTATAACTTCCCTTATCAGTGCTCTATAATTTGCCTCATATAGGCTCCCCACTTGCTTTCCCACCTCAATACCCAGGTATGTAAACGTATGTTGCACTCGTTTTAACCCCCAGGCTTCCTTCCTGTTACTCCCTCCCAGAAATATCCGGAGAAAACTGCTAATTGTTTTATTACTGACAGCACCTTAGGGACTGACATTTGGTTCTGTCAAAAACAGCAAGACATCATCCGCATAAAGAAACATGACATGTCTCCCCCCCCCCCCCGGTCTTACCCCAATGCCCTTTATAGCAGACTCATCTCTAATTTTGATTGCCAGGGGCTCTATTGCCAGCACAAATAGCAAAGGTGATAGGGGGCATCCCTGTCTTGTTCCCCTATATAGTCTGAATTCCGGGGTTGCTACTCCATTAATTAAAACCTGTGCCCTCGGGTGTACATAGAAAGCCCCTACCATCTTTACAAACTCTTCCCCCAGCCCAAATCTCTGCAAAATATGCAGCATATATTCCCACTCAATTCTATCAAAGGCTTTTTCAGCGTCCACTGAAAGGACGCAAGCCTCATCTGGATGCCTCTCCCCCCACCAGATAACATTCAACAGCCTCCTTAGGTTATGGTAGGAGTGCCTGCCTTTAACGAACCCAGTCTGATCCGGGTTGACCAACAGAGGTAGTACCTCTTCCAACCGGTGTGCTAAGACTTGTCATAATTTTGCAATCATGATTCAAAAGCGAGATGAAGGACCTGCATTCCTCCAAATTCTTTCCTACTTTGGGAAGAAGAGTGATCAGAGCCTGGCAGCACGTGCTAGGTATCCCTTCCCCTTCTTTGGTCTCTTGTAGGATGTTACACAGTGAGACCGCCACTTCTTCTTTCAACAGCTTGTAAAATTCCACCCCCAGCCCATCAGGTCCCGCGGTCTTCCCAATTTTCAAGTGGCTGATCGCATTTTTTGACTCCCGTCACCGTTATTCCCTCCCCCAGCTTTTCCCTTTGTGCCTCATTTAAACAAGGTATTTCCATCTCCTTAAGGAAGCAATCTCTTTCTCCACCTTTCCCTTGACACTCGGCCCTGTATAACTCCTCATAGATCTCCTTAAATCTATTACGAATTTCCCCCTCCCTATTTTTAATCTGCATTATCCTATGACTACTTTTCCCTCCCTTCATAAGCCGGACCAATAGGGTGTCTGCTTTATTGCCCCACTCATACATCCTTTGTTTTGCAAAGAAAATGTTAGTATTCACTTCCTTGCCCAGATTTATATTAAGCATCTCCCTCGCCAATCTACACTCTTTCTGTTTTTCCTCTCCTCCTCCCCCAAGGACTGCCTTCTCCAGGTCTCCTATTTTAATTTCCAAGTCCCTTTACTTCTGCCTTTTATCCCTTTCTTAGCTGTGTATCCAATTATAACCCCCCTTATGAATGCTTTACCAGCTTCCCGGTATATACCCTCACTTTCCACTGTACCCTTATTTGCCTCCTCAAACTTTCCATTGCTCTTTTCCAAACTCCCGAAACTCCTCCCTTGCCAACATGTATGTGGGAAATTTCCAACGACCCCTCTGCACCTCCTTCTGACTCAGGGCGATTTACATCTCCGCCATGGCATGGTCAGATAGAAATATCGGGCTATGCCCCATTGCTCTGGTATATTGGTACAAGTCTCTATTGGTGTATATTTAGTCCAACCGTGACCAGGAGCGACGTGGGTTGGAGAAGAATGAGCCAACAGGCGATTACTTTCACTGGATACGATAACCAACTGCCTGTTACAGAGATGACTGCTTGCCAGGCCCGAAGCCAGAGGTTGCAGTGAGCCAGGGGTTAAACAAAACATTGAAATTAGAAGGTCGATTCTTCTGCAGTCTTAACGTTTTTAGATTGCTCCTTGTCCAAACCTGCCAAGTTGAAAGATCCGACAGGCCACTGTTTAGGTGTATTTTGGACTTTGTCGTTCCTTTTTTAGCCAGCCTCATATGGCTGGAGGGATAGAGAAGACTGAGGTCCGACTGGTAACATCTGGAAGGCGGAAGCCTGTTTGACTGGGTGATAACTTATTATTCCTCTTTTTTTTTTTTCCCTCCTTTAATATGGAAAGGAATCGGGGAACCCCCCCCCCCCAGGCCTTGTGATGTGAGGAGAGCTGCTCCTCTTCAGACTAGAACGGAGATGGAGACCTCTTCCTCTAGCTATCATGCAAGGTCTTCCATCTGGAAACTCCGGAGAGTTTGCCCAAATGCTGGCCATGGGTAGAACATTTATGGCCAAAGACAGAGAGGCCCCATTTCACCTGTCTTCGAGACCTGGTGTCCGAGAAGGGACTGTGGACTGCTAGGACCCCCAGTGTCATGAGCTCTGACCTCCAGCTGCTCTCTCAGATCTGGTGGCTACCCATCTGAGCCAAGGGAGGGGCTGGATCCTTCGAGAACTTTGTATTCACAGAAACTGCCCTTTGTTATTCAGCACACCTCCTCCCCTTGGAGGCTTACTGGACTATGCTGCTGCTAGTCCTTTAAGGGCAAGATACTGAGTGCTGCCCTTTAGGTTTTCTGCCCCAGGGAAATTTGTCTGAGGTTCTGTCACCAAAAATGTCCTTTCACCACAAACGGCTTTCCCTGGAAGAACCTTAGATCTGCCTTAAAAGTTCTAGCTGCCTCTTTAAGAGCCTCTTAGGAGTGACTAATCCTTTCTCATGCCCTGATAAAATAAGTCCCTGCCTCTGATTGGGGGGGGGCAGGCGCTGAACTCATTTCTGTCACGGCACTACCACCCTGTTAGGCTCCTCAGCACTCGATGAGAAGGCAGCTTGAGAGCAGCTTGGAAAGCGCGCCGAACTGCTGCCGCTATCCGAACAAGTGGCTTATCGAATGGAAACCAGCGCAGTGGCCTGTCTGACTCCTTGGAGCACTCGGGTGCTTAAATACGTTTAATGAGCGGCCTGGCCTGCGGTGTGTGCGCTGTGTAGTTATACCTACAACAAATGGCTCCACCTATCCCCAGCAGCCGTTCGTTGATCGGAAGCCATGCAGTGGCTGCGTTGCCCTTTGAAAGCACTCCAGTGCTTAGATAAACATCTTGCTAGAGCCAAAAACTCTTGAGAAACCCCTGGGGATGAGAGGGCTAGTGGCTGCAGCTTTCCAAAAACCGTGCGTCAATGGTAAGGCACTATGTGGCTGCCCAGCACGCTTCCTAGATGAGCGCTGTTATACCGATGATGAACTGCTGCAGCTTTCCCCAACAGCAGTTCGTCGATCGGAAGCCATACGGGCCTGCCTGGCCCTTTGAAAGCACTCTGGTGCTGAAACAATTTGCTGTGGCCAAAACTCTGAAGAAAACCCAAAGGGATGAGGGGCTAATTAGCGCACCGTAAAAACCTTTAGCCGAGCAGCTGCAGCTTTCACTCAAATACCTTTTCCCTCATGAGTCACTCTGTGGGTGCCTCTACTTCTGGGACACACTCCGGTGTCATTTTAAAAGGCGAGCCAATAAGAGTGGAGCCAGCCTGTGCAGCTTGCAAGGCTGAGACTGGAACCCACCTTGGAGCGTTTGAATGCCACTCCCCTTGCTAGAGCATTTCTACTAGTCCAAAAATATGCTTGCTTCAGATGTAGAACAAAGATTTTGTAACTCACAGTCTCTTCAGCCCTATCCCATGAGACAGGGCCCTGCTGCAGAGTACCTGCTTCATTGCAGGCAGGAAGTAAACTAGGGAAGACAGGAAGTGGAGGGCTGGATGTCCCCTACTGCAGAGGTCTGATTCCTGCCTGTCAATCAGCATCAAGAGGTACAGCCCACGAGTTAGGAAGCCCAGAGACCAGCTTAGGAGAGAGAATATCGGGCTATGCCCCATTGCTCTGGTATATTGGTACAAGTCTCTATGGGTGTATATATAGTCCAGCTGTGACCAGGAGCGACGTGGGTTGGAGAAGAATGTATATTCCTTTGCCCCCAGATTAGCTGTTCTCCATCCATCAATCAGACCTAATTTCTGCTAATCCAAGTAGCCATTGTTGTGTGTTCCCATCCATCCTATCCCTATTCCCTGAATAATCCATTTTAGGGTCTGCCACATAATTAAAATCCCCCCCCCCCAAAAAAAATCAAATTCGGAAATTGTTCCTTTATCAGGATATTCAGCACCCTTTGATAAAAGCTTTGGTCCCCACCAGCCAGTGCATATAGATTTCCAAAAGTAATCACTTTGCCCTAGAGCTCCCCCTCTACAAAAACATACCTTCCTTCTAGTGCATCTCTCACCACCCTCAATGTTTTAAAGGGCAGGTGCTTCTGGATTAGAATTGCTGCCCCCCTCTTATGCAAATTATAGGCTGCTGCATGACACTCCCCCCCATCAGGCCTCGCACAAGTTTTTTGTGCTCACTGTTTGATAAATGCATCTCTTGTAACATAGCCACTGAGACCCTGCGTCTTTTAAGAGCCATTAAAATTGTTGCCCTTTTTGCGGGAGACGTAAAGCCTTTTATGTTCCAGGAGACTATTTTAGCCCCTCCCAGGAGCTGGGGTGTGCCACTCGTCATTTCTCCTGTATGGACACCCTAAATCGTCCTGGTCACAGCTCGACCTTTTACCTCTAGCAGATATCACACAACACAGACAGCTCTGAAAACAGTAAAAATTTAAGTGAACAGTTAATCATAAACTGTGTAAACAGAAACCCCAAATTTACCACCTCCCTCCCGAGTCAATTTCAAAAAACAGCCCTTATTTATCCCTCCCTCCCCTACATTGACCCTCCCTCTTCCCTAACCCCAACTGTTCCCTTTCCTCTGCATATACTACGATCTTCAGTATATAGTCGCTCCCCCATACACACTGCTCCTGCTCCGCCTTTCTTAACCCAAACTTATCCGCGTGCTACGTTTACCTCAGAATGCCCTCACCGTCTATATTGTTATGCTATTACTATATTCCCCCCGCCCCCCTCTAAATCGGTGTCTGCACTCCCCTTACCCAGGCCCCCCCATCCTCTTCAGTTGGTTGCCACATCCACCCTTCTCGCCCCTCCCCGTCATATTTGACCTTCATGCTGCCGCCTGGCATTTTACTCCTGCCAAATCTTAGATAGCCATATTCCAACAGCTGATTCATTACGTTTCCCCATCCATCAGGGCTTCCCCACCTCCTTCTAGCCTGTCCTCACTTCCCACTTTTGCTAGGTATGCCCCTTTAAATCTAGCATTATGTGCATCCCTGCATTAGTGCTTTCCTGTTTAAGCCCTCTTTTAATCGCCATGGGGAGAGAGACGAGATAAAAAGGGGGGGCGCTCGCACCCCACAGTGCCACATGCTCCTGGCAGAGATAAAGTTACGTCTAGTCCACACTCGTGGAGCCACCAGTGACCCCTCCACCACCCCACGTTAAACTTTAAAGATTTGCAGTGTGACCGCCCCACGGAACAGTCTGCCTCTTTTTCAAAGGCCCAGTTCTGTTTCTAGTCCACACCAATCAAGGCCTATGGGGATTATAGCCCTGCTGCTTTTAAATGCCAGGTTATAACTCACCATCATTCCTCCTACTTCACCTGTAAATCCCTGGCAATCTGCTTCTGTTAACCACCCACAGGATTACGGGGAAGGGCAACTGGGCACAGGTATATGGAGCAATCCGAACAGATTTCCATCTCTGCCATGCTTTTCCTTTCCCCCCACTGTTTGTCTCCCTGGTGAGTGCAGCCATCGATCCAGTTCATCGATCACCAAGTCAGCCTCCATCTTCTCGCCACTCTCCACGTACTCTGGTCCCGTTCAGGTTCTCCCATTCTTCCTATCCCAATCTTCCAGGAACGTTTGTAGCTTCTCCAATTCCCAAAATGACTATGTAGCCCCCTCGATTTTTACTTTGACTGTAGCCGGATAGACCATGAATAAATCCAGCCCCGTTGTCTCATCTCATCCAGTGTATTAAACTGCTGTCTCTTCTTCTGTATTCTTTGAGACATATCTTGATGCAGAGTAAGCCTATGGCCTTCATATACTAGTCCTTTCTTATTTTTATAGGCCACCAATAAGGCCTGCCTGTCTGGATAGTGATGCAGCCTGAAGAACACCTGTCGGGGCGGTTGCCCATTTTATGGCCTCGGAGCCAAGGTCCTGTGTGCTCTCTTGACTTTAAGCTTAGGTTTGGGCAGGTCCATGTCTAGCAACTTCGGCAGAGTCTCTGAGCAAAACTTGAGCAGGTTTCCTCCCTCCATTCCCTCCGGCAGGCCCCTGATGCGTAAATTATTTCTCCTACTGTAGTTTTCCTGATAGTCTAACGCTTCTTTAAGCTCCTCTACCTCTCTTTCTAGCTTTTGTATTTCGGAAGGGCTCTCACTGCTTTGGTCCTCTAGGTCTAAAATTCTCTGCTCCACCTCCACAATTTGCCTCGTGTGCTGCTTTAGTTCTTGTGCCAGCCCCTTCAGAGTATGCACCAGGCTTTCCCAGCGCGGTTTAAAGTCGGCCAGAATATGCTCCGACACCACTCTGCTGATCGCAGCGACCTCCGCTGCTGATAGTGAAACCGGGCCTGGTCCACCGCTTGTACTTCCTTTGTGGAGTGGAGTTTTCTTGGTGTTTTTACCCGCTTGGCGCGCAGACTTACCCAAGGTGATGTACTCGTCCATATCCCAGATGTTAAGGCAGCTCTTTTCGGTTAGGTAGGTTATCCAATTGTTCAATTAAGCACTTTTATTTCGTATTAAAAGACGGAGCTCCGGAGCAGTGCGACCAGTCAAATCAGCTGCTCATTACTGCCCCAGGGAATCAATGTTCATGCCTACAAACTAAACAGGTACATGGAAAAAAAGGGTTGAGGGAAAACTTTCGATATCAGGTATTAAAGAGCACAGACTAGACCCCATAGATTTAAATACCCTGAAAGTGCACTATTCCCCTAAATCCAACAGCTTCAACCACATGTGTCTTACAAGTTTCTGTGATTAAAGACAGAATACCCACCAGCCCATCGGTTGGATTTCCATCTGTGACGCCAATGACCGGGGTTCGGGAAAGAGCTCGGGCCACCGGAGGACCAGCCGGTTGGGGAGGAAGGATGGAGTGTCCAGAGACGGCTCTCCTTCTCCGGGGGGGGGGAGAAAGACTGACTCAGTTGCTTCCTGGCATCTGCTGGAGGCATAGCAAACAGCAGGCCCAGTACGTTTATGGAGGGCGGACATCGGCTGATGCCTTGACGTCAGTTTGCCGTCCCAGGGGAGGAAACCAGGAAATGGGACAGTGCCCGCCAGATGACTGCTGCCAGGGCTCCCGGCATCACCAAAACCCTTCAGTGACCGTCCCCCCTGCCTCAGCAGCATCCTGGGGCCTAGTTGATTGTGCCAGCCTCACCCCTGGTGCCTTGTCCCTCAGAGGAGGGGGACCCACCAGGCAATGGGATAAGCCTGGGATACCCTGGGAGCAGCTGCGATCAGAGGACGGGGTGGAGAGACTCGAGTGAGGGTGGTAGGGGTTAGCCAGAGCCCCTCTGCAGACCTGAAGAAGTGGGGGCACGGTC
Organism: Neoceratodus forsteri; assembly: GCA_016271365.2. Classification (NCBI taxonomy): domain Eukaryota; kingdom Metazoa; phylum Chordata; order Ceratodontiformes; family Ceratodontidae; genus Neoceratodus; species Neoceratodus forsteri. The sequence goes on from CM057450.1 coordinate 120,057,214, forward strand.
CAGTAGGAGGGAACACAGATCATCAAAAAGGAAGGCTGAACACTGTGGGCTGGCTAGCTGCCTAGCAGAACAGACATACTTTTAGGAAGCTCCTGTTGCAACGTTGGAATTTGTGCTATTTTTGCAGATTTATCGACTTAAACTTACCCTAAACCTTTTGATACCTGTTCCCTGGAGTGTTGTGCCCAGTTTGGGGGATCAAAGTTTCAATATGTAATATTCTGGTCACAGTCCCTGCCCTCTTATCTGTCTTCCGCACTCTCCCCCCTACACTTCCTCAGACACTACAACAGCCATGCACTGCCTGTCCCACGCATGTCCACCTGTGCTGGCCAGGCTGCCTTCTCTTACCACTTGCCTAAACTGTGGAATTCTTTCTCACTTACCATCCGCCACACCCCTTCTCCTCACTGTCTCAGCACCCACCTCAAAGCCCACTTCCGCTCTGCCTGCTCCTGCTCCTAATCATCCTATTAACTGAGTTATGTCATGGCACTTGATACGAGGGTAGGCTGGGCTGCCCAACCCCAGCTGTCGCCTCAGCTGTTACCCATGCATTGTTAGCCGTGTATCTTACTGTGCTTATTGTACTGTATTAAAATTATTATGCATGTTATTTCTGTATACCTATTCTCTGTACTGTACAACTACCTGTGAATTTCTACTTTTGTATATATTGGGCCAGATATTCAGAGTTTGCCTGTACAGCAACTACCAGCCCAACTACAGAAATGCGACCTGGGGCAATGATAAGCAGAGACTTGTGCAGTGCAAGTCCCGATCGTCAGGTCAGAAATGAAAATTACGACCTACCGTAATTCTTAATCTTCTCTTATCTTCACCATTCATTACTTCCTGGGTATAAGCGGGCCTTACCCGTCAAGGAGCTTTTTTTTTTTTAAACTTTGGTAACTTGCACCGCCCTCGAGAGTGGCGTCATCGTCATCTGGGGCGGCCGTTAGTAGCGATCGACTCCTCCTCCAACTCAGTTCTGTGAGCCGAGAGGCAAAAGCATAAGCAGAGAATAGAGATAGCGAGGCAAGATAGCCAAGGGATAGCAAAGCAAGGAAGAATGAACTGAAAAAGGAATAAGCCGATGGAGGAAGGACAGAGGAGATAAGAGTATCCCTAACCTAGGGACGGCAGGGCCTCCTTACCTGGGCGACTCTAGGAGGAGAGAAAAGGAAGGAAATGAGAAAGATGAAGACGAAGAAGAGAAGAAAGAGATGGGATGTTGAAGGGACCAGAATGCCCAACGAGCATAGTTAGCTTATAGCTGAAGGCTCGACTAACAGGGAAGCAAGAATCCCCGGAGATAGAGCTGAAGAGAAGGTTCACCAAACCCGCTAGACAGACTCAGGAGGGCATAGTCCTCATCTTCAACATGCCATTGTTGTTGATACCCCCTTCGGGCTCCTGGCCGATGGTCTTTAACTGGAGGACACCGAGGAGGAAGAATAAACCCCTAGGCAGCATGAGAGCACTGCTCAGGGGTTTAGAAATGGACAATGTAAGCCTTTCAAGCGTTTTTAAGCATAAGTGGGACTCAGGCGGACTCGCCAAGGCAGGCCAGAGGCTTAGGCTGGCTGGGATTGGTTATGGTCAGCACTGCTCTTCTGTAAAACTGTCCAGGAGGACACTTGAATGGAAAAACAATCATCAAAATCTCACGAGAAGGGTTGCCTGCCCTCATCTCTCTTCTTGTTTGTTTTCCTTTTTTTTTTTTTTACAGATAATCATTTGCAGGCTAGGAGCATGACCCCAATACCAAGAATGCCTATAGCAGTCGAAGAGAGTTCCCTCAGCATTTTTCTTTTTTTTTTTTTTAGAAAAAAAGAAAAACAGACGTGCCCGTTCCTCCGCTCTGCAAGGCAAGAATTAGAGAAGGGGGAGGGGTTTTTGATTCTAGGGCGCAACAGCTGGAGCACGGGATTGCAGGATCAAAACTGAATAGCCTGAGCCAGGCTAAAACCCCAGAGGTATCTCGACCGAGGGATGGCAAGATATAGTTGTGCAGTTTGATCGCCAATGCAAATCCATAAGATGGCCCAAGAATCTTAGAGTAAATAATTTTTCTGGAGAAATAAGAACCCTCCCCCCCAAGATATAGATTTTTTTTTTTTTGGAAAAATTGAGCAACTCTTCCTATCTTTTATAGTTTTTTTTTTTATATTTATTTTGCAGAGAGAGGAAGGAGACGGGAGGTGGAGAAGCCACAGGAAGAGGCCACTGAGGGGATGGTGGGCGGGTGTAAGTAATGAATGGTGAAGATACAAGAGAAGATCAAGAATTACGGTAGGTACGTAATTTTCATATCTTCCCTTGTCAATCTTCACCATTCATTACTTCCTGGTGAGTACTAAGCCTCCTCTTCCGGAGGGGGAAGAGGCCATACCCTGAGGAACAAGACCCCAGCCTCTGCTGGTGAGAAACAGAAGGAGAAGACCCTGGCTTATTCAGAAAGCCTAAGTGGGGAAGAGCTAGGAGGTGCCTCCCGAGGGCGAGGAGGCGGAGGGAGCCCCTGTAAAAGTCTCCTAGCTCTAGAGGAGAAAAGACGGGTCCCCGGAGGCGGAGCGAATCACCCTACGCCGGGGCCAGGGGTGACAACCTGAAAGACGGGCCATGCCGTCTGCTTTGATGCAGATCGCTGTCTCGCTTAGCCTGAAGCCACCTCATTGGCATCATAAGATGCCCTTGCTTGGTGTCTTGCCAGCTCCAGGCCTACCGCGGAGAGGGCAACGGCTTGTCTGGTTTGTTCGTGTCAGGCATTGATGCCAACAGCTGGGACATCATCGACCATAAATGCCGGTTGTAGGCAGCGTGGTGAGCCTGATGAGATGCAATACAGGCACTTGCGCGAAGAAGAGAACACTCTTCCGCTCAGCGGTCGAACTGGAGAGAGTCCGCATCCGTATGGCGGTGCGCAAGGCAGCGGCGCCAGAAGGAGTATCTAGGTAAACCAAACCAGAGGGCGGGTTGGGAAGGGAACCTAGAGACTCTGAGGGGGCACAATACCTACGCTGACAGTCAGCCGGGGCTGGAGAAGAAGCGGCTGGGGACTGCCAGGACCGGATAGACGCCTCCTGGAAGGGGATAGGCCAGGAAGGTACCACCAAATGCTGGGCACTGAATTCACCAAGGAATTCCGTCCTCCCGTTGGGTATTGTCTCCAACATAGGAAATCAAGATCCTCACCATCCTCGAGGAAACGCTGATATTCTGTGAAATCAGCATCGGAGGAAAGATGAGCAGGGGGTTCCTCTCCCTCAGAGGAGGGAGACGAGGATGATGGGGAGCTGGAATGTCCAGAGGATTCCTGCGGCGGTGGGGAGAGTCGAAAGACCCGCTCATGCATGTATCTAACATATGAGGGGAAGGCCGCCGCAGAACCCTTGAACTGCTCCCAGGATAACGGACCCGTAGGACCGACATGGCCTGGGAGCGGGGGTGGTGAAGGCAGAGAGATGGGAGAGGGGCACCTCCGAGGAGGCAACTGCTCTCTGCGAGGGCTCTGGAATCCGGGGAAAGGAGCCCTGGTAGGAGGGATCCCGGATATCAGACCAGGCCGCAGAACGGAACTCTGGGGAAGCGGAGCCTGGAAGAGCCCTGGGAGAGAACCTCCCCTGTGACAACGCCGGGACTGCATGGATCCAGAAGGGCAGTCTGCACAAACGCCGCCAGAGGACACCCTAGAACCCTGGAGGGAGGGGCGAGGCTCTGCACTACGGCTCCTGGCCACCCCCCCTGAGGTGGCCAAAGAAGACCGAGTGGCAGACCCCCTGCACCTCAACCCCTCGGACTCCGAGAGGCCCTCCTCCCGACCACAGCGCCCCTGTCCCTAGAGGGGCAACAGCACCGGGGTAGCTGTCACCGGCCTCCAGAGGGAGGCCTCCCTCCGTCACCCCCACGCCTGCCCCCAGGGCTCCCGGCCACCCCAGCCGGGGAACCTCAGGAGACGACGGTAGGGGGGACAGAGGAGGGTCCGCTGCGCCTTGGCACTTAGCCACCGGGACCCAGACCCCAAGAGTGGGGTGCCAGGATGGGTCCACGTCCCAGTCATCGCCTCCGAGGAGAACGAGACCAGCTGGACCTCGATGCTGGCCACCCCAGGGGTCCTCGAGGCCACGGCCGCAAACGCCCCGTACCAAGGGTGACGCCGCCGCTTCCCCACGCCGGTAGCAGCCAGGCTTAATTCCACACCCCAACGGCCGGCAGGCCGGCACCGCCTGGAGGAAGGACAAGGCCCACGGCGCCGCCGCGGCGTCGGGAGGTGGCGGCACCGCCAACGGCGCCGCCATGTCCATCGGCGCCGCGAACGGCGCCGAGGCCCAAAGCGGCACCGCCAACGGCGCCGCCGATCACGGGCGCCGCCGAACGCGCCGATCCAAAGCGCGCTGCGAATGGCGCCGATCCAAACGGCGCTTCACCGCACCGCGAACGGTGCCGGGATCCAACGCACCAAAGGCGGCGCGAGGGTCCACCAGCCAGGCCCAAAAGTCGAGGGCTCGACACGGGTAGCCTGCACTTCCAAAGAGGTGACTGCCGAGGCGGTGTCCCGTCGCTGCCCTAGGAGGGACTACGACACTCCTCCAACACCGCAGAAGAGGCCTCCTCCTCGGCAAGAATAGACGAGGAGACCCCCTCCTCCTCGGACCGTATAGGCCCGGGAGGGGACCCGGGGGAAGGGCCTAACGACCTTGCCCGAGAATCCGAGAGCGACGCCGTCCCGAAGGTCGGCGGGCCTTGCCGAGCTTAACGCTGGATTTCGAGGACGCCGCGGTCCATCGTAGAAACAGGCGTCGCAATCCATATCATGGTTGGGTCCCAGGCAACGGCAAACGCCATGCCGGTCCGACGGAGAATGCCGCCACAGGAGCACCGACGACAGGGGCACGGCCAGTTTAGAAAAGCGCTTAGCTCCTGAACCGCATAACGCAAAATTAACAAGACTAAAATACAGTAGAAAACACACCCGCTACCGTTAGATAGAAAAAGGAACAGTCTTACCGGATCAAGGCCGAAAGGGCGAAAAGGAGTCGGTACACTACCACGCAGTTAAGGACGCTCACACGCCAGAGCAGGTGCTGCCTCGACGCGGGAGAAACAGAACTGAGTTGGAGGAGGAGTCGGTCGCTACTAACGGCCGCCGCATGACGTGCCACTCGAGGGCGGTGCCGCCAGCCAAAGTTTAAAAAAAAAAAGCTCCCATGACGGGTGCGCGCCTCCGGCTTACACCCAGGAAGTAATGAATGGTGAAGATTGACAAGGGAAGATTGATAATTCTATGCAGAGCATCCCCAGGGGGGCGTGCCCATGCATATGCAGTGCATACAGATATTCAGCCCGGGATGTGCGGCATGTATGCTGGCACAACCCTGGCATGCACCACATACCGATGCCCAGAGCTGAGCCTGAAAAAAACGGCTCAAATGGTGGCCACCCACAGGTGAGCTGCTGTACTGCAAGGTGCAACACAGCAGCTGCCAGCCGTGGGTGGCCACCTGCCCACCCAGAACACCGCACAGAAGCACCCACAGCAACCCTGGTGGCCTAGTGGCACCCACCCCCTCCAGTTGCTGCCATCGCCCGTAACATAATTTGTACCATGATCAATGTTAGTCTAGTGGTAACCCCCACCCTCCCCGTAGCCTGATCCCTAGAATATAATAAAGCAATATATTTCTCCCGAGTGTAGACATTGAGGATTTTAGTACTGCTGGTGTGGTTCGGTCACGAGGCGCAGCCGAGGGACTTAACCATGCCAGGTGTGGTAAATCCTCCATTATACTTACTCCCTGGAGAGGTATATTGAGATTATACAAAGGCCCTGTTTGTTTCTGTACAAAAAAAATATTTTTAACGTCTGTTCGTCTTTCAAAGTTGCTGCTCGTTTTGGTTTTTTACTGCGGACGCACTGGTTGGATGTTTTTTTGCGAGTTCTGCACATGTGCCGGAGGATCACTGATTGCCACCGTTATTGTTACGATTTTTTTCAGCTCATTTGCTTTCGAGAGAATGAACTTGATTTTTTCTTTTTTTCTTTCCGGGGCATCGCTTTTTTGGAATGGTGCACCACTTTTTGTGAAGTTTTGAAGGTAGTGATGGAGTATGGGATGTCAGGTTAACGACTAGGTAATCTCACCGTATGTCCGTGTGCTTGGCAGTGGTGCATTTATGACGAATGGAGGGATTTGCCAGGGAGTTCCTGATGCAGCTGAGTGGTGGCTGGCACCTTTTCCAGTGGGTACTCGAAGATTTACAATGCTGAAAAGATGCCAGCCATCCAATCAAAATGCAGGATTCTGTCTTTTTTTTGTGCCCTTTGTATAATAATACATTATCCCTGGTAGTCCAGTGGTCCCCACCACCCCTCCCGATGCTGCGATCCCCGTAAATGTACTACACTGTACATCCCTGGTAATCTAATGATCCCCGCACCTGTAACCCCGATCACCGATCAGACGGTAAATACCACTACCTAATATAGAAACATAGAATTTGACAGCAGATAAGGACCACTTGGCCCACCTCTTCTGCCCATTTCCCTACCCAACAGATAAGCTGCAGATCCTCATTAACCAATAGCCTACTTCCTCCTACTCTCCGCTAGAACTGCCTTATGTCTGTCCCACATATTCTTGAATTCCCCCACAGTTTTTGACTCTACTACCTCCTCAGGAAGGCCGTTCCATGCATCTACAACCCTCTCTGTGAAGAAATACTTCCTCACATTACCTCTGAGCCATCCCCTCCATCTTCAAATTGTGCCCCCTTGTTCTTGCACATCTCTTTTTCTGAAAGATGCTACCCTCTACTTTGTTGATTCCCTTAAGGTATTTGAAAGTTTCCATCATGTCCCCCCTCTCCCTCCTTTCCTCGAGGCTATACATCTCAAGCTCCTTTAGTCTTTCTTCATAGGTCTTCTGGTGCAGACCCTGCACCATTTAGGTTGCCCTCCTCTGGACAGCCTCCACCCTGTCTATGTCTTTGCAGAGATGGGTTCTCGAGAACTGTACACAGTACTCCAGATGTGGTCTTACCAACTGTCTATAGAGAGGGACAACAACTTCCTGTTTTCTACTGGTGATGCCTCTCCTCCCTATGCATCCCAGTATCCCCCCAGACCTCCTTACTGCCTTCTCACATTGCTGGCCCAACTTTAAGTTATCTGATATGACTACCCCCAGGTCCCTTTCCATTTTTGTTTTTGTCAGTATCTCACTCCCCATTCTGTACTGTTCCCCTGGGTGTTTCCCAGGTGCATTACCTTGCACTTCTTTGCACTGAATCTAAGCTGCCATACATCTGACCATTCCTCCAACTTTGCCATGTCCCTTTCATCCTTTGCACCCCCACCTTGTGTACCAACCCTGTTGCATATCTTTGTGTTATCTGCAGAGAGATATATTTTCCATTCCAGTCCCTCTGCAATGTCACTTAAAAGACATTAAAAAGGACCGGCCCCAGTACTGAACCCTTCAGTACCCCACTAATAACTCTCCTTTCTTCACTGTGGACTCCATTTACTATTACCCGCTATGTCCTGTTGTCTAGCCAGTGTTTTACCCAGGATACCACCCTGGGACCCACTCCCAGGCTGCCTAATTTGTATATTAATCTTTTGTGTGGGACTGGGTCAAATGCCTTGTTAAAATATATAAGGGTCAATCGAAACTTGCTAAAACATTTCCAGATCAATTGGATCTGTTAATTGTACAAATACAAGGAAATATAGGTCTCTTATTAAATATTATGGTTTGTTATAGACCCCCATCTGCTAAAAGTTTTGCATTACAAACTTTGTGTGAACATATTGCTCCCTTTATAAATTGTGAGACAGTATTGCTTGGACATTTTAATTGGAATATGTTAATTCCTCAATTAACGATTCTAAATCAGTTTGCAGCTCTTAATCTGCAGCAACTGATTAATACGCCTACTCGACTGCATAAATCAAATAATGTAAAACATACTTTATTGGATTTAATATTTACAAATAGACCTGAAAGATGATAGCAGTTCATGAAAATGATGTGAGTGATCACTGTTACATTTCTTGTATTAGGGACACTCAAATGGAGAAACAACAACCTCAATTTATTTATGTAAGGATGTTTAATCATTTTAATGAACAGGCATACTTAAATGATGTGGCAAAAATTCAATGGAATTTAATGTATACTTGCCCAGATGTACACACAGCATGGCTTTTCTTTAAATGGTCTCTTGTGAAAGTTATAAATAAACATGCCCCACTTAAATTAAAAAATGTAAATAAAAGAAAAAAAAAAAAAGTGCCTTGGATAACACAAGAATTGAAAGATTTAATAAAAAATCAAATTTATGGCATATAGCTAAAACTACTAAGGAAATTACATATATTTTGGTATTTAAGATTGTTAGAAATAATTGTACTAAAAATATTAGGAAACAAAAAAGAAAATATTATCAAGATTATTTCTCCTTATCAGAAAAAAATCCACGTGCACTATGAAAAGGCATACATTTGATGAAGGGAAGTCAAGGTTCAGTTAACTTGCCAACATCTTTGTCATTTGAAGGAAAAACTTGTGACGGATGTTGACAAGATAAATGTATTGAATTCCTTTTTTGTTTCTGCTGGTGATGCATTTAATAAAATACACCCAGACTTGCCACTCCCTGTTTTGGATATAGATTTTGGTAGTGGACTTAAACGACCTGTGTTTTCATTTAGTCCAATTCAATTATATGATGTTAAAAAACAGTTACAGACTTTAAATATTAGAAAAGGTCCTGGATGCGATGAGATCCCCCCCTTTTCCTGAAATTGGCAGCTGAATTATTAGCACCTCATCTTACATATATTTTTAATTTTTCTTTGGATAGTTGTGAATTACCAATTGATTTGAAAACAGCTTTTGTTACTCCAGTATTTAAAGGGGGTGACCTATCGAACCCAGGATCTTATAGACCAATTTCAGTATTACCAATATGTGCAAAAATACTTGAAAAACCTGTGAGTATTCACTTAACTAATTATCTTAAGTATAATATAATAACACATTTACAATCAAGATTTAGAAAAGGGCATAATACTACATATACAATTTTAAAAGTAGTTGATGACCTGTTGAATGCTTTCGACAAAAACCAGGAAGTTCTACCATTATTTCTGGATTTGTCAAAGGCATTAGACACAGTTAATCATATTATATTACTTAATCAGTTAAAAAATGTTGGATTAGGTATAGCAGCATTAGGCTGGTTTCATAGTTATTTGATTGGGAGATTACAATCGGTTAAAATAGGAGGTACGTGTTCTACATCAGCTACCCTATTAGAGGTGGTACCTCAAGGGTCTGTGCTTGGCCCCCGCTTTCTATTATACATTAATGATCTATTATACATTAATGATACCGGCTAACACACACTAACTGATAGGAGCCAGGTGTCTGAACGTGAAACTGATGTCTACTACTGTATGCTGTTTACTAATGTCTATCTATGAAATTAATGTTATAGCTGTAAATCATGACTGAAGTCTAGTTGGGTGCCTAACTGTACTATCCCTGTATGCTGTCGTAGGATTTATGTATGTACAATATGTAATTACTATAAATAGTGCCTATAAATGTCTCTTTATGAGCCGGCCCGCCGGCGCAGCGGTGGGATTTCCGCTTGCGACACCGGCGACCCGGGTTCGGGAACGGACTCGGGTCGCTGGAGGGCCGGCCGGGGGGAGAAGGATAGAGCGTCCTATGGACTGCTCTCCTTCTCCGGGGGGAGGGATGGGGAAGTGCTCGGGGTCTGCGCGACTCCTGGTGGAGACCAGGTGTAGCGCGACTACCGACCTCAACAGTGTGTGCGTTGAGGCGGGGCAGGACGCTCCACGTCATTGCACGTCCCCGCCTCCCGGAAAAAGGAAAATGGGAGTATGCCGGGGCCCTTGATGAAGCCGGTCACAGCTTCAATTAGCCCCCTCAGGCCAGCCCTCCGACCTAGTTCGACGCCTGTGGCATGTGTCCCCAGTGCCGCAGCCCCACCGTGGGGGGTAAGCAGGGCATGAAATTCGTAAAAAAAAGTACATGCCCACTGGGGCATGTAAGCAGTACAAGTACATGCCCAGGAAACTTTTTACATGCCACCATTTTTTTCCACATAATTTTGAATTATATAAAGAAATTAAACTGGCACTGTGTGATTTATTTCAGTAACACTACCTGTGCATGCCCCAACAAGCACTGACTGCAACTAACAAGGTTTTTTTTTATTTAAGGACAAATCAAAATGCAGTGTAGTGTGGACTAGTACAGCAGTCCAAAAGAAAGGGTTATCATTTACAGTATTTGTTTTCCCTTCTGTCTAGCCACTCCCTGGCTAGTGTCCTCAGGCCTCATAAGTCCTTAAGAAGAGAGGACAGACCCAAACATTCAAAGGATGACAAAGTAATTTATTTTTAAGAGATGACACTCAGTCGCCCCACAAATTCAACACACAAAAGGACAGACATTTATTATCTTCTCCTGCCTTGCCAGTAGCCACTGACTACCCTCTGGGGCTCCCTCCCAGTCAGTCCTCAAGAGGACAAATCAGTAGTCACTACGCAGGCTGCAAGCCCAGCAGTCAAAGAATTTTAATCTGGTGCTTTAAATTAGATCACAGTACTATAGATCAATTCTCTTCCTAAACCTTTTTTATTTACTCAAGCTGACATCCTCAGCTGAGCAGCTCCCTTCTCAATTTAGATGTTTGAGGGCTTAGTTTAGTTAGTTAAACCCCACTTAAGTAAATCAGGCAGCTTTTTATCACACTGAATGCAAGGACTCTTTTTTTTACTTTTTTTCTGTTCCCAGCAGCAGCTGTGACTAGTAGTCTATTTAATTCACTCTGTGGCAACTGGGTTTACACTTTTTTATATTTATATAAACTCAAGCAGCTGAGTCCCCCAACTATAGGTAGAGCTTCCACAAAAAAAAGCCTGTTGCATCCTAGAGTTTAGACTCTGAGAATGGCCCCTTGTAAGCTGTTTTAATTCACTTTGTGACAACTGGGTTTACCCTCCAAGTCCAAATACATCAGGCAGCCGAGTCCTAAGGTAGAGCTTGTACAAGTCTCTCAGTCACCTCACCACCGAATTTAGTTATGCTGTACAGTGCTCCAGTTTCTTTTTTTTTTCACCCCAAACAGAAGTTGAATCTTGTCAGGCTGTAATTTTGGATGCGAGTAACTGACTAGAGTTCTTCACTTTGGTCTCACTGTAGTGTCTCCCTGCTATCACTTTTGCAGACTTCAGGCAAGTTGGACTAGGCACTGCTTTAACTCAAGAACAGCTCTTATAAGAGCTTTTATTTTTTTATTTCCTCCCAAGTTGTGACAGTCCGTCCTTTCATGATCTCCCCCCTCCCCGTTATCACTTGCAAGCACTTTTCACTGCAGGATTTAAAAAAAAAGTAGTTCAGTATTTGATGTTGGAGCTAATGGACAACAGCTCTTAAAATAGCTTTTCTATGAACTATTTGATCACCGATTGCGATCACAACCAAATGGATGTAATGGGCAAGCTGAAAGCATGCTACTCACCATGTCTTGCTTTCCCAATAAAAAATCAAGTGGCGCGCTTTACACCGACGGCAAGACAGTGTGTGCGGGGCGAGACTAGTTGGTGACTGACTCCTGATTGGTGTCAGTCTCCTGCAGCCCGCCTTCACCAACAATGTTCCAACCCCTCGTATGTACAGCTGGTTGATGGCCGCGCCAGTCAAACGTCAGCCCGTTCTCAGCATGTCAGCTGGTCTCCGAAGGGCTCATCTTGTGACTTGGCAGTGGCATCAACTCAAGCTGCTCGGCACTCCTCAAACGGCCACCCGCCCAAAGGAAAATGACGCTTGCGCTCCTCAGCGGCCCCCTCCCCACGGAAAATGAGCGCGAGTTAAAAAAAAAAAAAAAACGGACGTGCAGACGTGGGAGTAAACAAAGCTGCTAAGCCGTCAGAAAAGAAACCGGGACTTGGTTAAATACCTTAGGTGCCCCACTGGGCAGGTACTAAACTGCATTAGGTGTCCTGAGACAAAAATGCCTGCCCTGGGGCACCTAAGGTATAGGAATTTCGCACCCTGGGGGTAAGCCACGGGGTATCGGAAGGGTGCGAGGCTGATGTGGGGGGGTGGAAGCGTGAACGGCAGATGGTACCGGGCTACCGGCGGCTGGAGCAGAAAATATAAATAGAAAAAAAAAATATATAAATGTCTCTTTATGTAACTAATTCCGGGTCGCCCCTGAAAAAGGGACCTCTGGTCTCAGTGGGCTTACCCGGTTACCAAAATCCAAATAAATAAAATTATTGTTCACCTAAAACTTGTATACAGCTTCATGCGGATGATACAATCTTGTACACCATGAGTGATGATGTGGATACGGCAATGGTTGTTTTGCAACAAGATTTTAATAAAATACAGAGGGAACTTGTTAATTTGAGATTGCTTTTGAATGAGAAAAAAAAACAGTGGATGATGTTTGGTAGAAAAGATTTTAAAGATTCAACTATAAAGGAGCTTAGATCTTTATCAGCAATTGACATAGAAAGAGTAAACTCCTATAAATATTTAGGAGTTATACTAGATAAAAATTTGATTTTTGAATTGCATATAATGTCTATGTCAACGAGACTGAAGAGACTTCCGAGTTTCTTTTATAGGGATAGAACTCTTTAGTTTAAAGATTCGGAAATTATTGGTTTCTGCCTTATTTTTACCAATATTAGACTGTGGTAATATAATTTACAAAAATGCAAAAAAATCATTGCTGTGTTCCTTGGATGTTCTCTTTAATAGTGCGTTGAGATTTATAACAAATCTTCCTTTTAGAACTCATTGTTGTGTGCTATATCAAAATTCGGGTCTTCTTTCATTATTTAATAGGAGAGATTATCACTGGAATTTATTTGTGTACAAGTTTGTACAACGGCCATTGCCTATTTTTTTGTTAAATATATTGCAAGTAAGAAAACAGAGTCAGTATAATTTAAGATCTTCTGTCCGGAAAGATTTTATTAGATCTAGTACCAGAACAAAATTTGGTGATAAAACAATCTCAAATTTAGTGCCTAAAACTTGGGAACTAATATCCAAAAGGTGGAAATGCGCAGTATTGCTACCATTTAATCGTTTTACATCTTTTTTAATGACTCTATATAGCAAACATTGTAATTGTTATGAATAAATTATTGATACTTGGGTTTGCGTATAACTAAAATTAATCAATATTATATTGAAACTGAAATGATGTACGTATGTCTGTTTATGTGATGTTATGTGAAATGTGGATTCAATTGCAAAACAGATAATGTAATCTCAATTCGAAATCCAATAAAGTTTGAAGTTTGAAGGTAGGCCATGTCCACAGCCCCTCCCTGGTCTAATACTTTGGTCACCCAAGCAAAGAAATCAATTAGATTTGTCTGACATGACCTTCCCGTTGTGAATCCATGCTGCCTTGGGTCCTGTGCCCCACTGGCTTCTAGGTACTCAACAATTCTTCCCTTCAGAAGTGATTCCATCATTTTCCCCTACCACTGAGGTCAAACTGACAGGTCTGTAGTTTCCTGCCTCTGTCTTGTTCCCACTTTTGTGAAGGGGAATCAGATCTGCCCTCCTCCAGTCCTCAGGTACCACACAATCCTCCCATGATTTATTAAAAAGGGTAGTCAGTGGTGTTACTAGTTCTTTTAAAATTCTGGGGTGAATCCCATCAGGCCCCATTGCTTTATCCACCTTTAGTTTTAAGGGTTCTTTCAGAACCCTTTCTTCTGTGAAAGGACTAATAACCCCCCTATCCAGTGTGCTTCTACTGACTGGATTAGGGATCTCCCGCTGCTTTTCCTACTGAGAAGTATTTATTATTTATTTGCTTTGTTAACCAGGTAAGCACGCTAGACAACCAAGTGCCTATTTTCAGGTGCGAACCGGGAGAGTTACAGAGCATACAGGAAACAGAATACAAGTCAAGGAAATACAATACAAAGTAAACAGTATCCCTGCTTTTTCATTGTCTCTCTCTGCCCAACCATCTTCCTCTTTATTCAGCCTCAGTATCCCTGACCTTAGTCTTTCTTTGCTCCCTAATGTACCAATAAAAGGTTTTATCCCCCTTCTTAACAGAGTTGGCTATCTTTTCCTTGGTTTGGGCCTTTGCTATTCGGACAGCCTTCCCCGCCTCCTTCTGCTTTAACTAGTACAGTTCTCTGTCCTGCTCCTTCTGTGTTTCTTTATACTTCCTGAATGCTGTTTTTTTCTCCCTTACCTTCCCCGCCACTTCTTTTGAGAACCAGTGTTTTTTCTTTCGCTTTTGATTTGTTTATTTGTTTCACACAAAGGCTTGTTGCCTCTGTGATGGCGGTTTTGACGTTTCCCATTGTTGCTCTACCCCACATTCTTGGCTGTTTGCTAGTGCTTTTCTGAGGCACTCTCCCATTTTGACAAACTCAGCCCTCCTGAAGTCCAGTACCTTCACTTATGTCTGGCTTGACTCTACAGCTAAGTTTATCATGAACCACACTGTTTGGTGGTCGCTTGTTCCCAGATGGCTTCCCACTTCAAGATCAGAGATCATTTATCCGTCCCCATTTGAGAGTTCCAGGTCTAAGATTGCTCCCTCCCAAGTAGGTTCCAAAACTAGCTATCTGAGGCATGCCCCCTGTAAGTCACCGAGAATGGCCCTGTTCTTGGTAGTGGCTGCAGCAAAGGTGCACCAGTTAACATCTAGTATTTTCAGGTCCCCCATTAGCAATAGCTCCCCCTTCTCTGCCATGCCAAAGATGCCTTCTATCATTTCCTTGTCCATTTCCTCCCCCTGAGATGGGGGTCTGTATACAACCCCTGTGCGGATTGTGGAGCCATTTCCAGTCTCCAGGGTGACCCACAGTGCCTCCTCTCCTCCCCGTTTACCCTTTAGTTCTGTTGCTTTGATCCCTTCCCCTTACATAGAGAGCTACTCCTCCTCCTCCTCCTCTTCTTCCCTCCCTGTCCCTCCTGTAGATTGTGTACCATGGTATGTTGACATCCCAGTCATGGTTCTCTGCGACTGCCACGATATCCAGGCATCCCTCTTTCATGAAGGCCACCATTTCGGGGAGCTTTTTACCTAGACTACAGGCACTGGTACACATTATCCTCCATTATTATATGGCTTTATTTTTTTTTTTGCCCCATCCCTGTTCCTAGTGCCATTGTCTTTTTCTCCATTTACCCCTGTACTTCTCCCTACTGACTGCTCTATCTTGGCGTTTACCTCACTAGCTACCCTGATTTTTTTTGTGGGGGGGCTAGGATTTCCCTTCTTTTTAGTGCCTCCCCCCCCCGGCTAGTTCAAATGCTTGCCAATGAAGCATTTAAACCTATCACCTAGGATCCTGATTTCCATTCTGAATAGATGCAGACCATCGTGCCTATATAGGCCTGCATTCCACCAGGTGGAGCACCAGTCCCCAATGAAGCCAAATCCCTGAGCTCTGCACCAGTTTTTCAACCAGTCACTGAATCCCATGGTGCAGAGTACCCTAGCTTCATCCATGCCATAGACAGGTAGCACTTCTGAGAAAGTTACCGTGTGTGCTACTTGTCTAAGGCCCTTCCCAAACTCCTGCTGTACTGCTCTGATCCCATTCTCAGCCAGGTCATTCGTCCCTAGTTGGACAATGACATCCAGCTTCCTCCCCCTTGCAGCTGCTCCCGCGATCCTGAGGATTAGTTTCCTGTCCCTCCAAGCCATGGCACCAGGCAGGCACCTTACCTCCCCTTCCCATCCCTCCCCCAGTTCTACCCCCCTAACTACTGAGTCCCCCACCAGGAGTTGTTTCCTTCCCCTGTGGGGGTCCTGTGCCACCCTTCTGTGGATCTCCACTGTGGAGGTTCCTAGCATCCTCCTTGGTCTCCACTGCGGGTGCCTCCATAGAGGAACTATGCTCCACCAGAGTGGCGAATGAACTGTGGAGAGGCACAACTGGAGGGATGCGCCTCTGTTCCACCACCCTCACCCCCCATGAGCCCACTGTGGTCCAACCACTCCTCTTTCTTGGCAACCTCCGAGGTAGTGGCAGTGGTCTGAGTGGGGGAAGCAGGTTTCCCGAATCCCTGCCAGGTCAGCATGGAGACGAACAACTTCCTCCCTCAGACCAGAGAGGGCCTGCAAACAGGGCTGCAACGCAGTCTCTAGAATGTCTCCTGGAAGGCTGCTGCTCCACAGCGAATGCACTGCACCACTCCCCACATGTCTGTGTCCCTTCCTGTTACAGATGCTTTTCTTTTGTTTTTTGTTCTTGTTTTAGTGTGTGCAAGCTTGAGAGTGTCTCTACCCCCTATTCAGTGTGCTGTGCCTTTAAGGATATGAACAGGTGAATGTTAGCAGTTTTGGGGAAGTGATGTCAGAACCCCTGCTATAAAGGAATGTACGTGCTTGGGGTGAGTGGGAGTAAACCTATGCCGTTCAAAAACGGCTACAACTCTGACCCTCCACCCCTGGGAATGCCTTCCTTCCTTTCAGACACCTATTTCACAGAGGTCAAGTAACAGGTCTAGTCACAAATGACTGCAAATATCTCCCAGCTACAGTTCCTCCCTGGCAAATTAAAGTTAAAACTAAGAAAAATCCACCCCGGAAACAGAAATCAATACTAGTTACTTACACAGATCCAAAAACTAATAATTCAGTTCAGTGTAGTCTAGAAAATAACCTCTGTTTCATGGAAGCTGTGGCTGCTTTCTCACTCCCTGTCTCAGCAGACAGAGACCACAAGCAACTCCAGTTATAAATCCACAGTTCAACTAGGCCCATTTCAGCCCCTTCCCTTAACAGACACCTATTTCACCTGGTGGTCCAGTGGCACCCCCCACCCATACGGGACCCCTGGCCTGCCCAGCTCCCCCTCCCCCCCAATCAGCAGCATACCCACCCACATACCTCCGCAGCTGCCCACTGACTGACAGCTACAGTATGGGTTACAATCCCACTGGTCCACAATGTGGACCAATGAGCTTGCAGTGCATACTGTCTGAGTCATGCACAAATATGTGAATGAATTACCTCAATCACATATTTGTGCATGACTACTACAGTATGCACTGAAAGCCCACTGGTCCACATTGTGGAACAATGGGATTGCAGCCCATACTGTAGCTGTCAGTCAGCAGGCAGCTGAGGATGTATGCGGGTGGGTATGCTGCTGCCCGCCACTGACGGGAAAGAGGTGGAAGAGAGCTGGATGGGCATGGGGTCCTGTGTGGGTGGGGGGGTGCCACTGGACCACCAGGCAGAGGTATTTTCCACATGATCGGCGATCAGAGTTACAGGTGGAGTGGGGGGGGACCACTGGACTACCAGGGATCATGTTAGCCATTAGTTTATGGGCAATGGCAGCTACAGGAGGGAGCAGGGTGCCACCAGACTACCAGGGACTATTTAGCTTATATTACCGGTGATCGGGCTACGGGGTGGCAGGAGGGGTACCACTAGACCCATCTGGCAGCACCACATGCTGTGCAGGGCGCCATGCGCAATTCGCTGGCTAGCCCTGCACAACTCATGCAAATAGGGCCATAATGACAAGCAAATGGCCCCATTTGTGCCTTGCATACATTATGGCCCCATCTGCATACTACCGCCTGAATATCAGAATCTTGAGCACAGCGTAATTCTGTTGCGCTGGCACATTTCATTCCTGCTATTCAACCCTGTCTAGGGGGAAGCGCCAGGCATCGTATTTGCGCAGTGCGCATTACCTGATATATTCAGAGGAGATGCGCCATTGCTCATCTCTTTTGAATATATCCCGGAGTTGCACCAGCGCAGTGCCACCCCATCGCCATTGCCGGGTGCATGTCTGAATATCAGGGCCATTATGTACCTCCACTTCTGTACCTATGTAAACAAATGTACCTCCTCTCACGTACCCCACCTCGGATGCATCTGGTATCGAGCAGGAGTCTGCTCAGTATGCTTTCCTGGTGAAGCGTTTAAATAAATGGGCAGAAAAGACACAGAACGAAGCTAACTTGCTTTAGCCATGGCGCGTCTAAACTACCGCCTGCTCTCGCGGCTTCATCTACGAAGCACAGTACAGAGGAGCTCCGTCCGGTGATGCTGGACTCTCTCCAATCAGCAGTTCTAAGCCTAAAACGGTCCAACGAATCGATAAGAAATTGGACTCCTACCATGACCATATGGTGAATGTAGAGCAAAAACTTGATAGTGTTGTGGATATAGCGCAAGCGGCGGAGCAGGCTCAGACTGCAGCGTCAACTTGTATAAAAGAACAAGCCCTGTTATAAGCATGTCTGGAACACTTGGAAAATCTAATGAGGGCAGCTGTTTGTATGTTTGGGATGCCGGAGAGAGAAGACTTGCTCATGTTCCTGGCTAACGGAGACTTTGGGTCTAGACTTACAAGGAAAGGTAGTCTGGGCTTATAGAATAAACTTGCAGAGAGCTGGTGGTACTACTGAGGGTGCCAGGACAATCATGTTGTCCACTATTTCCGTCACCGTCAGGGACACAATATTACAAGCAGCCCATAATAAACTAAACCTAGAGGCGGATGGGTCCAGGGTTCTGCTCTTCCCCGATCTGTCCTACTTCACACAGCAGAGAAGAAAAAGTATTAATGCTATCCGATGCCGTCTGAGAGCAATGAACATTCCAAATAACCTCCTCATGCCAGTCTGCCTGCATGTCACAGTAAGTCAGAGGGCACACATTTATACAGATCCTAAGGAGGCAGCAAACCTTGCTGATAAGCTTGAAACAGAGAGCCACAAGACGGGGAGATTCATCTTCAGAGTTTGAGCTGGGGGACACGTGAATAGCAGCTGTAAGCTATTACTAGCTCACCGATTCCATCTTATTTTATGAGAGAGGAATTTTATTAGTAGTCTTGGCCTTGGATGGACTTACTGCAGCTGTACACCGTTTTTCTCGCTGGGACCTTCTATTGGACAGTAATATAGGCTGTAGATTTATAAAGGTTGGAACTGTTCCTCTTTTTTTTTTTGTTTGTTTATTTAGTGGAATATTATGGGACTTGTATCCTACACCGCACAGCAGGAATATTTCCTCTCAGAGGATTGACATAAAGCTTAAGAACACTTAATTATAAGGCATTAGATGTGATGCTGGTTTTATCACGGGTAAACAGGGCTAGTTTATACTGGGATTTGTTAAATTTTATAGGGTTGGGAGGTTGGGTAACTGTACAGAGAGGATTACTGGAGTATATGCTTAGTGTATTTACTATAAAGGCAAGAAAGACAAATTTTTTTTCCTTTTATAGTTTAGAGATTTTCCACTTTGGTTGGCCCATTGGCACAGCGTCTGGATTTCCATTTGTGAGAGCGGCGACCCGGGTTCAGAAGCAGACTCAGGTCGCTGGAGGGCCAGCAGGGGGAGAAGGCTTCAGCATCCCAGGGATTGCTCGGCTTCTCTGGGGGAGGGAAGGGACTAAGACCTGAAGCTTGCCTGGCCCTGGGTGGAGGTCTGAGGTATAGCAAGTCCTGCAGGTAGTGGGGGGCCCGGGGGAGCTACATGGTGGACATCGGCGCCTAGCACCTTTTTTTTTTTTTTGCGCTACCCTCGTCTCTGCACCAGGATCCTCTCTTCTGGGAACCCTAGGTCGTGTATGCTCCCGTAGTCCCACCCCAGGTACCGGCAAGCCTGTCCCCATCCTGCCGCGGTTTACCCCCCCGGGCGGGGCGGAGAGGGGACCCCCATTCCCTCTCTTACTCCTGTTCGCGCTGGGCCCGCCAGCCCCTCTGCGGAGCCTTGTTATGGTGTTCTCGGTCGACCGGGTCCCCCACGGGAGCCTGGTGCAGGATTTTTCCGCTTTTCTTGTCTCCAGCCCTCAGGACATTCCGACGCTAGGGAAGCCTAGGGGTGGAGCACGCCGCGACGTGCTGATGCTCTGGCTCCTGGCAGACGTCCTCCCACCCTGCTGTGTGCAGTCTCGCTGCACCTCCACCTGTGGTCACCCAGGTGGCGGTATCGCAGCGGGACTTGCATCCCACCCCACTGTCGGGAGAAGAGCAACCAGTGGGCGCCAATCTTCCTCCCCAGCCAGCCTCCAGCTGCCCAAGTCCGTCTCTCGAACCCGGTCACATGCCATGAGCGGTAGCTCCTCATCAGCTAAAGCCGGTGGCTCATGCACCTAGCACCTTGACGCCAGAGGCATAACACCACAGAAAGGAACAGTGGAAAACACCGCCAGAGCAACGAGAAGACGGAACACCAGTACAGACTCTGATAGCTTCTGCCTGCCTGACCGACCAACAGGGGACCTGACGAAACCTAGAGATATCAGGGTGTAAGGGCCCCGCCCCGTACCCACCTGGGGGACATAACCACAGCTCCATGGGGGAACCTCCGGGGATTCAGGTAAGGCAGAGGAGGGGGGGCAATACCAGGTGTCTTCCAATGATGCGGAGCTCCGCCAAAAGAAAAAAAAAGAAATTTTCCACTTTAAACATTGGCAGCATCAGTCATTTGAGACAGAACTGTATATTGTAGTCAGCTGTATAAGTAGGTATTCCCCTATTTCTTGTACCATAGGTAGCAATGGCTAATCTGCATATCAGAATACGTATGATGTACTGCATTGCTCAGTGTGCATTTCTGTGCATTATGGCATAAAAATTCTGTAAATAAAAAGGTACAAAAAAAAAAGGCAATAAACTCAGAGAAAGGTCACTTAGTTGAATACCTCACTGCTAGGATCGAACAAAATCTACGGACTGACCACTGCATAGAAGAAATTAACAGCCTCCTCTCCACCCCCCTTGCTCAAGGATGTGAAGAGCAGGATGACCCCTAGCAAGTTACAGCCCTTGTTTTCAGTGGGGTCCTGCATCTAAGCTACTGTAAAGTTGGTAGGACTGAAGTGTGGGAGGTGTACTGTCCAATTATTCACCAGACTGATTTTTCACACATCCTTGAAGTATTTCTTGCTTTTATATCTCTTTTACAGTTCACTGAAAACATCAAAGCATCTTATTATTGCAGCAGCAATTCAAACACAATACAAATTAAAAATTTAACTCCATATTTAAGAAAACCGTTTATCCTTACTGTTCCAAGGGACTACCCTGAACCCATCATTGCCGCTTCATCATTTTCATGTGTATTTCAGGTGACAAAATGAAACTTGGGACAACTGGTGATCTGCAGTAACTCAGCACACATTTGCAGCTAGGTTTACTTAACCAGACAAGCCTCTTTCCATCAATTCTAAGGAAAATCAGGCACACCTTGGCTGTCTTAATTACCTGTAAAAGCCTGTGTTCAGAAAACATGATTTTATTTACACTGTCATGATTCATGTTTTCAATAGAGGTTGGGTGTGTGTGTGGGGGGGTTAATCTCCCCAAACTATCAAGTGGGGAAGGTAATCCCCGAAACTATCAAGCTAGTAGTGAAAGACAATATCAAAGCATATCATATTCATAACTATACAGAATCTTCTGCAGTGAATGCTGCAGACTCTTTATGGGACACCACACCTTTTCCCTACTCAAAAACCAGATGTCCCATATGGACAAAATGATGTGCCTCTTTGTACTAAGGTTGCTCAGAATCCGTTGAACAGAATCTGAGTCATTCGATTTTGGTGATACTGACTGATTACGGCCAGCAGCGCACTCCAACATTTTGGTACTACAATACCTTGCGCAGCCTGTGGTCACGCCCACTTCCGATGGCACAATTAGGCGGAATTGGAATGAACGTGGAAAATGTTAATGTTAAATGATCGCCCCCACAGTTCTATGTTTTGTAATGAAAGTGGCATCACAGCAAAAAATAAATGTATGCCATAAATGCTTTACATTTCACTGGAGCACCTGGGGGGTGTGGGAGCGGCGGAGCATCCCCACTTTAGTATTTATTTATTTATTTAGCTTTTGTTAACCAGGTAAGTACACTAGACAAGCAATTTGCCTATTTTCAGGTACGACCCGGGAGAGTACAGGAAATTACATACTTACACACTTGGGACAACATGGTACATAATAAAGAACAGGTCACACATCATGAGACTACAAGGTAAGATTACACATCCCACGACTAGGAACAGGTTACACGTCAAGAGACTACAGGTAAGATTACACATCTTGCATCAAGTTTGGGGCAGTACAGAAATACTACATTTTAATTACTTACTGTCATGGAAAATAACATAAAATTGCACATATAAATTTTAAGATTGATTAACGGTCGCAACATATGATCAGAGCTCTCGGAGGGTGGAGCGACATTAGTATATTGTTTAATGAATTGTTACAACAAAAAATAAGAATCCACTAGGTGGGAGGGCACAGCCCCCCAATGCAATAAAATAACTGAGAATTACCAAATGTCAAATGCCTTAAACTCCGTAGTTTTCATTAATTTTCTGTTCTCATTAACGTTTTGTGATGTGCATTTCTGGTTGGCCCTTTTATAGCCAAATATTCGAGTACAATGTAAGGTGTAACACGTTATTGATTTGTCACATAACTGCTTTCTGTTCAAGTACAGTGTCTACATCATTTTTTATTTCTATTTCTACTGCTTAAAGAATACTATAAAGAATTCAGAATAACTGTGTTGTCACAAGTTGACTTTTTTTTTTTTTTTTTTAAAACATCTAAATGTATTTGGAATCTCAGTATTTTACAGCATCTTGACTAAGTGCTCCACGCTCCCAAATACCGTGCGACCTCAAAGAAGCGCACTGAATGGCGTTCTGGTCATAATCAGTCAGTATCACCCTGATTTTGGGCCTTTTTTGTCTGAATTTTAGTACTCAAAGCCACTAATCCATATTCCCATAAAAATCCTATTTTGGATACGGAATCGGAATCCAATATTGCATCCAAATACCATTAGCTGTTTTAAACCCTCTCCCAACCAGTACAACTCCAAGGAGCCCATTAATGGGCCTGCTACTGCTGCTGGGCTAGCCTCCTGTCGGGGTCCCAGTGTATCATCTGCTCTGTGGGGTACGGATGAAATCCAAACTACCGGAACACAACTAGACAAAAATGGAAAAACTGAAAAGGTTGGACCAGGTGCAACTTGTGCAGTCTGGCTGTTCCGGCCCCAGTCATTCAGTTCAGCTTTTATGTCCATTTCGGCTGGCATGGAATTCATCTAGGGTGAGTTTATGGATGAAATCTGGACCACACACACCAAAAAGGTGGGCAGTCTCTTTTTTGGTATGTGTCATACCTGAGGGTGAGCTGCAAGGTTTTTTTGATGTGCTTGAAATCTGGACCACCAGACTGGGACAGACCAAAACACGAAAGGTCTAAGTCCAGCAGTCCGTATTTCACCCATACCCTCATCCTAGAGGAAATCCAGACCAGCCAGAACGAACTAATTAAAATGGTAAAAACTGGACCAACTGATTCAAAGCCAGCACGCAACTTGCACCCACTCCAGCCCTTTAAGTTTACATCATTTTGGTCCAGTGCAGTTTAGGCAGTCAGGATTTTACCAAGTCTCTGCTCTCTGTGGGCTGAGGCTGCAGATGGAGGAGGCACTGAGGGTCCAGCATCCTGATGATTAACATTTCTTCATGTTGTTTAATTTCCTTAAGTTTCCCCTAGTCCAGAAAAGCAAGTCAATCATCATGACCCCCATCCGTAGCAAGCCACCAAGCTCCCACCCCCAACCTGGTCTCTTGCCCCCTAGCTGTAACTCCCCCTGAAGCCAATGATCAACCATAAACTGGGTAACAAGAAAAGTCCCAAACTCCTGTTCTCAAGGTGGACCACAGGGGCAGATCCACTGCCTGTTACCCAGCACCCCGTTCTCCCTGAGTGACCTGGTAGAAGGCGGCTGATCTAAAGAAAGCCCTAGGTAGCCAGCATTACGCTTTACTCAAAAAAAGGTAGAGCAGAGCCTGCTACCCAAGGTTTTCTTTAGCATTTGGGCAGAGCATTTTTTGTTTTGAAAAAATTCTGGTTGGAAAAAGCAGGGCAAAGGGAGAGCTGTGTTAAAGATTGGTGTTATAACCAGCCACCCCACCTTCTTGGTACCTGGGGTTGGGCAGGTAACTTTTGGTACTTGGGTTTGGTCATGTAACTTTGGGTACTAACCAGTTCAACTTTTGCTACGTTTTGTAACTGGCAGACACCTTGTTTTTTCAGGACGGTCATTTAATTGAAGAAATTTCTGTTTGAGAAAAGGAAGGGAAGGGGTGATCTGAAACAAGGGAGAAATTTATTGATTGTTTTGAGGGACCCCTGTAAATATATAAGAATGAAAAGGGACAGGAGAGAAGGGGCTTGGACCAGGGGAAGAGAACCATAGGAAATGCACACAAAAGGGAAAAGCACTATTTTGCCAAATAAACACCACCACAGCAAATGCCAGTCAGGAGCTAGAATCCGCAGCACACTACCCCAGCTCTTCATGTCCTCTCCGGGACACTTCATCAGGAGGCCATGAAGCGTTGGGAGCCATAGAGGAGTGGGCTGGCAAGAGTTGGGACAGCAGCAGCAGATTCCCACTTGGAGGAGAATAGAAGATGGGTGTGACAGAGCATCAACAAGATATGGGGGAGGGGAAAGCAGTGCTCAAATGTAAGCTAGAAGATTATGTTGAAAAGCATTGTGACAAACTAAACTGGGGGGGAGAGGGGAAACTCTACCTGTAGGACACATGGCAGTGGGACAGCAGTGAACCGCCCCCCCCCCCCCCAAGAGGCATGAGGGTAGGAAATACAGGGTGTGTAGCAAGCGGGGAACAGGGGTTGGAAGATCTTGTGTACAAATGCCAGAAGTCTGGGTATGAAGATCCCAGATCTAGCAGTGACAATGGTTGAGGAGTGCCTTGACATTGTGTGGGTAACAGAAACATGGTGCCATCAAGAGCAAGGATGGGACATGGAGATACCAGGGTATACACTTTTCAGGAGAGACAAGGAGGAAAGGAAAAGTGGGGGCTGCTCTATGTAAAGGAGGGTATCAGGGCGTCAGAATTGCAGGGCAAGTAGGGGGAGGCCAAAGGACTATGGGTCACCTTGGCTGCGGGGAAGGGAGAGGTGGTGCATACTGAAGTGGTTTACAGGCCACCAGCACAAGAATCTGTGAATAGATGCATGGTTGATGAATTTGTGAGAATGGCAGCTAAAGGGGAGGTGGTGCTGATGGGAGACCTGAACCTACCAGATGTGGACTAGGACACCCTATTGGCTTCATCAGCCAGTAGCAGGGAAATATTGGAATTCCTGCCAATGGCCCTCCTGAGGCAACTGGGCAGGGAGCCAACCAGGAAGGAGCTATTCCTGATCTGGTCCTGACAAATGGGGATAAGGAAGGAGAAGTGTCAGTGGGTGAACACCTTGGTATGCGTGACCAACCACAACACAGTTTGGTTCAAAATAAGGAACACTGCAGAGATTCACCAGACTAAATTGAGGGTGCTTGATTTTAAGAGAGCAGATTTCAGGAGAATGGGAGAAGTAGTGGAGAGGGCTCTGGAGAAGGTGGAAGAGTTAACAGATGTGGAAGACGTGGGAGAAGGTAAAAGAAGCTATTGTGGAGGCCACGGACCTATGCGCCAAGAGATCAAGTAAAAAGAGGAGGAGGAGGACTAAACCCATGTGGTTTAATAAGGTTGTAGCAGGAAGGAAGAAGTGGTAGGCAGCAGAGCAGAAGAAGCCAAGGGAGGGGAGTGGAGGAGTCGATAAGAGTCCATTTCAGGTGGAGGAGACTCTGGGAGAACTAGGCTGCCTGAGGGTGGACAAGGCGATGGGACCAGAAGGGGTGCACCCGAGGGTGTTGAAGAAACTTGAAGATATAATGGCAGCACCTTTGACTGCACTCCAACAGATCCCTGGAGTCTGTAGTAGTACCGGAGGACTGGAGGCAGGCAAATGTGGCCCCTCTGCATAAGGGTGGGGAGAGGATTAATTACAGGCCAGTGAGCTTGACATCGGTGGTGGACAAGCTCATGGAGAAACGACTGAAAATCACGATCATCAATTACCTAGAGGTAAGCAGCCTGATGAACCAAAGACAACATGGCTTTACCAGGGGGAGATCCTGTCAAACAAACTTGATAAGAGTTTTTTGACGCAGTCACCAAGCGACTGGATCGGGGAGGGTAATAGATCTCACTTATCTGGATTTCAAAAAGGCATTGAATTCTGTGCCACACAGGAGACTGCTGTACAAGAAGTCATGCCTGGGTCTAGGGTAGAAGGTGGTTCGATGGTCAGGAAACTCGCAGGGGGACAGGAGACAGACGGTCATTATAAACAGGGTGGCATCTGGAAAGGACATGGTCACAAGTGGGGTCCCTCAGGGGTCGGTGTTAGCCCCACTACTGTTCAACCTATTTGTGAGGGGACATCGCAGAGGGCCTTGAAGGTGGTGTGAGTTTGTTTGCAGACGACATAAAACTCTGCAATAAGCTGGACACTCTGGAAGGGGTAGAAAAAACGCGGAGAGATCTGGGGAGGCTTGAGGCATGGTCAGGGTCCCTGGTGTTCTGCGGCAGAATTTTCTGATTTCTGCGGCAGGGCTCCTTGATTTCTACGGCAGCATTTTCTGATTTCTGTGGCATGATTTATTCATTTCTCTGGCAGAATGCAGTCCTGTCATTGGCTAAATATGATGTGATGTCATCGATGACATCATATACTGAGCATACAGGAGGGGCTTCAGGATAAACGAGGTGGGAAAGAAAGCCTGACACTACAGAAAAACAGTATATTTATATGAAAATTCACCAAAAACAATGAATTCTGCGGCACTATATATATTCTGCAGCATGATGCAAATTCTGCGGCAAATACCGCAACCGCAGAATTCCAGGGGCCTTGGGCATGGTCAAGGAAGTGTAAGCTTTCATTCAACACGGACAAGTGTAAGATCATGTTTCATGGATACAGGAACCAGAGGGTGGGGTACTGTATGGTGCCCCGCCCCCGGGAGATCTGGAAGTAACAGAACAGGAAAGGGACCTAGGCATAACTATATCAAGAGACCTGAAGGTGGAAAGGCACTGTGAGGAAGCAGTGGCTAGGGACAGCAAAATGTTGGGCTACATCGGAAGGGGGACTGTCAGTAGGAAGAGGGAGGTCATAGTACCCTTGTACACCCATCTAGTTAGACCGCATTTGGAGTATGGGGTCAAGTTTCTGGAGACCATACCTCAGAAAGGATGTGGGGAGGCTGGAGCTAGTTCAGAGGAGGGCAAAGAAGATGCTTATGGGGCTCAGCCAGCTGTCCTACAAGGAAAGCTTGGGAGAATTGAACATGTACTCCCTAGAACAGGGAAGAGAGAGAAGGAACATAACTGAGACCTTCATGTACCTTAAGGGTATAAACCGGGTGACAGTGGGAAGTATCTTCCAGCTGAAAGGGGATCCGAGGACTAGGGGGGACAGTTCAAGGGAAACATTAGGAAGTACCATTTCACAGAAAGGGTGGTGGATAAGTGGAATAGGCTCCCGGAGTTGATTGGAGAAGCAACAATAGAAGGCTTCAAAAGGGCATGGGAAAGACACAGGGGATTGTTGGAGGAGGGAGGGCATGTCCTAGCAGACAGCTAAACAAATGGGCAGACTAGGTGGGCCTGTATGTCCTTTTCTGCCGTCACATTTCTGCTTTTTTTTTTTTTTTCTGTATGATATATTTATCTACCCTGCAACCTCCCGTACCTCTCCTTCAGGCCAACTGCCACAAAGACGCTCAGCTCTCGCTCATCTCCACCGCCGATTCCGACAGCACACTGCGGCCACCTCAGGGTAACCAGACGTAACCCTTGTGTCGAATGGGACCTCCTCTTCTGAGAAGGAGCGGCCTGTCGGCCTACACATTGGCCGTGGGTGCTGCGGCCGGGTCGACTGTCGCAGAGCTCGAGGAGGCACTGGTCCAGACGGCTGTCATCCTGAAGAAGGAGATGCCGTTTTCTGTTTTTCCTCCGATTTCCCCTAGCTACACTGCATCTGAGCTTCCCCTGGTCTCCACCAGGGGTCGCTATAGAGACGCCAATCCCCAACCCACCCCAGGAGAAGAGAGCAGTCCTCCGGATGCTCAATCCTACTCCTTCCCCTGCCGACCTTCCGGCACCCGAGTCCGTTCCCGAACCCGGGTCACTGGAGTCGTGTGAGGTAAGGTGCCAGCGCCTCAACCCTCTGCGCCACAAGGCCGGCCTCTGTGTTTCTATGTTTAGGTCAACCACCTCCTACTTGGGTCACTCAGGGAGGACAGGGAAGGGGTGCTTGGCAATTATATTTGGCAACATGGGGGAGATGCCTGCAGCAGTGGATTGGACCCTGGGGTCCTCCTCAATAACAGGAGGGGTGACTTTTCACTTTGCCCAGAATGCTGATGATAATGGAATTGGGAGACAAGGGACTGCGGGACCAGGTTGGGGTGGGGCTTAGAGCTTGCTTGGAAGGGAGTTGTGAGGACATCTAATTTTTGGGGACATGGGGAAACAATGAAAATGTAAACAACCTGGAGAAATTAAGTCTGAACTACTAGGAAGCCAGACCCTCAATGCTGCCTTCATCTCCAAACCGAGCCCACACAGAACAGCAGACAACACATGGGGACCCCAGCAGCTGGCCAGCGTGTAGGGAAGCAAAAACGAGGACTAGGTTGAGGGCTTCTTGACTACTAGAATGAGGAGTCCAATGCAGAATCAGAACTCCCAATTCAGACCAATTCCAGCTCCGATAATACAGCTTAATCTGGTTCAAGGTCAGTTAGCATTCATCTGTATCCCCCTTCCCCAGGTCGTGCCTGAAAATAGGCAGGATTTGTCTAGTGCACTTACCCGGTCAACAAAAACTAAATAAATAATTATAGTGGAATCAGAAAGCAAAATTCTGACTATCCCACATATCCCCAAATGAATGGCATCTGCGGATTCCGAGCAACCCTACTTTGTACAAGGAGATCTTAAAAACTTTGCCGCTTTATCAACAGCAAACAAACTAATAAAGGAGATAGAATGTACAACAAGAATAATTTCCCATCAAGGGGATCTTTGTGTCATCTTAAAACACAAGAGAAATATCTGAGTGGTTTAGGAAGTCTACAAGATCTCTGTGGCAGCAAATTAGCCTTGCCTTCTTGTACTGCCTTTCTTATTATTGTTTATAGTGCAGGGTTGGTCATGTTTCAAAAAGGGTCTTACAGACAACGCAAATTTATCAAGACACTAACGCAAACAGCAAAGTGCGTCAGTAAAAATTACAGTGCGGGTCAAACATCCCCATGACCGTAATGGACATCAAGAAAGTTGTTGTACCATCAAGCTGCCATCAAACCTATGGTACATCATCATCCTGACATCAGAACAATGGTATAATGAAGCTGGGAAGTGATTTATTCCCTGGCGGGGAGGGGGGGGTGACCAGTCATACACCGCAACTAGAAACAGACAGAGGAAGAGCCTCCGACCAATGGGAGCGCTTATTTCCCAGTTCATGAGACCCTTTTATTCTGCAAAGAGTGTCTCACACAGTTGCCCTGGAAATGGTCAAGGTCAATGGTTTTAATTTTGTTAAGATTAAAAAAAAAAATATTTGCTGGTCCCACTCGACACATTTTGTAGGTCCCCAGGCAGCATCCTTATTTAGATGAGAGAGTGATTTTATTACGGTCTTAGGGTACCAGATCTGCAAACTGGATCCCACACCATAAGAATGCATGTCATGATGCGAGACCACTGCTACAACTGCAAAACAGCTGTTGGGAAACCAATCAAGATATAAAACAAATGGCCAAAGATTCACATGGTTGTGTTCCCATCAAATGAAGGCATCCCTGTGACATCATAAACCACAAGAGCAAACTTCAAGTGGTCTGTGATGTTACAAGGATCCACCGACGAGAAAACAACCTTGTCCACTGCTGGCCATTTATGCCGTTTTGTAGTGAGGGCAGGTCGCCTTGCACAAAACAAATATGCTTGTTTGCTGGGAACTCGCTGCAGTCAGTGAAAGTGATTGCTGGGACTACAAATCATGTCCAGATGCTGTTATCCATCTGCTATCAAACCAACAGTACATTAACATCCTCAGTGCCTCCCCAGGAAAAAAAAAAAAAAAGAATGGGGGCATTTATCAAAACAAAGGCATAATATGTACAATTACCTTCTTTGTTCCTTGACCCCCGCCGCACACCCCAAAAAAATGTCTTTCTCCAATTCCCTATGTCTTCTCTCCGCATATTTTTTTATAGCCCTAGGTAACCTTTACTTTGATGTTCCAAGGTTTTACGTAATTGATTAGCAGTTTTTTCCTTGGGACAATACTAACTGTACAGAAAGCATTTATATAGATTTTCTAGCAGTGTTATTGTTTATTAAACACAGTGAGCCAAGTGCTATGCATTTTCACAATGTTTTAAAACTTTTATGAGCAAAACGCCAATCAATTTTTACAGTTAAATAAAACCCTGTGTCCTACTCCGTGAAGTTCCTCAACTGTTGTAATAGTAAATGTATTGGGGACCAGAGCTCTGCTTTAAACATGGGGAGGGTGTTACAAGGATGGGGCACCCAAGGCTGCAGCTATGAATTTTGGGACCCAGGAAAAGTCACTTGAAATGGGCCCCCGTTTCCCAAACCAGCTAATGCCAGGGGTAATGCAAGCTCCTCAGGTGGGCCCCTCCTGAGCTTGGGGCCCCGGACAGTATCCCAACTTCTCCCCCAATTACCGCAGCCCTGGGGGCACCCCCATACATAGATGCTTTAGGGGAAACCTGATCCTGATGTCAAACCGATGGTACAATAAGACTTCGATGCCACTATAAATTTTATATAGTAGTAATATATATATATATTTTTTTTTTTAAAGCCTGAGCGTAAAACACCATTTAACTTACTTTTTTTTTTTTTATTTTCAGGTTCCCTTATTAACATGGGACTTTTATCATAGTATTCTGAGCTTCTATCTTCATAATACAATGTGCCCCACATTCTGTCCCCTTCCTCTCCACAGTGTCCCACATTAGTGTGACAAAAGATGGAGAGGTATGGACAGAGATGTGGATAGATCCCCTTTTAGTCCTCTTGGCTGTAAGGTTACCAGGTTAGGAGTGCCCCCTTCAGAACAAGGGTACTACAGCTGTGAGTCCCCCCCTCCCCAAAATGACTGTGGAAGGTGCAAAAAAAACTGTAGGGTGCCCCACTCCCTGATCGTGGACGGGTCAAAGAGCTGTGTGGTGTGCGCGCCCCCTCCTCCTCCCTCCCTCCAAAAAGTGTCACAAGGTTGTGCGATGCCCTCCTCCGTAATGGAAACATGATGGTGATGCTGCTGTCTCCTACCTGCTCGGCGCCCTCAATGCGCTGCCTCTTGCTGTCCCCCGCCAGTGACGGCTGCTGCTCGGGCTCAGAGTCCCGTTTGATGCCTCTCGGCAAGGCGGCTGCAGCCTGCTGTTGCTGTTCCGACTCCGAGTCCCGCTGTATCCCCAGGGAAGCGGGGAGCTGTGCCACCACTTCGGCCGACATTCAAAAAACAAAACCGACACCCGCGGGAAATGGCAAATATCACAGAACAGGGGGAAATGCTCCTCCCCTAGGAACAAAAAAGGACGCACTCAACCCGTCAATTAGCGACAAAAACAGTATCCGCACCGTTGAGGCGCCAAGAGGTTGCCAAACACAGCGAGATGCGCTATGCTAGAGAAAATGAGAGTGAGCAAAGGATGTCGGACGAAAGACTGTCAAACGAAGTGTACAACTACTGCGCCTGGTGCTCCTGCCGAGAGGAGGGAGTGAATATCTGCAGAGAGCAGTTGGGGGAGCGAAAGATACACCAGCGGCCGGGACTGCGGACTTGCTACTGCGTGGCTGGGCACTACCACCCTGGAACGGAACTTGGTTCTCCCACGTAACGGCCTCGACTCCAGCGACCGCCGCCACACAACACTATGCGGCACACGCAGCTCGTGCTCCTGCTAATAACGAGTCCAGTTGTTGTTGCGGCTCGTGCTGCGCTTTCCCCTGTAGCGATCCGAAGGCGATGGCGCTGCTGCACTCGAAACTAGGATCGTTTCCAAGCTGCCGGGCAATGGCTCGTAACGCGAACTACTGCTGAGTAGCACAGATATCAAGAGAAACAGGGACAAGCGACTCGGCAAAATCGACACTGACTACAACAAACAACTACTGGCGGAGCTGGAATAGGAGGGAGGGGCGGCGAGTGACATGACATCGGCGCTGATCGGGAATTGACGGAAAACGGGAGGGGGCGGGGCTGCTAGCGCCTTGACATCCGCACACTGGCCAGCCGCAGCAGCGAGCTTAGCGGCCTCTGGCGGAACGATACATGGGATGTCTAGGAAATGTGGTTTTAAGATTCGTAATTAAAGCATACCTCTCACCGTCTCTGATTATCAGGGATGTGCCCCATTTTAACCCTGAAAATTGCTCTGTCCCTCATGGAAACAGTTCTGCACCCACATAGAATGTGCTGTGACTTTAGACGTTAAAGCAGAGATTCATACTAATTTTAAAGCTACCAACTTTCCGAGGCCTAAAACTGGGACAGGGTCCATCCTGACCATGATGCCCCCCCCCCCACCAGGGTCGGACTGGCCCACCTGGATACCTGGAAATTTCCAGGTGGGCCCCCCTCACTTGGGTACCTGGTCACCTTCTGAACTCTGAAAACTTTTGTATTTATCATCTTTTTTCTAATTAAATGGGTTATCTGGGGCACTGTCGATAAATGTAACATGTAATCACAGAGCTAATGAATCAAATTGAAGTGGAATATTGATACGAGTGTCACCTTGGGCCCTCCTGTATTGATTTTCCAGGTGGGCCCTTGTATCCTCTTTCTAGGTGGGCCTTCTGTACCCCAGTCCGACCCTGCACTGTGTCATTTCCACAGGCACCACCGCAGATAACGCTGCGCACAATAAAATTTTGTTGCTTGCTCTGGCCATGCTGCCACGCAGTAAAACCAGTAACAAGCATCCAGATTAAAACAATGCATCATTCTGCTGCAGCAAGTTTCAAATCATGATGTACAGAAAGTGCTTTGATGCAAACTTGAGTTAAATTCTGTTCAGACGTTTGAGCTGCATGTATTGCTCCTCCTGACAGTCCCATCCCAACCTGCTTTACACTCACCTCATTTGCTGAGCAAATGTCACTTCAGTGACTCTGACCACCACAACAGATTGTTTTCACCCTTCCCTAGAGCTAATCAGGTTCGGGTACCTTAGTTCACCATTGCCGGTCTCTTCTGTCTAGAGTCTTTCTCCACTGCTGGCAGGGAGACATCCACATGTACTTGTTTGCAGTACTACCCAGTCTAACCTAACAGGAAGGAACATGCCTTACAATGTTCCTATTGACATGCTTGTGGTGCAGCATAGGTACAGAGGTTGAAGTTGCAAACTGTTGTCCAGCTTGAGCAATGCCACAATGATGCTGAAATAACTTCACTCACGGATTAGCAGTTAGCAAAAAAAAAGGGGACAAAACTGGGACAAGTAAGCAAAAAACAAGACAAAAGTGACATTTTGCAAAACTTGTGGGGACACTGGGACATGCTGCCTAAAATAGGGACTGTCTTGGGAAAATAGGGACTGTTGGTAGCTTTAACTATTTGTAAGATGCTTTCAAATGCACCCCCACCGGCCACTTGTTTAACTAGTAAGCACACCTCCCATACTTTTTCTATCTAGGGGAAAAGAGAGAGGTGGGGGTGCAAAGCGTAACACAATATTTACAAGACAGCAAATTGACAAATCCTAAACCCAGGTCCTAAGGAGAGAACTGTTGCCAAGGGCTATGCTAGGTTTGCACTTCTGGAGGGGTACCCAGGAATTCCACACAGGAAACATTAACTAGAAAGTCCATACCAGATTGTGATTCTAGAGTGTGGCGTTATTCCAAATAGTTGGTACACAAAGCAAAGATGGACCCAAGGGTTTGCACTTTGTGGCACAAGGCAAATGCAGAACACAACATCTGTAACAGACAGAAACTCGAACTTCCCATACAGCATAGGATTTGGAACTCTTTTCAGCGGCACTGCCTAAGCTGAAAACACGCATCTTCTAGTGGCAATAGCCACAACAGAGCACACAATTTCTTCTTGCAGTGGCACTGGCCACAACTTAGAACGTATTCCTATATGGCATAGGCTTTAACATCTAGAAATGTGACACTGGCCACGATGGAGCACACTGGTGCTCAAAACGAGCAGAACCCACACCAGGGGTAAACTTTCTCTTCAGGCATTAGCCAAATGACCTGAATAAACAGGCGCCTTTACAGAACCTGAAGTGCTGAACCGGTCAGTCCAGATGGGGGATTGCCCACCTCTTGTTTCCATGTCCATACCCAGCCATTCTTTTAGAGTTACATCTCAACAGTTAGCAAACAGTAGAACTATGCATCTTGGAATGTTCGGCACATTCAGCATTTGAAAACACTACATAGGAGTGTAAGGATAAAGTTCTGTACAACGTGCTAAGTCACACCGGGGACTCCACTATTTGTCAGCTAACTTTAGGAAAACATTTTTTGAGAACAGTCTCAAACAGAACTGGGTGCATAGGTCCCTTTGTCAGAATAACATCCCAAAGAAAACAAGGCAGGTACACTTCTCCTGGTAATGCCCAAAGTCAAATTTACTCATGGTTGTACACAAAAGGCAGCTTCAGTGTCCTAGATCAAGTCAGGGGATTGCCCATTGGATCCATTCTGCAGTCCTCTTCATATTAACAGGGATGAGGAAATCAGGAACCCCTGCTAGACAGTTTCCGCCACTTCTACAAGGCAGGCAAATGGTTCTCAGACTAGGGTGAGAAAAAGTAAGTTCTCTTCAAAGCCCACACTGCAGCTCTTCACTCCTCCAACTGCTCACACTGACAAACTACTACAGACCGCTGAAGAATAACGGAAAATTCTAAAACTCCCCACTCACAGCTAGCTATTGTGGCTTACAGTGTGCTGCTGTGAGAGTTCTAAATGACATCACCTCTGCTCTCAGCTGAGACCAAGTAAACAGAGAGGGAGCAGGTGAAAATCTGTTTAACTAGATGTTCACCAGCTGCCTTCCTTACCTAACACTGACACCGATGGGATTCTAGTAACCTCAGGGAACGGGGGTTACACAAATGTAAACATTCTACTAGTAAACACAGTGGTTCTCACAGTATTCTGAGCTTCTCTCTCCATGTTTGAGGATGTGTCCCTCATTATGAGTGAGAGCCATAGTCCCTCACTGTCTCTCATTTTGAGTGTCCTCATCCCTCATTTTAGTGCTACAAGGCTGAGAGGTATGATTAAAGGGGAACTGTTAACACCAAGGTCCCCACACTTATATGTGGGGCTGATGATCCCAATGTGCACTTTGTGTGTGCAAAAACACTTTAACTTATGTTTACTGTAGTATAGTAGATTGTATTGAACTCATTTTTCTTTGTCCTAGACTAACATCTTCTGTTACTACAAATCCCAGAATCCCCTAAAACTGACATCAGGGTAGTATCCAGCAGTGGGAGATTCAGTAGACTGCAGTGCATGTTTAAATGGGAACTGTCATCAATAGGGTTTTTCAATGTCTGAAAGACCATAAACAGCTAATTTGAGTGAGCCATTAGGCTCGTTCACATGGCCAGTTCTGGGCCATTTTTGATGGTGCACAGCAGTGAGATCATTGCTGCTGTGCACGTCTGAACGCCACCCTTTTGCTGTTTTCAGTTACCGTTTAGTTGTGACCGCAATCCATCTTTTCTTGGGATAATGTAGTGGTGCAGGTATTTTGCGCTGTTATGTGCAGATATCTGAACACCTGGCACCACTCACAACGATGCCAGCTGAATAGCCAGCCTGCAATTTCAGGAAGACAGTGGCAACACAGGAAGCAAGCCTTCAACAGTGAACAGCTGTATCGTATGAACGCTGGTCGGGGACGGCAGGGATCCTGATACCTGCCATATGAACAAGGCTATTGTGTTTATCTGTGAGTCTTTGCAATCCAGAGTTATTCGCATGTAAATCAGCTTGTAATTAAGGGCTGGGGGCAGCCATATATTTTAGGCTCCTGACAGGAAATGATGTCACCAAGGATCTTGACCCTCCATTGACTGTAGGTTAAATATGAAATTGTCTGTTTTAGTAAGTGTGTTTTAAGCTGTTATTACAACACTTTCGACATTTATAATATTTGTTTTGTATGTGCATTGAAACTAGTGAGTTATCACCTTTGCATTTCAAACTGTTAGTAAAAATAATCCACCTTTAGGGTTGCTTTAACCTCCAGGCTGTACTGCCAGCTGATCATTAAAAACTACACATCTCAAGGCTGGCTCTGTGGTGCCAACAGGTATTGGGGCCCCATATCAGGATTTCTGAACCCTGTCTGTTCATGTCAGTACAGACTTCTGGGGCTGCCACAGCACCAGCTTCTGTCTTATTCGGTTCCCTCTCTTACGGCCTTTTCTCTTACAATTTCGGTTGTAAACTCAGGTCTACAAGATGCAAATGTGACTACGTACCTATTGGCCTGGCATCATGGGACCAGCCTTGAAATGTGAAGTTTTTGATTATCAGCTGGCAGTACAGCCTAGAGGTTAAAACAAAGAGCTGTGAACAAGCTTCGGTCATCCAGCAGAATGAGTTTTGATGCCATCTTATTCTGCTTGTATATTGTGTGAGCAAGTCACTTAACCTCCCTGTTCTCCCCAAACACACCCAGGAACAAGCTGTAGTGGTGTGCCTTTCCTGAAAAAAGACAGTAAAAACAATCTGAGCATGTGTTATGATTCTGAAAATATTATGCTCTCTCTATCCAGATCTGACTTGAAAAGAAAAATAGGACACCATTACTTGTTTATTAAATTGCAAAAAACACATAGATGGACAACATAGTTTAAAACATGCATAACCTGAAATTTACTGAAAGAATATTTTACTTATTTTGATGAAGTTAAAAGTATAACAGTTTCTTACTGAAATACTTTGGATTGAATGGGATTTTCTACCGTAAAGGAAACAAATCAATCTGGTTGATCCTGTCGCCCATACCCTTCGAGTGTGTCTTACACTCCGCAGTTATGCCGACGGAAATGTCATTCCCGCTGTAATGTAAAAAAAAAAAAAACAAACAAAGGGAGAGACAGACTGTGTGTGTGTGTAGAGTGTGTGTGTGTGTGTGCGTGTATCGCTGACAGAAGTGTTGCACTAACTGAATTGTACTGAAAGGGAAAAAAATTGTCACCAGTAATTAAATAAAATAATATGTGGGTGGACGTAAAAACAGAATTTTGCACACACCCTCGGTATGGGATGTTTTTATAAACCACTCGGACTTTGCCATTGGTGTTAATGTAGCATCCCACACCTCAGGTGTGTGTAAAATTTTGGGTGCACGCACACACACACATACATATATTATTCTATATTTTAACAGTGCAGTTCAGATTATGCTTTTTTTTAAATAATGTTGTCCATCCACGTGTTTTTGCAATTAATAAACAATTAATGGTGTCCTGTTTTTTTTCTTTTCACCTCAAATCTGGATAGAAAGAGCATAATACTTTCAGAATGATTACACATTGTTTAATTGTTTAATTAGTATTTCGGAAAGACCTTTGAGCGTGACCTCTTTTACAAAGGTTCCACGTCAGGGTGGACAATAAGACAATACACATATTCAGTGGTTCAAGGGGCCTAATCATTGGGCATTAAAGAGCGATTACATGACAATTAGACAAATAGGAGAAAAAAACTGAGCAGTTGTAATTGAATAGTAAACTATTTCTAATTGGTTGCCCTAGGTAGCACACCCCTTGAAACCTCCAAATCCGTTGATAGACTATAACAGAGTAACTGCATAGGGTTTAACACTATCCCAGATGGCGAGAGGCTGGATGACAGGGAAACAAGGAGGATTGGGTTTGAAACCAACCACAGAGAGCTAGAGGTGGGGGATAGTGAAATGGGGGCTGTGATTGGGGAGAAGCTCCAGAGGCTTTGTCGAGCATGGTGTGTGTGTGTGTGGGGGTTGGGAGGGCAGTACCAAGTGTGTTTAAAGAGGACTGATAGCTTACTTAAGCCCTAGGCTAGGTTGGAATGGAGGCAGGGTTTTCTAGGTAGCCCTGTTGGGTGTTACCTTGGGGGTAGGCCTGTCTATCAATTGGGGCCTGAGAAGCAGGTGCATTTTGAGTTAGACATTAGGTGCTGTTTGAGGCCTACTTTGAATTGAGACGGGCTGTTGTTTGTTTGTAATTTCATCAGGAGTTCATTTATCCAGAGGGGGGGCCCGAAAGGAGAAAGCACGCTGCCCTAGTGAGGTTCGACGGAATGGTATGGACAGTGCTCCATTCTTCCTCCATCTGGTGATGTGTGTTGAGAGAGAAGCCTCGAGCAGGTTTCCTATACAGGGTGGGGTTTTTGCGAGGAGTGCCTTCTTTCCCAGGAGGCAAGTTTGATATTTGATCCTGTCTTTTAGGTTAAGCCAGTTTGTACGCTCGTACAGGGTGCAAGTGTAAGGCCCCGACCCCTGCCTTTTTGCAAATGACAGGTGGTATGCTGTTGAAGCTGACAGCAGTACCTGGTGGGGACTGGGTTCAGGGAGGACTAGGTTACTTGGCACAAGGGGCCTAGGTTTGGCTACTCTGCACAGGGGCACCCAATTAAATCCAAACACAGGAAGCAATAACTGCAATGTACAATACCAGGAATTGGACTCTAAAGTGCGGCTTTTATTCACATCCAAACTGAACAAACAAAGCATAGACGGACCCCCACAGGGCTACATTCCTGGTAATGCAGATAAGAGTAACAGAGAACTTCTTCAACATTTCAGCCCTCAGGCTCTGAACCCACCAGGCACACAGCCTGGACTTGCACGCAGCTTTGGGTACACAGCCCGACTTGTACACTGTTTGGGTTTTCCACGGCCCGGCTCCCCTGCTGGCCTCTCGATCCCGGTCCATATGGCAGTGAACCAAATTTTCGGTTGGTGGCTCCTCAAACTACCTTACAGCCTTCGACTCTTTAAGGGAAATTTTCTTTCAATTCCACATCTGGGTACTTCCTTCATCACTGGCCAAGTGCATGAGGCAAAGTAGAAATACACAGAGCAAATCCGTAGAGGTGGACCTGGTTACTAAAGGTGGGGGGTTCTCCCACCTCCAGCTCCCACAATCCATACCCGGCCATTTCTCTGGACATTAAACAACTCTTTTTGAAAGCTTGGCAATGTAGATTAAATGGTAGACGTATAGCACATCTCCTCTACGTGTCTTGACTTTCCCCTTGTGCTGGACTTGAACATACTTTTACTTTGGCTAAGCCTATTCCTCTAGGCCTCCCACTAATTCAGCAGTCCAATCCCCACTTTAACACAGTTCAGGTGAAACATAGGCCCTTTGACAAGAGCAGAACTCACCCTTTGGTTGCAGGTGCCCCACAGGCGAATCTTGACAGCTTCTGGTACCCAACACACTTGGAAAAAAATAAGGCAGCTTCTTCTCTAGCAGCAGCCAGGGGTTTGCCCCTGGAATAGCAGGCAAACCTTCCACCCCCATCCCCTCAAGGATGGGGCACAGAGACCAGTATCAGCAGTCTCAACCACTTCAAGAACAGCTTACTGTGTTCCTCTTTAGGCAGAAACACACACCTTTCCCTAAAAGTAGCTCTATATCAGAGCTTAGGCTCCAAGAGCCTGTGCACAGACTGCTGTGCTCCTCTCTTCTTCACTGCTCACACACAACTCTGCTCTCCACTGTTCAAAAACTCCCAACATTCTAATCTAACTCCCTTCTGCAGATTCCAGTGTGGCTCATGCAGCTGCGATAGTTCTATGGTGATGCCATCCCTCAGTCTCAGCTGAGACTGGGAACAGAGTGAGACAGTGTGAAATCCATTTAAGTGGAGTTTCACAAGCTGCCTTCCCTACCTACCACTAGGTCTTACTGGGATTCTAGTAACCCCGGGTGACAGGGGGGTTACACAAGTATGAGTGTAGTGATCTGCATACAGGGTGAGGCAGCATGCCTTATTGAGTGCAATTTGGACCCTTTTGAGCACTGTATCAGTAGCAGCTCCATAAACCACCAGCCTGTAGTCTATCGTGGAGAGTATGGAGCTGGAGACTGAGATTTAGAGTGCTTCCGGGGTGAGGGATTTCTTATGCCTATAGAGGACTCCGATCTTTGCGTTTACCACTTTGACAAGGGAGTCTACGTGGTGTGTATAAGTGAGAGAGTCATCAATGGTGACTCCAAGGTATTTGAACAAGTGCACCTGCTCAATCTGCTCACCAGCCTTGGTGGTGATTACGAGGGGAGCATGCTTGTGTTTGTTGTAGGGGCTGGATTGTAGCATGGCCTTGGTTTTCTTGTAATTTAGTAGCAGCTTTTGCCTACTGAACCAGTCCCTGAATTTATTGAAAGAGTTCTGTAGTTCTGTTTGTAGGGCAACCTGAGAGGTGCTGCTGCTCAGCAGCACGGCATCTTCCGCATACAGAATAAGTTTGGTGTCACAGGCTATGAGTAAGTCATTTACAAAGAGGCTGAAAAGCAGGGGCCCTAGAACTGATCATTGAGGGACTCCTAGGAGTACATCTCTGGAGCTGGACAACGTCTGCCCGATTTTGACTCGCTGGCTCCTGTGTGTTAGCTAGTCATTGAACCAATTCATGGCGTTTGGTGCCACACCCAATCTTTGGAGCTGGGATACTAGTAGAAGGTGGTTGACGGTGTCGAAGGCTTTGGTGAGGTCAATGAAGATGGACCCCACCAATTTGCCTTCATCCAGCGCCTTGTGCGCATAGTCAGTGTATTCCAGCAGTGCCGCGGTGGTACTGCGTTTTTGCCTGAAGCCATGTTGGTTTGGGCAGAGCAAATTGTACTTATTGAGGTATTCTGTGAGTTGACTTGCCGTGATTTTTTCCAAAGCTTTGGATAGATGGGAGAGGATAGATATTGGCCTGTAGTTTGACACCAGCGCCTTGTCACCATTCTTATGCACTGAAGTTACCAGGGCTTGCTTCCATACCTCTGGAAATTGAGCTAGGGCCAAGAATTTATTAAATAGCATTGTTATGGGCATGATAAGATCATCAAGGGTGAGAGATAGTAACTTAATGTCTAACCCGTCACTCCCCAATCTGGTTTTGCCTAGGACTTTCCTGACCATCATTAGGGCCTCCTTCACCGTCACCTTCTTAAAGTAGAAGGCTGGGTGGTTAGTTATGAGCAGGTTGGTGCAACCTTGCTCCTCCACAGGTAGAAGGTAGTCTGGAGGCAGCACTGAGGACAGGTCTGTAAAGGCCTGGTTAAAGGCATCAGCAATGGCTAGCGGATCTGAGGAGAATGAGTTATTAATGTTGAGCATCTTAGGGTGCTGCTTTTGATCTCTACCAAGGATGTTCTTGATGTTGTCCCAAAACCTCTTTCCATCTCCCCATGCGTTGTTAAGCTGGGTCTTATGGAAATTGGCTTTTGCGAGCCTGATAAGTTTGGTGCACCGATTTCTAGCCGTTTTGTAGCACTGTAGATCATCCTTGCTGCCTGAGTTTAAGGCTTTTTCCCAAAGGCAGTCTCTCTCCTTTAGGAGGGAGATGAGCTTGCCAGCAATCCAACCATTAACCTCCCCCCGAATTTTTCATTTTGTGCGTGGTGCATAGATATCGCAGATGGAATTGAAGCCATCATTGAAAAAACCAAGGACCTGGTCCAGCATAGGTGCCTTGTTG
The DNA here is from genome assembly GCA_016271365.2 of Neoceratodus forsteri. Taxonomy (NCBI): domain Eukaryota; kingdom Metazoa; phylum Chordata; order Ceratodontiformes; family Ceratodontidae; genus Neoceratodus; species Neoceratodus forsteri. The sequence goes on from CM057450.1 coordinate 120,098,909, forward strand.
ATGGGGGACCAGTTGTAGGCAGACAGGGCCAATTTGAAGGATCCAAGTTTGCCTTTCCGCAGAACCCTGCTGTCGATGAGGCGGGGTGAGCTTTTGGCAAGTTTAGTGATCCATATAAAGGAGATTGGGGAGTGGTCACTTAGCATGTCCGGGAGAACCCTGAGTTCGGAGAATTGAGTCAGTGAACTAGCTAAGACCCAGTCAATGAGAGTGCTGGTACCAGCCTTGTAGTTCTGCCTGGTGGGGTGAGTTACGAGTTACGTGAGATTGTGAGAGGTGATTAGGTCTCTGGAGGGTGTTGCCTCCTTACATAACTAGGTAATATTAAAGGCACTGGTCAAGATGAGTTCTGAGCCCTTTCTGAGTGTGCTAAATTCTTCCATAACAAGAGGAAGGCCTTCCTTGGCTTTCTTGGGGGGCAGGTAGGTTGTGGCGATGGTAAGGGTTTTGTCTTTTAGGCAGACTTGTATTTTTACCACTAGTAGCTCATAATTCTCCACAACTTTGGAGATGGGGAGGACACATACTCAGATTGTTTTTATTGTCTTTGTCCAAGAAATGTACACAGCTACGGCTTGTTTTTGGGTGTGTTTTGGGAGCACAGGGAGGTTAAGTGACTTACTCTGGTCACACAATATACAAGTAGAGCATGTTGGAATCAACCCCTATTCTGCTGGATGAATGAAGCTTGTTCATAGCTCTTTGCTTTAACCTCTAGGTTGTAATGCCAGCTGTTAAATCAAAAACTACACATTTCAAGATTGGCCCCATGATGCCAGGCCAGTAGGTACATAGCCACATTTGCGTCTTATAAACCTGAGTTCACACCTGAAATTGTAAGAGAAAAAGCTGTAAGAGAGAGAGAGAGAGAACGGAATAAGACAGAAGTTGGTGCTGTGGCAGCCCTAGCAATCTGCACTGTCATGAACACAGCCAGGTTTTAGAAATCCTGATACAGTATGGGGCCCCAATACCTGTTGGAACCACAGAGCCAGCCTTGAGATGTGTAGTTTTCAATGCTAATTTGGCAATATAGCCTAGAGGTTAAATCAGTCCTAAAGATGAATTATTTTTACTAACAGTTTGAAATGTAAGGGTGATAAGTCACTAGTTTCAATATACATACAAACAGTTATTACAACACTTTCTATATTTATAATAACACCAACACACTTAATAAAACAGACAATTTCCTGTTTAACATACAGTCAATGGAGGGCCAAGATTCTCAGTGACATCACTTGCTGTCAGGAGCCTAAAACATATGGCTGCCCCCAGCCCTTAATTGCAGACTGATTTACATATGAATAACTCTGGACTGCAAAGACTCACAGATAAACACAATGGCTCACTCAAATTAGCTTTTCATGGTCTTTCAGACATTAAGAAACCCAGTTGATGACAGTTCCCCTTTAAGCAGTAAGGCATGACCGAGTGTGGGTTATTTAAGCAATAATGCACAACAGGGTGTGTGTCATGCTGGGATAACGTCATGCCTGGGGTGGTTGGGCACGAGGCCGAGTGCATCCAATGCCACAGAAGTGACATTATCCCAGCATGACACACACCCTGGAGTGCATTACTGCTATTATGCAATGGCTCCTTTATGTAGGAGAAATAAAATGATAAGAAAAATGTTCAAATGTGTTTTTTTATTTAAATATCATAAGTGGATATATGCATATTGAAACAAGAGTCCATGCCGGCCCGGTGATGCAGAGGACTGAAACGATGGGCACCTTACCTTTCGTCACGCTGGTGACCTATGTTTTTGGGAACAGAACAAGCACGGGGTACCTGGGGTCAGCCAAGAGGGGAGGGCCAGGAGGGGATAGAGTGGCCGCCAGGCTGCTCTCATCTCCCGGACCGGAGAGGTTGGCTGTCACAGCCTTAGGCCACCACCATATAGAGGCGTGATGGTGTTGCAGGCAGTAGGGGCAGGCACTAGGCCAGGGGTGTGTGGAGTGGAGTCGGCCAGGCCAAGGCATACATGCACGCTTCCACGCACACGTCCAATTTTGTCTGGGGCTCTGGGGTCTAATAAAGGGAGAACAGGCGAAAAGCAGGTATTGCTGCTGGATGATTCCCCTAGACTGGCTCCAATGGTTCTGCTGAGGTTAAAGGGAGGGAGGCCTTGAAAGACCACGGAGACCGGTACGGATGGCTGACACAAGCCGCCAGCCAGTTCGCCAGATAAACATCTATATGAAGGGGACTTGTCTGTCAGAGTAAGGACACTTCTCCGCATTGTGCCCGCCCCCGTTTAGCATTTTGTTGGTAATCCATGGAATCCATTCGCTAGTGTTGCACTAAATCCTCATATTAGCTGAGGACAACATGATGGACGACTATGTGGTCCCAGTAAACAGAAAATCGCAGCATGCTGGCTCTAAAAATGTGAAAAAAACAGCCCCCGGCCTCCCAGGCCTGTGCAGTGGGGCCTATCTCCATCTTAGCCACCGAAATGTCTACGATAGCCCAGGAGCTAAAAGACCAGCTGATGGAGGCTCTCACCCCCAAGCTAGAAAGCCTGGAAGACAGGATTGACCAGCGCCTAAATAAACTGGACATGCAAGTGTTGCAGCATCAGGAGTGGCTCAAGGAGGCGGAGGGCTGCATCTCGTCTATGGAAGATGCATTGGCCCCCCCCAAGCATGTTGTTGCACTGGAGAAGGAGATTCTGGACCTCAGGGAGGCCCTGGATTACCAGGAAAATGATCATCAAAGGTCTAATCTACGTATCCGGGGTCTCTCTGAAGGGAAAGAGGGACCTAACATTCTTGAGTTCTGCACAGTTAAATTACCTGTTCTGCTGGGCCTCTCTCTGAAGGGGAGCTACCACAAGATTAAGTAGGCATACCAGGCAGTTCAACCCAGACCACCAGAGGGCTAGCCACTACGCCAAATCATCATAAGATACCATAATTTCAGGACTGACAGGTGGTGTGGTCGGCCTACAGAAATGTAATGGAGCTACAATATGAAAGGTCCTGCTTACAAATCAGCCAGGACCATTCACCATGTATTGGGAAGAAGAGGAGAGCATTCAACAAGATGAATGCAGAGTGTCAACAGCTCAAGATTGAGTGGTTTATGCTGTTCCTGGCCACGCTACGAATTTGGCATGGGGGAGCCTCCTATAGCTTCTGGGAGGCTGATAAGGCAACAACCTTTATCAGTGAGCTGAGGAAGAAAATTGGCTGAAGCTGCACCTGGGGCATGTGCTATGCACTATTCATTTGGGGTACCATTTTCTCTTCCATGGATGTCTGACCGACTAGTGACTGGAGGAAAGGGGGAATCCAGGCTTCTTGATCCTCTACTGAACTCACGCGGCCCTCTTGACGGTGTAACTTGCCTTGTGACCCCGCTGACTATCCTCTTCTTGAGCCCCCCCTCTCCCCATGAGATGCACCCATGAAGTCAATGCTGGTTTTTAGGACACTGGGTATTGTGTTGCAGTACTGAGGCAGTCTGTGGCAGATTGGATGTTACAACTCAAGACTTCTGGCAACAGCAGGGACTCTTGGGACTGAGACCTGAAGCGAAGAAGAGCTCCCAATGTACTCTCCATCCTGCATCGGTCTTAAGAGACAGTACAAGGTCTACACCAGCTGAAGGACTGGGGATCATAAAGCTACATGTGAGAGGGGCCTTGTGCATTGAATTTGAGTCACATGGCCTTCCTCACACGCAACAAGGTATGGTTCTTCTGGGGCCAATATGGTGGGATATTTGGGAGCCGACTCCTCTCGGGGACTGGGGGAGGAGTGACGGGGTTAAAAGGACTTGAAACATTGCATAAATCCAAGGGGGGGTGCTGCTTGGGTATGTGAATGGTGAGAGGATGACTGCAATATGACAAGGGGGGATTAAGAACAAGTGTGGCATTACAAAACGGGCAATCTCCTCTCTTGTACCTTTCTCCCATATGCTCACTTTATCAGTTAGGTCGACCCAAGGGAGAGTATGAAGTTTTAGCAAGTGGTCAGTAGAAATAAATGTTACACAGTATGCTGGCCGTGGGGGTTGGAAAAATGCAATAAGAAACAGTGCACAATTTTTTTAAGGGTAGTACATACTAATTCTAATAGAGAATGTTGTATGGTACTGGGGAAATTGAGGGGTGGAGGAGGGGGAAATGTAAATAGTTTTACATGAGTTTTGTTCATGTTAAGTGTTTTGAATGTTTGCTTGTTTACATTTACAGGATCCAATGTACTAGATAGGGCAGCATGTGCTATTATGAGGTCTCTGAATAGTGAAAAGACTGGGCATCCTCAGCGGGGAGTACCAGTAAAGGGAGTGCCCACAAAGAGAAATGGCTGGTAAAGAAAGAATCAATATTACATCCTGGAAATTGAGCGGTTTCTCCTCCCCAGTTGAAAGAGCATGTGTTTTAACAGCTTTGCAGAGGTCGCAAGCCCATGTGGCTCTACTCCAAGAGACACATCTGACTCCCTCCGAGCATCAGAAATTGATTTGGACTTGGGTGGGGATGTGCTACGGATCCTCTTACTCATCTCATAAGCAGGGGGTGGTTGTCTTGCTACATAAATACCTGCCCTTTAAACCGTCTAGGGTTGTAAATGATATTAAGGGGGGGGTATCTTTTTGTAGAGGAGACGTTGCATGACACACCTGTAACTTTTGGGAGTGTTTATGCACCGGTTGTTTTTGACCCAGCCTTCTACCAGTCCATATTGGACTTGCTAGTCAAAGAGCAGTTTAGTGGTCTGATGATGGGTGGGGATTTCAATCGTACACCGGATCCATCTCTGGATCACTCAGAGGGCAAGGGTAGAAGAGGGCAAGGGTAGAGGAGGGCAATGTATGAGGATGTGGCCAGAGGGTGTGCTTGACCTTAACTTCCTGGATGCCTGGAGATCGGCCAGCCCCGTGGCCAGAGCATATACTTTCTTTTCCAACCCTCACAAGACATGGTCCAGACTGGACCATATCTACATAGATGGCAGCTGGTACTCAAACCATTAAACGTGGTCCTAGTCATGTATCGGACCATGCAATGGTTGTGGCCACATTAGGACTGGATACAGGGCAGGCAAGAAGCACACCTTGGTGCTTCCCTACATACTGTACTTATTAGGTTCCCAGGAATTCAGGACATACCTTAAGGACCAGCTGACACTATATACTCACCTTAACAAAGACACTGTCCCATCTAGCCAGGTGTTCTGGGATGAGGGAAAGGCCTTCCTGTGGGGGCCCATTATCAGCTATGTGGCTAGATACAAAAAGGAAAAGCTAAAACAACAGGAAAAGCTCCAACTGAGGATTAGGAAGTTAAAGCTTAGAGCTGCTCAAGGTAAGGGTGGAGAGGTTCTGTGCTTGCTGGCAGTGACTAGAGAAGCCCTCAACAATACACTGATGGAGGAGGCTCGCAGGCAGTTCTTCTTTATCAAACACAAGTTTTATGAATGGGGTGACAAGCCAGGGCCCTTATTGGTGAACCTGATAAAAGGCAGAAGAAGAGCAGCGCAAATACTTGAGGTGAGGGACAGCAAGGGGTCCCTGCTCAAGGACCCCAAAGCTATAAGGGATAGGTTCAGCCAGTTCTACCAGGCTGTATATCAGTCAGAATGTGGGGGCACCCTAGAAAAGGTGAAAGAGTTCCTGGATAGTGTAAAAATTCCCAGGCTCTCCTCCTCTCAGAGGACAGCTTTGGGCAAAGAGATCTCCAGGGCAGAGATTAGGACAGCAAGCCAGCATATAAAGGCTGGCAAGGTGAGTGGATCCGATGGCTTACCCGCAGAGTTCTATAAGGTGGCAGGAGATGGGGTGGTGAACCATCTATGGGAGATCTTCTGAGAGGTCAGGGAAGGGGACCCGTTGACGGACACCGTGGGGGAAGCAGCCATTGTCCGGGACTACGCCTCATACCATCCAATTTCACTGCTTAACTGTGATGCCAAGATGTACGCTAAAATTTTGGCATCCCGGGGCTGTGAAGACATTCCTATCACAACATTAGGAAAGCTTCAATGTGGTGTGCTGCTCTTCTCGGCACCCTGAATTATCAGCAGTGCTGTCTCTCGACGCCGAGAAGGCATTTGATCGGATTGAATAGGGGTACCTTTTTGAGGTTCTTGGTAGATTTGGGTTGAGGAGGAATTCTTGGAGTTGGTCAGAGCTCTGTATGCCTCCCCCCAGGCTTCGGTGTTGATAAATGGCTCACCATCTGAGCATTTCCCACTCTTCAGCGGTGTCCCCTATCCCCACTTCTCTTTGCTCTAGCAATCGAGCCGCTGCTGATAGCCATTAGGCACAGTCCTAACATAGAAGGAGTCAGGGGGAATAGTGGGAAGCAGCATACGTTGTCCTTCTACGCGGATGACATGTTATTATACCTGAGAGACCCTGGGCTCTCTATCCCACCTCTCCTATCCCTTATGATATGATTTGCTGGCTTTTCAGGATACAAGATAACTCTAGATAAATCGGAGATCATGTACCTGGGCCTGCCTGGGTACTGCCTCTCTGAGGGTGAAATGGGGTTTATCAGTGGTAGATACTGCCTTTAATTACCTAGGGATATACATAGGTAAATACATTACTGACCTATACCGCCTAAATTACACCCGTATGGTCAAGAGCCTGATTGAAGAACTTAGGAGGTGGCAGACCCTTCCCCTCTCTTGGCTGGGCCGGATAAGCTTAATAAAAATGAATGTTCTCCCACAGGTCCTTTATCTGTTGCAGATGCTCCCTATAGGACTATTTCAGCAGGACATTAGAAGGCTGGAGAGGGCCTTTGTGGGGGTTCCTATGGCAGGGTAAGAGGGCCAGGACTAGCCTGGGAAGATTAAAAGCAACTACACGAAGGGGGGATTACATTTCCGTGACTTAAAGAACTATTTTTTGGCAGCACAAACATGATACATAAAGGATTGGATAGCTAATCCACCCAAGGCAGGTTGGATAGATCTAGAGGAGATGGGAGCCCATGGAAGGTCATCATCATCGTACCTAGCCAGGAGAGGACACAGGGCCTATACTTCCCTCACCCACCCCAACCCGCTGGTGACACATGTACTAAACAGCTGGCTACAACTCAAAAAGATACTAAGAGTGGAGGAGGAGGAGACACTTTTGCTGCCCATAGCCAAAAAAAACCTTTTTAGACCCAACTTGGTTGACCCCGCCTTTGAGGAATGGGAGAGAAGAGGAATACAATGCCTGGGGGACCTGCATAGGGGAAAGAATTTATGTTCCTTTCAGAACCTCAGGGAGAACCTGGGAATCCCGAGCAATCACTTGTTCAGGTTCTTTCAGGCGTGAGATTACAGTAGATCACTGGAGAGACGGGGGAGAGGGATTTGCCCCTGGAACAAGTCAAATCTCTGATATGCAGACCTAGGAAGGACCCCAGGGGGATTACTTAGGTTGCCACCCACCTTATCCAAGCCAATATGCAGGACATGACCCTTAACATGCTCAGACTGTGGGAGAGGGACTTAGGAGTCTAGATCTCAGAACAGAATTGGATTATCGTTCTAGAATCTCATATGGGATTGCTCTCCTGCAATAGATATAAGGAAACAGCTTATAAATTTATTCACAGGCTATATTGCCTGTTGGTGGTCACACATCGCTTTGGACCAGAGATACCGGAAACCTGTGGCAGGTGTGGAAATGATTGGGGCACATACTTCCACTGTTTCTAGGCCTGCCCGGGGTTGCTGGACTTTTGGGAGGGGTGAGGCATGAATTGAGTACCTTACTGGGCTCTGAGGTCCCGGCTTCCCCATTGGGACTTCTCTTTGGGCTAGTGGAATCCGAGGATGGAGGTTGGTCCCTACAGAAGAGGTGGATTAGGGTGCTTCTCTTGCTGGCTAGGCAGGGTGTCCTGAATAACTGGGTCTCAGGGGAGACCTTCACAGTAACACAATGGCGTACCCTAACACTGAAAGCTTTAGCCCTGGAGAGACGCTTGTACCAGGTAAAGGGGAGACTGGACAGTTTCACAAACCTCTGGGGAGCCAAACTGAGCACTTAGAGCATGGACGCAGTGCTGGTGGTGCATTCAGGTGTTTAATACACACCCACTGAGGAATATATAATACAATATGCCGGTTGGGTCTGTGTAAAAGAATCTTGGTGGTACTGGATTAGCACCTACTCATCTAGAGGGATGGGCGCCTCTGCTTCAAGGGGCTTCCTCATGAGGAAGGATGTAAATTGCATGATGAGGAGAGAACTTCACCAGGGATGAACTTGAAGCGGGGTTAATTTTCACATAACATAGTGAACGGCCAGCTTTATTATGTGTGGAGCAGACCGAAGATTATGAATTCCTATCTTATCTAAATGAATATATTTATGTGAGTTGCCTAGATTATGAATGATAATTGTATGGACCCTTGTATATAGTTGGATGAATTATGTATAAATATATGTTTATCATTTGAAAATTTAATAAAAAGAGTTAAACAAAAAAAAAACATCTATATGAAAAAAAAAAGTCCACAATATGTCATTTCTCCAGTAGGTGGTGGTGCTGTATGGTGTCTGTGTAGTGAGATGATCTGGGATGGTGGTGTGCTTTAGTAGTCCAATTATAGTAAATGGCGACTACAGCAAAAGTGTTGTGATGACCCAGGTAAGTTGCACACTATTTAGCAACACCAGTGTTGCTCCCAGCAGCTGGAATGTCAGGAAGACTCTTCAGGTTTTGTATAGGGGAATGGTATCACCTGACAAAGAGAGGCAGGAGTCAAGAATGAGGTTCAGATGCTACACCGTATTTATTAATCACAAGGGAGGAAGGAAGACACGGTCACAAGGGCATGCAGAAAACTTGGCGCTCTAAGATTCCTAAAAGAGGAAGACTCTAAAACTGTAAATTCTGGTACTGTAACTCTAAAGCTATATGAGCCTCTAAAAAAAAAACTGTAAAGGTACTCTTGATACTGTACAGGTAATTCTACCCTGACCCTGAGGTGCACCTGTACCCACTTGGGACTACCCCTGGAGTACTCTAGACACAGGAACAATTACAGTAAGCTACAGCAAGACTCTAAAATGGTACAATTTGCAATCTGGGCACGGCTTTCAAAGTCTCTGTCCATGTGATGGTCGACTGGTGCAAACAGAAAGGGGAAACAAAGCAGAATCCTGAAAGGGGAACAAGTAGGCTCGCTGGCCAGTGTGGCTAATAAACCTTCTATGGGACTATAGGGCTGTGGAGAGGTTTTTTGAACAGGCCATGGATCCGTCGGCTACACTCCCTCTCCTGGGTTGTTGGAAACAAAGAACAATCACAAGAACTCCTCAGCACAAACCCTCTGGTGGGCTGCCAGAATGTAGCAATGAAGAACAAGCACAAAGGATCCATCCGCAGTCCTTTGGTGGACTGCCAGGATGAGATGACAGATGCAGAAGCAATCCGGTCACAGTCCTCCATGGACTGCCAGGATGAGATGACAGATGTGGAAGCAATCCGGCTACAGTCCTGTGGTGAACTGCTAGGATAAGATGACAGATGTGGGAACCATCCAACCACAGCCCTCCAGGGACTGCCGGGATGAGATACCAGATGCAGGAACCACCCAGCCACAGACCTCTGTGGACTGCCGGGACAAGATACCAGATACAGGAACCACCCAGCCACAGCCCTCTGTGGACTGCTGGGATGAGATACCAGACTCAGGAAAGGATGGTAAGACCCCACGGAAACTGAGAACCAGGAAGAAGCTATCTTGGAATGCCAGACAGATGGTGGATTTCTGGGTGCCAAGGCCAGACAAGCCAAGGATAAGCGTAAAAATAACAAATGGGATGTTGATTTGGAGACAGGAACAGAAGACCTTGAAGAAGTTGGGATGAAGAAAGAAAACAAACTGGACAACCAGATCTGCACAGGGCCTGAACATAGACTGGTGCCAACGGATAACAACAAACGTGACGTCGCAAGGGGTGCGGGATGTGGATGAGGATTTTCCAGAGGATCCTCACTGCAGGGTCACACTACTCAGGCCAGGTATGGAAGGTGTGGGATGCACCAGCTGAACACCTTTCTGGAGCTGCTGAAGACTGATTCTGGAAACCACCAGTTGAACACTTCTCCAGAGCTGGCTGAAAACTGATTCTGGAAATCACCAGCTAAACACCTTGCTGGAGCTGCTGAAGACTGATTCTCGAAATCACTGCCTCAACGTGGTAGCACACCACAGCACAACTGCAGCTTGAGGCAATTGCAGGCAAATAAACAACCTTGGGGCAGTTGACCAGTTCCAGGGGCAGTTGACCAGCTGTACAGTAAGAGCAAATAAGCGGTTTTGGGGCAATTGACCAGTTCCAGGGACAATTGACCAGTTCCAGGGGCAAATAAACAGTTTTGAGGCAATTGATCAGTTTCAGGGGCAACTGACCAGTTCCAGGGCAAACAAATGGTTTTGAAGCAATTGACCAGTTCCAGGGGCAATAAACACAGTCCAGACAGTTGCAGGCAATAACACACAGTTCAGGTACAGTTTCAGATAATTGTAGGCAATAACACACAGTTCAGGAAGTTGCAGACTTATTGCCACACTAAATGCCCCAAATGCCCTGTTGCCCCACACTAGCCTAATTAAGGAGCTGCTAGCCAACTTCTTCCTTGGCCACCTCTATGAGTGGTCTGAAGGTGGGAAAATATTTTAAAAAACCCTTTTCCCATCAATGCAACTGCAGTGCCTGTCCCAAAGCACCAGCAAACAACAGGGTCCCAGAACCAACCTTACACTTCCTGGGAGACTGAACCCCCTTTTTTTTCAGTAACTATGGACTAGGGTGCACTAATCTAGGTGCAAGGCACCTGGGCTCGCTAGCCCTACTTTTGTTTTGCCTTTGGAACCCTATGGATTACAGGGCTTGCCTTGTCCTCTTTTACTTCTTCCCAAGGAGTTGCCCTTTTAAACACTGCTCCCCTAGGAGTAGCCTCTTTTAAATAATTTATTACTTCAGTTGGGGCCTTTCTGCCCTCGGTCCTGCCTTAGCTCTGTTCTGGAAGCTGTCTTTATAAATATTTATAACTTTTTCCTCTGGGCTCCTATACCTAGCTCCTCCCTTGGGCATCGCTATACGCATTAAATATATATTCAAATCCTGGGTTCCCGGATCCACCCCGCCACGGCACTCGGCCATTTCACACTGCACCCTACCGGCACCTTCAAACTTTTAATTTTATTTCTTTTAAAGTTTCAGGCAGACAGCACTTTGCTCCGTGTGCTGCTGCTGGCTCACAGCTCCAGCCTGGGGTGAAGATAGGAAGGGAGGCGGGAGGTCTTCTTGGCAGTGGGAGGGATTTCTGCAGGCAGGCGGGGAGGTGGATGGCTCTGGTGCTTGAGGACCTCATGGGGCTCTGCGATGCACGACGCTCTTCTGTCTCTCTCTCTCCTGAAGCAGCTCCTGAGCACCGCCGCCACCAAGGGACTGGCCAACTTTGCTTTTAAACTTAAAATAAAAAATGTAGCAAAACAGAGCTCTCATTGTGCCACAGACCACCACTGACGACCGCGGACTCGACCACACACCACAGGCTGCTTCCTTCACTGGCCAGAGGAGGAGCACTGACGCAGAGTTGACGGAACTGGCTTCAACACCTCAGGTAAGCCCTTCAGGTTCCTGTCGCACTCTCATGGTCCTCTCTCCCACGGAGCAGCATGACTCTCTCTGAGAACTGTTGTGTTCCCCAGGTCAAAGCGCTACACTCGGGGTTTGAGTTCTGGAACCCTGAGCTCGCACTAGCCAGGCACTGACTTTTTTACTTTTAAACACATACAAGCACCACATGCTGTGCAGGGACAACATTCCCAGCGCATGGGTGCCCTAGACTCACGCTACCTGCTGGGGGGGGTCTGAGAGAGCAGGCAGCCAGCAAACAAAGGGAAGCTTTCCTCTTTTTTTATTTACAAAGCTAGCTCTGCTGCTTGGGGAGGGGGAACAAACATTAAGGAAATGGACCTACATATTACCCCTGCCCACACTGACCTGGGGCCCTGGGGGGGCATTTTTTTATTTTATTTTAGTTTTTATTGAAATTTTCTCCCCATACAGGCAGATATGATAACATTCTCTAAAGCAAGAATGATACAGAAGAATATAATGGTACACAGATTGAGAATTTCACAAGAGCAAAACTTCCCAGAAAGATACAGCTCTCACTTAGATACATAGTACCCATACCATACCACCAAACCTGGAAGAATGCCCACCCTGAAGGAGCTGGGAGAATGGTTGAGGCAATCCCCAAAAAACAACTGTAATTGTTAAAGTAATGAGGTAAAACACTACATAAGGTATCAGGAGATCTACTCTGAGCCCCTTATAACAACTTAGCGGGGTCCCAGAGAAAGAAATCATACAACAGTCTTCATAACCACACTATGTAATATAGTTTCTATTTTCCATTTAAAGTCATGGATCACTTTAACAATGAAGAGAAAAGCAAAAACAGTAAGAGGAGGCTCATAAAAAAAGGATATCTAGAGTCCAGTTCACTAAGGATATAGTAAAATTAATGCTCCCTGCAAACTAGATTCCAGCATTAAATTTAAACCAGCCAGCACGAGCCAAAACTACTGTATATGTAAAAAAAAGTTCAATGCTCATAAGCCAGGGGCTACACAACTTCCTCAGGTGGCACCCAATTGTTCATCGTCTGAGATCTGAGTGTCCTGAGATGGAAGGCTATCCAGGAATTGTCCGACTGCCTCAGCATCGGTAAATAAATAATTCTTACCCTGGTAGGAAAATCGGAGCCTTGCTGGAAAAAACAAATTAGCTGTAATACCTTATTCACCCAAACGGCAAAGCTGAAGCAGTTCTTTTCTTCTCGCTTGCGTTCGTGCAGCCACATCCGGACATATTGAAATTTTTAAGCCATGATACTGTAGGCCACGCTTATCTCTGGCAGCAGCCAACACCCATAAACGCTCCTCTGCTGACTCCAAGGCGATGAGCACGGTCGAAGTCTGCACCGCATCCGCCGATGTCTTTTTACGGACAGGTAAGCGGAACACCCTTTTTTTTTTTTTTTGAACTTCAAGTTTATTGAGATCATATCAACAGTATACAAATAGGATTGATCATTTAATTCTTACATTTAATTACAGTAAGAGAATGCAGTTCTTTAATTGTCCTTCTTGTCATAGGAGAAGTTCTTTTCATATGTCCATTTACTGCCAAGTTGATGTACCTTCAGTTTCTTAAATATCTATAATCATAGGTATTACCATTCTGACAAGGAATTTTCTTCTCCTTACCACTCCAATGTAATCTATACTTTACTCTCTCTTTATTTCCTATACAATCATTCTCTTATAGTGTATTAGTTACTAACGTAACTAGAACCGAAATTATAATGCTAACTTAACTCAGTTAAACACTGAATTAGTTTAAAAAACTACCTATGTTATTTATAGACTAAGAGGGCAAAAACACAATTTGTTAAAATTAAAGTTGTTAAAATTAAAATTAAATCCCCTGTTTTTTCATTTCTGTAAGTCCTTCCCTCATCCCCCCACACATTAGGATGATTTAATTGTTTTCTGTATTTCAATCTAATAATATTTGCTCTAAATATGGAATACTTTTAGTTCTGGTTATATAATGAAAGTATGGATTCCACCTAGAATTGTTTTTTTCAATCCCTAGCCGTAGTCTGGCTGTGATCGCTTCCACTACCTTGATCTTTCCCACCACACCCCACCACTGTGCCGTTTCTGGTTCCCTCTCACTTAGCCATCCCTTAGTAATGACTTTTAATGCAGCCACCATCAATATCCTGAATAGATACTTATGGGTTTCTAGTTTAATTTCTTTTGGGATCAGTCCTAAGATAAGATGTTTAAAGCTCATTGGTTGCTGAAGGTCCAACATCTCTTTTACTGTCTGGGCTACCTCACGCCAGTATCCCAGCACCTTTGGGGAGTCCCAAAAAATATGGAGGTGTGTCCCTCACCCCCCCACAGCCTCTCCAACATCTGTCTGTCTGTCTCATTATTACCCTGATGTCTAGATATTATGGGAGTAATAAAGAATCTACCTGTCGCTTTCCATCTGTATTTACGCCAGATGGCTGATGATGTAGTGTGGTGAGTATCTTTCCAGATTTTACCCATTCCTCTGCTTCAAATTCTAAGTTCGTTTCTGTCTCTCATGTACTTTGTATTTTTTGTATAGCTGAGTTACCTTCTTCCTTTAATAAACTCTGATAGACATATGAAATGAGTTGCTTTGTATTCTTTAGCTTCGCTCTTGTGTTTATTACCCAAATCATTTCTATTGGTTCTGAATCTAATACTTTGCTCCCTATCTCTGAGTATATATAGTGCCTACACTGAAGGAATCTGTAAAACTTTTGGTGCAGTAGTTTATGTTTATTTTGTAGGGTCTTATAATCTAAGATTATGCCCTGTTGAACAAATTGTGTGATGTATGTCAAGCCTTGCATTTCCCAATTATCAAAACTTTTATCCAACTTCCATGATAGAAAATTCAGAAGATATTTAGGAGGGATATATAACCATAACCGAGATGGTTGTTCCCAGTGTGTTCTAAACTTAAGCCAACACTGTAATGTGTGCTTTGTCCATTCTTAATTTCTTGTATTCCTTTTGGAAGGATAATCCATGGCAGAACTCTTACTGGGAGCTCAGGGTGGGCATTCCCTTCTAATGACCACCAAGTGCCATCTTTTGGTGGTGTCAATATTTTCACAATTGGGGTGACTTGGGCGGCTAAATAATAGTGATATAGGTTTGGTAAACCCCATCCTCCTTTCTCTTTAGGGGCCATCAGATATGCCCTTCTTATCTTAGGCCCCCCCCCCATAAAAAGGAGAGCTTTCTCTGGACTCTTTTCCAGTCCTGCTGTGGGACTGAGACTGGGAGTGTGGAGAAAAGAAAAAGCAATCTGAGAAGAACATTTTGTTTAATTGTTTCAATTCTATTTGAAAGGGACAGGGGAAGTAGATTCCACCTCTTAAGATCTTCAAATATCTGTTGCCATAATCTACCATAATTAGCTTGATATAATTGAGATAGATTTGTAGGACTCCAAATACCTAGGTGTTGAACCTTTCCCTTAACCCATTTAAAAGGAATATTGCTCTCCCCTATTTTCACTCCTTCCCTCCCTAAAGACAGAGCTTCTGATTTATCTGTGTTAATTTTGAACCCTGGGATAGTATGATATTTAGAAAGTAATTTTTAATTAATGTGGTAGAGAATCCTGGTATTTGTCCAAATAAATCAACATGTCATCCGCATATAAAGACACTTTACAGATTTGATTACCCACTTTAATTCCCTTAATATTTTCTGTTTGTCTGATAGCTGCTGCAAGGGGTTCTAAACTCAAAATGAATAACGGAGAGGGGACAAAGGACAGCCTTGTCTTGTTTCTCTCTGAATGGCAAAAGAGATCAAAATGGTTCCATTTACTTTAATTTTGGCTGTGGGGCAAAAATTACATAATTTAACCCATTTAAGAAAATCCCCCCCTACCCCCATATCAATCAATCAATCAATCAATCAAGTCTTTATTTAACCAGGCATTCATCGTTGAGCAGAAGCTCATTTGCAAGATGGACCTGGGTGGAGCATGAACAATTGTATATACAGGTCAACACAGGTATTTACAAGGCAATACAGATAATACTGTTTACAGAAAGGAAGAAAAAGAAGTTCAGAGGTACATAGAATTATACAGATATTGTACAGATTACAGGGTATTTACATACATAGAATTGTCTATAGGAAGATAAAGCAGGTTATCTAAGGTTGCAGGAGCAAGTAACGGAAGAAATAAAATAAAATAAAAATATACACCAGGTAGAGGCAAAAGTAGGGGGGGAAGGGAGGGAGGTAGGGGGAGAAAGGCTAGGAGGGCACGGTGCACAGAGAGGAGTTGGTAAAACGGGATGTAGAGAAGGTGGATGGAGAAAAGGAGTATGTGTGAGCCCCGGGATTGAATGCTATAAAGTACGAGGCATGGTAGGATGTCACAAACCATGGGTAGTGAGCTCCTATCCGAGGTTGGGAAAGGAAGGATAAGGGGATGGACGGGCCTAGTGTTGATAAGACAGGGGAATAAGAGAGAGAGAACAATTAGGCTTGTGAGGAGCAAGCTGGAGGGTCAGTACTTAAAATTGGGTCTAGGCGTGGCTATATATCAGTGCAGACACCGGTACTGGGTCTGAGTGGGTGAAGCAGTTACATACTTCTCTGATTGTATGGAAATAAAGCATCTTGAAGGCATTTATACCAATTAGAGTGCTTAATTTGAGGGGTTTTGTAGATTGTTCCATAAGGTAGGTAACTTGGTATGGCTGCCCTGCTGAAGCGGATTTTGCTTTGGGTACTTTAAGTGTAATAGCTGAGTAACTTCTAACGCGTGATTTCCAATTATACTCAGGGAAGACAGCAGGAGATATAGTAAGGCAGCTTATTAGAGATGGCTTTATAGGTCCAGAGAGTGGCATTTCTGTGGTGCCTGAACTTTAGTGATGTCCACCCCACTGCCGCATATAGTGCAGTGATGCGGTCGGCTGGGAAGTCCTGCTATAAACCTCAGTGCTCGGATGGTAGAGTGTGTCCAGTTTAGCCATGTAAGAGTTGGGGCATTGGTTGTAGAGGAAATCAGCGTAATCAACCAATGATAGGAAAATGGATTGGACCAGTTGTTTCTTGGCATCTCTGGTGAGAAACTGGTTGATTCTAAAAAACAGGCCAAGCCTTTTCCGAAGTCGTTTTAGCAAGTCCTCGATATGTTCAATGAAGGAGAGTTTTTGGTCTATCCAAACTCCCAGATACTTGAATTTTGTAACAAATTCTAGTTTTTCACCTAGAACTGTGGTAATTTGGGGAACTGTCCACTGGACACATGGTTAGCTGTATGGATAAAGGGAGGACCATCGCTTTAGTTTTTTGGCATTAAGGAGTAGCTTTTTTTGGAGGAGTTGGCTTTGCAAAAGGTTGAATTCTGACTGTAGGTCATTGCAGGTAGCTTCAGGTGTTGGACGACTCATGTA
The DNA here is from genome assembly GCA_016271365.2 of Neoceratodus forsteri. Taxonomy (NCBI): domain Eukaryota; kingdom Metazoa; phylum Chordata; order Ceratodontiformes; family Ceratodontidae; genus Neoceratodus; species Neoceratodus forsteri. The sequence goes on from CM057450.1 coordinate 120,115,944, forward strand.
GAGAACTGTATCATCTGCAAACAGATGGATGTTGGCTTCTTTTATACAGTAGTCGATGTTATTAATGTAGATTGCAAAAAGTAAGGGCCCTAATATAGAATCTTGAGGTACTCCTCTTTGCAGAGTTTTTAAGGGGGACAGGCCTCCTTCGGCTTTAACTTGTTGAAAGCGCCCTGTAAGATAGTCAGTAAACCAGCGCAGAGAGGAGGGGTCCACACCTATGGTTTGAAGGGAGGAGAGGAGCAGACTATGGTCGACGGTGTCAAAAGCCTTGCTTAGATCAAGGAAAACAGCACAAATAAAGTTTTTGCTCTCAAGATTATGCTGCCAGTTGTTAGTAACTTTGGCGAGGGCTGAGATAGTGCTATGTTTAGTTCTGAATCCGGACTGCATAGGGTTTAGCAGTTCCCTAGACTCAAGGTGAGTCCTCAGCTGTGCATTTACAATTTTCTCTAGGAGCTTGGACAGGACCGGAAGGAGAGAAATTGGCCTGTAGTTATTGAGATCGCAAGGGTCACCTGATTTGAACAGTGGTATGACATGTGCTGTCTTCCATATAGGTGGTAAGGTGCCCTGAGACAGGGATACGTTAAAAAGGTGGGTGACGGGTATTGCTAGTACGTGGTAGGCAATTTTTAGGAAGTAAGGGTCTAGGGTGTCGGCCCCAGCACTTTTTCTAGTATCCAAATATGTTCCATTACTGTTAATAAGTATTCCCATTCTAGCCTATCAAAGGCTTTTTCTGCATCTGGAAAAAGGGCTAATTGTGTGGAGTTATTAAATGTTTTATATTTTATAATATTTAAAAGTTTTCTAATGTTATCTGTTAATTGTCTATGGGGAATAAAGCCTGTTTGGTCTGGGTGAACAAGATATTCAATGTATTTTTGTAGTCTATTAGCTAATATTTTTGTAAGGATTTTCAAATCTTGGTTTAATAATGATATGGGGCGATATGCCTCACAGGTTTCCGGGGATTTACCTGGTTTGGGTATTGTAGTTATAATGGCTTCCTGCCATGATTGTGGTGTTTTATTATCCATAAGGGAGGTATTGTACACTCGGGAAAGGATAGGGGTTAGTGTGGTAGTGAATTTTTTATAAAAGGAAGAACAGAATCTGTCAGGTCCGGGGGGTTTTCCTATCAGAAGAGATTTAATTACAGAGCAAACTGCCGCCTCTGATATTTTTTTACCCAGATCTTTCTCCATCTCTTCCTTCAGTTTAGGCAGCTTATATGTTTACAAAAATTCTCTTGTTGCTTGTTTTATATTTACTGTCTGATTTTCTTTTTGATATAATTTTTGGTATCAATTTTTAAATTGTTCTGCTATGTCTTCTGGGTTAGTCCATGGTTTGGATGGCATCCTATAATTTTTAATTTTGGAAACAGTTCTGTCTGCCTGTCATTTTTTAGTCTGAAGGCAAGAAGCCTTGCTGCCTGTCCCCCTGTATAATGGTATTTTTGATTGCAAAATCTTCAGTTGCCCTCCACCTTTTTATTATCATACAGTGTCAGAGCTTCTCTGGCCTTGTGCAATCTATGCATTATTGCAGAATTCTTCGGGTTTTGTTTATGTATTGTTTCACATTCTTTTATTTCTTGCAGCAGCTTATCATGCATTAATCTGTTTGGTTTCTTTTTTTCAGAGACATAACTAATAATTTCCCCTCATATGACTAGTTTTAAAGCTTCCCAAGTGGATATCTGTGAGCAACCCTGCTCAATATTAATATCATAGATAGCTTGAATTTTATCCACCAGTTGTGACACAAAGTGTTTATCATTCAATAAAGAGATGTTAAGTCTCCAAGTTGTTGTTCTTTGTCCTTTTCTTTTTTTTTTTGAACTTCAAAACCAGTTTATTGGGGACAGTTTAATAGCCATCACAATATATTTACAGCATACAAGGCTTCTTACATTTGGTAGAAACATTTTATGGAGGTAGACTAGATAGATACATATCTTTCTAAATTTAATTAATTTTACTGATTGTCTTTCAGATCACAGTTCCTTGGAGATTTATGTCTAGATGTCCTATGATAAGGGAAAAACAAAGGCATCTGATAACGGCTCAGGATAGCCACAGGGAAAAGTTTTGTCTTGTCGAAAGTTCACTAGCCCATCCAAGGCTTCCATTTGTTTCAGGGATTATCTTTCAATGATTTCCATCAAATGTCCCAGTTTAATAAACAAATTTAATTCAAAATCACTTTCTGGATCTTTACTTTTTTGTGTGATTTGGATCAAAATAATGACATTTGATTATATTAGAATCAAAGATGGTCAAGCACCATGACAGCTGACTTCGGGGAGGGACATCTCAAATTATTAAACTATGGTGATCACATCACATGTCCAGGGATGGGTCAATTTGGATATTCTGCTGCTCTGTCTTAAGAGTGAAGAAGCTGATCTAAAACAGGTACACCTTCTCTTCTCTCTATGTGGTCGAAGAAAGGGAGCCATCTGGAGTTGAATTTCTCCATAGCCAATCTTAATAGGGCTGTGACAGCTTCCATCTCCCTAATTTGCTTAATGTTTTTGTACCAGGTTTCAATTGACGGGGGAGGTTCCCTCAGCCAATACTGGGTGAGTGTCTTAAGTGCTGCTGCAATCAAAACATAGAAAAGGGTATTTCCCTGCTGAAGTTCTAATCTCCCCTTGGGGAGTCCCAAAACCAAATTCTCAAAATTAAATTGGGAGGAAAGTGTCAGAATTTTAGAGATGTCCCGGGCAACCTCCTGCCAGAATAAGGTAATCTTGGGACAGTCCCAAAAGGTGTGATAATGTGTTTCAATATATCTACACTGTCTCCAACATTTATTGGAGATTAGAGGGGTACAGTGGTGTGATATAGTTGGAGTTCTAAAAAAGCGAATGTTAATTTTTCAGCGGAATTCTCTCCATGAAGGTGATTTGATGGTCTTGTGAATACCTGTCCAAATATTTTGCCATGCTTTTACTGGAATAGTAGATTTTGCTTCTGCTTCCCATTTTTGCTGTACTTTCTGTATTGCCAAAGTTCCACTATCCTCCATCAACACTTTGTATAGCTGTGATATATACGATCTGGTGTCTCTCATAACACTTCTTTGATACGTCAGCAGTATGGGGCCGACGGACCCTGTGTTAAGTCTGCGAGACCAATGTTGGTAGTAATGTAGTGTACACATTGATAGTATCTGAAGAGGTCTGCCTGGGTCAGATTGAATTCTGCTTACATTTGAGAGAAAGGCTTTAAATGGTACCCCTCAAGGAACTGACGTGGGTATTTAAGCCCATTGGTCACCCATCTAAAAAAACACTTGTCCCCTCCCAGTATAGGGAATTCCAGGAGGAACAAAAGTGACAAATACTCCCTTATTGGGTGGACTATCTCCCAGTCCTGCCTTGCCTCCAGCCACTTCAACATTGTATGTCATGTAAAGTTATTATTTATGTTTTTCAAGTCCCTGGGCTGGACTATCCAAGGTAGGACATTTAACGGGGCCACTCCATGCTCCCGCTCCTCAATCTCTAGCCAGCCGTGTCCTTTCCCTGGCATCAACATTTTAATGACTGGTAGTAACTGTGCTGCTATGCAGTACTTAGGGAAATCTGGTAACCTCATCCCTCCCCTGGCCTTCCCCTCTGTTAGTATTTCCCATCGAACTCTCTGGCATTTTCCCCAACCAAATGAAGTCTGACAGTTTTTTTTTTAAAGTCTTTCCAGTCTTTTGGGGAATTTGAAGAGGAAGATTGACAAACAGGAAAAGAAATCTCGGAAGAACATTCATTTTAATTGTTTCTAATCTACTCGAGAGTGTTAGAGGGAGCAACTTCCATCTGTAAGTCTGTATTTATCTGTTGCTTCAGGTCTTCATAGTTGTGTTTGTACAACAGGTTTGATTGATTCGGAATTTGTGTGCCTAGGTATCTTAATTTGTTTTTAACCCATTTGACTGGAACTCTGGCCCTTAAATCCCCATCAGGTTCCTCTCCAATCCATAGCACTTCAGATTTAGAGGTGTTGACTCTAAAACCAGAAATGTCAGGCTGGCTCGTTGGCGCAGTGGTTGGATTTCCACTTGTGATGCTGGCGACCCGGGTTCGGGAACGGACTCGGATCATTGGAGAGCCGGTCGGGGGAGAAGGTTGGAGCGTCCATAGACAGCTCGCCTTCTTCAGGGGGGAGGGTGGGGATGCGAGCCAGGCACCTGCTGCAACCCCTGGCGGGCCGGGCAGCAGGGGCATCAGGGCTCTAATTTCTGGGGGAGTGATGGACGTCGGCATTCACCTTGACGTCAGGTACGTCACTCTCCAAAGGGAGAAAACTGAGAAAACGGCTTCCTGGCTAGCCAGATGACGGCTCTCCGGTCCCCTCGCTGCCGTCACGGCTCCACGATCTCTCACCTCAGCAGCACTTGGAGCCGATGCCGCAGTGTGCTGGACTTCCCCCAACGGTGCCTTCCCTCTTGGAGGAGGGGTATCCACCTAGCGAAGGGTAACACCGGGCTACCTCCAGGGGTTTGCAATTTGAGGTAAGGGTAGGTGGTGGAGATGGCGGACAGACGAGATAGGACCTTGGGGGCCCAAAGGAGGTGCTGGCCAGGAGGAGCAGAGGAGTACAAAAAAAAAAAAACAGAAATGTCTCTGAATTCTTTTAGAAGTGCCAGCAAAGGTGAAAGAGCTGATTTTGGATTACCCAGGTAAATCAGGGTATCATTTGTGTACAGGGAGATCTTGTGGTGGGTATTTTGGATCTCTATGCCCTCGATTTTGTTGTGCTGCCTTATGGCTTGGGCCAGAGGTTCCATACTGATTGCAAAAAGCAATGGGGATAAGGGGCAACCCTGCCTTGTTCCCCTCTTGATTTTAAATGGGGAAGAAATTGTACTATTAACCTGTACCCTAGCCTGGGAGGTTTGATAACACAATTTTATCCATGTTAAAAAGTTTCCCTCAAATCCCATTTTATCTAGAACCATAAAAAGGTATGTCCAATTCAGCCGATCAAAGGCTTTTTCTGCATCCAAAAAGATTGCCAGGGCTGGGTTCCAGTTATGTTTTTTTGTTTGTAAAATATTTAAGAGTCTTATTATATTATCACTTAAGTGTCACTGAGGGATAAAGCCCGTCTGGTCTGAGTGAATAAGTAACTCAATATATTTTTGAAGCCGGATTGACAGAATATTTGTAAAGATTTTTTGATCTTGGTTAAGGAAGGCTATAGGTAAAGCTACCGACTTTCTGAGGCTCAAAACTGGGATGGTCCATCCTGACCATGCCGCCCCACCATGTCACTCCCATGGGCACTGCCACAGACAACGCTGTGCACAATCAGTTTCATTTTGTTGCTTCCTCTGGCCATGCCACCCCACAGTAACACCAGTATCAGACATTAAAATTAAAACAGTACATCATTCTGCTGCAGTAAGTTCCAAATCATGATGTACAGAAAGTTCATTAGAAGCAAACCTATGTTAAATTGTGATCAGACATTCGAGCTGCTGTATTGCTCCTCCTGACAGTCCCATCCAACCCATTTACACTCAACCTCATATGCCAAGTAAACTTCATGTCAGTGACTCCCACCACCACACCAGATTGTTTTCACACACTTCTTTACAGCTGATCAGGTTCAGGTACCTTAGTTCCCTGCTACCAGTCTCTTCTCTGTCTGGAGTTCCTTTAAGCTGCTGGCAAGCAGACATCAACATGTGCTTGTTTGCACTACACCCAGTAATCTAACAGGAAGGAACATGCTTTACTGTGCTCCCACTGACATGCTTGCAGTGCAACACAGGCGCAGGGGCCAAAGTGGTGCTGAAATAATTGTCGCTCACGGATTAGCAGCCAGCAAAAAAAAAAAAAGGGATAACACTGGGACAAGTAAGCAAAAACTGGGACAAAAGTGACATTTTGCAAAACTTGTGGGGACACTGGGACATGCTGTCTAAAATAGAGACTGTCCTGGGAAAATAGGGACTGTTGGTAGCTTTAGCTATAGGCCTAAAAGACTCGCATTTGGTTAGATCTTTTCTGGGTTTAGGTATTGTTATTATTTAGTGGGACCAACTCACAGGAGTTTCGTCTTCTTCTATGCATTGGTTAAACACCTCTGTTAGAAGGGGAGCTACTGTAGTGGCTAGTTCTTTGTATATTTCCCCACTGAACCCGTCTGGGCCTGGTGTCTTTCCTGTTGGTAGCTGGCGGATTACTTCTAGAGTTTCCTCTACTCTAATGGGTCGGTTTAGTTCAGTTCTAGCTAATTTTGGTACTTTGGGCAATTTGAGGATGTCTAAAAAGGCCTGAGCTTTTTCTGTTATACTCCCTTTTTCCTTGTCTTCCCAATATAATTTTTGATAATATGCTTGAAACTGACGTGCTATATCTTTAGAGGAATTCCATTTTCTCCCTTTTGGTCCCACCTCCTGGATATAAGGGACATGTCTGTCCGCCTGGGCCTTTCTTAAAACAAAATGCTAGCAATCTGGATGCCTTACCCCCCACTTTGTCGTACTTCTGATTTGTGAATCTTAACTGACCCTCTGCTTTTTTATTTTCTAAGTCTTGTAGGGTCTTTTTAGTTTTGTTCAGCTCATTTTGAGTCTGCTTATCTGATGGGTTTACTTTATTGCGCTTCTCTAGCTCCACTAGTTCCAATAAGAGTCTGTTATGTGTTAGTTGTAACAATTATTTTTGAGCGGTAGCAAAACTGATGATTTCGCCCCTAGGAACTGCTTTCAATGTATCCCATTTAAGTAGGGGGTGAATAATCTGTGGATTGGTGGATTAGGGAGAAGCCTAGTATCTTTTGTTTTAATTTAGTAACAAAGCCTTTATTGTTCAAAAGAGAGACATTAAGTCTCTGTAGGGTCTGTTTGTCTTGTGGTGGGAGGGTTAGCCGGAGTGAAATTGGGGAGTGGTCAGACAGGGTTATATTGTGTATACTGGAATCCCTAATCGAGTGGAGGGTGGTCAGCTGTGTGTAGAATAAATCTATGCGGGAGTACGATTGTTGAACATGGGAATAAAACATATAGTCTTTATCCTTAGGGTGTTGAGCATGCCAAATGTCCACCAGACCCATTTCCCTTGTCAGTGTCACCAGTGATTTGGAGGCAGCTCTGTTTGTGAAAGTGGCTCCTGAGGAGCGGTCCCTCTGGGGGTGGGGGGCTGCATTGAAGTCTCCACCAAGTAATAGCTGACCCGGAGGGAGTTCAACTATTTTCTTAAAAATCTGTTCAAAAAAGATTTCCTGCTGAGAATTTGGTGCATATATATTAACCAAATGAAGCAGCCTACCCTGTATATGTATCGAAACCCTCACATATCTACCTTGAAGGCCTGCTTCTTTTGATTCAGTGGTTAGGTTTAATTCTCTGTGTGACAAAATGGCCACCCCTGCTGTTTTAGTTTTAGGATGAGACACTGCTACAACTTGATCAACCTATGCCCTATGTAGATTTAGGTGTTCATTCACTGATAAGTGCGTTTCTTGGAGAAGAACATCCACCCAAAGCTTTTTATGTTCTTGCAGCAGCCTTGTTCGTTTGATAGGGGAGTTGATTCCCTTCACATTATATGAACAAATATTTAAACTAGCCATAGTTTTATTTTTGGGGTAATATTGGGTTTGTGTAATAAGTAGATACTCTGTAAGCAGTCATCGACTTTAACCTCCTGCTGTTTACTATTAAGCTGAAGTAAAGGTTCATTGATTTGTGATTATACCTCTCTCTAGTTGTACATAACAATATTTAAAAGCAGTATTGTAAATAACAATGCCCTCAACTGTGGGCAATATCAACTGTAAGTCTAAAACGTTGTAAAACAAAAACTATTTTGTAACTTTAACTAAGTGGTTCAAAACTGATAAAACCAACACACAAGAAGAACAAAAAACCTCAGTTTTAGAAAAGAGTTCACTGCAGTTTGTTTAACACAATTACCTCCTATGTGTATTTCCAAGCTCCTCCAAAGGAGGGTGTTTGGTTCCACTATCTTTGCCCTTTTCTTAGATTAAGAGTGATCGACACCGAGGCGTGATCTGATGTATCCGGGAGAGATTAATAGTATGCTTTTTATCTTGCTGCGTATAAAAGAGATCTATCCTTGAATATGAGGCATAGGGATTTGAATAAAAAGTGTAATCCCGTTCCCCAACATGTTGCTCCCTCCGTATGTCTTTGAACCCTATTTCTTTAGTTAAGCCCAATAAAATCCGGGTCAGTCCTAGTTGACCTGTCTAGAGCTATATTCGGTGCAATATTGAAATCTCCCCCAATATGATCTGCCCTTGTGGCAATTCTGCAATGTTCTGGAAAATCTTCCTTAGGAAGGCTATGGTCCTTATTATAAGGGTATAAATATTAATGAAATGCAGGGTTTCCCCTTGGTACTCTGCTGAGACCCTAATATAGTGTCATTGATCATCTTTTTCTATTTCTGTGCTTTTAATAGCACTTCCCCTCCTGAATAAAATTGCAACTCCTGCCTTTTTGGGATTCTGAGAGGGGGCGGCCTCCACTTGTCCCACCCAGCCATGTCTCAGTTTCAAGTGTTCCCCTTCTTGTAAAAATGCCACCTCACAATTAAGTTTTTTTAGTTCTACCAGCAGCCTGGATCTCTTAATCGGGGAGTGTATTCTCTTTACATCGTATGAGATAATTTGAATATCAGCCATTATCCATAAAAATAAGTTTTACTCTGTAGTGCCCTTTCTCAAATTTTCTTATGATCTTTTTCCTTGTTCTCTCAAAATAGGTAGCATATAAGTTCAAGTGAACATCAACAATAACTTTCGTCCTAACATGGACAGTAATAAATAACTCAATGAACAGTTGCTTAAACCAATTTTGCAGCATCTTTTCTGCTGTAGTTCTTTTTAAATGTACTTCCTGGGTGGTTGGCTTTGTTTCACCAGGCAAAGACCCACTATTTTCCTGTTTTGTTGTTTCTTTGGGAAACAGGCCGAGAACCTTAGTCAGTTACTTCACTATGTCCTCCCTAGGCCCGATTCTGAGAGTTGCTGTAATTGTCTTCTAATTACCGCCCCTAACACAGTTTTTATCTCCAGGCGACTCCTCTCTTTTTCAACGACTCCCCCCCGTGAAGACTCAGCCCCCATTTTACCGTTTGTGCAATATACATCATGTCTAATTTCTACAAAATTACATCAGCGAGGGATCTCCCGTGAGGGAAAGCACAAGAGTCTCATAATTATGAATTGTTCCTGCTTCAAGTTTCTATGTCTTTATCTAATTCCTTCCCCTCTCCCCAAGGAAGTTCGTGGAAATTGTGGTTATAGGCGAGTAAGAATAGGAACCCACTATAAATTTCAGTAAAATGTTCAGCCCTCCGCACTGGAGCCAGGACTCAGCTTTTTATCCCCAGAAGAGTCTTTTGCAACTTTCTTCGCTAGCCTGTGGACATCTGCTGTAAGATGGTTTGGTATCTGCCAGGGAGGATTCCATTTTTTCCCCTTCGTTTCAACAGACCAGATTCCTCTGGTCAGTTTTTGCTCAAGCGCATCCATTATGAGGTCTAGAAGAGCGATGTGGTGTTCCTTTAAAAACGGCACAGCTTCAACCAACGAGTTGAAAATTTTGATTCCTTCCCTTGTGTGGATTTTTAATTTCGCCGGGAACATAAGTTGTGATTTAATTTATTTTTCTTTTAGGTCCCTTATTATCATTCTCACCATGTTTCTCTTGGCTTGCAGCTCGGCTGAGTGGTCCTGATCAAAAAAGATTTGGCTCCCTTCGAAGGTAAAGTTTCTTTGACACCATGCTTCCTGGAGAATATACTCCTTCTCTTGATATCTCAGCATTTTTATAATCCACAATCTAGGTCATGCATTTGGCTCTGTGGGCTTTTGCCCTAATGAATGATATGCCCTTTCCATATCCAATGTAAAATCAGATGGTAGAGACAGTGTTTGATAAAGTCTGGGCCTGAAGCATAGCCTTCTTCCGCCCCCTCTTTAATGCCATGTATTCTGAAGTTATTCCTTCTCGCTCTGTTTTCGGCATCTTCTAGCCTTTCTTGAACCAGCCTATCCCTCCGAAGTAGATATAGTAGGACCTGGTCTGTAGATTTTTGTGCCTCCGCGACTCAAGCAATTTTAACTTTGTTCTGTAAGACTTTTTGATCTGTGCTCTTCAGGTCACTTTTAAGTTCGGTGAATGCCATTTCTGTTTTATTGACTGTTTTCAGAATTTGTTGTATGACTTGGGCTGTGTTTGGTTGTTCCATATCTTCATGTTCCTCAGTTTCTGATTCATTTTCATCTCTGTTGTCGGGCCATGCGTTAGTAGTGAGGCCTTCCATTGCTGCCCCAATAGAAAGTTGTTTAAACTTTGGTTTGGTTCCTTTATTTTTAAAATCTTTTTGCCTCGGACATCTCCCCGTCATTTCGCAGTATAAACTAACTCTTTTTAGGAGGAAAAAATTTACCAATGCAGGAAGATTGGAATAGATTTAAAGGAGAGGTCGCCCGGAGCTCTGAAGCTAGATTGCTTCCAGGTAGGGGGTGCCACCAGAAGTCGGAACACCCTTTTAATGTGGATTAAATCCGCTGAAAGTTCCAAGGAGTCAATTAGCAATTCCAACACAGCAGTTTTAAGATCTTGAACCAGAACAGTAGTAGGAAGCCCGACCACATGGAGGTTAGCCGCATGGAGTTGGTTTTCAAGTGTTTCCACTTTATTTGATAAATATTTACAGTCCCGTGCTTGAGCTGCTGCCGAACACTCCTGACAGGCAGCAAGCTCCTCTACTGCCTTTGAATTCTCTTCTCTCGCTTGCTCCAAGTTTGTTACCCTCTGATCCATCACAGACAGAGAAGTATAAGTCTGGTTTACCTTGTCCTCAGTTTTCTGCAGAACAGTGAAAATCTGCTCAATGTTAGGATCCTTCTGTGTCATAGGCTGCACTGCTGCTGCTAGGCCCAATTTAGGAAGCATATACTCTTCTACTGATTTTGCATGGGAGACTGGATTTTTCTCTACTTTTTTGGGGCCCGTCTTGGCAAGTAGTAGTATCTAAACACTCTCAAGTAAATCCCACCAGGAGAAAGGAAAAAAGAGCAGGATAAGACTCCAAAAAGGAGCCAAAGTGAAGAGCACTACTAAAACACGTCTGCTCAGGCTGCCGGCTAGCTCCGCCACCCTCCAAGGGGCATTTTATTTATTTAATTTTGGAACCAGCTTCAACACCTCAGGTGAGCCCTTTAGGTGTCCGTCGCACTCTCAAGGTCCTCTCTCTTCTACAGCTCAGTATGACTCTCTTTGGGAACCATTGGGTTCTCCAGTTCAAAGCGCTACACTCGGGGTTCAAGTTCTGGAACCCTGAGCTCATGTTAGCTAGGCATTGACTTTTTTACTTTTAAAAACATACAAGTGCCGGCTCTGTGGTGCCAGGCGATAGGGGATCACTTGGCATGCTGGTGACTCGGGTTTGCACCCGAGCCCGGAGCGGCAAGAGCAGAGGCCAAGCTGGCCTGGTGGCATTGAGGGTTGAGGCGCTGGACGGCACACCTCGCGCTATGCCGGCAACCCAAGTTCGGCAGCGAGCTCAGGTGCTGGGGTTCGGCAGGGGTGGGTGAGGATCGAGCCTGATGGGCTGCTCTCTCCCCGGGGAGTGGTCGGGGATCACCCGGCATGCCAGCGGCTCCTGGTGGAGACCAGGGGTGCTGCAGCATGCTTGGTTGCACGTATTCAGAGTGCCCTGATGCAGGCAAGGGTTGCCATGTGCCCAGCGTCAGGGATGTGCACACGCACAAGAGGGGGGAGAGCTCACCAGAACAAAGGAAAAACCTGGTCTGCTGGGGTAGGCGACAGCATCTGCCGCCATGCCCAAGGCTTGGTCCATCCTGCCTGGCCTTCCAGGTTCCTCCACCCAGGTCCTCTCCCACGTCGGAGTCTGTCTCTAAGAGTGCCCAAAGAGGAGGGGTGGCCCAGTCGGGGGTGCCGACCGTGGACAGATGAGGAGGGAGAGAGGAGGCACAGGTAGGAGGACTTCAGACTGGGCAGGAGCAGGCAGGATGCCTGAGAGAGGCCCCCCAGACCATGACTGGAGGGGAAAAATAGATTGAAAAAAAAGAGAGGAGGCCAGCAGGGAGGGCTCAAGAGTGTCCTTTGGATCTCTCCTCTTGGGGGGAGGGTCATTGGGGCATTGCCTTTTAGTGGTTCCTCGTAGCTGGATTTGGCCTTGCACTTTGCAGCATGGGTGACCACACGTCGCATGCGCAGGATGCGAGGACACCAGGGTGTGCCTCCCAAGGGGACGGGGAAACCAGAAAAAGGAATATGGCTACCCATGCCGGCCAGATGATGGCAGCCTGCCTCCCTTGGCTGCAAAGCCCCTGAGTCGACCCGTGTCATCCCCCCCAAAATGCGAGAGGGTGCCAAAGGGCACCATGATCTCTCTTCCCAGATGCCTCCCCATGGGCAGGGGGCCCCCGATGAAGGGAAACGTTGGGAAAGATGGGTGGTGGGGCAGATGGATGGCAGATCAGGGGAGCAGCAGAGGGTGAGGACTTGGCTGCCCATAGGAGTGGGTGGCCGGGTTGGAGGGAAAGGGCCATAAACAGAACCTGCAAAAAAAAAAACATACAAGCATCACGTGCTGGGCAGGGACAGCAGTGCCAGTGCATGGGTGCCCTAGACTCGCACTGCTGGTTTGGGAGGGGGCATTGAGAGAGCAGACAGACAGCAAACAAAGGAAAGATTTCCTTTTTTTATTTATAAAGCTAGTTCTGCTGTCTGGGGAAGGGGAACACTCACTATAGGAGGGGACCTACACATTACCCCTTCCCACACTGACCTGGGAGCATTTTATTTATTTAATTTCTGTTGTGCCCCCAAACTTTGGGGCACTACATCTGCACCTGCCAGTGTAGGTCCCCCCCCAATACACTGTTCTGTTGTAGTAATTTTGCTCTGCCTGGTAAACTACCCTCCTACTTTCATTTATCAGGTCCTGCTGCCTGCCCTGGGAGCAGGTGAAACTTTCTGCCATTTTTTTCCCCCTTCAACTTGTAAGATGGCCGAATGGACACTCCCGGTTTTGTGGTCCTTGACTTGGTAAAGGTAATCCATACGGTTCTTGTGGGGGAAGGTATGATGTATAGTGCTTTTAATAAGTGTACAACATCGTGGGACACATTGGTTGTGTCAGAAATAGCAGAGTGCTGAGTTGAAAACTGAAAGCGGCTTTCACCAATAGCAAGACAGCACACTGTTAAAAATAAAGCATGTGTTACTGATGACTTCAGTACTGTTCTCGGGACAAATAAAGTTTGAGGAAAGAAAATGTAAAGTTTCTGTGCAGTTGGAGTTGTTTTATTAGGGAGAATACTTGTAAAGGAGCCGAGGACACTTGTGCAAATTGGAGGGCTGGTTTAGTGGTTTTTTTTTTTGCTTCTGGTGTGGTCAGCTGATGCTCCAGCTGAACGGGTGTAGTGATTTTATTTTCTCTGCTGAGGTCTTCTTTGTGTGCGACCTTCATACTGTGATGTTATACTCAGATAACATCCCTGGTGAAGGGGGGCACTGACCAATCAGAGTCCAGAATTCTTTCCTTGCCAGTTTGTATAATGTGTAATAACATAATTCCTCAGGTGGTTGAAGCATGAGGCTGCAGGCCAAGTGCATTCAACCACCAGAGAAGTGACGTTATTACACAATAACATACTTCCTGGAGTCCCATATTGCTATTATACAATGGCTAATTTTTTATTAAAAAAAGAAAAAGGGGGGCATGGCCAGCAGCTGAGCTTGTAGCAGCTACCCAGCAGAGCTCCACTAGAAGAAGCCTGTTTATTTAATTTTATAAAGAAAAACTCCTAACTTGCAGCTATAATTAATACTGACTTAAAGCAGAACCATTAAGAATGTAAACGTTCTTGGTTTGGAACCGTTACTATTTCTAGATCCAAAATTACGGGTAGAACCAACAGACTGGGAACTGGAGGAGAAGGAGCCCGACCCAAAGACCCGAAGCTGGGCACCAGCAAGGACTCAAGTACAGGGATGGGAGAGGACTCGCTAACCCAACCCTCAAACGCAGCGCTTCTCAAAGCTATTCAGAGGTTTGACCAAAATATGGAGTATTTTACACCCTAGTTCAAAATCTTGGACACTAAAGTGGGGCTATTAGAGGAAACCACCAAAGCGACATCAAAAACTGCTGAAGTGGCATTAACCATAACAATGGTCCTGACAAAAGAAAATTTGGTGCTTCGTTGAAGATTAGAAAAAGTTGGAGAATGCCTCACAAGCCACCCATGTCCAGATCCTAGGGATTCCAGAGGGTACTGAAGGAGAAGACCCTCGGACTTTTCTGGCCACCTTCTTTCGGGACTTACAAATACAGGACCCGCTAACAATAATAAAGGCATACCAGATCAGTACACAAGGAGGAAGAGGTCGCACAGCAACTAACCAACTGCTAGCCCGTACTCTCCTCATGGTGGTGGGAACTACAATAGACAGAGATAGTATTATTAATCATGCCAAAAAATGGGGCCCTGTGGACTGGGAAGGCTCCAAGATACACTTCTTCCCGGACTTCAGTTACGCTACTTGACAGTGCAGGAAAAGTTTTGATGGTGTCTATAGTCGTTTGAGGCAACTGGGGAGTGCACCACATCCTTCTCAAGCCAGCTAACCTACACATTACCTATGGAGAAAAAGTCTATCAATTTTTGGATCCTGGGGCAGCAACTAAAGTAATGGACAGGATTGAAAGAGAGTTTCGAGCAAAGGGAGAAGACACCGAAGAGGAGTTTGAGGACTGTGAATAATAACTTGCGGGACGCAGGTGTTTATCTTTTAATGGTACTCCAATTTGCTACATGAATTCTGACTCTGGTCTCCCTCTACCCCTAGCCATGGAACATACTGTTGGAGGTCTTTTCAGGAAGGTTTAGCAAGCTTTTCGGGACTTGGCTAGGGGATTGGGTTGGACTAAGATGGAAGCCCTTAAAATGGTGTCCACTGATGGCGTACTTGTTACTCAGACCCTACATTTTGATTTCGGCACCATTAAGATAGTGGACATAGAAAAGGACATGGTAATTACAAAGGCCAAGAGATCTGGAACCATGGACTGGGAGGGGAATAAGATCCATATTTTCCCCGATCTGAGTTTTGCAACTAGGCAAAGGAGGAAAGGGTATGACGCCACTCGGGCCCAACTAAGGCAACTGGGAATCCAACATGTGCTATTGCTCCCGGCCAGTCTCCGCGTCTTTTTACGGAGGTAAAACCTTCCAGTTCTCGGATCCAGCTGAAGCTGTTAAATTCGTATACCGGATACAGAGGGAATCTGATACAAAAAAAACAGAGATGAACAGTGACAACGAGGACAGTGAGAGCTAAACTTCTAAGAGGTAAAACCTCTTCTGTGTCACTTTGACCTACCTTCTCATTCTCAATGGCAGTAATGCCCCTCTGACATTTTGGGACTGCATCCCTATAAATTCGGGACTTGTTAGTTCAAATTCTTTGTTGGAATACCCATATAGGAGCTATTTGCTCTTAAATCGGGTGGAACTTATGTTTATTAAAGCAACCCCACATTTGTAGAGGTCCATAATACATCAGAAAAGCGAGGTCTGAAATTTCCTGGATCTTTAACTGAGACTCCGTTTCGTTAAGTGAGCTAAAATAACAGTTTAAAGGCTGCAAGAGTTTTTATTTTTGAAAGCTGATTTAATCTTTTGCTAAGTTTATAACGATGTGGATGGGAGATGTATCTATCTGAATGATACGGAAGTTTATAAATATGTCTTGAACAGATGTCTGACTATTCTCCCACTCATGGCTGCATTAAGCCGTATCTTATAAATATTAACGGATAGTAAATAAAACAGTTCTTGATGGCCCCCCAGTGATGTAACATGTTATAGGGGCTGAGCAATTGTTGTTCCTGTAAGAATTTCTAAATAGCATGTCATGCTGTTATTCTTTTAATTTTCAAGCCTGCCTATTGGATTGTGTACTGTATGTGTAATGCAGGAAATCAATAAAAGTAAATTAACAAAGGATAGTGGACATGTTCTTTGTTCGGTTCTGGAGATTTCAAGTTACAATTGGTAAAAGTTTGTGGGAAGTTTGTTTTCCTCCAGACATAAATTACTGTTAGTATGTCGACATTAACTATAGCTATGGTCATACAGTCACTGCTTTAAGGGATAAATAGGCTGATTCCTAGAAGGGAGTGATGTACTAAACTATGTCGTACTAATGTAATTGTTTTGGGGATGTTTTGCCCGCATCATAGGGTGCCTGATATTATAATAAACATTTATTGGTAGTCACTGCTCATGGCAGTAAAGGCCTGTTCGAACACCAAAGCTGGATATCGTTTTGATTTTTTTTAATTGGTACTTTTTCTCCCCTGAGCCTCAGCCTATACATCCAACGTCCCCCTCCACGCTGACCTGGGTATGAGACCCCCTCTCCTTCAGCCCCCCATGACTTACCCCTCATGGCGGGGGGTGGGGAGACACTCAACCCACCAGACCAGATCCAGTTCCAGGGAGGTGCCTTCCTGGGCGAAGCATTGGAGGGGGACCATCATCATCTGTGGCCAAGGACTCCAGTTTTCCTGTTTTCTGTCCTAGGGGATGTAGCATGCAAGAACGCCAATGGAGAGAGCACGCACACTACCACACGTGCTCCTCCCAGCATCTGCTGCATCCCTCTCCTATAGCTCAGTGTCGGTGCTCGCCTCCCAACCTCCATTAGGGGTGAACAAATGCCGACCACTGAAACCCCCCTTCCCCAGAGAAGAAGAGCAGTCCTGAGGATGCTTGATCTTTCTCCACCCCTGCCGACCCATGCCCATTCCCAAACACGGGTCGCCGACTTGGCGCGAGGCATGGTGTCCAGTGCCTCAACCCTCAGCACCACTGGGCCAGCCTCAAAGCTGGATATTGTTTGTATTGTTTCAACCCCTCCCCAGTGATGTACCAAGCCAGCAGATAGGGGCATATCAACTCCTTACTATAACAACAGTCAATGCATTGTAATTCAGTGTTTATCATTGTCTTGAATGCCTACCTATAAGGGTAGTAAACTGTGTATTTTTTATCCAGCTAAATTAATAAAAATAAATTTCAAAAGAGAAAACTTTTTGGGGGGCTTTTTTCATTTTTTGTGTGTGGAGCTATATGTTAAAAAAAAAAAAAAGAGTCCACTATATTTTTCCACCAATAGGTGAAGCTGCTCTGTACACATGATGCTGCTTTCACAGGGCTGTGACATTCTTCGCTGTTTCACACACGTTGTTGCAGTGATGTTTTTCAGCATCCACCACCCCCTGTCATGGCCGTTCCCTGGACTGTTGACCCAGATGGTTGAAGTGGAGTGTGTTGTGAGTTGATGTGTTGTATTTTTTTTCCCCGTTTCTGTGAGCGTTACTAAGCGTGGTCATGGTGTGGTCATCCATTCAGTAACGGGCGCCACTCTGTACTCATGGGCATGTGCTGTGACAATCAGGTTCATGTTAGACACAGGATCGGGCACTCACCACCTCAGTAGAAGAAGGATGCCACTCAGCTCCAGTCAATTCTTCTATAATAATCATTTTATTGACAAAGACACGGGGGTGTGGGCGAACACCCCTGTACGTGCCTGCCTAGCATGTTTCGGACTATCTGATCACTGAACCTTTGATAAAGACAGATAGTCTGAAATACGGTGAAGCACATAGAAAGGTGTTAGCCCACACCCTTGTCTTTGTCAATAAAATGATTATTGTTGACATTGATTCCACTGAGTCCCCTGAGGCCCACATTGTTTGTGGGGTTCCTTGGGGTCTATCCTGGACCCTTTGTTATTGATGTTATGAATAAATCAGTTATCTACTCATAATTCTGGGAGTAACATTTTACTTTATACCGACGATCTAATTTTATTCCATCAGGCAAACTTTGTTTTAATTATTTCTTTGAATATTCAACATGATTTTCTTACTATCTGTAAATGGCTTGCTGACGGTTTAATGGTTCTTAATTCAAAGAAAATGAAATCAATGTTGTCTGGAACCAATGCGATGTTGAAAGGTAATCCCTAGCGGCCCGCTGGGCAGGATGGGATTTCCGCTTGCGGCTAGCACCGGGTTAGGAGCGGACCTGGATCGTCGGAGGGCGACCTGGGGAGAAGGATGGAGCGTCCTACGGACTGCTCTCCTTCTCCAGGGGAAGGTGGGTCAGTGATCGGGCACTAGTGACCCTGGGCGGAGCCGGGCCACACAGCCACCCGACACTTAAGAGGACTTGGAGGGGGCCAGGCGTCATTCGTCATTGCACGTTCCCTGCCTCCCGGAAAAACGGAAAATGGACGGCTGTCGGCACGCCCTACATGAAGCGGCGTCGCGGCTTCAATTAACCTCCAGGCCCGGCCTCCGGTTAAAGTAGTGTCTGCGGGTGCCCCGCTCCCGTAGCCCGTCAGGGGTAAGCCCGCGAAGTGCCCCGGAGGGCTCGAGGCCGTTCTGGAGAAGGTGGAAGCTGCAGCGGCTGATAGTCCCGGCGGTCAGCGGCTAGGCGAGGAAGAAATAAAAATAGTAAAAAAAAAAAAAAAAAAAGAAAGGTAATCCTAGACTGGTAGTTCAGGATTTGAACTGCGTAACTATTGAACACGTGCAACAATTTAAGTATCTTGGTGTGTTGTTGGACCCTGCACTTAACCTTTCATTACAGGTCAATTCAGTAAGCAAGAAAGTGAATAAAAAACTTGCTATTTTATATAAATTTAAAGTCCTATTTAACTCCTGAAACAAGGAAAGCAATAGCAGTTGCTACCCTCCTTCCTCACCTTGACTATGTGGCTGGTATTTATTTTAAGTTGGGTATTAGGGAATTAAATATTTTGTCGGTTGCCTTTAATAATATTTGTTGTTATATTTTACTAGCCCCTTGTCGTATAGTACACACACACTTATGTAATTTATATTCTCAGTTAGGTTGGTTGCCTTTTAGTCTTTGAATTAAATATTTTTTGGGGTTGCTTATTTTTAAAGCTATCTATGTAAGTACTTTTTTCCTTTGTCTGACTTAATTTCAGTTCATCTTGTACCCCCTATGTTGAGGTCTTCAAATGGGGTTCTGCTGGAAACTACCGTACACTATGCAAACAAAAACTTAGATCCCGTGCTTTTAGTAATTCTGCTCCTTTTTATTGGACCTCACTGCCTATATCAGTTTGTTCGATTAATTCTGAAGCATCTTTTAAAATTATGTTTAAACAGTTTCTAATTAATAATTCAATCTGTAATTGTAATAGGTGACACTGTAAATGTTATTGTATGTTTATTTGTTGTTGCTTGTCTTGTTCTAACTGTATCTGGATCAGACCTGAAAAAGGGCCTTGGTCCAGTTTCCTTACCCGGTTAACTAGTGAATAAATAAATAAAATGATATAAGAATTGCCTGGAGCTGTGTGAAGTCCTTCTACTGAGGTGGTGAGTGCCCAAGCCTGTGTCTAACGTGTTCTGATTTATCGTGAGCACCACCAGCCTTGTACACACTTTTTCTGGACAGTGGTACAATCAGGTTCACAAGAGGAGAGGGATCAAGAAACCTTTTATGGAATATTATGGTTCACTTTGTGGTGTGAGACCAGAGTTTTACAAGTGAGAGGGAAAAGAAGAGGGCAATTTGTGGCAGTATTTGGGTTTTGTTAGTTTTGGTGGCGATCTCCGGTCACACGATGGGCAGTTTGGCTTTCAGGCCCACTTTCCGCGGCTCAGTGAAACCGCTCTGTTAGGTGCAAAAAAAAAAGCCGAATGCAGAAGCTGCAGTGCTGCTATGCAGAAAACTGAGGGTTTCTCTGAAAAAAGAAAGGGACGAGGGATGGAATGTCTGTGTATGGGGAGGGGGTCTGAAGTTGTTTGCAGTGATGGCCTGGAGCGGCAGTAACTTGTGGACGGGAGGCATGATTTCACACTCTGTCATGTAGTCATGTGTGTGCGCCTGGACTTCATACAGTGATGTTATTGTGAAATAACATCACTGTTCCATGCATCCATTGACCAACTAGAGGACTGTAAATTTCTTTGCTATTGTATAATAAAGTTTATATAAGCTCTGATCTTTTGTTATTTAAGCAGTAATGACTGAGAAGCCAGTAATTTCTGAGGGATTAAGGACCATCGGGCCACCTCCCTTCAGACAGTTCTTCATCCAATGAAATCACCAGCTTCAAGGTTATTGTGATTATAAGTCTAACTGCAATAACAACTTTCTTTTTTGCTGCTTCTTTTTAGTTTAAGCTGTGTGGAGTGTGCTGTGCATGTTACACAGCGTCATTTGACAGCTGGATCAGTAATTTCTCAGATGTTAATGACCAATCCAGCAGCCTCACTAAGTTGGTGAATAATTCACTAGACATGGTATTTTCTGTACTCTGTGTGTGCAGTGGCTATAGCATGTTTCTGTAATGAACCAGGTAAGTTATACTTTGACTTCTGTACTGCTCCCCTTAGCATCATGAAGAGATGAAGGGAACCAAAAGAAATATTTTTACTTCCTGATTGAAATGCATTGCTGCATCTTTCTTAATGTTAGGAGTGATTTTTTGTTGTTGTTGTTGCTGCTGGGACTTACCTGCTTCCTCCCAGAGTGCACCCTGGATTACCTCTCGTGGTG
This sequence comes from Neoceratodus forsteri, assembly GCA_016271365.2. Taxonomy (NCBI): domain Eukaryota; kingdom Metazoa; phylum Chordata; order Ceratodontiformes; family Ceratodontidae; genus Neoceratodus; species Neoceratodus forsteri. The sequence continues at coordinate 120,136,589 of CM057450.1, forward strand.
GGGCCATTGGAGAGAACCCTCCTAATTCCCCAAATGGTGCTTCGTGGTGATCTGGGGCAGAGTGCCTTGGCCTGCTGCGTGGGGGTGGGGAAGGAGTGTGGATGTCCTCCTGTTTCAGCCTGGCAATTTTTTTTCCTCTTGGTTGTTGGGAGGTGTGGTATGCAATGACGTAGGGGCACGTAAGTGCTGATGTCTGGCACACCTCCCTGGAACCTATGAGCTTCAATTGTGATGCTCCCTGGGCTCCATCAGGGGTTAGTCAAGCACTGAATGCTTCCCCACCTTCCTCCCAGAGGAGGAGAGCGATCCGTGGACACTCGATACTCCTCCCCCCCAGGCCAACCCTCCAACTCTCTTGGCTGACATCCATACTCGGGTTGTGGTGTCGCAGATGGAAATCCAACCACTGCACCGACGGGACGTCTTTTGGGAGTGATGATATTAAAAAAAAAATAGAGTGGCCAGTCCGTTGGTGCAATGGTAGGATTTTTGCTCAAGATGCTGACATTCTGGGTTCGGGAATGAACTCAGGAGTCGAAGGACCAGCCAGGGGGAGAAGGGTTGAGTGTTCCCTTCTCCCCTTCTCTGGGGGGAGGGTGGGTTGTGTGTCTGGTGTCATGCTGACCTCTAGTGGAGGCTAGGGGTTCAGCAACTCAACCGGCACCTGACGTGTTGAGAGGTGGAACAGACGATGGTGTCATTGCACATTCCGCCTCTCGGAAGATACTTCCTTCCAAAAAATGCTGCCATCTTGCTCTATGATGCTCCACTCCTTAGGTTTGGTCTGCTCCCCATAGCCCCTGCTCGGCGACATGTTTTTGCCAGCGCATTTCTGTCCCGTGGCCCCACCCTGGGGGGTAAGCCAGGGGATTCCTTTGGTGGGGATGCTTGCCGGAGTCCTAACTTCAGGTCTGTGGGTCTCAGATTGACCGACGGCTCCACCCAGTAAGGGGTAAGCCTGGGATCAGGATCGCCGATACAGGTAAGCCCTGGGGACGGCCGGAGCTCGGGGTGGTGAGGGCTGAGCCTTGGGAGGTGCGGCAGTACAGTAAAGCATACTAAATGGCAAAGTGCAAACTGGGAACTAAGAGGGTGGCCAGTGAAAGTGGTTTCTGCGAGGTAATGATGCTGTGAGCCAATTTGCCTAGTGAGGAGTCAAGTAAGGCTGTAGGGGAGGGCCAACCAAGTTTGCTGTAGAGAGAGCAGTGATGTGTGAGACGGTTGCAGGATAGAGTGAATCTGCAGATATTATTGTAGCTTACAGTCCACTTGCGATGGAGTTAAGCAGAGGATAGAGTGAATACGGGCAGGCCGTAGGACAATCTGGGGAGAAGGAGAAGGCCTCGAACCACTGCGATTCATGCCAAGGGAGAGAGATGGCTTTTAGTATGATAGGCTACACCCAAACCAGCGTTGACTCCCTTACAAACCAAGTGGATGTGAGTGGAGAAATCAAGGGAGGGATTGAATGTAATTCCAAGGTACTTGGTGGAGGTGACTGTAGTCAAAGGGGGTACCATTATCTGTTGTTATCGACAGGGGTATTGATAAGATTTTTAGTTTATAAGTGGTTCCAAAAAGCATGGCTTGGGATTTGGAGTAGTTCATAAGGAGTTTGCTGTCCTTGAGCCAGGACTGTACCGCAGACAAGTTGGAGGTAAGGATGTGATTTATGTGAATTAAGTCGGGGGAGTGACAGAAGAACACCAGGTCATCTGCTTAAAGGATAGGAGTTGATTTGTTAAAGCAGTGTGTGACTGAGTTGATGTGACGAGAGAAAGTAGAGGGCCATAGATGGATCCCTGTGGGACACCGAGGGAGTTGGGAAGGTATTCAAAGAAGGTAGCGCTAATTCTGGTGCATTGTTATCTATTGGAGAGATAGCTAGAAAACCATGGCAGTACACTATCTGAGATTCCTAAGGACCTAAGTCTGTTAAGAAGTACAGGATGGTCAATGGTGTCAAAGGCCTTCGTTCAGTCAATGAAGATGGCACCTGTGAGGTGACCTAGATCAGATGCAGAGTAATTTGCATTAGGCATGGTGAGTAGGGCTGTCGTGGTGCAGTGATGTTTACGATAGCCATGTTGTGCAGGGCACAGTAGATCATGCTTTTCCAGATAAGCTGTTAGTTGAGCAGCGACAATTTTTTCGAGAATGTGTTATAGCATATTTCAGTAACTCATCTCCTCCCCCATGGGAGCAGCACCCCTTCCCCTACCAACAAGAGATTCATAGGGGACAAAATTTGAATCTATTTGGGCCATATACCACACCCATGTTTGCCATTTTAGGCTGAATTGTGCAGTTTTGTAGTGTAAGGCCGCTGTCAATTTCTCTAATTGATAAATGTTCATTACTATTGATCTCCAATCTTCCACTGTACTTTGGGAATTGTTTTTGACATCCATTTCCTAGTAATTGCCTTTTTGGCTGCTAATAAATATATTGGTAGCAAGGTACATCCCCAGTTCGAACTCTGTTGGCATTACTGACACTAGTACTATCTCTGTTGTTAATTCTGTTTCTTCTCCTATACATTCCTGAAGTTCAAGTTGTAAAGAGCACCAATATGAGGTTAATAAAGGGCAGCTCCAGAAAATATGTCCTAAATCAGCCATCGAACAGTTGTATCCCCTCCAGCATTGGCCGTAACTTTGGGGAAGGTACTTTATCAACACTGCAGGTGAACGGACTTCTGGTGATGTCAGCAAGCTAATGGTTGCATAGTCATTGAGCTCGCACTCCCCACCATTTCTTAATCTCTTTACAGTGCCTTTTTGAGGATGTCTTCGTCAGCAAAATCAAAGGGGAATAAATTGGGAAAACCCCCCGAACACTCTGGTGCAGAAATTAAATGAATTACTTCAGGCAGAATGCTCAGAATTATCGGAGGATCAGGAAGCTCCAGAGGGCTACTCTCAGCAATGTCGCAAGGCAAGGGGGAACAGACCAACTTCATCAACACAATTATGCAGACTGCAAAAACGGTATCAAAAATTGATCAAACACTTTTGGATCTTCATACAGATATAAACAAAATAGATCACAAAGCTGAAAAACTGGAACTATGCCTGACACAGGTCTCCGAACAAGCCGATAGACACAATTGCCTCCTGCTCTATTTACTTGCTAGAGACAGAGAACTTACACATCAAGTTGTTGACCTGGAGGGGCAAAGTAGGAGACAGAATATCAAAGTCTATGGGGTACCTCAAGGGCTGGAGGACAAACACACCAATGTGATCTCTTTTCTGCAGGACCTGCTCCAGGAGTCGCTTTCCCTCTTGCCAGACTTTGATCTACAAATGGACCGGGCTCACATATCTCTCAGCCCCAAGCCCCGTAACGCTGGTGCATGACCCAGATCACTAAAAGCGCATTTTACCTCCTAACAAGCTAAGGAAGCCTTGATCAGCATAGCATGGCAGCATGGGCCCATCAAGTTCTCTGGACATAGAATAAATATTGACAATGATCATACTACTGGGGTTCAGGAAGCCAGACGGACCCTATGGCCCATAGTAAAACAACTACTTACCAAAGGCATCAAGGCACAGGTTCTCTTTCCTGTGAGGCTTAAAGTAATTACAGAACAGGGGACTAAAGTTTTCCAGGACCTCCTAGCAGCATCCTCCTTTCTGCAAAACTCGGGAATTAATACCCCACCCCTTACTAAAGAAAAGATGGAGAAGGATCTTCTGGCTTCCACGTGGAAAGTAGCACAAAAGGGCATTACCAGATCAGGCTGTCAAATGGACAAACTGCAAACCAACCTTCGAGCTGATGTCTCCGCTATACTGAGGAAATATGATGACTCGACTACAATCAACAAGTGAGCAGCACACCTTCAGGAGGAGACTGAGGCTGGTGACACATACAACACATCAGACCTGCCATCCACCTCTGAGACCTGAAGGTGATCATGATGGGTTTAGCCTCCATATGGTTAAAACTTTTCTTCGCCAACTTGGCTGACCCCCCCTTCCTCTTGTTTTCATGCACCCTCCATCTCCGACCTGCAAGGGTAATGGCTTTCTCAAATGCACTATGCAGCTAAGCCAAGACAGAATGTGGCACATCTCGGAGGGGCAACACCTCAAGTTAATAGCAAGCATTCAGTAAGTACTTACTCATATTTCCATCATGCCCTCCGCGATAAGGATCGAGGTAATGCTGTCCCTTGTGGCCACAAACTGGGGGAGGGGGAAGTGGTTGCGGGTGCCTCCATGAAATGGTTTACTGCCCCGCAGCCTAAGACTCTCGACTGCCTTCTGTCCCGGGACCCAACGCCAGGATGACTCTTGAATGGCTGCAGCTCACCTCAGACCATCACTTGGTCTGGTGCCTTGGGGTTTTTGGTTTGGGTTCTTTTTTGTCTCTCCTGCGATGATACAGACTGTGACTAATGGGTGCTTACGGGTAGGGATTCATGAAACATCAGGCCGAGAATACAAGGGGTCAGCAATTCACGCTCCTTACTGGTAATATCTGGAGGATTGGGGGAGCTAGTGTTTCACTCCCCTGTTCGAATGCTGCAAGTTCCTGATCTGGGGCCTAATTTACACATATTCACCAGGCATATTCACCGACTTAGAGTCGGAAATCAGAGATAATTCGCCTGGAGTAACCCTCAGCATGTGTTTGCCAACCTCTGACCTGACTTGATTGGGGTATCCAGTTCTGAACGGGGAAGAAAAGGATGAGTACTGAGCTAGTTAGTTGTTAACTGTTAATCCATATAGTTACTTCCTAAGGTTATAACATAGTTCTTTTTATTCAGGTATTGTAAAGGGAGTCCTCACAGATATAATTAATCACCCCTAACTTGATATAACATAGGCAATGTTTCAAGCCTCTTTTACAGATATTAGTTAGGTGGGGATGGAGGGGGACATGGGTATTCCATCTTAAAGTACGCTTGCTGACAAAAGAAAGGTCGTGCCTAACTTGGGATGTCCCCCGAGGGCCTTTGGGAGTGCTTATGCTTTTATGGAGTGCCCAAGCTTTAACTGCAGTTGCGATTACCTTTCAGCTGGGGACTGCCTCCCAGCCATCCCTAGAAAGTCAACATCATTTTCCATGGAAAAAGGGGACACCTGACCCTCAAGCCTTGTGGACCCTTAACATTTATTTGCTCACAGCTTATACCCAGAGTCAGCCGGAGCACAAAATGTTTCTCCCATCATGGGTTCTGTTAATGCTTTTATTACTACTTTGTTTACAAGATCAAAGTAGGTTATTATTTGTTTATAATTTATATGGGTACACTAGCTGCATTAAGGGTCTGGGTTGCCAACCATGGTATAGGCACATTGTTTCATACTGTTTAACAGCAATTTCGATTTTTGTGTATGTAAATTGCTAACCAATATACTAAGGTACTTTCCTACAACATAAATGGGTGCTCGAACCCCATTAAGAGGAAACAGATCTTCGGAGACATGGCCTCACAGAAATGTAATGTGAATTTCCTTCAGGAAACGCACCTATCCCCCATAGAGATTTTGAAACTGAAATCCCGGGGTCACCCTCACCTCTTTCATTCATCCTTGCCATCTGGGAGGAAGGGGGTGTGGCCATCCTTTTATCCGCAACCTTCCCGTTTGAACGGGAGGAGGTAATAGAGGACCCTGGAGCCAGATATATCATAGTGATAGGCTGGGTTCAGGACACACAGGTAACTCTGGTGAATGTTTATGCCCTCCAGGCTCCCCCTCTCTTTCTATTCTTCCCTTATCCAGCTTTTTGCGAAGAAGACCAAAGGGGTTCTCATAATGGGAGGTGACTGGAACTTGATATTCAACAGGAATTTAGACACCACCTCTCGAATCCCCAAGCTAGACCTCCGAAAAGCAGGTTCCCTTCAAAAAATCTTTAATCAGGTGTGCCTATTGGACATCTGGTGAGGTAAATACCCTAAAGCCAAAGACTACACTTACTATTCACCAAGATTCAAAATATACTCCAGATTGGATACTTTTGTCACATTCACCAGGGATGCTGCCTGCTTTCCTTCCATGTGGATAGGGACGTCAAACTTATTGGACCACAGCCCTATTTTTTTGGAGGTCGATTTTTGTCTGCCTAGGAAAAATACCCACTGGAGGTTAAATACTTCCCTACTTCGAGATAAAGAAGTAGTTGACACCCTTAAACAACACATTAAAAATACAGTAACAGAGAACACCACTAGAGAGGTAACCCCCCCAGATTGTATGGGATACACTTAAGTCTACTATTAGAGGGAATCTTATCTCTATAGCCTCATACAAGAAAAAACGACATAAACAGAAGCAACAAGACCTCCTTACACAGATCAAGGATCTTGAGACTGCTCAGAAACTTAAATGGGAGGGGCACCGGGACTTGCAGATAAAAATCTCATAAGACGGCCCTATATAAGTTGCAAAAGGAGGAAACAGAGAGAGCAGTTTTTTATCTCAAACAGAAGTATTATAAGGGGGGCCCCCCCTGAGGTACCAGATTTCTGGCGCTCAGGCTTAGGCAGCATACAGCCAGGGCAACCATCACCAAAATAGTTTCCCTTAGATCTGGCCACCCAGTTACTAAATCATCTCAAATTGCAGAGGCCTTTGTGACTTACTGCTCTAAATTATACAGCCCTCAATCAGTATCAAACTATGCAGATAACCATCATAATTTGAGGTCACTAGCCCTCCCCACTCTCTCCTTGATAAAGGCCCAATCTTTAATTAAGCCAATCACACAGTCTGAAATTTTAAACACCATAAAAAACCTAAAAGCTTGGAAGTGTCCAGGCCCTGACGGCTTTAATGTAGAATTCTACAAGGCCTTTAGGGTAGAGATTACCCCTCTCTTACTGGAGGTCTATTCAGGCATCTGGAAGAAAGGAAACCCGGTCCCCCCCCCCGGCAATATGCCACCATTTCACTATTCCACAAAGAAAATGAAGATCCCATCCATTGCGAATCATACCAACCTGTTTCCTTTCTCAGCTCAGACTATAACATCAATTATAGCCTCTAGACTGAATTCCCTACTTCCAGACCTGATTAATAAAGATCAAACTGGTTTCATGTTGGGCCAACAGGCCCCAGATAGTGTTCACTGTACAATCAATGTGGTTGATTCTATCCACTGTTCTCGTGTCCCTGCCTGCGTGATAAGTCTGGATTCCGGAAAAAGGCTTCGATAAGGTCTCCTGGAGCTTCCTGTTCCAGGTCCGGCAGTGTATGGGTTTCCCTCAGGTCTTTATAGATAACATTAAACTCTTTTATTTGGGTCCTCAGGCTTATGTGAGGGTAAATGGAGGGCTCTTCGATGGATTCAGGCTAGGCAGGGGCACTCAACAGGGCTGCCCTCTGTTCCCCTCTCCTATTCACCCTTTATATTGAACCCCTTGCCGAGGCTGTTTGGAAATCAGATAACATTACGGGGATAGAGGTGGGAGGCCTGCACCGAAAAATCTCTCTTTATGCAGATGATGTAGTGCTTTATTTGTCCCGACCTGAGCAGTCCATCCCTCAGGTATGGTCGATTCTTGAGAAATTTGGCAGGCACTCGGAATACACTTGTAACAAAACTAAGACTGAAATTCTTACCTTTTATTACACTCCCTCACAGGCAATACTAGACCTCCTACCCTTGAACTGGTCAGCTCAGAAAGTGAAGTACTTAGGCACTTTTATTACCAAACACACCTCAGTTATTTAAGACAAATTATACCCCTCTTGCAAACCAAATGAAAAAAGATTTGGAGAGGTGGTCCCTAATAAATTTCCCTATGCATTCTAGGATACAAACCATAACTATGAATATACTTCCCAAATTCCTATACCTCTTGCAGTGTTTGCCCACTTTTATACATAAGACCCGCTTTCAGGAATGGCATAAATTGATTTCCAAATTTATCTGGAATAGAAAACGTCCCAGAATAAACTTTCAGATCCTCCAGACACCTAAAAACAAAGGGGGCAGGTCTCTTACAGACCTCAAGGACTATTACCTGGCAGCCCAATTAAAGATAATTGTATAATGGCCAGCTCCTTTCTACACCTCAAATTGGAAGGACATGGAGAGGGGGGAGGAGGACGAATATGACCTACCCCTGGAGCTCAGAGCAGTACTCTCTCCCAGCTCACCAGGACTTCTCCCCATTAGGCTCACAGTAGTGAGGGACATGGTGTAAGCAGCACATAGAGACTGGCATAAATATAAGCTTAAATCCTCACTATGGCCTTTATACAGGTTAGCCTGGGATCCTAACTTCCCCCTGCCCGACTGGATAACAACTTTAAGATCTGGGATAGAATGGGTTTAACATATCTAGGCCAATTCCTTCAGAATGGCATTGCTCAGGATTTTGACTCCCTCAAACAGACCTTTGGTCTAAAAAACTCAGATCTTTTCAGATCATATCTGAACAAGTGTCAAGAGGCTGACGGAGATCATACTAGAGCTGCCCCTTTCCTGGAGAATCTCCTAACATTAAGGAATGCTTGGACTCAAAGGGTCTGGATTTCTGCCCTTTACAAATCATTGACAGCTTTGAGGGGTGACCCTCTAGGTAGAGTAAAAGCAAATTGGCAGAGGAAGGGAGGGGCAGGCTTGGAGGAGTTTAACTGGGAGTCTGTCTTCCACATTACTACCTGGACCACAAGATCCTCCCACTGGAAAGAGTTTGCCTGGTGAGTTAGAGTGCGTTACTTCCTGACCCCCACCACTCTGGCAAAAAGGGATCCCACAAGACAACCACTATGTTGGGAGAGGTTGTGGAGAGGTGGGGGCTGATCATTTGCATATCTTCTGGGCATGCTCCCAGATCCACACATTTTGGGGGAAGATAATCCCTGCATTGATGGACCTTTTCTCGCTGGATGTTCCTTTGGACTGGACAAATGTCATTCTTGGTGCTCCTCCAAGGGGCCTGAAGGACGCAGACTCATTCTATTTATGGGCTATTTTTTTAACAGCAGCACACAAAGCTATTACTCGTCATCGGCTTTAGGCCATATCGTCCACTAAACAGACTTGGATATAGGTGATCCAAGAAATTTCAGAACTTGATGAACTAACCTTTAAACTAAATCAACAGTCTCATGTTTTTACCCAAAGATGGACGAGATGGCAGATTTGGTTTGACTCCTACTCCGGCCCAAAACTAATTCTAACAGTCCAGGGGAGTATTCCTAGCTCCACCACATAAGTGTTATATTGGCAGACCCAATGGGGAAAAACAGGCCTAATGCCTAATAGGAACTACTGTTTATATGATGTAGGAAATGGTACTGATTTTGTATCTTTGTCATAATTGAATTTAAACGATTTATGTAAATCTATGATTATGCTTGGTGTGGAAATGGTGAAATCGACTGTATCTGCTATGTTCTGCTGTTATGTACCCAACTGATGTTAATAAACAAGAATTTAAAAAAAACAAAACACTGCAGGTGAACGAAAATACCTACTGTGGCATTACCATGTAAATTCCCTCCATATCTGTGAGACAGTGACCTTAACCGCTGGTGACTCTCCTTTGTATGTTTGTACTGTCACTGTAAATAGTTATACAGAACCATTTTTAATTTTTATTTTGCTGTTATTATTAATAAAATGCTACTTGCAAATTTTGAAACTGCTCCTGGTTTTCCTTTGCTTCCTGACCTGTACCTCGACAACAGATGGTGTCAGACTAAGTGGGATTTATGCCATGCATACTCTAAGCCAAGAGTTTTGTGAGTGGGTACTGGACCTAGTACCAGGGAAGCATAGTAGGAAATTCTACAGCAGCAAGCCCAGGAGACATTACCAGAAGAATGGCAGCCAAACTAGAAGCAGAAACAAAAGTCATGGAAAATAAATGAGCAGGCAGTGACAGAACCTGAAAGCCTGACTGCCTTTTTCAAATGGTGGGCTATACAACAAACAGAGACAGAGAAACAGAGAAGAGAGGAGATGCAGCAAAGAGAAAAACAGATTCGATGTTTAGAGGCATGGAGAAAAGAAGAAATGCAACAACTCGAGAAGCAGAGAAAAGAGATGCAGCAACAGGAGCAGCAAAGAAGAGAAGAGATGCAGCGATGGATAGATGCCTTGTAAGTTATCAAAGCTGGAGGATCTGGCACTGATCCAGCAGAGCAACAAGACACAAACAACTTCAAATATATTAAACTTACAAAGTTGTGTCCCCGGATGATATCGAAGCATACCTGACAACTTTTGAAAGGATGATGCAGCCTGCCAGTGGCCAAAGCAGCAATGGGCAATCAGACTGGTACCTTACCTGACAGGTAAAGCCCAACTTGCCTACAACAATATGGACACTGCACAGTCAAGACTATGACCTGGTGAAAACAGAGGTCCTTTAAAGGTATAACATCTCAGGAGAGACCTATAGGCAGAGATTTTGGTCTTTGAAGTACAACTCAGTTGACAATCCACGAGAAGCCTTCACCCCGCTCAGAGAAGTACTTTTTTTTTTGCGATTTTTTTTTAAACACATACATACATAGATAGCATTTTAAAATATCATTAAATGATACACTGAATAGATTAGTCTTAGTGAGATTCTCATTAGATACATCAATGTAAGACTTACAGTAAATTATTGTTTTGGTGATAAAGCTTCAATTAAAGAGAGCTGCAGGGCATGGCTTGACCCACCTATGATTTTATAATGCATAAGGATAAAAAAATTATTAAATTGTTAGACTTGGATACTTTATATATTGGTGGTATCTGTATCCTGGTTAGTTGACTTAGTTTGTGGAGACCCCCTCCATTTATCTGAGGGAGGAACAGTAGTCATACAATGGGATCCAGACTAGAATTGAAAAAGTAATGTATCCAAGGCTGCTACTTCTTGATAAGGGGTAGGACTGTTCCCTGTTGCTTGGCATTGAAGCTCTCAGAATTATATACAGTATTTCTAACATTATCTGTTTCCATTCTTGGACTGTTGGAATTAGTTTAGACATCCAACGTCTGGTAATGGCCTTCTTGGCTGCCATGAAACATATTGGTAAGATTGTTTTTTCCCAGTGGGGAGCATGGTTCAGATAAATTCCCATTAATAATTGCTCAGGAGTGAGTTCTATAGTTTCCTGAAATAAGCTTGAAGGCTCCATTTGGAAAGACATCCAAAAGGGCATGAGACAGGGACATAACCAAAAAATGTGACCCAAGGTGGCAACAGGACAACCACAGCCCCTCCAGCACCTCCCATACTCCTCTGGTAGGTATTTTATTAGGACCGCCGGGGCTCGGAAGAACTGTTATGCAGCGTTTCCATACGAACTCCCTCCAATGGGGGGAGAAGACAGATTTTAGTTCATTAAGGGAGGATCGGGACCAGTCTTCAATGGAGATCTCTATGTTAAGATCCTTGTTCCATTTAGTCAAAATAGTGGTGGTGGACATTAGGAGCCTATCTCTCATCTCATGATAGATCAGGCCTATTATATGTGTTCCCAGCCTTCCCTCAATTGCCTCAATAAAAAGTTTTAACAGGTTTGGTGCTGGCTCAGGTAAAGCTGGGCGGATGTTTTTGTTGCGGAATATATGGTTTCGTACTTGAAAGTAACAAAATCTATCCATGTTTCTAAGAAAGTACTGAGACTGTAGTCTGTCAAATGGAATAATGCCTTCCTGGGAAAGAAACTGGAATACATGGGCCAAGCCAATATCTCTCCATAAGGAGAAGGTGTGATCCATATAGATAGGGGTGAATAATTTGTCTTGGGAGATCAGTTTACAATATTCATAAATTTTAAGGGTAGGACCAGATTTTCTGATTTGTTTCCATATTTTATACATTTGTGAGGTTATATTTGTGAAGTCTGAGGGTCTGATTGATTTTTGGTCTGAAGAGAAAATGTCCTCTTTATATCAAAGAGGTCATTTAAATGAAATTCTATGGTTTTCCATGGGGATTTGTAGGAGTCAGTCACCCACAGTATTAATATTCTTAAAAAGGCAGCTTGGGCATATAGTTGAATATCTGGTAGATTCAGCCCACCCTGGGAAAGAGATAGCTTTAAGGTTGAAAGCCTGATTCTAGGATGATTCTTTCCCCATAGAAAGGTCGAGATAATTCTATCCCAGGATTTTAAATAATATTTCGATGGGAAGAAAGGAATGGTCTGGAGAAAATACAAGATTTGTGGAAGAATATTAGTGCGTATAATTGTGATTCTTTGGTGAAATGGAAAAAAGGCTATGGCCCATCTATCCAGGTCTGCTTGAATTTGTGTTGTAAGGGGCTTGTAGTTAATCATTTCCAGGACCCTTGGGTCTGAGGGTATTTGAAGACCCAAATATTTTATTTTGGTAGAGCGCCATCTAAAGGGAAAGTTATTTTTCAACTGTTGAGAGGGGGAGAAATTAAACAGTAAGATTTCTGTTTTATTGATGTTAAGTTTGAAGTCGGATAGTTTTTCAAAGTGTGCCAAGATTCTCCAAGCTGCTGGGATAGATTGTGAAGGGGACAGTAAGGTCAGCATTATGTCATTGGCAAACATACTAATTTTGTATTCTTGCTGGCCAGTTGGAATTCCCTCAACTGAGGAGGTATTACGCAGGATGGATGCCTGGGGTTCTAGAAATAATGCAAAAAGGTATGGGGATAAGGGACATCCCTGTCGGGTACCCCTTCCCAGTGTAAGAGGAGGGGACAAAGAACCATTTACTTGAACATACGCTTTAGGGGATTTATATAGATTTACTAAACATGATATAAATTGAGAGGGAAATCAAAGTATTCTAAGAATCTCCCATAAAAAGGGCCAGGAAACTCTATCGAATGCTTTTTCAGTGTCTAGACTTATAAATGCGGATGGTATTTGTCTGGTTCGAACATATTCTTGCAGTAACAATGCTCTATGGATATTATCTACTGTACTTCTATTTTTAATGAAGCCTGACTGGTCCGGATGGACAACGCGAGGGACAATAGTTTCTAATCTAGAAGCCATTATGGCCATATAAATTTTATAGTCCACATTGAGAATAGAAATAGGGCAGTAAGACCCAGGATCTGTGGGATCTTTTTGGGGTTTAAGTATCGGGGCTATTGTGGCATATTCCCAAGATGGAGGGGGACAGACCACCTTGGGAGATTTTGTTATATAGTTTATGTACTCTTGGGGTAATTTCTTTGTTGAATTTCTTGTACCACTCAGCAGTGCAATCATGCAGACCAGGGCAGTGCCCAGAATTTAGTTTCTTGATGGATTCTTTGATTTCTAAAGCCGAGACTGGGGACTTCAATGATTGGATCTGGGGGGATGATAGGGTCGAGAGGTTCACCCATTTTAGAAACAATATTGTTTCATTTTGAGGGAAGGAGGGAGGGGGAGTGTATAATTTAGCATAGTATTAAATAAAGGCCTGCTGGATGTGACCATCCGAATGGTGAGTTTTCCCTGTAGTCAAATTCCTAAGTCTTACTATTGTAGATGAACTTTTCCTATTTCTTAGTTTGTGGGCCAGGTGTTTGATACTTTCAGGACCCCCCTCATGAATTGATTGACAGAGGAAATACAGCGACTGCTGTACCTTATTATCTATGTTTCTATCTATGATGCATAACAGTTCCGCCTTTGTATTTCTTATTAACACCTGGAGATCAGCATCCCCTGCCCGATACAGCATCTGATAATTTAGTAGTAGGTCAGATAATCTATGATATTCGAATTCCCTTTCTTTATGCTTTCTGGATGAGTAGGCTATTATTTTGCCACAAATGGTGGCCTTCATAGCATCCCATTGCATAGCCATCGGGACTTCAGGGTCTGTATTTTCAGCGAAGAAAGGGGAGAGTCTGGTGGAAAGGGTCTCAGTAAATTCTTTATCAGATAGGATTGAGCGGTTGAGTCTCCAGAGGGAATTTTTCTTCTCTCTTCCCACATCCAATGTGAGAATCAAGGGGTGGTGATCTGATAATAGCTTGGGTCCAATGGTGATGTCTTGTATTGAAGATAGATGTTCGCATGTTGTTAGTATATAGTCTAGCCTTGAGTGGGATTTAAACCGGGGGGGAGTAGTAGGTGAAACCTGGGGTGGAAGGAAATATCCGTCTCCATACATCAACCAGACCTAAATGGTCAATGGTTCTTTTAAATTTTTTTGTAGTGGTACTATTCCTATGTTTTTGTGGGTTTGAGCAATCAAGATGTGGGGCCAGTGTTAGGTTCAGGTCACCCCCATGATCAGTTGACCCTGCAATTGATTGAGTAAGGTAGTTATAAAACCCCTATATACCGGAAAGTTTGACTGTGGGGGAAAGTATACACTGGCCAACGTGACCGGTTTACCATATAATGCACCATTTATTATTGTATATCGACCCTGGGCATCCATGTGTGTTTTCTATATCTTGAAGGGAGTGTTTCTTGGGATTAAAATTACTGTACTCCTCTTTCTCCCTCTGGGATGAGAGGAAGCCACCACCCGATACTTACTCCCCCAGTTTAATTTAAGGTATTCGGAGTCTGAGAGATGGGTCTCCTGGAGGAATATCAAGTCAGAGGGGTTTTTGGTTAAGAATTGCATGAGTCGAGCCCTTTTGATCAGGTCATGCAACCCGTTAATGTTGAGAGATACAATTTTAATTGGATTTATTGTTCCCATTTTCTGTTTCTATTGATAATTATCTTTATGTTGTTTTTCCCTCCCCAGGTCAGAAATGGAAAGAATCATGTGAACCACACTGCCCATTCAGGAACCTTTATGTCATATAATGGAGCCAACCAGTTCATATTGTTGTAGGAATCTCTCAATAAAAGATAATTTAATATCATCGTTTCACTGTATGTGTGGTTATTTAACCCTTTTCCCCTTGAACAATCTAGTATAATTGCTACTCTAGTAAGTATTACATAGATGTGTAAACTATTAAACACTTGACCACTAACTTGGTCATTTGAACTAGTTTGTGTTAACCAAAAACAAACTGATGCAACATTTTGTCCGAATTAAAAAAAAACAAAACAGAATGGGTAAAACCATTACACAACCATGTAAATGTTAACAAACATATATACAAGATGACCTCCAAGTGGGAGGGACTCACATCGAGCTCCTCCTGGAACATCCTGTCCTTAATTCCATGTGGAATAGGAGAGGAGTGAGGGGTTCCTAGCTTGACTCCAAATAAAAATACATTCAGGGTCAGCAAAAGAGCCCATATTGGAGTGAGTATTTTATCACTCCAGATTAGCTCCGGTGATACCATATCGGGTAAGAGGAAATGGCTTGTGGAAGCCCACTGCCTTGCCCTTGATTACCCTGGCTTAATCCAAATGTTATTTATATGGGGGGGATTTAAAGTGTCTGGCCCATATTGCAAAACCCCAGGCTTGTAGTTTTAATATATTCCCAGACAGTGTGACGATTTGGTCACCCCTTGAATAACGGGAGAGTGGCAAGGCCAGATAAGCCAGCCGGTGCTTGCTTGATTAGGTAGTGAAGTCTTCTAGGGATTAGGGTCAGGGAGCAACATGGCATTGTTCCTCGCTAAGAAGGAAAAGATCTCCTTCCCACCCCTAAAAATGTCCTGTTGGGGAGTACTGATTGACTATTATATGTGGGGCCCCAGGATCATATTAATTTTTATCTGTCTTATATAAAAAATATTGGTCCAATATCTCTCCCCATCGAACTATTTGGAAACATAGCCATATAGTGAATTTCCATATTCCAAAGTCAGTGGCATCTCAGGAGATTGAAGTCTGTTGAAGACTGGGGATTATTTTGCTATAATAGCACTTAAAATCGACCCCTAAAGAGATCATTACTGAGCTTAAGTTCAGGCCAGGAGGAGGGAGGGGCACCCCCACGAGAGCCCTGAGATGTTGGGGTGGGAATCAGGGAGGTCAGGCCACAAGCAAGGATGAGGGAACAGTATTACAATAGACGATGCTCCCAAGTAAGGGAAATCCCCACCATTGGAGAGCTCTAGAGTGTCTAAGAGGCAGTCAGAGATCCAATCGAATAGAGAGAGAATTTAAATATTGCCTAGACACTGGCTGATGACCCTCGCTCTACTCAAGTAGCTGACCATTCCCCCCCAGACGAATATACCCCAGGCTCCCAAGAGGCAACCACCTTCCCAACTCACCTCAAATTAGCTAGTTTTATGATATAGATCGCAAGGTGGAATAGAGGGGATTGTGGAATTGTTGTAGGCGATGTGGAAGTTCCGATATCTCTCCCCATCGAACTATTTGGAGATATTGCCATATAGTGAATCTCCGTATTCCACAGTCATTGGCATCTCAGGAGACTTAAGTCTATTGAAGTCTGGGGATTATTTTGCTGCAGCAGCAGTTAAAAATCGACCCCTAAAGACATTGTTATTGAGCTTAAGTCCAGGTCAGAAGGAGGGAGGGGCTCCCCCCCACGAGAGCCATGAGATGTAGGGGTGGGAATCAGGGAGGCCAGGCCACGAGCAGGGATGAGGAAACAGTATTTCAATAAATGATACTCCCCAGTAAGGGAATCCCCACCATCGGAGAGATCTAAAGTGTCTAAATGGCAACCAGAGACCTAATCAAAAAGAGAGGGAATTTAAATATTGCCTAGACACTGGCTGATGGCCCTCACTCTACTCAAGTAGCCGACCATCCCCCCCCAGACGAATATACCCTAGGCTCCCAAGAGGCAACCACCTCCCCGACTCACCTCAAAATTGGTTAGATTTACGATGTAGATCTCAAGGTGGAATAGAGGGGTTGCGGAATTGCTGTAGGCGCTGTAGAAGTTCTCTGATCAGGGGTGACGCTTGTGCTGGATTTGGACATTCTTGCTGGGCCCACTGCCTCTGTCACTGGCCGATTACCTCCTTGGTCTTTTCAGTTTTGATGCCCTTCGTGTGGCGATCTGTTACCGCTTCCTTGGCTGATGAGCAGGTATGTGTTCCGGAGGGCAGATGAAATACGAATTTTGCTGGCTAGGGCGTTTTAAATTGAATTTTCTGGGATCTTAGGATTGGAAAAAGCGGACTGTAGTCTCTACATTGCCTCTGCATGAAGGGGGCATAATTGTTATCAAAGAGTAGGCGGGATTGGCCCCACAATACCTTACCCCTCTGCCAAGCCTTGTTTAGATGGGATTCTTTTGTTTGGTAGCTAAGCAGATGAATCAGAAAGGAGTGAGGTCTAGCATCGGGTCGAGAAGGCTTTGGGCCTAATGCTCTGTGAGCCCGTTCCACATCGAGTTGAAAATCTGGATCTAGTGTTAAGGATAGCCTAAGGAAGTAGTCAGCAAAGGCCCTTGGATCGCTCCCCTCCTCGCCCTCTGGGATACCAAAGACGCGGATATTACGTCTCCTTCCCCTGTTCTCTGTATCCTCCTGTTGGGCTGACATAGCGAGTTGCTCCACTGCGATTATACGAACTGCATCCTCCAAGTCATCTAATCTGGAGGTATTAAGTGATATCTGATGATCCACTTCAGTTGCTCGGGCCTGTAGGTGAGAAATTTCTTGTTTTATGTCTTTAAGTGACTCGCGGACCTCTCCATGGAAGTCTGTGATTGCCTGTAAGATGGATTCAGCATTTAGTTCCAAAATTTTTTTGCCCCTTAGCCTTCATAGATTTTCTGTCTGGGCTTGTAGTGTGTCTAGACTGGGCCTTTCCTTGGTTCGATTGCAGATCCTCGGTATCATTGGTATAGACGATGGACAGGAATCAATTCTTCGATGATCTAGCCATTGGGCAGTCTGCTATTTGGACACTTTAGGTTGGGTCCATTTTTTTCATTAATTTTAGTTAATTGTGTCCCTTTTATTTTAGTTGTTGGCAGGAGCTTCCCAAAAGGCTTCCTCATGCGGGCATCATTGGAACCGGAAGTCCCTGCTCAGAGAACTACTGATGAAATGGCTCCAACCAGAGGGCAAAACAGTCCCACAGATCATCGACACATTTGCAAAGGAGCAGTTCATTAGCATCCTACTACTGACGTACAGCTTTGGGTAAAAGAACACCGACCAGAAAGTGGGGAAAAGGCTGTTTCTTTGGCTGAAGACTACCAAATGACCAGACAGATGCTACAGCAGCGAGGTATCTGCTAAGCACTGGTAAGACATTATTTTTCCCTTTTTCAACTCCAAGTCTGATAAGAACTCTGATGGGGGTAACAAATCTGCACCCAAAGACCATATTGCAAAAAATTGCCATAGTAAGAAGAGTTACACTGGAGCAGATTTGTCCTTAGCAAATTGGGGCAAGTACTTAGCAGATGTGAAGGTGGGAGATAAGACTGTGAAGGGACTTATAGATTCAGGAAGCAGACAGCAAGGCATAAATTAGTGTCGAGACTTGATTAGCAGCCTTCGCTAATCAAAGTAAAAAATGATTAGCAATTGACCGAAGTCAATTAGCAATTACCGAAAATTTATATTTTTGCTCAAAACCCCATAAAATGTACTTATCTTGCTCTGTATTGATAAAATACACATTTATACACGTTTCTGAGACTGATATATGTTTTGTTTAGCCATTTCCAGAGAAATACAGCAATTGTGCAGCAGCACATACATTTTAAGAGCTGAGATAGGATGTCTGCCAAAGCAGACCATGAATTCGTGAGCGTGATCATGAGTCGTGACAAATTAAACATAAATTTAAAATGAACCCCAGCCCTGGCATTAAAACTCCACCTGGGACCGTGATTGACCACACAGTAACCAACAAGGACGGGGTGCAATCTATTTCCTACTCTTCTCCACCAGGCACGTAGCCAGTAATTCTGGCCTGTTTTGAGGGGAAGGACCTGTCAGCTTTGACCAGATAGCAGAGGCAGAAAGATTGATGAAATTGGTTTCAGCAAAAATCTTAAACTTTTGCCATTCTGCAAGTAGCAGAGTGCTGTCACACTCAGGCTGCAAAAGTGCTGAAAAGTGGTCAGCTACTGCAGTAATGTCACTGTTACCATACAGCTCCAGTTTCTTTCTGTCTGCAACTGCTGGCCAAAGTCTGGTATCTAACACTTTTGCATGGTTATAGATATTACTTTCATCAGTCAAACGCAACCTTTGTTCAAAACAGTTCTCAATGTTTGTAATGTATTTCTTAGTTTGTTATTTAAAAGTTTTAACAACTTGGCCACTAAAATGTGTTAATTTCACACCCTTGTAAGTCACTGCAGCACATGCTTCTGAAAGAACATCAGACCCATTTTTTAAGAACATGTCAAGTTCACTGCCACCTATGGGACCACTTTGCTTAAGCATGGTCAAGAGTGTTTCTCAAAGTTTCAACAGAGCTAAGTAGCTCTGGCATTTCAACTACTTCTTTTTGAAGTGCTAGTGAGAACCTGGCAAGTGGCTGAAGAAGCTGTTCAAAATACAAAAGGTGTGCCACCCTTTGGAATTTAGTCATAATTTGCAACACTCCCTTGGCTTTGGCCTGGTCATGAGTTGGGTCTGCGGCCATAGTTTCCAAATGGGCACAGATTACGGGGAATGATTTGGTAACAGCATGGGTGGCAAGAAGTTTATGCTGCACTTAATATGTGCCTTGGGCCTTCTTGGGCTTTCAACTGACATCTCCATGGCCTGGACAGGGGACTGTAACTCTCTAAGTCTCTCAGGATTTTTCTGATAGAGATAAAACAGGTGGGTCAGAAAGTTTGAAACATCCAATAGGTGTTATCCAAAGTGTCTTTTATGGCCAGTTCTAGTCTGTGTGAGAAACAATGAACACCAACTAATCACTGTATGTCTTCCCTTAAAAGAGTAGCAAGACCCCGTCATATACCTATGTCGACAGATGCCCCATCAGTCCCAAACCCAACCATGTTTTTTATATTAAGGCCACACTCTGTAAAAATGTCTAAAAGGAGATTTTTTTCAATCTCTGACTTATGCCATCTGGTACAGCTTTTATTTGTAAAAATGTAGTCTCCATGTGACCATTGATGGGATTTACATAAATTACATAAACCACTTCCTTTTCAATTACACCACTGTCAGTACTACCGTCCATAAGCACTGAAAACTAATTTGCATTTTTGGCAGTTGTCAGCAGGTTTTCTTCTAGGTTCTTGCCAATACACATTGTGAGTTATTTCCCACTAACAGAGTTAATGTATTTATTGCCCAAATGAACTCCGGCATGGTGCTGCTCTTGTTCTGCTGTTGCTTAAAACATTTTAATAGAGATGTCATCTTTGGCCATCATATACGGGATCTCAATCAGCCTGCCTAGAATCATTCTGTGCTATTTCTTCACATTACTGAAAGTCCTCCCTGCAAATAAATGAAATAAGTTTTAAGTCTCAGTCCAAATTCCTGACCCCCCATTTTAAACTTACCAATTGTGGTATGGCAATATATATCAAGTGGTGACCTTGTTCTACCAAATTTCAAAATGTTAACAGCTTTCTTGAGCTGCTTTGTTATAAGATGTTTCCAGAAGGCATCAGCTTTTAGCTGGGGGCCTGTAATCCCTGCAATTAATGCCTCACTAAAGTTCTTCAATCCACATAGCTCATCTCTGTACTCACAGCACAATTTGCAACTAACACGCACTGCACAGTCTCCCTCACTGCTAATCTGTAGCCAAATTTTTGTCTGGATCATATTTTTGGCGCCATCCCTCTGCAGTTGCTAATTTAACTCCAGCCATGTCGGACTGTAATTATTAAAAAGTTTGAGGTTAGCAAACCAAGGTGTCATGGTGTGCAACTACTTAAATTAACACACGAAGAGGCTTTTCTTGAAAAAAAGAAAATGGAAGCGAGTAGATGTGTGACTCCCATCCCCCCCCAGCCCAGTTGCCGGCACTTCTCAGACCAAACCCTGTTCCTAAGTGGGGTAATCCCTCCTATTGTGACTGTGCTGCAGACAATGAAGTCACTGCATAGCAGGGCATGTTATTTAAGTTTTTGTGGGCTTGCTGCCACAATAAGACAAGTAGTGTGTCCAAATCAAAGTGCAAGGGCACAGTTAGTTCCTTTCTCTAAAAAGCAGCAGCATCACAGTGAGTTCAAGATAAAATCTCTGCAGTTGCAGGGAATGACAACACTTAATTTTTCATTTTCTGCCCAGAAAAAGGGCAGACAGTGAGTAAGGGCACAAGTCTTTTTTTTTTTAAGATATTTTATCCCCTTCCCAGCCTGCCACCTCCGACCCTTCAGGACAGACAATTAGCCATCCCACTGCTCGGAACCCTACCCAGGCAGACCCCCAAGCCCCATGGAGCTGCGGATTATCCCCCCGGGCGGGGATGAGGCAGGGACACAGATGCCCTGTAACTTACAGTTTCGTTGGTCTGAGGTCCGCTGGGTGGGCACAGGCAAATCATGGGCACAGCCAGGTCTCCCCATCTTCCCGGTTGTGGCAGGCTCTTTTCATGTTTTCTTCCTCCCCGTGCAGCAAGTGAATCCCCCGTCATCATGACGCAGGCGTTGACGTCCATGCTGCACAGTGGCCGCATCCCATCTCCGAATGGAGCTTGCAGTTCTCTGAGCCTCTGCTCGGGGTCATGCAAGTGGCGGGCATTGGCCGAATCCCTCCCCAGAGAAGGCGAGCTGTCATTGGACGCTCCAGCCTATCTCCCCCTGGCCAACCCACCGATGACCCAAGTCCGCTTCCGAACTCGGGTTGCTGGCGTGGTGTGAGGTGTGGTGTCCAGCGCCTCAACCCTCAGTGCCACTGGGCTGGTGCACAAGTCTTTTTCATTCCCTCATGGATCTCTGCAAAGCAGGGCAGGCACTAGTCTAATTCTGTGTGTTCCCAAGTTCATTGCAAAGAGCAGGGCACGACACTTAGCAGGGCACATTTTCTGGGCATAACTTAGTCTTTTTCTATTTCCAAATTGTTCACTGCAAGAGCAGGGCACACATCATTGACAACATAAGCATTGGGCACATAATTCTTAAGTGCCTGGTTCCCCTCATCTCTGCAAAGCATTACTTAGTCTTTTTCCCAAATGTTCAGTGCAGACGCAGGGCACACAAGCAGAGCACATTAACTTAGTCTTATTCTGTTCCCAAATGTTCACTGCAGACCCGAAGGGCACACAAGCAGGGCATGATTAAATAAGTTCTGGTCCCTCAATCTCTGCAAAGCAGGGCACATTACTTAGTCTCTTTTTCTGTTCCCAAATTGTTCACTGTATGTGGGCACACAACTAGCTGCAGAGCACACAGATCTCTGCAAAGCAGGGCACATTAACTTAGTCTTATTCTGTTTCCAAATGTTTACTGCAGACGAAGGGCACACAAGCAGGGCACATTAAATAAGTTCTGGTTCCCCCAATCTCTGCAAAGCAGAGAACATTAGTCTCTTTTTCCCAAATTATTCACTGCATGTGGGCACACAGTTAGCTGCAGGGCACAAATCTCTGCAAAGCAGGGCACATTAACTTAGTCTTATTCTGTTCCCAGATGTTCACTGCAGATGAAGGACACACAAGGGGCACATAAATAAGTTCTGGTTCCCCCAATCTCTGCAAAGCAGGGCACATTTTTACTTAGTCTCTTTTTCTGTTCCCAAATTCACTGCAAAGTCAAGACCAGGGCACACAGCTAGCAGAACACATTACTTTTTGGTCACCGATATCTCAAAGCAGGTAGGGCTGCTCACTTAGTCTTTATCTGTTCCTGAATGTTCACTGCAAAGACGCAGGGCACACAACATAGTAGCAGGGCACATTAAGTTCTGGTTCCCCCATAATCTCTGCAAAGCAGGGTGCATAGTCTTTATTTTGTTCCCAGATGTTCACTGCAATTATGTTCACTGTTTGTTCCCAAATTCACTGCAAGCAGGGTACAAACTTAAAGTTCAAGGCAAGGCACCCTTTCAAGCCCTTGTTCTGCCACTACCCACAGTCCAGCTCCAGGCCTTGTGTGTTCATTGCCATTATGCTGTGCCCCCCTCCACCTGTGCCCTGAAGTCCGTGTGCCCCTCTTCCCTCCTTCAGGCTCCCCGACCAAATGAAAATGTTTTACTTGTTTTTTGCTGCTCCCTGATTCTGCTGTGCTCCTGCTCTCCTCTGCAGCCACTGAATCTGCCAGTCTGACCGTGCCTTGCCCCGTAATGCAGTCACCTGCTCTCCACTCCGTTCAGGTCACTCCTGTACTCTCTCACAGTCTTGGCCAGGCCTTCTCCCTGTGGCTCCTCTTCAGTGCAGCCACCACTTCTCCCAGTTCTGGCTTGTCTCTGACTACCTGCAAAACAAAAATACACAGTTTAAGTTAACTGGACGATGGTGTAATGACTATTAAAAAAAAAAATTGAAATAAAATAAAAAAGACTCACCTTTGGACTCCTGCTCGACCTCTCAATGCCTGCTTCCTCTTCTGGGTGCACTGCAAAAGGACTCTGTGACATTTCTCCCACTTGGAGACTAGGTGGGGGGGCAGGAGCATCACTGGACCAATCAGGGAACAGCTCAGGGTTCATGGGGCACAGAGGAGGAGGGCAAAAAATGGATACCAGGACAAAAAATAAATAAATTTAAGTGACAGTGCCCAAAAAGGCACTTTTACTGCACCCAGGACCAATTGACAATGATTAGCAATGACTGCCAATCATTGCCAGATTTGACTCGCTTTTTACTGATCTTGCATCACAAATTGTGATTTGAACCTGCTTATTTTATGCCTTGGACAGACCCTAGTACATACTGAAGTGCTGGGAAAACAGTGTCCAAAAGGACCAGGTACTGGTGTCTCCACGGGGACACTCAATACTATCCCACCAGCCAAGTGGCTCGGAGTGTTAATGGTGTGTCACACCAAATGAAAGTGGGGGGCAGTACCCAAGTTACCTGTACCTATGATTATTGGAAATGACTTACCAGGATTTACTGAGTTAATTAAAGGGGGAGTAAATCTTGTTGTTTTAGCAGCTGTGGTGACAAGAGCTCAGGCAAAGAAAATCTCAGATAGTGGGGACTCTTTTCCTTTCGTTGATTTTGATTCGGACTTGTTTGAACACAGCTCCAAAATCCAGAAGTCCAGGAAAGAAAGACGATGCCTGAAGAAACAGTGGCAACAAAAGACTGATGGACGTAAAGGGTTAACATATGAAAATGCTGAAACTAAACTGATCACTGATTGTGATTTTCTTTCAGAACAAGCTAATGATGTTTCTCTCCAGGGTTGTTTTAAGCAGCTGGGGGTGAAAACAAAACAGCGTGAACCTATGTTTAAAAAATGTAATGGGCTACTGTACAGAGTCTGGGTTAAACCTCAGGCACAGGACCACACAGAACAATTAGTTATACCACAAAAGTATAGATCTGAGTTGTTACAGATAGCACATGATATTCCTATGGCTGGTCACTCGGGGAGGGATCACATCCTTGCCAGATTGCTGCACAGATTTTACTGGCCTGAAATTCAAGAAGATGTTGCTATGTATTGTAGTTCTTGTGCCGAGTGTCAGAAAGTAGCCCCAGTGACTAAAAAAGACAAGGTGCCCCTGGCACCCCTACCCTTGATAGATGTGCCTTTTGAGAGAATTGCAATGGATGTAGTTGGCCCCTTAGACAAAAGTAAAAAGGACAATGGATTAATTTTGTTAGTATGTGACTATGTTACTTGATACCCAGAGGCAGTTCCATTGTGCACTGTCACAGCCCCAAAAGTGGCAGCAGAGCTTGCCAACATTTTTAGCAGGGTGGGCATACCTAAAAAGATTATTACTGATCATGGTAGTAATTTTGGTGCTGCATTACTGAAGGAGCTGTACCAACAACTAGGTATCACTGCCATAAGAACCTCCCCTTATCACCCTCCGACAGACAGTCTTGTTGAGCATTTTAATCAAACCCTAAAATGCACGTTAAAAAAAAGGTTTGTAAAAGGGTAAGGGAAAGACTGGGACCAATACTTACCTTACCTGCCTTTTGCTTACAGGGAAGTGCCACAGGCATCAACAGGTGTTTCACCATTTGAAATACTGTGTGGTAGACAACCTAGAGGGCCACTACGTGTAATAAAAGAAACATGGGAAAATAACCCCCATCAGAAACAATCTATTACATCTTATATGTGTGCCCTGAGAAAGAAGCTGGCAAAATATGTTGAAATTACCCACAGAAATCAGGAAGAGGCCCAAAACCAGTAGAGGGTGTATTACGAACATGGGGTAAAAGAAAACATTTTTGAGCCAGGTAAAAAAGGTCTTGCTACTGTCACCCACTACAGAAAGTAAACTGTTAATGAAGTGGCAAGGGCCTTATAAAGTGCTTAGACATACTGGCACAGTTAACTATGAGATTGAGACCCCTAATAGGAAAAATCCTACTAAGATATACCATGCTAACCTCCACAAGAAATTGGTTAAAAAAAACACCAAAAGCTGTTTTGCTAGTTTTACCAGAAACTGGTAAAGAAGATATTGATGCAGCTTATGATAGACTGGAAAAAACTATAACCGCTGATGCTGTCAAGGTGATGTGCCCTTAACCTCTTAACAAACTGCAGAAATTCTTAACTTGCTAAAGGCATTTCACAGTACCTTTACCACAGTGCCAGGCTGAGCAAAAGGGGTCGAGCACCTAATAGTTACAAGGAATGTTTGCCCTATTAGACAAAAGACATACAGCTTACCAGAGCGGTTAAGAGCTGACATGATTAAGGAAATACAAAAAATGAAAGAACTGAGTATTATAGAAGAGTCGAGAAGTGCTTGGTCATCACCAATGGTGACTGCAAACAAAAAAGAAGGGGCATAAAAATCTGCCTTGATTTTAGGAAACGTAATCAAGTGTCAGAATTTGACAGTTATCCTATGCCTAGAATAGATGATTTGGTGGACAGATTGGGAAGTGCTAAGTATATCAGTACCCTCGATCTCACCAAGGGTTATTGGAAAATTCCCCTCACTAAAGAATCCAGAGACAAAAACTGCATTTGCCACTCCGATAGGATTCTATCAGTTCACCACCATGCTGTTTGGTTTACATGACACACCCACTACATTCCAGCAGTACATGGATATAATTTTATCCCCTCACACTGGTTATTGTGCTGTGTAACCAGATGATGTCATGATGTACAGTCCAGACTGAAAAAGCCACCTGAAACACCTACGAGCAGTTATCCAATCAATGAAAATGGCAGGTCTGAAAATCCTACCAAGTGTGCACTGGGCATGCAGGAAACCAGATATTTGGGCTATGTTTTTGGAAATTGAGAAGTCAAGCTAGAGGTTTCCAAGATAGAAACTGTAGCTAACAGCCCTATTCCCAAAACCAAGAAACATGTCAGGTCATTTTTAGGGCTGGCTGGTTATTATCGGAGATTTATTCCCAGCTATGCCAAGTTAGCTAATCCCCTCACTGAACTCACAAAGAAACAGTTCCCAAATAATGTGAAATGAACCCCAGAGTGTGACAAGGTGTTTTAGACCATTAAGGCTGCATTATGTTCAGCCCCTGTTTTAAGAAGCCTAGACTCTGATAAACCATTTTTGTTACAGACAGATGCATCAGAGGTAGACCTAGGTGCAGTCTTGAGTCAGCATATAGATGGGAAAGAACATTATGTTATATATATCAGTAGGAAATTGCATGACAAAGAAAAAAGGTACTCCACCATTGAAAAGGAATGCCTTGCAGCACAGTGGGCCATGGAGTCCTTTAAGTTTTACTTACCAAGAGCTGACTTTGAACTTGTAACAGATCACAGTCCTCTCTGTTGGCTTAACCAAATGAAGGATAAACATTCTAGTATCACACTGTGGTGCCTGGCACTACAGCAATTTAAATTTAAAGTGATGCACAAATCTGGGAAAGAGAATGTCAATGCTGATTTCTGTCAAGATATGGATCAGGAATTGAGAATTCCGAAGGTTGGAAAAATTTGAGGTGAAATTTCTCTGTTTGCTATACTGCATATGCACTGAACTGTAAAGATTATAAGCTACTGTAATGTTAAAAGAGAATTTAAAGAATGTTTTGGAAACCTGTTTTTTTTTAAATAAGTTCCCTCTTAAAGAGGGGGTATGTGACAGGGCTAAATAATGCCCTGCCCCATTTGTTATGCTGAAAGAGTTTAAATGCAAGGATCTGTTCTATCCTTTCCTTTTCTGTCTCTTCTCTGTCTAGTTATGCAACCAACTTTTTCTTGTAAGACCTAGGAACTGATCACTCTGATGGTTTTGCAATTCTCCGATGGTCTCACTATCTCTCCACCGTCCCTTGCTGTTCTGTCTTTTCTTCCCTGTTACATATCTGCGGGTATAAAAATATATGTGAATCTTTATGTGGAAATGTCACTAATACTGGGATCCATTTGTTTGAAACTGTATATAGTTGTATTGTTGAAGTGATTGCAAAAACTGGAATTCAAGGGGTTAACCTGAAATGCAGTTTTTAAGCCTTTTGCAGAGATGTAAACAAGAGGTCAGTTCTGTGTCATTGTGTTCTTTTTGCTGCACCTGCAAGAACATTGGAAACTTACAAGAACATTGTGTGAGAAGCATGATGTTCTTCACGAGTTTCCCAGGCACAGACTTATAAAAAGAGCAGCAATGCTTTTAGTAAGGAGACAAGGAGAGACAGAGACTGAGAGACTGAGATTGGAAATAGGGAAGAAAAACTCAGAAGTAGGACTCTGCTTTCTATGTTTTTTTAAATATATTCTTTATTGAGTTTTAACATATGAGACACACACAATTAGTGCTTGAGCACCTAATTATGCTGTCATAGGTCACAGGAGAATCATCTTAATATGTACGATGTCTAAATTCTTACATTCCTTAAAGGCTGTCTAAACACAAAACACATGGGGCATACTGTTCCAAAAACCTTCCCGTGGAAGCAGAGCAGACAGGGAGAGGTTTTGAATCATATAAGCTGTTACCTTAAAATCATAAGCTTCAGACCTTTTTTGGTGATTTTTTTCCTAATGCTGAAACCAGGAACCATTTTCACACCACCAAGCCAATCAGAGGCTAAGATTGCTGGGAATGTGAAGCGCAATGATGTAATCTTAGCAAGTCAGGACATTCCCAGTATTCAGTCCCTATGGAGACTTACGTTCTGTGTGTAAAATTAGTGGTATACATATACCTTGTCATCTTTATTGCTATTTAACATTTACAGTATAGTATACCAGCAGTCTTAGCCTCCAATCAGTGTGGTGGTGTGAAAATGTTTCTTGGTTTTGGTGTTAAGAAAAAACTCGACGAAAAGGTCTGAAATTTACGATTTTAACATAACTGCTTATATGATTCAAAATCTCTCCCTGTCTGCTCGGCTTCCAAATTTCCTTTATTCATTAAAAATACCAACAGCTTAATCTGGTTCAAGGTCAGTTGGCATTCATCTGCCCCCCGGGTCGTGCCTGAAAATAGGCAGGATTTGTCTAGTGCACTTACCCGGTCAACAAAAACTAAATAAATAATTAAAACTTCACAGTTCGATGCACAGTGCTATAGCATATTTCAGTAACTCATCCCCTCTCTGTGGGAGCAGCACCCCCTTCCTCTGCCAACAAGAGATGCCTAGGGGACAACATTTGAATCTATTTGGGCCATATACCACACCCATTTTTGCCATTTTAGGCTGAATTTTGCAGTTTTGTCCTGTGAGGCTGCTGTCAGTTTCTCTAATTGATTAATGTTCATTACTACTGATCTACACTCTTCCACTTTAGAAATTGTTTTTGACATCCATTTCCTAGTAATTGCCTTTTTGGCTGTTAACAAATATATTGGTAGCAAGGTACGTCCCCAGTTCGAACTCTCTGTTGGCATTACTGACAATAGTACTATCTCTGCTGTTAATTATATTCCTTCTCATGCTGGTACAGTGCTGCTGAGGGTTGAGGCACTGGATGCCACATTTCACACTGCATCGGCAACCCGAGTTCGGGAGCGAGCCTGGGCACTGGAGGGTCGGTGGGGAAAGGGAGAGGATTGAGCGTCCAATGGACTGCTCTCCTGTCCCAGGGGGAGGGCGGTGGGTTGTCCGGCATCCCACTGACCCCCAGTGGAGATTGAGGGCACTGTAGGACATAGGGCCAGATGTGGGGAGCTTGGTAGACGTCAGCAGGGTGGCCGTGCACCATGGTGTCACTGCACACCACTCTCGGGAGGGAGGAGGGGAGCTTACATGGAAAACAAACAAGACAAACCCCTCAGCCTCAGATAGGTGATGGCCCCACAGTGCCTAGCCACCACATGCCCAATACCCACATGCCCAATACCTTTGGCCCTTCGTTCTCCCTGCAGAAGTTAGAGCCATGGGTCCCGAGGGGAGAGAGTAATGTACTTGAAGAAGGTGGGATCACAGTGAGTGTTAGAGCAGCAAGGTGAGTTGGGAGCCTGAGAGAATTCCAGGTCCCCCAGGTGAACAACTGAATTGAAAAAAAAAAATTCTACTCCTTCTCCTATACATTCCTGAAGTTCAAGTTGTAAGGAGCACTAATACGGGATTAATAAGGGGCAATTCCAGAAAATATGTCCCAAATCAGTATCAAACAGTTGTAACCTCTCCAACAATGGCTGTAACTTGGGCGAAGGTACTTTACCAACACTGCAGGTGAACGAAAATACCTGCTGCGGCATTTCCATGCAAATTCCCTCCATATCTGTGAGAGAGGACCTTAACCACTGGTGACTCTGCTTTGTATGTTTGTACTGCCATTGTAAATAGTTATATTGAACCATTTTTATTTTTTATTTTGCTGTTATTAATAATAAAACATTACTTACAAATTTTTAAACTGCTCCTGGTTTTCCTGTGCTTCCTGACCTGGGCCTAAGCGACAGATGGTGTCAGACTAAGTGGGATTTACGTTGTGCATTTTTGTGCATGGGTACTGGATTGTAGAAACTGGAATTCAAGGGGTGAACCTGAAATGCAGTTTTTAAGCCTTTTGCAGAGATGTAAACAAGAGGTCAGTTCTGTGTCATTGTGTTCTTTTTGCTGCACCTGCAAGAACATTGGAAACTTACAAGAACATTGTGTGAGAGCATGCTGAGAGACTGAGACTGGAAATTGAGAAGAAAAACTCAGAAGAAGGACTCTGCTTTCTATGTTTGTACTGCCATTGTAAATAGTTATACTGAACCATTTTTAATTTTTATTTTGCTGTTATTAATAATAAAACGCTACTTGTGAATTTTGAAACTGCTCCTGGTTTTCCTATGCTTCCTGACCTGTGCTTCAATGATGGGTCCCAGATAAGCCACTGGGACAGGAAAGTACTTTGCAGAGGAACACTGGATGCAACAGGGGAAACTGATTCTTTCGCTATAGGCCACAGTCAGAAGCACTTTGCAGAGAAACAGAAACAGCACGGAGGCTGCTCTGAACCGAGGAGGGTGCCACACAGCACACTTTAACAAGAGTCACAGGCTTAAAGCTAGGCACTCAACACATCCACAGAGACACTTACTTTCCTGACGTCTTAAATATTAATTTGATATATTGCATTATAAAAATGCTGCACAGCACTCCTTCCCCATCCACCAAACTCCATCAAGGAGTAAGCAAGTTAAGAGTCTCTGTGGATGTGTCAAATGTGTATCTTTAACCCTGTGAACTTTGTGGAGAACCACTGGTTGCAGCAATGAAAACTGATTCTTTGTCTGTGGGCCACCAAAGCAGGACAGAAAAGGACTTTATTGCAATGCTGATGGATGAGCTGCTCCTGAAGAGCTGATCTTGGAATACTGATCCTGAAGAGCAGATCCTGAGACACTGGTCCTGATGAACAAGTTCCGGAATACTGGTCCGAAGAGCTAGTTCTGGAAAGCTGGTCCTGAAAAGGAAAACCCCAACCCACTGTTGGTTGGAAACACTCTCTATTGAGCCAAGGTGGCTTCTACACTTCCTTGCTTCCTATCCAGGTTGTCATTTAGCTTGGCAGTGTAACGATTTGGCCTGTCAAGACTGATGCCCTAGTTCTAATTTGATCAACTGCTCAGTAGTAATTCTCACGGAACCAATAGGATAAGCAGGTGGTGGGTGCCACAAGAAGGAGTGAAGAGACAGTCTAGATCAGACTTAATGCATAGGCTGTTCTTAGGAGATCAGGCAAACTTAGCAGATAGTTGAAAGGGCACCAACTAGATTAATAGTAGTGGTCTGGGTGCCAAGCAATTAGGTGGTTATGCAGCCTTGACGAGGGCACCAAAAATGTTAAAAAGGCAGTTCAGTTACAGTTCAGCCCGAGCAGGCAGGCTAGCTCTTGGGCAAGTGTGTGAAGGGGCACCACACAGGTTTAGATAGGGGGCATCACATTCTCATGCAGGCTTTTCAAGTTCGAGCTAGATAGTCTCTTTTAAACTGGTGCACTGTCACTTTTTCTATAGACTTAACAGGGCATAACACTTATTTTCCAGTATTTCGTTCACTCAATATCAATACTGTAGCTTATCATACATTTCTGTATTAATAAGTTTAAAACTATTAGGTTGGTTTATACCTTTGATTAATAGTTTAACCTTTGACTTTATTCTTTGTTCAATGGTGCTGCTCTGGAAGGCTACATTCTCTATAGCATATAACGTCATGTTAGCATATTTTTTATCTCTACCATCAGATCCTCACAAACAGTCAGACAAGTTCTCATTTCTGCAGTAATCCATCAAATTTCCCAGAGGAACCCCCCCCCAACTCAGATTCCCCTTCCTTTCCGATATTATTCAGACTCATATGTTAAAGCCCATCTTGTCCATCTCCTCACTAACTTCTCTTGTTTATCTCGTACCTGATCAGTCAGTTCTTCCGTATGCTTAATATCAGTTATAATTTGTACCCAGTCTTCAGCTTTTGGTGGCAGTGATCACAGCCACTGTCTTGTTATAGTTTTATTAAAGGCTACTACACACACGTACCACTTACAATGGGAATCCCCTCCTTTTATCTCAGCTGGGGGGAGTCCTAGTAACATATTTTGTGGTGCTAGAGGTACAGTTAATTGAAATAGGTTAGATATTTTCTCTTGTACCTCTGTTCTTTACAAATCTATGATTGGGCATGTAAAAATATATGTGTGGGAGTTTTCTTCTCCTTACCACATTGTCGCCAGCAGCAAGCTGGTATGTTTAGGTTCCATTTAGAAACTTTGTCTGGGGTCAAAAGAAATCTTACTTTTACTTTTAGTTTTCAAAAATATTCCTGCCACATTGGGGAGGCGGTCACTTTGGAGGAATTACTCCATGACTTGTTCCAATCATTTTGTGATAAGTGAAAATCTGCTTCCCTTTCCCACTTTGTCATGATGGGCCTGCTCCCCTCTCCTTTATGTAAGTTTAGAAACCTATATATTTTAGAAATGGACTGCTTTGGTTTTGTGAGAGAGAACAGCTCCATCATGGTTGGGACTGGGTAGTAGAATGTGTATCTTCATGGGTCGTTCACAATTTCATCTGTATATAGGTTAACATTTGGAAATAATGCAGTTTATCCCAGAAGGTCCACCCCCCATTTCCTTGAACACTCTTGGAAAGATAAAACTATGTCCTCCTCCATCATCTGTGCTGGGTTGAAGAATCCCTGAGCTGCCTGTCTGCCATACCATGGATCCGTCTGGCCTGGTATAAAATCTATTGCTCTAGTGAGCCCATATAGTCTCCAGGCCTCTCTCTTCACTTTGTCATATGTTCTAAATATGTCCCATGCTATGACGGTCACCCAAACAGCTTGGTATTCCATCACTTCTGGTGGTCTTATATACATAAATATGTAGAATGAAATATGGGTGTCTTGAAAAAGAGATCTCTCTCTATATCTTGCCAATGTGCCCAGGTCGGACTGTGTGTCCAAAATAGGGCCCATCTCACCAGGGCTGCTATCCAATACTCTCATGTCTGGCACTGCACATTCCCCTCATTCCTTATATGCCATAAGTAAAGATCTACAAATTCATGGTCTTTGTTTGGTCCATATGAATTGGAATATTTTAGACTGAATCTCCTGAAACCATTTTTGCGATAATTGAATAGGGATGCATTGGAATAAATATAATAATCTCGGGAGGATGTTCATTTTAACTGTCTGAATTCTTACATGCATTTGTAACGGAATGAAGGACCATCTCCTCATTATCTTCCCCAAGCTGGTTCAGGAAAGGCTTATAGTTATCCAGAAACAGAGAGATATTAGTGGCTTTCAGCATTACCCCTAGGTGTTCTAAAGTGGATAAATCACATCTGATTTTGTAGTTTGCCCTCAGATCTGGGGGAGGGTCATAGTTTAGTTTCAAAATCTCTGTTTTAGTTGAGTTAAGGGAGTAGCTCGAAAGAGCAGAGAATTTCTTAATCATATCCATGACCCTTGGCATTGAGGCTTCTGGGGTGGTTAAATATAATGATACTTCATCTGCATATAATGTTACCTTATGTACCCCTCCGCCTATCTCTACTCCCCTCACTATTTGATCAGTTCTAATCCACTGAGCTAATGGTTCAATATATAAGGCAAACGCGAACAGCAGGGAGGATAGGGGACATTCCTGGCGAGTACCTCTCTGTAAGTCAATCCTCTGTGAGATAGTCCCGTTTGTATGAATATATGCCTGCGGTGACGTGAACAGACGTCTGATTGTATCTATAAATCTGTCAGGGAAATCAAACCTGGAAAGGACCCGATATAGAAATTCCCGGTCTACTTGGTCAAAGGCTTTTCAGCATCAAGGCTCGTGATTATGGCTAGGGTTACATGTTTATTAAGATGATCTACAATATGTAGAGTCCTGCGGACACTATCTGCAGCTTGTCTGTCTAATACTAAGCCCGTCTGGTCTCTGTGTACCAATGATGGAATTAATTGCTGGAGTCGTTTAGCTATTATAGATGTTAAGAATTTGTAGTCCACATTTAGAATTGAGATAGGGCTATAAGATGAACATAGAGTAGAGTCCTTGCTTTGCTTGGGAATGACCAATATAGCTGCCTGGCTCCAGGAGGGGGGT
This sequence comes from Neoceratodus forsteri, assembly GCA_016271365.2. Taxonomy (NCBI): domain Eukaryota; kingdom Metazoa; phylum Chordata; order Ceratodontiformes; family Ceratodontidae; genus Neoceratodus; species Neoceratodus forsteri. Next base: position 120,170,456 of record CM057450.1, read on the forward strand.
AATTTAGTGTCATTTTCTAGTATCTCTTGATAGGTTGGTTTTATTATGGGGACTATTGGCTTCTGAAATTTTTTATAGAATTCTACTGGGAGTCCATCATTTCCTGGGGATTTTCCCATTTTCACTTCTCCTATCACTGCATTAATTTCTCCATCTGTAATTGGGGCCATCAGTTGGAGTTTAAATTCTTTCTTTAGTTTAGGCAGCGGTATATTTTGCAAGAAAGCTTGGACCTGTCCTTGGTCTGGTCGTTCTTGTTGCACATACAACTGCTTATAATATGTTGTAAAAGCCTCAGAAATGTGTTTTAGGGTGGTATCTCTGATTTTAGATTGTGGATGGACTGTGCATGTTATTTGGGCCCTGGCTTTCCTGACTCTTAGCCGTAGGGCCAGTAATCTTAAGGCCCTTGGCCCACCTTCATAATAGCCCTGTTTAATGAATTGGAGGTTTCTCTGTAGTCCAACATCCAGAATCTTGTTTAGTTCTTTTCCTCAGCGCTATCAATATTTATCTCCCTCTGCCTGTCAAATTTCTCCTGTTGCTGTCCTTCTAGTAGCTGAATTTGCTGTTCTAGGTCTTTTTGTTTTAGATATCTTTGTTTTTTCAATGCAGAGGCTATGGCCACCAATTTCCCACGGACTACTGCTTTTATAGTGTCCCACAGCATACCTCTGCTAACCCCACTGTTTATGTTGTCTTGAAATGTTTGTGTTATGGTCTGTGGTATCTGTTCTAAGACCCTTGGGTCCCTAAGCAAGGACAGATTTAATCTCCAAAAAGTATTGTTCTTAGGAAGTGACAGCTCCATGGTCAATATCAGAGGTGTGTGGTCAGAGAGAACAATAGGTCCAATTTCATATCTTTGGGCCATAGCGAGGGTTTCTCAAATTTAAAAAAAAGTAATCTGATCTAGAGTATAGGTGATATGTAGCCGAGAAATGTGTATATCCTCTAACAGGGCCCTCCAAAAAGGCCCAGATGACCTGAAGGCCTAGTTTCTATAGTAATGCCTTAATATGTTTTTGGAATCTGTAGGTCTTTTGGGAAATTTTTGAGGTAGCGTCTCTATTTAGTTCTAACATCATGTTCCAATCACCCCCATGATCAAAGTCCCTTTAGCTTTTTCTGAGATTAGTAACATAGAAACATAGAATTTGACGGCAGATAAGGACCGCTTGGCCCACCCAGTCTGCCCATTTCCCTGCCTACTGGATAAGCTGCAGATCCTAGTTAATCAGCAGCCTACTTCTTCCTACCCCCATCCCCTAGAATTGCCTTATGACTGTCCCATGCATGCTTGAATTCCACCACTGTTTTTGACTCCACGACCTCCTCAGGAAGGCCGTTCCATGCATCCACAACCCTCTCTGTGAAAAAATACCTTAAATTACCTCTGAGCGCCCCCATCTTCAAATTGTGCCCTTGTTCTTGCACACCTCTTTTGAAAGATGCTACCCTCTTGAACTTTGTTGATTCCCTTGAGGTACTTGAAAGTTTCTATCATGTCCCCCTCTCCCTCCCTTTCTGAGGCTATACATATTAAGCTCCTTTAGTCTCTCTTCATGTGTCTTCTGGTGCAGACCCCACCATTTTAGTTGCCCTCCTCTGACAGCTTCCATCCTGTCTATGTCTTGCAAGACTGGGTCTCCAGAGCTGCACGCAGTACTCCAGATGGGGTCTGACCAGCTGTCTGTACAGAGGATAATAACTTCCTGTTTTCTACTGGTGATGCCTCCTATGCATCCCAATATCCCCCAGCCTCATTGCTGCCCTCTCACATTGCTTGCCCACCTTTAGGTCATCTGATATGACTACCCCCAGGTCCCTTTCCATTTTTGTTGTTGTTAGTATCTCACCCCCCATTGTATACTCTTCCCCTGGGTTTTTGTTTCCAAGGTGCATTACCTTGCACTTCTTAGCATTGAATCTAAGCTGCCATACATTTGTCCATTCCTCTAACCTTGCCAAGTCCCTTTTCATCCTTTCCACCCCACCTTGTGCATCAACTCTGTTGCAGATCTTTGTGTCATCTGCAAAGAGACATACTTTTCCTTCCAGTCCCTCTGCAATGTCGCTTATAAAGACACTGAAGAGGACTGGTCCTAATACTGAACCCTGCGGTACCCCACTAGTAACCCCCCTTTCATCAGAGTGGACTCCATTTACTATTACCTCTGTGTCCTATTTTCCAGCCAATTTTACCCAGGTTGTCATCTTGGGACCCACCCCAGGCTAGCTAACTTGTATATTAATCTTTGTGGGACTGTGTCAAATGCCTTGCTAAAGTCTAGGTAGGCCATGTCCACAGCCCCTCCCTGATCTACTACTTTGGTCACCCAGTCAAAGAAATCTATCAGATTTGTCTGGTATGACCTTCCTGCTGTGAATCCATGCTGCCTTGGGTCCTGTGCCCCTCTAGCCTCTAGATACTCAACAATTCTTTCCTTCAGAAGTGATTCCATCATTTTCCCTACCACTGAGGTTAAACTAACAGGTCTGTAGTTTCCTGCTTCTGCCTTGCTCCCACTTTTGTGAAGGGGAATCACATCTGCCCTCCTCCAGTTCTTGGGTACCACCCCATCCTCCCATGATTTGTTAAACAGGGTAGTCAGTGATGTCACTAATTCTACCCTTAGTTCTTTTAGAATTCTGGGATGAATCCCATCAGGCCCCATTGCTTTGTCCACCTTCAGTTTTAAGAGTTCTTCCAGAACCCTTTCTTCTGTAAATGGGCTGGTATCAACTTCTGTATCCAGTGTGTTTCTACTGTTTGTTCTAGGTACCCCCCCCTTCCTTTGTAAATACTGAGCAAAAATATTTGTTTAGTATCTCTGCCTTTTCACAGTCTCCTCTGCCCACCCTCCCCTTTATTAAGCCTCCACTATCCTCCCTTGGTCTTCCTTCGCTCCTGATGTACCTATAAAAGGTTTTATCCCTTCTTAACTGAGTTGGCTATCTTTTCTCGGTTTGGGCCTTTGCTGTTCTGACTGCCTTCCCAGCTTCCTTTTGCTTTAACTGATACAGTTCTCTGTCCTGCTCCTTCTGTGATTCCTTGTACTTCCTGAAAGCTTTTTTTCTCTTGAACCTTCACTGCCACTTCCTTTGAGAACCATAGTGGTTTCTTACATCGCTTTGTTTTGTTTATTGTCTTCACACAATGGCTTGTTGCCTCTGTGATGGCAGTTTTATTATTCCCATTGTTCTTCCACCCTCCTTCCTGCCCATTTGCTAGTGCATTCCTTAGGCACTTACCTATTTTTAAAGTCAGCCTCCTAAAGTCCAGTACCTTTGCCTTTGTATGGCTTGACTCTATTGCTGTGTTTATTATGAACCATACTGTTCGATGGTCGCTAGTTCCCAGATGACTGCCCACTTCTACATCTGTGATCTCTCTTCATCTCCATTTGAGAGAACCAGGTCTAAGATTGCTCCCTCTCAGTGGGCTCCAATACTAGTTGTCTAAGGCATGCCCCTGTAGGGCATCTAGAATAACCCACTCTTTAGTGGCAGCAACTGCACTCCAGTTAACATCTGGCGCATTCAGATCACCTATCAGCAATATCTCCCCTTTTTCTGCCATTCTAAGTACACTTTGTATCATTTCCTTGTCCATTTCCTCCCCCTGAGAAGGGGGTCTGTATACAACCCCTGTGCGGATTGTGGTGCCATTGCCCATCTCCAAATTTACCCACAGTGCTTCTTCTCCTTCCTGTTTACCCTTTTGTTCTGTTGCTTTGATTCTTTCCCTTATATAAAGAGCTACTACTCCTCCTCCTCTTTTACCCTCTCTGCCTCTCCTGTAGATAGTGTATCCTGGTATGTTTACGTCCCAGTCATGGTTTTGTGCGAACCATGTTTCTGTGACTGCCACGATATCCAGATGTTCCTCCTCCATCAAGGCCACTAATTCAGGAAGCTTGTTACTCAGACTACGTGCATTGGTACTCATTGCTTTCCATTTTTTGATGGCTTTACTTTCTGTTGCAGCATCCCCCACTGACCTTTCTACCTCGGTCTTTTTCCCATTTAGTACCCTGTTTTGTAGGGAGAGGCTGGGATTTTCCTGCTGCTTACAGTTTCCTATATACCTCATATGGAGAGTTCGTGGGCACATACACTGAGGCCACTGTAATTATGCGACCATTAAGGTTGCCTTTTAATATGGCATATCTACCTTCTGTATTTTTTTTCCCCTCTGTAACTTCGAAGGGGATCCTGTTAGAAATGAAGACAGCTACCCCTCTTCGTCTTCCACCTTATAAGACGAATAACACACCTCTGCAAAACCAAACTTCGTCAGCTTTTGATGCTCCTCATCTGATAGGTGTATCTCTTATAGTAATACAAGGTCTGCCTTAATTTATCTTAGGTAGCTTATAAAACTTTCTCTCTTTTAATGGGACTTGTCAAACTGTTGACATTAAATGTCAATATTTTAGAGGCCATATGAAAAGAAGGATCTACTCCATAAAGAGTGGTCAGAAAATATGCCTCTGCTCTCCTCTTTCTTCCAGTGCACCATCGTAATGCAAAAAGGGAGCAACCACACCTTATAAAAACTTTGAAACCCATAAACTAATATTTAAAACTCAAATAACAACATTAAAAGGTAACCATAACAATATCTTGTAACTTAAGGTACCTCCAAGGAAAGGGAACATTTCTTTCTGTTCCCTGTCTCTGCTAAGAATTATCCTTGCAGAGTTGTAGTGTGTTCTCTGTCCTCTCCTAAGAGGATCACTACATGGGCAATTTTTTTACTAGGGTTTCTCCCCTAGTTATCTGACCCAAAAGAAAATAAAACCTATGAGTTGCTACTGCCTGATTATCATGTTTATGTAGAATAACCTTCAACCCACCCAGTCCCCACGGGGTCTCTGTTATGTTTCTTTTCCTTGCCCCCTATTTTGCCATCAAACCAGAAGGGTAGGGCAACATGTGTCTTTCTCTTTACTTAATGAGCTAATGGCTATCCCTTTTTTTTCTGTTTTTGCATGTTTAGGAGCCCTTTTCCCTGGGTACAGTAACCCACATCTGTTATACCCAGTTGCCTATGTTCGCCCTCATCAAAACTTTTGAGAATTAATTATTACTTGTTCAGCTATACCAAAATGTAAGCATTTAACTTTGTAGTGACAATAAAAAATGATTTAGGGAGAGAGTCTGGGGACAGTCTTCATTGGAAACTGCTTTCTCTTAAAACTATGCTGTTTCAAGTCTCTCTCCCCTGGCCCTTCGCTTACCGGAGGAGTTTTCTGGAGCTTAGATTACAGTTTGAGTTGGTTCTCATTATGTGGCTTACTGTGCCTTTTCAGATAGTCACTTCAACATCGGATCTCTCGAGCTGCTTAAATAAGGTTAAGTGCCAGGACGCCACTGCTTTTCAAGTGTCAGGGGCACTTCGTTCTAATCTTTGGTTGTCTTCCCGACTTTTCTGTAGTTTTCTACGGATACTATTAATGGATCTCTGTGAGGAGACTGTGTGCATCAACTTCTCTGGTCCCCCCTGCAACTGTTCTAATCACCAAAGGGTTCTATCTGCAGTTATTGTAGTAGATGTGGAGCGCTTTTCTATAGTAATTCCCCTTTTTTGCAGAGCCTCCTCCACTCCCTCAGGTGTTCTGTATACCGTCTTCCCAGAACATCCTCATCTTCGTGGGGTAGGGAGTTTGAAATCTAATCTTTCTGGATCGCAGGGCCTTCATCGCTGGTCGATACATCAGGTGCATCTTTTGAATCTCTGGTGGATAATCCTGATCCAGGTAAAGCCGGGCTCTGTTGTACTTGATTTCTACCATTTGCCATGCCAACTTTAATATCTCTTCTTTAGTAGTGTAGCTGGCAAATTTCATCAGTATTTGTCTAGGTTGGGCGGTTGGATCATTTGGTTTCGGCCCTAGTGTCTTGTGGGCTTGGTTGATTTATATATTCAAGGTGGGAAGGGTGGCTAGAACATCTTGTAACAAATCCTGCATAAAATGAGCCAAATTACCCACTTCTGTACCTTCGGGATGGCCCCTCAGCCTTAAATTGTCCCATCTGGATCTTGCTTCCAGGTCTACACATTTTGCTTGCAGGAGATCTGTATAGTCCATTAAAGCCGTTAAGGCATCAGCATGTAGATTTTTGTCCATCTCCAGCCCCGAGACCCGCGAGTCTACTTCTTTCAAAGCAGTGTCCATATCTGCTAACTTACTATGTAGCTGTTGGAACTCTGATTTGTTTTCTTTACACATTTCTTGTAATTCCAGCAAGATCGCATCTAGTTCAGATTTATTTTGCAGACCATCTTCACCTGGTGATTCTGTGACCTGCGTGGTTTGACACGTCGGTGAGGGGCTACAGCTCCACTCCTCCAGTAGTAGTCTGTGTTGAGAGCCATCTATCATCATTTGTCCTCTCTCCCTCTGGCCCTTGCTGGCCTTTGGATCTCCCTTCCCTTCCGGAGGCATATTGTAATTTTGGGCTTTTTCTAAATATCTAGAAAGGAACTTTTATAGCCCGCAGTGCTTGGAGCTCTGTGATTAGGCTGTCTGGTGGGCCGTGGTGGAACCAGAAGTCTTGGTGCACTGTCACTTTAATGCAATTTAGGTAGGCAGTCTCATAAAATAAGAACACTATCACTTTAAATGTAGTTCAGTAGGCAGTCTCATAAAACAGGTGTACTGCTATTTAAAGTGCAGTTCAATAAGCAGTCTCATGGATATTCATAATTTCATTTTTAAGTATTCTTGTCCCTCAGCGTTAGCTGCTATGGAGCGCTCTTAACCATGCACTATGGGCATTTTTGTTTTGTGCCGGCCTGCCCCCACAGTTAATGGTGCTTATGGGATTTTCTTAGCTTTGAGCCCTGGTTTAGCACCCTCCCGCCGCCACCACCACAGTTAATGTTATTCTGTCCTATGGGCATTCAATTTCTCTGCTGTCTGGCTTGCCTTTCTTTTTTGCCATAAATCCTTTTCATATCATGCAGGCTTTCAACCCCGCCCCTGCTTCCCCTCACTGAGAACCCCACACTCAGGACTTACGAGACCTGAGAGGTTGCCCCACCTCCATTGTGGGGCCAGGAAGGGAAGGGCCATTTTCTCCTACCCTCTGTCCCAGAGACTCCTATCCATATGTTGGGTAGGTGTCCGGGTGGTGGGAGTGGGTCAGGGGTGAGCAGGCATTGTTCACAAAGCCAGCAGTGCTTCTCTGTTTTCACTGATCTCTTCCATCTCCAGCTATAGTCAGACTATTGTGTGCAGTGAGGAGACACGCATGCACGTTGTCAAACCAGCAGCTCCTCCCATCCATGCTGCCCATGCCTGCACCACTACCAAACCTCCACCTAGTGGCAGCTTACAGTGGAGCTGACAGGCCTCCTCCTTTCTGAAGAGCAGTCCTCCAGATGCTTAATCCTCTCCCTGGGCCATCCCCAGCAACTTGAGTTGGTTTCCAAACCTGCGTTGCTGGAGGGGCAGGTAGTAGTGCTACCATTGATCCTCTGGACTGGCTTGACTTGGCCTTCTGTGATCCTGTGGAACTTTTCATTAAGTTTTTGCCCTATGGGTGTTCAGGTACCTGGGGCCTACCCACGCGGATATGCCTCTCTATTATACCCCAACCAGCGCAATTTATTTATAACATTTTTTTTTACCACAACCCAGGTCTGCTGAGGGGTGCAGAGTGGAGGGTCTCTCCCCCCCCTTTCTATTGCTGCTACAGTTGGAGGAGAAGGAAGAACATGAAAGGCTGCCAAACTGGGGGGAACCAGGGACCAACTAGAAGACCCTGCATGAGTGGGGGGGGTGGAGAAGCAAATCGCCAACACTACAGCTGCCACTGCTGCTGACTGACAGTGACCAGAGGTAAGGCATTAGGCAAAGCTGACTGGACCATTTCAACCCCAGAAGGTAAGCCTATTCTTGGTCTCCATTGCTCTCCGTGCCCTCTCCCTTGCTGGTCCTCACTGAACTACTAATGGTCGTTCCAGCTGCTGGAAAAGCTCTGTCTGTGTTCTCTTGCTCAAGCCACTGTCGGCTGTCAAGTTTGAAAAGCCCATGCCCTGGGCTCAGAACAGAAGCCCCAGTGTGCAGCTGGCTCCTACATGTGCTGCCTGCCTGGGGGGGGAGGTTCGGAGACAGAGCAGGTAGCGAAGACAGAAAAAATATGTTTAAAATAGACTCGGATTGAGCTTTGCAGGGAATGAGCTATGCTGAGGGTTCTGGCTACAGGGAAAGTTACTGACTATAGGGGCATGCGCTGCAAGGGGAAACTAGTGCAGGGGTTTTCTGTAACAGGGTAGATTGCTGCTAGACCATATTGGTGGGAATACTGGCTGCTGGGGAGGCTTACATGTTGCAGGGGTACTGCTGGAAACTGATGGGGATCACAGTGGGCAGCATGCCCTAGTTAAACATATGTGTCCCCCAAACACTGTTCCCTGGGGCCCCTGGCACACATATTTGCCTCATTTCACTACTCCAAATGGGCCCTAAGGGGTCCCCACCTACACTGACTGGGCCCTATGAGATATCCAAATACCTGTTGTGTTCTCCCTCTAAGCCCTGGAGGGTGCGTACTTCTTTTTTTGTAGGGCCCCAGCCATAGGGCACTAGAAAAGCAGTGCCATATGGGTCACACACTATCCCACAAACATATTCCTGAGCAAGAGAAAGCACAAAATATGAGAAGAGTAAATTACTTAAACGGTACTCAGGTTTCTTTTCACCTTGTATTGCCTTCAAACTATGAAGAAAAGTGTGTAATTGCTGAAGTATTCACAGATAGCAGCAATCCCTCACAATAGTGGCAGAAATTTGTCTGAGCAGCGTTGGAACAGCAGTATAGTTTCAGTCATGACAGTAGCATTGCATAGCAGCAAAGATCTGGCATCACATGCGCATACTGTTAAATATAATCTTACTGGGGGGATGTGGCTAGCAGATGATGGAGCAAGACACTTCTGGTAGGAGCTCCTCATCTCTCTAAATTAATCTGCACTAACTACGTAAATTCTGGTAGTAAAATTGAAATTTATTAGCTGCATTAGAGAAACACCTTGCTGCTGAACAAGGAAATACAAACATTTTGTAGAATTACCATGGCTAAGCCAAGTCAGGCCACACAGCAAGAAAGTGGCAGAGGAAAGTCGGGGAAGCCATCAGAACAACTGCAGGCAGCGGCCCAAGCCACGAGGCAACATGCAGCAGGGAGCCACCTAAATCAGCACTTCTATAGGCAATAAGAGATTCTGACAGTAAACTGGAGGAACTTACCAACAGGTTCATCACGTTAGAAATAAAGCTATCGGCCAGCCCGGTAGTGCTGAGGGCTGAGGCACTGGTGCCTTACCTTACGCTACACCAGCGACCTGTGTTCAGGAACCAGCATGGGCTGCCAGGGGTTGGCAGGGGAGGAGAAGGATTGAGCATCTGATGGACTGCTTTCCTTCTCCGGGGATGGGGGTACCAAGTGGTCGGTGCGTGTTCGACCCCCCCCGGCGGAGGCTGGGGGACGTGGTGCTGCATCACAAGTTGGGGAGGAGTTGGGCCAGATGCCTAGAGAAATGCATGTGGACGCATGCGCGCTCCCCTCCGCTGGCAACACTGTACGGCCCTGACTCCTGGGGAAGAAACAGGTGGAGAAAAAGCACTGCCATGCACAATGGCGGAAGGTGCCTCACAGGCTCCGCTCCTGGCTAGCCATGGCGCTGGCCCACTAAATCCAGACTCGTGGATTCGGGACCCCCGCTGACCCCGCCAAGGGGGGGGCAAGCCCTAGGGATCAGGTCAGCGTTGGCTGGTAGACGGCAGGGGACGGGGCTGGGGGGTGCCCTCCTGAGGACAAGTCGGCAGTGCAGGGGAGGAAAAATGATAACTGAGAAACAAAGCTATCCATGGTATCAGAAGAGAAACAGTTTGCCACAGCAGTCACCACTGTAATTGTGGAGAAAAAACTGTTAAGACTGTCTCGAACACTTACAGAATGGAATCAGGATGGCCAACATTAGACTCCTGGGGGTAAGGAAAGGATATGAAGGGGAATATATTTTTGGGTTCACATGCCAACTGCTGGAGCATTGCTTGGGATTTTCAGTAGAGGGCTGTTTTTGAAAATGTGCCGGATAACACCTTGGCCAAACTCACCTGATCAACCCAGGACTAACTGTGTCTGCTGGTCCACACATTAAGGAAAGACTCTTAGCTGAAACTAAACAAAGAAGTCAACTCCAAAATCCTGAGGGATCCACCATTTACTTGTTCCCAGATGTACGCTTTGCTACTAGGCAGAGAGCCAAATATTTTAAAGCAGTGAGGGCAGGCTTGAAGACTGTTGGGATAAGTCATGCTCTCCAATTCTCTGCCCAACTGCGGATTACATATGCCATGAGAATTTATTCCTGTACTCTGCTGAAGCCGATAAGAGACTCGAAGCAAAGTCAGTTTTGTGAAACGTGTTGGGAAGATGCCTCAGAGGGAGAGGACAGTAATGATTGACTATGTACCTCGAAAGCTCTTTCAAATCTCATCATTTCAGATGTTTAATATGCATGTTTTGATCCTGCTTATAAGTAGTAGTTCTGATTGATATAGCTGATTGGTACATTAATACCTGCAGAAAGTAGGGGATATTGGAGTGTTGTGACTGCAAATAAGAATACATTTGGTCAATCTTCACATGTCAGGTAGGGCAGTGCATAAGAGGAGTTGAATGCACTAATATGGCCACTGCTCCATGGCTTTGATACTGCACGCTGTATGCATGTAATAATACGACTGCTCTAGCACGAAGCTCCAGGTTTGTCAAGCTAAAGGCTTTCCAGATGCACATTAATCGAAACCTAAGGCAAGCCTGGCTGTACAATAAGTATTTCATCACAATTTTCATATCTGTTTGAAGTCTGATCTGTTACTTCAGAAATGTGTGTAAAGCTGTCCAGAAATACCATGCCTAATCACTCAAGACAGCTCATTCTGTTATCATGGTGAGTTTCTGTGTTGGAATTGTATATGTTACCTAATGCTCCCTAATGATAAACTGCTAAAGAAGTGCATGCAGTGGAGGGATGGGGCACAGTTTGCTTGAGCAGGAATTTATTATTTGTTCAGAGTTTTCTTCTTTCAGGTTGGCATGTATTTACCATCACTGCAGGTGATGTGCTAGGTGCTGGCATAGCTGGTTTTAGGCACCAGCAAACCCTGTCGGTTGCTGGGGGCCGCTGCTTATGTAGGGCCCCCTCAACCAGAGCACTTTGGCACCATGCATTTCTGCTTAAAGCTGAACCAGCCTAAAATGTCATGGTGATTTGCATATACATCCCATGATGCTCTGTATTATGGGATTATGTGTGATTTTGTATTCCTTCTGATCTGGCATCATGACGTCATGAAATGCCTCACCAAGCTATGACCCAGTCAATAAGACACAGATGGGCAGCAATGGATGGGATGGGAAGAAAAGCCCCAAGGAGTAGCACTGCTGACTCCCCCTATAAAAATTAAATATACCACTGGTTGTACTGAAAATAAAATAAAATGATGTGCACATGGGCTACAGTCAAACACATGGGGTTAAGGTCAGCCAAGTAGTGAGTCCTCATGACTTCGCTAATCCTGCTGGGGTCCCCCAAAGCCCTAAAGCCGGCCCTGGGTGCTGGGAGCAGCAGGTAAAACTTTTCAGACTGCTATGTCGATTTCGAATCCATGGTCGCTGCTGCACATGCTAATTTTAGCATATTATTCGAGGTATTGTCATAAATAGACCCCCCCAAGTTGTAATGCTGGATGACAAGTAGCGAGCATCCTAAGTATGAAGTGTTGATTGTATAATGCATTCTTATATAATTACTATGCTTGTAACCAAGAATGTTTTAATATAGTTAGCATATTTGAAACTGAATAAAAATCAATTAAAAAATACAGTTATATTTGAACATTAGGCCTCTGGTAGCCTAATCCCATTGCTTTGCTCTACCTGAGCTTCCTCAGAGGGTGTGGCTAAGTCGGGCCAAAAGCCTCTCATTAGGGGTCTCAACCCTATGACATCAGCAGTGCATCACTAAGTGCATTTCCTAGTCCACTAGCTATTTTTTACAGACTCATGTATGAATAACAAACAGCAGAGAATAGTACAGTGCAAAACAGTGCTATCTATATCAGTGAATTTAAATATACTCCAAGATCCCAGTATACTCAGCTACAATAAACTAAGGGGGAAGGTACAGGGGAAGGGAATAGTCAAATATCATATATCATATCATATCGTATCATATCAGATCATGTATCACAAGACAACAAGCAACTGGACAAGAATCTAAAGAAAATAATTAGAGCAGAGTATGAAAGGGCACAATTAAAAAAAACAAGTATTGTTTTTATGAGACATTATTTATTTATTCATTTATTTTTATTTTTTAATTTTGGTAACCAGGTGAGCCCACTGAGACATAGGAGACCCTTTTTCAGGGATGACCAAGAATTAATAATATACAGTAGCTGAAACATGCATTTCAGAGTCAAAATACATAACTGGAGAAAAAAATACATTCAGTAATGCTTGGTGCACAAGTATGTGAAAAAATAGTAATAAAAATTAAATACATAGGATGGCTAACAATTAGGATCAGATGACTATGTATCATAGGCTATGCAAACAGAGGTAGTCAAAGTGACAAAAATTAGAGTCACTGATTGCAGGAGCAAAGGCTGCATTCCAGCAGTACAACTTTGAACCCTTTCTTGAACCCACCAAATAAAGAATGGTATTGCAAGGCTGATGGCAGGGAGTTCCAGAGGTAAGGTGCAATAGTTGCAAAAGACATCTTGCCCACATTGGATGTCACCCTGGGTACCTCTAAAAGGGTACTGCTGGAGAAGCACAAAGCTCTCCTTGAGGAGTTAATTGTCAGAATGTAACATAGGCTGGGGGAGAGGAGAGACGCTTGACTAGCTTGAAGGCCAAGCAAAGGAGAGGGTACTCTAGGAGCCCCTCCAGGGAGGGCCAGTTTAGGCAGTGTATTACATCACAGCGGCGTTCCCTGGGTGGGGCTCTGGAATCAAGTGTTCAGTTTTATTGTAGAGAATTTTGAGCTTGTTGAACTTAAAGCACCTCAGGGATTGTATGATCATACATGTGATGATATAAATCTGTGGAGGAGGGAGTTTTTGTGAAGTTGGACGGGAGATTGGCTTTTTAGGTGGGAGAAAGTGTAAATGCACCGACAAGCTGAAAAAGGAAGGCAGGGAACAGCCAGGATGAAAAATAAAGGGCTTTACATATGTCTTTGCAGCTATTTTGGGTGTACTACTCCATTAAATAGTTCCGGGTGAGTGAAGCACAACCCGTTTCTCACAGAACAAAGCACTCGCTCTTACAAGGTTACGTTCTCTCCTTTCCAACACTGACTTCTCTGCTCAGCAAAATATGATCATAAAACCCCTTACCTCTCAGGGCACTACAGGTTGCACCAGAGGTGCTAATTGATGCGGTCAGGGAGGCGATCCGTTGCATACAGCTAGATACTTTTAACGCGGTACAAGCACAGTGGCTGCTAGCACATCATTAACTGAATGGACCGCAAATGGCATTCAGTTAATGATGTGCCAACAACTTGTAGTGCCCTGAGAGGTAAGGGGTTTTATGATCATATTTTGCTGTGCAGAGAAGTCGGTGTTGGAAAGGAGAGAACGTAACCATTTAATGCAGATTTCTTTTTTTTTTTTTTTTTTTTTGCGATTGACGGTCTAACTCGGGAGATTGCTTTCCGTGGGGGGGGAAGGCGGAGTTTAGTTAAAAAAATGGGACTCTCCCAGCCAAAACGGGAGACATCACATGTATGTATGATGGGTGCATCATATTGCAGGAGGGGAAGTAAGGTACTATTTGCAATGACTAACCATGAGCCCTTAGTGAGGAAATTACCAAGATGGTACAGCATGACGATTTTTAAGTGGAGGGTACTGGTGAGATAATCAGTATGATTTCTGAAGGAGAGTTCCTGATCCAGGTAAACCCCGATGTATTTGGTGAGCTCCACCACCTCTGTGAGGCCTCCAGAAGTCGTAGAGAGGGAAGTAGCTGGTGTCTAGTCAAACTCAGATTTCTAGGACCAAACAGGATTGCCTTGGTCTTTTTTGCACTGATACAGTTGCGATCACTAGAACATCTGCAGAGGGCAGAGTCATCAGCATAGAACAAAAGGTTAGCCCCCCCCCCAACAGTTCACTGGCACATCACTGACAAAAAGGGAAATGGCAATGAGCCCAGAATAGAGCCTTGAAGGACACCATGGTTAACAGGTCTTTTCGAGGAAAGTGAGCCCTTCCACTTTACCAGCTGAGACCTACTAGTCAGGTAGTAGGAGAACCCCTGGAGGGATAGTTCATTAAGGCCAACTAACTTTAGTTTTGTTAGGAGAAGACTATGGTTAATCAAGTGTAACCCCTGTTCCAACTCATTTAGTCTAGGGGTCCTGATGTTATTATAGGTGGAGGAGTGCACAAATCACGAACATCTCCAGGAGACCAGCATTGGAATAAATAAATGGTCATACCTTTCCTGCAGAACTCATAAATGGACAGGAAGGGTTTTCTCAAGGTGACAGCCAGAGTACAGACTGCTGGAACTGCTGGGAACCAGAAAGTGCAAACACACGCTACAGGGGGCAAAATCAGTTAGCAGGCAGAAATACTGTCAGCTAAACCCCTAAATCGAAATAGAAAAAACATTTTTTTGTGGATGCCGACAGGTGGCTCCGGTTCCTCCCTTGGAGGGACTCATCCTCCGACTTGATAGTCGGGTCATCATAGACCCTGTTGGCTCCTGATTTTTCTGCTTTGTCCCCAGGCCTATGACCGTGGAATGGGTGGAGCGGCTGGCTCCACCTTCCCGGAGGCAGCCTAATGTCCTGGACGTGGGCCCTCCCTGTTCTTGGCGGCACACCTGTACTGACACCCAGCCAATGCTGGGTGTCACTCTAACACACAGCGTGATCCCCTCCCGAGGAAGGAAAGCTGTCTACAAATGCTCAATCCTTCCTCGCCCCTACTGACCCTCGAGCGACCCGAGTCTGTTACTGAACTTGGGTTGCTGGTGTGGTGTGAGGTGTGGCATCCAGCGCCTCAACCCTCAGCACCACCTGTCTGGCTCTAGAAAAAACTATTTAATAGCCAGCTTGGTGGCGCTGAGGGTTGAGGTGCTGGACATCATAGCTCGCGCTAAACCGGCAACCCGGTTTCGGGAACGGACTCAGATCACTCAGGGGGTTAGCCAGGGTGAGGAAGGATTGAGGGTCTGCCAACAGCTCTCCTTTCTTGGAGGAGGGGGACAATGCAGTGCACTTTAGACTGACACCCAGCGGAGGCTGGGGGTCAGCACAAGCACCCTGCTTAGAATGGGCTGGACCCACGCACAGGGTGCAAAACTGCCTCCGTGGAGGTGGAAGCAGTTGCCCTACCTTGATTACTGTAATGCCCTGTATCTAGGGCTACCAGGGGTTAATATCCGACGCTTGCAGCTGGTGCAGAATGCAGCAGCTAGACTGTTGACTGGGCTGCCTTGTAGCTGTCATGTCACACCGGTACTGCGCGATCTGCACTGGCTGCCTATTCAGTGGTGGATCACCTTTAAGGTTGGTTTTCTGACCCTACCTGGACAGGGTCCAAGTTATCTGAAAGATCTTCTTCATCCTTATTGCCCCTCCTGGCCGCTTCGCTCCACCGACGAGGGATTGCTAGAGAGTCCCAGGGTTCATTTAAAGTCATCTGGGGCCCGTGCATTTGAATTTGCGGCCCCATCCCCGTGGAATTCTCTACCTTGTCAGATTTGACAGTGCCTGATGGTTGAGAGCTTTAAATCCGAGCTAAAAACATATTTATTTGGCTTGGTGTTTTTTGATTTTATCTGATCTGTTACAGCTGTTTTTATAAGGTGATTGTTTATGGATTTTATGATTTGTACTAGTGCTATGATTTTGGAATAGTGCTATTTTATAAATAAATAATGAATGATTGATTGCACATGTATGGATCCAGAGAGAAAACTGGAGGAAAAGAACAGAGCTGGCAGGCTCCATGATGTCCGGCTGTGCCCGCACCAGCACCCCGAAGATCTAGATGTTTGTTTTTTTTTATCCTGGGGTGGGAGGAAAGTTGACGCTCCTCGCCACTGGCCCTGTCATTTGAGGGGGGGCGCAACCCATGGAGGATTTGCTGGGTGGGACTGGTGCGGGGATGCTGGGCCGGAGAAATGATTCTACTCCGAGGGAAGGGCCAGAGCCACCTGCCAGCTCCAGCTCCTTGAAGGAGGGATAAAGTACGTATAGAAAAACATTTTTTTAATTCATAGCTATAAAATAAACAAATAATTAAACAGCTCCATGGAGCCGGAGAATAACGAGATAGGCAACAAGACACAAATGGCAAGTTCTTTAAGCAGCATGAAGCTGCATGTCCCAGTTATGAGGCTGAATAAGGCCAGGAAGGGCTCCACACAGATCAAGAGCTGAGAAGGCTCAGGCACAAATAAATTTTAGGTGCAGGGCTAATGGAGCCACCAGGTGGTACAAAGTCTCACTGTGGCTGAAACACTCACTGACGGGCTACAGGTGCAACACAATACTTCCCTCAACACTACGGCTGCTCCCAAGCCCACTGCCTGGGCCTCCAAAGCTCACTCACTAACCCAGGGAGATCACACACAAGTGACATGGCTCCCTTCTTAGTTACTCCAGCCATTCCTGTGCTTTGGGCCAACATCGGGGACCTACCCCAGACATGGGCATGGTAGACCCCAATGTTTGCTCTCCCTGCAGGCCACCATTACTGTACTAATGGCAGTTTGCCACACCAGGTATGGCTCCCTGGCTCTGCCACAGCCAGGAAAGCCATGCTGCAGCACTGCCATTACTGCAACGTCCCCGCTGCCAGACTCACCTTTTTTGGAACAGGCAGCATGGCCTATGTCTGTGCCATGGAGCACCAGGCCTGAACATTTCTCCACTCTGGACTGCAGCTCCCAACTACCCAGGGGGCCCATCCCAAGGTAGCTTGTCCCTAGAGCCACCCCACAGTCACCTGTACGTGGAGACCTGTGCCACAACAATGATGGCCACCACTCCTGGGCTGCAGTTTGAACCCTGGCCCAACTTGCACCAGAAACTCCCATCAGCCTCCTGAACCTTCCAAAAAAAACCTTTTTAAGTGCCAGGGCCAAGAGAGACACCCCAAATGCTGACCCAAGCTGTCAGTGCATAAAATGCCTAACAGGAGGAGGTGAATGGTAACTATAGTAAGCCCCCCTAAATAGGAGTGGCTTACACTCGCCCCCCTACTTAAATTCCATTCCTCTCTGGGGAACGGGGCACCCAGCCATCCACGGGGGAAAACCACTGCCAGGTGAGTATGCGCATTCGCCACCCATGCAGGCCCCCCCCTTCGTAGGCATGCTGGAACCACCCAGGGAATCAAAGACCCCTAAAACTGTGTGGAGCCCACCTACCCTTAGTGACTCAATATCCAAACATTGCACATTTAAAACCAAAGCTGCCAGGCTGTAAAATTAATAAATGAAAACATTTAACAACAACTGTTGTTGAATCTATCAGCATGCACTATAGCCATTCAATCACTTTTATGCCCTCAACCATCCGAGTATACACACACACACAAACACACTGAACCATACACATAATCCATTATTCTGCCATACTACATTCACACCAGACAAACAACAGACACATTTGTAGCAGGAAACAAGCAGCTAGCTTTTTCTCCTTAATGGGAGAAGCACCAAATTTTGTCCAAAAAAGGAATTTTCTAGCTCTTCTGGTAACCAGGCACAGTGGGAACAGTCCAAACAATTTCACTCCCAGAATACAGGATGCAGTCACTGCAGCGACCCCTACTGGGCACAAACTCTTGTAGGCAATTCTTCACCAAATATCAAAATTTGGTCTAACGTGACCCACTTCTGTACAGTCCTGGCAGAGATACAATCCACTAGATGCTGGCTTAGATGGCGGGCCCCCCGCCACGGGGATAGTAGAAGGCAGGATCTGGCTTGGTAGTCTCCACGGTAAAATAATCCATAGAAATGGTACAATGCTTATTATAGCACCCAGCTACATCTTGTACCAGGGCATAATGCTTGAAAATAGTAATCCCTGTCCAGGCCACAGAGTAGCATAGAGACTTGGCACGCTTGGTCACTTCCTCCAATGGTGGGCCGGATACTCAAGATCTGAGTTGGAGTTTCTGGACTATGCCACAGAATACCCAGTCCAAGCGTTTCTCCTCCACCACATCCACAACCTCTTGGACATATAGGGGTAGTCTATATTTGGGTACTCCATATGCATCCAATGCCTCACCCATCTCTCCGCTTGTGACCACTCAGGCAGATCTCTAACATTGGTCCGGCAGGCTGTACCAGGCTCCAACCACACTCCAGTTCTATAAGGCACATTTACAGGGTCATTATTTAGCAGTCTAACCATCTTAATATGGGTGGTCTTGCACAATGGGAGGCATGGAATGTTATCAGGTAAGGCCAACGCAGGTCTAACATAGGGGTGAGGAGTGGTATTATGCACATCTTGATCTGCAAATTGATAGGGCCGAGGAGTCTGGCCAAGGGGCAAAGCTGCTGGCTCCTCCAAAACTGGCTCACTCTCCAGTGCTTCCTACACAGGTGGATTTGGGGACACAGATCTTGACGCCTCCAGATGAGGGGCACCAATTTGGCCACCGTTGCCATGTAGGGAAACAAAGGCTGACCCCGGGCCCTGGGAAGTCACCAGATATTATTCCCCTTCCCCTATCTCTCTCTCTGCCATGGGGATAGTCAACGGTGGCTGGTACAGGAGGACTGGGCAGATGACTGTACCCTCCTGCCCCCCTACAGTCTCTTCCTTGACTGCTTCCTTTACTACATCAGAAGAGTTGACCACAGGGTCTGCAGAAGGAGCAGGAGCTCCAGAATCCTCCGCCAAATCTAAGCTCCCCATTGACAACAGTGACACAGTGCCCACCAATGCCACAGATGGGTATGTCCAAGTAAACACATATGGAGATGAATCAGACAATCCAGGTGTCGGCCCCCCAGCACAAACTGAACACAATGGCAGGCATATTACCCCCTCCTCACCCTGGTAACTGCACCGTACTCACTTTTCATCTGTCATTCCCCTTCCTGCAGTCTTCTACAACCACACAAGCAGCGAGGCTGGGACGATGGCTTGGGGCCCCTCGGGTGGAAGTTTCTCAGCCATGGCTACATCAGCTGCACCTTCAGATGCTCAAGGAAAATGGCACTTCTCCTCACGTTCCCTCACACAGTTTAGAACAACAGGCCAATCAGAAATGTCCTCACTCCCCACCTGACCTGTAAATTGGGGACTGCTAGGTGCCTCCTCTACCAAAGGGAAAAGGGGAAGGTACGAAATGAAACCAAATTGGTCACCCTTTGCTGTAATGCAGGCCTGTCCCTGATGAGCCTGCAAAGATGGCCTATTCTCCCTTTCTCTTCATACACTTTCCCCATGATAATCAGTGTCAGTGGCTCAGTAGGTAGCACACTCGCCTCTGAGGCCGGGAGATCAGAGGGCTGTGGGTTCAGTTCCCACATCTGGCATTTGGGTTAATATCCTAGTACTGACACTGTAGTGCAGCATGAGAGGGGTGCTGCACTTCTGAGGTGCCGTCTTTCGGATGAGATGTTAAACCGAGGTCCCATCTGCCTGGATTGGTGATAGTTCAGGTGGATGTTAAAGATCCCATGGCACTTATCGAAAAGAGTAGGGGAATTTCCCGTGTCCTGGCCAAATTTCCCTCATTCACTCAAAATACCACCAACAGCTTCATCTGGTTCAAGGCCAGTTGGCATTCATCTGTATCCCCCTCCCCCGGGTTGTGCCTGAAAATAGGCAGGATTTGTCTAGTGTACTTACCCGGTCAACAAAAACTAAATATATAAAAAATAAAAATAAATAAATAATGATAAGAAGTATACCAGAACAAAATGAAATCAAGACTGACACACTATTTAGGTTGTAAATAGTTTTGTATTTTATTGTTACAAGTTAAGAATGAAAAAAGTTTATTCAGATTGTCACAGACAAATATAAAGTACATTGGTTGAATTCGAGCCACGTCCAGACAACTCCTGTTTTCTGTCTTGAGTCTTCTTCCTTTGGTACCATAGTAGAGTAATGAACCTATCTTCACTATATTCACGGATGACACCAAGCTCTGTGGGAGAGGAGACACAGCTGAAGGGATACAGGACCTACAGGAAGATCTGGAAAAGCTAGGGAGGTGGTCCAGGATCTGGCAGCTAGGCTTCAATGTCAAGAAATGCAAAGTTATGCATATTGGAGCCAGGAATCCCAGGACAGTGTACTACCTGGGTGGAGTCCGAGTATCTGCATCAGAGGAGGAGAAGGACCTAGGGGTGATGATCACTAGTGACCTGAAGCACTCCACACAGTGCAAGAAAGCAGCAGCAAAGGCAAACAAGATGCTGGGATGCATAACTATGGGGATCAGTAGTAGGAGAGCGGAGGTTATACTGCCTTTGTACAGGTCACTGGTAAGGCCGCATCTGGAGTATTGAGTTCAGTACTGGTGCCCACACCTCAAAAAAGACATTAACCTGCTGGAGAAGGTCCAGAGGAGGGCTACAAAGATGATGGCCGATCAATAGAGTAAGGCATATGAGGAGAGGTTGAGGGCACTGAACATGTGCTCCCTGGAAGACAGGAGAGAGAGAGAGAGAGGGGACATCATTGGGACATTCAAGTACTTGAAAGGGATAAATAAGGTTGATAAGGGGAGTCTCTTTAAGCTGAGTGGCAATCATAACACGAGGGGGCACAGTCTTTAGCTGGAAGGTGGGAGGTTTAGGAGGGAGGTCAGGAAGCACTTCTTCACAGAGAGGGTGGTGGAAACTTGGAATGCGCTGCTGGAAGAGGTCGTCTCATTAAAGACAGAGGGCAGCTTTAAGAGAGGATGGGATAGTCATGGGGGAAGGTATGGATCATGGATAGGGAGGATGGGAGGAGTGGGGAGGGAGAGCAGGGACATTAGTTCAAGCTGTGGACCCTGCAATATGAGCAGACTTGACAGATTAAATGGCCTCCTTCTGCTGGCTTCTTCATATGTTTGTGTGTATGTTCGTATGTTGCTGTCCTCCATACCTTTGATTCTAAGCTGGTGATGACATGAGTTGCCAGGTGAGATGGAATTCAAGATGATGCGGGTAAGGGCAATGAGGATGTATGAAACTGATCACTGGGGGGGGGGGAGTATGAGGAGCTCTGGAAGGTAGGACACAGTTTTACTCCATATTCATCTGCGTTTCCAATTGTGGATTATTAGCCTGGTCAGGAAGGGAAAAGTTAGAAGATACCAAAGGTAATGTAAGAACGGTATTAGAAGTAAGATTGGAAGAAAAATGAACACTGAGTTATCTATTAGCAAAGAAATGAGATGGGGAAACACAGAGGCCTGGATATTCAGACTACGCCAGACTGTGGCACAAGCCTGGGCGCAGTGCAACTTAGCTGCGCATGGGTGTTGACAGGGTGATATTCAAAAGAGCTGCACCATGGCACAGCATCGTTGAATATCGCACCCTGGCCACCTGCAATGTGCATGGTGCAGTGGCACTGCACCAGCGCAAGTGGCCAGAGTGGAGCAGGGGGATGCACTAGCGCAAGTTCTGTTGCGCTATGTGCAACAACCGCGATATTTAAAAGTGCACATGCAAGTAGTGCCATAATGTATGTAAGGTGCAAATGGGTCCATTTGCATGTCATCATGGCCCCATTTGCATGCAGGTGCGCCTATCCCCGGCAACTTGCACCTGGCACCCTGCCAGGCAGCAGCCATCGGGGACTGATGCCCCCTGCACAGTGCAGCAATGCGCCCCTCTGCCCGATTGTGGGCATATGTAGATTTACATAATCGTCCCATATCCATGGTGGTCCAGTGGACCGCTTGCAGCCCGAACACGGGCTTACGTTAAAATAGAAACGTCCCATATCCCTGGTGGTCCAGTGGACCGCTTGCAGCCTGATCGTGGGCATAAATTGAAATGAAGTAACGTCCTATATCCCTGGTGGTCCAGTGGACTGCTTGCAGCCCGATCGCAGGCATATGTTGAAATAATGCAATGTCCTATATCCCTGGTGGTCCAGTGGACCATTCGCAGCCATATCGCAGGCTTCAGTATGAAAATGGTACGTCCAATATCCCTGGTGGATCTATTCACAGATCTGGACTGTGTAGTACAGTATGGGCTGCATGCCCATTGGCTCACGCTGTGGACCAATGGGCGTATAGCCCTACCGTGACGTGTCAGTCGGCGGGCGGGCGGGTGGCAGGTGGGTGGAGGCTGTCGCCTGACATTGACGGGGGAGCCGGTGGGCCCAGTGGGTGGTGGGAGGGGGCACTGCTGACCACTAGGGATATTGGATGATTATTTATACTGAAGCCCGCGATCGGGCTGCGAGCAGTCCACTGGACCACCAGGGATATTGGACGATTGTTTATTATGCTTAAGCCCGTGATCAGGCATGCAGCGGTCCACTGGACCACCAGGGATATGGGACGTTTTTATGTTAACATAAGCCCGTGATAGGGCTGCAAGTGGTCCACTGGATCACCAGGGATATTGGACCGCTTTTATTTCAACGGATGCCCGTGATCGGGCATGGGGGGGCACCGCCACAAAGGTGCAGCCGAAGCTCAGGTGGCCACCCACAGATAGCAGCTGCTGTGTTGTGCCTTGCAATATGGCAACTCACCTGTGGGTAGCCAGCTGTTCCTTTTTTTTTGGCTCACCTGTGTGCAGCGCAAGTAGGGGTTGCGCATGCATGGACTCAACACATCCCGGGCTGAATATGGGATAATGCGGGTATACATGGGCACCCCCACCACTGCGCCAAGATACATTACTGATGCACCGGGCACATCAGTGTTATGCGCGCGCCGCAACATTGTTGCGCCACGTGCAAATCTTTTGAATATCCGGGCCCGAGTATAAAAACATTGACCAATAACTTTTCATGTACAGATTTTCAGGAAACACAGAAAATATGCATATTTACTGTACCATGAAGAAAAGTTGAATGCGTTATGTTTGGAAACTTGTAAGATAATGGAGAAAATATTTGTATGTACTAAGCTTGGACCTTAATAAAAAAAGAGTTTAAAAAAAAAAGCCTGCAAAGATGGTGATCCCAAAATAACACCACCATCCAGTTCCTTGAGCAATAAAATCACAATCCTGGATGAGCCCCCATATTTGTAGCCCCCCCAACCAATTTAGTCTAGTGGTCCTGATGTTACTACAGGCAGAGGAGGGCACAAATCACGAACATCTCCAGGAGACCAGCACTGGAATAAATAAATGATCTTATCTTGCCCGCAGAACTCATAAACGGACAGGAAGGGTCTTCTCAAGGTGACAACTGGAGTACAGACTGCTGGAACTGCTGGGGACCGGAGAGGTGCAAATACTGCTATGGAGGAAAAATCAGCTAACAGGCAAAAATAATGTCAGACAAACACCCAAATGGGGAAACAGAAAAAACGATGTAATTCAGAGCCATAAAATAAATAAATAATTAAACAGCTCGATGGAGCCAGAGGACAATGAGATAGGCAACAAGTCACAAGTGGCAGGTTCTTTCAGCAGCACAAAGCTGTATGCCCCAGTTCTGAGGCTGAATAGGGCCGAGACAGACTCCACACAGATCTAGACCTGAGAAGGCTCAGGCACAAAACAACTGTAAGGTGCAGGGCTAACGGACCCATCAGGCAATACAAATTCTCACTGTGGCAGGTGGCTCCAATTACAGCTTCCTGCTGTTTTTAACAGAGGAGAACTTTGGTTTCAGAGCAGCAGTCTAGATCTACAGATTATTTTACTGATAAATCACTTCTATCTCAGCAGGAGTCAGTACCTGTTTGGATTAAGCAAACAGATACTTTATTAGAAGAAGGGGTCTCATCTAAGTTAAAAAAAAAGAAAGTCACCGTGTGTTTCTCTGAGGAAGGGGGCTGTGTCATCTTAATTTACTGAGTCAGTGCAGAGGGTGAATCTAATTGGGAGTGTGGCTTAGCAGTTTAGGAGTACAAAAGCAGGTGGCTCAAATTACAGCTTCCTGCTGTTTTTAACAGAGGAGAACTTTGGTTTCAGAGCAAGAAGCAGCAGTCTAGATCTACAGATCTTTTACTAACTGCCCTCTTTCCCACCCCTCCACCTACCTACCCAAAGCCAGTTCTAGTTTTATAGCCACTGGATTTGACTGACAACAGGAACTTCCTGTTTGGCAGTAGGAAGGGAAGGATCACTGAGATGCTTTAGCTTCATCAACCTTGAAGGAACCTAAAAAATAACTCTTCCCCCCAGCATACCTCTCAACTGTCCCTGATTTTCAGAGACATCTCTGATTTTGACTCAGAATTTTCCTCTGTCCCTCATAAAATTTGTGTTTTTGTAACAGAACACTGGGGATTAAAAGTACAAAATAATGCCAAACATTAAAGTTACAGACTTGTTCTTCTTCAGAAAATGCATCTTACTCTAATCCACTTATTCTATCAACTTTCTAAGTGAATAGTATCAATTTTTAAGATGTGTCCCTGATTTTGGGTCTTTGTCCCTGATTTTTTTAAGCTTTGTCCCTGATTTATGAGTAAAGAGGTTGAGAGGTATGCCTCCCAGCTGCTGGAGGTCTGAATCCAAGCACAGAAGAAGGAGACTACTGAAGACTACAGGTAGTTTGTGTCCCAGAACAAGAAGGATGAGAGTTGTAAGGGCACATAGGCAGTATGAAAGTAAGTGTAAAAATACATAGAGGGAGGAGACAGTAAGCATACAAAGCAACAGGAGAGGGGACACTAAATAAGTCAAGATGGGAGTGGTGCAGTGCAATGGCTGTGGGGCAGCAGTGTTCCAGGAGACATTCTGGAGGCTGTGATGCTGCCCTGTTTGCAGGCACCTCTCTGGTCTGAGGGAGGAGGTTGCCCATCTCCAGGCTGACCTGGCTAGGATTTGTGAAACCTCTTCCTCCACCCAGGGACCACCAGGACCACCACCGTTACCTCAGAGGTTGCCAAGAAAGAGGAGCGGTTGGACCAAGGTGAGCTCAGGGAGGGAGGGAGGGTGATGGAACAGAGGTGCATCCCTCCAGTTGTACCTCTCCACAATTCATATGCTGTTCTGGCAAAGAGTGGTTTCTCTATGGAGGCACCTGCAGTGGAAACCAAGGAGGATGCTGGGAACCTCCACAAAGGAGACCCACATGAGGGTGGCACAAGACCCTACAGGGGAAGGAAACAACTCCTGGTGGGGGACTCGATCATTAGGGGGTAGAAGTGGGGGAGGAAGGGGATAGGGAGGTAAGGTGCCTGCCTGGTGCCACGGCTCAGAGGGACAGGAAGCGAATACTCAGGATCGCAGTAGCAGCTGCACGATGGAGGGAGCTGGATGTCATTGTCCACCTAGGGACAAATGACCTGGCTGTGAATGGGATCAGAGTGGTGCAAGAAGAGTTTGTGGAGTGGGGGAGGGGGTCTTAGACAAGTAGCATGTACGGTAACCTTCTCAGAGATGCTGCCTGTCTATGGCAAGGATGATGCTAGGGTATTTCACACCATGAGATTCAATGAATGGTTGAAAGACTGGTGTGGAGCTCAGGGTTTTAGCTTCATTGGGGACTGGGGAGCCACCTGGAGGGATGCAGGCTTATACTGGTGTGATGGTATGCATCTGTCCAGGGGGAGAACCAGGATCCTAGGTGACAGGTTTAAATGCTTCATTGGCAAGAATTTAAACTAGCCAAAGGGGGGGGCACTGAAAAGGAGCAGGGAAATCCCAGCCTTCCCCCACAAAACGCAGTAGTTAGAGAGGTAAACACCAAGGTAGAGAAGTCAGTAGGGAGCAGGACAGGGATAAATGCAGAAAAAGGCAGTAAGGATAGGGATGGGGCTAAAAAGGGTAAGGCCATAAAAAATAAATGGAAGGTGATGAGTAGCAATGCCCACAGTCTGTGCAACAAGCTCCCTGAACTAGTCGCCTCGATGGAAGAGGGATGCCTGGATATTGTGGCAGTCACTGAAACATGGTACACAGAGAACCATGACTGGGATGTCAACATACCAGGATACACAGTCTACAGGAAGGACAGGGTGGGTAAAAGACGAGGAGGAGTAGCTCTCTATATAAGGGAAGGGATTAAAGTAACAGAACTAAAGAGTAAACAGGAAGTTGATGAGTCACTATGGGTCACCCTGGAGACAGGAAATGGCACCACAATCTGCACGGGGGCTGTGTACAGACCCCCATCTCAGGGGGAGAAAATGGACAAGGAAATGATAGAAGGCATCCTTAAAATGACAGAAAAGGGGAGATATTGTTGATGGGGGACCTGACTATGCCAGATGTTAACTGGAATACCTTTGCTGCAGGCACATCCAAGAGCAGGGTCAGTCTTGATGCCCTACAGGGGGCATGCCTCAGACAGCTAGTGTTGGAACCCACTCGGGAAGGAGCAATCTTAGACCTGG
This sequence comes from Neoceratodus forsteri, assembly GCA_016271365.2. NCBI lineage: Eukaryota > Metazoa > Chordata > Ceratodontiformes > Ceratodontidae > Neoceratodus > Neoceratodus forsteri. The sequence continues at coordinate 120,197,017 of CM057450.1, forward strand.
TACTCTCAAATGGGGAAGGAGAAAGGATCTCAGATTTAGAAGTGGGCAGCCATCTGGGAACAAGTGACCACCAAACAGTGTGGTTCACAATAAACACAGCCATAGAGTCAAGCCATACAAAAACAAGAGTATTGTACTTTAGGAGGGCTGACTTTGGGAAAATGAGAGAGTGCATCAGAAAAGCACTAGCAAATGGGCAAGAAGGAGGGGTGGAGGAACAATGGGGAATAATCAAAACAGCCATCACAGATGGCTGGGTGACCAAGCCTTTGTGTGAAGCAAATCAACAAAACAAAATGAAGGAAAAAAACACTATGGTTCTCAAAAGAGGTGGCTGGGATGGTTAAGGAGAAAAGGATAGCATTCAGGAAATATAAGAAAACACAGAAGGAGCAGGACAGAGAACTTTATCAGTTAAAGCAGAAGGCGGCAGGGAAGGAAGTTAGAATAGCAAAGGCACAAACTGAGGAAAAGATAGCCAACTCTGTTAAGAAGGGGGATAAAACCTTTTATAGGTACATTAGGGAGCGAAGAAAGACCACAGGAGGGATACTGAGACTTAATAAAGGGGAGGGAATGTGGGCAGAGGGTGACAGTGAAAATGCAGGGATACTGAATGAGTATTTCTGCTCAGTATTCACAATGGAAGAGGACGGGAGGTACCTAAACCAAACAAGAGAGAAACTTTGAATGGGGGGGTCTATACCAGTCCATTCACAGAAGAAAGGGTTTTGAAAGAACTCTTGAAACTGAGGGTGGACAAAGCAATGGGGCCTGATGGGATTCACCCAAGAATTCTAAAAGAACTAAGGGTAGAACTAGTAACACCACTGACTACTCTTTTTAACAAATCATGGGGGGATGGGGTGGTACCTGAGGACTGGAGGAGGGAAAATGTGATTCCACTTCACAAAAGTGGGAGCAGGGGAGAGGCAGAAAACTACAGACCAGTTAGTTTGACTTCAGTGGTAGGGAAAATGATGGAATCACTTGTGAAGGAAAAAACTGTTGAGTACCTAGAGGCCAGTGGGGCACAGGACCCAAGGCAGTATGGTTTCACAGCAGGAAGGTCATGTCAGATGAACCTAATAGATTTCTTTGACTGGGTGACCAAAGTAGTAGACCAGGGAGGGGCTGTGGATATGTCTACCTAGACTTTAGCAAGGCATTTGACACAGTCTTACACAAAAGATTAAGATACAAGTTAGCCAGCCTTGGAGTGGGTCCCAAGGTGGTAGCCTGGATAAAAAACTGGCTGGACAACAGGACGCAAAGGGTAATAGTAAACGGAGTCCACAGTGAAGAAAGGAGGGTAAGTAGCTGGGTACCGCAGGGTTCGGTACTGGGACCAGTCCTCTTTAATGTCTTTATAAGTGACATTGGAGAGCACCTGGAAGGAAAGGTATGTCTCTTTGCAGAGGACACAAAGATCTGCAACAGGGTTGATACACAAGGTGGGGTGGAAAGAATGAAAAGGGACTTGGCAAGGTTGGAGGAATTGTCAAATATGTGGCAGCTCAGATTCAATGCAAAGAAGTGCAAGGTAATGCATCTGGGAAACAAAAACCCAGGGGAAGAGTACACAATGGGGGTGAGTTAATAACAACAACAAAAATTGAAAGTGACCTAGGAGTAATTATATCAGATGACCTGAAGGTGGGCAAGTAATGTGAGAAGAAGAAGAAAAAGAATCAGCATTTATATAGCGCTTTTCATACACAGTATCCTGAAGCACTTTACAAGCAATGCTAGACTGGTAGTGAAGTGACTGAATGTGTGGTGACGACCATATTGCACATCATCACCCACACACAGCCTGGATAATTGCATGAACCAGTTTATGGGAAGGGGAATGTTGGCCAGGACACCGGGAATATTCCCTGCTCTTTACGAAGAGTACACTGGGTTCTTTTACTTCTACCTGGACACCCACCAGGACAACACCAGGATGGGCAGAAAGGACCTTGGTTTAACGTCTCATCCGAAGGACGGCACACCCCAGCAGTACAGCACGCCCTAATACTGCACTCTGATGCCAGCGATTTTTAGGTGCAAGTCCATCTTGGTGTGGATGGCAGTAAGGAGGGCTGGGAGGATAATGAGATGCATAGGGACAGGCATCAACAGTAGAAAACAGGATGTTATTATCCCTCTCCTCTGTACAGACAGTTAGTGAAACCCCATTTGGAGTACTGCGTGCAATTCTGGAGACCCCATCTCTGCAAAGACATAGACAGAGTGGAGGCTGTTCAGAGGAGGGCAACCAAAATAGTTCAGGGTCTGCACCAGAAGACATACAAGGAGACTAAAGGAGCTTAATATGTATACCCTTGAGGAAAGGGGGGGGGGGACATGATAGAAACTTTCAAGTATCTCAAGGGAATTAACAAAGTACAAGAGGGTAGTATCTTTCAGAAGAAGAGATGTGCAAGAACATCGGGCACAATTTGAAGATAGAGGGGCGATGGCTCAGAGGTAATGTTAGAAAGTATTTTTTCACAGAGAGGGTTGTGGCTGCATGGAACAGCCTTCTTGAGGAGGTTGTGGAGTCAGGAACAGTGGGAGAATTCAAGAATGCATGGGACAGGCATAAGGCAATTCTAGTGGGGGGTAGGAGGATGTAAGCTGTTGATTAACTAGAATCTGCAGCTTATTCATCAGGTAGGAAAATGGGCAGACTAGGTGGGCCAAGCGGTCCTTATCTGCTGTCAAATTCTATGTTTCTATGTGGCCAAAACACTCGCAGATGGGCTATGGGTACAAAATGACACTGCCCTCCACACTATGGCCATTCCTAACCCCACCACCTGGGCCTCCAAAGCTCATTCACCATCCCAGGGAGATCACACACAAGTGACATGGCTCCCTCCTTAGTTACTCAAGCCATTTCTGCGCTTCGGGCCAACATCGGGGACCTACCCCAGACACGGATATGGTAGGCCCCAATGCTTACTCTCACTGCAGGGTGCCATTACTGTACTAATGGCAGTGTGCCACACCTAGTATGGCTTTCCAGCTCTGCCACCATCAGGAAAGCCACGTCACAGCACTGCCACTAGTGCCGCATCCCTACTGCCAGATTCACCCATTTTGGAACACGCCCCATGGCCTACCTTGGGCTGCATAGCATGAGGCAGGCCCGAACACTTCTCCACTCTGGACTGCAGCTCCCAACTACCCAGGTGTCCCATCCCACAGTCCCTTGTCCATAGGGCACCCCACAATCACACGTGCATGGAGACCAGTGCTGCAACAACAATGGATGCCACTCCCAGGCTGGGGTTCAAATGCCTGGCACAACTTTCACCAGATACTCCAGCTGGCCTCCTGAACCTTCCAAAACCCTCCTTTTTAAGTGCCAGGGCTGAGAGACGCAACCCAAAGGGCGGACCCAAGTTGTCAATCCATAAAAGGCCTAACAGGAGGAGGTGAATGATAACTATAGTAAGCCCCCTTAAAAAGGGGTGGCTTACACAAGTCAAAAGCTTTTGTAAGGTTCATGCAAAGGTTCCTACAAAGGTGTTATAAAAACAACAAGGCATTTGCCCATTAATGCTCTGTTAATATCACAGATAACTTCCATTCATGAAGGCTGGCCTGCCGGCACAACGGTAGCGCTACCGCTCATGATGCCGGCAACCCAGGTTCAGGACCGAGCCTGGGAGTCAGGGGGTTGGCCTGGGGAGAGGAGGCTGAGCATCTAGGGGCCACTCACCTTCTCTGGGGAGGGAAGGGGGCTGAGGCTTGGCACTTCACTGGCCCCAGGCAGAGGCCTGGGATACAGCAAGCACCCAGCCACATAAAGAAGGGGAGGCATGGTGGATGTCAGTGGTACTGCCTTGATGTTGGGGTGCATGTTGCACCCAGTACAAGGAAAATGGCTCCCTGCAATCTGGGGAGACGGAGCACCCTGGTGCAGATCCATGGCTCACTTGCCTGTCCCAGACTGGTGCCCTGATGAATCAGAAGATGTTTCAGGGTGTACGGGCCCCCACCTTGTCCCTGCCTGAGGGGCAAAACCATGGCTACATGGAGGGACTACCGTGGGCTCTAAGAAAGAAGGAGCAGGACAGATGCCATAGGTGATTCCTGAGGCAGCGGAGTGTAGGGGGCAGCATAAACAGAAAGTCAAAAAAAAAAAACTCCATTCATGATATGGTTATCTGTTTTTATTTTTTATATCTAATGTTCATTAACACAACAGAGCACATTGGAGGACAATCAACCAACAGTATGTATAACAGACAGTATCTGAGACAGAGTAATAACCGGCTTTGGCACCAATTACAAGCAGTTTGGAAGAAAAGCTATATATTAAATGATACCATGGGTACCATGGGTAACCTGGTGTGGGTTCTCATCCCACACTGGGATTGGATTTGTACCTAAAATGCTGGCACCTTAGTGCAGTATTAGGGGTGGTGCGGTACTGCTGGGTGTGCCGTCCTTCAGATGAGATGTTAAACCAAGGTCCCTTCTACCCATCCTGGTGCTGTCCTGGTGGGTGTCCAGGTGGAAGTAAAAGAACCCAGGGCATTCTTCGCAAAGAGTAGGAGACATCCCCAGTGTCTTGGCTGACATTCCCCTTCCCATAAAACTGGTTCATGCAATTGTCCAGGCTGTGTGTGGGCGTTGATGTGCGATATGGCTGCCACTACACATTCAGACACTTCACTACCAGTCTAGTATGCTTGTAAAGCATTTTAAACTACACTGTGTATGAAAAGTGCTATATAAATGCTGATTCTTCTTCCTCTTCTACAGTTGAGTTTGAAGATAAAGCGACAAATGTATTGAAATATGACGTTAGGGTTTCCAACCCTAAAACACCTGCCCCACACCTGAAGCAAATGAAGGGTGTAGTCTTCCTTGAGGTTGTCAACCCTAATGTTCTGCAATGGGGTGAGCATTAGGGTTGATAACCCCAAGAAAGACTGCATAAAATGATAAAATGTAAATAAAAAATAAAAAAAGAAATACATTGAATCTCATGCTTCAATATCATCTGAGGGACACAACTTTGTCAGTTTAATGTCTTTTAAGTTGTTTGTGTCTTGTTGCTCTGCTGGACCTGTGCTAGATCCTTCAGCTTTGATAGCTTGCAAGGCATCCAGCCATCATGTATCCTGTCGCTGCACCTCTTCTCTACTGCTCTGTCTCTCTTTTTGTTGTATAGCCCACCATTTGAAAAAGGCAGTCAGGCTTTCAGGTTCTGTCACTGCCTGTTCTTTTTTTTCCATCACTGGTGCTGGCTGTACAGTCTCAGCTTGGACTTCTATCTCTGCTAGTTTGGCTGACATTCTTCTGGTAATGACTCCTGGGTTTGCTGCTGCAGAATCCATACCTTTCTGTTATGCTTCCCTGGTACCAGGTCCAGTACCCACGCACAAAACTTCTGGCTTGGAGTATGCACTGCATAAGTCCCACTGTTGACACCATCTGTTGCTGAGGCACAGGTCAGGAAGCATGGGAAGACCAGGAGCAGTTGTAAAAATTCACAAGTAGCATTTTATTATTACCAATAACAGTAAAATAAAAAAATTAAAATTGTTCAGTATAACTATTTACAAAGACAGTACAAACAGAGAAAACAAAGTCCTTCTCCTGAGGGTATCTCTCATTACAAGTTTCAGTCTCTTCCCCACAAAAGATTGCTTCTCTTTTTATAACAAGTTTTTTGCCTCACAATTAACTTCTTCATCCTGAGCTCGTTAAGGAGACATCCTGTTTCTCACAAAATGTTTTTGTCAGTTTTTTTGCAAGTGCAACCAATAAAATATGGTGACCCAGAGCTGACCTCATGTTGATAGCTCTGCAAAGAGTTTGCAAACAAGCCTGAGAAGAGCTCAAACTGCACCTCAGGTTAACCCCTAAATTCCAAATAGCTTTTTGCAATCATTTCAACAGTATAACAATATACATTTTCAAACCAAGGGATACCAGTATCACATAAAGAGTCACATATATTTTATGACTGCAGATATGCAAGGGGGAAGAAATGGCAGAAACAGTGGCGCTGAGGGTTAAGGTGCTGGATGCCATACGTCGTGATATGCCAGTGACCCGGGTTTGGGAACGACCTCAGATCATCGGGGTGCTGGCATGGGGGGGTGGGAGGAGTGGGATTGAGCATGCTGTTAGGTTGCTCCCCTCTCTTGGGGGTGGTGGGGTGGGTTGTCGACCCTCCCATAGTCCCATTCCCCACTGGGTGGAGGTCCAGTGGGGCAACATAGGCAGGCAGGGCGGCGGTATGGGTGAGTGGAAGGGGCTGAACTGGCTTCCGGCATGCGTGCACACCTCCACACACATGTACGGCCGTGTGTCGGGGCTTCGGGGAAAAGAAAGGGGAATGGGAGAAAACCCATGGAAAAAAAAGAAATGACAGAAACAGCAAATGAAGGTAGAGAGATAGTAAGAGGTGGAGAATCATGAGACCACCAGAATGATCAGTTCCTAGGTCTCACCAGAATATTTGGTTTCCAACCAGATAGACAAGAGACAGGAAAGGAGAGGATAGAACAGATCCTTGCATTTAATTTTTTTCTATGTAACAAATGGGACAGGGCCTTATTCAACCATGTCACAGCCCCAAAAATATGGATCCTCTTCAAGATGCTGTGTGAGAGGTTCGTAATTTAAATGGTGAAGATTGCACAAGTCTTGCAGGATAGTAATCCCAAGATATTTCAGTTTGGTATTACGCCAATGCCAGGGAAAGGCTGCTTGCACTTGGGGGGAGGAAAAATAGTTATAAAGTAAAATTTCAGTCTTATGTAAATTAAGCTTAAACCCAGAGAGGTCTCTGAAGGTTTGTATAAGAGACCAAGTACTAGGAAAAGACTGGTCAGGGTCCAATAATGTTAAAAGAATATCATTCGGATATAACGCAATTTTGCAATTTTGGAGGTCATAATTCCGCTATACAAGACACTAGTGAGGCCCCACCTGGAGTACAGTGTACAGTTCTGGAGACCATACCTACGTAAGGACATAGACAGGGTAGAGAAGGTTCAGAGGAGGGCAACAAAGATGGTGCATGGGTTGCATCACAAGTCCTATGAAGACAGGTTGAAGGAACTGAACATGTACTCCCTAGAGGAGAGGAGGGAGAGAGGGGATATGATAGAGACATACAGGTATCTTACAGGGAGGAACAGGGTGCAGGAAAACACTATTTTAAGCGAAAAGATGTTTCAGGACTAGAGGGCATGGGATGAAGTTGGAGGGAGGACGATTCAGAGGAAACATGAGAAAGAATTTCTTCACAGAACGGGTGGTGGACAAGGGAACACCCTGCCAGAGGAAGTGGTGGGGGCTGAAACAATCACGGGATTTAAGAATGCATGGGATAGACATAAAGGAATTCTAGAGGTCAGGGGTAAGGGGAAATAGACTTCTAGGAAAACAAACTGAACTTACAAGCTCAAATGGTCAGACTAGGTGGGCCATAGGCCCTTATCTGCCGACACTGTCTATGTATCTATGTATCTATGTATGTGGTGCCACTCAACAGAATACACTCTGTCTGCATGATAATATGAATGGCTATCTCTCAGGACTTCAAAAACAATGCAAATAGCAATGGTGATAGCAAGCATCCCTGTCGGGTATGCTGTTGTAAAACAATAGAAGAGTAGTCATGATTAACACAAATATATGCTAATAGGTGAGAGTATAGCTACTGGAGCCAAGTTAAGAAAGAATCAAAAAAATCAAAAGCAGATAGGGCGCCCCATAAAAAAAAAAAAAGAAGAGCTGGAAACCCTGTCGAATGCCTTCTCAGCATCTAAGCTGAGTAAGGCCAAGGGGATCTGATGGGAAACGGTATGCTCAATGAGGAGAAGGGTATGGGGAATATTATTCAGGGTATGACATTCATGAATAAATCCAGCTTGATCTGGGTGGATAATAGATGGGGAAATTTTATCTAATCTTTTGGCCCAAATGGCCATATAAAGTTTGTAATCTGTGTTTAGAATGGAGATAGGTCTACAGGAAGAAGTGATAGAAGGATCTTTACCCGGTTTAGGAATTGGTGTAATAGTAGCCAGGAAGGAAGGGGAGATTCTGCCACCGCAACCTCTCTAAAAGTTTGGAGCAAAAGAGGGCAGAAAGAATCAGAAAATGTTTTATACCACTCATTGGTATAACTGTTACGGCCAGGGCATTTTCTTGTTTTTGCCAATTTTAATTGGGCAAGAATTTCCTCACTAGTTTTGGGAGTCAGAAGGAGCTCTTGTTGAGCTGTCATTAACTTGGGGATGGGGAGATGTTTAAGAAAACAACTAATAATATCCAGGTCAGTGAGAGAAGAGTCATGATATAGGTCTGCAAAATAATTTAAAAAAACTTGGTGAATTCTAAATTTCTTTTGTGTCAGCTGCCCGGTAACCAGGTCCCTACGTTTTTTTTTTTTACTCTTTTTCCCCTCCAGTCGCCAAGCCTGGGGATCTAGTCTCGGATGACCCCTGGCTTCTCCCGCCCTGCCTGAGACTCTCCCACCCTGGTTCCCCTCCTGGGCTCCGCGACACAGTCCTTACCTGACAGCAACTTCCTGGCTTGTACCCCACAAGGTGGGGTCACCTCCACTACTATGGTGCTCCTTGAAATCCAATGGCTGCAGGCTTCAGAATGTGGCACGGATGATCAGGACCCAGGTGGGCAGAGTCCGACGGTGGGCGTGGGGCCTTGGAGCATCATCGCCCTCCTAAGACTTGAGGTTTTTCCTTGTTCATGAGGTCTGCCCATCCCTCCCACAGCGGGCACGAATGTGCAGTGATGTCTAGGTAGGTACAGACATGGTCCCGTGCATGCACCAGCCAATGTCTGCCACACTGTGCCTCCCCTTTCTAAGCTGGATGCCGGCTCAGGACCACCCAATCACCACTGGGAGGCACCCAATTGCTGACTCCCGCATCCCTCCCTCCCCAAGAGAAGGTGAGCTGTCTGTGGACGCTCCAACCTTCTCCTCCCCTGCTGATCCGTGGTGGCCCGAGCTTGCTTCCAAACATGAGTTGCCGGCATGGTGCGAGATGTGGCATCCAGCACCTCAACCCTCAGTGCCACCAGGTCGGCCTACCAGGTCCCTAATTTGAAGAATGTACACAGCTCAACATTGTGCCTGAAGTCTACATGCCAAGAGATGAGAGCCTTTAGCCCCTCCTTCATGATGTGACTGGCAAAGGTACCCATGGGATTGTTGGACCTTGTAGTCCAAGATTGATTGAAGTGAACTTTTCACCTGCTGTATCTGTGCAAGTAAGGCAGTGTCACCTTTTCAATAGAGAGTTTGTAGGGAAAACAACTGATCTGTAAGAGCATAATATTCCTGTTCCAAACATCACTTTTTGTGAGATGCATATGAGATAATCCCCCCTCCCCACAGGACAGCCTTTAACATGTCCCACAAAATGGGAGGAAGATATGGGGAGACTAATTTTCTTCAATTATTTGCTGTATACAATTTTAATGAATTCAGCAAATTGGTCATCATGTAACAAGGATTGATTCAGACACCAAAAGGAGCTGGGAGAGTCCTTGTGTGAGTTAAATTTGAGACGAAAAGTATTATGATAGGAGAGCATGCGAGGACCATAAGATAGATCCTGAATCAAGGAGAAGTGCTCACATGTAGTGAAAAAATAATCAATCCTCAAATAACTATGATGGTGAGGGGGAAAAAAAGGTATAGGCATGTTGCGAAGAGTAAAGGTGGCACCAAATATCTATGATAACTAAATGGGTTAGATCCATGTGAAAGTACTTCTGAGTCATCAAAGATCTATGTCAACAGGCTGGCCCAGTGGTGCGGAGGGTTGAGGCGCTGGAAGCCACACCTTGTGCCACGCCGGCGACCCTGGTTCGGGAATGAGCATGGGCCGCTGGGGGTCGGCAGAGGGGATTGAGAGAGAGAGGATTGAGCATCCATAGGACTGCTCTCCTCTCTCAGGGAGGGATCTAGGGACAGCCTGGCATTGCAGTGGTCCCCTTCGGAAGTTGGTGGCACTGCTAAGTTCTAGGACTCAGTGGGGACACAGAGCCATGGTGGACATCACCAGATGTCATTGCACATCCAGGCTGTGGGGGGGGGGGAGGTAGGGGCGTATCAAGAAAAAAAACTCCAATCCTGATAGGCGATAGCTCCCTACAGGGCTGGCTGTCACACATCCAGGACCGGGTCTCCTCTCCGCTCTTTGGTCTCCTTGTTGACCCAGCTGGATGAACTGGATTATGGATAGAGCACCAGGTGAGTGGTTGGCGGCCCTGCCTCGATGGGCTCAGAGCCGGGGGGCTTGTCTAGCATGGGTTCGGCAGGGGGAGCAGTAACATATATGAGGAGAGAGATCACGGTGGGCAGTAGAGTGGCTCAGTGAAATTGTGTAGCCTGAGAGAGTTCGGGGCTGAAGGTGACAAAAAAAAAAAAAGGTCTTGTCTAGATCCACTGACAGTGTCAGATTTGGATCCCCTCCCATAATTAACATACCCTGGAGAAGGTCCATCAGAATACCCCCAAAACTGTTGCATACTGGGGTTGTGGCATTAGGTGGGAAATAGATATTAATTAATATCACCTCTTGTTAATACAGTGTCCCCTGAAGGATGACATATAGACCCTAAGAGTCAGCATAAGTCTTTCTAATAAGCAGGAGGTAGTCGAGGGGATCAAAATAATGACACCCCATTAATTCCCTGTTGGAGAAGAGGAGGCATGTATGTGCTCTCTCCCTCCCCAGTGCAGTTTTAAATGTTCCATTACAGATAAGTGTGTTTCCTGGAGGAAATATAAATCTGCCAGGTGTGCTTTAAGACACTGCATTGTTCTGGGTCTCTTAATGGGATTATTAAGTCCATTTATACTGTGTGAGAGAATCTTAACCGGGGTCATGTACATGGGGAAAACACAAGGAAGTTGAACAGATAAGAATGCCCTGTGCCAGAGAAGCCCTCCATCCAAAAAAAAAATATGTACAAAGAAGAGAACAGTTTAAACTTAGAAAGTCAACATTAAGCTACCCACACAGACACACTCAGGCAAAGACTAGTGCAGGCAAGAAAGGACCTCTCACAGCTGTTAAACCATAAGATAGAAGGTACATTTAAGATTTGCATGACAGAGGTTTTTTGAACAAGGAAATCGTGAGAGGAAGCTGTTGGCAGCACAATTGAGGAAGGAAATGGCCTCAAACTGAGATATGGCCCTAACAAAGAGATCTCGACCTCACAAAAAAAATTTCCCAGCAGTTTTTGGATTTTTATGAAAAGTTACACACTTCGGAAAGAGGTCCCATACATGCAGACAACATTTATAACTATTTAGCCAAGATCTCACTTCCCTCTCTCTCTCTCTCTCTCTCAAGCACAGGCGGACACACTAGGTTAACCCATTACCCTACAAGAACTCACAAACCAGATACGACACTTAAAGAACGCCAAAGCTCCTGGTCCAAATGGATATCCAGCCGAATTCTATAGATCATTTCAGGGAGACCTCCTTCCACTGCTACTTAGTGTCAACAATGCTATTCTACAACAAAACAAACCTATCCCCCTTCACGGAACCAGGCAAAAATCTCGATTATACTAAAACCAGGTAAAGACCCGCTTGACTGCTGTTCCTACCGCCCCATCTCTTTATTAAACACTGATCTAAAACTTTTCACAGGAATCCTGATGAACAGACTCCAACAGGTTATTCAAGGCCTAATTCATCATAACCAGACAGGGTTTATAAAAGGAAGACTCTTGCAAGACAACATCAGAGGATTCTCTAACATAATCACAGTATGGGGGAGGGAAAACTTTCAACTGGCTACAAGTGTCGATGCAGAAAAAGCTTTTGACTTGATGGATTGGTGCTTTTTGTCAGGAGTCCTAACTAAATTTAATTTGGGGGGCATATTTAAAAAGACAATTGAGGTTCGGTATTCTAAACCCGAGGCAGTGGTGAGAGTGACTAGGTGGCTGTCTGACAGATTTACATTGGGTCAGGGTAGAAGACAAGGCTGCCCCCTCTCCCCAGTGGTATTTGCCCTTTCACTAGAGCCTCTGGCAGGCCAAATCAGAAGACATTCAGACATACAAGGGATCAGGGTCAGACAACAGGAACATAAAATAGTGTTATAAGCAGACGACACCATTCTGTTTTTAGGAGACCCAATGAATTAATTGCAGCCCCTTTTAGATACCTTAGACCAGTTCCACATGTTGGCAGGCTGCAAAATTAACCAAGCCAAATCAGAAGTTATGATGTTGAGTGGCTCCTCTCTTTGGGACTTCCGTGCAAAATTCCTGTTTGCATGGGCACCGCACAATAAATTCAGATACCTGGGCATCCAATTTCAGCAGACATCTCCTGATTACACTCCGAAAACTACCAAAAATCACTCCAAGCCATAAAACATGATACCGCCAGGTGGCAGGTTCTCTCCCTAACACTGCATGGAAGAGTGCAAACCATTAAAATGAACATTCTCCCATGACTACTATTTCTTTTTCAAACCCTCCCAATCTCTGCCCCTTGATCTTTTTGGAAAGAAATTTACTCCGTTTTATTCAAATTTATATGGCAGGGTAAGAGGGTAAGAATTTCTAGATCCTTATTATATACCCCCAGACAGTTTGGAGGACTAGGCCTTCCAAATGTACACAAATATTACCTTGCAGCTCAGGGCCCATGGCTTTATTCCTGGATGAAACAAAGAGAGGAGGTAGGATGGTACCAGATGGAACTACAACAGCTTCCCTTGTATAAGATATGGACAATACCCATAGGTCACATCTCTACACAACTAATACGCAGTGTCACAAATCCCTGGATGAGGCATACTATAAAAGCCTTACTTCAGTTGCATAAAATCACTGCTACCCCTAGTGAACTTGGCCCTTTATCTTTATTTAGACACCATGACTCCTTCACTTCTCCTAGCTTAGACCGTGGATATCATTTTTGGGAAACCCAGGGCCTCACCAGGTTCACACAAATGCTCAATAATGGGACCTGCACTACATTTAATCAAATAAAACAAAAATATAAACTCCGAAAAGAAAACCACTTCCACTTCCTGCAGCTGTGCCATTTTGTTTTGCAACCACTACACCTTCAACAGTTATTAAAGCCACAAACAGAGTTAGAAGAACTATTTTATCGTTGGGCTGTATTAAGGGCCAAAATGAGACCCCTGTCACAGCTGTATCATTTTCTGAAACAACCCCCGGAGGACATCCAACAAAGTACAGTTATACCAGCTATGAACTGGCGGACCTGTACCTTGCCACCCACTGGGGGTTGCCACAATGTACCCCCAACCATACCCCCAGGCCATGTAGCCCCCACCCCTGCCCTGATCTGAAAGAACACAACTGTACCCCAGACCTGGTCCCCACAATGCACATAAAGGACCCCTCACCCAGCCTCGAACCCGGTAATATGATTTAGCCCCCTGATCCCGAAGTAAATAATACTGTCCAGTACAGTGAAAAAATGGCCTGTGTCCCAAAGTAACCCTGGTGGTCTAGTGGACCCACCCCTCCACCCGGCAGTGACCCATCACCCCGCTCTCCCCCGTACCCAGCCAATGACTGGCACAGCCAACCTCTCACCACCACAGCCAGTTGCTGACTGGGTTCTGAGCGAGCACGAATGGTAAATAGTATGTGCTCAGTGAATGACAGCAGCTGTCATTCACTGCGCACATACTATTTATAGTTGTCAGCCAGGTACGGGGGGGAGCGCGGTGGTAGGTCACTACTGGGTGGAGGAGTGGGTCCACTAGACTACCAGGATTACTTTGGGACATGGGCCATTTTGTTCACTGTACTGGGTAGTATTATTTACTTTGGGGATTGTGAAGGGGGGGCTACTAAGTCATATTACCAGGGATCGGGGCTGGGGCTCGGGAGGGCTATCTGCTTACCTTAAGGGGGTTTTGGGGCTTGGGGGGCATAGCCCACAAGGGCTCACTGTCAAAGTAGTGTTGGGGATCGGAGCCGGGGGGGTGCCTGCGCCCGATCGGTGGGCATTGCGGTGGCTTGTGGCTCCCTGTCCAGGTGCGTCCTCCCTTTGATGCACTACTTCAGCTGCCACAAGTCACAGGACATAGCCGCAGGGACCCTGCCTGTTAGGGAATCGGGCTCAGGGTCCCCGGCATATCAGCATTTGGTGCAAGTTGCGCCCCTAGTGTCCAATTGCATAACATCAAAAAACAATGTTAACAACATAGTTTAACAGTCCAACTAGTTAAACGAACAGTCCACTCAGCTCACTGGGTCCCAACTGGTCAGGAATACTGAGGCAAAGTTGCTATGAGGATCCAGGCTGGAAGTAGTTTGAACAGCTCAAGGTGGATTTGTGTCTCACTGGAAGGAGCAGAGATGTGATTTTATGGATGCCAACATCTCAGAAGTATGCTTACAGTATTGCTCCTTTGGTGGTATCATCTTCCAGCAGCTGGTAGTGTCTGAATTAACTGTATGGGGTACCGGTTGACTAGAAATTTGGATCCCATGACTAGGTTAAGTCCTTCAAGGCTTCTTTGGCTGAAGCATATTCTTTGAGGCCAGAATTGAAATGGACTATTAAGTGGGCAGAGTATGGTGTACAGAATTTTATTTGTTTAGTTCAGCGGGCTTGCAGGATGGGACTATGGGCACAGCGTAGCTTTATAGTCTGGGGAGCGTAGTTGTTGTCGAATAGGATCCTTGTAGTCCCATAGAACACTTTCTACTTGCTGCTGGCTGTTTTTAAGATTTTCACTTTTACGGTGAGATTCAGAAAGTGTACAGTGATAGAGCTGGGGCAAGCAGATGGGTCCTGAGGCTTTGAGCCCAGTGCCCGGTGCGCTCTCTCAATGTCCAATGGAAGGTCCGGACCCAACTCAAGCACTATCGAAAAAAACGAGTCCAGGAAGGCAGTAAGAGCCGTGCCCTCAGAATTTTCCAGCAAGGCATACAATCCAATGTTTTTACATCTAGCATGATTTTCTGTATCCTCCTGGCATGCTAAAATTGAAGATTGGGTGTCCAGGATCTTCTGTATAGTCGAGTCCATATCATCTAAATGATTGTTGATAAATGAGGTATGGTGTTCTAAGTTGTTTGGTGAGCTGTTCTAAACCGGCAGTGTCTTTGTGGAGATCCTGCAGAGATTGCTTCATGTCTGAGTGAAAAGACAGGCTCTCCTGATGCACAGTTTCTAGTTTTATTTTTTTAAATCAACTTTTTCCTGGAGTTGCTTTGGAGGACTGGATGTCATCCTGAATCTCAGACAGAGGGCCCGCAGCCTGGGATTGTTCAGAATTCAACCTGTCAGGGCAGGAGCTGTCTGGGTTCCCAGAACAAATTTTTTCCTTTCCCCTGGTAGACATCTTGGCATGAAATAAAGCCTCAATGTAACAGTGAAGCAGAAGAAGTGTGCCGGTAAGTCAGTTGAACTGATGGAGTTTATTCTGGAGGGGAGACGGAGCTCCTAAGTTACTCTGCCATCTCCTTCAGGTAGCAAATGGAAGTCCCATTATCTAATTTTTTCTTAAATTCTATTTTACTTCTACTAATTATAATTTCAGTCAGGAAAGAGTTCTACAGGTTTACCACCCATCAAATTTCCTTTTAATTCTATTAAATTTCTGGCCAGTAGTTTGCAATGGATGACCCCTTTTGTCATTATGGACTTCCTTAAAATCAAAGTTCATGTCGTCAAATAAAAATGGGTCATGTACTATCTTTTTCTACTAATTATAATTTCAGTCGGGAAAGAGTTCCAAGGGTTTACCATCACGTTTCCTTTTTATTTTATCCAGAACAAATGGTTTGATACCTTTTATTGGACCAACAAGGATGGAGGCAGTTCAGAGGAGGGCAACTAAAATGGTGCAGGGTCTGCAAGAGAAGCCATATGAGGAAAGACTAAAGGAGCTTACTATGTATACCCTTGAGGAAAGGAGGGAGAGGGGGGACATGATAGAAACTTTCAAGGATCTCAGTGGAATCAACAAAGTCCAAGAGGGTAGCATCTTTCAGAAAAAGAGATGTGCAAGAACAAGGGAACACAATTTGAAGATGGGGGGGGGGCGATTCAGGGGCAATGTGAGAAGTACGTTTTCGCAGAGAAGGTGGTGGACACATAGAACAGCCTTTCTGAGGAGGTCATGGGGTCAAAAACAGTGGGGAAATTCAAATCTGCATGGGACAGACATAAGGCAATTCTGGTGGGGGGTAGGAAGAAATAGGCTGTTGGTTAACTAGGATCTGCAGCTTATCCTGAAGGTAGGGAAATGGGCAGACTAGGTGGGCCGAGCGGTCCTTACCTGCCGTCAAAGTCTGTGTTTCTATGTTTTTATGTCTATGTTACAAAAAGAACAAAGAGCTTTAGTTTTCAGACCAACAAGTCTTTCTTCAGAAGCCTAATGAGAGTTATTTAGGAAATCCCATATAAGTAACACTTAGAACAGGCAGAAAAAAAAAAACAGAAATAATTTTCATTGGTTTAAAACGGGCCTTCAGAAATAATGAAAGTGACATTGGAGAGCTTGAATATCTAAAGAGTGATTTCAGCTGAACCAAACTTAAAGGTCAAAGATTGTTTAGAGATAACAGCAGGCACAGAGTTCAACCCACATATATTATAACCTGTATTAGTCTAACAGATAAAAAACCCCTAAGATTCTCTGCTCACTAAATTACATGTCAAGTGAAGAAACCTCCCGAAGACACATATTTCACGAGTGAGGTAACCGTACATCACTTTGCTCAGAACTCTGTTTGTGAATAGAGCCTTTGATAATAAGATGACCCTGGAGAAAAACAGCTGCATGCTAAAATGTAACATATAACCAAGTAAAAAAATAAAAAATAAGCCCCAAAATTACAACATCAGAAATTATCTTTACATGGCATATAGAATGATGAAAGTGACATTTACCCAAAGTGAGTAACTGTATCACACTGATGAAAGTACAACTGGTTGGAGATATATTCCCAACATACTCTCAACAAGCTATTATGTTCCAGAAACCTTAAGCCTTTGTTGTAACAAGATTTTATACATGATAATATCAATTGTCAGTGTAAGTGCCAGTTACAAAAAAATGCTAGTCAGGGACCCCCAAGAAATTGAGACTATGCAGCTTGATATGTACAGATTTCATTAACTGTCAGCGGGTAATTGAAATAATACATATACAGAGACAGTCCAAGGAATCTAAACAAAAATTCTTAGGAATTACTCCCCCCCCCCCGGGGGAAAGTAACTACTTCAAATGAAATATATGTACATGAAACCTAATACACCATCAATTGCACCCATCACTACAGTTGTTACCCAAAAAAGGATTACACCTGTCATGAACCCCCAAGTAAATAAGACAAGTGTCCTAATAAGTACCGAGTGTAAAAACATTACAATATATACAGTACTCAAATTACAGAACTAGCAGAAGGAAGTAAATATCCACTATAATATGAGTCCAGAATCCTAGCTACAATGACAACATAATGTCATGTACCGGAACATAAATTTACCTCAATATCCCCACCATATTCACATCCACTATACCCACATAACCACCCATCTCAAATACCCATATTAAAAATTCAATGTGCCACACTTCTTCTAACTCCACAATTAGTTTTCTATTAATTAGTCACTCTTAAATTTCTGGCCAGTAGTTTACAACAGATGACCCCTTTTGTTATTATGGACTTCCTTAAAATCAAAGTTCATGTTGTCAAATGAAAACTGGTCATTGTACTATGTCAAACATTTGCAATATGTCACCACTTAGTCATCTAGGGCCGTAGTTACAAAGGCGCGGGTTATACGTGTAAAATGCACGCATACAAGCTTGGGTATTTCACACACCCCAGATATTTTGGTACTAACGGAGACCTGGTTGAAGAGTTTCACCTCGGACCGAGCCATAACCCTTCCACCCTTTTCCTTATTCTGTGCAGACAGAGCTACAAGGGGGGAGGGGTGGCCATCTACATCAATGATAGGTTGACAACCACTGTACTTCACACCATCTCCAAGCCTAACGAATACGAATGCATAGCAATAAAACTCTCCATCGCTCCTGCAGAATCAATTAACATTTTAGGTTGCTATAGACCACCCTCTGGAGGACTGGACCTCTTGATCCACCTGCAGAGTTTCATGGACACCAGTACAAATAATAATAATAACTTTATTTATAAGGCGCCCTTCAATTGCCAAGGCGCCGTACATAAATAACAGATTAAAACAATAAAAATCATTAAAAAATACAGTTGGATCAAATCAGTCATTTGAGTCAATAATTCTTGGTGACCTGAATCTGGATTGGAACAGCCCAAAATCAAATCCTCTAAAGAACCTCTGCAATAATACGGGTCTGACTCAATTTAATAACAAATACTACAAGGCCAAACCATAAAAATCAACTTGCTGGCTGTATTATAGACCTAGTCATTACAAATAGACCACACAAGATGTACATGGAGTTGTTTTCCACAATGATCTCAGCGATCACAATATAGTAGTGTGTTAGGAATACATTAAAACCTACCCACACTGCCAAATTTACTTCTAAAAGGAGTCTTAGGAAGTTTAACTCAGACAATTTCCTAGCTGATATAAGGGACATCAATTGGAAAAACTTCTGCCTAGCACCTACCACTAATGAGGCCATGCATATGATTAGCTCCATCCTTATTAGTGTCACAAATAAACATGCCCTGATAATTAGTCGTAGAGTAAAAAAAGCCTTGTGTCCATAGTTAATGGAGATGTTAAAAAAGCACTGCTAAAAAGGGACAAGCTCTGGGCGACTGCAAGACGCACTAAAGCTCCTAAGGACTGGACTGCTTTCAGGGCCTGCCACAACGCCTGCACTAAACTGGTAAGAAACACAAAAGAAAACTATTACTTGAAAATTCTTGAATCGAGCTGGCTCATTTGTGCAGCGGTTGGATTTTTGCCTGCGACGCCGGTGACTAGGGTTCGGAAATGGACCTGGGTTGTCAGAGGGCCGGCCAGGGGCAGAAGGATGGAGCATCCCAAGAACTGCTCTCCTTCTCAGAGGGGAGGGAGGGGAGCACAACTGGTGCTTGACGGACCCCTGGCGGAGGCTGGGTGTACCACAGTGAAGAGCATCAGATCGTTCTGGGGGGGAGGGGCGGGGCTGACGCTGAACGTCATTGCACGTCCCTGCCCTCAGGAAAAAATCAAGGAGGAAAATGTCGACAGCTCTGGATGATGCTGCCCTGGCCTCCATGGCTCTCTGCCGCTCCACTGACTTAATTACCATTCTGTGGCACCACCACAAGCCTCGAACACCGCCCTGGTGGGTAAGTCAGGGAGGCAATGTCGGGTCTGCTGACACCTTTCCCGGTTGTAGACAGGCAGGTCATGGTGCCGTGGCCCCACCCTGGGGAGTAAGCCAGGGAGTATCAGTGGATGGCAGCCATAGGAGAGCAAGGTAAGGTGACTGGAGTGGGGGCTGAATGATTGAGCGACAGGGGAAAAAAGCATAATAAAAAAAATAGAAAATTCTTGAATCGTCAAAAGGTAACCCTGCAAAAATCTAGCATACCTTTAAATCAGTGGAAGGTCGTAAAGAACCTCCAATGCTGCCTGACAAAATTAATTTTCAGGGCTCCTCCATCACTGACAAAACTGCAATACTTGACAAACTTAATGACTACTTTGCAACTGCAGGCCTCACTTTTTAATTCCTCCCAGGCAAATGTACTGCACCCTTCTATTGTACAAACAACAAAAGCAGCCAGTCCCTTCACTAATGTAACCTTCACCTTTTCTACCATCACCTATAAAGAAGTTGAGGATCACTTACTTAAACTAGACACTAAAAAAAGTGCTGGAGCAGATGGCATCGACCCATTATTCCTGAAGCTAGGTCACCATTATCTGACAGCGCCTATTACCCACTTATTCAGTCTGTGTCTTGCAGAGGGAATTGTACCTCAGGAATGGAAGATAGCCCATATACTACCTCTATTCTAATCTGGAGATCCCAAGGCCAGCCTGCCAGCACAGCGGTAGTACTACTGCTTGTAACACCATTGACCCGGGGAGACGGAGGACCAGCCGGGGGGGAGGAGGCTTGAGCATCCAAGGACTGCGCACCTTCTCTGGGGAAGAAGGAGGGGATGAGGTTCAGTCCTTGACTGACCTCTGGTGGAGGACGGAGGCACAGCAAGCACCAAGCCACACAGAGGGGTAGGGGCGTGACAGACGTCGGCAATTGTACCTTAATGTCATGGCACACATCACGCTCACCACCTCCAGAACAGCAGAAAAACAGTTCCCTGGGCACTGGGAAGATGGAGCACCCGGCACAGACTTCCACAATGCTCCCTGCCTGTCCCGGTTGGTGTGGCCCAAAGAAACAAGGAACTCAGGTGTACGAGCCCTGCCTTGTCCCCGCTTGGGAGGTAGAACCAAGGCTCCATGGGGGATGGCTCCATGTGGGACCACCCATGGGCTCCAGGTATGGGGGAGAAAGAGGGCAGATGCCACTGGCGACTCCTGATGGTGCAGGGCTAAGGGAGCAGGGGGAGTATAAAGAGAAAGTAAAAAATAAATAAAAATCTAGAGATTCCAGTGACTTATTTTTTTTTTGTAGACTTCATTTTTGCACCATAGTACTGAGGCATCTGTCAGAGGTGCTCACTTGATCTGAGGTCTACTACTCCCTGCCAAGACCCCGCCACTGATGGATCCCCACCAGGACATTCCAGTCCCTTGGATCACCCCCTGGGGAGGGCCCACTCCACCTACTTTGGCGGCGTCTTCCTGTGGTTAGAAGGGTCCAGCCTGGACTTCCGGTGACCTCACTGGTATGGTGGGAAGCTAATTTTAGAAGCTCCCTGATCACCTCACCCTAATCTATTGAAATCCATAACAAAACAACTCCAATAAAATATATTCGACAACATACTCAAAAATACGGATGGCAGGGAAGCCACAGAAAACAAAAGGTCAGGGATTTTCCTCTTCCTCATCGAGTAAAATGAGACAAACTACACTGAGCAGGCCCCAAGAAAGCCTAACGGCCTTGCCCCAGCGTAGAAGGCTCCCATCAGAATCCTCAGCGGCCTGGGAACAGGATGAGATGGAGCAATCGGAGTGCACTAACCAAATGCTTAAACAAATCCTAGCCACAGTTAATAAAATTGATACAGCTCTTGCAGACTTGAAGCAAGACGTGCGGCCTTTGGATAGAAAAGTCTCAACATCGGAAACCAGAATTGGAGAGCTGTCGGAAGCGCAAGATGGTACTGAGCGTCTTCTCTTATTCTTACTCCAAAGAGATTGGGTGACCCAGGCCAAACTGGAAGACCTGGAGAACCGCTCCTGTCAGAACAACTTCAGGATTCACGGAGTCCCTGAAGGTGCGGAGGAAGGCTTCCCAATGATGGCAGACTTTATGCAGCAGCTGCTGAGATCTGTGCTCTCCCCACCACCAGACATAAATCTAGAAATAGACCATGCACACAGATCCCCGGTACCCAAACTGGCTGACCCTAATGCAAGGCCTTGCTCCCTAATTATTTGTATGCTTCACTACCAGAGTAAGGAATGGATTATCCATGAGGCTTGGAGACATCGGGATTTAAAATATCAGGAGGCAACAATCTTTTTTGATCAGGACTTCTCGACAGCCCTGCAAGCAGAAAGGCAAAGAGTTTGGGGGGGTCATCAAGGAGCTACGGCAGAAAAAGGGAATAAAAGTGCAGTTACTCTTTCCGGCGAGACTCAAGATTTACCTGGAGTTGGGGGCGAAGACCTTCCCTTCCCTGGTCGAGGTGAGTCTGACCCTTAAGGAGCTCCAAATCACGGTACCTGACCTGGATTTCGAGATCCTGGAGAAGAAACTCAGAGCAGGGGCATGGAACGTGGTATCTCGCAATAACACCAAAAAACGGGACTTCCCAGGTTCTATCGTGATGGCGACAGTGGGGGATATTGCCAAACTCATGCTACGTGCAGAAAAAAGAAACAGGGTCCAGAACGGAGAGAAAATGGGATCGCTAGCACCAAAAGAGTGAGCCTGGCCCCACATAATGAGGTACTCTAGGGATTTTGTGTCTGTTTCTGGGCTTCTCTCAGGTATGTGGAGGGTCTCTCACGTCTAAAAGAACTCGGGGCGGCCGGGGGGGGGAGGGGGAACTTCTCTGAGTATGTACTAGGCAAAGTTAGAATACTTGTGGGTTTGTGGGGCGTTTTGGGTTAAGGACTGGGCTTTTTACCTAAAGCATGGGTCGACTGGGGACTTTCAAGTCTAGCTTGCCAGAGGGCAGAAGAATGCTGCTCAGAAAGCAGCCACTCAATGCTGGGACAGATTCATACTAAAACGTCTCACAATGAATGACTGTTTCTTTAGGTTAAAATAAAAGAATTTAGATTGCCTGTCAGTTTGGGGGTTATATTGGAGGGTGATATCAAACGAAGGGTGGATGGGGTGACTGGGTGGTCATGGATTGTTCAGTTTATCCTCGCATATGGAGTGACGTCCAGATTCATTAGTTGTCAGCTGGAGGCCATGAGTTTGGCTATTGCGACAACTCCCCTTTACAGCGTGGGGGTCTTAAATTAGTCACGTTTGTGACCACTCTTGGTGGTCATTACTATCAGAGTTATTTTTCCTAGGAAGTCAAATAGACTTGTTTTTTTGCTTGTTTGTTTAAAAGGTTTTATAGAGGGTCTGTAATGGATCTCAAGTTTCAAACAAGTAGCTACATGTTGTTATATTCCCAGCTACAAATGTTTTTTAGTAAAGTTTGTCGATGTGATTTCAAAGGGGTCGTGAGGGCACAGAAGGGTCCACAGGGTCTCGAAGGATCCTGGAGCATGCAATTGTTTTACAGGACGATTGAGAAAAGATTTATTAAGGGAAAGAAATGGCAGCCCACATAAGGATCATCTCTTATAACGTAAACGGATTCAACTCCCCCATTAAAAGAGCTAAAGTCCTAACGGAACTTAAGAGATTGAATTCTGATATGGCTCTCCTCCAAGAGACACATCTCTCAGAGCTAGAGCACACTAAATTACAGTGTCAATGGGTGGGGAGAGTGGTGGCCACTTCGGGTAAGGAAACAAAAAAAGCGGAGGTGGCAATATTAATTAAGAAAAACTCCCCATTCTGTGTGCAGGACATAGAGGTTATGCACCAAGGTAGGTGTATCAGAGTCTCGGGGACAGTTCAGGGTAGATTGATGCATGTGGTAAATATATATGCTCCTAATACTGGGGCAGCAAAATTTTATTCAGAAATCTTTCAGAAAGTAGTGATGCTATCCAAGGGTCAGTTAGTGCTCGGAGGTGATTTTAATGCCACATTGTGTCCAACAATAGATCGCTCTTCTGGGAGATCAGAGACCTCTAAGCAGGCCACAAGAAATCTGAATACGTTAATGAAGGGGGATGGGGTTTGTGGATATTTGGAGAGCACATCATAAAAATGAGAGGGGCTATACTTTTTACTCAGCTCTCAGAATTCATACTCCTGAATAGATTTTTTTATAACATACACAACAGATCTTTATTTTTTCACTAAATCCCAAATTTACTCTCTAAATCTATCAGACCATGCTCCAATCTCTATTGATTTCACATGGGATTGGGAACCTAGAATAACTACATGGAGGTTAAATACATTGTTGCTTAATGACAAGAATGTGGTACAACAAATTACACAGGACATAAAAATCCTTACTACGGATTCCCCTATGTCAGATAGCACTCTGATGCTATGGTGGGACACAATGAAAGCTGTTCTGAGGGGTCAATTAATAAGTATGGCTTCAGCTAGGAAAAAATTAAGGAATAAAAGATTAGGGGAGCTGCAAACCAAGATAAAAATGTTGGAGATGGAGCACAAAAATGAACCAAGGGGGAAGGAGAAAATCCTGAAGGAACTAATGGAAAAAAGAAAAGAACCTAATGAGCTAGAAACCGAAAAAGCGGAGGGGCTTTTGTGATTCACTAACCAAAAATATTATGAGGGTGGGGGAAAGGCCTTGAAACTCCTCGCTCTGAGACTGAGGAGAGAACAGGCGAGTAGATATGTCTCGTTCCTCCAATCCAGAAGTGATTCTAACGTTCGAATAGAGAAACCAGGAGAAATAGCCATGGTTTTTAAAAATTATTACCAGGAGCTATACATGGAAAAAAGAGACCCACAGGAGGTGCAGAAGAACACTGACTCCTTCTTAAATGCGCTGAAACTGCCTAAATTATCCCCCGGGATGCAGCAGGAACTGTCTGCCCCCATTACAGAAAACGAAATTTCAGTAGTCATAGATAAACTTCCACCGGGCAAATCTCCAGGCCTGGATGGATTCCCAGCAGAATTTTACAAAAAATTAAAACAAGTATTAATACCCAGATTTGCCACAGTTCTAAATGCCATCTTAGAGAGTAATACGCCCCCAAGTTCATGGTGTGAAGCCTTAATTACAGTCATTCCCAAACCAGGTAAGCCTTCTGCATTTTGTGAATCATACAGGCCCGTCTCCTTATTAAACCAAGACTATAAAATCTTAACAAAAATCCTAGCAAACCATTTACAAAAACATATTGAAATTCCGGTGCATCCGGACCAGACCGGATTCATACCCCACAGGCATATGTCTGACAATGTCAGGCGCCTGTTAAATATTCTGGAGCATAAGAACATGTCCCAAAACACCCAAACTGCTATTTTTCTGGACGCAGAAAAAGCCTTTGATAGGCTGAATTGGTCTTATCTTAAAGCAATCCTCTCAAAAATGGGCTTTGAGGGTGCCTTCTTGCAATGGGCTATGCTGGCCTACCAAAATCCTTCTGCCTGAGTTAGGGTAAACGGCACTATGTCCGAGACTCTTTTGGTAGAAAGCGGTACCAGACAGGGCTGCCCCTTATCACCCCTGCTCTTTGCTCTGGCAATGGAGCCCCTTGCTCAGGCAATAAGAGAGGAGAACAAGATACAGGGTATAAATATAGAGCAGGCCCAGAATAAAGTGTCGCTGTACACAGACGACACGGTGATACATATGCAAGACCCTGAGAACTCGATCCCTCCACTAATTGACTTGTTGACCCAGTTTGGTAAACTTTCCGGATTTAAAATTAATATGGACAAATCCGAGATCTTGCCAATAAGTGGCAAGATTCCACAGAGTTTGTATTGGGTAGATTCCATTTAAATGGGTTAAAGATAAGTTGAGATACTTGGGGATCCAGATTCCAACTAAAATGTCTAAACTGCATCAAATCAACTATGGAACACTCCAAAAAGCAGTTTTTGCATATATAAATAGATGGCATTCACTACTTCTTACATTTACAAATCGGGTAGAAACCATGAAAATGAATATTCTCCCCAGATACCTTTTTTTAATTACCAATTTACCCTTGCCATTTTTAAAAAAGACTGGAGGGAACTAAAATAAAAAATTTCGAGATTCATCTGGGCTGGGAGGAGACCAGAAAATGATGGAACTTCTCACAGAGCGAAGGCAAAGGGGGGCAGGGGATTCCCGGATTTTTACAATTATTATAAAGCAGCCCAAATTGTGCCTATTCTTAGTATGCTAAATCCAAGTTATAAGGGGGGGTGGATCCTTATGGAACAGGCATCACACCCGGTTATACCCCTTAAGATGCTACCATGGGTTGCTGTACATTCAGATCTTAAGGAGATTAACAATAAATGGACAAGGCACACTCTTAAAATGTGGTTAGATATACGACAGCACTGGGGGGTATTAACCCCGGTTTGGAGGTACATTCTCCTTGGCCTTCTGCCGGGATTTCCATCTAACCTGGGTGACACTTGCTTTAAGAGGTGGCAGAGCAAAGGACTACACTTCCTAACTCAATTTTTCCAGAAGGATATTTTGAAATCCTTTTTGGAAATGCAGAGAGACTTCGACCTGCCCAAACAGGATTTTTATAGAAACCTACAATGTCGTCACTACATTTCAGTAATTACGGGGATGTGGGAGGTCTCTTCAGAACCTCCTGTCCCAATAAGGACCACTTTTCAAAAAAGTAGTGTGGCAGATTCTAAAGGATACATCTCATATATCTACAAGACACTTCAAGAAGATATAGGCAAACTACTGACCCAGCAAACAGAACAAAAATGGGAGGATGAACTAGGGATACATCTTATAGAGGAGGATTGGTCAGCAATCTGGTCAGGGATTTCCAGCACTACAAATTCTACGAGTTGGAGAGAGTTCAGGTGGAAGGTGGTCACCAGGTATTTCATTTTACCGATTGTTTCAGCACATTACATAACTACTGCATCTGATAAGTGTTGGAGGGGGTGTGGAGGGATGGGCTCCTATTCTCATATATTTTGGGAGTGCCCTCAGATAACTAACTACTGGAAGCTGATTGCTCAGGCCTTACAGACCATTTTCCATTGGAACTGCACACTGAATGGATCTCACTTAATTCTGGGTCTCTTGCCTAGGGAGGGTAGATCTAATAATCAGAAATACCTATACTTTATAATAGTGGTGGCAGCCCTGAAAGTAATTACCCAATACTGGTTACATCCTGACCATTTAACTCTCTCAATGTGGAGAGCTAATGTCAACAGAATTAAAGAGATGGAGTCCATTACAGCCTGATTAAGATTAAATACAGAGCAATTCAATGCAAAATGGCTCCCATTTTATAGCTATATTGAAAGTCTGGAGGGCACTCCAATATTAGAACAATATTTACTGCCCTGACTGAAATATGTGTAACCCTGAAAAAGGAAGGGCAAGGTTACGATTTTAGTTCTGACATGCAGAACCTCGTCTGTGGGCATTGTATTGGATCATGAAGAAGGGATAGATAGATAGAAAAGACTCTGAACTCACGTCGACTGAAGTGTTATTTTTTCTTTATTATGTTGTGTTTGTAGTTATTGTTCTTAATATGGCCAGTGTATTCAATGCAATTACTATTTAGATAGAAATATGCTTAAACTTTGTGTAAATTAATAAGATTGTATGTAAACATTTACACAGTTTAAAACAGATTATACAATGAAGGATACAGGTTTAAGGAGAAGTGAAGGTAGACCCTTCCACAACTTTATTCTGTACGATGTTGGGTTGATCGCTTCTTTGCTTGAATTATCAAGTGAGGACAGGTATTCTTTGAAGTAAAACCAAAGTTTGGACCCTTCGAGGGAAACATGTAAGGTATTTATGCAAAGAATACTGGATGTATTGTAATCCATTAATTGAATGTACTCTGTTTATTGATCTCTGGAACTATTTTAAACTATCAATAAAAAAATTATGCAAGTTCAAAAAAAAGAAGGGTCCAGCCTGTGGGTAGCGCTAGGGACCATTGGGGCAGTGGTCCGGCATTGGGGATGTGTGGCCAGATCCCTGGAGCCCTTGTTTCCTCCTCAGCCTTCCAGGCTTTTTCCATAGATGTTTCACCCTTTGGAGCTCAGATGTGCAATGACGTCCGTGGTGCTAACGCGCCGGCTCCTGACACCACTCCACGCCGCTTGTTCTGGAACTGCCCCCGGCCACCACCAGAGCCACACAGGAGCAGCACTAGCCCCAGATCCCTCCCTGTGAAAGGAGAAGTTTTCTGGATGCTCAATCCCTTCCCTCCCCTGCTGACCCCTGGCGGCCTGGGCTCGTTTCCAAACTCGGGTCACCAGCATGGCACGCGGTGTGGTTTCCAGCACCTCAACCCTCAGCACCACCAGGCTGGCTCAAGATCCCAATGACTTAAATATCTATAGGCCTATCTCAATTTAACCAGTACTTTCCAAACTTTTAGAAAAACTGGTTAGCACACAGGCCAAGGATTTCCTAGAAAAACACCAACTGATCAACCCCTTATAATCTGGTTTTAGACATCAGCACAGCACCATATCTTCCTTATCAAAAGTAACAAATGACTGGTTGGAAGCAATAGATAAACAAATAACATGGGCTGTATTCCTAGACCTTAGTAAGGCCTTTGATACAGTTGATCATGGCCTTCTCCTTGACACCCTCATGGACCATTGGTTTGAAAGCTCAGATCTAAAATGGTTCACTGGCTATCTGGGGGAAGACAGCAACAGGTCAAGGCTAATGAGACATTCTTCACCCCACTCCCTCTGGCAAATGGGGTCCCCAGCATTTTATCTTGGGTCCCCTGCTCTTCTTGCTCTATGTTAATAACCTAAGCAGTAACATTGTGGATTCCAAAACCAATCTCTTCACTGATGATAACGTGCTTTATATTTCCAAACCATCATCTGCACAAGTATGCTCTTCTATTCAGTCTGACTTCAACCAGCTGCAGAACAATTTAATACAATCAAAACTACTATTGAATGTCAAGAAAACAAAAGTAATGTTTTTCCACCCACCAATCTCTTCAAGCACTCATTCCAACTATTGTCCTCCTACGCCTATTACTACCCTTCTTGGTGACACTCTCGAAATAGTGGATAAGTTCAAATACTTGGGACTCCTGCTTGATTCTCACCTATCCTTTCATTTCACCTTGAGGCATTAATAAAAAAAAATAAAAATAAAGCTTGGTTTCCTTTTCCGAAATAAATCTCTTTTTTCTCGGCCCTCTAGAATCAGATTAGTTCAAGCCATCTTCTTGCCTCTCCTAGATTATGCAGATACAATACATAATATCTTTGCAATCACCTGCCTTAACAAATTGGACACACTGCCATCTGTTTTATTACTAATGCTCCAGCAAGAAGCCACCACTGTGCCCTGTATAATGAGGTGAGCTGGACTTCCCTGGCTACTAGAAAACTTGTACCTACCTACAGTTGGATTTATAAAGCACTCTCAAACAAGCTGCCTCCTTATATTACTACCCTCCTCCATCACTCACACAGCTTGTATTCGCTAAGGAATAATGCATATATTTCCTTAGAGGTACTTAAAAGTCTTACACACTATGGCAAAGCAGCCATAAGTTATACCCTCCCCACAGTATGGCATAAACTCCAAGCTACGCTAAAGCTCCATACCCTATTCCCTCTAAATGCATTCAAAACCCTAATTAAGAAAATCGCCTATAATTCCTGTCATTGTTACTAATCTCTAATGATAACCCAAACTCACTTCCTCAGCTCAATTTCTCTCTCTCCCTACATCTAGATCAAATGGATCACTATGATTCCTATGTTGAACATTTGTTTTGACTGTATACGACTCTGTTATTGTACATACTGTAAATACAAATGTTGTACATACTTTTATTATATAACTGTTATTTCTTTCCTCCTCTAATTGCTTATCAAGTCTTGTATTAATTATATGTATTGACTTTAACTCTTTTAGTTACATAGAAACATAGAATTTGACGGCAGATAAGGACCGCTTGGCCCACCCAGTCTGCCCATTTCTCTTCCTAATGGATAAGCTGCAGATCCTAGTTAACCAGCAGCCTACTTCTTCCTACCCCCACCCCCTAGAATTGCCCTATGACTGTCCCATGCATGCTTGAATTCCACCACTGTTTTTGACTCCACGACCTCCTCCGGAAAGCCGCTCCATGCATCCACAGCTCTCTGTGAAAAATACTTCCTTAAATTACCTCTGAGCCGCCCCCCCCTCTATCTTCAAATTGTGCCCCCTTGTTCTTGCATACCTCTTTTTTTGAAAGATGCTACCAGTTACATGTATAAGGGACCTCCTTGTAAATGAGCTTGCTCAATGGAGTTACCCCTTCACAATAAACTTGAACATAATGCCCCCATAACTACGTGGCCCTGGAAAGGTACTGGGTGCACAGTATTCACAACCGTGAGCACTCGCAGGGCAGCAATCCATGGCTCCCCCCCTGTACAGTTGCACAGAGGTTGGTCACAGCTGTGTGGGTGTGTGGGGGGGTGGATCATGAGGCACAGGCAGGCATCCAATGGGATGCCCAGCCTGGGTCCTATAGTGGGTCCCCTGCTGAATGTGTGCAGGAGATCCTGGGAAGGTGCAGACCTCAGGAATTGGTGTCTGATGGATGACTGTCTTAACTGCGGGCCCCCAGCCCTCCCCAGCAGCCTGGTGGGCTGGGGCAGCAGTGTGGCATAGGCCCCTGTGCTGATGCTGCTGGTAGGTGTCTGTTGAGGGGGGTGTATAAGTTACAGCTGGGTCCCCATCACATAGCTTGTGCTCCCCTGGCCTGGCACTCTGTGCCTTAGTGAATAGCATGAAGTGCTGGCATGCCCTCGGACTGCCCATGGCACATAGCTGCACAGGCAAGTGGGGGATTTTGTGCACTAGTATGCCTGTTGTGACTGCTGTGGGGCATCCAGTGAACCCTTCTGCGTGGCATTCGGTCATGGGCATGCCTGCACACCACACATACACGGTGCGTAGCCTTTTGTGAATAGGGCCCCTAGTTTCTAAAGACATCAAATCAGGTTTCTTTAGTCTAGTTTTGTATTAGTCATTTCTAAGTTCAAGTATTAATTTTGTTACTTTTCTTTGTACCCGCTCCATCTGATAAATTTCACCTCTTTCATTTGAGCACCAGAATGGGGTGGCATAGTCAAGCTGCGGCTGGACATATGCCCTATACAAAAACAGGAGAAGAATGCTTTTGTCCCTTGGTATTTTTTTTTTTATTGCCCATGTTATCTTGTTTGCCTTTGCAATAGTAGCCTCATTGCAATGTTTTGTTTTTTAAAGCTTCCTAGTTATAGTAATAGCTAAATCCCTTTTTTGGGTTGTGGTAGTGAGTCTTGTGTTGCACAGAGTGTAAGTATGCATGATGTTATTATTCCCTATGTGCATTTATCTAAATTAAAGGTAATTTCCCATTTGAATGCCAGGATGACATTAAGTCCAGGTCTTTTTGTAAACAGTTTCTCTGGTTCAATAATTGCAGATGGTCCAGCTAGATTAGTAGCACCTGCATACTTAATTACGATGAAAAACAAACAAACCTGCACCAGTCTTAGCCCAATAGTGCTTTATTTAATGTACCAGGCAAAAAACACAATCTGCAAATGTGCATAAAATGCAAAAAGAGCTACAACAAGGTACACTCACCACCGTAACAGTGACAGTGCAAGGGGAGGCCGAGAAATGAACCCCTGACTGGTTTCGCCTGGAGTCTTCAGAGGGAGAGTTCCAGTAGCTGCTACTGTACACTCTTAAATAACATATGTCTTAAAGTGACAGTACTCCGTGCAAGTGCAAAAATAGTAGCGTAAGAGACATGTGGGGCAGATATTTAAGTATGCGCATAGCAGAGTGCAAAAATGTTGCTGCACCTTGTGACTGTATGGGTGTCCAAAGATGCTGCATTCAGTTGAATAGTGCACCGGTGCTATTCAACTGAATATAGGGCATGTTGGACCAGTGTTAAGCCTCTTACCACTGCCCCAACAGGGCTCCCGAAATATGCCACCTGAATGGATAGCACTGGAGCGCTGTTTCCAATATTCAAAGGGACCCATGCAAATGAGCCCATTGGACATGCAAGGTGCTAAGGGTCCATTTGCATGCCCATTATGGGCTTATTTGCATGGGTAGCAAGGAAGGTTAGCATGGTGCTGCCCCCCCAGTTGCCCAGTCCCAGATGTGTACATATCCCTGGTGCTAGTGGTCCCCCCCACCGACCGCTGGCCTGTGCTGTAAAATAATCTGATCCCTGGTGCTAGTGGTCCCCTTTCTCCGATAGTCATCCCCAGTGTGAAAAAAATGATCCCAGGTGCTAGTGTTCCCTCCTACAATGGCCATTCCCAGCATTAATAAACTGATCCCTGTGCCGGCCCAGTGGCACTGAGAGTTGAGGCACTGGATGCCACACCTCCACCATGACGGTGACCCAAGTTCAGGAGCAGATGTGGGTCATCAGGGGTTGGCCGGGGGAGAAGGATTGAGCATCTCTGGGACTGCTCTCCTTCTCCAGGGAGGGTGGGAAGGGACTCCTGTGAGGGTGCTGGCCCCTGGTGGTGGCTGAATGGTGCTGGTCATGGAGTAATAGAGGGGACAGCATGGGCAGACATCCGATGTGTGACATGTGGGAGCGCGCGTCGCAGCGTCCTTGGCGTCCCTGCATGCCAGTCCCATAGGGGAGAAAACACAGGGGAAAAAAGACTTGGTTGAATCCTCTGGCACTTGTGAGGATCCACCTGTGGCACTGCACCAGATGCTCCAGGAGCTCCCTTTGGCCCTGACCCCTTGGTCTTCCGTTTTTGGGTCCGCGATGTGGCCTATATAGAGGGAGGTGGGAGAAGGTTGACACTGGTGCATGGCACCCAGTGCAGGAGCCACTGGTGGGATCTGAAAGGGGGATCATAGGATCACCCCTGCCAAGGAGGTAAGGCAAATAAATAAATAAAAAATAAACTGATCCCTGGTGCCAGTGGTCCCCTCCCCCCTGATTGCCATCCCCTAGTGTGTGTATAAAATTATCCCTGCTGCTAGTGGTTCCCCCCTTCAATCACCAGCCTGTAAGTACAAAACAAACAACCTCCCTGGCATCCAGTGGTCCCCTCCATGGCACTGAGCATACCCCCTCCCCTCACCTGATCATTATCTGTGGTGCCACGGGAGCATATGGTGACTGGCACAGCCCTCCTCACACCTCCTCAGTCAGCTGCCATATGTAAAGGCAGGGAATGTGTCTCTTATTTATAGGATTGGGTGACACACCTGTCCTGTAAATAAGAGGCACTCCTGTCTGTACATGTAATTGTGGCTTGCTGATAGTGTGAGGAAGGCTGTCTCAATCTCGCTCTGCTACATGCGGTACCATGGATAATGCTTAGGTGAGTGGGGCATATACCCGGTGCCGCGGAGGGTGGATGCCAGGAAGGTTGTTTGTTTTGTACTTCTGAGCTGGTGATTGGGGGTGTGGGGGACCACTGTCATCAAGGATGATTGAATTCACACCAGGGATGGTGATAAGGGGGGGATCACTAGCACCAGGGATCATTTTATTTTACATCACAGGATGGTGATCGGCTGGGGGGGGTACCAGGGATCATAGGGTATGGTTGTGCTCCCCAGTGGCCAACCGGCTAGGTGGCTGCACTACCTCCAGCAGTCACTAGGGTTTCCCAGAGTTAGAGGAGATAGGAAATGATTTACAGATATTTGTAACTATTAAATGAATCGTAAGTAGCAAGCAATGACCTCAGTGTGTGTTTTTCATTCTTGTAGAAATATAAAATGCATATTTTAATGCATCTCTAATACAGCTGAAACCTCTATCGGATTGCCAGACTTTTTTTTTTTTAATCTGGAGTCAGCTCATGCCAAGCCATGAAATGGCATGTCACTGACTTTGATTTCAGACAGTTGAAGTATACGTGCTGGATTAGTAGCCATTTAAACGGTGGCTTCATGAAATCAGTCTTGCTGTCGTGTGTAAAAGTAACTCAAGATGGAAACGAGTATCAGTTTTTGGCAAATGGCTCACTCCATATCTTCCCCCTAAACCCCCAACCCACCAGCACTTTGCCAGTCACCTTACAAGTCAGGATACTCTCTTGGTGAATGGTAACCCCCGCCACTTCGGGAGCTTACCTTCTTTTTCATATGTCTGAGAAGCACTGTCAGCCTCTGTTGAAATAATTTCTTAAGCAGCTGGCAACCACCTGTGACTTGGAACCCCTGGCCCTCTGCTGCATGGCATCGATCTGAACCAGGGAGCACATGAAAAGTCTGGGACACAAGAACACTAAATGAAAAAAAAAAAAAGTATCGCCAGTCACCAGACATATGCACCTCTCTGCCCAGTGGGGGGGGACTCTACACTTGCGTGCCTGCATCTCCAACTAGGCGTGATGTGCCATTGCCAAAAGGGCTGGTGAATATTCCTGCCCAACTGCTGAAATTAATTAAGTTGGAAGAGGGGAACAAGAAAACTGTCTGACTTTTCTGGCCACAAAGAAGAGATGGCATGCTGTTGCATTTCCTGGCCCTAATTTATAGAGTTCATGGTCGGCTGCCATAACGATCTCATTGAGCAGCTCACCCGCCACAAATGTAATGGGCACTTTGAAATGGTTGATGATTTCCTGAGTTCCTCTGGCCCTGATGCCATTCAAGAGATCAAGAGAGGGCCAGGGGATCCAAGACACAGGCGGTTGCCAGCTGCTAAAGAAATTATTTCAGCAGAGGCTGACAGTGTTTTTCAGACATATGCAAAGGAAGGTAAGCTCCCAAAGTGTGTGTGTGTGTGGGGGGGATGGTTACCATTGGGCAAGAGGGTATCCTAACTTGTAAGGCAACCAGTCAAGTACTGGCAGGCTGGGGGGGAGATATGGAGTGAGCAGATTGCCGAAAACTGATACTTGTTTCCGTCTTGAGCTACTTTTACACAAGCCAGCAAGAGTGATTTCATGAAGCATTCATTTAAATAGCTACTTGTCAAGCAAGTATACTTCAACTGTCTGAAATTGGAGTTAGTGATGTCTCATTTCACAGCTTGGCACATGCTGACTCCAGATAAAAAAAAAGTCTGCCAAACCGATACAGGTTTCAATGGTAATTGGGGATGCATGAAAATATGCATTTTACATTTCTGCAAGAATGAAAAACACACACCGAGGCCATTGCTTGCTACTTACGATTCACTTAATATTATACAATGGCAAGAAATAATCTCAGGCTCTGATTGGCCAATGTCGGACTGGACCTGTGGTGTTATCCTGGCATAACACCGCGGATCTAGTCCCATGACACAAGCGACCGCATGTAAAAAAATAAATACGAACATCTCTCCGCTGCCCACGAGCAGCTTTACCCATGCCACTTTGCCGCTCTCCTCGAAAACATGAAACCTGCCCCCAACACATGGAGCATATTACCCTAAAAAAAAACCGAAAAAAAACTCCCATACCACAACAACCAGTGTAATTAGACCCACAACCCTGTCAGATGCCTACAAATCCCCAAAGTTTTAATTTTTTTTAAATAAAGAAAACCAAAACATTACCAGGAAGAAGCTGTCCACGTGATCTGTTTCAGCGCTCCCCACCTGCCCTGAATGTAGACAGCGCATCTGTTTAAAAAAAAAAAAAAAAACACCAGTAACTCCCGACACCACATTTTCTTCTGTTCTGTATTGTCCCACATTTTGTATTTTTCTCCTGGTACAAACAGAAGTAAAATGTGTACAGGAGAACCACAAATGAGCCAAAATCATAAACCTTTTTTGGCATATTCACAGAGGAGAGGGGGGGATCATCAGACCAAGCAACTGAACATCTTCACTGTGCATAGCACTCGCTCAGTCTTCACCAATCAGGTCACGCTTTTCCTCATAAAGAAAAATGTTTGTCTATCCCTTTTCTTCTCCAGGTACAAAGTCATGTTAACTGTACCAGAAGAATCAACAGTACAGTCCCCCGACAGAACCTAAAAGAGTGAGGTTTTGGAATGCAGGCGGTGTGATGGCTTCAGTATCACAATCTTGCTCACTCCTCAGCACACAGGTCAGTGCAGTTTTATAAAAAAGGAAAAAATTAAACTTCTTCTCCCAGTCGCAGAGCAGGGAGCAGGACTGTGTGTGTGGGGTGGGGTGGGGTGGGAGGAGAGGGAAGCCATACAGCCAGCCCACCTTGATTAAAAACAAAACAAAAAAAAAATCAGACCCCAGGGCAAATACGAGAGTAGGACTATTTTTCCTCTATGTGTACCTACTCAGTACAATAATGGTATAAAAATACTTTTGAACATATTTTGATCTTTTTTTTCTTCGTGTTTTATTACAGGAGAGCCATTGTATAAAAGGAATAATGCACTCCAGGGTGTGTGTTGTGCTGGGATAATGCCACACCTTGCGTGTTGGATGTATTCGGCCTATGGCCTCGTGCCCAGCCACCCAAGGCGTGGCGTTATCCCAGCACGACACACACCCTGTCATGCATTATTCCTTTATTATACAATGGCAAGGAATAATCTCAGGCTCTGATTGGCCAATGTCGGACTGAACCCGTGGTGTTATCCTGGCATAACACCACAGATCTAGTCCCATGACACAAGTGACCACATGTAAAAAAAAAAAAAAAAAAAAATCTCTCCGCTGCCTACGAGCAGCTTTACTCATCCCACTTTGCCGCTCTCCTCGAAAACATGAAACTCGGCCCCAACACAAGGAGCATATTACCTAAAAAAAAAACTCCCATTCCACAACAACCAGTGTAATTAGACCCACAACCCTGTCAGATGCCTACAAATCCCCTAAGTTTTAATTTTTTTTTAAATAAAGAAAACCAAAATATTACCAGGAGGAAGCTGTCCACGTGATCTGTTTCAGCTCTCCCCACCTGCCCTGAACGTAGACAGCGCATCTGTTTAAAAAAAAAACACACCAGTAACTCCCAACACTGGACTCATTCGGCCTATGGCCTTGTGCCCAGTCACCCAAGGCGTGGCTTTATCCCAGCACGACACAGACCCTGTCGTGCATTATTCCTTTAGTTACAAATATCTGTGAATTGTTTCCTTTCTCTTTTAAGTTGGGGTTTTGTTCAGCGTTATTTACATTGTGCAGAAGGATTGCGCTAAACCCTTTTGTGCAGTGCAAGGCTGCTAAATATGGGGTAGCATGCATATTCATGGCCATGCCCCATCTCTTGCCTGCATGTATACATTATGTTTTGCATGGGTGTAACCCTCTTTGCCTGCGCAACAGCCCCTTTTAAATAGGGGATCCAGCGCAAACCCCGGTTTGCGCGGGCAAAGACCCAGTATCACCCGCACAAACGTTTGAATATCGGAGCTGTAGTGTGCAAAACAATAATGGATTAATACCAGCTGTAGACAACTGTATTAGGCAATAAATAAATTCATAGTCCTAAATTAATTATGGACATTCTGCTTCCAGGCTATGTCTATATCTATAACTGGCTTCCAAAACATCCAAATAACTTAACGAAGGGAAAAAAATCAGAGAAACAGATTAATTAACAACACATAAAAAAATCTAGATTTCATGGAGACAGTTTTCATGTCATTATAAAAACATTTTTTCAAAGCATTTTCAGTAAAGGGGCATATTCTATACTGTCATTAAGACCTCGCATATGAAGTGCCCTCTAACTGGGCTATCCATAGAGCTTCTCATATTCTCTTGTTTGCCTTTGCAATAGCCTTGTTGCAATGTTTTGTTTTTTAAAGCTTCCTAGTTATAGTAATAGCTAAATCCCTTTTTTGGGTTGTGGTAGTGAGTCTTGTGTTGCACAGTGTGTAAGTATGCATGATGTTATTATTCCCTATGTGCATTTATCTAAATTAAAGGTCATTTCCCATTTGGATGCCGAAGATGACATTAAGTCCAGGTCTTTCTGTAAACAGTTTCTCTGGTTCAATAATTGCAGATGGTCCACCTGGTTTCATATCACCTGCATATTTAACTGCCAAGTTTGACAAATTTGTGGTAATATCTGAAACGAAAAGTTGAAATGTTACTGGACCCAAAACCAACCCCTGAGGAACCCCGCTGCTCACACCCCCATAATCTGAGTGATAACCATTTATTACCACTCTCTGTGTCCTGTTGTCTAGCCAGCAAGCGAGCCATCTTAATATTTTATAGTTCAAACCCTTCTGTTCTAGTTTTTTTAAGATAGCCCAGCGTGGCACCGAATCAAAAGCCTTACTCAAATCAAGGAAGACTGCATCTCAAGGGATAGTGTTACCTAAGGTCCTACTCACTTTCTCATAAAAACAAAGTAAATGGCTGGTCCATGACCTACCCTTCATGACAGCATATTGGCTGGAATCCTAATTTTTTTTGTAGTATGTCCTTAATAATATTTTCCAGTATTTTTCACACAATCAGAATAAGACTTATAGGCCTATAATTACTAGGAGCTTGTTTATCGCTCTTTTTAAAAATAGGGACCACATCATTAATTGTTACTGTCTGGAGAGTGCTGGAAATGATAGGTTCGTAAGAGAGTGGCAGCTTTATTTACTTTGTTGACAGGTTGTTATGGGT
Organism: Neoceratodus forsteri; assembly: GCA_016271365.2. NCBI lineage: Eukaryota > Metazoa > Chordata > Ceratodontiformes > Ceratodontidae > Neoceratodus > Neoceratodus forsteri. The sequence continues at coordinate 120,234,941 of CM057450.1, forward strand.
TTTCCTTTTGTTCAATTATTTAATCAGGAGAGACACAGTACGGTGAAGCTTGTTTACTGGTGCAACTTGGGAGCACAAGGAAGTTAAGTGTGTTGCTCATTGTTACACAGTATGGAAGTGGGGTTGTGGGATTCAAATTTAGATCTGTAGATTTGCAGCTGAGAGCCTTAATAGAATGCACAATGGAAGTATGGTGTTTGGTGGGGATTGAAAATGTGTAGGTATGATTTAGATTTATATATATATATATATATATATATATATATATATATATATTTATAAAATGGGTAGAAATTGTTGTTCTTTTATTGGATGATGAGCATCACATGACCGTGCGTATATCAGCGGACCACACACCTGCACTTTTACCCTCCAAAACAATTTTGACATTTTATAAGATAGATAAACCACTCTGAGGTGTGCGTGTCATGCTCTGATATACGATGCCTATGTTGACGATTCGGCTCATGTTTCCCAAGGCATAAATTCACACCCCAGAGTGGTATATCTATTACATATATATATATATATATATATATATATATATATATAATGGGCTTAGGAATACGTTTAATTTGCAGCTGGATGTTTAGGGATAAATTACACATACAAGGAGGGGATGGAAGGAAAGGGAGCAGTTTTGCATTTGATACTGTGTGGTGTATGTGCTGTTCGTGAGTTTAGCTTTCTTTTTTTTTTGGCATTTATTTTTGTGTTTGTATTGTGCTTTGGTAATCTGTTTAGGGAATATGTTACATAGAGCAAGTGAGTACAGGAGGGAATGCGTAGAGTTGAAGGGACCTGGAGATCATTGCAAAAATAGGGGTTTAGAACTCCGTTTGTTAATTTTCCTTCTTTTCTTTTTTTTTTTGTCTTCTGGGGGCCACAATGTGTTGTATGAATGGAGCGACGAGCAGGAGAGAGCTGATGAACTGAGGCTGGATACATTTTGAGTGCGAAGGGAGAGTACATCACAGTGAGCTGAGGAGCTAAGTAAAGGGTTGTTTTATTGATTTGTGCAAATATTGCGGGACTCTATGGAAGGTGATTGGAGGAAAGGGGATATTGAGAAGTGGGCATGGGTTACCTTTTTGGAACGGGACAAAACTGTTTTATGGTGTGAGGTGTTTTTACTTCCTTGTGTTCAGTGAACACGTAAAGATAGGAGTGGCACTGAGTATGTGAAGGGAAAATACTTTTTTGGTATGTGCAGTTCTGTGGTTCGATTTTGAAATGTTATGGTGTGTAGTGATTTTATTTAGTTACAAAATTTAAGATGTTGCACAGAAAAAAAATTAAGGGTTGTTTTGTAAATAATAGTGGCTTATTTTACTGATGTGAAAAGATGCTGTGTTTGTACTGTGGAAGCGGGGGGTTCAGAGGGTGAGAAAATGTGCAGTACTTTTATTTTATTTGTCATATTTATTTATTGAGATTTTGATAACCCAGTAAGATCACTGAGGCCAAAGGTCCCTTTTTCGGAGCAACCCAGATTAGTTACAGACATATATTACATCCATAGGCAGACATTGATTACATACATAGGCAGGAGTATACAGTAGTTTAAACATTCACAAAATAAGGCACTGAATACATTACAGAGTGAGTCAGTTATATACACAGAAATCAAAATAGCCATTTCATCAAACACATGACAATTTTCTCACCAAATGCTTGATGGGAGAGGTGGTACCATCAATAAGCAGGATAGATAGTCACACCATGGTTCCTAAGTTGGGAGCTAACAATTACAACCACAGAGACTAAGCTCTAGTAGGTATGCTTTCAAGCCAGACTTGAATCCCTGAATAGTTTGACTGTTTGCCAGGTCCATAGGGAGAGGGTTCCATAGGTGGGGGGCAGCGTAGCGAAAGGAGTGCTTTCTGAAATTTGTTTGGACATGAGGGATGTCAAGTAGGGGATCTCAGGTCCTGGCCCAGGACTTGGGATTGGGCAGTCCACGTAGGTGAGAAGGAGGGCCAGCCCTGGCAAATTTAAAAGTCAGACTCAAGGAGGAGTAGGCCAGTTTATGTTGTATGGTAGGCCAGTGGAGATCAGCAAGAACCTCACGGTGGTGCCTCCAAGTAGGGGAGTTGGTGGTGAAGCGAGCCACCCTATGGTAGAGCATGGTTAGTTCTCTCTGTTCACCCTCCCTTAGGGATTGCAGCAGGGGAGCCCCAAAGAGAAGGGAGGGAGGGGAGTAGGGTGGCCCTAACAACATTGTCAATATGATGTTGATAGGTCATCTCCTGAGCAAGCAGGATCCCGAGGTACTTAATCTTGTCCGTGACCTCAGCTCTCATTCCTTTGGCTGTGTGAAGCTGAAGCATGCCATGCTGGTCAGTTCCAAGATGCCTAGACCTGAACATTATTGCCTTCATTTTTTCTTCATTCTGCACAAGTGAGTTGGTGGAGAACCAGACTTTCAGGACAACTAGACTGGTCTGGAGGTTGACATTGATTACACTGGGAAGCAGGTCACTGTAGTAGACAACAGCGTCATCTGCAGAGAGGATGAGGTTGTTTTGCCCGCAAACCCCCTCTATGTCATTGACAAAGAGTGTAAATAACAGGGTATCCAGTATTGAGCCCTGGGGTACCCCAGAGATTACAAGTTTTGCACCAGATTGCTTTCCCTTCCACAGGACTTTTAGGGTTCAGTTGGGCAAGTAGCTCTCAAACCATGAAACAGAGAGCCTGTCTAGTCCTAGTAGGAGAAGTTTGGAGAGGAGGAGTTCATGGCTGACCAAGTAAAATGCCTTGGATAGGTCAATGAAATATATGTGACACATATAGAGTGGGGGAAAGTGTTGGACGTTACAAGATTTGTATGCTGAACAATTTATATTGGTGTTGAGTGTGTTCATAGTTCTGACAAAAAAAAGGGCAGTCAGGAAATGTAGCAGGAAAATTTAAAATTCGTAAATAAGGTATTTACCTTCAAAAAGCTTTGTTGCCCATTTCATTTGTTTTTTAGTTGTTTCTTCATCCCTTCCTGACACAGTTAGTGCTTTATCTTCTTCTGTCACAGTTTGAAACTGTGTTTTGGTCAGTTTGGGAACTGTTGAGGTGGACGGCTGTTCGAACGCCATTTTTTTTTCTTGGGGTGCTCGAGGTGTGCATAAACAGCTGTGGGCATGGTTTTGGTGCCATTAAAAGACTGTGGGTGGTGTTTGCCTTAATAAACGGCTGTGGAGGTACTTATGTGAAGTTTGTGGTGGCATAACTGACAGTGGCTTTGGCTTTTGATTGGTTGATAGAGGATACCTCTCATATAATTGTGCATCTTTCCCATATAGTTTCACTATTATTTATATATGCGTTATGTAATTTTTTTTCTGTTTATTTGTCATTTGACTTGCTTAGTAAGACATTTTGGGCCAATTCCAGTGCTCCCATATTTTATCACTGTTGGTATGTGCCTGCTACAGCTGTTTTGCATGATTATCTTTAGTGAGCCCCACATTTCGCTGGCTGTCTTGTCAGTAAATAAACTTACCAAGTCTGTTTTCTCCAGTTCCTCTGTAAGGGTGGGTTCATTTGCCCTCGTATATAAGTATATTTCAGTTTTTCCTCTGTTCATATCAGGTGAGATGTCAATGCCAAACCTAGCTGAGTTATGATCTCTGTTTCCCAGAGGGGCACTGACACTACAGGTTTTTTTTTTTTTTTTTTTAAATTTATTTATTGAGTACAATCGGAATTACAATCCTTTGAGTCACAGACTCTTTTGCAAAGACTCCACGTCAGGTTACAGGGGGTGGAGGGTAGACAAAATACAATGATGACAGACGGAACAGGTAATTATTTTGTTAGTGTTGTCTGAAGCTATGATTAGCTCCAAAATCCTTTCATTTCAAGTTGGCTCTGTAACAGTTTTGTTTTAAATTCAGCTGAGTCACATGTCCCTGCTGAAGCTGGTCATTCACAGTTAGACCAGTTAAATTCTCCCAGATTGAAATCACCCCTAAGTACTATTTTACCTAGTTCACAGGCATACTCAATTTCCTTTGTCATTAAGATTGTATTTTCCATGGTTGTGTCAGGAGGTTTGTAACATCCACCCATAATAACTGAATTAATCATCATTGTATTTATTTTAATCCAGATTGTTTCTGTTTGAGTATTTGATTTTTTTTATTTTACTTGTGATGTCACATTATTTTAAGTGTTCCCTTTTATATATGGCTACACCTCCACCCTTTTTGTGTATTCTGTCTCATTGAAAAGGGCATATTCAGTAATTTCCTTTCCCCATATGTTCTTGCCACCCCCACCAGCTCTTTGTGTTAACTATTAATGCATAGTTATTCAAGGATGCAAGTGCTGTTAATTCATTCACTTCGTTTTGCAAACTCCATGCATTTGTAAATATGCAGTCTAGAACCTAATTTTTTTCTTTGATTTTGCACATCTCTTGAAAGTTATGACAGGTTTCTCTCTCTCAGGAGTTTTAGTTTCATCTTCCCTGTTTTCTCCCAACTTATTTAGTTTAAACAGAGATTCGTGAGGGTAGTGCAAATTTTTCCCCCAAAATTCTGGCCCCTATTTTATTTAGAAGTAGCCCATCCTTTGCATATGGATTTGTATTCTGATGAAAGTTCTGCCAGTGATCTATAAATGCTATGCCTTCTTTACAGCACCAGTTGGCTAACCTGATATTTATTCTAGTGGCTACGTTTTTTTTTCCTTTATGTGCTCTGGGGATGAGTAGAATGCCTGAGGTAGCAACCTTTGTTCCATTTGTCATCACTTTTTTTTTGTTGCAAGATCTTGATCTATGAAGACCACACCAGTTAGAAACCCTTTATCCATGGCATACAGAATGTCAGAGGTCAGTTTAACAAGGGCAGTGTCAGTTCCATGGGGCCTTCTGAAGTCATGCTGTCTGTCAGACAACAGATGCCTCCTCTTCTTTTTATTTTTATCCCTCCAGGGAGCCTGGCAGGTGGCTTTGTTCCCTCTCTCGGAGGGAACTTGGGCTCAAGCCCCACCTTTTCCCATCCCGACTCTCCTGGTGATCCCCCATAGGTTGCCCTCTCATGACAGGGCTGGGGCAAGACAGCCAGCTTCCCCCCATCCCAGAACACAAATCCAGATTCCGAGTGTTGGGATGGGTGCTGGCAGGAGCATCATGGAGCCTGCCAGCTCCATTTCCTGATTTTCTCTCTTCCCCCTTTCCTGCCAACTCATACGTCAGCTCAAGCATCCCAACCTGTATCTCCCCCCAGCCATCGCTAGAGGGCAATCAACTGGTGGGACAGCTATCCCTCCCTCCCTCCCTGAGAGAGGAGAGCAGTTCTCCGGATGCTCAGTCCTTTCTCTCCCCCCTGCTGACCCCCAGTGATCTAGGCTCATTCCCGAACCCAGGTCACCAGCGTGGCGTGAGTTGTGGTATCCAGCGCCTCAACCCTCAGTGTCACCGGGCCGACTTCCAGGTGCCTCTTCTTTAAGCTACATTCCATTAAGATGACTGGTAAGTATACATTTTTAATTTAATGATTCTTTTTTATATCATTCTCTTTAATGAAAAAAATTAATTTTCATTACAACATCAAGAATATCACAAGTTACATAGATATGGTGCAACGTGTTCAAAGTACAGTGACATTTAGCCTCCTTTCAAGTTGAAATACTTACTATGGTCTACTGTACATGACTTTCTGTTTTCCTGCAACAATAGCTTTAGTTTCTGTCTTTGGCACCATGAATTTTATTGTAGAGCACTACTTGATATGTTTTCTTAACCAGTGTAATAAAAAGAATAATGCTCACAACTCAGACTGTTGCCGACTCATTTCATTTTGTCAGGAATTACCTCATGGTATGGCAGCTTACAGCAGATATTACCATTTATCTAAATCTACTAATTTAATGATTGTTAAATAGCCATGATACCTGGCTAGACCATCCTAAATAAGCCATAACAGTGACTATATCAGCCCCTAATACAAAGCATAGCCAATGCAGTTAGTGAAAAGAGGCACATGAAATTCAAAACTTCATATACAACGTTCTTAATTAGAAACAAAATTTTAAACATTAAACTGGAAAGACAGGTAGAGAAGATACAAGTCCAACAAGGCCTCTAGTGAGCTCCCATTTTAAAGAAAAGTTCTCTCACGTAAATATGTGTGTAAAGAATCCAAATAAAATCGCCAAAGCTGTCTAGATAGAAAAAGAGCTAAAGGAGCATTTTTACACCTAGAGAGAGGCAAAAACGAAAATAAATGAACATTCTGCACATCAGATGCATGAAAGCAGCAGAAGACCAAATTCTTTAAAATCACAGACTAGATATTCAGTACAAAAATGGCTTAAAGTCTAGTTTATCATTTAATCCTTATGACTTAAGTGAATCAGATTTGTATATCTACCATGTTTCTCTTTGGAGAAGAGCTTTAAGACACTCTTCTCCACATTTCATAGTTTGGACACAGTCAAATCCATCACATTTTAAAAATCCAGCATCAGAATCATGTGTCCTTTGACAATGCGTGCCCTCTGGTGTGTTGATTCTTTAATTTTTTTTTTTTGCTCCTCCCTTGCCCCCTGAAGCTCCACTCCTTCAGGCTCCCAAGCTTTGGCCCCATGACCTACCACCTATGACTCCACTGCTGTATCCACCTTCAGATTCCCCAAGCTTTTGCCTTCACCTCTGATGGTCCGGCTCATCCCTGCTGGGGTCCTCCCTGCTGCCAGCAGGGGGGAAAGTACCTGTACACTGGGGTGAAGGCTTGAGAGGGCCAGAATGATGGATGGCTTTGTAGGGGATTCCATGGGGGGGCATCACCAGGCACCCCAGGATGGGCCATTTTTCACTTTCTTCCTCTGTCCCTCCCCACTCCCACGTAGTGGCCACACACACATGGTACCCTGGGAAGGATGCACGGTGGCATGTAGTCACCCACACTGCCAAGTGTGCCTCCAATGGGGACCACCAGGAGCCACTGAAGGAGTGGTGCAGGCTGAACCCTCCATCCCAGGGAGAACAGCAGCTGTGTGGATGCTCTTAACCCTTCCCCACTAGTCTTCCCTCCTGATATCCTGGGTGCATGCACAAACTCGGGTCACCAACATACCGAGTGATCCCCCCATGTTTCTCATTTGTTAATGGATCTTATATGTTCCTATATTCTGACCCTTAGGGGTCCTCATAGTTCTTCCAACATATAGCAAATTGTAGGAATGCCAGAAGGTATATGCAATGCATTAGTTACACAGTTATAAATTCCTTGATTTTAAAAATATTTCCAGAGTGTGGATGGACAAATGCATTACTCTCTATCCCCTGTGAAGAAATATTACATTTGCCACACAGAAAACAAAACCACATGGTTTCCTTGGCAAGCAATTCTTGTTTTAGGTTCATTTGGTTCTAGCAGCTGTGCAACAGTTTGTCCTGCAAATTCAAACCTCTACTGAGCGTTACTTGGGGGTATTCACCTAATGTTTCCTTTAGTGTTGGGCTTACTGCACCATCAATATTGGCTGTTTTTTCTAATAACACTCTTGATTTTCCCAGCAGAAGGGTTTACATTTGGTAACAATTGCTACATGCTAATTTTTTACCTCCACCTTCCTCTTTGGTGTTCACAATTCATCTTGGATACTTAGATTTTGAAGACAGAAGGAGGCGTAAGCCCATTGGTACTATCTCCCACACTGTGTGGCAATTATTTCTTTAATCCCACAACTAAGATGTTAATTGTATGCCATATGTTTGTTAAGTTCTATTTTAAATTTTCCAAATCTGTTTAAATTTGTTGCTGTTATCCTGGCCTACCCAACAACCCTTGGCTCGTATACCCTCTGCAGAACTCTTAATTCTAAATCATCTGATGGTATTTCATAAGTCTGTACAGTTAAATAATTGTCATGTGTCCTTAAGGAATGACTACGGTATAGGGTATTGATTCTATAAATGGCTTAGGGTGGGCACATTTGGCATGCGGCACCAAATTTGTAGAGGTTTTCTTCTGAACATCATTTGTCTTTACCTGATTAGAACCATACTTTGAGAGAATAACATCCAAAAATCAGTACTATGTCTGTCAGTTTGGTGTGTGAATTTCAGGTTATATGGATTAGTAAACCACCATTTCATGAATTTCTCAGCTTAATCTTCAGATCCTTTCCACACACAGACAATGTTGTCAGTATAACAGCACCATTTTACCACGTTGTCTGTGTGTGGATTAACTTCTATTAAACACAGATTGCGTTTCCATTGACATAACAGAAGATTAGCATAGAAGGGTGCCATATATGACCCAACAGCTGTTCTACAAATCTGTAGAAAGAATTCTCTGTTGAAGTAAATAAAAAAAAAAAAAATGTGGGTGTGCACAAATCCAGACTTTCCAAAATAAATTCAGATGGCATCTTGGAACTCAGTAGACTTTGTTGAAGAAAGTATTTACATGCTTCTTTCCAAACCCTGTGCTTTATAGAAGTGTACAGGGATTCAGCATTGATGCTATCCACTTGCGTCTTTTATCCCAAACAAACTGAACTTGTTTAGCACATCCATAGAGTCTCTGAGGTGGGACTTTAAATTCTTACTCTGTTACCTGTTAAAGATTTTGCCCCATAGACTACATGTCTACTTGAAAGGCAGTGTCTGTGGTTCAATGGGGCAGAGCAACTAACCACTCCCCTTGCTCAGACCATAACAGGCCGCACCTCCCAACTGCTTCCACAAATGTTTTCTCATTGAGGCTGGAGGCTCTGACCCTCTCTTCTCTCCCTGCGCTTTGGTCTCTGCTTGTTTCTGCTCCTTTGTGCCTCCGTTTGTTTGGTGTGTGCTTGTCCTTTTGTTGTGTTTCTCTTGTTCCTCTTGTTTTTGTTTTGTCTGCCTCCGGCCACAGCTTCTGCTTCTCCCTGCCTTCCGTCTTCCTCACCCTGCCCCTCCCATTTCCGCTGCAGCTCCCCTGTGGCTCTGTGTGGTTCCCTCCATATTCCCCATGCCGTTCGCCCAAGGCTGACTGTGTCCTCTTTTGTTTTGTTGCTGCTCGTCCCATGGCTTGCTCTTCTGGTTTGCTAGTTTTTGGGTTTCCCACTCTGCGGCTTGTGTGTCCATGTCCCCACGTCCCTTGTGCTTCCTCCATCACAGTGGCTTTGCAGCCATGTTCTGCTGTGCCTGCGGTCTGCCTGTCTGGTGCATGGGACTGCCTCTGCCTCTTTTGGGGTTTCCTGACCTTCACTGCCCATATATTTACTTTATCCTAGTCCTTGTACAGGACTTATCTGCATTCACTCTCATACATAAAAACTCATCACTTGCAGTCCCACGACAGGACTTGTATATATTTTTTATCATATTTTACATTCATTACCTTGCCTACTTATTCAGTCTGTGGTAGGTCAGCCCGACTTCCAGCTGCTAGCATTTAATCAATTTATTTTACCTGAGCCTTTAAATTAGTGTTTTAGTCTCATGGTGCCTAGCTCATGGCTTCTGTTATTCCCATGGTGGGGGACTACACTGTTGTGATGGGCACCATGGCTCCAAGCAGTAGGAGCATATTCTCTGTATATTACTTGTCATTTGTCAGCCACTGGCCTGCCCATCCTCCTACTACTGCTCTGTCCAGCCTATATGGCACTATAGGTAATCATGCACATACCAGCCTCCATAGCGTTACTGCACTCAGCATATCAAGTCAATTCATTCTCGAACCTCACCCATTCACATACTGGTATTCGCAACCTCCTTCTAGCCAACTGACGGCTGCTGGCTCCGCCTGGTTTTTTACTGTCTCTCACACTAGTAACAATAAATCTTGACTTCACTCTTAATTTGGCTTTTACTGGACTTGGTTGGCATGCATTCCTGTGGTTACAGAATGCTATCCGCCCTTATACAGACCCACATGAGGGTCCCTCATTTGCTCAGTCTGACCTACGTGAAGGTTTAGTAATCGTGTTCAATTATCCGTGCAAGACCCACGTGTGGGTCCTCATACTACATTCTCAACTTTCCATTCTCTCCATGTGTCGAGACATGCCAGCCCTGACCAGTACTCATGGCTCAGGGCTAGTTCTGCAGCTGACGGCTTTGCTCTGCACCCACAGAGTCCACATCTTGAGCCTGTGAAACTCGGAGTGGGGTCCTTCTCATCTGGCCCATAGTGGGAATGTCCTCACTCTGGGTGAAGCTTCAGTCATCTACCTCATTGGCGGCACCTCTAGATGTAGAATTTAAGACTTCAGTTGTGAGGGGTGGGGCCCTCACTGGCTGGGCCCCATTAGTTAGCCGAGTAGGTTCAGAGGCACCCTCTAAGCTATTCTCTCCATGACCTCCTCTGGTTCACCTGGTTTGTTCTTAGATCGGTAAGCTGGCTGAGTGCCTCAGTGGTTGTCACTCTCCTCCCTCCGCCTTGGAGATTGGTACCCCGCGCAGTGTATCCCATTGTTGCAGAGTTTGCTCGCAACCCCATCTCTATATCCCCCTCTGCCTCTCCAAACATTCCACCCTTCCATCTTAAAATAGTTAAAGCACACGAAGTTTATAAATACATAAAGAAGGCTATATCTAAATCAAGGGCAAGCAGTGACTCTCTTGACCTTGAAATACTATCCCTTACCCTGGATGAAGTTCTACTCCCCCTCACCAGAATCTTCAATCTCTCCCTCTGTTCTAGCAAATTCCCTAGTATATGGAGGCTGCTATAGTTACCTATTGCACAAAAGTGGTGATAAGTCTCTGCCTGGTAACTATAGACCAATTTCAATACTTCCTCCCTTATCAAAGGCTCTTGAGCGTATGGTAGCTGACCAGCTTACAGACTACTGCAGAAATATAACATTCTTTGTGACCAGCAACATGGTTTCAGACAAAGGCATAGCACCACCACAGCCCTGCTCAGATTCTCAGGAGTAATCCACAAGACCTTAGACAAAGGACTCCTCACGGAGCTGTGTTTATTGTTCTAACAAAGGCATTTGACACTGTTCACCATGGCCTACTCATCAGTCAACTACAGACTCTTGGGCTCTCCTTGGGCTCTGGTGCCTGGATAAAAGCTACCTTGCCAGCACCCAGGTTGTAAAAATAGCTGGAGTTCTCTCAGACCCTAAGCCTGTCCTCTCAAAGAGTTCCATGAGGATCCATCCTAGGCCCTTCTCTTCAGCCTCTTTCTAAACTCCCTCCCTAAATCCTGCCCGAGCAAATCATCTTCTATGCTGATGACGCTGTGATTCTATCCTCACACAAGACCCTAACCCCTTACGCCTCAGCCTACAGCACACATTTGCCAGTGTTGAGGAGTGGTTCATTGAACACAAGCTAGTCCTAAACCACAAAACAAAAACTATTCTACGCTAGTCCCAGAACAAGAAAAGGCAAGCTCCACTTACTATCAACACTTCCTTGGAATCACCCTTGAACAAGTGGCTACTTTAAATATCTTGGAATCACATTTGATCAAGGCCTAGTCTTTGCAACACATATTGATGGTATTTCCAAAACTATTAATCAGCGGCTGGAATACTCTACGAAACAGACAACTCTTCACTCATCCAGCACTGAAGCTAGCTATTCAATCCTCAATCATCTCAGTCATCACTCTGACAGTATATATGGGTCCGCCCCTCCAAGCACACTGAAATGGATCACAACCTCCCTAAACAAAGCATGTCGGCTGCTTACAGGTGCACATCGACTTACTCATACCTGTGAACTCTATGCTGATACTGGGTGGTTACAACTATCAAACCGTCTAAAGTTCTTCACCTGCCTAATGGCCAAGAAATCCATCATGGGCCTCACTCCACCCTGCATTCAAGACCTGCTATGCCAGAACTCAAGTGTACGATCTACCAGAAGATCAGACACCCAGCTTCTCCAGGTCCCCCACTGTCGGACCACACATGGTCAACGATCATTTGCCTATCATGCCCCCAACTGGCTAAACACTCTCAGCACCTCTATTACCTCCTCTAACTCATTAGGTGCCTTTAAATCTAGACTATTCTCTCACCTAGCCACCTCAAACTCCTGTGACTGCTTTGATTAAATCCTAATCTATTCTCACTTCTCCTTCCTTGCCCTCTTACTTGACAAAGGCCTACTAGTGGATCCTCGTCTCCTACAATGGTCTGCTCCTCCCACCCCTCTTTCCTCTTTTTCTCACTTACACTACCTAACTTACCTCCCTTGCCTATCTTCCCTCTCCACTTGTTTTCTATATAGTGAAAGTGCTTAAGTGATTTATCTGCTGTTCATAAATGTCATTAGATTAGCTATTTTTTGTCTCTATTTCCACAATGTTACCTAAATGTGCAACCCTGTACCCCTATTGTTTGTAACCGATTTTTAACGCGGAACCTTTGTAAAAGAGCCTTGGCTCAAAGGTATTTAAGTCCTAGAATTTACAATAAACAAATAAATAAACAATAAACCATTCAAGGCATTCCCGTTAGAGGGATAGCGTGAAAGTGTTCCCTCAAAACTGGAATATTTCCACCCCTGGACTGGCCGACTAAATTGCAGTAGCAGAGCCGTCACTAAACAAAATGTCTCAAAGCCTGGAGGGAAGGTGACCTAGGCCTTGGATACCCAGAGGTTTCCTCCTTAAAGGGTTTTTCCTCTCCTCCGAGCCAATCATCATAATATTTAGATAAGGTTAGTAATCTTCCCTAGGTTAATTATGCAGGTTTCTGCTGTTGGATGGAGATGGATGGTGGCCCCCTTTCACGTTCCCTCTCTCCTTAGGAAATCATGCCTCCATGTCTTACATTCTGACCAACAAGCAGGTCACTATTTGCCCACTGCCTCCTGTTACCATTCTTCAAGTTCTTGGCTATACTATACCTACTGACCTATGTTCAGGTCCTCGACACTGATAAGCGTTCGTCACCTTGCAATGCTTCTGCTCGAAGCTTTCTTTAGGGGCTCCTGCCTAAGGAGCCTTTAGTCAAGGGGACCATTCCCGAGGCACCCTAGGGTGGAATCCTCCTCCAGGGTTCCTTGTCTTCGTACCTCTACAGGGTGGTATATCCCATGGATAGAGAGATGAACAGCCAAAGATTATCCAAGTTGCACAAGCATAGCACTATACTCAGTTGCACAGGCCCATTGAATTAAAAGGCAGTGCCTGTGGTTCAGTGGGGCGGAGCAACTAACCACTCCCCCCGCTCAGACCATAAAAAGCCACACCTCCCAACTGCTTCCACAAGCGTTTTCTTGTTGCCCCACCATCCTCCCCCTCCTCCTCCAGCGGCTCGTCTCTCTCTCCTGGGCTTTAGCCAAAGGAATCATTTCTGCGGCACCTCTAGGGGTGGAACCCTCCTCTAGGGTTCCTTGCCTTCATACCCCTACAGGGTGGTATATGCCACAGACAGAGAGGTGAACAGCCAAAGATTATCCAAGTTGCACAAGCATAACACTATACTCAGTTGCATAGGCCCAATGAACTGTTTTTTTTCCCCAAGTTCTTGTACATTTTGGGAAGTGCATAAAAAGCTGACATCATAGAAGTGTCTGTTAAACTTTCTTTTTGTTAATTTTAAAATGTAGGTTTTAAAACAATAATCATGAGGGGTTCATGTAGTATACTGTTTACAATTAATACATAGCTCATAGCAGGATACTGTATCCTACCCCCCGCCAGTCATTACATAATACAGAGAGCTGAAGTACATTTTATACTCATAAGGTGAACTAATACAACAGATAATGTCACAAATGGAAGTAGATCTGTTCTCTCAATTGATGTACTACTAAATGTCTCTGACACCCATAGATATGGTCTTTTTTTTTTGTAGTCTTTATTTATCACCCTTACAATGCTGGATTCTCTCCAGCTAAGCTATGAGGCTGACATTAGCTGATCCCATCTTCCTGAAGCTCTGACTGCTGCTCCTGAACCCCACGAGGATCCCTGCGCTCTGTTCCCTATGCCCCTCTGGATCTAAGTCTCCCAGAGGCAAGGGCCGCCACTCCTCTGGCGCTCTATCTCATAGTGTCAGGTCGGGGTCGGTTGTGGAGGATCCCCAGGAGAACAGCCCTGGCCTGACATTGGACATGGTGCCACGGCGCCACTAAGCCACTTTCACCTACCAGCGTGAAGGGGGTTTTACGTATGTTCCTCCTTTATTGGCTTGGAAGTGCAATGCACTCCAGTGCACTGCGTGCTCACTCCCAAGCATGCCCACAGAAGTGCCTCTGAGCCAATCCCCTAATTTGCTGGCTCCCAGCTGCTGTAGGACCCTGGAACCACCAGAGACTGCTAGACTGCAGGAGCAGAATCCCTCACTCTCCCAGGGATGGAGAGCAGTCCTCCGGATGCTCAATCCCTTCCCTCCCCTGCCGATCCCCGATGGTCCGGGCTCATTCCTGAACCCGGGTCTCTGGAGGGCGCAAGGTGTAGCGTCCAGTGCCTCAACCCTCAGTGCCACTGGGCCGGTCCAGAGATATGGTCTTGATCTCAAGAGGTTAATAAGGTTAAGACACGAAGTGTTTTACATACTGCAAGACTCCTCCCTCTAGGAATAAGCACAGCAAATCTGATGGTAAACTGTAAACACGATAATAGATATAACATCCCATAAGAGTCCATGGAGAAAGCTGGCCCAGAAGACTGAGGCACCTTGTGCCTCACCTGCCATGGTGCTGGGGACCAGTTTCGAGAATGGACTCGGGTCACTGGGGGACAGCCCAGGTGGGAGAGAATCGAGGGTTCCAGGGACTGCTCTCATCTTCCAGGGAGATGTTGCCAGTCGACTTGGCCTATGACTGCTGCCAGGTGGAGGCCTGGTGCTAGTGCAGGTCCTGAGAAAACTCAAAGGGTGGGGCCATAGATCTGCAGGGCATGCATGCCTCCAGGCACACGTCCTGAAGTGACGCCTCAGCAGGGGATGGGGGAAAATGGAAAATTGGGGAAATCGGGCTTCATGAAGCCCTGTTCGCTCCCCTGCAGCCCATGCTGCCGCCTGACCCCCAGAGCCTTCTGGATTGTGTGTACTGGGGAAGAACAGCTCTCCCCTTCCTGGCAATGCCATGGAGGAGTCTATAGGGGACTCTGCTTCTGTGGGTCAGGGGAGGCATACATGAGTTGCGGTGAGCAGGAATAGAGCTGAGAGCCTGCCCACCTCCCCTGGGAGAAAAAAGCAATATGGAAAAAGAAAAATGAGGAAAAAAAAAGAGTCCAATGGGAAAAGAAAGATTGTCCATTAATATTGAGCATGATAACTTTTCAACAATTTTCAATTAAACAGATAAATCGGCACACAAATCTGAAACATTGCAAACCTAACCATGCTGTCAACAAGGTAGATCAGGAAGGGGTGGGGACTCTTGAGCCACCATGTGGTTAGTGCCATTACTGAACAGACTGCTCATTAAAGCTACATCAGGAAACACCATCTGGCAACCTGTGCATTTCTGCTTGGTTTCCAGCACTAAGGATACACCCTGTCTGAGCATATAGCCCACTATTGGAAAGCACAGAGTTGGCGGCACTTCTCACTACATTGGGTGCTCAGTAAAAAGATCACACTCACAACACAGAAGCACTTCCGTCATCAGACAAACCCATTTATTGCACCACTATTAGTACTACAAATTATGGGACCTATGCACGAATGTGCGGAGTGCCAAAGCGCTGCATAGCCACTCCGCACCCATTACACCCCCTGCACGGGATGCAGCAAAAGGGTGCCCAGCCCCTACACACCTGATCCCCCTGCCGTGTGGACAGAAATGCGCTGGGGTGGGTGAGGGGTGTACCAGGGGCATGCCAACACTACACGCAGGGGAGCATAGGGCTAAGCGGGATATGCAAGAGGGGACCTTGCCGTGACCGCTGTATGCAGCCTGGCACCCATGGAGTCACCCATGGCCTGGCAACATGTGTGAAGCACCCCCCAGAGTATGTCAGCCCTATCCCCATAGTACACACAGCATCCACCCCTCACACACATCAGCCTCCTCCCCGGTGTTGAGAAAGAACGCCCCCCAATGTACAGAGGAGCCTAGGTGCACACATTCTGACTCCTGACCTGTTACCCCAGTATAGTCATTAGTGGACAGTGGACCCCCTCCTCACAGCACCGACAACACCCCCTCCCCTGTACCTGCATGCTGGTGCCGCAGCGATTGCTAACAAGTGGCACAGCCCTCCAACACACCTCTTTGGCTGCCTGCCGTACAACTGATGATGGAAGTGTGCCACTGAGGAGGTGTGTGGAGGGCTGTGCTGCTTGCCGGCAATCACTGTGGCACTGGCATGCAAGTATGGGGGAGGGGAAGGGGTATTGTCTGTGCTGCAGGGGGGTCCACTGTCCAGCAATGACTGTGCTAGAGTAACAGGTTGGGGTAGTGCTGTCTGGACACCTCTAGGTGTCAGGGGAAGGGGGACCACTGTCCATCAATGACTGAGCTGGAGAAATGGGTCAGGGTCAGGGGTGGGACACTGGCATGGGGTCGGGGGATGGGGCGGTGTTGTGCAATGGAGGGGTGGTCACCGCCGAGACCAGGGACAGGTCTTCCTGTGGAATGCGTGTGTGTGTGTGTGTGTGTGTGTAGGGTTACATCTGGCACCAGATGAGGTCGGGGCACTGATGCCTGTGTGGGGGGACTCCAGCTTCTGAGGGTGTCGGGGTTGCTGCTGGAGGGGGACTTCAGGCTGCTGGGGTGGGTCTCTTGCAGGGGGGACCGCTGGACAGGGTGGCATGGCCGCGTGGGTCTAGGTGCCTGCAGAGCTATTCACGTACCTGGATCTGCACCTTCCCGTGCAAGGGATCCACTCCTGGACCTGAGACGGGCATCTGATTGGATGCCTGCATGGGTCTGCTACTTCACCCCCGGCCGCCCTGTGCAGTCCTGTGTGCTGTGGGGGGTGGAGTCATGGACAGGTGGTGGACGTTTGTGCATACCGGCCTGTGCACACCTGTCCATGGGTGTGGAGCTACGCGGGTGGGTTACACACCTTTGGTGTGTACTTTTTGCCCAATGGTCATAGCCCTCATACAGTGTGCAATGATTGTAATACAATAACTGCTCCTGACAAACTGCGGTACTTAGAGGGTGGACCCTCTTCCACAGGGGGCATGGCTGAGGAACAGAATCCACCCTTAAAGCACGGGGATTTTGTCAGGAATGGTTGTTGTAACTTTATGGCAATTTTGCACCTATACTTGTAGTTTTTTGCACACTAGCACCATTTGAAGTACTTCTAGTGGTGCATAAATGGGTCCATTGGACACCTGGAGTGCTCAGTTTCTGTGTTGTGGACCTAGCCCATTGTTAAATGGCACCACCAGTGGCTTCCAAACCTCCTCACAACTCTCCCCCCTCCCCAGAACCAGTGTAGCACTTACATAACACACTGGAGTAAAATACCACTAAAATTAAGCAGGAAGCAAATATTTAGTTCGATTCATTTTCAGAGAGCTCCTTTGTCCCAAAGTGTAGTTTAATCTTGCTGACAAGATTATCATCCTCTTTTAGGTCATTAAATAGTTAAGATTTTTCAGAGTAAATGACCATTAACTCATTCTATCTGATGCCGCCATTTTGGATCAGGTTAAGCAATGGATGGCTCTGACGCCATATGGCGCTAATGGGTATAATGTTAATCTTGTAGGTACTATAATGTAATGCATGAGTTACCCTAAGCAATCTCAGTGTGGATCGAAGGCTGTCAGAGCTCTTTCTCTGGTCCAAGTGGCAAGACTGAAGTCAGTACATACTGAAACGTTGTTCCTGTCATCTGACTCTATAGGGTCCCTCTTCCTTGCTACTGCCAAAACTGTTCCTCTTGTGTTCTGCTGCCAGTATGATCAAAAATGTGCACGGGCCTGAAGATTCTTCTCTCCCGCATCATGGAGTGACACAATAGACATGATTTACGCTAGGAGTTGAGTCCAAATTTAATTGTTTTCCTAGCCACCGACCAGCAAAGTCATAAGGGTCCTCTATATCTGTTCCTTCCACCAGCCCAAGCAGTCAAGTGTTCAAACATTTTCAGCCCTAGTTTTACTGTCTAGTGCTTCAGGGTGAAATCTGAGCAGGTTCTTTTCTTTGATTAGGCCTGACGAAACTATGGTTGCTTTGAGGCTTGACCGGCTGCCTCCTTCACCTTAGGGAGAGCTGTAGTCGAGTGGATCTCACATAAAGTCAGGCAATTATTATCTTCACCTTAGGGAGAGCTGTAGTCGAGTGGATCTCACATAAAGTCAGGCGATTATTATCTTCACCTTAGGGAGAGCTGTAGTCGAGTGGATCTCACATAAAGTCAGGCGATTATTATCTTCACCTTAGGGAGAGCTGTAGTCGAGTGGATCTCACATAAAGTCAGGCGATTATTATCTTCACCTTAGGGAGAACTGTAGTCGAGTGGATCTCACATAAAGTCAGGCGATTATTAAAGTCCTGGAATTTAATGTCTATCGCAGTGACCTGCAAATCTAGTGCATGGATCACTTGCAACATGTTGTTAATCATGAATTCCTGTGGAGTCTTTTCTCCACCAGCCATCATTTTCCATGCATGGCTGGGTCCGTCACCTGTTGCCCTTTCCAGCATCTGCCATCACCTGCTGTTTTCCAGGCATTGCCCTTTCCAAACCGTTTTAAACTTGATCTCCAGGTACAGAATCACTCTACCTGCAGATCACTTTTCACCCAAAGGAAAACAATTTTTATCACAAAAAAATACTTTAATAATGTTCCCAGAGGGACTGCTGACCTGAAGCCCTTCTGTCCTGTATGACGGTTGGTCACTTCCTCTGGAATTATAAGATTTTCATTACACAAGAACTTGGAATTAATTTTCATGTATGTGCCCCAGCCATTGCTATCTCTAACAATGTGAAAAGTTCTTTCTTAAATACTTTGATAGGATTTCCTGATAATCATCATTAATTACTCTCAATTAACAATCAATTAATTACCATTTTGTGTTTTCCAAATGGAATTGAGGTTTTTGTTCAAGTTCAAGTTTATTGCAGGAAAGACTCTGTTGAGCAAGCTCATTCACAAGGAGGTCCTTAGGCACATACATATACAGTTCGCAATTACATAGACAGGAGATATAAAATGTAGAACAACAAAGAAAAATATATATATATATAATACAAGAGGTATACACAATAGAAGTCCTTATGCTATATATGCAGTACATTCCAGCTTTAACCTTGCCCTAAATTATGCAACACATTTCAGCTTAATAAGTAGAGGGCCAGTTGGTACCTAGGAAGTTGACTTGGTGTTGGGAGCCTAGTAGCACCTACATATGTCTTTTAATTTAGAGATAGCTAGTGTTTTGTAGGAGTTAATTGATACGATGCTGGTTAGCTTCAGCATGGCTTGTAGTTGGTTCCAAATGTTTGGGAGGGTGTATGAGACAGCTCTTTGGCCAGCTGTGGTACGTGTCCTGGGAACATCTAGTAGGATAAGGTCGGATTTCCTTAGGGAGTAGGCGCTACGCGAGATGTGTATGAGAGAGATGTTAAATAGACAGGCAGTTTGTGGAGTAGTAATTTGAGGGTCCAAATGCCAGCATGCAGGAGGCGTCTGGTGGCAAGAGAGGTCCACCCAACTGCTGCATAAAGATCACAGTGGTGGGTCCTGTACGCAGAGTTAGCAATGAAGCAAAGAGCACGGTGATAGAGTACGTCCAGTTTAGATAGGCTCAAGGTTGGGGAGGAGATAAAGATAATGTCTCCGTAGTCAAGCAAGGGAAGGAATGCTGCTTGGACAAGTCTTTTGTGGGTCGTGAGAGAAAAGAGGGTCCTATTTCTAAAGAAGAAACCCAAGCATGCTTTAAGCCTCTTTGATAGATCCTCGATGTGGTCATTGAAGGAAAGCTTGTTGTCTATCCACATACCTAGATATTTAAATTTAGGTACGACTTCCAAGGGTTCACCTAGGGAGGTAACTATGAAGTTTTTAGGTTGGGTATGTAGGGCACCAGACAAGGCAAGTCTCGAGAAAATCATTGTCTTGGTTTTTTTGCCATTTAAGAGAAGCTTGGCATTGATAAGGTTGCTTTCTAACTGGATAAAGTCAGCTTGGAGTGCTTCCCTGACTTCAGTTAAGGACGAGCCTGATGCGTACAAAGCCGTATCGTCCACAAAGAAATGTATGCTAGAGTTCTTTATGTGGGAGTCAAAGTTGTTGATGTACAGGGAAAAAGGATTGGTCCTAGGATGGAGCCTTGAGGGACTCCTCTGGCAATTGGAAGGGGGGCAGATAGTAGGCCATCAGCTTTGACTTTTGTATCCTTCCTGTGAGATAACTGTTAAACCACTGTAAGGTAAGTGGAGTGGCACCTATGTAGGCAAGACAGGTGATTAAGAGGTGATGGTCTACAGTGTCGAAGGCCTTACTGAGGTCTAGAAAGACTGCACCAGTAACCTACTTGGTGTCCATAGCATGGATCCAGTCATTAGAGACTAGCCAAGGCTGAGATGGTACTGTGCTTCAACCTGAAGCCAGATTGGGCCGGGTTTAGGAGTCCGTGTGCTTCGAGGTGATTTTTTAGTTGGTTGTATATAAGTTTTTCCAGCACTTTGGAGAGAACGCGCAAGATAGAGATAGGACGGTAGTTGTTTAAGTCACAAGGATCTCCTGATTTGAAGAGAGGAAGAATATGGGCAGATTTCCAGCAGGATGGAACAGTGGCTGTGGTAATAGAGAGGTTGAAGATGTGAAGGATGGGGGCTGTGAGCTGGGCGTAGCCTACCACAAGAAAAATGATTCAAGGCCATCGTCCCTGCACTTTTCTTGGTGTCAAGGCTAGAATTATGTCTTCAACTTCTTTGTAGCTAAACAGGCACAACTGGAAGGATGAGGTGGAGTAGCATGTGTAGTATCTGGAGCTAGTGTTGCTATTCACTCGGCTAGCGTATGGGGAGGAGTCGAATGCCAACCCCACAGTGGCAAAGTGAAGGTTAAGTTCTTCGAGGATTCACAGTTTATTTTCAACCATCCCGTCCTTGGCCAGAATCTTGGTGGGAAGGAAGGAAGCAGCAGGATGGCCTTCAATGGATCTCAGTGTCTTCCAGATTTTTTGGGAGTTCCCTTTAGCCTGCTCCAGAGTGGAGATGTAGAAGTTTGCTTTAGTAGCATGTACACTTTTAACACAGGCATTTCTGGCAGTTCTAAATGCCTGCCAGTCTGCCGGGTCCTTTGTGTGCCTGGCCCTAGCCCATAGCTTGTCTCTATTGGTAAGTGCAGATTTGAGCTCTTGGGTGAACCATGGATGCGAGATTTTCCGCACCCTCATTTTAATAAGAGGAGCATGCTTGTTAATTAGGGTGGTGAGGTTGTCATTTAGGACAGAGATGGTGGCATCAGCAGATTTGGCAAGATATAGGTCTTGCCACTTGATCGTAACTAGATCGGTTAGGAAGTTTACTGAGTTGAATTTACGGAACGAGCGTTTGATTCTGAATTTAGGGTGCTGCTGGGTTTTAGATTGGAATCTTGTACCTACAACGATACTGTGGTCACTCATGTCATTATGGAAAACTGCAGAATGTGAGATTTTATGGGGATGCGAAGTTTTGTGGTTAGATACAGGAGAGGTTTATGTTAACCAAGGCATTACAAGGGATATCCCCGTGGCCCCTTGTAGGCCTGACAGTCTTGAATATTACTGTACTTTTACCCCTGTTGCTGACCAGCCCCCTTTAGCCCTTCTACTCTGCCCATACTCGCCACCCACCTTTCCTGGGACTTACCTTTCTCTCCTGTGTTCCCCTGTGGATGATCCCCCACAGGAAGGGCCACCTTGGGGGGGCCACCCCATACCCCCTCCCCGAGTGGAGTTGAAGTGTCAGTTGGGGAGAGAGAGCCCAGCTGACAGTGTGGGACCTGCAGCAGAGCATCAGATGGCATCCTGCATGGTTGGGGATTTTCCTTGGTTTTCTCCCCCTTCCCCAAGCATCATGAGATGTCTGCTCTGATGCCAAGACATCAGAACACTGGGGTACCCCTTCCTGTGCTCCGGCTCCGTGGCACTGCCACCTGTGGTCACCCAGTTGGCAGTACCTTGTGGAAACCAGGATCCCTCCTTCCCCCAAGGAGGTAGGCATTCATGGGATGCTCTACCATCCTCCCCCATCCGGCCCTCCAGCAGCCCAGGCTCATTCCCAAACCTGGGTCGCTGGCCTCGCAGGTGGTACTGCTACTGCTGCACTGGTGGACCAGGCCTGACAGTCTTGAAAATAATTTTTATGGCACAGTGCTGGAAATAGCTGAATTAGTGTTCATCCTGTCCTCCAGTGGGGGTTGGGTATCTCAGTGTTACCTCCCCCTTAAATGCTGTGCCGGGGGGGGGGCAGAAGCTTGACCCCTGGGAGAGTTAAGGTGGTATGACACCCCTGTGATCCCACCATACTCAGTTGATCTCAACTTGAGCACCTTTATGTTGGAAACACCCACTAAGCTGCTATCTTTGAATATAAATGGGTTGAACAACCTGTTCAAACATAATATTTCAGCTTTTGAAAAAAGAGCATCCTGACCTCCTCTACCTTCAGTCGACATATATGACTGCTACGGAGCACACTAAGCTGGCAACTTATGAGGTAAATACCTACTCTTATGCCTCTGGGAAGCAGAGGGGGGGCGGTCATATTAATCCCAGCGGCCACGAGGTTCATTTGTGCCAACAGTTATATAGATCCACAGGGCAGGTATGTTATATAGACTGGGCTGTTATTCAAGATTAAAGTGACGCTTGTCAGTGTATACTGTCCACCGAACATATCTAAACCAATATTTCAGACATTCTTGAATAGAGTAATGGACATGCTCACAGGCCAACTACTTCTGGGGGAGTTTTTTTTGGTTTTAAAGTTTCATAGGATCTTTCTTGAGTCAAAGGAATATATGTCTTCTTAACAATAAAAAAGACATTTGGCCGACCCACCGACGCAGTGGTAAAGCTGCTGCCCACGATGCTGTCGATCTAGGTTCAGGAACACACCTAGGTTGTCAGAGGGCTGGCCAGGGGGAGATAATTGGAGCATCCGATCAGACGCTTTCCACCTCCGGAGGGGGGTGCAGAGATGCTGGTGCAATACCGCCACCTGGGTGGCCAGTGATGGTGGTGCAGCTGATGTCATTGGCTTAAGGGTGGGTAGGACACCGGGTTTCTCCGGTGCTTGCACACATCTCTGCGTGCGCATGTGCATTGTCCTGGAGAAGGGAGAAAACAGGAAAATTCCCAGTCTGCAGGATGATGGTGCCTTCCATCCTTGCAGGCCCTGCACTCGCCTACTGGACTCTCCAGCTGCAATCTTACTAAACTCCTCCTTGGATAAGCCGAGTGTCCTTGTGGGGCTCTGCCGGGGGGGGGGTAAACCATGGGGCACTGTAGACAAACAGGTAAGTACTGGAGACATTTGGGTGTCAGGGCTAGGGGAGAGGAAAGGTTGAAGGGGCAGGCTGGGTGTGGGAGAAAAAGTGCAGTCAAAATATAACACTAAAAACACATTCAAGTCAAGTACATGTGGTCACTTGTGTATGTTATAGAAACATAGAAACATAGAATTTGACGGCAGATAAGGACTGCTTGGCCCACCCAGTCTGCCCATTTCCCTACCTGATGGATAAGCTGCAGATCCTAGTTAACCAGCAGCCTACTTCTTCCTACCCCCACCCCCTAGAATTGCCTTATGACTGTCCCATGCATGCTTGAATTCCACCACTGTTTTTGACTCCACAACCTCCTTTGGAAGGCTGTTCCATGCATCCACAACCCTCTCTGTGAAAAAATACTTCCTTAAATTACCTCTGAGCCGCCCCCCTTCTATCTTCAAATTGTGCCCCCTTGTTCTTGCACACCTCTTTTTTTGAAAGATGCTATCCTCTTGGACTTTGTTGATTCCCTTGAGGTACTTGAAAGTTTCTATCATGTCCCCCCTCTCCCTCCTTTCCTCGAGGCTATACATATTAAGCTCCTTAAGTCTCACTTCATATGTCGTCCGGTGCAGACCCTGCACCATTTTAGTTGCCCTCCTCTGGACAGCTTCCATCCTGTCTATGTCTTTGCAGAGATTGGGTCTCCAGAACTGCACGCAGTACTCCAGATGTGGTCTCACCAGCTGTCTGTACAGAGGGATAATAACTTCTTGTTTTCTGCTGGTGATGCCTCTCCCTATGCATCCCAATATCCCCCAGCCCTCCTTGCTGCCCTCTCACATTGCTTGCCCACCTTTAGGTCATCTGATATGACTACCCCCAGGTCCCTTTCCATTTTTGTTGTTGTTAGTATCTCACCCCCCATTGTGTACTCTTCCCCTGGGTTTTTGTTTCCCAGGTGCAATACCTTGCACTTCTTAGCATTGAATCTAAGCTGCCATACATTTGACCATTCCTCTAACCTTGCCAAGTCCCTTCTCATCCTTCCCACCCCACCTTGTGCATCAACTCTGTTGCAGATCTTTGTGTCATCTGCAAAGAGACATACTTTTCCTTCCAGTCCCTCTGCAATGTAAACTATAAGACATTGAAGAGGACCAGTCCTATATACTGAACCCTGTGGTACCCACTGCTAACCCCTTTTTCAGAGTGGACTCCATTTACTATTACTCTCTGTGTCCTATTCTCCAGCCAATTCTTTACCCAGGCTGTCATCTTGGGACCCACTCCCAGGCTGGCTAACTTGTATATTAATCTTTGTGTGGGACTGTGTCAAATGCTTTGCTAAAGTCTAGGTAGGCCATGTCCACAGCCCCTCCCTGATCTACTACTTTGGTCACCCAGTCAAAGAAATCTATCAGATTTGTCTGGCATGACCTTCCCGCTGTGAATCCATGCTGCCTTGGGTCCTGTGCCCCTCTGGCCTCTAGATACGCCACAATTCTTTCCTTCAGAGGTGATTCCATCATTTTCCCTACCACTGAGGTTAAACTAACAGGTCTGTAGTTTCTTGCTTCTGCCTTGCTCCCACTTTTGTGAAGGGGAATCACATCTGCCCTCCTCCAGTCCTCAGGTACCACCCATCCTCCCATGATTTGTTAAAGAGGGTAGTCAGTGGTGTCACTAGTTCTATCCTTAGTTCTTTTAGAATTCTGGGATGAATCCCATCAGGCCCCATTGCTTTTGTCCACCTTCAGTTTTAAGAGCTCTTTCAGAACTCTTTCTTCTGTAAATGGGCTGGTATCAACTTCTGTATCCAGAGTGTTTCTACTGTTTGTTTAGGTACCTCCCCTCTTCCTTTGTAAATACTGAGCAAAAATATTTGTTTAGTATCTCTGCCTTTTCACAGTCACCCTCTGCCCACCCTCCCTCCCTTTATTAAGCCTCACTATCCCTCCCTTGGTCTTCCTTGCTCCTGATGTACCTATAAAAGGTTTTATCCCCTTCTTAACTGAGTTAGCTAACTTTTCCTCGGTTTGGGCCTTTGCTGTTCTGACTGCCTTTCCAGCTTCCTTTTGCTTTAACTGATACAGTTCTCTGTCCTGTTCCTTCTGTGATTCCTTGTACTTCCTGAATGCTTTCTTTTCTCTTGAACCTTCACTGCCACTTCCTTTGAGAACCATAGTGGTTTCTTACCTCGTTCGTTTTGTTTTTTGCTTTACACAAGGCTTGTTACCTCTGTGATGGCAGTTTTATTATTCCCCATTGTTCTTCCACCCTCCTTCCTGCCCATTTGCTAGTGCATTCCTTAGGCACTCACCCATTTTGGCAAAGTCAGCCTCCTAAAATCCAGTACCTTTGTCTTTGTATGGCTTGACTCTATTGCTGTGTTTATTGTGAACCATACTGTTCGATGATCACTAGTTCCCAGATGCCTACCCACTTCTACATCTGTGATCCTCTCTTCATCTCCGTTTGAGAGAACCAGGTCTAAGATTGCTCCCTCTCAGAGTGGGCTCAATACTAGTTGTCTAAGGCATGCCCCTGTAGGGCATCCAGAATAACCCCACTCTTAGAAGTGGCTGCTGCAACTGCACTCCAGTTAACATCTGGCATATTCAGATCACCCATCAGCAATATCTCCCTTTATCTGCCATTCTAAGTATACTTTCTATCATTTCCTTGTCCATTTTCTCCCCTGAGAGAGGGTCTGTACACAACCCCTGTGCGGATTGTGTGCCATTGCCTTCCTCCAAATTGACCCACAGTGCTTCTTCTCCTCCCTGTTTACCCTTTTGTTCTGTTGCTTTGATTTCTTCTCTTATGTAGAGAGCTACTCCTCCTCCTCTTTTACCCTCCCTGTCCCTCCTGTAGATAGTGTATCCTGGTATGTTTACGTCCCAGTCATGGTTCTGTGTGTACTATGTTTCTGTGACTGCCACAATATCCAGATCTTCCTCCTCCATCAAGGCCACTAATTCAGGAAGCTTGTTACCCAGACTACGGGCATTGGTACTCATTGCTCTCCATTTTTTGATGGCTTTACCTTCTGTAGTGGCAACCCCCACTGACCTTTCTACCTTGGTCTTTTTCTCATTTAGTACCCTGTTTTGTAGGGGGTGGCTGGGATTTTCCTTCTGTTTATCAGTGCCTCCCCCCTTGACTAGTTTAAAGGCTTGCCAATGAAGCATTTAAACCGATTGCCCAAAAGACTTGTTCCCTTCCTGGACAGATGCAGACCATCCTGCCAGTATGGGCTGGTGTCCCTCCAGGTGAACCCCAGTCCCCAATGAAGCCAAACCCTGTGCTCCACACCATTTTTAACCATTTGTTAAACTGCATGGTGCAAAGTACCCTCGCCTCACTCATGCCACTGACAGGCAGCACCTCTGAGAAGGATACTGTGTGTGCTACTTGTCTTAAGCCCCTCCCCAACTCTACAAAGTCCTTTTGCACTGCTCTAATCTCATGATGAGCCAAGTCATTTGTCCCTAGGTGGACAATGATGTCCAGCTCAGACTCCTGTGCAACTGTTCTCGTGATCCTAAGGATGCGCTTCCTGTCCTTCCAAGCCATGTTAAAGTCATGATTAGGGCATGTGAGACTGTATCAGATCCAAAGGAAGAATAAACCATCATTTAACAAGTAACAACAAGTGAAACTTTTAACCCATGTGTCTCAGTACCCCTCCCCTTTCATGTTCAAACCATCCAGTGATGTTGATCCCAACATCCCAGTAAACAGAGTTAATTTTTCATCCAAAGATTGGCTACTGGTTTAGTGGGTCTAAGTCCGGCCTTTCAACCAATATCAGATGTATCAATCCTTCTTTCCCAGGTAAAACAACTCCTCACCAGAAGTGATGTGGGTATAGTCTTGTAGCAGCAAGACTCTTCTCTACCTGAAAAAAGAGAGAAGGCAAAAACAAAACAACTATGATCTTCTGTCCCTCCTCGGTGGGTCCCACCCATCCAGAGTCAATGAGGGGGTAGGTGAGAAATACCCACTTCTGAGAGGGATCCCCTGTGCACCCAGTGCACCTCTCACTCTTTTCATGCTCTCATCCTTCCTTGCATGTTCGTTCTACATCAGTATCCATGGTGTCACCTACTCCCTGGGCACTAACTCTGTGCCACAGGCTCCAAATTTCAGTAATTGTCTCCCCTTTCAGCCCAGCCTAAGAGCACTTGCAATTCTCTCTATTTTTTCTATATGATCCACTTTTGCTTGCCATTGTTCTATAATGGGTGAGGTGGTTGACGGCCAGCTAATAGTGACGCACTTTAGTGTGGCCACTCTAAGGCTCTGCCGTAGTTTTGGAGACTGGAGACGGAGGTAGAAGACTTGGTTTGCTGGCCAAGGCACCTAGCTTCACCTGAGCTCTTTCCTTCTAAGACTGCTTGAAAGGCAGAGTAGAGAAACTTACCAGAGCAAGGGAGAAGGATTAAGACTTAGTTTGGCTAAGCAGATTTACTGTGTGGTGGTGTTTTTAATTTTTACTCACAGGGATTGCTACTGTTTGTTGCTAACATTTCATTGCTTTATTTTTCTCTGATTCAAATTGTTGTTGCTGGTATACCTTCTTCTGCATTATTACAAGGTGTGCCTACTGGTGTGTGCTAACAGATTACTGCTGTAATCTTCTGATTCAAATTGTCTTTTGCAAGGTATATCTTCTGTTACTGCTTTATTTTTCTCTGCAGCAAAGTGTTTCTTACAGGGTATATCTTCTCTGAAATTATTACAGGTGGTGCTTTACAGGTTTTACAGTTTTATCTAACATTAGGATAAGCTTTCAGGGTTACTGCATTTGTTGTTGACTGATTGTTTCTGCTCTTACCTCCTTGTTCTTTCATCCATGGTTCTTCTTTTTAGGCAGGAGGGCCCAGCCACCCACCCCATCTCCCAACCAGCCTACACCTCCTTTTATAGGGTACCACAGTTGTGACATTTCCTGTGGCAGAGCAGGAAGGGGCGGATCAGTGGGGCCTCCACAAGGTGATCTCATTTACAGGGGCACTAGTAATTTAACTTGTTATAACAAGTTAAACAAAGCACAATTAAACCATTACTTGCATTTTTTTTCCTTTTTTTCCTTCTAATTACTCTGACTAGGTTAGATCCAGAAACAAATGATTTGATACCTTTTATTGGACCAACATGGATGTTACAGAAAAAAACAAAGTGCTTTAGCTTTCGAACCAACCAGGTCCTTCTTCAGAAGCTTTGTGGCAGTTTTTTCAAATATCCCATACTATTAACACCAGATTATATAGAAAGCAGAAATAATTCTCATTGGTTTTAACATATACTTTTAAAACATAATAGAAGATTACGTCAGAGAAACTAATTAACACCAGTATGCCTTTAACTGAGGAGCCTCAGAAGGGCAAAGGTTATCAAAATTCTCTACAGCCAGAAGTTCTTGTCACATAAATTTTAAATGTCTCCAGTATGCCAAAAGCATTCTGGTGATAAAAAAAAAAAAAAACATGTATTAGAGAGAATGCTACTCCAAGGTTTTTTATCATCTGAGAATGCTCTACTGTGCTAAGTGGTTGTGAAACTCCGAGAAAATAACGATCACGCCCGCTGGCTCTGGATAACATACTGGTAATGCTTCTCGACATAATCTTCTGTATGTTTAAAATATGTTAAACCAATAGTATTCTATAACTATGATCTAGTATTAATAATGAGACCTGGCTCTGAACCTGGTTGGTTCAACTAAGCACTGATTCTGTATCATCCACGTCAATCATAAAATATCAAATCATTGTTCAGTCTATTTTAAGGACAACACCTGACATTTTTTGCATCGTGGAAGATACGAAATTACGCGCGGGACGGCGAGTTGCATAACATCAGAAGAAACTAGCACAGCTAGACGGTGACATCCACTTTGTCCCAATGCAAAGGAATAACATTATCCCTAAAGGTCTAACTATTTGGAATCCACTGAGAAACACAGATAATTCTACATATGCTGAACAACTTTGTCATAGGACTTCTGAGAATTGAGAAATCACAGAATCCACAGCTCATATGCCAAAAAGCATTTTTGAAGAAACAGTTTAATGAAATAGCTACCACACTGGAGAGGATGTCTGGTGAGCCTATTCCGAACATCTTGCATGAGATAGACACAGAACTACCAAAGAACCTTGAGAAAAGCCATGCTCATTAAAACAGGAAGTTAGATGCCTTCAACACCATACTTCTAACAACCATGAAGAACAGAACAGGTGACTGAACAACTAAGCCACACAGATGGGCACCCTTTCAGTTGTTAATTTGTCCATCCACACACTGACTACTGGAAATTAAATATACTTTCTAGGGCCTCGAATTTCTGCCCAACTAAACCACTGGACAGAATACAGTTTTGTGGTGAAATGGAGGAATACTTCCATGAATTGAGACTCAGGGATTTTTCATGGCAGAAGACATCACAGACAGGAAGAAATCACAAACAGTAAAACTACCATGGATAAGAAAAAAGAACCATATGAGTTTACCCCATCAAGTGGCCGTAACAAGAAACTGGACAAATACATTAATTGCTTTTCAGAGAGAGTTACTGGTGAATTCTTAATAGACAAAACAGGCCGCTACAACCTCTCTCCATTGGAGCGGAGGCTATACAAACAGTAAAATCAAACCATAACATTGTCATAAAAAAGCTGATAAAAGGCTTGGCAGTGGTGATATTGAATCGGGAAGATTACATTACGGAAGCCAACGGCAGCTAAAGTGACCTACCTACTACAAAGTACTGGGAAGTGACCCAACTACAGAATATAAAAGAGAACTACAGAAGTTAATTAAAACATTTCCAGAGCATGTCCAAGACAAACTAAAGGACCTCGTCCCCAGTGAACCTAAGCCAGGACATTTTACATGCTTCCTAAAATACATAAGCCTGGTAATCTGGTGAGACCCATAGTCTCTGGTAATGGCACTGACAGAGGATATCAGGGTTTGTAGAAGCTATTTCAAACCGCTGGTTATACAAAGGGATAGTTACATCAAGGACACTAATCACTTCCTACATAAACTTTCTGGTTTTAGGACTTACCACCTGATACCCTTTTAGCCACGATGGATGTAACCTCCTCTACATAATATTCCCACACACAGATGGCATTTCAGCCTGCCTCAAATACCTGCATGACAAAGAATTGGACCCAACATTGACCCTGGAGTTGTGGGTAAACTCACTGAATTCATTCTGACACATAACAACTTCAGCTTTAATGGTAAACATTATGTTCAAACTATGGGAACATAATGGGAACCAGGATGGCTCCTCAGTATGCTAATCTTTTATGGCGAATTTGGAGGAGGATTTTCTAAGGCACTGTACACATAAACCACTACGCTTATTTCGTTACATTGATGATTTGTTTATAATTTGGACAGAGTGCACTGACACATAAAGATTTTCACCAAGAACTTAATAACCTCCACCCAACTATAAAGCTTTCCCTAGAATATTCTGCCACAAGTGTACATTTTCTGGATACCACTGTCACTAATAAGGATGAGTATCCTACATACCTGTCTTTACAGAAAACCAACAGACAGACAGAGATACTTACACAAAAAGTAATCACCGAGCCACACAAGAAATCTGTTATATATAGTCAAGCGCCGGTATCACCGCCTCTGTTCAAATGAGGAAGACAGAGACACACATCTGGTGATGTTGAAAAACACCTTTATTGAGCAGGGGACACTCATCCAGGAAATTGACAGAGCAGTGGAGCGTGCAACACAGGTCCAAAAGAACAGCTGCTGCAATATAAGAACAGATATTGCTACCAACAGAATACCCTAGTAGTCACATACCATCCTGACCTTGAACTCCTCATTAAGATTACTAGGATCTCCATCCAATAATTAGTGAGGATGAAACCCTTAATGGTATTTTTCAAGAACTACCACTACTATATTTTAAACAACCACCTAATTTAGCCAACCTGATTATTAGAGTCAACTTGAACGAGACAGAATACCATGACATCATATGGTACCGACCCTGTCATCACACACATGTAAGACATGTAACCTCATTTCCACTTCAGACTGTGTGGTTACATCACAAAACAGACTATTAGGGATACAGGGGAATTATACATGTACATCAAGTAATGTGGTCTATTTTATCCAATGCAAGAAATGTCCTCCTTTGGGTTATGTGGGAGACAAGCCAACAACTCCGCACTAGAATGAATTCACACAGACATTCTATTAATCACAAGATGATTGAGAAACCAGTAGCCAGCACTTCTCCCAGGATGACCACTCAACCTCAGATATGTCTGTGATGGTCTTAAAGGACATTTCAATAGTACACAACAGAGGCGAGCTTCTGAAATTAGACTTATTTTACTTCTCAATATGGTGGCGGATGGATTGAATGTTGATGTTGGGTACATGACACATTATTCCACTTAAACTTACACAGACCTTTACTTTAAAGATGGACATAAACAGTTTAGTTCTTCAGCGGGCCTTTGATTTTGTAAGTTTATGGTTATCTACATTGTTGACTTTTCACCTATAACACTGTGGTGAGTGCGTTTGAGTGTGTGTGTGTATACTGTATGTATGTATGTATGTGTGTGTGTGTTTTGTGTGTGTTGTGTTTTTGTGTGTTGTGGGTATGGTGTGTATGTGTGTTTTGTTTGTTATACGTGGTGTGGTGTGTGTGGAATGTGTTTGCTATATTTGTTGTGTGTTGTGGTTGTGTGGAGTGTGCAGGTGTGTGTGTGTGTGTGGGAGTGGTGGTGTGGTTGTACACACATATGTGTGGGTGGGCGTGGCATGGGGCAGTTGTTATGTGGCTAGAACACTTAGTTTTCACATATAGTGTGCATTTATTTCCTTCTATTAGTTGTCAGTGGGTGGATTTCACACTGTCACATTTTAACTGCTCATATTAGATGCATATCTCATTTACTTGAGGGTTCATTAAAGGTGTAATTCCTTTGGGTTTTCATTTAGATTGCTTAGACTGATTCTGTGCATTTTGTTATACACAGACTCTGTGTTGAAATCTGCATTTATCAGGCTTATGGTCTCGTTTTCTTGGGGTCCTTGACAAGTATTTTTATTTATTTATTTATTTTGTACTTACACTTACAAATGATACTTTCATGCATCATGTTTATATGTGTAGGTTAATCTGAGGCTTGCTTTCAACTTGCAGTTATACCTAATTTAAGTTTTGCCTTTCATTATCTGTCCTTTAATATACCAGGACAATTGGAATGTAAGTTGTGAGCTCATCTTACATGTATTAGAGAATGCTACTCAAGGTTTTTTGTTTTTTATCACTAGAATGCTTTCTTGGCATACTGAGACATTTAAAAATTTATGTGACAAGAACTCTCTGGCTGTAGAAATTCTTGATAACCTTTGCCCTTCTGAGGCTCCTCAGTTAAAGGCATACTAGTGTTAATTAGCTTCTCTTAATCTTCTATTATGTTTAAATGTATATATTAAACCAATGAAATTATTTCTGCTTTTCTATATAATCTGGTGTTAATAATATGGGATATTTGAAAAAACTGCCACAAAGCTTCTGAAGAAGGACCTGGTTGGTTCGAAAGCTAAAGCACTTTGTTTTTCTAACATCCATGTTGGTCCAATAAAAGGTATCAAATCATTTGTTTCTGGATCTGTTTTTAAAAGGACCAATACGGCACCTACAACATTTTTTTCTGACTAGGTTACAAACCCAGCAACTTATTTGGAATGGATTTCATTAACTGCAGGTACTGTGGAACAATTTTCAGAAGGACAGTCTTACAGGATTTAGGACACTGTCCTACATGCTGAGCCTTTGGAGATCTTAGGGCTCAGCTCCGGGCAGCATGGGCAGAGATTGCCGCCTCAAATTTCATATTGAAGAGGAAATACATTATAAGAACCATAGCCATTTCCCAGCATCCAACAGAAAAACCTCAACCGCAGAGGTGGTTGGTCCAGGAGGTTGGCAGGTGGTTGGGAGGAGCAAATCAGGTGCCCCATCACTCTCTGCTCCAACCGTTGCCTCCAAAAACCATATAAACACTACAAACAGGTATCTGCCTCTATCTCTGAAATCAAATAAAGAGGCAGAAGACACTGCACAAAGCAGGACACCTGCGGCACAGGAGCTAACACAACAAAACTCACTCAAATCAGGAACCAAAACTAAACAAGCACAAAGGAAATCCAAAAACTTCTGATCATAGGAGACTCCATGATTCGGGAGTTGATACCATCTCCAACCAGGGTGATGGTCAGATGTCTCAGGTACATCAGCATGGAGAGACACTGACCGCATTGCTAAATTGTTCACAAAGCAGGAGAAAACATTGATGTCCTAGTACACATAGGGACTAATGATCTACGCCAACCGGTCAGTTGTGGAGACCAAGGAACACCTGACTAGGCTGGGTGACAAACTATCATCTATTAGTCAGGCATCTCCTTCTCTGAGATCCTGCCAGTCTGGGAGAGGGAAGCAGATGGACGGAAGGTCAGAAGAAGGAGATAGGGAGCTAAACACGTGGCTCAAGGACTGGTGCCAGGAAAAAGGACACAGATTTGCAGGGAACTGGCAACAGTTCTGGGGCGAAAGTTCTTTAAATTTGACGGACTGCATCTGACTAAGGAGGAGTCAGTGCATTGGGGCAGAAGTTTGGCGTCTTTGCAGAATATTTAAACTAGCAAATGGGAGAGGGTGCAGCACCCCATACGTCGAATGGAGAACACCCTCCCCTCAGCTAGTGGTCAAACAGGAATTCAGCGTGTTTGCCGTTCATTTGCATCACCAGAGTAAGAAAAAGGTTTGTCTCCCCTACGATGCACAGGGGTAATGCCAAACTTCACCCAACAACTAACACACAAAATCTGGCCAATGGAAAATCATGTACACAAATGCTCACAGCCTGGAAATAAGATCCCAGACCTGCAGGCAATAATGTCAGAGGCTAAACTGGACATAGTAGCAATTAATGAGGCGTGGTTTACCAGTAACCACACTTAGGAGACTTCAGTACCTGGCTATGTATTGTTCAGAAGAGACCGAGTGCAAAAGGGGAGGTGGCCTGTATGTTAATGAAAATATCAAAGCTACAAATTCAGAATACATAAGGAGCCAGAAGAACTGTGGGTCACCCTGGAAACAGGAAATGGGACAGCCATAAGAACTGGGGTTGTCTACAGGCCCCAGACCAGAAGGAGGACATAGACACATTACTGTTAGAAGATATACAAAATATGACAGCTAAAGGGAGGTTCTGATAATGGGAGACTTCAACATGCCAGATACAGATTGGTCAATACCAGCAGGAACATCTGCCAGAACTAGACTCATAGTGGATTCCCTGCAGGGGGAGGGCCTCAAACAACTGGTACAGCAACCCACAAGAGACAGGGCTATCCTAGATCTAGTACTGACTAACAAAGAAGGGATCACAGATCTGCAGGTAGAAGGTCACCTGGGGCCAGTGACTATCACATAGTATGGTTCAATTTGGCTACTACATCTAAATCATCCATTCAAGGCAAAATATGGGACTTCAGAGAGCTGACTTTGATAAGATGGCCAACAGAGTTAAGCTAGCCTGGCAAAAAGAAACACAGGTGAGGTACAGGCAAAGTGGGCAAGCATTAAGGATGCAATACTTGAAGCAACATCCCATTGTGTTAGACAGAAAGGAAGTGCAAAAGAAGAAGGAAACCACTTTGGTTCTCAAATACAGTAGCAGAAAGGTCAGAGCCAAAGGCTGGCCTTCAGGAAATATAAGGAACACAGCGGGATGAAGATAGGGAGGCATACCAAACTGCCCTAAGGAAGCAGGTAAGGCAGTAAGGCAGGCAAAGTCCCAAACTGAAACACTAGCACGAACAGTAAAAGAAGGTGACAAGACTTTCTATAGATACATTAGTGAAAGGAGAAAGTCCAGAGGAGGTATTGCTAAGCTTAATGGAGAAAAGGGGCATGTGAGGAGGAGGACCCTGTAAAGGCATCTATCCTAAATAGATACTTTTGCTCAGTATTTACTGAAGAGAAGGTAGGGCAGGGCCCACAGCTCAGCATCATGGACACAGGGAGGGAGGTGAGCACTACTCCTTCACAAAGAAGGGTCCTACAAGAGCTTGCTAGCTCAGGGTGGATAAGGCAATGGGACCTGATGGCATACATCCCAGGGTACTTAAGGAGCAAAAGGAGGAACTAGCAGAGCCATTAGCAGAATTGTTTAGTGAGTCTCTGAGCACAGGAGAGATCCCAGAAGACTGGAGAAGGGCTCATGTGATTCCGCTCCACAAGAGTGGTAGCAGGGAGGAGGCGGGGAACTACAGACCGGTCAGTCTTACCTCAGTAGTGGGCAAGATTATGGAGGCACTCCTTAAGGAAAGGATAGTGCAACACCTGGAATCCATAGTGGCACAGGATCCAAGACAGCATGGGTTTACAAAAGGAAGGTCCTGTCAAACTAATCTCATAGATTTCTTTGACTGGGTAACCAGAGTGGTGGACCAAGGGGGAGCAGTTGATGTCGCCTACCTTGACTTCAGCAAAGCTTTTGACACTGTTCCACATAGAAGATTGATAAATAAGCTGGGTAGGCTCGGGGTGGGTCAGAAGTTGGTCAACTGGGTGGCAAACTGGTTGACTGGCAGAAAACAGAGAGTGGTGGTAAATGGTATACAGTCAGAAGAGATGCAAGTCACAAGTGGGGTACCTCAGGGATCAGTCCTGGGCCAGTCCTATTCAACATCTTCATTAGTGACCTTGCAGATGGACTAGAGGGTAAAGGCTTGTCTGTTTGCAGATGACACCAAGATCTGCGACAAGTAGATGAGCCAGATGGGGTGGGCAGAATGAGAAGAGATCTGGATAAACTAGCAGAATGGTCAGAAGAGTGGCACCTGGGATTTAATGCAAAAAGTGCAAAATCATGCACATAGGGAAGAGAAACCTGAAGCCACTTATAGGCTGGGAGGGAGTTGCTAGCAGTCACAAAGGAAGAAAGAGACTTGGGCATCATCATCACTGATGACCTAAAATCATCAAGCAGACCTCTAAAGCAGTAGGTAAGGCTAGGGGTGTTAGGGTGTATTAGTAGGGGTATCACAAGTCGTAAGAGGGAGTAATAATCCCTCAGTACAAGACATTGGTTAGGCCCCATCTGGAGTACTGCGTGCAGTATTGGAGGTCACACCTTCACAAGGACATTAACCAAATTGAGGCAGTCAGAGAAGGGCAGCCAAAATGGTGCAGGGACTGCATCAGAAGACATATGAGGACAGATTAACAGACTCAATATGTATACCCTTGAGCAAAGGAGGAGAGAGGTGATATGATCGAGGCATTCAAACACCTTAAGGGCATAAACAAGGTGAAAGAGTCTAACATGTTTAAATATAAGAAAAATAGCAGGACAAGAGGACACAGCAAGAGATTAGAGGAGGCCGATTAAGGGGAATGTGAGGAAATTCTTTTTCACAGAAAGGTGGTGGATGCATGGAATGGCTTACCACAAGAAGTGGTGGCTATGAATACAGTGCAGGGCTTCAAACAGGCATGGGATAGGCATAAGGGAGCAATACAAATGACTATGAATAGATAGGTCACTGACAGAGCAAAGGCCGATGGCACATTTATAAGGTAGAAAAAGAAATGGGCAGACTGGATGGGCCTTGCGGTCCTTATCTGCCGTCAACTTCTATGTTTCTATGTTTCTATGTCTCCTATCCCTTAGAGTGTTGGAAAGCCTAATGCAAGTTCTGTGAAAGATTTTGGGATGTTCCTTCCTGTAATTTGTTAGATGTGAGTACAGATGTTGGTCTAGCATTGAGTTAGTTTGGGGCATGCCCAGAAAATATGACAGTGGGTACCTATGCCACTGCCACACTGGTGCTAATGGGTATCTGTGTGAGTGGTCTTGTAGTGTTTCGTTATAGTGGGTGTCTGGAAGGACCCTACTGGGGAGGAAATTTTAATATTTTTCCCTGGACTTCGACACTGCCAGGCCCTGCCAGCACCAGGGGTCCGCGGCACAAAAATATCTGTATGTTGCAGCATCTAGGTCTTGTGGGTATCTGGCAGTGACTGTTCCTTTCTGATAGGACTCATACGCATTACTCTCCTAGCAATAATTCATATCCTAGGCTTGATTACTTCGTGATGACCTGAGAGCACTTCCATACGGTTAGGACATGTCACAGGGCCCATGGCTCCTGTCGTGTGACAGTTGGCTTCTACTTAAAGGAGTTCTGCCAGCAGAGGTCACCCCTCTGCTGGCCCTGACATTTTAATGATGATGCTCCTCGGCCTCCCCTTCCCGTGATCTTGCTGAAGCCATCGTGATAAAATAATACTATGCTGCCCCATCCCTAATACTATCCTTACGTGTGAAGAATTTACTGTGTATGTATCTCCGGTGCCCAGTGCTATTTTCACAGAATTTGCCCACATCCCATGGGCATGGCAGACATGTCAGGCCAGCAGAGGTGTCGGCTTAACTTATGAGTGTTTGGGTAAATAAAGTATTGATTTACCATGGTGGCTGCAGGGGGGATCGGAGAGGTGAAGCCCCGATCTGTGCAGTGGTCAGGGCTTCACCTCTGCTGGTAGTTCTCCATTAATTTAGGTCAACCCAAACAGACTACTTTTTGATGCTTGAACCCTCTCTCTCTCCCCTTCGAGGCGATGCATTCAAAACTCAGTTTGTAGACTCACTTCAAACTACCCTGCAACTTAATGACATGCAGGAAGTAAGTGACCCTATACTATGGGACACAATAAAGGTGGTCTGCCATGGAGGGTTCCAGGTCAAGTCAGTGAAAATAAAATTGCAATGGGGAGAACGGCTGCCCGCAATACAGCAAGGCGAAGATTCAGACCGGAATAAACAGTGATCGCCAAAACAGCAATAGTGTGTTTCTGTGGGTGGCTTCACCTCACGCACACCTTACTTTAAATAACCAACTCCAGGGGAGCACAACTTGGCAAGGGTGAAAGTCGAGAATGCTGTTTCAATGATCGCTGTTTCCCTTCACTAAAATTTCTCACTGTATTGTCGGCAACTGTTTTCCCAGTCGTGATTTTATTTTTGCTGACTTGATCAGATACCCCCAAGGGAGTTTTCTATGCCCCACGTAAACAACGAGGTGGAGAACATCATTTTACTGAACTGACCAATAAGCTGACCACCTTTCAATCCTTCTTGACCCCATGGGATCTCTGTGTTGAGGCCCAAATAATAGAGGGTCAGAATGAGATTGAAATATTTTTACAGGAAAAGGAGGAATTCTCTGCTGGCCCAGTGGCACAGAGAGCTGAGGAAGGGGGGAGGAAGGAAACAGGACTGAGCAGCTGAAAGGCAGCTCTCCTCTCCTGGGGAGGTTGTCGGCCCCCCACAGTAGTTCTGCTCCCATCGGGTGGAGGTCCAATGGGTAGCATAGGCCGGAGGGTGTGGCAAGTAGTGGGAGGGTGCCTTGAGGCATGGCGTGTGTGTGCCTCCACATGCGCATGCACGCTCGGGACATGGGAAAAAAATGGGGGTTAAAATCGGATAAAATTCTAAATAGAAAAAAAAGAAAAAGAAAAGGTGGAATTCTCCCTTCTGTGTCTTAAGCAATCGGTCTATGAGAAAGGGAGAAGAAGTGGCTGATTTGTAGCCTGCTGCCTATGAGCCCAATGAAAAAAGCCTGCATTTTACAGATTAGATGCACATCTTCAGGTAAACTGATTCACCAAAGTGACAAAATCTTGTAGACTATGAGAGCTGTAAGGCTATTTATTCTGAGGACCCCCCCCTCCCCAACATCAGTCCAAATATATCTGAACGGACTATGGCTACCCTCTCTCACTGAAACCCAATGACAGCAACTGCTCCAACCAACCACTCTAGGGGAAATTCAGTTGGTAATTGTAGAGGTGAAAACACTGAAGTGCCCTGGCCCAGATGGGTACACTGTAGTAAGCTACTAAACATTATCTGACCCTCTCCTCCCCCTGCAGTTGCACGTCTTCTGTGCCATCCAGGATGGATAACTGTCTCCCCAAGTTGGCAGGCAGCCACACTGTCTACCATTTTGAAACCCAGCAAGACCCCAGCTCCCCTGCATCCTACTGTCCTATTTCCATACTTAACATGGATTATAAAATATACTGGTATATGGGAATCTGGGAACACAGGCTGGACTCTTCTCCCACAACTTATCCATCCCAATCAGTCTGGGTTCCTATGTAGGAGACAAACCATGGACAATATCTGGAGAACATTCCATATTTTCGACTATGTCCAGAAGCACTCCGTGCCATTAGCCCTTCTCAGCTTAGATGCAAAGGCATTTGACAGGGTCTCTTGGACATTCCTGTTGGAGAATCTGATGGCCCTTGACTTCCCCCTGACAATGTTAATCTGGCTTCAAAATCTCTGGGCAGATACCCAAGCTTATGTAAAAATCAATGGTCCCTGTAGTCCACCAATTCATCCGTATAGGGGAACCAGACAGGGTCGCCCCTTTTGTTTTTCATGCTTTATTTTTATTGATTTAGCTGTGTGTAGTACACAGTACACTACCATCATAGGTAGGCTTATAGAAAGATCATAGGAATCCCACTTAATACTTTACATCATTGTTACAGTAAAGAGTTGATAAGCCCATATGTATTGGTGCAACACTGGGGGGAAATTACTAACATAAGCTTTACATTTCCTAACATTGTTTATATAAATGGCCTTTGCTGCCATGAGCAGGGATTACCAGCACATTGTTTTAATATTATCAAACACCCTATATATCAGGTAAAACATCCCCAAACCAACTTTGTTAGTTACTCATTTATATAATCAAGCACTACTCCCCCAAATGACAGCAGCCTAATAAGCCTTCCCTATGTTTAACTTTTGAACAGATATTATAAGCAAATATTACTATTTTATTTGCATTCTGTCACTGAACATTAAACAGTCTTCATGCGGTTTAGTCACCATCATATTTCAAAATGTCCTTGTCTGTTCATTGTGCATGACCGAATACTGAATGGCCCCAAAAACAACCCACAGACTGGAGAAGAGTATTATGCTTGTAGGACATGTACAGTCTCTAGAGTTGCCATTTTAGATAACTCCTACTTAGTCCACCAGACCCCTTAGCCACTACCCAAAACATTTTAAACTTAGTAAAACATTTTTAAATTGTTGCTCACAAAAAAAAAAGTTTTGTGGTTGGGCGTATTAGTAGACTAAATTTAGAACTCTTGTTACAACTGAACACACAAATAGAACAGCTGTGTCCCGTAAGATCCATTCACTGTCCCCAGAGTCACTTTCAGAATTGTCTCCTTTTCCCTGAATTCCCATTCAATACAGTTCACTAGTTTAGTAGCCTCTCCGGGGTTGGCAAATTGTTGAGACTTCTCTCCATAGGTGATTCTCAGGCTAGCTGGCATCAGAAGCACATGTTGCACCACCAGCTGTCTTAGGTGAGTTTTGATACCATCGAAACTTTTCCTACGTTGTCTGGTGGCATAGCTTAAATCAGGAAAAATGTGGACTTTAGTACCCTCCCAGTCCAGGGGTCCATGTTTCTTTGCCTGGGTGATAATTATGTCTCTGTCCTGGACGGTCCCCAGCACACAAGGAGAATTTGGGGTGGCAGATGATTAGTTGCTGTGTGGCCTCTCCCACAATGTGGACTCATTCTATATGCTTTTAGGATTGTAATTGCTTCTTGCACTTGTAAGGTTTCCTTGAAAAAAATGGCCAAAAAAGACATGTAATCCTTTCCCTCGGTGCCTTCGGGTATCCTCAAAATCCTCACATGGGTCACATGGGAAGCATTTTCCAACTGTTCTAGGCATCTCTGCAGCACCACCTTTTCTTTTGTCAGGCCTGTTGCCACCATCAATGCCATTGCCGCAGATTTTGTTGCGGTTTCAGTTTCTTCCTCCAGCATGCCCACTTTTGTACCCAGGACTTTACATTGCGAAGTGAAGTCCTCCACTTTTTGATCCAACCTCTGGCTGGCTTTAAGAAGTGCTGCATTTGATGGTTGGGGAGAGGAGGATTCTCCTGCCCTGGCTTTAGATCTTTTGGTCTGGCTCCCTCTCCTTTAGCTCCCGCTCTGTTGCTTCTGCCCATAACTGCGGGATCCAGACTGGTAGCGCTTCCAAACTTGATTTGTTAAAATCATCAAGAATTCTACTTTCAGACTAGCTATATTGCTATATCTGCTCGGCGTTTTATTAATATATAATTTGTGAATTAGGCCTTCTTTAGTGGAGCTCTGCCAAATTGCTACTGCAAGTTCAAGTTCAAGTTTATTGCAGGAAAATTCCATTGAGCAAGCTCATTCACAAGGAGGTCCTGTGACATAAACACTTAAAGTACAAACACAGATAGGTAATAACAGCATATACATGAAATACACGTTACATGATACAGGCTGGATATACATACAAGGGTACCACATAGGGTGACCGCAGGTGGTAAACATTGATATGAGACAGGGAAGCGACTTATAGGTCGCATACTGATAAATGAAACATGATGACTGGTGTGATTTGATTTAATCAAATCAAATCAAATCAAATCAAATATACAGTATTTTGGCAGCTAGAACAAACAAGAGTCTACAACTGAAATGGGAGGGAGGAGAGATTTGATAGAGTAGCAGTAGAGCGTAAGCAAAGATAAAGCCAGGAGTAGAAGGGGAAGGGAAAGCAGTTAATATGACAAATCAATTATCAATTAGCAAGCTAGGCTGCTGGCCACACCCCCTCAGGGTTGCCCCTTTCTTCCCTTTTATTCACCCTGTACGTGGAGCCTTTGACTACTGCAATTCACCAAAAATGCAGTGACAGAGGGGTACCTTTTGGGGATGCCACATATAAAATTAACCTTTATGCGACTGCTGTGCTGCTCACATTGCTATCTACAGAACTTTCTATTCTGGATGCCTGGCAGTTGCTGCAAATATTTGATGTGGTATCTTGTTTTTGCTTAAACTTACAAAAGACAGAATTGCTTCAGTTTAATTTCTCTCCCTCTAGAGCGCTAAAAAAAAATACTTTGCTTTTAAATAGAATAGAACAATAAGTAAAATAATGGGGGGGAGTTACAACATGGCGGCAGGAGACTGCTTTTACTGAGAGCTCTCTGTAAGTGTGCCAGATCTTGTCCGAAAAACTCTCTGAATGGTGGATAAATGTAAAGGTTTTTCATCAACATCTTTGGATGAGTATTCATTGCCTCAGATAAAACCACTCGAGAAATATTTCAAGCTTGAAACCGGCACAACGGGCGTCAGCAGAGCGGGAGAGCAAGTCTCTCATTCTGGGGAGATGCCAGTTGCCGACCAATGTGGAACCTGCGGGCAAAGTTTAGAAGTAAGCTCACAAAAGCTGACCTACACTCCCCAACCTCCTATCGGGGCCGCAGTAATGGGGGGGAAGTGGGGAAGTTGTCCGGGGCCGTGAGCTTAGGAGGGGCCCACCTGAGGAGCTGGCATTACCCTTGACATTAGCTGGTTTGGGAAACAGGGGCCCATTTTGATTGACTTGTCCTGGGCCCCAAAATTCATAGCTGCAGCCCTGCCTCTTACAGTAGGGAACTCAACATCGGAGGCTTTACGATTTGTGCAGCCTACCTCACCAGTGGTTGGTGATTTCTCTGTTTCCAGCTCCAGAGATAAATTTGCAGCAGTAGCGGTCGATTTTGGATCTCTAAGGGAGAAACCAGACATTTGCAGCTCACCTGTGACTGCGACTGGTCATACTGAATCTGCTACCATGGCTGCGGAGGCTTCAAGTGTTACAAGTGTTAAATGCCTAAACACACAATTGATTCAATGGGAGATACACTGGAAAAGCTGTTCAAATGGTCACAGACATTTGACCAGAGATTTCAAGCACTTTTGGAGAAGGGTGATTTTTTGCAAACCAACGCAAAACAAAATAGGGAGAAAATCAAAAATATTGCAAGAGACGTAGATGTCGATAAAGGAGAACTTGCAAAAACAACAAACAAAATAGCAGGAATAGAGGCCACTACAGTGAATCTAATAAGAGATAACTATAATATGGAAAGGAAAACTTTAATTTTAGAAAACCAGCAAAGATATAAAAATCTTAGAATTGTGGGACTACCCAATATTACTGATGAAACATAGAGACATAGAATTTGATGGCAGATAAGGACCGCTTGGTCCACCTAGTCTTCCCATTTCCCTACCTTTGAGTCAGTACGGGACATGCTAAAAGACATGTTTGTGTCAGTTTTTGAACTACCAGGAGGTACATTTACCATTATTAAAGCATATCAAATTACACCTAAGCAAAGTACCCCTAGTATTCAAATGGAAGGTTCCCAACAAGTAACAGACACTGCAAGCAAGAAATCTGCTATATTTGTCTCATTCGCATTTGATTCGGATAGAGATTTAATAATGAGGCTCTCTAGAATCAAAGCACTGTTGCTATAATATATAAAACATTTAAGTTTTTGATTTTTCCTGATTATGCATATGCTACACAGCAAAGGAGGTGTCGCTGCCTCGTATTTCGCCAAAAAGTTCTGGAAAAGGGTGCAGAGTTCCAGTTCCTG
The DNA here is from genome assembly GCA_016271365.2 of Neoceratodus forsteri. NCBI lineage: Eukaryota > Metazoa > Chordata > Ceratodontiformes > Ceratodontidae > Neoceratodus > Neoceratodus forsteri. The sequence continues at coordinate 120,278,878 of CM057450.1, forward strand.
GCTCCAGCCAAAGTTCGAGTAAAAGATACCTGTAAAGGCGCACAATTGATGTTTTTTGAGACTGATCAGTGAGTCATTTTTATTCTAAATCAGTTTTCTCAAAATAGTAGTACTGAATCACCTACGCTTTCTGAGGAGAAAATGTTAAGAATATAAATATGCACTGTACTATAGGGATTTAGAGGGACGGTAAATTAAATTTTAAGTAAGTGGGAAGTCTTACTTCTATATAATTTATGAGAGATTAAGTTTAAATTAAGGGTAAGTGCTGTTGATTATTTTATTAATGAGGAATTTAATGCTTGCTAACCAAAAAGTGCAGCTAGCAATCCTGCTACTTAAGTTTTCGAATGTGTAAAAAAAATAATATTCTCCACTCCTTTATGTTTGATCTAGACACGGTTTGCATCATAATGTAACAGCATGATTATTTTTGCACTTTATATTGTATTTGTCTCTGTTTTATGGTTGTTCTTTTGTTTTGATGTAAAATACTGAAAAATCAATACAACATAAGTTAAAAAAAAGAACAATAAGTAATTATCTAGGGATCTACAGCCCATGTAAACAGGAAAACATGGGACTCTTACACTACAAATCACTCACACAACAAAGTACCGTAGATCTAACAAGATAGCAGTTATTCTCCCTAAGCTGTTTTCATAAAATTGATGCTATTCAGATGGTAGTCTTACCTTGAGTACTCTACCACTTACAAACTCTCCCAGTTTATCCTTCCTTATATTGGGAAAAATTAGTCTCCCATTTCATATGGGGCAGTCAGCACCCTAGAATTAGATTCTCCATCTTGCAACTTCCCAGAAACCACAGTGGGGGTAAATCTACTAAATTTTTATAACTATGGCCAGGCGGTAAAGCTCCACGTAGTGTGCAGTTGGATGACCCCTGCTTACATATTACCATTGAAAAGTATAGAATTTTACTTGAATGATCTGTTTGATTTTGCCCATTACCTCTTTGCCTACCCCACAGGCCAGCTTGGATTACAAGATTTCACCACCTATACAGCAGTCACTCTAATCCAATGAGCTAAATCTGTGAAGGTACCCACTCGTACCACATTGCTCTGGTATTGTAGGCTGTTAAGAGAATATAGTGAATTTACGCATTTACAGCTGGACTGAGCCTTTAAATGATGGAGGCATTTAGGCCTCCACTATATATTTCAGTGCAACAGTGCAACAAAATTGCGTAAAAATCTGACCCTATCTTTTTTTCTCAAGAAAAGATTCCAGGCATCTCTCGGTTTAATTTTGTGGTACAATTTTCTAATTCCACCAAAATTTTAGTATTTTATAAATGTTTTGAGTTTTTTTTCAAGAAAAAAAGATGGCCACCACATTTTCCATACAAATAACACTGTAAACCTGGCAAGGGTTAGGACAAAAAAAATTAAAAAAAGGTTCATGGTGCACAGAATATGAAGTACTTAGACAAGTACATTTGACAGGTATGCTAATATTGTTCTTAATTGTAGCTGAAACTAGCTTTTTGGGAAAATAATTTTTTGTTGCACTGCTGCTTTAAATGAACAAGGAATACCCCTGTTTGAATATCTCCAGAACACATACGGCCTGACAGGCTGAGAGCATTTCAGGTATCTACATATGTGTACATACCTCTTACACAAACTGCAAAGGCCTCCCAAACTTCCAGACTACCACGCAATCTTTCTTTACATATTTTTGGGCCTCCTAAAGGGAGACATTAGCAGCATTTGATAGGTAACCTATACAAGGGCCTACAGGAAATGTGGCATCACCCTGTCAAATATATACTGGATAAATGGAACCAAGAACTAAATGTCTCCTATACCTATGAACAATAGATTAAATACTCCCTTACACTTCTCTGAGCTACAGCTTCAATTTGCTGGCATGAGTTTGCATGGAAGTGCACACAGCAGTATTTCCACACACCCAGAACTCAAGCTAAATACATGGGAGAATCCTATGGTTCCTGTTGGAGAGGGTGTGGGGAAGAGGGAGCTGACCATATCTTCTAGTCCTGCCCTGTGTTGGAGGAATTCTGGTAACAGTTCCAGCAACATGTTTCGCTCCTTTTCATAGACCCACAGGTTCTTGATCCTGCTGTAGTCCTCTTAGTCATCCCGATGGAAAGACAAAAGTTTCAGCCCCACTCACTACTTCATGTCTTCCTCTTCGCTGCAGAAAAAACATAACTAGGCTCTGGTTGCAGCCCACCCCACCCACCATACCACAATGGCAACAGAGCATGGCATAAATTTATACATTAGAAAAACTGACATCAGTTAAGGGGAAAACTATCACATTTCCAAGAAAGGTGGCAACCTTGGACACAATATATGTCACAGAACAATCAATTTGTTCCTTAGTGCTTATGGACTCATTCAGTAAATCAGACAGAAATATGTCTGCTCTGTAATGGTAGGGCTTTAAGCACAAGGTTCGATGGGCGGAGCAACAATGTCACTCCCCCATCGGGCTTAAAAGGAAACTCATCCTGGGCCCCTCCAGGATTTGTTTTTCATTGCGGCTGGAGGCACCGCCCTTCCTTGCTCTTTTCTCTTCTTGTGGGCTTGTTCCGTGGTCGCCTCCAGCAGCCTGCATGTTCCTCCCTTAGTTTGTTTGCTTCCCTCTGCCTGTGCACCCATCTGTTGCAGCTTCGAGGGGCTGCTCGGCCTATTTTCATTTTACCTGCAGCTGCTGGCTCTCCTGCCATGTCCCTCTCCCTCAGTTCCTTGCTCCCTTCTTTCACTCTTGCAGCTCCTCTTTGCCCACATCCTTGTACCCTCCGTCCACTTGGGCTCCCCCGACATGGACTTCTCCCCTACCTGGCCGTTTCCTGGGGTCTGCCTGTTTGCCCTGCCTATTCAATTCTCCCATACCTGCTCCTCCAGGGCTGCCTCCGGCTCTCTCATGTTGGGCCCTTCCTGCTTCCTTCTCACTTTGGCAGTCTGTCACACCCAGCCTCGCATCTCCTTCATCTGTTTTGCCTTCTGTCCCTTGCCTTTCATTTTGCATCCAGCCCCTGTCTCCCTCTGCTGCATTGCTCTTCCTGGGCTGCGTCTTCCCCATGCTCCTGCTGGCTGCCTCACCCCTCCCTCTCCAGTCTGTTCCTTCAGGTACTGCTCTTTGAACGTCTGCAACTTCGCTGCTCCTCTGTTCCAGTACCTCTGGTTGTGCTTCCTGCATTTCTCTCTATTCATTGCTACTGCAATGGTTCATTTCTTGCTCCATTCTAACTGTGTTTGGGGGCACTACCTGGTGATCTCACCTGTTCCATATTTACCCATGGCTCCTACGAACTTTGGCAGCCATCACTTCTCACTGTCCTGCTTCCTCACCATGCCTGTTAATCATCTGACATGCTATCTGCCATTTTCAGCTTCATTTCAGGATTTTCCACATAGTTCCTGCAGCTCCACTTTTCCACAGTATCATTTTGATAGTTTCTCCTCTGTTTAAATGGTGACATATTTGCTCATCGGTTCTGTCTTCTCCATCCCCTTACTACTTTCTCAGACGCCCCCCCCCCCCAGAAAAAAATCATCATCAGGGCATTTGTCAGTCATCTGTTTCCCTCTCCTCACTTGCTCTCCTTCCTCACATTGCTCACTCAAGCATGCCTTCTTGGCCTCTGGTCTCCTTACTCTCATTGATCACTCCAGTTTCCCTCTTCTTGGGTCTTCCGCCAGTCTTCTGGTAGGCTGCCTCTGTCTTGCCTACACTCGATACTTCTTTTGGGCTTCCCTAGCATCCCAGCCATCATGACTCCACTCCACTTATAGTTTCACTACTCATCGTACATCGTCTGATTTGCTCCTCTATATTGCTCATCCTGAGCGTACCCTCTGGTTCGCCTACCCTCTGGTTCGAGACATGCATTCTTCACCTCGGAGTCTACCTCCTTTTGAGGAGCCTACTTACTCATACTACCTTCATGCCAGTTCATTTTCATGTTCATTCCTGTCTCCTCTTATTCACATTCTGTACCGACCATCATGGATTCACTCCAATCGTGGCCTGCAATCTAAATTTCTTTTGGGCCATATCTATCCTGTATCATATGCCACCTCATTGAACCATGGCCCTCCTGCTGCATTCATTAAGTTCCTGACTTTAGTCATCATTTGGGCATACCTATCCTGAATCATATGCCACCTCATTGAACCGCACCAGTTTCAGCTACTTCACCATGACTTGTCCTGTGCCTTGCTTCCTTACCTCAAGGTTTATCTATTTATCACTTATGTGAGCATTCCTATAATTGACTCCTATGCTATCTCTTTGATTCTAACCTCAGGGTCTAATTATTCACACCGTATATTCAAGCAAGCCTTGTCGGCCTCAGTGTCCACTCACTTACATCGCTCAGTCAAGCCAGTCTTTATTATCCTCTGTCTCCTCATGAGCACATCCAGATGCTCCTTGCTTCTCTGACTTCCGCATAGATCGGCTCTTTCCCATTGCCGACTCGAGCATACCCCTCTCAGGTCCCTGCTACCTCATGTTCCCTCTTTGATCTGTGCTTTCTTTTTGTTTTTTTTTTCCCTGTTCCATCATCTTCCCTACTTGTATCCCTCTCATTAACAAATTCTTCTCTTTAATGACATATGTTCTCAAATCAAATGTCGTAAGCCTGGAGGGAAGGTGACCTAGGCCTTGGATCCCCAGAGATTTCCTCCTCAAAGGGTTTTTTTCCTCTCCTCCATGCCAATGGTCATAATATTAGTTAGAGTTAGTTCTTTCTTCAGTTAATTAGTTAGGTTCCGCTGTTGGATGTAGGTGGATGGTGGCCCCTGGCTTTCCCCTCTCTCCTTAGGAAGTCAGCCCTTATCTTCTCAGAAGTCGTTCATTCATCATCCTCGCCTCTTCGATGCTCGACACCTTTGGGTATTCTTTTTGGGCTGCTTCCTAACCTACCTTTAGCCGACGCAATCATTCCCGTGGCACCTGTATGGGGGGAACCCTCCTCTAGGGTTCCTTGTATTGTACCCCTACAGGGTGGTGTATCCCATGGATAGAGAGGTGGAAAGCCACAAAGCAAATCAAGTTACACAAGCATTATCTCATCTCATCTTGTTGCATAAGCACATTGAATGGGAGGGCTTTAAGCCTGAGGTTCGATAGGTGGAGCAACAACGTCACTCCCCCATCGGGCTTAAAAGGTAACTCATCCTGGGCCTCTCTAGGATTCATTTTTCATTGCCCACCATCCACCCCTCCTCCTCCAGCGGCTCATCTCTCTTACCCGTGGGCTGCTTCCTAACCTACCTTTAGCTGATGCAATCATTCCCACGGCACCTGTAGGGGGGGGAACCTCCTCTAGGGTTTCTTGAGTCATACCCCTACAGGGTGGTATATCCCATGGATAGAGAGGCAGAAAGCCACAAAGCAAATCAAGTTGCATAAGCATCATCTCATCTCATCCTGTTGCGTAAGCACATTGAAAGTCTGTTAAGTACTGCCAGGGTCACTGCTTTACGCTTGTAATATGATTTTGATAATGTCATGGACTTGTAACTAGTCTGGATAGAATAATATCCTGAAAGTTGTTAAAACTTAATTGATACACCTCTTCTGTGTCTTCTACTGGTTGATTACTTGTATTATTCTGAAAAAACAATTGTAACAAAAATGCAAATATAGAAAAATAAATTACCATCTTTTCATATGCCTGTTTCTCCATTATGACAATATTACCCCCCTCCCATATGCAGGTTTGAAAATCACATTTTTCATATCATACAATTCCTGCAATTCTTTTTGTTCACAGGTGGGCAGATTGTCATAATGTGTCCCTAGATATTTATTCAATGTCTAACTTATTTCTTCACTAACAACATCTCATAGGTGACAAAACTTACATTTAATCCTGTGGGACAAAAAATTACTAAGGTTTAAACAGCCTCACTGAAATCACTCCCTGTAATGCCATACTTTCTGATGTTATCCATTTTTGCATTGTCACACTCTGATCGATCCAATAGTTCTTCTAAAGCTTGAAGATTTTTTCCTGTCTTGTGAACTCCACACATTCACATTATGCTCATCGTTAGATTCTGCAATATCAGCATAATCAGTGTTAGAGACCAAGACTGTTACTTGGAGATCCACTTGATAACACCCCTTACATAGTGACAGTCTCAAACCATGGTGACCTTTTTTTTCTTTTCTTTTTTTTTTTTTTAACCAAAGACATCTTTCAAATGTAATTGAAGGGAAAATTTGAAAGAATCTACCTGGATATCAAAACCAGTAGGTTATAGTGTTGGCACACTGGAAAGACCCCTCTGTAGCAGACTTAAACCCTGATATTCAGCACCAGATGATAGTGCCGAGCAGCCAGTAGCGCTGCACAGTACAAAGCACATGTCCATCTCTGAGCTGTATTCAGACAGTTAGCATGCTTTGATGGAATGTGTTAACTGTTTAAATATGGGGCCATGCCAGCACAACACAAAGTGACTAAGCATTACACTGATATAGTTCAAGGCTGAGTATTGCCCACAGGGGAGCCCACGGTAGATAGCACTGCTCCAAACAGGATAGCGCCAGGGCATCTGTGGTTCATATTCAGCCTTAAGATTCAAATGGGTCCGCTGGGCATGCACAACACTAAGGAGAAATTTGTCCGCTCTCCTGATAGCCCATTTTGTAAATGTAAAAGTATTTCCTGGCAGTCTAGTGAATGCCATTCCCCAATCACCCATGATTTAAAATAATAAGTTCGTTGGCAACCTAGCAACCCCTCCCCCAATTGCCCATGATTTAAAATAATAATAAGTTGCCTGGTACTCAAGCAGACCACCTCCTTCACTGCGTGACAACTCCTTGCCTGCTCACCCACTGATGAACCCCTGCCTAGCACCTCCCTCACCCTGGTTACCAGTTTTTCCCCAAACAGTGGTGACTGGCATAGCCCTCTGTTCACTAACCTTGACTGGCCACCGTCTGACATCCACAAAATGAGATGTGTGTACTGTACATTGTTATGGGTGAGTGGGTGTTGTCTCTCATTAAAAGGGGGAGTTTGTTAGACTACCAGGGACCTTGTTTCAAATTGTGGGTGACTGGGGGTCTGCTAGACTACCAGGGAACTTATTATTATTTTAAATCGTGGACAGTTAGGGGGATGGGGATCCACTAGACTACCAGAAAAATACATTTACACTTACAACATGGGCAATTGGGGGTAACCACTGGACTCCAGGGATTTCAGCCTACGGTACGCCTGTCTGGCATCAGGAGATGGTGACACATCCATAATGCCCGATTAAGGCTAGGGTTTTGATGGTGGAAAACAGTGCCATGTTGACAGCTGTTTAGTATTGCCAACTATGAATATATTGCTGCACTCGTCATGCATGGGGGCTTTCTCATTTGCATAGGTGCAGTGGTGTCATCATGCATGGTTGCTCTCTCATTTGCATAGGTGCAGTGGTATCATCATGCATGGGGGCTCTCTCATTTGCATAGGTGCAGTGGTACATTTTGCAGGATCATGCTGCTTGGCTGGTGGGTGCTCCAAGGGCCTCTGAAAATGTCCTTGCCCAGAGCGCAACTTCTGTTCACGGTTATTGGAGCACTAACCTGATTAGTGCCTTGCTAACCTTTCGAATATTGGGGCTGTAGTTGATCATTATCAGTAAAAATAACTGTTGAAAGATTTCTTTGTTGTTTTTCTCCTCTCCCTCTCAGATCTCCTGGGCACTTGTGTGTTCTCGTCTATTAATGTCTTCCACTCCTTGTTTTCTTTTCCCTATTTTTTTATTTCTCTTTGGTAGTATTCCCATGGTCTAAAATAATCCACTGTTTTCTTCTGGTTTCTCATGGCAGCCTCATTGTCACTTCTTTCTTCCTTCTTTTTCTTATGCAATAATCACAGTATGGCCTCTCTCGTAAATGTAGATCTTTATTGAGGATGTCTCCTTCATTGGGCCACACATTTGGAACCGTAAGCTGTTGGCATCGGGACTACTCAGAATCTTTTGCCAGCTGGGGGCCACCCATGATGACGTACAATGTCGGTGCCTATGAAACGTGAGTGGCCCCCTTGCTTCTCAGTTCTTTTTTTGCCATCGACTGTTCATCAGACCTGCAGAGAAACAATGCTGTTGTTTCTTTTCTATATGTAGCCCACCCCCAATTTGGGGGCTTACCTTAAGTGTCTTCCTGGGTTCCATCTATGCCCACTGCCTGGCAGATGTCCTGCATAGATAGTAAATCCATGGTTATTTGTTGTTATCCTGTTGATTTGTGTGAGAGTGCCATGATGTGCCTCTGTACCTGCCCCTTTAAGACATTGTCCCATGTGTGTACAGTAAATGGTCTGGGCTGGGTCTAAGTGGTTCAAAGCTCGTGACCGGACTGGCACCACTCTGATTTGCCCCACTCTGCTGTCGATGGTAAAGCAGAGGGAGCTTTAGTTAGTACTGTAAATATTTACTTCTAGTTTGTTGTTATATTTAAATTAGAGTGCAAACCTGCCTTCTTGCAGTTTGTTCATCCAAATGGGAGTCACCATGTTTGGTCCGGAACTTCCAGGAATTTGGACCAGTTGGAACACAGGGGACCTTGAGGGGTCCTTAGTTCAAGTGCCTTGTGAGAAAACTGTAGTTTTTGTAGTTTTTACAGGTTGGTGCCTAAATGAACAAATGGGAGCACCAGGACTGTGAGTGACAGCTCCCCTAATCAACTGGATTATTAGAAAACTGGACTAGTTGAGAAACTGTTAGGAGACTGTGGGGCAGTTGTGTTAGAGCTGAGGAGTGAGCAGCTCGTACTATCGAGAAGGAGCTCCTGGAAAGGAGTTGTGGAGAATTAGCAGGGAAAGGCCTGACTTGCTTTCCTGATCCCGTTTTCCAGCATTGAACTGCCTTATTGCAGTAATCAGACTAATCCGAAAACAACTTTAAACTGTGGCAGAAAGCCTTGAGATTCTGAGGAGTACAGCTAGAGATAGTGGACCGAAATGAGCTCCTGTGAAGTGCTCAGCCCCAGGAACTATGTGAGAGACTGTTTCTTTAGACTAAGAGGTTTGCTTAGTAAATTGACTGCAATTGCAAACTGGATTAAAACCAATCTAAAAGGTAGAGAAGTAAATGCTGTTTTTCTTTAAATGTGCTGAATGTTTATCGTGGGTCGAGCCCTAACTTTGCCAGTGACTGAACTGTTTGCCAGCTAGAGGTTTTCACCAGTAACTGAACTGAACTGTGCCGAAATGTTTATCCAGCCTTGAGCCTATGTCAAACCTGACCCAAGCTGACTACCCTTGCACTAGTGACTACATTCTCGGCAAGAGACCAGATGGGGATCGAGCCTCTGCGCAGCAAAGAATCACAGGTTGCCACCACCTGGAGGGAAAGGCCGTGAAGCGGAGATGAGTCATGCAGGCCCAGCTTCCCCATGCTCTACAGTCTTCAGAAGCAGGTCTTCATATCACTAGGCAAATTCCTACTAACTGGTGTTGTGAGTAAATTCAGGGTAGCTCCCTGCAACTTTTCTTTAAATAATTCTGTGGTATCATCTGACTGCTTCAGTATTTACAGGGTTACAAAGGACTGGGCCAACTGACTGCAGATACAAATAACAAAAGTCTTGTTTATGAATGTTAACTGCCTTTTCTTTCCATCAAGGGCCCCGACAACAGCTGCAATGCCGACCAGACCCGGGCACCGATTCTGGCCAGCCAGCATAACATTCTAGGTACCCAGTGTTGTCAGACTGTTTTCTGAGGGACTAAAGTGCATGCATGCAGAGTAACCTGACTCAGATCAGTAAAGTAATCATTCTTCTAAATTCACGCTCTGCCCTTCTTTAAATTACCCTTAATAAATCGATAGAGTTGTTTCACTGTTACATTGCCTCACAAATATCATTGTCTGGGTGAAGGTTAATGTGTTTGGGGGAAACTTGCTCAAAAGTGTATGCCTGCATTGAATATTGTTTTGGTGGGGGGGGGTCCAGGGGATTTGCTGAATGCCAGACCCTGGTGATAAGTGCAAAGGGTGTGTACATATTAATGTTTATTGCTGATTGTGCATTAACTGCTGTAGAGGGTTATCTCCCCTTACAAGGTACAAGGTCACTAGGTGGGTCTGTGGGTGGTTATAGCTTCCCAGAGGGTTATACCAGGGTAGGTAGATACTCCCACTTATATTACTCTGGGTGACGGCACGAAAATATTGAACTCAGGCCCCTCAACCTGTTATCAGAAATACAGGCAGCGGTAGTAACCCTAGAGATAGTGCTGCCTAGGGGTTAGATATTGTTAAAAAGTTGTTATATCTATGATCCTTGCATGCGGTTTTTGAAAGAACCTTTATTTATGTTTTGTACCTGGGGTTACAAGATTTTTTTATTTATTTTTTTTATACTAGGATTACAAGAACCTTTGAACGAGAGGTTCATTTACAAAGGTTCTGCATCAGAAATAATAAAATGAGCAGTACAAGCAAAATGCGACAAAAAGAATGCATGGAATAACTGGATGCAAGATTTAAAAATGGTACTAAGTAGGTATGACATTTTCAAGTTAGACAAGGATTGCAGGAGCAATGGGGAAGGGGGACAAACAAATAAGTAGGAGGCAGTTAGTTATGAGACTTTGTCATTAGGTGCAGATTTCAATACTAAGTGCTGGGGGTACAGAAAGCAGAAAGGGAAGGGGAAATAGGGGAAGTGAAGGGGAGGTGAGAGAGGAAAAATAGAGGTTAGGGAATGAGCAGGGTAAGAGTGTTGGAGCTGAGAAGGAGGGGAAAGAGTGGGAGTGCAGAAGAGGCAGCCTAGCTGGGGCAGTTGCAATTGCTAAGACTAGTTAGGTGCTGGTGTAGGTTATGTTTGAATGGACCAAGTCTGGTTTTTGACCAGACCTCAGGAGGGAGACCATTCACTAGGGAGGGGAACCTGGCAAAAAAGGAGCGTTGAGCTTGTGTGGTGCAACAGAAGGGAATCTGATAAGAGGGTTTGTCAGCACTGCGAGTGCTGCAAGCTTAGGTGTCTGGTGGCATCAGGTTACGCGTGGCAGGAGGGATTTGGCCGAGGCAGATATTCTTGGCCAGGAGGCCGTCCTGGTAGGCAATTCTTCCTTGAAAATTGAGCCATAACGAGGACTTCCGGTGACATCACAGAGCTGCAAGGAGCTTAACTTCTAGTGCTCCCTACCCAATCTACCTTTCTAACCTCCTAAAACCTAAGAATTCAATTCAAAAATGTCACGGAGCTCAGGAGGGACACCTATGGATGTCAATAGAGGCAGAAATCGTACCATGGCAAAGCTAAAAGCAAGGATGGCTCCTGATTAACAGTGGACCCCCTAGTAGAGCTCTCTCACTGGCAAGCTCTCATGTGGCTGGGTACAATACAGATGGGGAGCTCGAACAACTCTACCGTACCAGATTCTAAACTCTCCTCAAAGAAATTAGAGAGTCCAGAACAGAGAACAAACAGGAATTTAAAGCCATCCGAAAACAGCTTTCTACACTGGAGACACACATCGGATCGATTGAGGAGTGGGTGGCAGAGTCCGAGGAAACTATAACGCAGCTCACAGGAATCATCCAGGCCCTACTGCAACAAACGAGAGAGCATCAATCCAAATGCTTAGATCTAGAGGGGCACTCTCGACATGAGAATCTGTGCCTATATGGCCTCCTAGAGAACATGGAAACCACCCCAGTAGCTTCTTTCATAGAAAACCTTCTTAAGGATATTCTTGAACTTCCAGCTACCTACATACTCCATGTGGAAAGAGCTCATAGATCCTTACAAATGAAACCCTCTGACCCTGTGGAGAGCTCACGCTCCATTGTCTTTAAATTAAGCTCATACAGTGTTAAAGAAGATATCCTCAGGCAGGCTTGGGAGAAAAAAGAAATGAAATATCTGACACACCGCATATTTCTGGACCACGACTACCCCCAGGAGGTCCAGCAGCAGAGGCTCCATTACCTTCCATTTCTGTGGACGCTCCGCGAGAAGACTATTTGTTTTCACACCCCATATCCCTCCTGGCTGTGGATTTTCTGGGAAGATGGAGTCAAGATATATGCCACGGTTGAAGAGGCAACTGAAGCTTTAAAAGAAAGAAAGATTCCCGTACTCGAGAACCGGAACCAGAGTGAGGGGAGGAGCGGTCAGGTTTGGCAGCGCAACATAGGCAGGAAGCGAGTGGGATCCAAAACAATGCAGCACAGAGAGGTCCTACACAGAATAAAGAACATGCTCAACCAGAAAACTGAAATGGCAGACAAACCCACCTGAAGCATTGCAGATCTCCTCATCTGCTAAACAAAATTAAGAAGAGACTGCCAATGCAACCCTTCAAGATTCTCTCCTACCACCAGAGGACTGTCTTAAGGCTAAGTACTTAGATTCTGCTATTTTACATAGCTCGTTTTAGGTCCGTACTGGGGAAGCTGAATAGGGGAGAGGAGGTGGAATTCTGAAAGAAGCAGTCACCTGAATTACTTGTCATTCTGGTATTACCAGTCACTACCAGGGTTAGAACCGATTCTTATATTGGCGATACTCATGAGTTCTCTCACCAAATGGGACTCTGGCTTATTTTATTGGAATTATCACCCCACCTGGGAAGAACTAAAATGCTCATGTTACCTATCTATAGGGCTTTAAATTAAACAAAGGGAGGGGGTGGGTCCTATCCTTAATGTGTCACTAGTGAAATTACTATTGTCTTTATAAATAACTGCTTTTGGACCCTGTTGGATATTGTGGTTTGGGGGTAAATGAGAAAGGAATACAAATGATAGTATCCTTGTTGTTAAGGGTATATTTGACTACTGCAAGACATGCTGTGCTTAAGACATTAGGTGTGCATGGATTAATTTAGCGCAGTCCATGCCTCTTGTATCAGTAGGTACCTGATTTCTTTTTTTTTTCTCTTGGAGCCCACTGTAATCTGTGGCTCTAGAGGAGGTCTTCTGGGAACAGAAGCTCTAGCAATCCACCTTGTTCTCCTCAAATAGAGAGAGGACGCAGGGGCTAATTTAATATATTAGCCCCCAGCCTGGGAATCAACCAGTTATAGTTCATATTGTGGTTATAGTTCATGTTAAAGCCATGTTGACTTATTTGTTTTACATTTTACTTTATGGGCAATTGAAACCTAAGAGCAGAGACTTTAAAGTGCAACACCAGGGCAGACTAAGGGGAAGGGGGTTGCCACCACGTTTGAGGAGCCAGCAATTGTTAGGGGATATCAAAACGAAAAAATGGGCATCACAGAAACATGGCACAATCTTAGACAATATGCACATATAATGTGCACGGAGTAACTAATCCCATTAAATGAATCAAAATTCTCCAGTACCTGAAAAGAGCGGGGGTTAGCATTATACTAATGCAGGAAACTCATCTCTCTCTCAAGCTGAACATAAGAAGTTCGAACGATTGGGTTTCTCTCACATGGTGGCCTCCTCCTTTAAGGGGGGCAGGAGAAGAGGGATGGCTGCAATGATTAGACAGGGTGTCCAGTTTGAATTAAAAGATCAGATCATAGATAAGGAGGGGATATATATTCTGGTGAAGGGCTGCCTAGATGGGCAAATGATCACTATGGCTTCTGTTTATATCCCCCCTGCCTCAGAGTATAAATTATATAGATTTTTATTTACACAGTTAGCGGAACGGGCTGAGGGACAAGTGATCTGTGGGGGAGACCTCAACCTTAACATTTCTGAAGGTATTACAAGCCAACATTCCTTGGGCCAGCTAAATAAAACAACCAGAGAGGTTAACAAATTGCTTCAAGAACTGGGGTACGAAGATGTGTGGAGGTTTTTGCATGGCCCTTCATCCAGACATACTTTCTACCCCCAAGCCCACGACACGTACTTATGTCTGGACTTCTTCCTGACCCCCCGGGACAGTTGGGGACAATGCAGAGCATCTGGGATGGAGATTTTATACTTTCAGACCATGCCCCGATCTTTTGCAACTTCCACTCACAGTTAACCAGAAAGAAAAACTTTCTGGAGGTTAAATCTTTCCCATTAAGGGATAAGGAGGTCCAAGAGTCCATCAAGGACACGATATCTCAGGCCCTTACTGAGAACGATAACAGGGACACTGCAGTATCCATACTTTGGGACACCATCAAAGCAATCATTTGGGGGAAATTAATAGGAATATCAGCATACAAAAAGAGACAAAGGGAGGCACATCGTATTTCCTTAGAACAAAAAATAAAGGAGTTGTAAGAACTCCAGTGCATCAATGTAAACAAATCTAGGAGTAGGGAACTTGCTATCCAAAAGAAAGAAGTTAGTAATATTTTAGATTATGCTATACAGCAAAAGCTAATATACTTAAGACATAGATATTACGACAGCAGTCCCAGATTCCTAAGGTTATTAGCTAGTCAGTTAAGGGCACAGAGGGTGAAGTCCACCATTATGAAGGTTAGGCACCCTCTTTTGGGGCAAATGCAGAACACCATCACGGGGATATCCGAGTCATTTCTAAGCTATTATACCTCACTCTAGTCAGCAGCCCCCTCACCTCCTGATCATAAAATTCAGGAGTTCCTATCCTCTTTGAACCTCCCTACCTTGTCCAAGGAGCAACGTAGCCATCTAACTGCCCCAATACCCTTAAAAGAGATAGGAACAGTAATTAGTGGACTAAAAACAGGGAAATGCCAGGGGTCTGATGGACTCCTGGGAGAATTTGACGAGTCCTTCTCTAAAACCTTATCTCCACTGCTGGGCAGAGTATTTGGCTACGTATCTACAAAGGAGGGGATGATTCCTCCATCCTGGAATGAGGCCATAGTCTCTGTTATACCAAAGTCAGGCAAGGACCCCACCTACTGTGCGTCCTATAGACCCATATTGGTATTGAATACAAACTATTAATTTTTCACATCTATACTGGCCAAAAGATTTGTTCAATTTGCCCCCAGTAAAATACTTACGGATCAATGTGGTTTTATTCCAGGCCGACAAGCTCAGGACAATGTTAGACACACTATATACTTATTAGAACATATTCAATCTCAGAAAATACCCATACTCCTGCTTGGACTGGATGCAGGAAAAGCATTTGACATGGTCACCCGGAGGTTTCTTAGGGGGGTCTTTGCCTGCTTTGGTTTTTCAGACCAATTTACAGAAATCATTTTTAAATTTTATAGTAAACCCTCCAGGTACATCAGAGCTAATGGCCACATATCAGAATGCTTTCTTCTCTATAGAGGAACTCAACAGGATTTCCCCCCATCCCCCCCTCCTTTTTGCTTTTTATATTGAGCCTTTGGCACAATATCTGCCGCAATCCCCAGACATTAAAGGTATTTCAGTTGCAGGAACAGAACATAAAGTAGCCTTGTTTGCAGATGACCTTTTGGTATATGTGTCTGACCCGGCTTCCTCTATGACAGCTATCTTCCAGAAAATACAGGATTTTTCCTATCTATCTGGCTACTCCCTCAATGTAAACAAAACTGAAGCCCTCTCTATTGGATATAACCCTACACCCACACTTAGATCCAGATTCCCCATTAAATGGGACAAATCTACCATTAAACATTTGGGAATACAGATCCCTAAAGTTGTATCCGAACTGTACTCTCAAAATTGCAACCCCCTGGTGTCAGCCTTTCAACACCACCTCAGAAGATGACATCTCTTTCCGTCCTTCTTCTACACATGCACTTTCCCTGAAGATGAATGCTCCTACCTGCTTTGTTATACCTTTTTCAGTGTGTACCATGTGTCATATCACCCAAGGAACTTCTTTCATGGCTGAAAATGCTCAACACTGTCCAGTGGAATCAGAGAAAACCTCGGGTCAACCTTCAAAAACTCTTTCCCCCCAAGATTCTAGGTGGGGTGGCCCTTCCTTCTGTTGTTGACTACTGGGCAGCTGCTCAAATGCAACTAGCATTATTATGGGGTACCAGGTCCTATCAAACAGCCTGGAAACAAATAGATTTAGCCAGGCCAGTAACCCCCCCCATTGACAGCTACCCTGTTTTCCTTCCTCAGCCCTGTTAAAATGGGCTCGGCAGTTGGTTCCAAATGCCACTGCTATAATACTGGAGGGGTGGAGGATAGGAATGAAAGGCAAAGCCTCATGGCAGCAGTTCTGGAAATACCAATGGTTCTTGGTGACCCCACAGTTTAACCCCACTGGAACCCTGGTATAGCACTCAGGCTGCAAGGGGTTTGGTGGCCCCATGGCAGCTCCTTAGAGGAAATACAGTGATTAATTTTAAGGAGGGTCAGAAGAGATATCTTTGGACAGAGAGGGATAGGCTCTATTATTATCAAAGTAGAGATTTCATAACTAAACAAATTAGAAATAAAGAAAAAGGGTCTCAGTTGTGGGAAGACCTTACTCCATTTATACAAATCTGGACTTCATCCCAGGGAGATAAGGCAATTTCAATCATATACAAGTTTTTAATTCAGCAAAAGGCCCACTCCATGGACCCATTCAAATCTAGCTGGGAGAAAGAGTTGGCTGAAGTAAGAAGTATTAAAGACTGATCCAAGGTATGGAGAGGAACATGGTCCACCACCTTTTCTCTGATTTGGAGAGAGTTTGTCTGGAAAGTCTGAGTGAGTTTCTTTTTAGTGCCCACGGCAGTAGCCGTGAGAAGCCCGAGCACCTCCTCCCATTGCTGGAGGGTATGTGGGGAACCCATAGCATCCCATAAACATATCTTCTATGATTGCCCGAAATTAACTACCTTTTGGGCTTCAGTCTCCCATTACATTGCTGATATACTGGACTTCCAGCATCCTCTTACTGGAGTTAATCTTTTATTAGGGGTTCCAATATGGGGGTTAAAGACAAAGCTATTCTATATATATGGTCCATTTTGCTGTGTGCAGTGTACAAGTCTATCACTAAAAGGTGGCTCCAGAGCATCCCACCTTCCATTTCTGACTGGAAATCTTCGATTCTTATTATTCAACACAATGAACAGATGTCTTATGCCTTGCACAACAGGTTGGAAGCATATACTTCCTATTGGATGAGATGGGAGTTGGCCCAGGATCAAATCCAATAAAATCTAAGGATCTGAAGAGGGATAAGATTTGAACTTTGGTCATTGGACTGTCTCTCCCCTGGTTTTGGGTTTTGGTTTTTTTGTTTTGCTATACTAGGCCATGGTGCCCCTTCCCTAGCGTCCCGCTTTTGGGGAAGCCAATATGTATGCCCTCTGGTCTGTTAGATATCAGATGTTAAGTTTAGTGATGAAAGATTTGCACAAAAAGATTCTTAAGAAACTGATTTTACTTACTAATCCTTTTATGTACAACAGGTTTTAGCCCAATACTGTTGGAGGTTCTCTTTTTATTTATTTATAAATTGAATGCTGTGTACAGTGGCTGTAGTTCCTAAATAGCCACAAAATATTACACTATCCTGTAAAGCTGAAGTAATCGAATTGTACTAGTGAATACATGTATGTAAACCCTTTTTAATAAAGGAAGTATTAAAAAAATAAAGAAAATTGAACCATGACGCTTGTTTATAGAGCTCACAGGTATGGGTTCTTTTACGAGCATCTGTCACAAGACGACAACACTTGTTAAGAGCCTTTTTGATTTTTCTTAACGTGGTATCGGTAGCAGCTCCATAGAAGATCAGTCCATAATCAATAATCGAGATCAGAGAGCTAGAAACAGTTACTCTCATAGCCTCTTGGATGAGACAGTTATGATGGCAGTAAAGTGTGCCTATTCTAGAGTTAATAGCTCTGGAGATAAGTTTTACATGGGCAGCATAGGAGAGTGGACTGTCAAGTATAACACCGAGGTACTTAAA
Organism: Neoceratodus forsteri; assembly: GCA_016271365.2. Taxonomy (NCBI): domain Eukaryota; kingdom Metazoa; phylum Chordata; order Ceratodontiformes; family Ceratodontidae; genus Neoceratodus; species Neoceratodus forsteri. Next base: position 120,296,685 of record CM057450.1, read on the forward strand.
CTCATGGAGTTGATCTAGAAGGAGGTGACGCTTACTCCAGATATGTAGGTTAGCATTTTTGTATTTGCTGTGGGTGTTGACAAACAAAATTTACTTTTTTTTTGTAGTTTTTTATTTTTTTTTTATTTTATTGAAATCTAGGATTACAAATACCTTTGAGCAGGAACTGCTCGTTTACAAAGGTTCCACGTCAAAGGAAGGGTAGGTACACAGAGGCAATGGTGAGCTCCTTGTTGTGCGCCCTGAGTAGAACTTTAATAGCGAGAACCTGCGAGGGTGGTTTAGGGTTTGAGAACGGGAAGACTTGGCCCAGATAGGAATTCCTCAGGTAGATGGCACAGCCTCCACCTCGTTTGGAAACCCTGCCCTGCCTGAATATAGAGTATCCAGGGATGGTGACTGCAGCATCTGATATCTTGGGGTTAAGCCATGTTTCGACAACAGAGAGTACATCAGGGCTATGTTGCTGGACCCAGGTTTGCAAGATGTCAAGTTTGTTAAGGAGGCTGCAGACATTGATTGAGGCTAATGTGAGGGACCCCTCCCGCCTTTTTGTGGCATGGGGTGCTCAGCTGGTAGGCCCCAGGTTAGGATGAACATTTCCAGATATCAGAAATAGCATAAGTAGTATCCTAAGAAGGTACGCTTTAATCATTTTACAGACTAGTTTTGTTGTAGGGCATCTAGTCCTCTTGGACTTGCTGGTCTGCATTTGTCGACCAGCAACAGTTTATGTTGATCAAACCACTCTATTCCTGTCGCTGATAGCATTGGTGCAATTCTGTCGATAGGGCCTCCCCTGCTGGCAATGTTGTTGTTGACGGGACTGAAAAGCATGCCTATAGTAATGACAATACAGCTGCCACCTCTGTTGCTTGCCCCCAATGTCATTTAGGGCAACAATGAGGTGGAATAAAGTCCTAACCTCCAGGAAATGGAAGATTTAGGAGATGAAGGTGGGGAAGAGGAACCCTATGAAGGGTGTTTTCCTTCCATCTCAGCCTTGTCCTCTTGCACTGAGGGCTCTGTGCTGTATAATCCCAAGTATTTTCCAGAAGATCCCTCCTTCCAGACTTTGTTCAAGAAAATACAGGATATGATAGGATTTGAGCGAAAAGAAGAAGACTCCAGTAAGAAAAATGTAATGGCCTTCTTCGGAGTAATACCAGCACCCACTACTGTGGTGCCTCCTGTTCACCTTGTCCTGGAAGATGCTAGCTTTGCTGCCTGGCACAGGCCTTGCACTCTGCCTGAAGTCCCCATAAAGGCTGGCAAACAATATCCTGCTCTAGCTGTCAAGCGCTCTCATGCTTCTCTGCCTGAGACTGACTCTGTGGTCATCATGGCGGCTCATGATCACTCTAGAGCCCCTAGAGTCATCAGCACCCTACCACTTGACAAACAGTCTAGGAAATTGGATGTAATGGGCAAGAGGACCTACATCACTACCACACTGGGGCTTTATATTGAAAATTACCAGGCTTACATGATTAAGTATCAGAATAGCCTCTGGAAGTCAGCTACATCTACAGCTCAGACTCTACCAGACAGCCCTGCAAAAGCAGACCTGGTCAAAGCTAACTCTGCTTGCCTAGATAGTGGAATCCCTTTTCTGAGATCAGCATAAGATGCCTCAGATTCTGTTGCCAGGTCTGCTGCCTCTGGCATCTGCCTCAGGAGATATTCCTGGCTCAGAGTGGCAGGCTTTGCTTCTGATGTGCAACAAGCGGTCCTCAGTGCCCCTTTTTGTGCCTCAAAATAATTTTATTTATTTATTGAAACGTTTCACCAGGAGGGCACACTGAACAACAAATTGCTCATCTCATGGTGTGACCTGTGGGGAAGGGTTACATAGGGTTGTGAAGGATGATCAGTTACAATAGCATGTGGGCAGTACAAACAATACAACACTGTAAGTTTGTGCAACAGTTAGAACACAAGATATTGTACAATAAACAGTAGTGTAACATTGGGTAAATTACAATACATGTCCAAAATCATACAAAAGAACATATAAACGTACAAAACAGTAATAATGCATTAGAACCATTTATAGTGCATAAGTGTACCAGGAGCAGGCTCGAGGTAGTACACAAGTGCTGTTGGAGTAAAATGGATGGGGTTAGGTTGTGCACATTGGTGACTCAGAAGGGCAGGTGGAGTAAAGAGGGGGAGAGGCAAGAACTGAATATGAGGAGATGTGGTAGCCATTTCCTGATTTCTCCCTTCAGGATGTTGAGAACCCTGATTGGGGGGTCATGGTAGGAAGATAGAAACTGAGAATATGAATTAAGGTGAGTTAAAGCAGGAACAGCTGAGGGAAAGGTAATTGTATAGGGCAGAGGCAAGGGAGTAGTTGGAGGAGGAGTGTTGTATTTCAGGGGGAGGGAATTCCAATTTTAGGGAAATGATGGGCGAAACCAGTCTGACCAATGAGGGTGGAGCGCTGAGGGACCGTCAAGGTGCAGGCGTCATTTGATCTGAGAGAGTGGGTGGGGGGGTGGAGAGGGGAGACAGGATGAGAGATAGAAGGGGAGCCCCCCGAACCAGAATTTGGAGGTTAGTTTGGCACAGTGAGAGATGCGTCTGTGAGACAGTGAAAGGAAGGTTAGAGAGCGATAGAGTTCACAGTGATGGGAGCAGGAAGGGGAGTTGATAGCAAAGCTGCAGAAGGAGTTAAAGAGAGTGTCCAACTTGGTCAGGGAAGATTTGGGAGCAGCATCATAGACTACATTACAGTAGTCAAAGATGGGGAATATCATCTTCTGGACAATTTTGCACCTTGTAGTCAGCAGGCTGCAACTACAATTCCTGTACAAAGCATCTAGCTTGGGGCGCATTTTCTTTAGGATAGCATTGATACGCACAGAGACGTTGAGGTGCTGGTCCAGCCAAACCCCCAGATATCTTTATTTATTTATTTATTCATTCATTCATTCCGGATTGAACACCTTTGAGCCAAAGGCTCTTTTACATAGGTTCCACATCAAAGACATATGAGGGAGATAGGGTACATATCACCATCAAGGTACCCTACCAGAAAGGTAGGGATTAAACAAACATACATGTAGCAAGATTGTACAGTCATAACAAAGTGGTCTATACAACAGTATGAGGGTGAACATTTTTTTTTTTTTTTTTTTACACACACGTGAGTTGCCCAAGATTGTACAATGGCGCAGCCAGAGGCATTGTCAAGCAAGATGCTGTATCTAGGACCAGAGCCTAAATGCACTGGTTCACAACAGTGTCAGGAGTGGAAGACAGGAGGGGGACACCACCACCAGCAGGTTGATATAGAGCTAGGAGGGTGGTCAGGATAGGATGAGAGGGTAGATGGGGTTAAGAGAGAGAGCGGAGGAGAGGTAGAAGTGAGTGAAGATGGAGGTCGCTGTAAGGGAGGGGTTGGAGAGGATAGAGGAGGGTGGGGAACAGGGGTTGACTAGAATGGGGATGGGAGGAGAGGGAGCTGGGGGGATAGTAGAGAAGTGGAGTGAACAGGAGAGCAGGGGTGGCAGGTGAGGAATGAAATAGGGATGGAGAGGAGGATTGTGAGGGGGGTGGGAGGAAGGAAGACATAATGGGAAGGAGTGGAGGGGCAGGGAGGAGCAGAGGAAAAGAAGGGGAATGACCAAGGGGTAGGCATAACTGGCACAGTTTGCTAGGAAGCCACAGCATTTAGGGTTAGTGAGGGCATGGGAGTGGGAGATGGTAGTCAAACGGGATGGTAGTCTAAATGAGGAGGTGTCCTCCAAGATGGTCCCATCAAGGATGTGGAAGGTAGGTGGGGTTGAAAGCCTACAGAATCTCTGCCTGATGCCAAAGGTAATTGAAACTGTCTTCTTGGCATTTAGAAATAGTTGGTGAGAAGCAAACCAGAGCTGAACTTGATTGAAGTCATGCTGTAAGCTGGTTTGCACTGCAGCAGGGTTTTTGCAGGAACTGTACAAAACAGTATCGTCAGTGTACATGTGGATAGAAGAGGATGAGCAGGCTGTGGGAAGATCATTAAGGAAAATGAAGAAGAGTAGGGGACCAAGCACTGAGCCCTGAGGGACACTAGTGTTGATGGGGAGTGGAGGGGAGATGGAATCAAGGATTCTCACTGATTGGGTCCTGCCAATGAGGTAGGATTTAAACCAGTTGGTGGCTGACGGAGCAAGGCCATCTGAGGAGAATGAATCAAGAAGCAGGGGATGGGAAACAGTGTTGAAAGCTTTGGCTAGGTCAACAAAGATGGCCAAGATGATCAGGCCATGGTCCATCCCTGAAAGGACGGAGTCAGTAAGCCTGAGGAGGGAGGTGGTTGTTGAGTGGATCTTCCGACAACTAGATTGGAAGGGGCTGAAGAAGGAGGGATCAGAGAGGAAGGGTGATAGTTGAGAGAGGACTAAATGTTCTTGAAGTTTGGCAAAGGTAGGAAGGAGGGAAATGGGGCAATAGTTGCCAGGAGTGGATGTGTCACCACCCTTTGGGAGAGGAAGGACTACAGCGCGTTTCCAGGATGAGGGTACTTGAGCAGAAATAAAGGACAGGTTAAGGATTAGGGAGATAGGATAAGCAATTGCAGGAGCAGAAAGGTAGAGAAGTTTAGGTTCAAGCTCATCTGGTGAGGAGCCTTTAGAGGGGTTGAGGGATAGGAGAGTATAAAGAGCTTCATCAGAGGAGATAGTAGAAAAGGAAAATGGGGGAGAGGTAGGCACTGGCTGAGGCGAAGGGCTGAAGTTAATAGGTGGCAACGGGGAGAGGGAATTTAGAAGAGACGTGGCACAGGAGGTGTAGTAGGCATTAAATTAATTGGCCATGGAGCCAGGGTCGGAAACTAGGGAGTTATTTATTTTGAGAACTGGAGGCAGAGGGAATGGGGGGGAGAGAATAGGGCATGAACTGCTCTCCAGAATTTAGATGGAGAGTTAATGTTAGTCAGGAATGAGGATTTTAAATAATCGGACTTAGCCAGTCTAGTAGCTTAAGTACATGAATTGTGTAGCATTCTGTACTTGGCATAGTTGTTTGGATGTTTAGTAGATTTGTGTTTTCTCCAAGCCCAGTCACGCTCCCTGAAGCAGGCCAGTAGTTTGGGGGTGATCCAGGGGAGGTGAAGCCCACAGACTCTGGTCCTTCTGAAAGGAGCAAAGACATTCTAGGAGGCAATGAATTTATCCTTAAAATAGGCAAGCGCTTGGTCGACAGAAATGGCAGAGGAGAGGAGGGCCCAGTCAGTGGAAGCGAGTGCAGAGCTGATTGGGGTAAGGTCTAAGGATTTAAAGGACTGGAGCTGTATGATTTTAGGGGGAGGTTTGGGGCGATGAACCTTACATACAATGAAAATGGGGTTGTGGTTACTAAGGGCATCGGGGGGAGACCAGATTTAATGACGCAGTGCGGGTGGGTTGTGAGTGCCCAGTCAAGCTGGGTGCGGTTTTGTGTTTTGGGATTAGAGCGTGTGGGCTCAAGTATAAGTTGAGTGAGGTTTAGAGCAGTGACGTCATTGCATAGCTTGTTTAACTTGGGAGACAACTAATTTAGATTCACATCACCTGTTATGAAAAGTTCACCAGATTGCGAGAGGTAGGCGATATTGGCTAAGATGTCAGTTGCAACTGAAGGTTGAATGCTTGGGCGGCAATAGATGCTAGCCACAAAGACTGGGATTGAGAAAGGAAGGGTAATGCGGGTGACAAGGGCTTCATAGGTAGTTGGGATGTTATTTGGCCATGATGTGAATAATTCCTTAATAGGACCTTCAAGCATCCAAGATGACTCAGATCTGTGAAACCCTTGATTACACAAAACTTTAGGGTTCGGCCGGCCCGTTGGTGCAGAGGTTGGATTTCTGTTTGTGACACTGGCAACCCCAGTTTGAGCATAGACTCAGGGCATCAGGGGGCTGGCACAGGAGAGGGGGATTGAGCATCCTTGGGACTGCTCTCCTCCTTCAGAGGGAGGGGGAAGTGAGTGGCACATGATTGACCCCTGGTGGTGGTGACTTGGGGGAATACAGATGCCGGAACTGAACTGTCAGGGAGGCGTACTGGATGTTTGCATGCTGTGCACTATGTCATTGCATGCCATGCCTTCTGGGGAACCCATTATTGGAAAAACTGCTGCCAACTCCATTCATGATGCCCCGTATCTCTGGCCCCCATGCAACCCTCCATAATGCTTGGCTGAGGACTGATCAAGAGTCTCCATCAGTGCAACCCAGCCCCTGGCCCTGCCTTGGGGGTAAGCCAGGAAGGCCTCCCAGTGGTTCTTACGCAGAGAACTTTGTACAGTCTTCCATGGGGCCATGCCTGCCTGATGGCCCTGCTCAGAGGGGGCAAGCCTGGGTGGATCACCACTCCAAGTAAGTCCAGGGTGAGCAGAGGTTTGAGGAATTGGGGGCTGAGCTCTCGGAGGACTGGCACTCAAAAAGCATACTAAATAAAAAAAAACTAGGGATCACGGTAGAGATACTTTTTGGAAGCTGGCAGGCCAAGGAGGCCATGACTACTATCCACTATATCGTGGCAGAGGAGGCATTCCCCCTGCTGGACCTACAGCCCAAGCTGGCCACTCCAATATAACCAAGGGTTCCAGTTTTGCCAACTCTGCCACACCCCACAACTTCAGCGCCCCCCCCCACTTCCTCTCCCTTCATGGCTGCTGCCAGGGGTACAAGTGGGGAGGAAGGATCTCCCTTATCTGCCAAAATGGAGGGAGATCACTACAGATGAATGGGTCCTTGAAATAGTGGAAAAGAGCATGCACTGGAATTTCACACTGGAACTTCTCTCCCAACCTCCAGTGTACCCTCCACCTGATTCTCATTATTCTGTGGGACACCTGTCCCTGCTCTGGGAAGAAGTGCAGCCTTGCTTCAGGAAAGGGCCATAGAGCCCCTTCCTCCCAAAGAAAGGAACAGGGGATTTTACTTCAGATACTTTTTGGTCCCCAAATTTACAGGAGATTTGCATCCAGTTTTCATCCTCAGAGCCCTGAACAAATGCATTGACTACAAAAAGTTTTGAATGAGGGCTCTCCAGGCTCTCATCTCCTTACTGTAAAAAGAGGATTGGCTGTGTGCTCCGGATATAAAAGATGCTGACCTTCATATCAAAATCAAGATATTCCTCAGGCAAGAACTCTGCTTTGTGCTGGAAGACAGCCAGTATCAGCTCCAAATATTGGTATTTGGCTTATCCTGCTGAAAGTACTTACCAAATGCTTCACGGTTGTGGCAGCAGCCCTCCGAAGGAAGAAAGGGCTTTGTGCTTTTCCTTATTTGGATGACTGGCTTCAGCAGGGCCTATCCAGGGAAGTGGTCCACCACACATTATCTCGAACACAGTGATTGTTCAAGGACCTGGGTGTCATGGTCAGTGTGCCAAAATCTGTTCTCACTCCAGGCCAATGCTTTCTGTATATTGGGGCAGTACTGGACATGACAGTGGGCAGTGCATTCCTGCCCATGGACAGAGTCGAGGCTCTGGTTACTAAGGCCCGTCAAGTACACAGGAACAGCTATATGACTTCAGGACTATGATCCACCTTCTGGGTCTTATGGCATCTGCCATTGTATCTGTCCCATTGTCACACTTCCCCCACCCTACAAGTCAATCTGCGTTCTCCTATAGGCTCCCCTGCTTCCATCTCCCTCTGCAACTCAAAAACTCTTCTTCCTTCCTTTCTTTTAAGCAACGCATCCAGCACCTCCAGACCCTCCTTGCCCCTGCCCTGCTTCCTCTGCACCCCATCTCTTCTCTCCCCTCACCCTCCACCTCTTCTATGCCCAGCCATTTTCTCATAACCATACTAGTATTATATATTTAGGAGGCAGTATAGCGCAGTGGTTTAAGGCTCTGAGCTGCAAACATGGAGATCGGCGTTTGAATCCCACAGCCCCCACTTGCATACTGTGAGACCCTGAGCAAGTCATTTAACTTCCTTGTGCTCCCAGGTCACACATGTAAACAAGCTTCAGCTTAGTGTGCATTTCCTGGTTAAAAAAAAAAAGCATTATGTTCTGATATGTTATGTTTATAACCACCTGTTAAACTTGTGCCCCCGGGTCGTGCCTGGAAGCTAGCGTCGGCTCAGTGTGCCTATTCTGGTTACCAAGATTTTAAATAAATAAATATGCAAATTCTGCAAGGGATTCTTCAGGTGCAGTGGGACCAATTGACAAACGAGTTGGAACAAATGATGCCTGTCACATCTCTGACAAAAAAGTCTCTGCTGTGTTGGATTGTGCCCCTGCACTTGTTGCAGGGCGTACCATTTTTTTCCCCAAAATCAGAGCAGATCCTCCCAAAGGATGCCACTGGGTTGGGCTGGTGTGCCCACCTTGAACTGTATCAGACTCATGGGGTGTGGGCAGACTGAAATCTGGATCTCCACATCAATGTTCTGAGGTGAGGGCTGTTCTTCTTGGGCTTCAGGCCTTCACAGACCACCTCTCTGTCCAGGTCACCTATTGACATGAATGGGATAACATCAGTGTGATGCACTGTATCAACAAGCAAGGGGGCAGTCACTTGTTCCCTCTGGTGTGGGGAAGTGATGAGAGTATGGCAGTGGGCACACTCTCATAGCCTGCAATTGACAGCTGTTTTTCTTCCAGGAGTCCAAAGCACCTTAACAGACAGGTTAAGTTGCTCCCAGTCTCAGGTACATGAAAGGGAACTGCTGACCTTAGTGGAAAATGACCATTTTGAAATATGGTGTTGTCCGGAGTCGGATATTTTAGTGTCCCTACTCAGTGCAAAACTGTCAAATTTTCGGTTGCTCACTCCAGGGCGAGACACGTTGCCCCTGTCTTGGAGGGGGAAGTTTCTTTACACATTTCCTCTGATCCCTCTTATTCAGAGGGTTCTACTTAAACTCCAGGCAGAATGGGCTACCTTGAAACTTGTTGCCCCCCTCTGGCCTCACCAGATATGGTTTCCACTCCTGCAGCATCTAGCAGTGAAACTTCTTTTCAGTTGGCCCTGTGTCAGGATCTACTGTCCAAGGACAAGAGGTTCCTTGTCTGTCTGGACCTACAGTCCCTCCACCTGCATGCATGGCTCCTAAGGACATACTCATTGCACATTTTGTCCCCCCCCCCCATCTCGAGGCAGTTTATGTCTTACTGGCAACTATGAAGCCTTCCACTAGACACACATATTCTCTGAAATGGAAACATTTCTCTATTTGGTGTGCTTCCCACTCTGAGGACCCTTTAACATATCCTGTTAATTCTGTATTAACCTACCTCCCTACCTCCTGTCTTTATTAGATTCCAGTCTGCTGTACTCCTACATGGCACGGGGTCATAATGTTGCAAGATATTATGCTGCATGGCTAAATCGCTCTACCAATACAGTGCGATCTATGCCATGCGGCATAACTCTTTTTTTCTGTGGGGGGCTCCACCACCCACCACCCACAACTCCTGGACCCCCCGCCTCACTAAAGATTCTTAACTTCAGTGGGGTCCAACTTGGGGAGTGCACAAAGACCGGAAAAAAAAAAAGATTTTCTGGGACCGGGAATCAAACTCAGTCCCAGATGCAGTGCCTGGGTTCCCACTGCTGTGGCTCTGTCCTGTGAGCCATGGCAGCTACTTGGCGGAACCCACTCCCAGCAGAGGTCTTATCCTCTGCCTGGGAGTGTGTGAATGGTGCAATACCGTGTACAGCAGTATACGTGGTATTGTACCATTCCTAGACAGCGCTATTACGGGATAGCTATAATGTTGTATGCTATTAAGCGTCAACATTATGACTCAGTAGGCTCCTACATTAAGGTGCACTTGGCAGCAGTTTCGGCATTCCAAGCCCCTACTGATGGATGCATGGTGACACAGCTTAAAGTGTTCCATACCTTCCAAATGGGTATTTTGCACATGCATCCCCTGATTTGTAAACCACTTCCACCCTGGGACTTTAATTTTATACTTAAGAAGTTGACTTTGGGTCCTTTTGAGCCCACTGCAATTTGCGAACTATGCCTTCTTTTATGGAAAACTCTTCCTGGTTGCTATTACCTCATCCCAAAGGATCTCTGAACTTCAGGCTCTCATGAATGTACCCCCTACCTGATACATAGATACATAGACAGTGTCAGCAGATAAGGGCCTATGGCCCACCCAGTCTGCCCATTTGAGCCTGTAAGTTCAGTTTATGTTTTCCTAGAAGTCAGTTGCCCCTTATCCCTGACCTCCAGAATTCCTTTATGTCTATCCCATGCATTCTTAAATCCCGTGATTGTTTCAGCCCCCACCACTTCCTCTGGCAGGGTGTTCCACTTGTCCACCACCCGTTCTGTGAAGAAATTCTTCCTCACGTTTCCTCTGAATCGTCCTCCCTCCAACTTCATCCCATGCCCTTAGTCCTGGAACATCTTTTCGCTTAAAAGTAGTGTATTCCTGCACCCTGTTCCTCCCTGTAAGATACTTGTATGTCTCCATATCCCTCTCTCCTCCTCTCTCCAGGGAGTACATGTTCAGTTCCTTCAACCTGTCTTCATAGGACTTGTGATGCAATCCATGCACCATTTTTGTTGCCCTCCATGAACCTTCTCTACCCTGTCTATGTCCTTACGAGGTATGGTCTCCAGAACTGCACACTGTACTCCAGGTGGGGCCACACTAGTGTCTTGTATAGTGAATTATGACCTCCTTTCCTGCTGGTGATGCCTCCTGCCTATACATCCCAGCATCCTGTTTGCTTTACCTGCTGCCTGTCACACTGTTTCCTACCTTGAGGTCATCAGAGATGATAACCCCAAGATCCCTTTCCTGCTTGGTGCATGCTATATCCTCACCCCCCAACTGATATATTGTGTCAGGGTTTTGTGCCCCATATGCATTATCTTGCACTTCTTTGCATTGAATTTCAACTGCCAAACCCCTGACCATTCTTCAAGTTTCTGCAGGTCCCTTCTCATTCTGTCTACACCCTCTGGTGTGTCTACTCTGTTACAGAGCTTTGTGTCATCAGCGAGCAGTGAAATTCTGCCTTCTAGGTCCTGTGCAATGTCATTAATGAAGAGTTGAATAGGACCGGCCCCAGCACTGATCCCTGTGGTACCCCACTGGTCACTCTTCCCTCTGTGGAGTGACAGCCATTTACCACCACCCTCTGTGTCCTGCCACCCAGCCAGTTACCTACCCACCACACTACTGTCCTGCCCACACCCATATTCCCAGTTTGTGTAATAGTCTTCTATGTGGCACAGTGTCAAAGGCTTTGCTGAAGTCCAGATAGTCCATGTCCACTGCCCTCCCCTGATCCACCTCCCTAGTCACCCAGTCAAAAAATTCAATGAGGTTGGTCTGACATGACCTCCCCCTGGTGAATCCATGCTGCCTTGGGTCCTGTAGTCCATTGACAACCAGATGTTCCACCAATCTCTCCTTCAGTAGTGCTTCCATGATCTTCGCCACTACCGAGGTGAGGCTGACTGGTCTGTAGTTCCCCGCTTCCTCTTTGTTCTCACTTTTGTATAAGGGGACTACATCTGCTGTCCTCCAGTCTTTGGGTACCTCCCCTGTTTCCAGTGATCGGCTAAACAGGATAGCCAGAGGTTCAACCACCACCTCTCTTAGTTCTTTAAGGACCCTGGGGTGCACCCCATCTGGCCCCATTGCTTTATCAACTCTTATTATTTCCAGTTCCTTCAGGACCCTTTCTCGTGTAAAGGAACTTGTGACCATTTCTGCACCATTCTCACCCGTTGTACTCCCTTCAGACCCATTATCCTCCTCTTCCTCAGTAAAGACTGAGCAGAAATACCTGTTCAATATGTCAGCTTTACTGTTGTCATCCTCCACGTGGCCCCCATCCTCCCCCTTCAGTCTCACTATCTCTCCCTTTGTATTTCTTTTTTCACTTATGTACCTGTAAAAGGTTTTGTCCCCTCTACCCACTGATTTTGCAATGTGTTCTTCTGTATGAGCTTTGGCTTCCCTTACTGACCTCCCTGGCTCCCTTTGCTTCTCCTGGTACTTCTCCCTATCCCCTTCTGCCTGTGTCTTTTTGTATTGCCTGAATGCAATCTTTTTGGCTTTCACTTTCCTTGCTACCTCTTTGGAAAACCATAATAGTCTCCTCTTCCTTTTCCTCTTGCTAACCTGCTTAATGCACAATTCTATTGTTCTTGTAATCCCCATTTTAAATACTGTCCACTGTTCCTCAACCCCTGATTCCTGTCCTATTCCCCTTAATGCCTCTTTCAAGTATCTCCCCATTTTCCCAAAGTCTGCCCCCCTAAAATCCAGGATACATGTTTTTGTGTGGTTTGGTTCTGCTCTTTCTGTGATTTCAAACCACAATGACTGGTGGTCACTGTTCCCCAGGTACTCCCCCACTGTTACCCCATCAAACTGTCCCTGTTTGTGAGCACAAGGTCCAGCATTGCCTTCTGCCAAGTTGGTTCCATGATCTTTCACAAGGTTAGGGTGGCTTTGCGTACTAATCCTCATTTCTTATCCAAGGTGGTTTCTGATTTCACACTCAATCAGACCACAAGCCTACCAGTGTATTATCCCGCACATACTAACAAGGGTGAGGTATTGCTTCATACCCTTGATGTACACAGAACACTGCATTTCTATCTAGAGTGCACAAAGGACTGCAGAATGTCCTTTCAATTTTTTATCTTGTTGGCCCCTGGGAGCGAGGACATTCCTGTGATTAAGCAGTGCCTGTCCAAGAGACTGGCTGACTGTATTGCATTATGTTACAAGATGTATGATAAGGAACTTCCTGGTAATGCACGTGGCTACTCAAGGTATGGCCACCTCTGTTGCCTGTTTCCAGGGTGTGTCTTCTGCTGACATTTGTGCTGCTGCCACATGGAGCACTGTGCATACTTTCATTAAGCACTGCAGTACAGACATTGTCTAATGCCGACGTGCTGCCTTTGGTCTTGTTGTTCAGCACAGCCTTCTGCCTTGATTTCATATTGAACTTTGCCATCCTTCCTGTATACTTTGTAATGTTTGGAAGTCATTTCAAAGGTGTGGCCCAGTGGAGGAGATATCCTCGATGAAAATAGACCAGTTAATCACCGTAGCAGTAGATCTTCAAGAGAATTTCCTGCACTGGGCCACAGCACACCCATTCTCCTTCCCTATATGTGAGGTGTAGGCTGGCAGGATGTTCCACTGCCCTCACAGAAAGGTACCCATACTGGTCTTCTATGTCTTCTTTTCCAGTCCCATGGCTCTCTTTGTGTGCCTGGTACTGGTGTGATCTCCTGGTTCCTCACGGCAAGTGGCTCTCCACGCCTCTCACCAAATGGGAACTAAGGAGCAAGGGCCTCGCCCATGTTTTCTAGACAGTGATATTGTACGTCATCATGGGTGACCCCTGACTGGCAAAAGTTTCCGAGTTGTCCTGATGTCGACGTCTTACATTTCCAAAGGTGTGGCCCAATGGAAGAGATTCTCTCACAGATCTACTGTTATGGTGAGTAACTGTTCTTTTCTTCTTGTGGACTTTGATCTACCTCTGCTCCTGAATTTTTCTGTACTGACAGACCTTCCTGATTTTTTCCAGGCAAATATGTTTCCTGTTTTATAGTCTTCTGCATCTTGTAAAAGCTCATTTTATTTCTGCTGTACCACTTTTGTTTCCTATTTTGCAGCTTTGGTTTTCAGTGGTTTGTCAAGGCCCTGAAAGTTTTGCAAGTTGCTATATTGCTTCGGCTTATCTTTTATTTCTGTGATGTCTTTGCTCACCTCTTCATGTTTTGGCATATCTATTCTAATGATTAACTCTGTGGAAGTTTGCGAGCAGAGTGAAGCTGCCTTTTCCCATTCTTTCTTTAATTTGAAATTCTCTCAGCCACAAGATGGCACCTTTGTGATGAGTAAGCCCCTTGGGAGTTGTGCCTTTTCCAAATATTGCTCTGGACTTGTAATATTGTAGGCAAGATTTAGTTCACTAAATAATAGCCTCTCTAACTTGATGAATAAAAGCTGTATGTCACTCTCTTTACTTTCAGCAGTAACACTGCTCTGCAACAATCCCATTGCAGTCTGTTTCCTTTGTTGAAATGGGGTAACTTTTTCAGGATAGAACAGTTTACATGTGTCTGCGTGCTAGAAGCAGTCCCTTCATAACTCATTCCTTCTACTTTATTTTCATTTGACTTACTTTCAAAACAGCAAACTTTTTTGAATGAGAGTTGGTCTCTTGAATTAGGATGGAATATATTTTTTCAGTACAGGGGTATCTAGGGCATAGTCCTTTGCCTCCGTCAGTGGGCCTCCTCAAAACAAATCAGTAGCAGAATGGGTTCCCCTGTGTATTTGCAAACCTGACACTTCCAACTGGGTCCTGAAACGCCAGCTTCATGAACAGTCCAGTCACGCTCAGAAAAGTGCATGCTGGGTGCCTAAGGGGTGGCTACCTGCAACATCGCCAGAGTATCCCACAAGTAGATAACTCCTACACAAGTGAAGCACAAATTATAATGGGAGTAAATTACTCACACAGCACTCTGCTGTCCTTTCTCCAGTTATTACCTTGAAACCACAATGCAGATCTGCTCAGGTATAAATAGATAAGCAGCAATTCCTCACAGTAGCAACAAAAGTTTGTCTCAGCAGCATTTGAACAGCAGCAGTTTCAGGCATGATAGCAGCAGAGATTTGGCTTCACATTAAATTGGCACCACAACCTAGGTTTGAAGTGCTGGGGAACTGTTCTTTTGCTCTCCTGTTTTGCTGGAATAAACGCACCATGCTACTACACCAGGCTTGTGTGATTGCTATTTTCCAGTTATGATCAGCATACCAGTCTTATACTCCTTGTTCTCATCTGAATTTTCTGGTGCTTCTGGCCGCTTACAATTGCGTCCTAGCCTTGTGTGCTTTTCCTCCACTGGCGCCCTGACCCTAGTGCTTCGCTCTACTGGAGTTTCTTCAGGGAGGTGGGGGGGGGGGTTAAGTAGTCTAGACTAAAAGCCTCTCTTATGGTCTCAACCCTATGATATCAGCAGTGCATCAATAACAGCTTTCCTAGTTTAGTAGCTATTTTTAATAGACCCATATATAAATGTATGTTCACAGCCTTGCAAGCTGTAACATATGTTCCAGCAAGGGGAGGGAAAAGATGGAGCACAGCACCACTTAACAATGTATAGGAAGGGAATGGGGTTAGGATGGGGAATTCACTGGATGCCAGAGACACAGATTAACCTAGTGACTTCAGGGCCACTGCACCACCAGGGTAATATGGGGAGGGACAGAAAAATTACCTCTCAACATATTCATCATGTGGTCCTAAAGATACCGGGAGAGGAGGTGGGGTTGATTTTGGTGGTAGTGCCCAAGGCACAGACAATGACACGAGCCGAACCCCTATGGCAGTCCGGCATAATAGTGGTCGCATAGGCTATGTGTGGCCACCAACACCTGGACAGGTGATTTTCATAAGTGCATATAACACCACTGTTTCAGGGACAGTCCAGCCCCTGCTAATGGCACACTTCTGTATATAACAAGGTTTGGTGTATGACAGTATGGGAAGCCCTGTGCTCCCCTGATTACCACCACCCACACTGCGATTGTGTATAGGGCCTCAGTTATCTATTAACAATCAGAGGCTTGGAACTTTTATATTGTAAATGGATCAAAAATTGGCATAAGCAGGCTATGCTAGTGGCACAGAGGGTTGGGGTGCTTCCATCTTACCTGCCACCATGCCGGCAACCCAGAGTCAGGAACGGACCTGGGTCACTGGGGGTTGGCTACGGCAAGAGAAGATAGAGCATATGAAGATTGCTGTCCCAGGGAGGGAGGGTCACAGCACACAACATTAGCCTGGCCCCTAAAGTCAGTCAGGGGTATGTCATCCAGGGACTGTCTGGCTAGGGGAAGGGGTAGAGTGGCAGCTGGCAATATCCCACACATGGTAGCATGCATGGGGGCATCTGGGCAGCACTACATGCCCACTCCTCCTTGGGGCAAGGGAGAAAAATGGATTCCTGGCTGGCTGCTGACTTCTAGCCACCTGCAAGCTCTGCATCCGATGAACATCCAGGCCACGGTGCCTTTGTGCAATGGCAAATTCTGGTAGAAAATCAAGGAGATGGGGCTGGGGTGGCTGGTGTCCAGACAGCTGCTCAGAGCCAGGGACAAACAGCACTAACTGCAAAAAAAGATTGGCATGAGCTAGAGGCGATATGTCACAGGAGCTATAGACACATGCAAGCTCCTATGCTAGTTTTGGGTTGTTTGGCACAACGACTGGATGGTTAACTATTTATTTACTGATCGATTTTTACCAGGTAAAGTGAACTGGGTCATAAAGCTAACATACTAACATACTAATTGCAAGCAGATTAGGCCTTACGGTCTATCGAGTCTGCTCGAACCTCAGATCCCTAGTTGGGTATTGAGGCCCTCCCCCCCCTTGTGTTCCAGAAACCCCTATCATCCATCCCTACCCCCCCCCCGGGCCAGGCCATCATCTGATACATCTGCTTTCTGTGTCTGTCCCACCCTCTCTTGAAGCCCTCTACTGTGGATCTCTGAACCAGCTCACCAGGCAGCACGTTCCAAGGATCCACCACCCTCTCAGTGAAAAAACTCCTCCCCTTCCCCCCTCACCCTTCCACTTACCAACTTCAAACCATGCCCTCTGGTGATACCTCCCTGCTTTAGTCTAAAGATCCCCTCCATGTTTACCCTATTTATTCCCTTGAGGTACTTGAAGACCTCAATCATGTCCCCCCCGGCTCTCCTCTCCTCCAATGAAAACAGGCAGAGCTCCTCAAGTCTGTCCTCACACGTCAAATCCCCTAGTCCACATATCATCTTAGTTGCCCTCCTCTGTACCCTCTCCAGGAGCTGTATGTACCTCTTCAAGTGTGGTTTCCAGTACTGTACACAGTACTTAAGGTTTGGTCTAACCAGTCCATTGTACAGCGGCAGAATCACTTTCCTGCTCCTAGAGGTGATCCCCCTTATGATGCATCCCAACATCCTGTTTGCTTTGCTAGCCACTCTCCTGCACTGCTCAGAGTTATTCATACATGCATCCACCATGACCCCTTGGTCTTTTTCCCCTGTTGAGGCCTCCAGTGCCTCCCCTCCTTTTTTTTTTTTTTTGTGTGTTATTTATTTTCTCCCCTACATGTTACCACCTCAGCCACTCCTTCAGGCTGTGCCAAGGCTGCATTGGATCCATTTTGTTCCTGAGCCCTGACCCTCACATTGCAGTCGTCCCCAGGGTAACCCGGACGTAACCCTTCGCCGGGTGGGTCAGGCACCAGATGGGCAGGCTAGCACAATACTTGGCCCTCGGGGAACTGCTGAGGGACCAGGAGCTCTGGGACATTGATGGCATCAGATAGCCAGGCGGCCATCATCCGGCAGAACGCAGAGCCATTTTCCACTTTTCAGGTGACATTCCCTTGCGTTGTGTCTACCCTGCCCCCGGTCTCCACCGGAGGCCGCTGCAGAGCGACGCATCCCTGCTACCCACCCCAGGAGAGGAGAGCAGTCTTACAGATGCTTAATCCTCCCTTCCCCTACCAGCCCCTGACGTACTGAGTCCGTTCCTGAACTCGGGTCACTGGCATGGCTCGAGGTAAGGCACCAGCGCCTCTGCCCTCTGCGCCACCAGGCCGGCAATTAAGCGCCTTGTTAACCCATACCTGTAACTAGAAATTCAAACTGTTACAATGCATGTCACAACATCATATTTAATACAGTACAGAATAACCAAACACCACTGCAGTTGCAACTGTATGTCTGTTGCAGATCAGCATAGCGTTATGTCTAAAAGGTTCAAACATCTTTACAAAATGGAAAACTATTAATAATAATACAGAGAAAACAAACATATTGTACCAAATGTTAATCGATTCTACTTCTGATATTTTGCACAAAATATATAGGAATTGCCATTTCTAGCACTAAATGTCTAAATTAGCATAGATTGTCATAACTTTTATAATCGATGTTGTGCCTAAGCCTTGTAATGTTACTCCTGTTTGCTTATTTATCTAAATGCAACCTGCATGCTGTCTTCTTACCAAATAAAAATTGTTATTGGCAAAAAAAGAAAAAGCACCACTGCAGTTCCAGTTGTACATCTACTGCAGATCAGTAAAAAGTTTGAACTTAAAATGCCTTACAGGATGGTTCTAGAGTTACCACTGGTGGATAAAAGAGAGTGCCTTAATGAAGGAGAGACACTGGCCGGCACCGTGTACTACAATCTAATGTAATGGAAGTACCAAAGGTACCGAGAGGTGCCAGAGCTCAAAAATGGCTAGAACAGAACTACATATAAACAAGAGTTGATCATGGCCAACAACGTCTGCTTAATAATGGGGGGCTTGTTTACTTAATGGATCTATCTATCTATTGTTTGTAATTGTGATGTATGTGTTTGTCCCAGGAACCTGGATGATCTTTGTCTGAAACTGTTCCTTTTTCTCCTACCAAAAACAAGCAATAAGATGTGGAATGCTGGAGTAAGGAAGTCAGCTGCAGCATTCCGCACCAGATACAAGTGCCATATCTGGCCACAGGGTAGGCCCTTGAAGAGTGCAGTGAAGTACTCAAGACACAACGCAGTAAAGGCCTGCATCTGTGTGCTCAGTCATCAGGTTCAAGACAGCAGCAACTCAGTAATAGTAAACGTAGCAACTAACTACAACTGAATCTAGAATTTCAGGGCCAAACTTTTGTCAGGGGCTGACAACTCTTTTTTATCACAGGCTGAATTGCATTCCATTCAGGATGGGTAGTTTCTACTGCTTCAGCTTACTGGAAGCAGAGAAGCAGACATATTACAACTCTTCTTATGCTCATAGTGAGGAGAAAGAGGTAAGGAAATTGAAATGATGATACAAAGGAAAAAGAACAATATATAGGTTGCATAAATAATACAAGTAGACACATAATTTTCAATTTGTTTGGTTTCTGTAAACATACACATACAGTCTAAAGTTTCAAGCTTAGCACTGAGAAACACAGGTATGCAAATCCTTGGGGTGGTGCAGGTAAGCTCAATCAGTACTACATTCTGTTGATCATTTGGAAGACACCAGTTAACCCTATCTTGCAATATTCACATGTCCCTCTCATGTAGCCAAAAGGAACTTGTTCACTAATTTACAAAATGTGGGCACAGTAATTCGCATCACCACTGTGCACTCTGGATCCATGCTTCCCTCTGGAGGAAGTAAAAGACTCCCTCCAATCACCATGAATAGCAGACCCCTATTCTTGTCCATCCTTTCCCTCCCCTCTACCCCCCTTCAGAGATGGGTTCACCTAGAGTACCTTGTTAGTTTTGTAAGGGAATATTATACCCTGGGTACCCCACTCCCATACATCCCACTAAAGGAGCATGCCCTGGACGTTCCCAGCTGTCCCACCTAAGGTGAATCTGTGTGGTATGCTGGCCGAGTACGTTGGTGCTGGTTTTCCTTCCTCCTTTAGTGCATGGTTGTACTATTCACATTCACTCACCCAGGTGACTGATTCATACCTCCATTAGCAACCCATGGAGGGCCCCTGTCTGACCCCCCCCGTCTGGCCCCTGACTGATTTTCCCTCTTTCCCTGCCCTCTTTCATTCCTATTTCAAGTTTAAGATAGGTTAAGGTGCTGAACTTTGAGCACTGAGGAATGCTTACTGCATTGATGTTCACTCTCTGGATTGTGGTAGGAAATTTAAAGGGGGACTCTCAGCTTCCCTGTAGAAATGCTGCAGGACCATGAGGTCCCAATTAAGCAAACTGCAAGGTAAAATAATTTTGATAGTCACTTACTTTACAATTA
This sequence comes from Neoceratodus forsteri, assembly GCA_016271365.2. Lineage (NCBI taxonomy): Eukaryota > Metazoa > Chordata > Ceratodontiformes > Ceratodontidae > Neoceratodus > Neoceratodus forsteri. Next base: position 120,316,461 of record CM057450.1, read on the forward strand.
TTTTGTTTTTTATCTGGTTGGTCCCGCGACCCCCACCTGCCATGTCCGCAAACTAATGTTCCCAGAATTCTCTGTAGCCAGTCCTCTGATGATGTGAGTGATGGGCTAAGCCATGGGGAATGTTTATGTGCCAGCAAGCCTTTGTAATGGTTATTTGTTTAAAAGAGCATATGGCTGCATTTATTGTACGGTACCAATCACACTGAAGCCACTTGCAAGTTATGGTCCTGCTCCCCCACACACACACGTATACTGTATGCATGTGTGTGATATATATGGTGTTTGTTTAAAAAAAAAAAAAAAAAAAAACAGTCCATAAATACTTTTTATGTTCTTTGGCTGTCTGCTTACTGAGATAGCCCATGGGTTGGGGGGGATCTATAATGAGAATTTTATACACACCCTCCATGTGGGTTGCTTTGGTAAACCCCTCAAGCTTCGCTCTCGGGGTTTATTTAGCATCCCACAACTTGGGTGTGTATACAATTCTCGTTATTCACATCACCTCGTGTTATTCTATATGTAATAACTGGTCTCTGTTTAATCCCCTAAGGAAACCTGGGGCCCTATATTCAAAACTTTGCCCAGGGGCAAACATTGCACTCCCCGGTGTGCAAAATTAACCCACAGCCAATAGCACGCAACATTCAAAGAAATAGCCCATGGGAAAACAGTACTGAATATAGCAGGCAAATGAAAGTGAGCAAACACAGCTGTGAGTGCAGTGTAAAAATAGCCCAGCAAAAAAGACAGCTCTGAATATAGCAACCGGGCAGTGCAAACTGCAACAGCAGCCCAGTGCACACAGAGGTGGAGCAAAGCAAAGGTGAACTACATGGACAATGTGGGTGCTAGCAAAGAAGTGGTGCACAACAACTGCAAACAACATTGCAGGACTAATACTGCAGAACTGTGCTATAGTTCTGACAGGTTTGCCCAGGGCAAACACATTTGCCCAGTGCTTAAATGTTTGCCCAGGGCAAACACATCAGCCCGGGGCAAAAGTTTGCTACACTCAAAACTGATATGCAAATGAGCCTACTTAGGCAATCCAAGGACAAACAGCCACAATGGCATGTCATTATGACCTGATTTGCATGCATTTCTATGTGTAGATTGCCTGGGCTGTTTCAGGGTGCACACAGCACCACCTGTATGTCAGACTGGAACTACAGATCAGTGGCCGCAGGCTGGGTTTGTACACGGTACCACCTGTATGTCAGACTGGAACTACAGGGCAGTAGCTGCAGGCTGGGGTTGAACACAGCAGAACAGACTATTGTGTCCCAGGGGACTATCACCACCAGCATGGGTGGTTGTGCTGCATGCCACAGACATATTGTTGTTTCTGCTACAGTGTGTATCAGATGCTACAGTATCATATTAACTGGCATCATGAGGGACACATCAATGCATATGGTGTGTCAGGCAACGCTGACCGCTACTATCCACATAATGACAGGGACAGCTAGCAGGTGTGTTCTGACAGTGGACAACACGGTCATACTGTCCTGTGACCCACATACGCTGTGCCAATGGCATGGGAGTTTCACAGTAACATACACATGGTTGGCTGTGTGTGCAGGGTGTATGTACAGGTGTGCAGTATGTGCCCATGGGGAGCGCATACCATCATACAGGCACAATGATGTCAGGGGCATTCCCATCTCTGGTACATATGCACTATGTGGATGGCCCCAGCCTGTGGCAGTGCCTACTTTGTGGTGCATCCTGAGCACCCGTACACTCTCCCCTCTACACCCTCCATCCCCTCAGTGCTGCATGTGTGTGCTGGATTGTGTTGGTGTACTGCTGGGACTGGTGCCAGATGATGGTGATGTGGGCAGTGCCATCTGTGTGCACCATATCTCTTCCATAGCATATAGTGTGGCCCAGGGTGTCCATCTGCCCTCTCAGTTTCCTCATTGGCTGCAGTCATCAGGTGCACCATGCTGCTGTTGTTGCATACAGTTATGTTGCCTGTTGTTGATGTGTTCATGCCCCTCATCCTTGATTTGCCCAGAGTTAAGACTACCTTTTTCAGGCTGGTAATTTGCTCCATGCTAAGTGTCACATGAAGTTGTGCAAACACACTTTGCATGGTGCTAATGCACTGACTATAGCATAGCACCTATATTGATGTACATGCCCCCTCTCTTTGCACAGTGCATACATTATAATTTTGCGTGGCGTTAATCCAGTTTGCCCATGCTATTTGGTCTTTTGAATATAGGGGACACACACAAATGGAGCGCAAACCCAGCATAAATGGTTTGCACCTAGTGCAAAGTTTTGAATATCTGGCCCCTGGTTATAATTTGCCATTATAACCTGTGGGTTATAATGGCAAGCCTGCACCAGACTATTCACATCACCCATGTATTATTCTATGTGTAATGCCAGGGGGCTGTGTATAATGACAATGTTTTATTTATGTAATTGCTGGAATCATTTTTTTTCCCCTGAATACCTGCTTGGCAGCGTTACTTGCAGTAGCATAGACGGAGGGAAGCCTGGTGCATGTTTGCCATTATAACCCACAGGTTATAATGGCACAATATAACTAGGTTTCCCTAAGGGAAAAACAAAGATCAGTTATTACATATACATAATTCATTATATCTTAAGGAATATATAATCACTGTGTTCACTTAATGATGGGAATCTGTTGAAAAATGTATCCAAAAAATTAAAATAAAAATATCACCTCATCTGGCAGCATTTTCTCATTCTAAATCAAACTCTTCTGTCTTTAGTAATCTATGGCTGGTTGCTATGAATAAAACATTTTTATGTACAAACATATTTTAAATATATTCTTTCTTATGTCATTATTAAGTTATAAAATGTAATATTGTTACAGACCACTAAATGCAGCTTTTCATTTTAGAATCAATGTTATCTGATGCATTACTGTCACATGGCACAAGAGGTATTGTGGGAAAAGGAAAGACAATAAAAACACAGGCATGGAGATTCCCAGGGTACACAAAACAGGTAGGCAAATTTAGAAACAAATCCTAATAGCAAACAAAGGAGAGAATGCACTGGGACTGTACACACAAATCAAAAGACTCTGGGCAACATATTTTTTTGTAAATTTGAACTGTAGTTCTCCTTTAAATCTCCTCCCTACTAGTCTCCACTCATGACCCCTCAATATGGCATTGCCATTCCTATGCCAATTCATACCCCAGTTCTTTTAGCACACTGGGATGAACATTATCCAGACCTGGAAACTTGTCTACTTTAAGAGCTGCAAGACTCTTTCGGACCCAGTACACCATAGTCTCAACCTTCCCTGTGTTTTCTATTCCCCATTTGAAGCCTTCAACCCACTATCTTGAGAATACCAGAGAAAAAAACTATTCTTGACTTGCTGTTTTGCAATATTGAGGGGGCGGTTAACAAGGGGGCATGTACATCAATATAGGTACTGTGCTATGTTTGGCGGTTAACAATGTAAATATATTGTAACCTCTGGGCACTAGTGATCACCATATGGTCACTTATTCTCTCTCCAAAAAAAATAGTCAAAATAAGTGGGAAAACTAACATACGGAATTACAGAAAGGCCAACTACAATAATATGAAACAGGTACTAGGTAATTGGAATTGGCAGGAAGACCTAAAGCATCAAACCCTAAAAAGAACTTGGGGGGAAAAAATAATAACAAATTACGATACTGTATACAGGAGTATGTGCCACAAATACAGATATACAACAACAGGGGTAGGGTGCCGAAATGGTTTAATTAAAAAATACGCAGACTGATCAATAAAAAATTAAGGAATTCCAAAAGTATAAAGACAGTCCAACACAAGAAAGACTGATTAAATATAAGGCGCTGGTGAGCCAGTGCAAGAAAGCCATACGTAAAGCAAAACATAGAGCAGAAGTGAGGTTGGCAACTGATAAAAAACAATTACAAACAATTTTATAACTATATTGGTAGTTTAAGACAGGGCCAGAAACAGATAATCAGCCTAAAAATGGGGAATGAAATAACTGACAAAGAAAAAGATATGGCTACAGTTTTTAATAACCATTTTCTTAGTGTTTTTTGAAGCCTGATACTTCAAGTTCATTTGTAAATAAGTCTTCTAATAGTCTAGGCATGCATTCTGAGATCACCTCTAAGCAAATTCTTGAAAAGTTAAGAGACCTTGATATGCATAAATCTGGAGGTCCTGATGGTCGGCACCCAATGTTTTAGTTAATATAGCTGAGGAAATAGCTGGGCCTCTCTTAGTACTCTTTAATATTTCATTAAGAGAAGGTAGAGTGATAAAGGAATGGAAGGTGGTACACACTACTCCGATTTTTAAAACAGGGGATACAGCTAATGTGGATAATTACAGGCCAATCAGTATAACTTTGGTCTTAGGAAAAATAATGGAGAAATTCATTAAGGAATACTTAGAAGAAAATCTGAGGGAACTGCAAATAATTGATGTAACACAGCATGGCTTTGCTTCTGGAAAATCATGTGCAAGTAATTTGCTCCACTTTTTCGAGCCTGTGAGTCAGGCGCTCGATCAGGGTCTTCCAATGAACATGGTATATCTGGATTATACCAAAGCTTTCGATTCTGTGTCTAATGAACTGTTGATGTCCTTAAAAGATCTGGGAGTACAGGAAGGTTTAATAGCTTGGATTCAATCTTGGTTGGAGAACAGACTACAAAGAGTACAGATTTGAGGGTACCTATCTGATTGGGGTGTAGTGTTGAATGGGGTCCCGCAGGGGTCGATACTGGGACCACTCTTATTTAATCTTTTTGTCTCCTCAATGCATGTCGCTGGTGGATCATGGCTCTACAAATATGCAGATGACACGAAGGTGGATTCCATAGTAAATGATGCAGAATCCATACCAGGAATTTCAGAAACAATTAACAAATTTAGAAATTTTGGCAACTAAGCATAAATTAAGATTCAATGAAAACAAGTACAAAGTCATGCACTTTGGACATAATAATGTTTGTGCACAGTATATAATAAATACCAAAACTATTGCTCATACTGACAATGAATGGGACTTGGGAGTTATCTTCAGCACTTTAATGTTTGACTCACACGATAATAATGCAACAAGATGGGCACATAGAGTTGTTGGAAATATCCTAAAGAATATTAGAATCAGAAGAGAGGAGGTATTGGTGCCTCTGTATAGGTCTTTGGTCAGGCCCATTTTAGAATATGGTGCACCTTTTTGTACATCTCAGAGTGTCGCCAGTAGTAAGCAGACTGAAAGAGTACAGAGGAGGCTGACAAAACGTGTCTTTAAATTCAGAAATGATCCTTATAGTGCTAGATTACATGATCTAGGAATCTTTTCTATGGCTTATCGGAAGGTCAAGGGGGATTTATGTTTTGTGTTTAGAGCACTAACAGACGGTACACTTCGGGAGTCTGCAGGGCTGTGTAGAAAAGAAAAATTTGATAGGGCTACCAGGATCCACTCATTTTAGCTAAAAGGGGAACAATACAGGGCTGTAAAAAGAGCTAGGTGGTCCAGCTAAAGAGTTGCAGGTATTTGGAATTCGCTCCCAGCAGCAGTAGTTACAGCAAATACTTTATCTGCTTTTAAGCGTCCGCTGGATCTTCATATGGGAAGCAAGTGGGAATTTGTCCCCTAATTAGTGGCAAGTCCTTAAATGGCACTAGTTGTTCATGGACTTGTAACTGCACCTATGAACCTATGAACTTATCTTGCAGTGGCCCCCCAATCCTCCAGGAATCTCTGGGCTCCTTCTTCAGACTCCACTGCCTGCTGACATTTTGCTGCTGGGCTGCCCTCTTATACAGAGCCTTGCTAAACTGGTTGGCTTAGAAAGGGTGACCCTACTTAGTTATGCAAATAAAGGCTTACTGGGTATACCCAGTCAGCATCGAGACCTGCTAGTCAGGTCTTGCATCCTTCACTATCATGTGTTGCTGTCAGCAGTTTGGGTCCAAAATTACAAATGGTGGCTTTTTCCTACTGCAGGAGCCAGAAGAACAACTCTCCTATAACTGGGCAATTAAAAAAAAAAAAATTAAAATAAAAAAAGAAGGCAGCTTTCTCTTTACTTTGGCATAGGGTTAGGGAGATAATGATAATTTTCCTCAGCCTCCACACACGCACGCATGCACACACACAAGCACGCACGCACATACACTTTTCCAAAAGTTAGGACTCCTGCAGCTTCTGGCATGGTTTTCTTTTCTATTGCAGAGCTGGGTACTACATTCACCCCCTCCTTTTGTGGACATGCCCTGTGACTTATTACTTCTACACATCTATGACTCAGTTTGCATCCCACATAGATTGCAATATTGCATATGTGTGCACTGGGTTGCTATAGATGTTCAGGACACTATCTCCTGCCTTCTGGACACATATAAGGTAGAGGGCAGGGTCTTTAACTCCTTTGGGGATTAGTTTGCCAAACATGATATATGGAAATAAATTGCATGGTGCCTCTATCCAGGGAAATTAAGTGGGCTAGGTCACAAACTAGTACTGCCCCCTGGAAAGCAGTATCAACTCACTGTGGTCCCCACTGGTACAGCCCTCACAACACCCACACAATGCAATAAGACATGGTCCCATCAGTAACTTAACACTCAACAAATTATAAGCTAGAGTCACTAATTTGAACAAGTATGAAAAGGATTTATTTAGGGTAAGGAACAAGGTCCTAAAGGAAGGAAAAGCAAGCATTAAAACATATACACTTATAGATAGATACATACTACAGATAGATAACATTTATTTTTATACAGGATGAATACATATCATTAGGGATAAGATCCCTGTTTGCAAGACAGTCCTGTTAGATGTTACAGCATAAAAATTATATTTCGCTTTCAAATACTTCTACAGACAAACATACACTTTTTTGGGTTAAAAACATCTCAAGTATACAATCAAACAACATGTATTCCATGTCACAAAGTATACAGACAAACATACACCTTTTGATACTTTTGCTGATAGGTGGGTACTGAAAATCTATATTATTAACTTAACAGTTACACACCAATGGGAACATGGCCTTTAGGCCATGATTAAATTCTTTTTGAGATGTTGTTACTCTCACAGGATGTGGAAGCACGTTCCAAAATTTAGCAGCATGTTTATGTTTCTATCTTTGCAGACGACACAAAGATCTACAACAGGGTTGATACACAAGATGGAGTGGAAAGGATGAGAAGGGACTTGGCAAGGTTGGAGGAATTGACAGATGTATGGCAGCTCAGATTCAATGCAAAGAAGTGCAGGTAATGCACCTGGGAAACAAAAACCCAGGGAAGAGTACACAATGGGGGTGAGATACTGACAACAGTAAAAATGGAAAGGGACCTGGGGGTAATTATATCAGATGACCTAAAGGTGGGCAAGCAATGTGAGAAGGCAGTAAGGAAGGCTGGGGGGATACTGGGATGCATAGGAAGAGGCATCAATAGTAGAAAACAGGAAGTTTTTATCCCTCTGTGCAGACAGTTGGTGAGACCCCATCTGGCGTACTGTGTGCAGTTCTGGAGACCCAATCTCTGCAAAGACATAGACAGAGTGGAGGCTGTCCAGAGGAGGGCACCCAAAATGGTGCAGGGTCTGCACCAGAAGACATATGAAGAAAGACTAAAGGAGCTTAATATGTATACCCTTGAGGAAAGAAGGGAGAGAGGGACATGATAGAAACTTTCAAGTACCTCAAGGGAATCAACAAAGTCCAAGAGGGTAGCATCTTTCAGAAAAAGAGATGTGCAAGAACAAGGGGCACAATTTGAAGATAGAGGGGGGACGGCTCAGAGGTAATGTGAGGAAGTATTTTTTCACAGAGAGGGTTGTGGATGCATGGAACAGCCTCCCTGAGGAGGTCGTGGAGTCAAGAACAGTGGGGGAATTCAAGAATGCATGGGACAGACATAAGGCAGTCCTAGTGGGGGGTAGGAGGAAGTAAGCTGTTGGTTAACTAGGATCTGCAGCTTATCTGTTAGGTAGGAAAATGGGCAGACTAGGTGGGCCAAGTGGTCCTTATCTGCCGTCACATTCTATGTTTCTATGTTTTAAGTTTTTTTTCACCAAATCTTGTTTTGCTATAGTTAATCATTATCTTATTTTCATATACAGAGCTGGTTAAGATCTGAGTTGATTCTACTTTTTTTGTCAGAGCAGTGACTGAAATGTAATGTGCTGGTTGTTTTGTAAAAAATCTATGTAATAATTTTAACCACGTTTCGCAATTTCTATGTTCTAGGGTTAACCACCCTAACTTGTTTAACACTGAACAATGATGAGTCCTAAAATGACATCCCAATACAAATCTCGTGAGTTTATACTGTATTTTATCCAGTTTATCCCTCATTTGCTTAGGTGCAACCCTATAAACATTACTTCCATATTCAATAGAAGGCAGTATCATCTGCTCAACAATTGTTTTCCTAGCTCTTTGATCTAAACATCTAGATGTATGTCTAAGTACACCTAATTTTTTGTTAACTTTATTTAACACCTCCCTAATATGTCCTGAGAAGTTTAATTCCGCATCAAAAGTCAATTCCTAGATGGGAGCAGCAGCAGCATTGGGTAGAAGTTGGAAGGGGGCAGAGCAGGAGTCGTGGGCTCATTGGCCCCCATTGCAAGCGGACTTCAGGGGAAGGACATAAAAGCACCCCTCACTCTCTCCTAGGCAACGACACCTTGCGCTGCATTTCAGGACAGCTGTGGCAGACTCCACTGCGCTGGGACCATGACAAAGAATGACTGAATTGGAGGAGGAATTGGGGGTCCCTCCTCACCCGCCGGGGGGGGGGGCTACCGAGTACCTAGGATTAGTGGAAACATGCACTCTAGGGGCAGATTGCGACCAGATCAGGATGCAGTAGCGAGAATGTCTGAGAGAGTGGAGAGAGGAGGTCAGTAGGAGTACAAAAAAATGGGGTTAAAAAAAAAAAAGTCAATCCCAAATATTGATATTCCGTGACCTGTTCTATCGATGTACTACTTAGTGATAGTATGTCTAACATAGGTGCTTCACGATTTCCAAAATAAAGGACCTTCGCTTTCTTTGTGTTCATAACAAGCCTCGACCTGGTGGCATACAATGCCCAGCAATTGGTAAAGGGTCCATTACAAGACCGCTAAAAGAAATCCAGCACGGTCAATAACAGTGCAGACAAAATGCTGACATCAAAAACTGCGCGTCAGAAATACAGTGAACAGTAATGATAGCGAGTGGTGATGGGGGAGGCAACTTTAGGGGGCGATTTACGATTGCCAACTCAGGAGGAAGAAAGTTGGGGGGAGGGCGATTTATGATTCCCAACCCCGGGAGGGAGAAAGTCGGGGGGGGGGCAGACAAATGTTAGGACTCATGCACTGTAATATCCCCACAATGTTCTGTACCTACATAGAAACATAGAACACAGACTTTGACAGCAGATAAGAACCGCTTGGCCTACCCAGTCTGCCTATTTCTCTACCTATTGGATAAGCTGCAGATCCTAGTTTTACCAACAGCCTACTTCCTCCTACCTTACACCAGAATTGCCTTATGTCTATCCCATGCATTCTTAAATTCCCCCACTGTTTTTGACTCCACAACCTCCTCAGGAAGGCTGTTCCATGCCTCCACCACCCTCACTGTGAAAAAATACTTCCTCATGTTGCCCCCGAGTCATCCCCCCGTCTTCAAATTGTGCCCCCTTGTTCTTGCACATCTCTTTTTCTGAAAGATGATACCCTCTTGTATCTTGTTGATTCCCTTGAGGTACTTGAAAGTTTATATCATGTCCCCCCTCTCCCTTCTTTCCTTGAGGGTATACATATTAAGCTCTTCTAGTCTCTCTTCATATGGCTTCTGGTGCAGATCCTACTCCATTTGACAATTGAAAGATACTAGTGTACACATACACCCCCCACACACATAGCATAACATATTTAAAACTTTCAGCTGCCAAAATTGGCTATATTTACTTCAAGCTCCATGTGAGGAGTGGATCCTCTTAGTTTCTGACTGGAATTCCAATTTGAGTAAGCTAAATCACCAGCGTCAAGGTAGTACCCTTTGATTTAGTCTCTAACTTTCCAGTGCCTCAGTGGCTACTAATTGACTCCTTTTATACTGTGCTCCCATCAAGGATTTTACACAGGTGTTTCAAAGTGAGCATGCTAGGAAGGAGCACCACAGACTCCCTAAACTCAAACAAATCCAAAAATAGCATGCTCAGACCTTTCATGTTACTTCACACTGGAATTCACATTTCTTCTAAGGGGTGCTGCTAGGTTGTGACAGACAACATACAATCCAAAGATACTAGCACCCCCCCCACCACATAGCATAACATATTTAAAACTTTCATCTGCCAAAATTGGCTATATTTACTTCAAGCTCCATGTGAGGAGTGGGTCCTCTTAGTTTCAGACTGGAATTCCACTTTGAGTAAGCTAAATCACCAACGTCGAGGTAGGACCCTTCAATTTAGCCCCTAACTTTCCAGTGCCTCAGTGGCTACTAATTGACTTCTTTTGTACTGTGCTCCCATTAAGGAGTTTAGGGAGTCTGTGGTGCTCCTTCCTAGCATGCTTCCTTTGAAACACCTGTGTAAAATCCTTGATGGGAGCACAATATAAAAGAAGTCAATTAGTAGCCACTGAGGCACTGGAAAGTTGGGGACGAAATTGAAGGGTCCTACCTTGACGGTGATTTAGCTTACTCAAATTGGAATTCCAGTCTGAAACTAAGAGGACCCACTCCTCACATGGAGCTTGAAATAAGTATAGCCAATTTTGGCAGGTGGAAGTTTTAAATATGTTTTGCTGGTGTGGGGGAGGTGAGTGCTAGTATCTTTGGATTGTATGTTGTTTGCCACAACCTAACAGCACCCCTTAGAAGAAATGTAAATTCCAGTGTGAAGCAACATAAAAGGTTTGAGCATGCTATTTTTGGATTTGTTTGAGTTTAAGGAGTCTGTGGTGCTTCGTCCTAGCATGCTCCCTTTGAAACACCTGTGTAAAATCCTTGATAGGAGCACAATATAAACAAAGTCAATTAGTAGCCACTGAGGCACTGGAAAGTTAAAGGACTAAATCGAATGAAGTCATTTGGTAGTCCATGAGCTCTCTGCTGTCTTGGGAGCAGATTCTGCTGTTCGATTGGTTGCTTTCTGTCCTTGGACCCAGATTAGCAAATTGACAGGTTTTCAGAGGTGCAAAAGATGGCAGCCACCAAAAGTCCCAGAGACACAATCTCCAAAATTCAATTTTTTTTAAAACTTCAAAGTTTATTTATTTATTTATTAAATTTTGATAACCGGGTAAGCCCGCTGGGCCCTGAAGGTCCCTTTTTCAGGGGCGACCCGGGGAATCACATGGAATAATACATGGGGTAGCATACAGCACAGGTACATTACACTAGACAGCGATGAACATAATACATAGTAGTTTTTCAGCGGTTACATTTAAGAGGTAAGACATAATAGCTTTTTAGCAGTTAACATTTCCTGGGTAAGCTCTACAGATGGGGGTGCAGTGCTATATAGATGGAGTGCAGTGATAGTCGCTATTTCCATATGAGGGAGTGGGGTGGGCTTCCACTTAGGAGCCTCTCACTTTAGCAGTTGCATATGGAGGTGACCATCATATGAGCCTTCAGCCTTGTTTGGAAGGTGTGGGTAGAGGTAGCATCCTGAACACCAGGGGGCAGGGAGTTCCATAGGGTGGGCGCTGTGGTGGCGAACGACTTACCTCCCCCCTTGGTTCTAATTCTTGGCACTGTGAGGAGGGTTCTGTCCATTGTTCTGAGGAGCCTAGGATTTCTCTTTTGGGCAATGAGTCCAGTGAGGCTGGGAGGAGGGGATGGGCTGAGTAGTTTATGAGTGTGGCAGAGTAGGGGGTATTGGAGTCGGGCCTCCCAGGAGGGCCAGTTTAGTTGGGACAGAGTGTCACAGTGGTGAGCCTGGGAGCTGGATAGGGTGGCAAAGTGAGCCACCTTGTGATAGAGAACTTGTAATCTGTTCATCTCTTGTTTGGCAGCTCCCTGTATCACCGAGGCTGCATAAGAGAGGGTAGGAAGGAGGACGCTTGTGGCGATGGAGGCCCTGGCCATGGGTATCAACTGGTCTTTCAGCCTATAAAAGGTCCCGAGTTTGGCGTGAATATTTTTGGTTACCTGGTCGACATGATCCTTGAGGGAGAAGCACTGATCCAGGGTGAGGCCAAGATATTTTATCGATTCAACCACCTCAAGTCTTTTTCCTGATTTGGTCATCAGCCTGAGATGTGGGCTTCTGTCCTGGCCGAGGGTTCTTGGGCCAAATAGCATGGCCTTGGTCTTGTTAGGGTTAATGATCATTCTGTTGGTGACAAGCCATTGCTCAAGGGAACCCAGGTATTCCTGTAGCCCGAGCAGAGATCTCCCAGATTAGAGGAGGGGCGGTATATGACCGCGTCATCCGCATACTGTACCACTGAGCTACCCCCACAGTGTTTACTGAGATCATTTGTGAAAAGAGAGAAGAGAAGGGGGCCAAGGATAGATCCTTGGGGCACCCCATCTGTTAGGGGGAGAGGCTCCAAAAGGGAGTCTTTCCATTTTACCCTCTGTGTCCTCCCTGTGAGGTAGCTGTTGAACCACAATAGGGAGTGGCTATCTAACCTGACCTGGCTCAGTTTTGCAAGGAGCAGGTTGTGGTTTACAAGGTCAAAAGCCTTGGAAAGGTCAATGAAGACTGCCCTGGTGGGGGATCCCTTGTCCAGTTCTCTGAGAACATCAGTGGAGAACTTGATAAGTGCGGTGTCAGTCCCATGATTGGTTCTGAAACCGTGCTGGGATGGAGCTCTAGGTAGTCCCGGAGTTGTCCATAAATTAGTCTCTCTTGAACGTTACCAAGGCTTGATAGCAGGGAGATGGGCCTGTAATTGTTGGTAGTCTCCCTTGAACTACCCTTGTGGATGGGGACCACATGGGCCAGTTTTCTGTGATAAGGGATCGATTGAGGAGCCAGGTGAGGGGCCTGGTGAGTGCAGGGGCCCCTTCCGTCAGTATGTGGGGGGGGATGCCATCGGGTCCCATAGCTCCCAACATTTTGAGGGACTTTAGTAATGGGAGGACTTAGTGTGGTCTTACAAGCCGGATGTGGAAAGTTTGGCGCTCCAGGCTTTGGGGGATGGGATCATTTGAGACTGGGAGGAGGGGTGGCAAGTCCGCTTTGAGCAGGTCCAGGTTTGTGAACTGGCAGTTGAGAGCCAAGGCAATGCTAGGGTCGTCATTAGTTAATTGGCCATTGACCTCTATGGGGCAGTGAGTGGTCTTTCCGCTCCCCTTTATAAGCCCTTTTATGTGAGCCCAAAAGAGTCTAGGGTTGCCTAGGTTCTTTTTCTGTAGATCTGTGAGGTAGTCTCGTTTGGCCACTTTGATGGCCAGTTTGCACTTATTTCTCAGTGTCTTGTAGCGGTTTAGGTCAGCCGATAGGGAGGAGAGCTTGTATTTTTCCCAAGCAGTGTCCCTAGTTTTCATCAGTGTTTTCACTTGAGGGGTGATCCACTTGTAGCAGCTCCCCTTGGTGTGGAATTTCTTCAAAGGGGCCAAGCAGTCAGCAACCATAATGATGGCTCCCTGGAAGAAGGCCGTAGCCTCTTCCAGTGTGGGGAGTAGTTTGATTGAGCTCCAATCAATTCCGTTTAGGCAACCAATCAAGTGTTCAGGTTGATAGTTTGAGTAGTCCCGTGTCGCGAGTTTATTGATTTTAAAAACCTGGATCAGAATACAAGCAGTGCAAGTGACATGGTGACAGAAGTCCATTGTATTTAGTCTGTCCAAGTGGGATGTTGCTTATAATAATATTTGCTGTTTTGCCATCTCTGCTCCCCAACTTACTCATCTTTGTGAGTTATATGGCAAACTGGAATGGCTCTCTCTGGGGAACCATCAAATGTTTTCACTGGGCTGCTTCACTGATAAAATTGTCAGAACTGCCACCTCTCCTGTCCTAGCGGAGCTACTTAAGCCTGCTAACTCATCTTATCTTCTCAGGTCAAGTGACTCATCTTTCCTCCTTGTCCCAAAAACCAGAACTGTTATGGGTGATTGGTCCTTTGATGCATGTGCACCTCGGACCTGGAATTCCCTTCCTGCACATGTTCGCAGTGCCACCTCTTACAACAGCTTTAAAAACACCCTTTAGAGTCATCTAAGGCTCACCGTGGCCTGTAACTGCACCTAAGCAGTGTATCCTCCATTGTATCTATGATAGCACTTTACTGTTCCTATATGGTCACCGAGCAAGGCTGGCTCGAGTCTATACTTGAGCATATAGTTTGAATTTGTTTGCCACTTTACTATGTTGTGACAATCTGTAATACTGTTTGCTTTGTGCTGTCTGAGCTTGCTCCATTGTTGTACCCTGCATTGTCTGTATATCTCTTGAAATTATGCTTAATCCTGTGTAAACCTTGTTCTTTTGTCTGCATATTTCCATGTAACCTCCTGTGTTGCACCTTAACATAAGCATATGTTTGTTTAGTGTGCTTACCTGGTCAACAAAAGCTAAATAAAAAAAAATTAAAAAAAAATATCACTACATACACATTTGAGAATGGTGGAACAGTCTTTTCCACCACTTACTCTTACTTTAACCTCATCCTCTACTGGTTATTAATTGGGTTGCGTCTTGGCCATCATGCAATGCCCATATTCCCTCTGCGAAGAGAAACCCTGTATTTAAACCTCTTTACCTCTATTATTACCCCCCAGGGTGGCATCAAACACTACAAGTATCAGACATGCATCTTGGTCATGAATTGCGCCATTTGAAGCCACTGAACGATGCTGCCACCTCAACCATTTCCCACTTCATGCTGGATGGTGTGCAACATGTTGCCACAGGGAGGCAGGCCACATTCCCGGATCAAGCTACTTTCGGAACTGAGTTGGAGGGACTAGTAAGAGGGACACTCTTAATGTTTGCTGTTTTCTATTGCCAGGCTTGACTCTCCCAGAATTGATTATTATAAGTGCTTTTTAATGCTGTTTTGCCATTTTATGCTGTTATTAGAGGTGATGGTGGGGGGTGGCCTCGCTTCCCTTCAAGTCTGAAAATTGCTACAGTGCACCCTGGCTAGGAAGTCATGAGGCAGCCTGGTGGGGCACCAGGGCATAAGGATACATGTGGCAGTTGTCTTTTCTAGAATGTACTTTGGTAAGGGGTGGATCATGAGGGGATGCAGAGTCCCTCTTGGGATTGCAGGATAGTAGGCTTGTTAGAGGGAGTAAGAGCTGGACCGGACAGGGCTGTCTAGGACCATTAGGGACCAGCAGTTGTGGAGTATGTTCAGTGGGACTGGGATAGAAAGAGATGAGATAGATGTTAACTATTGTCAATGGTTCTATCTGTTCTGTGTTTCTTGGGGATTTCATGCTTTGGGTTGTGGATGAAGGGGGTGCGGGGGAGGGGTCTGGATTTCAGCAGTCTGATATATGAAGTAACCCTTGCGATGAGGATGTCACCAGTTTCCCTTTTAACAATTGATGTTACATAATGGGCAGCAAGTATGAGTTCATTTCGTGGAATATTAAAGGGGGCAATCAAAAGAGAACCGGCACATGCTCCTTTGGCACCTCAAGAAACTGAATGCCAAAACTGCCTATTTGTAGGAGACCCATGTAAAGAAAGAGAATATAAATTGTTTCCAGAGGGAATGGGTGGGGCAAGTGTAGGGGGCAGGAAACAGTAATAAGCAGAGGGGTGTGGCCATTCTGATCATTAGATCAGTGACCTTTCAACTTATAATGGAAATTGGGGATGTGGAGGGAAGCTGTGTCTTGCTGCATGGGGGGTTAGGGCAGCACGAAATGCTGCTAGGGTCCGTTTATGGGCTGAACGTAGACTCACCTCAATTCTCTACTAAGTTGGCATCGGAGCTGGCCCTATTTATCAATATGCCCATGGTAATGGGGAGACTGGAACACTGTTAATTAGCCTGATATTGATAGGGTTGGGCAGCATAGAAAAGGGCTCACACCGAGGCAGAGAGGCTTACAAGAGTTGTTGGATACCATGGGGTTTATGGACCCATGGAGGCTTCTACATCGCTAGGATAGATGTTCTACATTTTATTCTAAACCCCACAACACCTTTTTCTCATATTGATTTCTTTGTTATCAACTGGGAAAGTATGCCAGGCTTGCTTCAGAGTGAAATGGAAACCATGGTTATGTCAGATCATGCCTCAATTGGTCTTACACTTAACATCAGGTGGATACTGATAAAGTTTAGCACTTTACTACCCAGTTGTTGAGGGACAAGGAGATAGTGGACAAATTACAGAATTTCATCCAGAATTTTGTGTCTGATAATTTGGGCACAGTTGAGAGACTAGATGTGTTATGAGGGGCAGCTAAAAGCTCTGTTAGAGACGATTGTATGAAGTTAGCCACTAGGTGGAAGAAGGAGTGCAAGTGGTTAGCAGGTGAGTTATTAAATCACATCTGAAGTACTGAGAAGAAGCTCAGCCAGGCCACAGAGGACAAGACTTGGCTATCTTTAAACCCCCTAAGGGCGAAATACACAGATTTACTCAGGGAGAAAGCAGAGTTGGCCATTTTCAGGGAGAACGTGAAGTACATGGATGAGGGAGAGAAGATAGGAAAATTAATGGCCTTAAGGCTTGGGCAGCAGGAAGCACTCAGGGTTGTTAAAGGGCTTAGAGAGAGAGAGAGAGAGAGAGAGTGAGATGGCCCAGTGGCACTGAGGGCTGAGGCACTGGATGCCTTACTTCCTCCCATGCTGGCGACCCAGAACGAGCCTAAGTCACTGGGGGTCAGCTGGGGGGGAATCACAGAGCTGGACTGAGCGGCTGCAAAGCAGCTATCCTCTCCCAGGGAGGGACGTGTGCTTCCCTGGCCCTTGGTTGCCACCTGGTGGAGCCTTGGTGGTAGTGCCAAGCCCATAAGGAAGCCAGGCATAAGGCCGGGTGGGAGGAAGGGGCTGTCACTGGAGCCACATTGAGCATGCATGCCTCCATGTGCATGCGCAACCGTGTTCTGGGGTCCCAGGATAATGGGGGAAGAAAATGGGGCACCGAGGCAGGCTCAATGAAGCCCTGAGAACAGGGCAAATTGAGATCCTCTAAGGGAGGACCACAGCTTGCCTGCCCCGGAACACAATGGTAAAAAAAAAAAAAAATGCTGTGTGGTAAAAAAGGGATTAGAGATGGGGACGCCTCTTTATTGGTTACCCATCCTAGAGGAACAGCCAAAGTGTTTTTTGAGTTCTTTCAGGAGTTATATACAGATGATCAGAAGAGTACACAACTAGAACAGTGCATTGAGGACTACCTTAGGCAGGTTCAGCTTCCTCAACTGATGGAGCAACAGCAGGCTATTCTGGCAGGGCCTATTAGGGACACAGAAGTAGCCCAAGCTATTGAAAGTCCAACACTGGATAAGACCCCAAGTCCTGATGGCTTTCCAGCTAATTTTTATAAGCACTACAGCAGGGAGTTGACTCCACTTTTAACTTGGGTCTTTAATTGTATGTATTCGGAAGGGGTAGCAGACCAGACCCTCACATCAGTATGGATATCCCTAATTCATAAGCCAGGGAAAGATGACATGAGGGTGGGTAGTTACAGGCCCATTTCCCTTATAAACTTGGATCTGAAAATCCTGGCCAAGGTGTTGACCAACACGCTGGGGAGGGTGTGGGATGACCTTGTGGGAGCAGAGCAGGTTGGATTTAAGAGGGGAAGGGTTTCAAGTTATTATCTTAGAAAGTTACATCATCTGGTGCCTGCATCTGGGAAGAGAGGGGTCCCTGTGGCCCTGGTCTCCCAGGATACAGAAAAAGCATTTGATTGGTTCTTGGAACCATTCGTATTTGGTGTCCTGACAAAATATCAGATCCCAGAGTATCACATTAATTGGGTTACAGTCTTATATCAGAACACTAGCACTCTAATATCCTGTAATGGAGCACTCTCTGATAAGATCATGCTTGAAAGAGGTACCAGGCGGGGGTGCCCCTTATTGCTTACTTCTTTTTAACTTATATTTGGAACCTCTTGCCAGACAACTGCAAAATAACCCTAGGATCCAGGGGATTACAGTGGGGCACTCTGAATGTAAATTCTTCTTTGTATGTCAATGACATTCTGTTGCATGTGGAGGAACCCAAACTTTCTATTCCAGTGGCCCTGCTGGAAACTGACATCTTCAGTAAGGTTGCAACATACAGACTCAATGTGAGGAAAACTAGTGTACTTCAGTTAAATACCCTGGTGAGTAAAAAATACATTATAGATTTGGGTTTGCAATAAGAGCCTAAAATGTTAACTTACCCAAGAATTAAAATAACCAGGCATCCCTCAGCTCTTAAAAAGAATAATCTAGACCCATTTCTAAAAGTGATACAGCAAGGCCTGTCTAGATGGACTGCTCTTAGAAACAGAGAATTTGACAGCAGATAAGGACCGCTTGGTCCACCTAGTCTGCCCATTTCCCTACCTGATGGATAAGCTACAGATTCTAGTTAATCAAAAGCTTACTTTCTCCTACTCCCCCACTAGAATTGCCTTATGCCTGTCCCATGCATTCTTGAATTCTCTCACTGTTCCTGATTCCACATCCTCCTCAGAAAGGCTGTTCCATGCATCCACAACCCTCTCTGTGAAAAAATACTTTCTAACATTACCTCTGAGCCGTCACCCCTCTATCTTCAAAGTGTGCCCTCTTGTTCTTGCACAGCTCTTCTTCTGAAAGATACTACCCTCTTGTACTTTGTTAATTCCCTTGAGATACTTGAAAGTTTCTATCATGTCCCTCCTCTCCCTCCTTTCCTCAAGGGCATACATATTAAGATGCTTTAGTCTCTCCTCGTATGTCTTCTGGTGCAGACCCTGCACCATTTTGGTTGCCCCCCTCTGAACAGCCTCCATTCTGTCTATGTCTTTGCGGAGATGGGGTCTCCAGAATTGCACGCAGTACTCTAGATGGGGTCTCACTAACTGTTTGTACAGAGGGATAACAACTTCCTGTTTTCTACCGTTGATGCCTCTCCTTATGCATCCCAGTATCCCCCCAGCCCTCCTTATTGCCTTCTCACATTGCTTGCCCATCTTTAGGTCATCTGATATAAATACTCCTAGGTCTCTTACGATTTTTGTTGTTATTAACTCACCCCCCATTGTGTACTCTTCCCTGGGGTTTTTGTTTCCCAGATGCATTACCTTGCACTTCTTTGCATTGAATCTGAGCTGCCACATATTTGACCATTCCTCCAACCTTGCCAAGTCCCTTTTCATTCTTTCCACCCCACCTTGTGTATCAACCATGTTGCAGATCTTTGTGTCATCTGCAAAGAGACATACCTTTCCTTCCAGGTGCTCTCCAATGTCACATTATAAAGACATTAAAACCCTGTGGTATCCCGCTAGTTACCCTCCTTTCTTCACTGTGGACTCCGTTTACTATTACCCTTTGCGTCCTGTTGTCCAGCCAGTTTTATTTATCCAGGCTACCACCTTGGGACCCACTCCAAGGCTGGCTAACTTGTATATTAATCTTTTGTGTGAGACTGTGTCAAATGCCTTGCTAAAAATCTAGGTAGGCCATATCCACAGCTCCTCCCAGGTCTACTACTTTGGTCACCCAGTCAAAGAAATCTATTAGGTTTGTCTGACAAGACCTTCCTACTGTGAAACCATGCTGCCTTGGGTCCTATGCCCCACTGGCCTCTAGGTACACAACAATTCTTTCCTTCAGAAGTGATTCCATCATTTTCCCTAACACTGAAGTCAAACTAACTGGTCTGTAGTTTCCTGCCTCTGCCCTGCTCCCACTTTTGTGAAGTGGAATCACATTTGCCCTCCACCAGTCCTCAGGTACCACCCCATCCTCCCATGATTTGTTAGAGAGTAGTCAGTGGTGTTACTAGTTCTACTCTTAGTTATTTTAGAATTCTTGGGTGAATCCCATCAGGCCCCATTGCTTTGTCCACCCTCAGTTTCAAGAGTTCTTTCAAAACCCTTTCTTCTGTGAATGGACTGGTATCCACCCCTCTATTCAAAGTTTCTTTTTTGTTTGGTTTAGGTATCTCCCCTTCCCTCCTCTTCTGTTGTAAATACCGAGCAGAAATATTCGTTCATTATCCCTGCTTTTTCACTGTCACCCTCTGCCCACATTCCCTCCCCTTTATTAAGTCTCTGTATACTTCCATTGGTCTTTCTTCATTCCTTAATGTACCTATAAAAGGTTTTATCCCCCTTCTTAACAGAGTGAGCTATCTTTTCCTCAGTTTGTGCCTTTGCTATTCTGACTGCCTTCCCTGCCTCCTTCTGATTCAACTGATTATGTTCTCTGGCCTGCTCCTTCTGTGTTTCCTTATATTTCCTGAATGCTATCCTTTTCTCCTTAACTGTCCCTGCCACCTCTTTTGAGAACCATAGTGTTTTTTTTTCCTTCATTTTGTTTTGTTGATTTGCTTCACACAAAGGCTTGTTGCCTCTTCGATGGCTGTTTTGATTATTCTGCATTGTTCCTGCACCCTTCCTTCTTGCCCGTTTGCTAGTGCTTTTCTGAGGCACTCTCTCATTTTCCCAAAGTCAGCCTTCCTAAAGTCCAATACTCTTATTTTTGTATGGCTTGACTCTATGGCTGTGTTTATTGTGAACCATGCTGTTTGGTAGTCACTTGTTCCCAGATGGCCACCCACTTCTAAATCTGAGATCCTTTCTCCTTCCCCATTTGAGAGTACCAGGTCTAAGACTGCTCCCTCCCGAGTGGGTTCTAACACTAGCTGTCTGAGTCATGCCCCCTGTAGGGCATCAAGAATGACCCTGCTCTTGGATGTGCCTGCAGCAAAGGTACTCCAGTTAACATCTGGCATATTCAGGCCCCCCATCAACAATATCTCCCCTCTTTTTCTGCCATTTTAAGGATGCCTTCTATCATTTCCTTGTCCATTTCCTCCCCCTGAGATGGGGATCTGTACACAACCCCGTGCAGATTGTGGTGCCATTTCCTGTTTCCAGGTTGACCCATAGTGACTCATCAACTTCCTTTTTACTCTTTAGCTCTGTTACTTTAATCCCTTCCCTTATGTAGAGAGCTCCTCCTCCTCCTCTTTTACCCACACTGTCCCTCCTGTAGACTGTGTATCCTGGTATGTTGACATCCCAGTTATGGTTCTCTGTGTACCGTGTTTCAGTGACTGCCACAATATCCAGGCATCCCTCTTCCATCAAGGCCACTAGTTCAGGGAGCTTTTTTGCACAGACTGCGGGCATTGGTACTCATCACCTTCCATTTATTTTTTATGGCCTTATCCTTTTAGCCCCATCCCTGTCCTTACTGCCTTTTTCTGCATTTATCCCTGTCCTTCTCCCTACTGACTTCTCTACCTTGGTGTTTACCTCTCTAACTACTGTGTTTTGTGGGGGGGAGGCTGGGATTTCCCTGCTCCTTTTCAGTGCCCCGGCTAGTTTAAATGCTTGCCAATGAAGCATTTAAACCTGTCACCTAGGATCCTGGTTCTCCCCCGGACAGATGCAGACCATTGCACCAGTATAAGCCTGCATCCCTCCAGGTGGCTCCCCAGTCCCCAATGAAGCCAAAACCCTGAGCTCCACACCAGTTTTTCAGCCATTCATTGAATCCCATGGTGCAGAATACCCTATCATCATCCTTGCCATAGATAGGCAGCACCTCCGAGAAGGTTACCATACATGCTACTTGTCTAAGGCCCCTCCCCTCTTCCCTTAACACTCTGGGCTAGGGTGAACATCATTAAGATGAATATATTGCCTTGACTTCTCTACACCTTGGGTATACTGAATGAGGTTTTTCCCTTTCAGTGGTTCAAAAATTTACACAGGATCATCAAGTTTTTATGTCAGGGCAAAGTAGTTTGATGAGTGTACCTAAAGTTAACTATCCCAACATCGGAAAAGGGACTTAGGCTACCTTTAAACTCATGCCAGACCCTTATAAAAGTAAACATTTTCTTCCCTCAGGGTCAAAATAACAATTTTCTCATTGTTCCATACTGTTCCTTTTTGTGTTCTTTGCCTGAGGCTCTAGTCTTTACATAAATGGGGGGAAAAAAGGGGTTTACAGTCTTTAGACCTTGTGCCAGTGTACCATGTCTACCACTGATAAGTAAACTTTCTTGACTTTTGCCACCAATAAACTTAACTTACAACAGCTAACTTGTTTGCAGTTTTTCTGTCCATCTATTTTCTTAAACTTTAGTAAATGCAACCTCTGATGGACTGCATAACCAGCCTTTCTGGAGTAAATTTCCCAGTAAAACTGATAACTAGTATCACGGTGATCTGCATTTGAGCATCATAAATGCTATCACAAACATGGTAATAATGCTGTCTATCCCTGATTGAAATATGTGAATTATTGCCTATTTTTGTGGAGCAAGAATACCCTGGTCTGAATGTTAGTTTGCCAAGTTCGGTTGAGATGGTCCAGAAAGAGGAAGTTCATTTACTTATTTATTTTTTTCAGTAAATTTGTGTCTGGCTGTCTGGCCCAGGTGGGGGTGTACTTGTTAGTCGGAAGCCACAATACTCCCTCAACCCCTCCCAAGCAGCTGGATCTGGGAGAACTGCAACTTGCCCCTTGCAGCAGGGCTCCTCAAAAGGGAGAGACCAGTATCTACTTTTAGTTCCGGCTGAGACTGATGCTGGGGCATCATTTGGCTGGATGGCCAGAGGCTCAGTCCAGCTTCATACTGCTCTGGTCCAAAGGGTTTTTTCCTTTGAGGTTCCCCAGGGAGGCATGGCAGTGTGATGGCATCAAGAGCACCACTGTGCATGTTCCCATGTATGATGCACTGCCACCCACTGCACCTCCAGCCTGTTCTAGCAGTCCCTGGTTGCTGTTCTCTTAGCCTTCATGAGGCATCAGCTTGTCACCTGGTGCTGCTTCCCTCCCTCCTGGGAATACAAGTCCAGTGGGACACTCATTGTACATCCCCTGGCTGATGCTCTGACACTCCGGGCTCATTTCTAAACCTTGGTCCTTAGTGTCATGAGCGGTAGCACTATTGCTTTGCTGACATGCTAGCAAGAAGTTAATAGTTAACTTTAATAGTGTCCCATGGTCTCCCAAAGTCCAGGAATGAGTCTCTACATTAGTTCACTTCTGCTGTGATCCATTCAGTTCCCTGGCTGTTCTGATCCTGTCTGCCCAAAATGAGATCTTTGGAGAAATATCTAACAACCAGAGAAGGTTAACATTCTTGAGGGCCAAGGTTTTCATAATCAACAGAAGCCACTTTATGTGTTTGTTTCTGGGTGTTCTCCATGGTATGCATAGCACTATATCAAGGCAAACATTGTAAAGATGCTGCCCCCATGAGAACATAAGGCATTCACCATGCATGACAGCCGGTAAAAAGGAGGCAACTCCAGACATTTCGGGCAAATTGTTGATTTATTGAATGCTGACCAGTGAAAAACAAATTAAAACTCAGTCAGTGGACCGCTAGCCCCGGTGCTTTGCTTGGTAGTGCTTCATCAGGGGCTGGCCAGTGGTCAGAGCTTGCCTGTCTTTATGCCACATGACCTTAATAACAGACATTCTGATTGGTCAAAATTCATTACTGTGTTGTAATCATTCACTGTGGCAATTGTTAAGATAAAAACTGTGAAAAGTGCTTATGAACCTTAAGTGCAATTCATACTATTCAGAAGAAGTTTTATCCTCAGTACTGTAAGATTCTAATAATCCTGCAAGTTCGAAACCAGATGGATAGTTACACAAACGTAAGTCAGTAGTAGCAAACTAAAGGTTTATTTTTCAGAAGCTCATACATAAGGACAGTAAGTACAGATTATACATTACTGGGAGTTTGAAACTCTTCACACCCAGCTGTAACATCATAAAATCTCAGTGAGCTTACAGTAAACATGAATACTTTTAGTGTGATGAGATCAGTCCCATTACTATGACCACAGGCTCATGTATGCACAAAGTACGTATTCTAAGTTATCCTGGTTGGTCAGTTTGGTGGACAGCTCACTGTCATCAGGCTTGTCCTTTGAATATAGTATGTTCTGTGTATCACATTTGTTGTATCATTACTGCTGCAAATTAGAATAGCACAGTCACAGATATTGCTGAATTGTCATAATAATCTGCTGATTCAAGCAGTGTGTACCTTGGCAGTAGGTGGCACTCTAAGATTAGAAATATAGCAAAAATACAATTATATCTTATAGCAGCAGGTGGTGTTTTAAGGCCACAAATGTGTTACATGATCAGTTGTTCTTGCATAGCATTTCAGACAATAATTATTTTGGCTGAATGGTTTCCCTTGGGATATAGCATTTCTTAGCAGAATCATAACTAGATAATAAGGCAAAAAGAAAATACATATAATACAGTACATCCTAATTATCTTAGCTATACAAATAACCGTTGCTAACTAATGACATCACAATAGTCCACATAAGGGACTGCAGGTCAGACAGGTCTACATAAATACCATAATGCCATATGCTGCTCTAAGTATAGGATTGGGGGGGGGTGGCCTGGGCCAACAATTCCCTTCCTTATTGCCTGTTCAACTGGCAACACAAGATAGTGAGTTAGGGTAGAGTGGGCAGCATATATGTTTGAGATGGTGTTTGGGGGTATGCATAGGCAAGAAATAGTACAAATAATATTAAAAGTTAAAATATCCTTTAAAAGCGGAAAGGCTTGAAATTTAAATAATGAACAATGAATAAATTAAAATGAGTATTCATTCATGAGGGTTTAAGATTTAGGGTGTATGTGTCGATATGCACGTTAAAATTGGTTAAAACTGATGTACAGCATACAGATAGTCAGGGTCACTGTCAAAATAATCCTGTTCAGGAGTGGGTACAGTGGAAATCACAGATGGATGAAGAATGGTTTGTTTATAAGGCACAAAGCAGAAACTAGGGATGTCACAACACCACAATTGATATGTCTATAAGAAGAGTTTTTGATGTTTGTCACAACACAATATGGTTTATAAAAAAAGTTTTGGATGCTTTTTACAACATAACATTGTCCATTTATATTGTATGTTAGCTTGACTTGAGCAAGATGCCACTCTGACAGCTGGATAGGGCAGGTGATGGAGGTGTCAGCTATTTGGCTGGTGAGGCATAACTGACGTTTTTCTTGATTGAAGAATCTCTAACATTGACAATGTCTTTTGCAAAGAGGTCATTATTAAACTTATATGACTAGTCCATAAAGTTCAGGTGAGTAACCACAAATTGGCATAGCTACAAGAAAAATTCACATTTGCACAAATAGTTGTAACCCCACATGGCACATGGGGCTACCCAGATGTTCAGTTGAGGATGAAACACCAGCAAGGTAGGAAGGTTAAGCCGTAGTCTGTAGACAATACCCCAGAGGTGAAAATTTGAAGGTGTTTATGTTGCTGGCTGTTGGTGGGCCAGATGGCTGGATTTGTTTAGTTGCATAGTTGTTACATAGACCTTTGCAGGAGGTGCGTTAACATATTGTTCATTGAGTTTGTCAATGGAGTAGCCACATACACTGGCATAGCTTTTGGGAAAAACATCACACCTGCAGAAGTATTGATAGTTTTTTTTTAGGAAACAACAGTCTGTATGAGGCACCAGCCAGGCTTGTAAAACAACAGCAGTGAAGGAAAGTTGATGTGTTGCTAGAAGATCACACATACCAATCTGTTGAAACCTGAACATTTGGTTGTGATCACTGATAAAAACACAGTTTATGAAACATGCATAGCTTTTTGGATGGAGCAATGAAAAGGTTTATAGTAATGTCTTTGATTGGGGTGTGGTGTGACATAACCAAAGTCTCGGGTAGTTGTGAGAGAAAGTGGTGGCATCGGCCTTGCAATTGGGGGTGCAGGCTGGGGTTTAATAATGAGGGCAATACCATTTGGCCATCTGCGAGTCCATGACAATGTCAGGGATACACTCTGCTTCCAGGTCTCGGAAGAGATTGTTACAGTAATTAAAACATAGTTTCCCTGCCTATGTTTTGCTGTCTGGCCTAAATTTAGGCCTGTGTTATCAAATGAAAGTGCAATATTATACATGTTATACACCGTGAACCATTATTTTATGGCTAAGCCATTAATACCGTGTAGCATGGTCTTTTAAAACATTTCCAGCTTGTAAAATTAATATATTTGTATTCATTTGTTGTATATTCCCCTTCCCCAACCCTTTATGGACTGATAGACCCCATTTAAATAAATCTGATAGGCTTCACCCCAGGCCTGTTATACTCCAATCCTGTTTAGGGCATTTAGAGCGGAACATCCCTAGAGGTGGAACAGTTTTCTGCCCAGCTACCGGATTTTTTAGCTTATACTTGATAAGCTTCTACAACATTTAACAACATAATAGCATGAAACATAAACATAACCATATTGGGAAATTTTAAAAAATACATTTAAAAAAAAAACATGCATAAATTAAACATTGTTAATCAAAGTCCAGGAATGGAAATTGCAGTCAGTTTGGTAGCTGGACCTGGTTCCAGCTTAGGGCATTGTGGAGGTTGTGGTGGAAAAGTAGTGTTCTCAAAATATGTGGAAACAGTTGTGTTGGGCACAGTAGTGGGATGAGTTGCAGAGGGTGGGTATACAGTTAAGTTTGTGGAACCACATAGTGTTAAAGAAGTTGCATTTTGATGTCAAAAGTCCAAGTCCTTTGGTCTGGTTGAAATATAGTTTTTTATTAAAAGATAATTATTTGAGTATTCTACCACTCTGGTTTTGTGGGATTTGAGAAGGGCCTGGCCTGGCTGTTGCTGTTGCCAGGCATAACCATTAGGATCTGCTGGGCCTTTCCACAATCTGCCATTTGGAATCATAATGAATCAAGTGGAACTTATTTGGGCCAGGAAAGGCAGATATTTTGGGCCCAAGCTGACAGTGGAAGTATTCTGCATTGTCCTGAAAAGATGAAGAAAAAGGTAAAAGTACAAGCCCCCCCTAGCTCAGTGGATTACTTATTGAGGGCCCAGGGCCCTTGCACCAGACCTGAGCTGGTTGGCATGGAGCCACTTGTGAAAAGGTTTCCTGAAGTTTGGCAACCACACTTGAGAAACAGAGGGGCTGAGCTGGTTTAAAATGTTAAAGTACATTTTGGACTTTTGCTGGGCTTTGTCCAAACTTTGAGATGCATATTTGTGAGTTTTCACCAGCTATACCTGTAATAGTTTTACATAGGTGTCAAAATACACTCTATTTACAGTAGGGGTGTGTGCACATTTAACCACAAGTGTTTTGGCAACCTCATTTGCCAACCAGTTACTGAATAGATGCTGATGGGGTAACCCTAACTGCCATTAGGAGTAGGGGCAACAGAGTATTCCAAATACCTTTCAAATTTTAACAAGATTGCATTGAAATTGGCATACTGTTTTTTTTATACATTAACAGAGCACTGAAGATGGTAAGTAGGCCATTCATAGCTGCTGCTCCCCCTTCCTGGAGGGGTAGGTCTTATTACATCCAGTGAGGCAGTCCCTGTTTAGAGGGACCTCATGAAAAACAAAAAAAAAGAGACAAAGAGGTGGACCTTAGGCCTTTTCCTTCTTTTTTATGTATAATTTATCTATGCTCCTCCCTCTGGCACCCCTGCTGACCACGCCTTTGGAGCACCATCACTCCACCATACCCCACCTTGGCCTCACACCATCTCCTGACCCTATCTCACAGCCTTACCTGGGTAACCCCACCTTTCCCTGTGTTAAAAGGGTCCTTTTCCTCTGAGGAGGAAGTGCCATCAGGTGAAGTGTGTACCCCAGGAGGCTGCTGCTGGGTCGGTCTGGGGCTTCATGGTGGTGCAGGCCAGGCACTCATCATCCAGCTGGCAGGGAGCCCAATTTTCCATTTTCTTGGCCCGGCCCATGTATTTGCCATAAGGACAGCATCCTGAGGTGGGGACATGCAGTAGGGCATGTCGAGGTCTCACACCCTCCAAGCTCGCCCACCAACTCACCTGCAGAAGCCCAGGCTCGTCCCACCCACCCCTGGGAGGGAAGCATCTAATGGACGCTTGTGAGACCCCACCCTGCTGGTCTCTGCTCCTGGTACCTGGGCTTGGGGAACAAACCCAGGTCATCAGCATGCTGAGTGAACCCCTTCACTCAGCGACACAGAGCTGGACGGCTTTTCTCTCTTTTAGTAGGTTAGTGTTATTGAATAAATGATGATGTAAATGGTCCTGTGGCTGCCAGTCACACATTGCTTGATTCCTAAAAATCAAATAAAA
Source organism: Neoceratodus forsteri (assembly GCA_016271365.2). Lineage (NCBI taxonomy): Eukaryota > Metazoa > Chordata > Ceratodontiformes > Ceratodontidae > Neoceratodus > Neoceratodus forsteri. The sequence goes on from CM057450.1 coordinate 120,344,725, forward strand.
TTAAATTAAATAAAAACAAAATAAAAACAGTGAAAAAAGGCATCCTTATTTCTCACTTGTAGGTTTAGAAAACACTTTTAGCTGCTATACTTGAAATTTAGATCAATACCATGTAATTATGTTTTATGGCATTGTCTATGTGCACCTTATTTAATGCTGAGTTAGTCATACCAGGTCTGTAACAAAGGAAAAGTTAACATTAGCACCCACATTTACACTTCTCTGGTGAACCATTGAAAAACCTCCTTTCAGGGTCTGTATTTGTGGGAGCAGTATGCATAATTTATTTCTAGAATATCATTTTTAGAACAAAGTACAAATGATTGGGAAGACTCTCCCAATAGATCTGGGACGCCATCCCCAGTTCTGTATTTTTATTTATTTATTTATTTTTTAATTATTATGTTTATGGTGTTTTTTCATCCTTTTTACCCCACCCACCCGAGGCCCTGGCACACGGCCATGCGTGTGAAGGCAAGCATGCACACCGTGGCACCAACTCAGCCTCTTCCGCCCTCCTGTCCTTGCTGCCCCCTCCACCTATGCTTTCCCACTGGACCTCCACCCGGTGGAAGTGGAACTACGGGAGGGTGACAACCCACCACCATCAGGAGAGGAGAGCAGCCTACCGGCTCTGCTCGATCAGTACTGACGTAGTGCAGCATGAGAGGGGTGCTGCACTTCTGAGGTGCCGTCTTTCGGATGAGACGTTAAACTGAGGTCCCATCTGCCTGGATTGGTGGTAGTTCAGGTGGATGCTAAAGATCCCATGGCACTTATTGAAAAAGAGTAGGGAAATATTTTATTAGAATAACATCAAAAAATCAAATAAGTACAAACAGTGTTTAAATCACACGACACTTTAATTCAACATAAAGGAAAAAAAATCGCAAAGAAATACCAACAGTGTTAAGTCCCACGAACAATATACAAACCATAAAGGAAGTCAAAGAAAGTATTACATCCATACATTTACTAACGAACCTCCTAAGAAAGTATTGGAAACCTACTTTAATACATCGTATAAAAAACAATGATCACCTCCTCCCTATTCAGAGCTTAGGAAGTGTTCCAGTATAATGATCTTAAAGACAAAGAATAACATCGTGATGAACACGTAAATGATATACAAATCAAAAGAAAATAATTCCAAAAAAAATAGACAGTGTTAAGTCACACTAAATAATAAAAAATAAAAGAACCAAAAATAGGCAATAATCATAGTTTCTAACCATCCTCTGAAGTAATAATGAACCCTCCAAATAGAATGAAACCAAAAGTCATACTGCCATTTAAAGTTGAGTACCGGACTGAACTAGCCTATTCATACTTCTAACTAGTAGTTGTGACCTCCCCCCCCGTATATAACCCACCTATCCATGTATGTACAGAAGCAGACTTCCGGACTTCTCATTTATATTTAATAAACTTCAGAAACCCTTTCCACCACTCTCTCACCTTCCTTGGGGAGAAAAATGCTGTGTCTTGGATATAAATTCTATTCATAGCCCTGTGAATCAACCTCTGGGCAGTTTCATAGGGCATCAGTTTTTGATATAGTACCCATTGGCACCTAGCTTGCCATAAATAATATATCAATGTGCTACAGAAGATTTGTAAAGTGTCTACATGATGTAGTAGCCTAAACTGGGGAGAATGACCCAATACTAATGTATCATAGTCCATATATTCCAGCCATTTCATATTCCATTTCACCGCCAGGAATTTCCACAGAGACATAGCATAGGAACAAGTGAAAAGAAAATGATCGACCATTTCTTCTTGTGCCACACACTCCAAAAATGGACAATTCCTTTCCTGTACTGGTTTATGTTTGGCATTCCCTCGTACCCCAATTCGGCCATACACCATAAGCCATAGAGTTTCCCACATATAAGTAGGTAACCTCGGGTTGTTCAATCTACTTAAAACTATGTCCACACACCTTATAGGACAGTTCTTAAAAACTGTTTCACTAGGATATAATTGTAGCATTACTGATTTATGTAACTGAGAACCCGTACTAACTTTAACCACCTGCGCTAACAACTCCCATTTAAATACTTTTTTTGCAATAGGTACAAAATATGTCGGCAGTAACAACATAGGAATCGGCTTTGGGGGTCTCACATCCCAAGAAGCATAATACCACCCCATCACCTGTCGATGTAGCATCCCAAATCTTTCTGTGGGTACCCCCCAACCCATCTTTACATTTGTTGAAATAAATAAGGTGGAAAAAAAAAATAACCGGATCTATCATCCCTAAACCTCCCTTCTTTTTGTCTAGATATGTAAAGTGTCTTTTAATCGGATTGAGTCTACTACGCCATAACATCTGGAAAAATAGACTATATATTCGGGTTTCCAAGTGCAGTGACAAGGGAAAAATCAGTGCCGTGTATAACAACTTTGGAACAATAAATTTCTTTATAACTGAAACCCGTTTAACTTTATCCAATTTCCATTGTTTCCAAATATTGATTTTTCCTTTCTATGGAAGTCAATGCTAATACCCAATTAAGGTCTGGCACATTTTTTGGTCCATAAAATAATCCTAGAATTTTTATCGGGTCTCTGGAAATACGAATACCTTGTATTATGAGTTCTGTTAGACCATCCGTACCTATAAACAATCCTTTACTCTTAGTCTTGTTTATATTAGAATTCACCGATAGAGCATAATAATCCATAAGGTCTTAAAAGATGCCGACCTGAGTACTATCAGAGAGAAAAACACACAAATCATCCGCATGTGCTTGTACATACAACTCATCCAAACTAGAAGCCCACCCTATCCCTACCCAACGAGGGATCTGTGTTAATGATCTAATTAAAGTATCAATTGTAAAGGCATATAACAGGGGACTCAATGGGCAACCTTGACGTACCCCTGTCGGAACATGGAACCCTTCCCCGATCTCCAGCTGAATCACTGGGTGGGTAATAGCCGAATTATAAATTGATCGGATGACGTGTAAGAAACCTTCTGGGATCCCATAATGTCTCATGGTTTCAAACAAAAAGGGGTGGTAAACTTTATCAAAGGCCTTCATCTGGTCTACAGAGACAATGCATCCTGAAATCTTTTGCAAACTGGCTAGCTCCACAATGTCTCTCAAGACCATATGAGCCTGATGTATTTTTTTTCCTGGCACTCCACAAAACTGAAATGGGGAAAGAACTGTGACAGCAAACTGTTTCAATCTGGTATTCAGAATGCTCATAAAGAGTTTATAATCTGAATTCAGTAGTGTAATTGGTCTCCAGTTATTCAATTCAAATTTGTCTCCTGATTTATATAAAAAAATCAACAGCCCTTTGGCAAACCAACTTGGAAAAGTTGGTTTCCCCAGAAAGGCATTAAACGCTAATACCAAACACTTCGCAAATTCCACTGGAAAGGCCTTGTATAAGTCCGATGTCAAACCATCGATCCCAGGAGAAGTTTCCTTCTTTTGATTATTAATGGCTGTAATTATTTCCTGCGCAGTGATAGGCTGGATTAATACTAATGTATCAAATACATGTCATGGTACCTCAATCTGATTCAGAAAGCCCCAAATGTCTCGGTCATCTGGGGGTGTTTCCGGCCTATATGCCAAAAAGAATTGTCTAATTATGTGTTGAAGTGACTTTTGGTCCTTTACAAAATTCCCAACCTCATCTCGAAGGGAGTCTAAGTTTGTAGATTGTTTATAAATTTTAAAGGCTTCATATGGATCACCTACTGGCTGTTTCTTAACCCCATATTGAAGGAGAGCATTAAGGGTCCGAGCCCTATTATACTGAACCTCAATAAGTTGTCCTTTCAGTGACCTAATCTGTGAACTATAATCCATAGTAGAAGTATTGACTACCGAAAATAAATAATATAATTGCTGTCTTAATTTCAAATATTGGAGAAAATCACTATTTGCCTTAGCCTTCCCTTGTTGTTTTAATAGTTGACAAAGGTCGTCCTTAGAATCCTTCCACCACTCTCCCATAGAGTCATATAAAAAGGCTACTGAAAGCCTTGCCATCAGTAATACTTTAATTCTATCCAGGACCTTCCTAGAGTTTAATAATAGGGGATTCAACTTCCATCTCGCCCTCTTACCTATCAGTCTGGCATGAGGAGAAACCGTACAGAGTAACAGTAGATGGTCAGAAAAAGACACTGGACAGGTTTCAAATGTAAAGGGAACTTTGTTGGACAAAGAAATATAATCTATCGTGGAAGTAAACCGATTCCTTTTATAAGTAAATTTAGGCCCTGAACGTTGTTTACTACTCCCATTTATTAAGCCCGCTGATTGTACCATTTTGTGTAAGGCCCTAGTATCACAGTAAATTTTCTTACCCACTCCCACCATCCGATCACCATCATCTGTCAATGCACAGTTAAAATCCCCACATAAGAATACCTCAGAAGAGGTCAGTAAATAAGGTTGTAACATTTTAAAGAGCGCTACCCTTTCTGCCTTAAGTTGCGACCCATAAACATTAATAAACCGACACAATCTCAATTTCCACAAACCATCTAAAATCATCAACCGACTTGGAATCAGATCCATCAATTTAATTAGAAAAAAGTCATAAGAATGGAATAGAAACCCTATCCCATCCGCTGACTGTTGGCCAAAAGACCAATAAGAAGGGCCCCAGCACCATTCTCTTTGAAAACACCTGGCTTGCTCCATGGTATACATCCATGTCTCTTGTAGTAAACAGACATCAATCATATTAAAATGAAAAAAGTCATAAACTATCTGCCGTCTCTTATAATTCAATATACTATGAACATTTACCGAACCTAACCTAAATTGCATCAGGTACAGTCAAAGGCAGCAAATCACCTATCTTTCTTCCGTCGTTTCTTCTTTTTTCTCTTATAATCCTCTTGAATACTTAAGGGAGAAGGCGGACTGTCCAGTGTCCGCTGGGAATCATTATCCAGGCAACCCATATCCGATTCCACCCACTGACTGGATAACAAGGCAAAAGAGTTACTGGTTTCTACGTCCACTGCAGACTGCTGTGGGAGGCCCTTAATATTTCTGGAAGACCGTCTAACTGCAGTCACCACCGGTGCTCTAAAGGACTCCTGTGGTTGTCTCCCTTCTGCAGTCAAAGCGCCCACCGTAACGGGTTCCGAAGGATCATGGTGAGGACTCACTAAATCTTCTACCTCCACACTGTCCCCACTTACCTCAATAACCGAAGGTATTTCCTCAACAAGCTGTGTGGGACCCACTTGACCTGTACCTGTTATCAAATCCTGGGCTTTTTGTATTAATAGGTCTGGGCTACCACAAAACCCTTTATTTTTGGCTGCCCAGGTACAATCCGCAAAAACATGTCCTGTCTCTTCACGGAGATCACATTTTGTGAAGTTAGCCATTGAAATGCAATATGTCCCACTTCTCCACAGTTATCGCATCTCGGTTTGTCACAGGAACTTGATAAATGAGTTCTAGCACCGCATTTATAACAAGCTCGAGGTTGTCCAGTGTAAAAACGCACCCCTCTATCCCTCCCTAACAGAAAGGAATTCGGAATGTGCTCAATTCCTGCATCCGTTTGTCGTAGTTTAACCTTAAAACGCCATCCCCCTGTCCAAAATTGTTCTGCATCCAGAATTGCTTCAGGGGAACTCAAGATTTCACATTTTTGGCCTAACCAGTAAGTAATATCATCTATATTAACACCTTCATTCCTAAACATGACAGTGACATATTTTATCAATGGTTTCATTAAAGGTATCACAAAAAAGGGTGTCCAGAGGGGGGAAAACTTAACCTGAGTATATCTTTCTCAAAAGAGGTCAAGAGCATAAGCTGAACGAAAACTAACGTCAAAGTTGTCTTCCCCAGAAATATTAATAAATGCAAGCACTTCTCTAGGACAGAAGTGCAAAGAATCTTTCAACAAACATTTACCCACATATTGTCTATCAGGTCGAACTTCTAAACCTCCTTTATAATGAAGACGCACCGCATTTCTGCGAGGTGCTGCATCTTTCTTAATTTTTGAAAACAATTCTGACACTAAGGGTTTCTCCCCCCCAGCATTCTTCAAGTCCTGAGCCCCCACCTGTTCCTGGGCCACAGGTGTGGTCACTTCCTGCCTTCCAGGAGTTAACACCACTAAAGGCGGAGACTTCTCTTTCCCACCTATCAACTCCATTCAAAACAGCAGTGTCTTGCAGCTTAGGTCTCCATGCTGGTTCATTCTGGGAAAAGTTTAATTTTGGGTCCCAATCAGGAGTGGGCTTCCATGACCCACTTTCCAAAGTCCAACCAGCTTCGCTGAGAGCTTTTTGTGGGGACCAGTTATCAGCATTTAAAGGCTCAGTCACAGCGTTGGTTTGAACTTCCTCTCCCCCAAACTGCTTTTTTTCAAGTAGATTCTCACCTAGCCCAGCTGTAGGCAGTTCCAAATGTCGCTTAGCAAATGTTAATGCCATTCTTTTATCCTTACCCTCCTCTCCTACCTTGTCCTGTTGCCTTTTGGAAAAGGAAAACTCCGACACCCCTGACTGTGTCCCGGGATTCATTTGAAAAACGCATCTTTTCTGTGATTCAGTACTCTTACCAGCAGCCCCAGTAGTAGCTCGAAAAACAAATCCAGACTGTTTCCATAAAGGACTCCGATGTGCATCTCTGAAACCATTCCCCTGCATCATTTCCCCTTCCTCTAGCACGTCATTATGCAACTCCGAATCAGGTAGTACGCTCTTCCTGCTTGCGGTGCTCTCCATCGACTCTCGGCACCAGGAATTCACTCCGAAGAACTGCCAGCCACATCATGTGCATCACTCTGAACCACACCATCTTTTTCATCAGAACCGTAGGCAAGGCAAACCAGTGTGGACTGCATTTTACCTGGGAGGTCAATTTCTGTTGCAGCTGTTGTATCTCCTTCCGACCTGGTAAGCTCCACAGATTCAATTTTGCCTAGAGCTGATAATTGCTCCGCTACAGTCATATGTTCTCGTCTCAAGGCTTCCAGCTTATTTTGTAAATTCCTCACATCAGGTAACATTTGCACAGTATCTGAGCTCCTGTCCACTGTTTCTAAAGCTGTTAAATCTTCCATAGAAACAAATAGCTCCACGTCTTCCGTTTCAGTACTCTCCGTAATAGGTTTCTCTTGTCCGTTCATAGTAACATTCTCACTTGCAGCCCTCGGCTGCTCCAGTAGCTCCATGACGTCCATCCACCTGCAGTGCAGGCTACCAACTGAGCCTGCGGTCAGTCAACAGCAAGTCCCCCTACTGGCCATACAGTAGGGGAATTTCCCCAGTATCCTGGCCAAATTTCCCTCATTCACTAAAAATACCACCAACAGCTTAATCTGGTTCAAGGTCAGTTGGCAGTCATCTGTATCCCTCTCCCCCGGGTCGTGCCTGAAAATAGGCAGGATTTGTCTAGTGCACTTACCCGGTCAACAAAAACTAATAAATAAAAAATAAAATGCCCCCCCCAACACCAGCACCCTGACAACCTGAAGTTGTTCCTGAACACGAGTCAATGGTGTAGCGCGAGGTAAGGCGTCCAGTGCCTCAACCATCAGTGCCACTGGGCCGGCAGTTCTGTATTCTTAAAATGGCTTCATCTGCTCCCTGGTGGTCTCCCATGAACACGTCAGGTATTGCAGAAATAAATTCCTGAAAGACAATGATAATTTGTTTTTAGCAGTTCAACTGATTTTCAGATAGGCTTGCTTTTGTTTTACTTTTGTAAGCTGCTACCAAGCGTATGCTTTTTAAACATTCAAATTTCAGGAATTACCACCTGATTTTGTATAAGAGAAACTTGCATTAAAGGAAAAAGGAAAATTGTTTAACCAGGAGCACACCAAGCCGGAGCTTGTGTTTAAATGTGACCTGGGAGCACAAGGAGGTCAAGTGACTTGCTCAGGGTCACACTGTATGCAAGTGGGACTGGAGGGGTTCAAACCCAGGTTTCTAGGTTTGCATTTGCAGTGCCCTCAAGCACTGTACCACTGGCCCAGTGGTGCAGAGGGCTGAGGCGCTGGCGCCTTACCTCAAGCCACGCCAGCATCCCAGTTTGGGAATGGACTCGGGACGCCAGGGGTTGGCAGGGGAAGGAAAGGATTGAGCATCTGTCAAGACTGCTCTCCTCTCCTGGGGTGGGTAGCGGGGATGTGTCACTCTGCAGCAGCCTCCGGTGGAGACCGAGGGCAGGACAGACGCAACGCAAGGGAACGTCACCAGAAAAGCGGAAAATGGCTCCGCGTTCAGCCAGATGACGGCCACCTGGTGATCTGAGGCTGTTAATGTCACAGAGCTTCCAATCCCTCAGCAGTTCTCTGAGGGACAAGCATTGTGCTAGCCTGCCCCTCTGTTGCCTTCCCCCTCAGAGGAGGGGGACCGGCCTGGCGAAGTGTTATGTCCGGGTTACCCTGGGGGATGACTGCAATATGAGGGTCAGGGCTCGAAACAAGATGGATCAGATGCAGCCTTGGCACAGCCTGAAGGAGTGGCTGATGCAGTAGCACATAGAGGAGAAAAATAAATAACACACACACAAAAAAAAAAGCACTGTACCACACTGAGGGTGGTATGGAAGGCCCATGCCTTTCTTGGCAAGGAGATCGTCTTTGGCCAAGAAGCAACATTCTATGCAAAAATAAAAAAAACTATAAAGCACAGTTTAAAACGTACTGTAGTATAGAGTAGCTTATCAAAAGAGATGGGGACATTGACAAATTCCCTTACTCCTATTGAGACATAATGTTATATTTACATTTTGGCTGTACAAAACACAATACAGGAAAATCTTATTTATAATAAACATTAAAAAAAAGAAACTAAGGGGTGTCAGCAAACAGAGCTGGGTCATGTTACATTAGTCAGTCATGCCCTGCTGGCTTGGCTGCCTGCCACAACTGCGGACGTGGATGTTAGGCTGAGGTATCAGACATTTTGTTTTGTTTGAAAAACATTTTCTTTAAAAAGAAAAATAGCTATTTTACTTGTTACGGTACTGTAAGCTGTTTGGACTACATTTAAATCACAAGTTCATTGCACACTACAGACTTAATCTTATTGCATCAAATAAATCCTTCTTGCACACCTGAGATAAATCTTCTGCTATCACTCACATTAAAGTAACTATGTCATTTTGCCACCAATTTAATTTCATGCACTTAAACCAAGCAATTCAAATTCTTGCCAAACAAGCTCAATTATTTCTGAAAACATTTTGTGAATGGAGATTCTCCCCATATATTTTTGGAGACTATATTTGTGATGCTATATTTACCAAGCAGCCCAGAAGGCAGATATCAGCCCGGCCTCCTCTAAGAAACCTAATCCTCTGAATTTATCTCAGTAGCTGGCTAAGATTACCTTGAGGTCTTCAGTCTCACATACAACCTTCATTGTCCAATTTAATGTGGAAAAAAAACTTTTAAACATTCTATATTAACCCAGCACTTTGCAAGAGTACAAAATCACAGCATGCACTTTCATTTTTTAGAACATTTAGATAATAGGCAAAGAAGACATTCTTTACAGCTTGTAGTGTGTGTATGTGTCTTTTACTCTGACATTATCAGGTCAGATTTAGAAATGATTTTAGAGTCAGAGAAAGAGAAAGACAGTTTGACTGGCCAGTCAATTTACACAGAAGATAAATAAGCAGAAGTAATGTTTAGAGATTATGTAGCATTGTTTAAATCACATTCAAAACTACAAATGCATTCTACATTTCGCATGGCTAGGTTTACCCTGTATTTGCCCTTTGCTAACATTATCTTGCAATACTTTGTATATGCTGCACACACTTTGTGTTTTTTTTTCCTATGCTCCTTTTCTAAACTGTCTAAACTTTTCTTTCATTTCAGTACATTCTTTTGGCATGCCCTCTTTAACCACCCAATCATTCACTTGCAAAACACGCATATTCTCTTATCCTGCTTTAACCTTTCACATTTCTACCTCCTCTGACAACTCTTCATCTTTCTTTTGCAGAGTACATTGCATTGCATACTTCAACCCATCTTTCCTGGGAGTGTGGAGACAATGTTTTTCCTGGATCCCATGAAACTTAAGGTCACTGGATTAGTTTTGGACTGTACCAGGTTAGTCTGCAATTTTGTGGTCTGGTTGAAATTAGCCCAACCTTCCTGGGAGGATGGAAAATTTGAAATGTCCAATGTGAATTCAAAGCTTATGGCAATTGTGAGAGTTCCCCTTTACCTGCTAGTGGGAATTTAAAAGTGTATAGATCCACTCTCTCATTCCCTACTAGACAGTTTACAAGCTTCAGCATACGGGACTCTGCCAGGCGGTCCCTTTTCCCCCCACAAGCAAACAGATCTGTCTCAACTGTTTGGGTTAGACCAATTTGGCTCCTGGCTGGCTTGCCATTTGTAAGATTTTAGTAATCCTACAAGTTCTAAACCAGAGGGACAGTTAAACAAATGTAAGTCAGCCGTAGCAAACTAAAGGTTTATTTTTCAGAGGCTCATACATAAGGACAGTAAACACAGATTATACATTACTGGGAGCCCGAAACTCGTCACACCCAGGTGTAACATCATAAAATCTTAGTGAGCTTACAGTGAACATGAATACTTATAGTGTGATAAGATCAGTCCCGTTACTATGACCACAGGCTTATGTATGCACAAAGTATGTATTCTAAGTTACCCTGGTTGGTCAATTTGGTGGGCAGCTCACTGTTATCAAGCTTGCCCTTTGCATGTAGCATATTCTATGTATCACATTTGTTGTATCATTACTGTTGCACATTAGAACAATAGCACAGTCACATATATTGCTGATTCGTCATAAAAATCTGCTGACTCAAGCAGTGTGTAGCTTGGCAGTAGGTGGCACTCTAGGATTAGAAATATAGCAAAAATACAATTATATCTTATAGCAGCAGGTGGCACTTTAAGGCTACAAATGTGTTACATGATCAGTTGTTCTCTCAGCATTTCAGACAAAAATTACTTTGGCTGAATGGTTTCACTTGGGATATAGCATTTCTTAGCAGAATCATAACTAGATAATATAGCAAAAAGAAAATACATATAATACAGTACATCCTAACTATACATACAACAACTGCTAACTAATGACATCACAATAGTCCACGTAAGGGACTGCAGGTCAAGCAGGTCTCCATAAATACCATAATACCATATGCTACTCTAAATATAGGATTGTGGGGCATGGCCTGGGCCAACAGTACCATGAACAACAAAAGTTATGTTCACAAATAAAAATAAATCTGTGAGTCTCTTATGGGCCAGAGCTCTCTTTTTGTAAATTTAATATGCTTTATTTTCATACAAACAACATATAGCAGTAACAAAACCAGTACAAAACAAAACAAAAACATATAAACCAGAATCCCAGTGAACTACGTACAACAGAGGAATTCATGAAAACCATAAATTAAACACCCCAGTGAGGTGACCATCACAAGGTAGCTGCATTAACGGAAGTCATAGATTCATAGATATGTGCCAGCAGAAAAGGACCTTCTTGGCCCACCGGATCTGCCCATTCCCACCCTCTTTACTTGCTCCTCTCCCATAGATTCCACCCTCTGTTCCCTAGACAACTCCTTGTGTTTGTCCCATGCCTCTTGAATCCGTCCACTGTTCCGGCCTACACCACCTCCTCTGGCAGACTGTTCCAGGGCACCTCCACCCTCTCAATGAAGTAATGCCCTCTCATAGTTTCCCTTAAACCTTCCCCCCTCCATCCTCAATCCATGCCCTCTAGTTCTAGCACCCACCTTCCCTGTGAATAAGCTCCCTCCCACTTTACTGATCCCCTTCACATACTTGAATGTTTCTATCATGTCCCCTCTCTCCCTTCTGGTCTCCAGCGGGTACAAATCCAACATCCTCAACCTCTCTTCATATGGCTACCCACTTGGTCCATGAGCCATCTTAGTGGCCCTTCTCTGTACTTTTTCCATGCCATCTATATCCTTGCGTAGGTGAGATCTCCAGAACTGAACCCCATACTCCAGGTGGGGCCTCACCATGGATTTGTAGAGTGGCATCAGCACCTCCCATCTTCTGCTAGTTATCCCTCTCTCTATGCACGCCAGCATTTTGTTCACTTTGCCCACTGCCTTGCTGCATTGGGTCCCTTCCTTAAGGTTGTCTGTGACTATGATTCTTAGATCCTTCTGCTCAGTTGCATTAATTTTCTCCCACCCTAAATGTGTATTTTGCTTGTTGATAATTCAGCCCTATGTGCATCTCTGTTCTTTTTTTGCCATTTAATTTTAGCTGCCATGTTTCTGACCACCCCTCCAGCAACCTTAGATCCTCCCTCATAGCTTCCACTCCCTCTGGAGTGTCCACCCTGTTGCAGATCTTTGTATTGGGGCAGCTTCTGAGTAGGGGAGCTAGCTGCAGAATCGAGCAGACTCGATAGACCATTATGGCCTTTTTCTGCTGGCAATTTTCGTATGTTCTTATCATCTGAAAAAAGGCAGACCTTCCTCTGCAGCCCCTCTGCTATGTCGCTGATGTAGATGTTAAACAGGATGGGCTGCAGCACTGACCCCTGGGGGACCCTGCTCGTCACCCCTACCTCCCCAGAATGCACCCTATTTACCACCAGCCTCTGGCTTCTACCCGTCAGCCAGTTCTCTACCCACCTTGTTATTTTCTGTCCCAGCCCCAAACTCTCTGGTTTATTTAGCAATTTTCTGTGGGGCACAGTGTTGAAAGCCTTCCCAAAATCCAGATAGGCCACGTCCACTGCTCCCCCTTGTCACCCCATCGAAGAACTTGATCAGGTTTGTCTGACATGACCTCCCCCATGTGAAGCCATGCTGTTGGAAGTCCTGCAGCCTGCTGTCCTCCAAGTAACTAACCACCCTTTCCTTCAATATCACCTCCATCACCTTACCCACCACCGATGTGAGGCTGACTAGGTGATAATTGCCAACCTCCTCCCTGTTGCCACTTCTGTGAAGTGGCACCACGTCTGCCCTCTTCCAGTCCTCTGGCACCCCCCCTGTATCTAAGGACAAGTTAAATAACCTCTCTAGTGGTGCTGCCAGCTCCTCCCTTAGCTCCCGGAGCACCCTAGAATGCAGGGCATCCAGACCCATAACCTTGTCTACCCTCAATTTACCAAATTCTTCCTGGAGCCAGTCCTCACTGATTGGACTAGGATCCACTCCTATGTCCCCCCTTTCCCGCCCCCCCAGCACTGGTCCCCTTCCTTCCCTCTATCATGAAGTCCAAGCGAAGTATCTATTCAGGGCATCGGTCATAATAATGAAGATGATTATGCCGCATGCATATCATCATGCCAAAACAGCGATATATGCCATGCGGCATAAGTCTTTTTACAGGCTCCGCGCCTCCGCTATGGAGAGCTGCACCACCGACTCCCCCTCCAACTAATATAACTAACTCCGGGGGGAGGTAACACAAATATCACACAAAGTGCAGAAAAAAAAAATTTTCCATGTGTCTGGAACTGGGAATCAAACCCAGTCCCAAATGCATTGCTTCATTTCCTTGCTGCCAGTGGTTTACTGCATCGAGCCACAGCAGCTGCTTGGCAGAACCCTCTCCCAGCAGAGGTCTTATCCTCTGCCTGGGACAGTGAGAGGGTGCAGTACCGCACACAGACCCATTCGCAGTATAGCACCCTCTCACTCAGTTGTACTGTGCTGTTGCAGTTATGGGGTTTTGTCGTACGCTATTAAGCATATGACATTTTGACCCAGTAGGTCTATTCAGCGCCTCTGCTTTCTCGAAGTCCCCTTCCACTTGTACTCACCCCTCTCCCTTTACCCTTACTATCCCCTGCCTTGCTTTCCTCTTTTCTCCTATGTACCGAAAGAAAGTCTTATCACTCCTTTTGGCCTGCCTAGCAATTTTCTCCTCCGTTTCTGCTTTCGTCTTCCTAATCTTCTGCCTTGCCACCCTCACTTTTTCTCTGTAAGGTTCCCTGTCCTCCTTCCCCTGTGTCCTCTTATATTCTCTGAACACCCTTTTTCTCTCCCCTATTGAACCAAAGTGTCCTCCTTCTTCTGCTCTTCCTCACCTTCCTAATACAGCTCTCTGTGGCTTTAAGTAGTTGCCCCTTGATCTTATTCCATAGTACCTCAACCCTCCCCCCCCATCTCCTCCATCCCCTCCATTTCATTCTGGAATACCTCCCTCATTTTGGAGAAATCTGTCCACCTGAAGTCCAGGACCTTTGTGATGGTTTGACTTGCTTCATACCCTGTTCTAACCCTGAAGTCCACTGTATTGTGGTCACTTGCTCCTAGGCTGACCTCCACCCCTACTCCCTCCACACTATCCCCATTGGTGAGGACCACGTCAAGTATGTTACCCCCCAAAGTGGGCTCCCTGACCAGCTGCTGCAGGAAGGCTCCCTGGAGGGACTCAAGGATCTCCCTGCTCCTGGATGACCTAGCTGCTGGGATATCCCAGTCTATATCCGGGAGGTTAAGGTCGCCCACCAGCAGAATCTCCCCCTTTAGTGCCATCCATTGACCTGCCCGCAGCATCTGCATGTCCATTTCCTCGCTCTGCATTGGAGGTCTGTACACCACCCCCAGCCTTATTGATGCCCCAGCCCTTTTCTCTAGTATGACCCACATGATTTCTACTTCCCCTTGCTCTTCCTGCCCTTCTGTGGCCTTTATGCCCTCCCTGATGTACAGCACAACCCCCCCTTCCTGCCAGCCCTATTCTTCCTGAATAACCTGTACCCCGGGACCCCTACTTCACAGGACTGGTGCTCAGACCACCAGGTCTCTGTTATGGCTACAATAGCCAGGCCCTCCTCCTCCATTATTGCTTCTAAGTTCACCATCTTGTTCCCAGGCTTCATGTGTTTGCAGAAAGTCATTTCCATCATATACCCCCTCTCCCCACTTTCCCTCCCTGTCATGTCTGGTTTGTACCCTTCTCCCTTTTGGGGGAGAGTGCTTGCTAGTCCATTCTCTCCATCTGTTGATCCCTCACTGATCCTAGCCTTGTACTCCCTCCTTACCAGTTTAACCCCCCCAAGACCTTATCAATGTATCCTTGTAGACCTCCCTCAGTACTCTTGCCCCCTCTCACTCAGATGCAGTCTATCCTTCCAGTACAAGTTCTCATCCTCCCATGTGTCCGCCCCCATTCTCCTATACAAGCGAACCCTTCCTCTTCACACCATACCCAAGGCCATTCATTGAACTCCCTGATTCTTCTCTGTTTAGCAGCGCTGGCACAGGGGACTGGCAAGATCTCTAAAAAAAGCCAAGGATTTAGCCTCTTTCAGGCATCCCTGCACCAGTGCCTTGAACCTCCTCTGGACCTCTCCCACTTCATTGCTTGCCAGATCCTTTGTTCTCAGATGAATGATATGGTGTGGTTTCCCCAGCAACCGAGCCAGCTCCCTGATTTTTTTTGCATTGTCCTCCCTGCCTTCCTCCCTCCCTGGTTCACAAAAGAACGACTTCTGCCTGTGTGTAGGACCCCCCTGATCCAATGTATCCCCTTGATGATGGAGTTCCTGAATACCCCCCACATCCCCCTGCTGTTAATATAGTTGAAGTTTCCCCCTTCCTCCTCCATGTCCTTCCACTTCCTCACAATTTCCCCTTAGATTGCTTATCTCTGCTTCCAAATGCCAAAATCTGATACATATTGGACAACACCCTAACCTCCACAGTGCTTCCATGAACACAGCTGCCTCACATCTGTTGCACCCCACTATTCCGCCCACTCTCCTGCCTTCCCCCGGAACTCACCGGAACCCCCCTCCTCATCCAAGACGACCCATGCCCCTGCCCTCTCCACTGTCCTGAGTAATTCATTATGGCCCTAGTTTCAGTGCCTCTCTCCACTTTCCCCTGATTAACACAATTTATATACTTTTTCACTTCTTTAAAAATGCCCTGTCATTTTGGTCAGCTTGAAATGAATCCCCTGCCCTGAGCAGAGCACAAAAGTGATAAACAACTTACAGTATATCCTTCAAGCTAGTTCACCTTGAGGGAGCGAAAACAAAATAGAACGTTTCCCCAGTTGTTTTTCAAAGGCCTTGTGTTTATTGTTTAAACTAGCAATCTTAAGCTATTCTTAAGTTTTTTTATAGTGCCTCATACCATTCAGCATAAGTGACGGCTACCTGGTCTAGGCCAGAGCACACTACTTAAAAGATAAGGCCAGAGAGTGGTTTCCATACAAGAAAATGGTGGGACCCTAGCTCATATTAACATGTTAAAATTTAAAGTGTAGTTACCTGATAGACAATGGGGTCACCTTGTTATCAGTGGTCAGGCTAATCACGATTCGGCTGAATGATGAGATGAAGAACCCCTTTAAACATAGAAACATAGACTTTGATGGCAGATAAGGACCACTTGGCCCACCCAGTCTGCCTATTTCCTTACCTATTGGATAAGCTGCAGATCCTAGTTTTACCAACATCCTACTTCCTCCTACCTCCCACTAGAATTGCCTTATGTCTGTCTCATGCATTCTTAAATTCCCCCACTGTTTTGGACCCCACGACCTCCTAAGGAAGGCCATGCCATGTGTCCACCACCCTCTCCATGAAAAAATACTTCCTCACATTGCCCCTGAATCGTCTCCCCATTATTTTCAAATTGTGCCCCCTTGTTCTTGCACATCTCTTTTTCTGAAAGATGTTACCCTCTTGGAGTTTGTTGATTCCCTTGAGGTACTTGAAAGTTTCTATCATGTTCCCCCTCTCTCCTTTCCTCGAGGGTATACATATTAAGCTCTTTTAATCTCACTTCGTATGGCTTCTGGTGCAGACCATGCACCATTTTAGTTGCCCTCCTCTGGACTGCCTCCATCCTGTCTTTGTCTTTGCAGAGATGGGGTCTCCAGAATTACATGTAGTAATCCAGTTGGGGTCTCACCGTCTGTACAGAGGGATAACAACTTCCTGTTTTCTACTGGTGATGCCTCTCCCTATGCATCCTAGTATCCCCCCAGCCCTCCTTACTGCCTACTCACATTGCTTGCCTATCTTTAGGTCATCTGACATGACTACCCCCAGGTCCCTTTCTATTTTTGTTGCCATTAATACCCCCCCAATTGTGTACTCTTCTCTTGGGTTTTTGTTTCCCAGGTACATTACTTTGCACTTCTTTGTATTGAATCTAAGCTGCCATACTTTTGACCATTCCTCCAACCTTGCCAAGTCCCTCCTAATCCTTTCCACCCCACCTTGTGTATTTACTCTGCACTCTTAAACTGAATGACACAGCCCATGTTTGTCTGCTGATATTCTCCTAATGGCAATGCCCCTCCCTTCGCTCAGACAATGCCTTTGGCTGTATCCCTACTCTGGAACAATGTTAGGCCCTAACCCTTAGCTTCTGTCTATCCTGTAAGACCATGTCCCTAGTTGTTGTCTTTCCCTCATTTTGTCTCTGACAATGCCACTTGGCTGCATCTTTTTCCTCCTAGCTGGATCCCAACTCTAATGCCCTTCCTTGCTAGTTAAGCTAAGCTTACTCCTAGCCACTGTATGTCTGCAAAATACCTGTTTTTGTAACTTAAATCCATATGTGCTTATTTTATTGTTACCTTTAGTCCTAGGATCACTATGTATTTTCTCACTATACTGTTTGTTTCTGTTCTTTGATATGACGTGGAGCCTATGTAAAAGAACCTTTGGCTCAAAGGTATTAATTCCAAGACTGAAATAAATAAATAAACTCTGTTGCAGATCTTTGTGTCATCTGTAAAGAGGCATACTTTTCCTTCCAGTCCCTCTGCAATGTCACCTATAAAGACATTAAAGAGGACCAGTCCCAGTACTGAACCCTGCAGTACCCTGCTAGTAACCACCCTTTCTTCGGCATGGACTCCGTTTACTATTATCCTCTGTGTCCTGTTGTCCAGCCAATTTTCTACCCAGGTTACCACCCTGAGACACACTCCCAGGCTGGCTAACTTGTTTATTAATCTTTTTGTGGGACTGTGTCAAATGTCTTGCTAAAGTCTAGGTAGGCCATGTCCACAGCCCCTCCCTGGTCTACTACTTTGGTCACCCAGTCAAAAAAATCGATTAGATTTGTCTGATGTGACCTACCCACTGTGAATCCATGCTACCTTGGGTCCTGTGCCCTGCTGGTCTCTAGGTACTCAACAGTTCTTTCTTTCAGAAGTGATTCCATCATTTTCCCTACCACTGAGGTCAAACTAAGAGATCTGTAGTTTCCTGCCACTGCCTTGCTCCCACTTTTGTGAAGGGGAATCACATCCGCCCTCCTCCACTCCTTAGGTACTACACCATCCTCCCATGATTTGTTAAAAAGGGTAGTCAGTGGTGCCACTAGTTCTCCCCATAGCTCTTTTAGAATTCTGGGGTGAATCTCGTTAGGCCTCACTGCTTTGTCCACCTTCAGTTTTAGGAGTTCTTTCAGGACCCTTTCTTCTGTAAATGGATTGGTATAGACCCCCCATCCAGTGTGCATCTATTATTTGGTTTAGGTACCTCCCCCTCTTCTTCTTTTGTGACTACTGAGCAGAAGTATTCATTCAGTATCTCTGCTTTGTCACTGTCACCCTGTGCCCACCCCTTCCCCATTATTAAGCCTCACTATCCCTCCCCTGGTCTTTCTTTGCTCCCTAATGTACCTATAAAATGTTTTATCCCACTTCATAACTGAGTTGGCTATCTTTTCCTCGGTTTGGGCCTTTGCTATTCTGCCTTCCCCGCTTCCTTTGCTTTAACTGGTACAGTTCTCTGTCCTGCTACTTCTGTGTTTCCTTATACTTCCCGAATGTCATATTTTTCTCCCTAACCTTCCCCACCACCTCTTTTGAGAACCATAGTGTTTTTTTCCTTCATTTTGTTTTGTTCATTTGCTTCACACAAAGGCTTGTTGCCTCTGTGATGGCAGCTTTGATTTTTCCCCATTGTTCCTCCACCCCAGCTTCTTTCCCATGTGCTAGTGCTTTTCTGAGGCACTCCCCCATTTTGCCAAAGTCAACCCTCCTAAAGTCCAGTACCCTCACCTTTTTATGACTTGACTCTATGACTGTGTTTGTGACCCACACTGTTTGGTGGTTGTATGTTCCCAGATGGCTACCCACTTCTATATCTGAGATCCTCTCTCTGTCCCCATTTGAGAGTACCAGGTCTAAGATTGCTCCCTCCTGAGTGGGTTCCAACCCTAGCTTTCTGAGGCATGCCTCCTGTAGGGCATTGAGAATGACCCTGCTCTTGGATGTGGCTGCAGCAAAGCTGCTCCAGTTAACATCTGGCATATTCAGGTCCCCCATCAACAATATCTCCCCTTTTTCTGCCATTCTAAGGATGCCTTCTGTCATTTCCTTGTCCATTTCCTCCCCCTGAGATGGGGGTCTGTATACAACCCCTATACAGGTTATGGTGCCATTTCCTGTCTCTAGGGTGATCCACGGTGTCTCCTCTCCTTCCTGTTTACCCTTCAGTTCCATTGCTTTAATGCCTTCCCTTATGTGGAGAGCTACTTCTCCTCCTCTTTTACCCTCCCTGTCTCTCCCGTAGATTGTGTACCCTGGTATGTTGACATCCCAGTCATGGTTAATCTGTGTACCACGTTTCTGTGACTGCCACAATATCCAGGTGTCTCCCTTCCAGCAAGGCCACTTGTTTAGGGAGACTGTTACTCAGACTATGTGCATTGGTACACATCACCCTCCATTTTTCGATAGCCTTATGCCTTTTAGTCCCATCCCTGTCCTTACTGTCTTTGCCTTTTCTCCATTGACCCCTGTCCTGCTCCCTATTGACTGCTTTACCTTAGTGTTTACCTCACTAACTACCCTGTTTTGTGGGGGGGATGGGATTTCCATGCTCCTTTCAGTGCCTCCCCCCTTGGCTAGTTTAAATGCTTGCCAATGAAGCATTGAAACCTACCACCTAGAATCCTGGTTTCCCTTCAGGACAGATGCAGACCATCGTGCCAGTATAGGCCTGCAATCCTCCAGGTGGACCCCCAGTCCCCAGTGAAGCCAAAACCCTGAGCTCCACACCAGTTTTTCAACCATTCATCCAATTCCATGGTGTGGAGTAGCCTAACCTCACCCATGGCATAGACAGGTGGCACCTTCGAGAAGGTTACCATGTGTGCTACTTGTGTAAGGCCCCTCCCCAACTCTACAAAATCATCCTGCACTGCTCTGATCCCATTTCCAGCAGGGTCATTTTTTCCTAAGTGGACAAGGGATGCCCAGCTTCCTCTCCCATGCCGCTGCTCCTGCGATCCTGAGGATTCGCTTCCTGTCCCTCCCAGCCATGACGCTGGGCAGACACCTAACCTCCCTCTCCCCTCCTCCCCAGTACTACCCTTCTAATTATTGAGTCCCCAACCAGGAGTTATTTCCTTCCCCTGTGTGGTCTCATGCCATCCTCCTCTGGGTCACCTTTGTGGGGGTTCCCAGCATCCTCCTTGGTCTCCACTGTGGGTACCTCCATAGAGGAACCACACTCCACCAGAATGGAGTATGAATTGTGGAGAGGTACAACTGGAGGGATGTACCTCTGATCCAGGACCCTCACCCTCCTGAAGCCCACTGTAGTTCAATCACTCCTCTTTCTTGGCAACCTCTCAGGCAACAGAAGTGACCCTGGTGGTCCCTGGGTGGGGGAGGAGGTTTCCCAAATCCTCATCAGTTCGGCCTGGAGACAGGCAACCTCCTCTGTCAGACCAGAGAGGTGCATTCAAATAGGGCAGCATTGCAGCCTCCAGAATGTCTCCCAAAAGACTGCTGCCCCACAGCCAGTGCATTGCACCACTCCCCACATGTCTCACTCCCATTCTGTTTAAATTTTTTTCTCTTTTGTTGGTGTGTGTGAGCATGTGCGTGCATCTACCCGCTGGGCTGTTAAGGTTATGACAGGTGCATGTCCTTCGCCCTTTTGGGGAAGTGATGTCAGGAACTCTGGTATAAAGAAAATGATGCGCTTGGGGTGGGTGGGGTGAGGGGCAGAGTGGGTGGGACCAAGCCTGTGACCTCCAGAAACAATCAGCTACAGCTCTGCCCCACCACCCAGGTTTTCCTTCCTTTCAGCAAGACATCTGCACAACAATTTAAAAGAAAATATGCCCTGCAAAAAAAAATGTCTTTTTTATTTCAACTTTTTTTATGCCCCTCAATTACTGGCTTACCTTAACTCTCTCCAGCGAGGACTCTCAGTTCAACCTGTTCCCACCCACCTGAAGCCTCCAGACTCCACTCTCTGACATGGGCCTGTCTCCCTCCACATCTCCCAATTGCCCGACCCCCAGACTGTGAGCCCCCTGGGGCCGAACTGCCAACTCCTCCTGGTGCTCTATCTGAAATCTAATTAAGCAACCAGGGAGTTGGAGGAAGTGCCGGAGGCAGAGATGGAAGGCCTGGCAATGGGCATGGGGGCCAACCACTGGTCCCGCCATCGCCTATCGGGTGCCAGGGTTTTCCTTGTTCTGTCCCCCCATTGGCCTGGCAGTGCATTGCTCCCCAGTGTGGTGCGTGCATGCTCCCACACATGCCCACAGCAGTGTCACCATGGCCAATCCCCCTTGCATGGATCCTGACTGCTGACCCCCCCAGTTTCCTCTGGGAGTTGCCAGACAGTGGGATCAATATCCCCCTATCCCTCCCAGGAAAGGAGAGCAGTCCTCTGGATGTGCAATCATTTCCTCCCCAGCTGACCCCCAAAGACCCGAGTCCACTCCTGAACCTGGGTCACCGGCATGGTGCGAGGTGTGGCGTCCAGTGCCTCAAACTTCAGCGCCACCAGGCCGGCTTCAAAAAACAATTTCAATCAGAGAAAAATAAAGCAGTAAACTGTACAACCAGTAAGCACAAAACAGTAATAAAACCTGTAAGCACATAACAAAATAGTAACACAACAGTAACTCTGCTTAGCCAAAAGAAACCCTAATGTTTCTCCTTGCTCTGTTAATGCTGTTCCTTGCATTGTCCTTTCAAGCAAATCCTAGAAGAAAAGAGTTCAGGTGAAGCTAGATGCTTTATGCCAGCAAACCTAGTCTTTAAATGTTGAAATGATGGAATGAAGGCAAAGTGAGAAAATGGAATTAACATAAATGAATTGCAAGCTTTCAAGCTGCTTTTTTTGGGGGTGGGGCACTGCTCCTATAACTGTTAGAGTACAAGTTAACACATTAGGAACTAACACATGAACAGAGTTACATAACAGTACAGCTAAATAGCACATAGCAATCATTAAATCAGCTACACATTCTGTGTCCCAAAGGTTGTTTTTATTGCAACCATAATTCTAATTTCAGCAGCAGCATTTAGTGCTGCAGAATGCCATTTCCAGGTTCCTGCTATCATGCTAGAGCGCCCTGACATCACAGATGAGGGAGTGTGCATCTAGCTGTGACTTATGAGAGGTGCGAAAATGAATTAAAGCAGCAGTGAGTCATTAAAACAGAGTGCACAGCCTGACCACATCTATAGGTTAAAATATGAAAAATCACTGCTGCCTTGTTGTTTGCCCAAGTGACTCACATAATGTACTCAACTAGCAATGATCGTTCCACAGGTTCCTTAGAGAACCCCTAATGTGCAAGAAGTAGAGACAGCCATGAAGAGGGATAACCTTCCCCATATACACAGTAGGAGTACTATGGTTTGTGCTTCTCATTTTTCACTTGATAGTTACAAGAGGGACTTTTTTTAATTCTTTGGTGACCGGGTAAGGG
This sequence comes from Neoceratodus forsteri, assembly GCA_016271365.2. NCBI lineage: Eukaryota > Metazoa > Chordata > Ceratodontiformes > Ceratodontidae > Neoceratodus > Neoceratodus forsteri. The sequence continues at coordinate 120,367,410 of CM057450.1, forward strand.
CCGTTAAGCACAAGTGCCTGTTTTCATTGGCGATCCAGGAGTGCTGGAGAGGTTAAGTGGCTTCCTCAGAGTCACTCAGTACATAGTAGGCAAGTAGAGGTTGCCACAGCACTGACAGTATCTATGTCTCGTATGCCATGCAGTCATACAGTCACATGTATATACAGTGTTTGAGATGCGATAATATTTCATTTGTAAGGTATGTCAGAATAATATTTCATGTTATATGCTTTATTTGTGTAACTGAACCCTATGGTACACTGTTTCTTATATTGCACATTAAACTGTATGATTGGGCTGTGTGCTCTGTTTCAATGACTTGTCCAGCTGGTTTAATTGATTTTCGCACCTGAATTCAAGATGGCCACCGGGCTGGACAGGTCAGCCTGAGCTCTGCTCACTGAGCTCAACATTCGCATAAAACACCCCGATTCTATGTATTTTTGAGAGTGACAGTTGTTCCTAGTCACTTTTTTTTACTTACTATTTATGCCCCTTTCTGCTCCATGCTGTCTCCTTCCCTCAGGGACTCCCATGGCACCGATCTGGCCTCGCCGAGGGTCCTGGAGACTTCTGCTCCTTGTGAGTCCTCCTGCTGTAGTCCCTCAGATAACCCAACCAGAGTGGGGTGGAAGGGAGACCCCCATCATCCCCTCCAGGCTTCGTCCAATGCTGGGCGGCCTGCACGATAGATAGACCCATCTCCAGGAGCTGACATGGGCTGTTTTTTTTTTTTTTTAATCTGGTCCCCAACCCCCTGCAGATGCTAGCATGCACGGAAGCTGCAAGGAGACAAAGGCATGCTGAGGTGTACCTCTGATCTGGACCTTTGGCCAACGTCTGCCCCTCCCATGCCTCTGCCATCCCGTCTGCACCTACACCTGTGGTCACCCAGGTGGCAGTATTGCAATGGGACCTGCAGCCCACCCTCCCCAGAAATGGAGAGCAGCTGTCCAGGTGCTCGATCCTTTTCCATCCATCCAGCCCTCCAGCAACCCGGGCTCACTACTGAACCCAGGTCGCTGGCATAACAAGCGTTAACTCTACTGCTGCGCTGGTGAGCTGGCTGTTCCTAGTCACTTCTCTTTTTAGTGAGAAATTAGTATTAGGGCTTGTTTTTAGTGTAGCTAGCATTATTAGTGAGGCAGAGTTGGTGTTTTTTATTTTTAGAAAGGGCAGTGGTGTATCTGGCAGGCTATTCATTTGTTATCTTTGTTATCCTGGTGAGACGCTGGTGGTGATTTGTTTTAAGCCCCAGTGTTTTAGTCTTCCAGTGCATCTAGCACTTTCAGCATCTCAGCACTGAGAAGGAGTGTGATTTGAACCATGGGAACTGCGCACCTAAGCCCATTGTAACTTATGAAGTTGCACATTAACACCAGCAACATGGACTTTATTGCTTTCCCAGAGCCGCCCAAATCCTTCTGTGATCTAGGTCTCTGTTTGTGTTGCTTTAGTGACATGAGCAGAGAGTGAGACCGCCATGGATCAAGTCCATGTTGGGAGTGCAACAGAGAGACTGAGCACGTGTACAGTGGCAGGTGGGAGAAGTCAGTCTAACAGAAATCTCCCCATGAGGTCAGAGGAGTGAAGATTTCCATATCGGGGAACTGCCGCTCAGTGTAGTGCATTGAGAGAGTGTCGGGGTAGGTGAGTGAGAGTGGCCTACCCTGGGACTGGAACACAGAGAGACCGGAAGAAGAGGTTGCTCTGTGTTTCCTGTAATCTGGAAACCAAATACAGAAGTCCAGGGACACTAAGCAGTTTTTCATATCACTGTTGTGTAAGCTGTATGTTTTCTTTTTGTTCTCAAACAGTACAATCTGCATTGCTTTCCCTACTGGTCTGTGAATCTTGACTGCAAGCTCATACCCCTTTTCTGTGGCAGAGATTGGGTGTGGAGCCATTCATTTGGTTTGGGTGTCCTCTCTGGGTGAGAGCTGAGGGGATAACTTTTAAACTCCTATGTTCATCTGCTTTGAATAGACTGCTTAGAGACTTTAGGCTCTGGGGATTGATATTTTATCCATTTGCTATCAGGGACTTCTTCAGAGCTAAACACTAAATAGTTAGACATTTAACCTGGAGAATCCTGCTGTGCACCACTTTTTACCTTAATATGTTATTGTTTTTACATACATTTTCCATAGGAGTGATTAAGAGGGTGTTTGTGGTTGTTGATGGTATCTGCAAGGTGTGATTGAATTGTTCTAGACCCACATATTCAAAGGAGATGTGCTGCCCAAAATGGAGATGCACGGCACATCCCAGAAAATGCATGGAAGCACGATATTTGAAAGGGACAGCTGCACTGCGCATGTCCGAATGCGCAATCCCGCAGTGCAGTGCAAAAAAAGGGGTCAGGTTCATGAATATGCCATGCATCCGTATATTCAGCCAAAATGTACAGTGCATCTGTAACCCCTAGGTGACGCTATCCCAAGGGCTACTACCCCTGCCTGCGTGGCTAGTAGCAGGTTAAGGGACCTGAGTTCTGAAATGGGTGCCTCCACCTGGAGGTCAGGGTTGGTAGTGGTCAAAATAACCTGGGCACAGCCCTCTGTGACACTGTAACCCCCCTTTCCCTTCTTGTGGCCTAAGTAATATACAATAATCACTTTCACAGTACCCCTTGTTAACATACCAGTACCCACACTGCACTTACCATCAGGGCTGGTTCCTCTGGCTCGACCCTGGAGACCCCCTGTAAAACAAGGTTATGCACAGCAAATAGCAATAGTACAGTACTCTTGGCACAAACTGGAACCACAGTCAGGTTAAATGCAGCAAAAAATTCAGGGGACCTGAACAAGGGAGGGGCGTAATCAGGTTGATTGACTTAAAGGCTATATTAATCAAACAGTTATGCATGTGCTTTAAGTCCCCACACAGTCACACACTCTGTGTACCCAGATAGGAAAATGATGGGCTAGCCAGGAACGTTGCAGTTGGTTGGGGCCCTGTGATGGAAGAAAGCAACATTCACAACACACACTACTTGTAATCTGGAGCCAGAGGGCTCAGTTCATGAAAGAAAAAGCAACAGGACAATCAGATGACATCACTTTAGAGTTAGCTGTTATTGTAGGGAGCTACCCTGATGTTTACTCATGAAACCCAATACAGGACACAGGCAGGATGAAATTGAGACTGCAGGTTGTTGAGCTGGAGTGCCAGGAGAAGCACGGCCCACACAAATCTCCGAGACATTGTTCCTGTTCAAGCATTGAGCAGGGGGCTGATCCCCAGTCAGGTCTCTCATCTATGGCTTTCTCTGTGCAATGGGTAGTCTGGCTGGGCCAGTGTAGCAAGGCCCAGGCAAAATGGCAATGAATTTGGATTCAGTCCTTTGGAGCTGGATGGAGCCTCCAGCGAGCAGAACACAGTTCAACACACAGTGTGGAACCAAATCAAGACCCACTAACAGCACACAGCACATTTACATGTAAGAAATTCCACTATACCAGGCAGATTGCTATCCAGTCGCAATTACAGAGTCTCTGCACAAACCGGGAGTTTAGAGGTGGCTAGAAATCCTGACAGGCCGATCGCGTTCAGCAAATCTTCAGTCTTCTTCAGGTTAAAGCCTGGTCACAGTCCAGTGGCTTAAATAGTCCTCACAACTCAGATTCAGTCTGAATAAACTCTATTTTCCTTCTCAGGGACAGGAGGCAGACAGGCAGGCCAAAACTCAGCCCTTTCACAGTTCTCCCATGCAAAATGAACTGCTGCTCAAATCACTTGAGCTGTTACTCATTTCACTTCCCAACTCAGAACTAACTGAAAACTGCGCTCAGTCTGGGAATTTCCCCAAGATCCAAAAGGTTCGGTTGGCTGATCTGTCTCAGTCACAACAAGGGCTCCTCCTTCAGGTTCATTTAGGCGCCAAAATGCAAAAACTACAATTCCTACAAGTTTTGACCCCATCAAGCCCTTGTAGGCAGGCTCCATTTTAGAGTCCCAGTAGTACTGATTGGCCCATTCTGACAGTCCCGGGCCAAGCTGGTGGAGATAAACAGAACAGTCCTTGCTGCAAAGAAAACCGGTTAGAACAAACTGCAATATTATCACTCTAATAGATATTCAGCAAATAAGCACATCTTTTAACAGAGTTCCCTCTGCGCAAATAGTGATGGCAGAATGGAGCAATTATCTGGCAGCCCAGGCAGGGCTCAAGCATAGAAACACTCAGCCCCCTCCCAGATTAATTATAACTGCAACCCAGGCAGCTCTTAAAGAAACAGTACACAAAGGCTATACAGGCACTCTCTGGCAATACATTTAAACTGCTAAAACACAGAACACCAGCCTGGCAGTGAGCATTTAGGCAAGCTCAAGGAAGACTTTTCGAGAACCCTCATTTTTAGGGGGGTTACATGTCTGTCGGACATCCCAGAAGTGTGCCACACAAAGTTAGGCAGACAAAAGGATGGCCAAAATCAGCCAGCCATCCACAAGAAGGCTGCAGAACTGCAGACAGGCCATCCTGAGACAGCCCTTGAAGGTGCACCAAGTCGTGCTTCAGGCACCCATGCACAGCAGTCATGCCAGGACAGAAGTACCCAAAGCCACAAGTACTGGCACACCACGGGCACTGCCCAGGGAGCCATCCCCCACACCACACCACACCCAGAACATAGACACCCAGCCACCACATGCCAGTGCTGTTGGGTGCCCCCCAGAACACCAGCAGAGCAGATGACCACACTGCAGCACATGTACCAGGGGTTATGGCCAGCACCCATGTGGCCTGCAGGGCACCGCCTGGTGGTGGCATACACCCAGGGTGATATCTGGGGCAATGGTGCCCAGGTAGCTTGGTGGTACGGGTGGCAGCCTGACATGGGCCAGGGACTGAACTGTGGCACACATCCATGGTGGTACACCGTAGGTGCACAGAGGTGGTACCCACCCACTTGGGTACCTGGTCAGACTCTGCACACTGTCATTCCTTACAACTGTCACCATGTTCCCCTCATATGGGGGGGGTGTGGGGCACTGCAGGTGACTGTACACTGCATGTGGAGCTGGTGTATCACATGCATGTGGTATTCTGATCAGACTGTGTCACCCTGTGCCCTCCCCTGTTGCTTGTCCAGGTGGGCCCCTGTGGCCACTGTGCCAGGTGGACCCCCTGTACCCCAGTCTGACCCTGTACATGGCTATGGGTAATAGCACTATACCCAGTCCAATGCAGTCCACCCACCCACACACAAACATTCCATCACACCTGCCTGCTAGGCTGTAGTACCTCCTGTTCACCTTTGTGGGGTTATGAGGCAGCCCTGCAAAGCTAGAACTGCGCATGCCTGGGGTATGCAAATGGCCTGAATACATTCCAGTAATGAGCTGTGCATGTGGGGAATGGGCTTTGAATGTGCAATGACGCCATTTGCATATCCCAGCTGAATATTGTCATTTTGCACACCACGCATGTGGCTGCCTATCGCTCACTTCCCTATGCTCCACATAGGGTTCAGGTCTCCTGCTGCACCGTGCATCTTCCACTGCGCGATTGCGCATGTTTGGGATATTCAGCTAGACATGAGCTATCGCATCTCATGGCGCATCTTCTGAATATACCATTATTTTGTGTTGGTGCATCTCAGTTGTGTGGCACAGGCAATTGTGCGATGCAGCCTGGGACTTTTGAATATGGGGCCCCTAGTGTGTAGTTTGGATGTGTAAGGTAGTTTTGTCTGTGGTTATTGATGTGTGTTTGAGAGATGGGTTGGGTGGTTTTAATATTGTATTTATTAGTTTCAGGGTAGTGGCTGGGACATGTGTAAAGCAGCAGGCCTCTAGGCTCAGCTACTTCCTGGCCCTCCTCTTTGATGTGCACCCCTTCTATGTCCCCGCCAAATGTGGCTTACTGCCAGTGCAGGAAGGTGGGGACTAGGAGGAAGCATGGATGGGAGGGTCAGGGGGGAGAGCTGATTGGGGGGGTTGTATTGGGATAGTTAGGACCAGGAGGTACCCAGGGGTAAGATGGAAACTTGAGAAAGGCCAAACATGTTGTTTCCATGCACAAGGATCCCACCAAACTGAGTGGGCAAGTAGCTGAGGGACCTGCTGCCTCTACTCATTCTCTTCAGGTGGTGCTATGGAATGCCAGATTGCTGAGGAATAAGGCAGCTATTCTAGTGGATTTTATTTTTGAGTCCTCTGTTGATTTGGCTTGCATTATGGAGACCTGGCTAGGCAATGATACTGGCCTGGTACTGGAGTCATCCCAGCCGATTTCTCCGTGGTGCACTGCCCAAGGAAGGATTGTCGGGTGGCTATCTGTTTTACAACTGAATTTAACTTGGTGATGCTCCCAGTGGGGGATACCTTGTCATTTGAATGCATGGTTGTGTGTGGGGGTCCAAGTGCAGGTTGCAGAATCCTACTCATTTAGCAGCCTGCAAACATATGAACATACAAAATTTTCTAGCAGAAAAAGGCCATCCGGTCTAACAAGTCTGCTCGAGTTTGCAGCTAGCTCCCTTATTCAGCAGCTGCCCCCCTTCCCTTCCCCCCATTACCCTCCCCTTTGCCATGCCCCAACCCTTCTTGAAGCATTCTACTGTGTTACATGCCACCACCGCTGCTGGTACTGTGTTCCACTCTGCCACCACCCTTTCCATAAAGAAATACCTTCTCACCTCCCTCTTGAATCTCTCTCCCACCAATCTCATGTCATGGCCCCTAGTGTCTCTCCCCACCCTCCTCCTGAATAGAATCTCTGTGCCTGTCCTGGTTATCTCTTGCATGTATTTGAATGTCTCAATCATATCCCCCCATCCCTCCTTTCCTCCAGTGAGTACATGTTTAACTCCCTCAGTCTGACCTCATATGGCAAATCCCCCAGACCCTGAATCATTTTTGTTGCCCTACATTGCACCCCCTCCAGCAGCGTAATGTCCTTCTGTAGGTATGCATGCCAGTACTGCACAGAATACTACAGGCAGGGTCTAACCAACGATCTGTACAACGGAAGAATCACCTCCCTTCTTCATGAGGTTATGCTCCTTGCAATGCATCCCAGCATTTTGTTAGCCATTACTGCAGCCTTCCTGCATTGCATGGAATGGTTCATTGCTCCTGTGATGAGTACTCCCAGATTCTTCTCCTCCTCCTCCTCCTCTGTCACTTCTAGCCACACACACCCCAGATGGTAGCTTCTCCTCGGATTCTTTATCAGATTTATCGGATTCTCTGATCTTCTGCAGTAAATCGTGAACTTCGTTGCCAATAGTGTTGAAGTCACCTAAGTGGCTTATTCTGGGGGATTTCAACTCTTAGGCTGACAAACTCTTGGAGTTTGATAAAAATTTCCTCTAGGGTATGGAATCCCTCAGTCTCACACAAGTTGTTACTTTTGCGACCCACAAACACGACCATGCCTTGGACTTGGGGAATTACTCTGGGGCTCGAGGTTGAGGATCTTGAGACTGATCCAGTCAGTTGGTTGGATCACTGCATCATCAAGTTCTCTTTCAGGACCCCCTCTTGTAGTCTACCCCTTGCGGAGATGGTCCAGTACTGTCCTTTATGAGGACTACAGCCAGAGGTACTTTTGGTGGTGCTGAATACATCTGAAATGTTAACGGCATGTGCCATGAGACCAGAGGAAGCTGTGGTGGCCTATAATAAGGCCACTGGGGCAGCTTTCGATCTTTTGGTGGCAACTCTTGTATATCCATTGGTTTTGCACCTTGGCTTGCCATGGTATGACAGCGAGCTAAGGGAGTTGAAAGCAAAGGGACAAGGTAGAGTGTTGTTGGAGGAGATCCAGGGACAAGGAGGACAGACTGACTCTGATTACTCATCAAGGTGAGTATCAAAGAGCTATCACCCAGAAGAAGGTATGGTTTCTATCTAGAAAGATTGCTGCCAGGAGGAATTGACCAGCTGAGCTCTTTCAGACTGTGGACTGGCTTCTCCATCTAGACTGTCTGCAGCCTGTTAGAACTTTTTCAACCACAAAACATTGAAAGTTTGCCCAGTACTTCTCAGACAGGGTGTCCTCTGTTCAGGCTGGGATCTTGCCAAGTGGGCCATTACAGCCCAGCAGAACTGAGTCTATGTGTCTCAGGTACATTCAGTGGTCCTGGGGAGAGTTTAGACCAGTAACAGTGGAGGAGGAAAGTGGGGTGATCTCTGAGCTGTGGCCAACATTTTATGAATGGGACCCAGGCCTGTCAAAAATACTAGTGAGCTGTGTTTTGTTTGCTGAGACAGTTCGGTGTTCCTTACTGCAGAGAGCTTTCCTGGCTGCGTTGAAAGTTGCGTTAGCAAGGTCACTTCTGAAAAAAACATAATTGGACTCAGATGGCCTAGCAAATTACAGACCAGTCTCTAACCTGCCCTTTTTGGGGAAGGTTATTGAGAAAGTGGCTGCACAGCAGCTTAAGGCACAACTCACTACCTTTGACATTTATGAGCCTCTCCAGTCTAATTTTTAGGTCAAAGCATAGCACAGAGACTGCACTGGTCAGGGTGCATAACGACCTGATCGGGGCAAGAAATAGAGGAGAGCAGTCAGTTCTTGTTCTCCTCAGCTTTTGACACGATGGACCATGGGTTGCTACTGGACAGACTCAGGGAGTATGTGGGACTAACCAGTAAAGTCATCTGTTAGCCTGAGTCTTATCTCAGTGGCGGGTCACAGAGGGTGATATTGGCAAGGTTCTCTGCACCCCCAGTGGCACTGCTGTGTGGCATACCTCAGGACTCAGTCCTCTCACCCATGTTGCTGAAAAGATCCTTGGTCAAGATCCAGGACTGGATGGCATTGAGCTTGTTAAGATTCACCTCTGACAAGACTAAAGTACTGGTTGTGGAGATGGGTCACAAAGAGGGTGTGGTGGCTAATGAGCTGTGGACAGGGCTTTGGCTTGGTTCCTCTGGGCTGGTGGCTGCTGCTAAGGTGAAGAATCTGAGCATCTTTCTGGATGAGAGGCTGACATTTAAGGCTCAGGTGTCAGTAGTAGTCTGGAGTAGCTTTTGTCACCTCAGGAACAAATGCTGGATTTTAAATCCCTTATTCCCCTGGAGACCTGATGATGCTAGTGCATGCATTTGTGACTTCCAGGCTTGACTACTGCAATACTCTGTACCTCAGGGTCAGTGGAGGTATACTACAGTATCTGCAGATGGTGCACAATGCAGCTGCTAGGCTGCTGACTGACCTTCCTAGGTTGTATTATCTCTCCCTGGCACGTGTGACCTGCAATGACTGCCAGTAAAGTGGTGTATCTCCTTTAAAGTTGTCTTACATATGAACATATGAAAAAGCCAGCTGAAGAAGGCCATTTGGTCTCTCAAATCTGTTGGTGTTGCAGGGTCCACAGCTTGAGCTACTGTCCCTGCCCCCTCTCCCCATTCCTCCCATCCTCCCTACCCATTACCCTTTCCCTTCCCCATACCTGTCCCAGCTTCTCTTAAAGCTGCCCACTGTCTTCAATGAGATTACCTCTTCTGGCAGTGCATTCCAAGTGTCCACCACCCTCTCTGTGAAGAAGTGCTTCCTGACCTCCCTCCTAAACCTCCCACCCTCCAGCTTAAAACTGTGCCCCTTGTGTTATAGTTGCCACTCAGCTTAATGAGACTCTCCTTATCAACCTTATTTATCCCTTTCAAATACTTGAAGGTCCTAATCATGTGTCCTCCCCTTCCCCTCCCCCTTCTCTCCCTCTCCCTCTTCCTCTTCTTCTCTCTCTCTTTCTCTCTCTCTCTCTCTCTCTCCTGTCTTCCAGGGAGTACATGATCAGTACCCTCAACCTCTTTTCATATGCCTTACCCAGCTGACCAGCTATCATCTTTGTAGCCCTCCTCTGGACCTTCTCCAGCAGGTTAATGTCCTTTTTGAGGTGTGGGCACCAGTACTGAACTACATACTCTAGATGCGGCCTTACCAGTGACCTGTACAAAGGCAGTATAACCTCCTCTCAACTGCTACTGATTCCCCTAGATATGCATCCCAGCATCTTGTTTGCCTTTGTTGCTGCTTTCTTGCACTGTGTGGAGTGCTTCAGGTCACTAGTGATCATCACTCCCAGGTCCTTCTCCTCCTCCTCCTCCTCTGATGCAGATACTTGGACTCCACCCAGGTAGCACTCTGTCCTAGGATTCTTGGCTCCAAGAGGAGGAGGAGTAGCTCTCTATATAAGTGAAGAGATTAAAGCAACAGAACTAAAGAGTAAACGGGAAGTTGGTGAGTCACTATTGGCCACCCTAGAGACAGGAAATTGCTCCACAATCCGCATGGGGATTGTGTACAGACCTCCATCTCAAGAGGAGGAAATGGACAAGGAAATGATAGAAGGCATCCTTAAAATGGCAGAAAAAGGGGAGATATTGTTGATGGGGGACCTGAATATGCCGGATGTTAACTGGAGCACCTTTGCTGCAGGCACATCCAAGAGCAGGGTCATTCTTGATGCCCTACAGGGGGCATGCCTCAGACAGTTAGTGTTGGAACCCACTCAGGAGGGAGCAGTCTTAGATCTGGTACTCTCAAATGGGGAACGAGAAAGGATCTCAGATTTAGAAGTGGGTAGCCATCTGGGAACAAGTAACCACCAGTGTGGTTCACAGTAAACACAGCCATAGAGTCAAGCCATACAAAAACAAGAGTATTGGACTTTAGGAGAGCTGACTTTGGGAAAATGAGAGAGTGCCTCAGAAAAGCACTAGCAAATGGGCAAGAAGGAGGGATGGAGGAACAGTGGGGAATAATCAAAACAGCCATCACAGAGGCAACAAGCCTTTGTGTGAAGCAAATCAACAAAACAAAATGACGGAAAGAACCACTATGGTTCTCAAAAGAGGTGGAAGGGAAGGTTAAGGAGAAAAGGATAGCATTCAGGAAATACAAGGAAACACAGAAGGAGCAGGCCAGAGAACTTTATCAGTTGAAGCAAAAGGAGGCAGGGAGGGCAGTCAGCACAGCAAAGGTACAAACTGAGGAAAAGATAGCCAACTCTGTTAAGAAGGGGGATAAGACCTTTTATAGATACATTAGGGAGTGAAGAAAGACCAAGGGAGGGATGCAGAGACTTAATAAAGGGGAGGGAGTGTGAGCAGAGAGTGACAGTGAAAAAGCAGAGATACTGAACGAATATTTCTGCTCAGCATTCACAATGGAAGAGGAGGGAGAGGTACCTAAACCAAACAAGAAAAACACTCTGAATGGGGGGAGGGGGGGGGTGTCTATATGAGTCCATTCACAGAAGAAAGGGTTTTGAAAGAACTCTTGAAACTGAGGGTGGACAAAGCAATGGGGCCTGATGGCATTCACCCAAGAATTCTAAAAGAACTAAGGGTAGAACTAGTAATGCCACTGACTATTCTCTTTAACTAATCCTGGGAGGATGGGGTGGTACCTGAGGACTGGAGGAGGGCAGATGTGCTTCAACTTCACAAAAGTGGGAGCAGGACAGAGGCAGGAAACTACAGACCATTTAGTTTGACCTCAGTGGTAGGGAAAGTGATGGAATCACTTCTGAAGGAAATAATTGTTGAGTACCTAGAGGCCAGTGGGGCACAGGATCCAAGGCAGCATGGTTTCACAGCAGGAAGGTCATGTCAGACGAACCTAATAGATTTCTTTGACTGCATGACCAAAGTAGTAGACCAGGGAGGGGCTGTGGATATAGCCTACCTAGATTTTAGCAAGGCATTTGACACAGTCTCATACAAAAGATTAGTATACAAGTTAGCCAGCCTTGGAGTGGGTCCCAAGGTGGTAGCCTGAATAAAAAACTGGCTGGACAACAGGACACAAAGGGTAATAGTAAACGGAGTCTACAGTGAAGAAAGGAGGGTAACTAGTGGGGTACCGCAGGGTTCGGTACTGGGACCGGTCCTCTTTAATGTCTTTAAGTGACATTGGAGAACACCTAGAAGGAAAGGTACGTCTTTTTGCATTCGACACAAAGATCTTCAACAGGGTTGATGCACAAGGTGGGGTGGAAAGGATGAAAAGGGGCTTGGCAAGGTTGGAGGAATGGTCAACTATATAGCAGCTCAGATTCAATGCAAAGAAGTGCAAGGTAATGCATCTGGGAAACAAAAACCCAGGGGAAGAGTACACAATGCGGGGTGAGATAATAACAACCAACGAAAATCGAAAGAGCCCTAGGAGTAATTATATCCGATGACCTAAAGGTGGGAAAGCAATGTGAGAAGGCAGTAAGGAGGGCTGGTGGGATACTGGGATGCATAGGGAGAGGCATCAACAGTAGAAAACAGGAAGTTGTTATCCCTCCGTACAGACAGTTGGTGAGACCCCATCTGGAGTACTGCATGCAATTCTGGAGACCCCATCTCTACAAAGACATAGACAGAGTGGAGGCTGTTCAGAGGAGAGCAACCAAAATGGTGCAGGGTCTTCACCAGAAGACATGCGAGGAGAGACTAAAGCAGATTAATATGTATACCCTTGAGAAAAGGAGGGAGAGGGGGGACATGATAGAAACTTTCAAGTATCTCAAGAGAATTAACAAAGTACAAGAGGGTAGCATCTTTCAGAAAAAGAGATGTGCAAGAACAAGGGGCACAATTTGAAGATAGAGAGTGGCTCAGAGGTAATGTTAGAAAGTATTTTTTCACAGAGGGTTGTGGATGCATGGAACAGCCTTCCTGAGGAGGTTGTGGAGCCAGGAACAGTGGGAGAATTCAAGAATGCATGGGACAGACATAAGGCAATTCTAGTGGGTGGTAGGAGGAAGTAAGCTGTTGATTAACTAGAATCTGCAGCTTATCCATCAGGTAGGGAAATGGGCAGACTCGGTGGGCCAAGCGGTCCTTATCTGCCGTCAAATTCTATGTTTCTATGTAATATGCATAACTTTGCATTTATTGGCATTGAGTCTTGTTGACTTACAAGGCCCTACACTGGTTGGGCCCATGCTACTTGATTGATCTCCTTTACCTTTACGTGTCCTTGCACCCTTCCTGCTCCACTGAGGAGGGCCTTCTTGTGATACCTAGGGCTAGGCTGAAAACCTTGGGAAACCGGACTTTGTAGGTGACCCACCTGCACGGCCATGCCTTAGACCAGATATTCTCCCTAGGGCTCGATGTTAATAGGCTTAGGAGTGATACAGTCAGTTGGTTTTATCATTGTGCGATCAGGTTCTGTTTTAGGGCCCCACTTGTAGTCCATCCCCTGAGGAGGTGGTTCAGTTCCGATCTTTAAGAGAACTTAAACTTGAAGGACTGATTTTGGTGCTGGACACCTCGGAAATGTTGGCAGCATGCGCTGGAGGTACAGAGGCAGCAGTGTCTACCTATAATAGGGTTGTCACTGGAGCTTTCAACCACCTAGCTAGCACTGGCCTGTGTACGTCCCCCTGGTGTCACGACTCAGCTCACCGTGGTTTGACGGCAAGCTGAGAGTGCTTAAAATCAGGGATCAGATGTTGGAGCTTCATTGGAGGACGTCCAAGACTTGTGAGAACAAATTAGTTCTGATTTCTCATTAAGAAGAATATCAGAAGGCAATCACTCAGTAGAAGGAAGATTTTCTGTTGAGAGAGATTACCGCTGGGAGGAACCGTCTGGCTCAGCTCTTTTGGACTGTAGACAAGATTCTTCACCCTGCCTGCCTGGAGCCTGTAAGAGCAGTTAAACCTGAAAAATGCAAGGAGTTTGCCCATTTTTTCTCAGATAAGGTGTCCTCCATCAGGGCTGGTTTGGCCTCGTGAGCCCAGCTGTGGACCATTTGTGGGCCAGGAATGCATTCGGTGGACTTGGGGGGGAGTTTCGGTCAGTGGTGCTGGAGGAAGTTTGCTGGGTGCTATTGTAGCTCTGGCCAACATTTTATAATCTGGACCCAGGTCTGATGCAACTTCTAATGAGTTGTGCTGGGCATCTGGGCCCAGTGTTCACCAAGATTGTCTAGTGTTCTTTGTTGGAAGGGTTGTTTCCAGTAGTACTTAAATGTGCAATGGTGAAACCCCTTCTGAAAAAACATCTCTGGACCCGGATGTCTTGGCAAACTACCATCCAGTCTCTAACCTTCCCTTTCTAGGGAAGTCTATCAAGAAAGTTGTTGAGCTGCAGTTTGAGGAACACCTGGCATCCTTTGACATATTTGAGCTTCTCCAGTCTGGTTTTAGAGCTAGGCATAGCACAGAGATGGCACTAGTCAGGGTGTTTAATGACCTGCTCGGGGTGAGGGATAGAGGAAAATGATTGATTCTTGTGCTTCTTGATCTCTCTTCTGCATTTGATACCATGGACCATAGTTTATATCTGGACCAACTCGAGGAGTACACTGGAATGACCGGCACCGTTACTCATTGGTTTGAGTCCTACCTTTGGAACAGAATCCAGAGGGTAGTGTTAGGAAAATTTTCCTTGCATCTGGTGGTTCTGTCCTGTGGTGTACCCCAGGGTGCAATCCTGTTGCCAGTGTTGTTCGTGGTCTATATACTTCCCCTGAGTAAGGTCATTAGATGTTATGGGCTTGGTTTTCACTGTTATGTGGATGACACCCACCTCTATGTCTTCTGCTCCTGGAACACAGTGTGTTGTTGATGTGCTTAATAAGTGCCTGGCTGAGATCCAGGACTGGATGGCATCAATCTGGCTGAGACTCAATCTTGAGAAAACTAAGGTCTTAGTTATTGAGATGGGCCATGGGGAGGGTTGCCAGCTGGCACAGGAGAGACTAGGCTTCGGCTTGGTGACTCTGGGCTGTTAGCTGCCTCTAGGGTGAAGAATCTGTGAGTCATACTGGGCAAAGGCCTGACAGTGGTGGCCCTGGTGTCTACTGCAGTGTGGAATGGCTTTTTCCACCTTTGAAATATCTGCCAGATCAGATCCCTTATCCCTTCCCAAGACCTGGCCACATTGATTCATGCATTTGTGACCTCCAGTTTAGACTACTGTAATGATCTGTTCCTTGGGGTTTTTGGGGGGACACTGCAACACCTGAAGCTGCTGCAGAATGCAGTGGACCGGGTACTCAAGGGTCTTCCTAGATCATGCCGTATTTCTCTGGCATTGCGAGATCTGCAGGTGAAGTGGCATATCTCATCTAAGGTAGGTTTATTAACCTACAAAACCCTACACAGACTGGACCCAGTCTACCTGGCTGAGGTTCTGCACCCACACATTCCTGTTTGTCTGCTCCGATAGGCTGGGGAAGGTCTCCTGGTTGTTCCTAGGGCTAGGCAGAAGGCCTCGGGGGATCAGGCCTTTGAGGTAGTGGGTCCAGTCCCCTCAGTTGAGGCTTTTAAGAAGGGCCTTAAAACCTACCTATTCCAACAAGCAGTAGATGTCAAGTAACACCTCTTCTCAGCACATTGTAAAGTATTAAGTTTTATCATGTTGTTTTAGACAAAATCAGAGTAATCATTTATTGTTATTTTATTGGGTTTGACATGGTTGTTTGTGGTTTTATTTTATTTTAGTGGCACCCTGGGCCTCTGGGCAAGGGTGCCATAACTAAACAGTCCCCAGTGCCAGTACAGGCTGAAAAAGGAAAATAGAGGAGTTCAAAGAGTGGCTAAGGGACTGGTGCTCCTTGGAGGGGTTCATTTGCATTGGAAGATGTGGGGACAAATGGAAGGATGAAGGATTGTATTCAAAGGACAGACTGCACCTCATCATGTAATGGTCTAGAGAGCTTAGAGGAAAACTGCATTTAAACTGATTAAGTGGGAGTATGAGTATAAGGCTCAGGAAGGCATGGAGGTCAGCAAAGGGGGTGGGAAACTAGCTGGCACTTCCTCGAAAATAGGGGTAGGAAACAGAAAAGGGGATGGTGGTAATGGTGGGTAAAAGATCTGGAAGGCCATGTGTGTGAATGCTCAATGTCTGGGCAACAAAATTGCAGACCTAGAGGCCACCATGGCAGGAGAGGACCTGGATCTAGTCGCCATCACTGAGACCTGGTGCAATGAAAACCAGGACTGGGATATGGCAGCATCAGGATTTACTGTGTTCAGAAGGGACAAGATCATGGGGGGGGGTGGGGGAGGAGTAGCTCTTCATATAAAGGACAGCATAAAGGCTACAAAAATACAAGGGGATCAGGAGGGAGCGGAGGTACTATGGGTCACACTGGAGAAAAGAAATGGGTCCATTATCCATACAGGAGTGATATACAGACCTCCTGCACAGATGGAAGAAGTGGATGGGGAAATGCTGGAAGCAATCCACAGGATGGCTTGTAAAGGGAGAGTTGTTGCTGGTGGGAGACTTCAACCTACCTGACGTGGATCGGAGACTCCCAGCAGTGGTAACTTCTAGGAGGAGGGACATCCTGGACTCCTTGCATGGGGCATTTCTCAGGCAACTGGTAATGGAACCCATTTGTAGGGAAGCATTACTGGACCTAGTGCTGACAAACAGGGACAGAGCTGCTGACATCACAATAGCGGACCACCTGGGGACCAGTGGCCATCATGCAGTGTGGTTTTGTATAAAAACTGGGTTTGCACTGAACTGTACAAGGATGAGGGTCACAGACTTTAGGAGGGCAGATTTCAAGACAATGGGAAAATGCCTCAAGGAAGCCCTGGCAGGAATAGGGATACTAGGAGGAGTCAAGGACCAGTGGGCAAAAATAAAACAGGGCATTAAAAGAGCTACAAATCTCTGTCAGGCAGGTCTACAAGGGCAAGAGGAAAAAGAGACCAGTTTGTTTCTCTCGAGAGCTAGCTGAAACAGTAAGAGTGAAAAAACTAGCATTTAGAAATTACAAAAAAACTCAGAAGGAGGGTGGGATAAATTACCAGGAAAAACAAAGGGAGACAGGGAAGGCAGTGAGGAGAGCAAAGACACACACAGAGGAGAATATTGCCCAGTCAATAAAAAAAGGGATAAAACCTTCTTCAGATATATTAGCAAGAAGAGGAAGACCAGCGAGGGGATAACAAGGATAAAAGGCGAAGGAGGGGTCTGTGAAGAAGGGGCTCAAGGGAAGGCAAACATATTGGACAGATACTTCTGTTCAGTATTTACAATAGAAGGGATAGGCGACGGGCCAAAGATAAATAACAGGGGCAGAACTGGTAGTGAGGTGGAAACTAGTCCTTTTACAGGGGAGGAAGTCCTCATGGTACTAGCAAGATCAAAAGTTGACAAGGCAATGGGACCAGATGGGGTTCACCCTAGGATACTGAAGGAGCTCAGAGAGGTGCTGGCTGCACCCCTGGAAACTTTGTTCAACTTGTTGCTGGAAACAGGTGGTTCCAAGGGACTGGAGAAGGGCAGATGTGGTCCCACTTCACAAAACTGGGATTAGGGAGGAGGCAGGAAATTACAGACCTGTCAGCCTGACTTTGGTAGTGGGCAACGTGATGGTATCACTATTTAAGGTAAGGATAGTGGAATACCTTGAAATAAGTGGATTGCAGGACCAAAGGCAACATGGTTTCACAGGGGGGAAGTATTGCCAGACAAATCTGATGGGGGAGATGTGATTGTTTGCCGAAGGGACGGGGACATTGCTCTGCATAAATTGAAGTGCCGCTCGCAAGCGGCTGTCCTGCATGTTTGGATTGTATCCAGTTCTACTGTAACACCGCTCGTAAGCGGCTGGATGTTTGGACTACCGTTTCTCCTGCTGTCGGTTTTGTGCCTGGATCACGCTTATGACTACGCTCCTACTTTCGCCTGACGAACTGCCGTTTGCCCTCTGGCGGCTTAGGAGCTTCCGCGGCATGAGAGGCTGTGCTGTAGTCTGTCCTGCATTTCTTCTACCTGGCTGGAGGTGTGGCGAGGGAGCTGTGATTGTTTGCTGAAGGCGGGGACATTGCTCTGCAAATTGAAGTGCAGCACCATAGCCTTGGCGATAATGAGTAAGCGCGACACCCTTTCGAGTACTGGAAATTTTGTTTGTAAACGAAGAAGGAAATGGGTTCAGTCTATTGTATAGCTTTAATGTGTGTAAAGTTAAGTAGTTTGTATTTATTTATTTGTGGTAAGAAATGTTAAGTTGGAATACTATTATGATTTAAATTTGTTTTGTTTTAAATGATTAATTAATGTATTAGTTTTATTAGTTAAGTAGGCTAGGCAGTTATTTTGATGTCATTTAAATTGTGTTTAAATAGTAGTTTGTGTCTATTGCTTGGAATGTGTAGGGATTATATGGGAGGACTTATGGGGGCTAGGATTACCTATGGGTGCTCACTGCTACATGATTTATGTCCCTCCGTCCCTCTCCCAGTGTCTGATACTACTGCTAGATGCTGTCGGGAAGTGGGGATTGTAGGGGGTCGTGCTGATTGTTGGCAGTGGGGTGACCTAGGTATGGGTGATGGTAGGATAGAGGTTGTTCGGTCCAGAAGGTGCCCAGGGTTACAACGGGCATCTGGGAGAGGCCAGACATGGTTGGTGCCCATCCCCAGGGAGTCCACCAGACCGAGTGGTCAGGTAACCCTAGAGGCTGCACCACCCTCCAATCCTCTGACGGCAGTGCTGTGCAATGCCAGATGGATCAGAAACAAGACAGCAATTATTGCCGCCTTGATTTCATCAGTCGATCTGGCTTGCATCATGGAGACCTGGGTGGGAGATGATGCATGCCCCATTTTCGAGGCTGCAGTCCCTCTCGGGTATACCGTGGTGCACTGCCCCAGAGTGAATCGCAGGGGTGGCGGTGTAGCTACCTACTTTAGATCCAGCCTGACCTTCACCGTGCACCCAGTGGAAACTCCAGGTTCCTTCGAGTGTGTGGCTATTCGCAGTGGTTTCAGTGCAGGCTGCAGGATCTTCCTCATCTATCGCCCTTCTGGCCTGATGGGGAATTTCCTGCAGGAGATTGCTGAATTCATCACCGGTGAAACATTGGAATCCCCCAGATGTGTTTTTCTGGAGGATTTCAATGTTTGGGTTGACGATAGAGATCAAAGATGCAGTAATGATTTCTTGCAGAGTATGTCCTCTTTAGGATTGACGCAGGTCTTTGCTGCACCAACCCATCAGGATGGCCACATATTGGACCTGGTGTTCTCACTGGGGCTTGAGATCACTGATCTCAGGATTGATTGGGTATTTTGGTCCGATCATTGCACAGTGAAGTTCACGCTTGGGGCTCCCGCCATAAGCCCTTCCCCTGCTGAGATGATTAGCTGCCGCCCTTTACGGGGTCTTACCCCTGAGGGTTTTCTGGCGGCAGTTAAATTGTCTAGTGTGGGTGCTGCATGCGTTGGAGGTGTTGATGCCGGGGTTGACACCTATAATAGGGTGTTGTCTGACACCATCGACTCCCTCACACCTGTCCGTGTATGACCCAGAACTTCATACCTGAGGTCCCCATGGTTTGACGGAGACCTCAGGAGATGAAAAGAGCGGGTCAGAGATTAGAAGCACTGCTGGAGGAAATCCCATGGGCGAACAAACTGGTCCTGCATATGCACTATCGTGCATATCAGGAGGCAATCAACCGTAAGAAGGCAGTGTTCCTGTTCAGGGAGATTGCTGCTGGGAAAAACCGACCAGATTTACTCTTCTGGCCTGTGAATAGACTTCTTCATCCTGTCTGTTTGCAGCCCGGGAGGGTTTTTTCTAATAAAGACTGTGAGGAGTTTGCTCGTTTTTTCTCGGACAGGGTGTCCTTGATCCAGCAGGAGGCTTCTTCAGCCAGCAATACTATAGCTGACAGTGGTCACCAAATGTGTTCTGAGTGCACTCCGCCGAGTTGGGGGGAGTTTTGACCAGTGGAGGTTAGTGAGGTTATCGAGGTGGCAGTCAATCTGAAGCATACCTTTTGTGAGCTGGACCCAGTGGCAACGCGTTTCTTAATGAGATGCGTTGGCTCTGTTGGCTCGGTGTTTGCTGCAATTGTACGGTGTTCCTTACTTGAGGGAGTCTTTCCGGATGCCTTGAAGGAGGCTCTGGTGAGACCCCTTTTAAAGAAATCATCTTTGGACCCGGAGATCAAGACAAATTACCGTCCTATCTCCAACCTTCCATTTTTGGGGAAAGTGGTGGAGAAGGTGGTAGCGCTTCAGTTGGAAGAGCACCTCATGACTCACGAGTTGTATGATCCCTTCCAGTTGGCTTTTCGGGCTAGACATAGTACAGAAACTGCGCTTGTTTGGGTGCAGAATGATCTCCTCAGGGCTAGAGATCGGGGGGACAGGACAATTCTTGTTCTCCTCGATCTCTCCTCAGCATTTGACACTGTGGACCATTGTGTGTTGCTTGTCCGCCTCAGGGAGTTGTGTGGACTCACTGGTACCGTCATCCACTGGTTTGAGTCCTTTCTTACCAACAGGAGGCAATGGGTTATGATGGGTAGTTTCTCATCTACACCCTGTCTCCTTCCCTGTGGAGTCCCTCAGGGTTCGGTACTGGCCCCAATGTTGTTCGCAGTGTACATGCTGCCCCTGGGGTGGGGATCATTAGGTAGTATGGCTTGAGTTTTCATTGCTATGCTGATGATACTCAGCTATATTTGTCCTTTGCCCCAGGAACATCCAATGCAGTGGATGTAATAAACATCTGTTTGACTGAGATTAATGACTGGATGGCTTCCAGCTGGTTGCGACTGAACCCTGACAAGACAGAGGGATTGGTAGCGGAGTCGAACAGAGTTTGTGATAGGATGGCCTCTGACTCAGCAACTGGACTTGTTCCTGGAGCTGTGTCATTGAAAGCCTCCTCTTGGGTGTGAAATCTTGGAGTGATTCTGGACAGGAACATGACCATGGAGGCTCAGATATTTTCCATGGTTTGTACCTGTTTTTTCCATCTCAGAAACATTGCCAGGATTAAGCCCCTTGTTCCGCCTCTGGACCTTCCTACCTTGATACATGCCTTAGTCACATCTAGGCTTGACTACTGTAATGCGCTCTATCTCGGGGTCACAGGGGATCTCTCCACAGACTGCAGCTGGTGCAAAACGCTGCTGCCCGGTTATTGACTGGGCAGCAAAAATTTTGTCATATTACACCGGTACTGCGTAAATTGCACTGGCTGCCGGTCAGGTGGAGAATCCTCTTTAGGGTGGGTCTTCTTACATACAAGGCCCTACACGGGCAGGGCCCTGGTTACCTATCAGTCCTCCTGACACCTACTCCCCCTATCCGCCCTCTCCGATCCTCTAGTAGTGGCTTCCTGACCATTCCTAGAACGAGGCTTAAATCAGCTGGCGACAGAGCCTTTAGTGCTGCGGTTTCCGTTCTATGGAATTCTTTACCAGCTTTGGTCAGAGAGGCCCCCACTGTAGATATTTTTAAGGCCCGCCTGAAGTCACTCCTGTTTTCACAAGCATTTGATGTTTAGTGTAGGATTTATTTTATAGTTTGTGATTTATTTTATTTTACTTTGTATAAATGTTTTTGTGTAAATGTATTTAAAATTTTATGCAGTAGAGCCTCTGGGATTGGGCGTATTTTAAATAAATTTGCCTTGCCTTGCCTTGCCTTTGACTGGGTGACCAGGGAAGTGCATCCTGGTGGAGCAGTGGATGTGGCCTACCTGGATTTCAGAAGGGCCTTCGACACCGTTCCACATAGAAGACTGGTGAACAAGTTGGCCTGTTTAGGAGTGGAACAGAAAGTAGTAAACTGGGTTAGAAGTTGGTTGAGCAACCTGAGTCCGAGGGTGGTGGTGGTAAATGGAGTCCACTTGGGAGAAGGCAGGGTGACCAGTGAAGTGCCTCAGGGGTCAGTACTAGGCCCAGTCCTCTTCAATGTCTTTATTAGTGTCATTGCTAAAGGGCTAGAAGGGAAACTCTGCCTGTTCATGAATGGCACAAAAAATCTGCAACAGGGTGGACACACTGGGAGGGGGGAATGAGAAATGATTTGCAGAGGCTAGAAGAATGGTCAAGTGTTTGGCAGCTGGGTTTACCTGGGGCACAGGAATCTGGGGCTATGTACCAATTGGCAGGGGAGGTGCTGGCAAACACCAAACAGGAAAAGGACTTGGGGGTAATCATTTCTGATGATCTGAAGGTAGCCAAGCAGAGTTAAAGGTGGTGGGAAAGGCTAGTAGAATGCTGGGGTGCATAGGGAGGGGTATCACCAGTAGGAAGAAGGAGATAATATTACCATTGTACAGGTCACTGGTAAGATTACACCTCAGGTAGTGTGTACAGTTCTGGAGGTGCCACCTCCAGAAGGACAAAGACAGGGTGGAGGTGGTACAGAGGAGGGCAACCAAAATGGTACAGGGACTGGAACAAAAGCCCTACAAGAGGAGGCTAGAAGAACTGAACATGTACTCGCCACAGGAAAGAAGGGAAGGGGGGGGATATGATAGAAACATTGCTGGAGGAAAGAGGGGAAATGGGGAATATGATAGAAACATTCAAGTACATAAAGAGTATTAATAAGGTACAGGAAGGTAGCATTTGCTGCAGAAAGACAAACTTGAGGACAAAGGGTCATGCTATGAAGCTCGGGGGGCTCAGAGGGAATATGAGGAAATACTTCTTCACAGAGATGGTGATGGAAGCCTGGAATGGCGTCCCAATGGAGGAGGTAGGTGCCAAAACAGTTGCAGGATTCAAGCATGCATGGGACAGATACAAGGGGACCTTGGAAGTAACACAAGGGGTGGTGATGACCGAAGATCATAAAGGGTCTGCGGTAGTACAGTAGGCAGGGAAAACGGGCAGACTAGATGGTCCAAAGGGTCTTTATTTGCCAATACCTTCTATGTTTCTATGTTAAATAAAGACTACTATTACTACTACTAGACTTATCACTTTGAGGTTGCTGGCCCAGTCTTTTGGAATTGACTCCCAGGGACACTGAGGGAGACTCCCTCAGTGGAGACCTTTGGAAGGGGTCTTAGGACCTTTCTGTTTTGTCAAGACCTTTCTGTTTTGTCAACTGTTTGGGTAATAATTCCATCTGATACCATCTAACGTACATCCCAGTTATACTATGTACTATGTGTGAGTGTGTATGTATGTATGTATGCACGTATGCATGCAGCAATGTCTGTCAAATGGTCAGACTGACACTCCAAAATTGATGGTATCGAGTTAAGTGCTGCCAGTTGCAATACTGATGGCAACTGATGGAGGTGTTGTTTGTGACACTTGGCCAGCTGGTTATGATTGTTGTATGCTATTTGTAATGTAAAAAAATAGTCTAGTGCTAGGGACCCTAGTTTAGAGACTGAAGGGGACCTGTCCCATGCCTTGGGAATGCGTAAGGAGTTTGCAGCTGTTCAGAAAAGTGACCCTAAACTAGAGAAGCTGAGGGCTTGGGCAGACTGTGACGGAGCACAGGGAGGTGACAGTAAACATAAGGTTTATTGGGAAAATGGACTGATGTATACTCAGGATGTGAAGATAGAGGGAGGGGTGATAGGCAGGCAGCTTGTCGTTCCCCAGGGATACCGTGAGCAGTTACTCAAGATTGCACACGATATTCCCCTGTCTGGTCATCTGGGGATCGTGCGCACTATGCAGCGGTTGGCCCAGAATTTCTACTGGCCCAACTTCACCTAGCAGGTGAAAGAGTATTGCAGGTATTGTCACTGGGGCCAAGAAATAGGGACGGCAGTTAAGAAAACCCAAGCCATCCTAATTCCA
This sequence comes from Neoceratodus forsteri, assembly GCA_016271365.2. Lineage (NCBI taxonomy): Eukaryota > Metazoa > Chordata > Ceratodontiformes > Ceratodontidae > Neoceratodus > Neoceratodus forsteri. The sequence goes on from CM057450.1 coordinate 120,390,913, forward strand.
CTATAGTAGCACACTGAGTCTAAACTCTGAGATAGTACTATTAGGAGACTTTAATATTAACTGGCACTCTCCCGCATCTATTGCAAGTAAGGACACTCTCTCCATGATCCATTTCTTCCAACTGGTAAAGACTCCAACTAGAATCAACTATAAGACTGGCAGCAGCACACTGCTGGACTGGGTCCTCACAAACCGCCCTGCACACATCACCGACCTTACTGTTCTCCCGGATGGCCTGAGTGACCACTCCCCAGTCAAATGTCTATGGAGAAATAACTGCTGCAAGTTTATACAGGTGAGAGGGTTCAGGCAAAGTGGGCAAGCAATAAGGATGCAATACTTGAAGCAACATCCCATTGTGTTAGAGAGAAAAGCAAGAGCAAAAGAAGGAAACCACTTTGGTTCTCAAAAACAGTAGCAGAAAAAGTCAGAGCCAAAAGGCTGGCCTTCAGAAAATATAAGGGTATGCAGCGGGACGAAGATAGGGAGGCATACCAAACTTCCCTAAGGGAAGCAGGGAAGGCAGTAAGGCAGGCAAAGCCCAAACTAAGGAAACACTAGCACGAACAGTAAAAGAAGGTGACAAGACTTTCTATAGATACATTAGTGAAAGGAGAAAGTCCAGAGGGGGTATTGCTAAGATCAAAGGGGATAAGGGGGAGTGTGAGGAGGAGGACCAAGGAAAAGCATCTATCCTAAATAGATACTTCTGCTCAGTATTTATTGAGGAGAAGGTAGGTCAGGGCCCACAGCTCAGCACCATGGACACGGGGAGGTGTGCACTATTCCTTCACAAAAGAAAGGGTCCTACAAGAACTCGCTAAGCTCAGGGTGGACAAGGCAATGGGACCTGATGGCATACATTCCAGGGTACTAAAGGAGCTAAGGGTGGAACTAGCAGAGCCATTACCTGAACTGTTTAGTGAGTCTTTGAGCACAGGAGAGGTCCCAGAAGACTTCAGAAGGGCTCATGTGATCCCGCTCCACAAGAGTGGTAGCAGGGAGGAGGCAGGGAACTACAGACCAGTCAGTCTTATCTCAATAGTGGGCAAGATTATGGAGGCACTCCTTAAAGAAAGGATAGTGCAACACCTGGAATCCATAGGAGCACAGGATCCAAGACAGCATAGGTTTACAACAGGAAGGTCCTGTCAAACTAATCTCATAGATTTCTTTGACTGGGTAACCAGAGTGGTGGACAAAGGGGGAGTAGTTGATGTCGCCTACCTTGACTTCAGCAAAGCTTTCGATACTGTTCCACATAGAAGATTGATTAGTAAACTAGGTAGGCTCGGGGTGGGTCAGAAGTTGGTCAAGTGGGTGGCAAACTAGTTGATGGGCAGAAAACAGAGATTGGTTGTAAATGGTATACAGTCAGAAGAGATGCAAGTCACAAGTGGGGTACCTCAGGGATCAGTCCTGGGGCCAGTCTTCTTCAATATCTTCATCAGTGACATTGCAGATGGACTGGAGGGTAAGGTTTGTCTGTTTGCAGATGACACCAAGATCTGCAACAGAGTAGATGATCCAGATGGGGTGGGCAGAATGAGAAGAGATCTGGATAAACTGGCAAAATGGTCGGAAGAGTGGCAAATGAGGTTTAATGCAAAGAAGTGCAAGATCATGCACATAGTGAAGAGAAACTCTGAAGCCACCTATAGGTTGGATGGGGAGATGCTGGCAATCACAAGGGAAGAAAGAGACTTGGGAATCATCATCACAGATGACCTGAAATCATTCAAGCAGACCACTAAAGCAGTAGGTAAGGCTAGAGGGATGTTAGGGTGTATTAGTAGGGGTATCGTAAGTCATAAGAGGGAGGTTATAATCCCCCTTTACAAGACACTGGTTAGGCCCCATCTGGAGTACTGTGTGTAGTACTGGAGGCCACACCTGCACAAGGACATTAACAAAATAGAGGCAGTCCAGAGAAAGGCAACCAAAATGGTGCAGGGACTGCATCAAATAACATATGAGGACAGATTAACGGAGCTCAATATGTATACCCTAGAGCAAAGGCGGGAGAGAGGTGATATGATCGAAACATTCAAATATCTTAAGAGCATTAACAAGGTGAAAGAGTCTAACATGTTTCAATATAAGAAAAATAGTAGGACAAGAGGACACAGCATGAGATTAGAGGGAGGCTGATTAAGGGGGAATGTGAGGAAGTTCTTTTTCACAGAAAGGGAAAGGGAATTTTTTTAACCAGGATTAGCACACTAAGCCGAAGCTTGTTTCCAGATGCGACCTGGGAGCACAAGGAAGTTAAGTGACTTGCTCAGGATCACACAGTATGCACCTAGGTGGCTGTGGGATTCAAACTCAGGTCTCCAGATCTGCAACTCAGAGCCTTAACCCACTCTGCTATACTGCCTCTGAGTTATCCTACGCACCTACTGACTACCTCCAGCATTTCCCTGTGGTGGCTGCATGGAACAGCCTACCTCGGGAAGTGGTGGATATGAATACAGTGCAGGGCTTCAAACAGGCATGGGATAGGCATAAGGGAGCAATAAAGAATAGATAGGCCATTTACAGAGTACAGGCCTATGGCACATTCATAAGGTAGATAAAATGGGCAGACTGGATCGGCCTTGCAGTCTTTATCTGCCGTCAACTTCTATGTTTCTAAGCCTCCAATCAGAACCATAAAAATACGGCTGCTCTTGAAGGGCCACCTACCTCTACTAAAGGCTGACCTCAAACTTATCGACTGGTCTGACCTTGAAGAATCCAAAGATGTGGATACAGGGCTCAACATCTTTATATCAACATTTTAATGCAGTCTGTGACACACATGCCCTTGTCAAATCAAGGAAAGCTAAAGGTCCAATTAACCCCTGGATTACCCCCCGATCTACTGGCACTACTAGACCGAAGAGACCAATATTGGCTAAAAGCTAAATCACAGGGCTCTGCAACAAATGTCCAGCATTACAAAAAGGCCCATAATGACTGTACAAAAGCGATCAAACAGGTGAAGAGCAAATACTACAAAGCCCTCACCACCATCAATTTAACAGCAGCAAGTCCTTCTGGGCAAACCTACAGGATATTACAGGGAAGGACCCAACCCCCCCTGCTATGCTCACTATCTAGGGTATCCCTACCGTAAACCCCTTACTCACTGTCAGCTCAATGAATCAGTCATTCACTGACCTTGGTAGTGTTCTCCTGGCTGACTTCTTCAATGCTCCTAACCTTAGATCCTCTACAAGGGCCTCTACACCACCTCCCAACCGCCCACCTTTTCACTTCAAAATAATTTCTGAAACAGATGCACGAAAATACGTTGTGAAGGTACTAGGAAAATCAAGGCATAGTGGGGATCCACTGGACCTAAAATTCATACATCTGGCCCTGGACAAAATAATTGGACTGCTAACAAAAATAATTAATCTCTCCCTCTGTCATTCACAATTCCAGCAAAAATGGAAGTCTGCCACAATAACCCCTGTGCACAAAGATGGAAACCGAACAGTACACAATTACAGGCCAATCTCCATACTCCCTCCACTCTCTAAGGCTCTGGATTGGATTGTGGCCAACCAGATGGTGCAGTATCTTAACCAACACAAGCTCCTCTGCCTAGAGCAGCATGGATTCCGTGGAGGTCAAAGTACCATCACAGCCCTTCTAGAATTCACCAGGTACATCAGTATTGCCTTGGACCAAGGTCTCTTAGTAGGGGTGTCCTTTATTGACCAATCAAAGGCATTTGATACAGTTCATTATGCCCTCCTCCTAGAACAACTCTCTGAAATTGGACTCGCAACAGAAACCGTGGACTGGTTTAGCAGCTACCTGTGCCTCCGCTCCCAACAAGTCAGGATTGGGGAAATCCTATCCGACAGCTGACCTGTCAGATCTGGAATACGTCAAGGGTCTATACTGGGACCGTTGCTATTCTGTACCTTCCTAAACAACCTACCGACAGCCTGCCAGTGCCGTATGCTCTTATATGCAGATGATGCAGTAATCTTCACCAGCAACCAGCACCCGGAACTCCTTGAAAAGGACCTCCAAAACAGCTTTGCCTCAGATTAAAAGTGGTTTAAAAAACAAAACATGGTCATGAATTATAAAAAGACGAAAACCATGCTCTATGCCACAGCCCAAAACAAACAAAAAAACTATCCCTTGACAATATGGAATGTCAGTGGCAGCACCCTGGAACTCGTCCCCCATTTCAAATACTTGGGAGTAACAATTGACTCTGCTATGTCCTTCATGCAGCACATTGACAACACTGCCAAAGCAATCAACACCAGAATCAACGTCCTCTACTGACACAGGCATTGCCTCACCCATGAAGCACTCAACCTAGCAATTAACAGCTCAATTGTATCCATTATAGATTATGAACTGGTAATATATGGATCCACAACAGACTCGGCACTCAAATGCATCTCTGTCACCTAAATAAAGTCTGCCGCCTGCTCACTAATGCACCTAAACTAACCCATACCTACGAACTCTATATCCGTGCTGGCTGGCTACCGCTTAACAACAAAATAGGATATCAAGACTGCCTTCTCGCCAAAAAGATCATGCTAAACCAGCTTCCTTCTGGAATGCAGAACCTGCTATCCCTACCACTGAATACCAGGCAAACTAGGAGCTCCTCCACACAAACTTTCTATGTACCCAGATGCCACATATCCATGGCACAATGTGCCTTCGCAGACCGGACACCACTCTGGACAAATGCACGTCCATCTGATATCTCCAGCACTGCAATGCTTGGATCCATCAAACTCAAATTGTGCCAACACCTTATTCATATGAGTACCTGCAGGTGCCACCTCTGAGTGATCCTATGCACCTACTGACTACCTCCAGCATTTCCCTGAACCTTGGCACTTAACCTCACCGCTAGTCTCTCTTACACTATCCTCTAGCCTTTTTATCCTATCTTATCCCAGTCTAACCACCCCTCTTCCCAATCTGTCCTGCTTACCCCACCCCCCTCCTTTCCCTACTCCTCCTCTGATGCAGGCTTACTTTGCTCTTCACCGCAGTTTACATGTCTGTATGGATTTAGATACCCTAATGTTATTTTCTCCTTATCTGTTAATGTATTCCCGATGTTTATCTGTATTTTGTCCACAATTCCTTGCCTTGTTGTTTTATATACATGACATGGAACCTCTCAACGAGCATCCACTCACTGGTGTATCCAAGACTTCAATCAATAAATAAATAAATAAAATAAAATAAATAAAATCCTACAACTAGCTGGGAGCCACCCATTATGACATGCAACATCAGCACCTGTAAAATGTGGGTGGCCCCCTTGGTCCTCAGTTCCTCAACTGTTGGAAGGAGGAGACCAAACCAGTACCAGGCACACAAGGAGAAGCATGGGACTTGAAAACTTGCTACGCTGCAGGGTCTGTAAAAGCTCTCTAATTTGACTCATGGCCCGTGATGCTGCTAGTTGTCCTGAGATCTGAGCTTTTCTGTGCTGTTATCATCTGCCACTGTATGGTGAAGGCCTTCCATTTGATCCCAGGGTGCTCTGTCTGTGGTGGTACCTGAAGGCCTTTTCAGAGAAAGGTCTTCCAAGTCTCCTGTGGCAAATTATGCATAATGGTCCCATTTTACCAAAAGACTTGCAGCTTAACTGATACGGGGTATGAAAACAGATCTGGCTGTGTCGCAGCAGCTTCATCAAGACCCCATAGGCTTGCCATCATCACTGAATCTCTGGAGGGTAGTCATGATCAAAAAGAAGTTGGGCCTCCAAATATGTTATCATTTTCTTTTGTGAGACCTCGCGCAGGATTTCCTCTTTGGCTTTAAAACTACAAAATTTCATAACTGGAACAGGGTTTAGCTTTAGTGTCTGTTGCTTTAGGGATCAACACCCTGTGCACTCAGTCAGTGGAAAAGTCCAAGACCTTGGGGAGGGCTAAGATGTCTCTCAATAAATCCACCAAAAAAAATCTGTCAGACCTCATCAGAAGCCCGTATATATATCCTAAGGTTGTCCCTCCTGGAATGTGCCTCTAAATCTTAACATTTATCATGTAGGGCTGCAGTATGATGTATGAGCATCTCTATGGCCTGTCCCAGCTGTATTGTGCCATCCTTCACCAGGCCTACCCCCTCCTCAGCTGCCTCAACTCTCTTCTCCACTTTGGTAAGTTTTTGATGCAGTCTCTTGAATTCACTTTTATTTTCATCCCTGGAGACTTTGAGCTCATGCAGAAACTTCTCAAATCTGCTGCAGGTTCATTTTTCAGTTTCATGGTCCGTATCATACCAGCGGCATCAATAACTGGCTAGGAAAGGGCTCCTACTGCCCTCATGGCTAAGCAAGAGTGATCCATTGGCATCCCGTGGTGCTAGTTTTAATTTCAATCATGTGCGGGGCGTACCAGTCATCCTTAGAACTCCTTCTCTCCATTGCAGATGATTTTGTCTGAAATACTCTGTTTTTTAGGGGTTTAGAAGAAAGGTTCAGTGGGAGCTTCTCTGTCTCAGAGCCGCACCACTTCATGACATCAGCAGATGTCCCGGACTTTAGTCTGTCGGTCCATCAGGCTGCTTATTGGCAATGGGAGCTATAGACATCCACAAGCTATTCTGATATTTAAACATGTAAGCCTGGTAAGTTGGCAATCCTGAGGCCAATGGACACCAAAGCATATGTTCTCTTGCCCACCACAGACAGCTTTCTTGATTCCTTGTCAGGAGGAAGAGTGTTTAGAAGCTTTAGATTAGTCATGTGCAGCCATAATAAACCACAAAATCTGTTAGGTTGAGTGGAATAATAAGGCTTATCCAAAGGGGCAGGATATTGTTTATCTGTTTCATGAGGCACAGAAGGTAAAGCATTGGGCCTTTGCCAAGCATCCAGAGTAACATCCTCCAAAGCTGAATGGATAGGAGAAACTGTAACTGCAGACAGAGCAGAAATCTCTAAAAATTGATAGAGGGTGTTCTTGAAGGAATCCCCACTCTTCAGCAGTGAAGCCCATCTTGGCCAGTAAATGCTGTAGTAATGCCTGAAAAGAGGCATCTTCAGAAGAGGACCTAGGTGCATAATGTACACAGTCCTCACTACATGAAGATAAAGTGGAGCTGGAACCCACCACATCAGTGGGGGGGTGAGGTCACGCTTTCATCCTCCTCTTCATATTCCTCCTCCGAAGGTTCCTCTCCCCTCCCTGTAGAACAGGCACAGAAGATGATTGATATTGATAATTGTGCCGTATTGTGCTTATATGGTAAAATATGGGACTATACCAAAACAGCAAAAGAAAATAGGGGTAAGATTGTGAAACTACTAAGTGCAGCTATGGTGTGATGATTGAAGAATCTGACGATGTCAAAATTTTAAATGACAAGGACGTAAACGGAATAGAATGTCTATATATTTTTTATGTTTCAACTAGGACAGTAACCCACTTATGGTTAAATAATAATGCTCTTGTAAGGATTAGATGTTTTATTAAATACATCAATAGAGATATGCTGAATGCAAAAAAAAAAATGTCCCTAATGCAGCAAAATGTTTCCAAATTAACATTTTTGGATTAAAGACACTACCTAATGAGAACTTCAGGAAGTTAAAAAGTGCATTGCTAAACTTTTTTTTTAAATTATATTTTATTAAGTTTCATGGATAAAACTTACATAACATTCACATTCCAGCCTGGAAACATCAATTGATATTACAGGTGGGTAACAAAACCCTTGTTATACAGGAGCGTATCTCTTGGCATTTGTTATAAGCTGGAGGGCTGAACTAACATTGTACGCATGAAATGCTTAAGTGTATTTATATATAACGACTGTGGAACTGTAGTCCATGAGCTTGTGACAAGTAATCCAAAAAAGGCAGTCCTGAAAGAGTTCTTCCAAGAGCCATGCCCATGTGGGGCTAATGGGTGTCACATCTATATCTCAAAGTCTCCATCGTGGGGAAACATTCACCCCACTAAATAAAACAATAGCGCAAGATTAAATGCACAAGTCGGCATCGGCATACCTGGTTAACATCCCTTCAGGGAGTGGTGGGGGACAGTTAACCCCCTCATAAGGACAGCAAACATAACATTACCTATAACTTCTCTCACATACAAACAGGCAAGACTAAATGGATGACATTTAACAAATTCAGCAATCAGAAACAGGCAGGGCAAAATAGCTGACAATTAACTAATTTCAGCAGTCATTGTGAGGAAGCAAATAAGCTAGGTGAAAATATCTTATTAACCTCAAGTGTCATCATTTCCCTCATCTAAGTCTGCTAGATTTGCTTGCCTGTTATATTGTTTTTTCACAGCAGCCACCCATTTGCCAGCGTCTTGAGGGTTTATGAAAATGTAGACTTTTTCCCGATGTACCAGACGCAGTTTGGCAGGGAACAGGATAGCATGGGAAAAGTTCAGTTCATGTAATTTTATACAGACCCCATCAAATTGTTTTCTCCATTGCCTAGTTGCATATAAAACATTGGGGAATAAATGCACAGTGATCCCCTCGATACTAAGCGGGCTTTGTTCTCTTGCCAAGCTGAGTATCTGGTTCCAAGTTCCCATGCAGTCGGTGACCACCATTAAAACTTGAGGTGCTTCTTCGGGTGTTCTGCCATGCTAATGGACTCAGTACACTTTTACAATGTACCAGTCATCCATAGTACCTTGTCTTTCAAATTGCTCCTTCAGCCACTCCTTAAAAAAGAATAAGGGGGAATCCCCTTCTTTCCCCTCTAGAAGACCAATAAGTCAGAGATTTGCACTCTGAATCTGATTCTCCAAAAGTTCAACGCAATTGTTGGTGTGCTGTTCTTCCTTCACTCTGCCAATGGTTCCCATTTGGCATTTGTCGGCGTGGTGTTTAAGCTCCTCCACTTCTCCCTTGATCTGCCCCACTTGTGTCTCTGTGGCTATTAATCTCTCAATTAGACCATCCAGTTTATCATTCATGGAGGTGATGGACAATAGGAGCTTTTTCATTTTGTGCCCCAAATGACTGCAAAGTTTCTATGACGCCATCACCTTCTGATGATCCTGGTTGAAAGGACCTTGTCGTAGGCCCTGCTACCGATGACGTTCTGGGATCTTTACAGCCATCCCCAGTCTGAGTTGCTTTTTTTGGGTTGCCCATTTTATCTGAAATTGGTTTAGCTTTGATTTAGTAAGGTTTAAAATTTCAAAAATTAACTTTCATAGCCAAAAATTATCTTTGTAAGAAGTATCCAATACTAAGCTGTATATCTTGCATCTATGCAGCTCGGGCTCCACAATGCCCCCTGCTAAATCTTTTTACACATTTCTTGCAATTACTGACAGCAGAAGTCAGGATAAAAAGGGTTCACAGATGGAGCAGAGAGTGAAAGGCAGGCCAGGTTGATGTTTTACTTCCAGGAACTGAGGTTGCTAAAATGATTCTGCATAAAGCCACAGTCCTAGATGAGGTGGGTATATATATAATTGATGGTTCTATCTTGAACAATCCACAAATGGAAGCAGACTGTAGAAAACAGATAGAGTCTGAGAAAACACGTGTGAGATCAGTGTCACTGTTTGGGCTTGGAAGGATTTCTGGGGAAACAAACTACAAACTAAAGTTCATTATAAAAGATCTCTTTGAACAGATACTTAAATTCCCTGTGATAAATTCTGAGGGTTTTACAGTTTCACGGGCAGGACTTGATCCTGCTTGTGATCAAATATTAATATCAATTAAAATCTGTTGGGCTGTATAATAACTAAGGAACAGTGTAACTATCCTAGATAAGATGGGTCTATACCTTGTTGTAAATAAAGGGGAAGAGGAGACCACTCAAACTGTAACACCAGGTTTTACTAAAATTATAAAGACAACCCAAGGGGATCATGTTTGTCTTGAGCATATCTCACCAAACCAAAGAAATGTACCAACTGAATCTGTCATATTGAATGTCTATGTCAGCAATAGAGTTGCAGCTTTAACGGAGCATGGTGCCTGACTAAATGAATCACAACTTAAAATAGTGATGTACGGACATCAGCAGATTCACTTTGTGCTTTACGCTCATGGAATGTTGCAGAGCTGTCAACAAAAGTTGCTGACACTGAATGGAAAAATTTGTAAATAAGTAGTGTACCATTTGTCTACAGGAAACCTGGCAAACCAAAGAACCAGATGTTTCTTTAAATGGAGATAGTCACTGTCATGTTCTAAGGAATAAATTATTAAGATCAGGTAGACCTTCTGGTGGGCTTGTGACATGGTTTAAGATAGTGTAGGAGATGACAGCTCACCTGATTTCTAGTCCCTCCTTTACTTAAGTGTTTTTGGTGCAGGTATCTCAACTAAAATTTTGCTTAATCAATACTTATACCCCCTTCAAATTCTAAATACTACTATTCACCGATATGGGAAGACATAGATTCATTAATTCATAAAAGCTGGGCTACAAAAGCCTGTGACAATATTTTACTTTGTGGGGACTTAAACACTAGGATAGATAAATTTGATGACTATGCTGATGGTGATGTACAAAAGTGGTTACACAGGATGTTCATAAATTTATCAGATCCTCACTAGATCACAAAACAAACTGTGTAGGTGGGGAAGCTTATTGAACTCTTGACAATATAGAACTTACATCCCATAAATGGTAGAATTTGGGGAGATGAGTTGGAAAACTATATCCATTTTAACTCGATAGGGCTGTCGGTTCTGGACTTTTTGTTCTGGAATGGAAATGAAAATTATGTACATATCGTAATTCTGAGCTTTCTGTGTATCTTCACCATTCATCACCTTTGGGGTACTGGCCGGAGGTCATGACCCTGTGGGAGCTCTTTTTTAATTTTTGGGATAGGCGGAATCGATGCACCATCGATGCCGCCCTTGAGGCCAACGCACTGCGTGGCACTCGCAGGTTGGCCATTAGGTGTTGTCAACTCTGCCCTCTCTTCATAGAGTAAGAAAGGGTTGGGAGGTAGGGACAAGGAAGTCCAAGGGACAGACAAAGGAAAATATATATAAACTAAAAGGAGAAATCAATGACTGAGAGGACAGAATAAGTTTGAAAAACTAAGGGAATTGGGTAAGGGCCCCAATCTCTGGAAGTAGAAAAAGGAGGCGGGAGGGAGGGAGGGAGGGTTAAGGAATTTAGAGATAAGGATGCGGAGGGGAGAGAAAGGGAACACACCCTGGAACCTTGACCTGTCTCCAGATTGTATAGGAACTGCAAAGGAGTAGCCAAAAAGGCTAACTGCCAGAATTAAAGGCACAGAATCATGGGCAATAACTCCAACAAGCAGAATTGGCTATTCTGGAAGAAAAGACAGGATACAGGGATTATCCCCCCCCCCAAAAAAAGAAATTTTTGGTGTAAGAAACCTAGTTTCTTAACTTAAATCAAGGTTTTGTCCAAAGGACAAGGAAATTAAAGCAAACTGATGGGGAGAAGGGGAGAGGGAACAGAAAAGAGGGCAACTACCAACCCCCACCCCACAGGGGTGGAGTCGAGGCACTGAAGAAGGAGTGCCCCCCATCCTGACCACTCTACCCCTAGAGAGAATTAATCCCCCTATGTACCCCAAGTCACCCCACTCCTGACTAATGGAAAGAAGGGGCGAGGGAGAGGGCACAGAGAGGGAGAGGGACCCAGAGACTGAGGCCCCAGGGGGATGGAGGGTGGGATTGTGATGAATGGTGAAGATACACAGAAAGATCAGAATTACAGTTGGTACGTAATTTTCATATCTTATCTGTGTCAATCTTCACCATTCATCACCTTTGGGTGAGTGCCGAGCCCCCCCAAAGGGGGCTTCAGCCCTAAGGGGCTGTGTCCCTTAGCTCTGAGTGGGTGATACACTAAGAGAGAGCACCTTCATGGGTCTGTAGAGTCCCGAGAATGGGGAGAGTGAGACGGGGACCCCCGGAGGGGGTAGGAAGTTGCCCCGACAGACGTCGTCTCACCCTACAGGAGAATAGATAGGTTCTCTGGTGAGTGGAGTCAATCACCCTATGCTGGGCCAAGGGTGACAACCGGGAGAGATGCAGCCATGCCATCCGCCTAGTGCAGCTCGCTCTCCTTACTACCTTGGTGGCTACCTCATTGGCGTCATACGATGCCCTTGCTTGGTGCCTTGCTAGCTCCAGGGCATGTGCAGAGAGTGCAATGGCTTATCTGGTTTCCTCCATGGCAGGCATCGAGGCTAGGAGTTGACCTAGCCTGGATCACAGGAACCTATCCTAGGTAGCATAGTGGGCCTGATGAGCAGATATCGACAGAAGCAACCATGCTGAGTAAAAGGTCCTCCTACCCCAGAAGTCAAAATCCAAAGAATCTTGATCTAGGGGCCGGTCATGGTGAGGGCGCGAAGCCCGTTGGGAGTATCCAGTTACGTCAATCCTGAGCTAGGATGAGGCAGGTTACCTGGAGACTCTGGGGGGGGCACAATACCTCTGGTGGAGATCCCTAGGGGCTGGGACTCTGGAGAAGGGTCTCTGCCAGAAGCGCAGTGATGCCTCCCTAAAGGGAGCAGGCCAGAGGGGTACTACAAGAGTGTCTGCACTGAAATCACCCAAAAAGGCACGTGCCGAATGCTCCAGATTGTGCTGAGTGGGAGGAGTGACATGCAGGTCCTCCAACATCCTCACAAGAAAACGCTGATACTCAGTGAGATCAGCAGCTGGGGAGATGTGGACAGATGGTGCCTCAACTCCTGAAGAGGAGGATGAGGAGTCAGAGGACCTCAGAGGTTCAGAGGTTGGCTGCTCAGGGGGAGGTTGAAAAACCTGTCTGTCCATGGCCCTAACATAAGAGTGAAATTGAGCAGTCACAGCTCTGAACTGCTCTCAGGAGAGAGGACTGCTAGGACCAAGGATACCTGGGAGAGCAAGAGAATGTGGCAGAGGAGATAGGGCAGAGATGACAACAGGAATTTGCTGTCCTCCGCCGGGGCTAGAAAGCACACCTGGAGCCACAAGAGAAGAGATAGCTCCGGAAAACTCCACAGCTGACAGCTGGTCAACCATACTGGAACTGCCTAGACTGCACCCTGAAGAATCCCCCATGTGAGGTGACTGGAGCCATGAAAGTCCAGAAGGATGATCCCCTACCTCAAAAGAATGGGGGCCTCTCAAAGAAACTGAAAGGGAAGAGCGAGGATCCATGTTACAACTTCTCCCAGAGCCTAGGTGGGCTCCAGAAAAAGGTCACTGCATGGAATCCATACCCCTCGACCCCTTGGAATCTGAACATGCCTTCCTCCTTGAAAGAGCCAGCCTAGGCAGCTGGCAACCCTGGTCATCCCCCAAAGGGGCTATCTATGGAGCAGCACCCTCCCCTCCTGTGGGTGCTCCGATCAGCCACAAAGTTGGGTGATCCAGGCACACCACTTGAGGGGGTACCACCACTGAAGGGTCAGAAAACCCTCTGAGTCCAGGCTGAAGTGCAATGGTGGCTTGCACCACTGCCTGCTGGTCAGCACCCCTCACCCTGGCCCAGGGAGCCACTGTCCCCTCCTCAGAGGGGGGCTGGTTCTGGCCTTTTGAGGACATTACTAAGATGTCCATGTGAGCAGTCAACTCCAAAGAGTCAGACTGCCTATCTGACTTAGAGTCCGATTTCCCCTCCGGAAGGTGGAGATGGAAGTTCTGTGCCAAACAGTGCATGGATGCCCGCTGCCATCCCAACTGAAAAGGGCACCAGACCCAGAGACTGCTCCAGAGTCAGCGCCAATGTCCCCAGTCGCACTGCAAATGGTGCAAGAAGAAGACACGGCTCCAGTGATGGCAGCAGCATCAGAGCCAGAGCCTGTCATGGTGCCGTCCTGACCCACAGCCCCGTAGGCGACACCGAGGCCAGAGAAGGCACCAACGATGGCTCTGACTGTGTTCTCGGTGCCACAAACAGCACTGAGGTCGGACACCCCCATGGCGCCATCATGACCCATGGTGCCATGAGCGGCACTGACAATGGCTCTGACCGCACTTTCGGTGTCGAGGTCAGAAAGCCCAATGGTGCTGTGTCCTTGCTCTGAGCTGCTAGTGGCTCCAGAGCTGGATGCAGCACTGTGCTCAACCACGGTGCTGTGGATGGTGCCAGGGTGTGAGACAGTCAAGGATGATGCCGTAGAACCTTCCACGGCCAGTGAGCATCATCGGTGCTGCGAATGGAGCCAACAGCAGCAATGGTGCCGAGTGATGGACTGGCGCCAAGATAGCACCAACAGATGGTGTCAAGGACGGTTCTGACCCAGGCCTTCTGATCTGAGGGTATGACACCAGGGGAGCCTTCACCCCTGAAGGAGCTATTGCCAAGGTGGTGCCTCCTGCCCATCCCCTTGGGGGAACAAACTGGGCCTCCTGCACCATGGGAGGGGCTTCTGTCATGGTGAGGCTACAAGAAGCAGAAGCCTCCTCCTCCTTGGTCCATATAGAACTGGGAGGGGGACCTGGAGGAAAGGGTGAGAGAATGTGGCTTGGCCTGATGAGTGCGCACCCATCCCCCGAAAGCGGAGCTCGTCCAGCTTTCCACATGCGTTGTTCGATGACACGACGATCTATGGAGGAGCAGGCATTGCACGAATCCATGCTGTGTAGCGGGCCAAGACATGAGAGGCAACGGTCATGTTGGTCGATGATGGAGTACTTACGGCCGCACGGGCACCAATGCATTGGGGGCTGTCTTATCTTCATTGTTTTCTTGCCCCCGATTGAGACATGACCTATGGAAAAAGCAACACCAAACAAGACCCAACGTCGCAAAATGAAGAAGGGAACAGTCTTACTGTAATCTCAGGTGCAGTTGAGTGGAGCGAAACTGAATGAGCAGGAAGAATTCAAGACAGAGTCGACGGACTTCGAAACGGAGCTGAGGGCTTCAATAATGGCAACAGGCCTCTCGCATAGCTGAGCTACCCATTAGGTGACCTCGATGGCGGAGGCGAAGAACTGGCGGAAGGCGGAGTCGAAACAACACTAACGGCCAACCAGCGGCGCCATGCAGTGTGTCAGCCTCGGGGCAGTGCCGATGAAATCAACTCACCCATCCCCAAAAATCCGGCAGTCTTGACCTCCGGCCAGTACCCCAAAGGCGATGAATGGTGAAGACTGACACAGATAAGCTCAATGGTTATCTGGGTCTCTACTGAAGTTCCAGTTAGGGATAATAGTGATTATCTCCCCCTTTCTCTAACTTGGAATGAAAAAACTATCAAGAATACTGTGAAAAGTCAGCCCACTGGTGCAGCAGCAG
The DNA here is from genome assembly GCA_016271365.2 of Neoceratodus forsteri. Lineage (NCBI taxonomy): Eukaryota > Metazoa > Chordata > Ceratodontiformes > Ceratodontidae > Neoceratodus > Neoceratodus forsteri. The sequence continues at coordinate 120,406,133 of CM057450.1, forward strand.
GGCATCCACTTGCAACACTAACAACCTGGGTTCAGGAACGGATCCGGGAGTCAGAAGGCTGGCCATGGTGGAGAAGGATTGAGTGCCATCTGGCGACTCTCCTTCTCCAGGGGTGAGGGGAGTGAGCAGTTGGTATGTTAGTGGCCCCTGGTGGAGGCTGGGGAGAAGCAGATACCGAGTCCATATGTCATGGGAGGCAGAACAGATGTTGGACATGTCCGTTGATGTTATTGCACATCCCACCACTGGGGAACATCAGCATTCACAAAAATCCAGCCCTGACAGTAACGCTCCTGCCTCCGCCACCACCCCTGCTGTGATAAAGGTCTGCCGGGGGAGGTCCACTCCCATGGCTCCCCTCCTGGGGGGGGTAAGCCAGGGCTTGAGACTGAATGTCCTGGGGAGGTGGCACCTGCCCAGGGGGGTATGCCTGGGGTGGGGGTGGTGAGTGGGGCGGGGGCTGAGGAACATTCTGTCCAATTGGACCGGGGTAAGGATACCAGGCCCAAAAAAAATACTGTAAAAACAAATCATTTACAAAATATAGAGATGAGAAACATAACAAAAGTTCAAAGGGATTATAGATGCAATGAGAATATTTGTCAAATACTACAGGAAACATTACTTCTCATAGATCTATCTCTGTTAAACAAAGACACTCTCAGTTTGCTGCAGACATTATTAACAAAATGCTTTACTAAGATAAGAATGCTTCTTTATAAACCAGTATATGAGAAAACAAAAGGTCAGTCCCCCTATAACTTGGTTTAATTCTGAGTGCCGTAAAGAAAAGAAGGCTCTAACACAGCTAATAAGATATAATAAGCTACATGAGAATAAGAGTGCGTATATAAGTCCTTAAACAAGGCAAGAGAAAAATAAAAAAATGTTTCTAAAAAGAAAACAAAAAGAATATCAAATAAAACAATGGAGTAAAATGTTTGATATAATTAATAAAAAGGACTCACACTCCTTTTGGCTTCTAGTTGCCAAGGGAACAAATAATAGTAAACTTCTGATTGACACCTATATACCAATTGAGAAATGGTTTGAGCATTATGACAAACCTTTTTTTTGCTCCAGAAGTCTCTGAAATTATCCCTTGGTGGGATCATGCTGAAGAAAGAACAGAGTTCAAATCTATCAAAGCAAATGAAGTATGTTTAGCAATAGCTTTTCCGAAAAAGAAAAAGGCCCCGGGCCCTGATCTGATTCCTCCTGAGGTCTTTCTTGCAGCTCCATCACTGGGAACAAAATTTGTTTGTGCCATATTTCAACCTGTGCATTAAAAATAGAGCGAGTCCAGAAGCACGGAAAGGTTTGACTATAATTTCACTATATAAAAAGAGTCAAAAAAATTATCCAAACATGTACAGACCTATTTCCTTATTAGACATCACTGAGAAAATATTTTCTAAATTAATCTTAAGTAGATTAATAAAACACCTAAACCAATTGGGGAGCCTTTCAGACCTCCAGGCAGGATTCAGGCCTGGCGGCTGTACTACAGACAATTGCTTTATTCTTTTGCACTTAGATAAATATGTAACATTAAGAAAGCAGAAACTATACGTAGCTTTTACTGATTCCTGTTCAGCTTCTGATAATATATCTTGTCCCATTTTATGGCAAATTATGTTTCAAATGGGAATACAACCAGACTTAGTAAGTATAATCAGAGAACTGTATAATGGTACAGGGGCACAGATTAGGATGGGGACAGCTGGACAAATTTCATCAAAGCTCCCTGTGAACAAAAGAGTTAAGCAAGGTTTTGTTCTTGCACCATGCTGTTTTATATTTATATCGACCTACTGCTTATACAACTCTTAGATTCAGCTAGTGATTCCCTTGAGCTGGTAATAATCAGTGCTTGATATTAGCATATGCTGATGATTTGGCACTTTTTGCACTGTTGCAGTGTGGATTGCAACACAAACTAGATATTTTAAATAATTATGCCCAAACTCATAAGTTAATAATTAATGAAACCAGAAGTCAGGTACTAATCTTTGGTTCAAACAAAGTAGATACATTCTAGAAAACAGGGGAGAAAAAAATAAGCACAGTTAAATCTTATGTTTACTTAGGACTTACTGTATCAAATGATGGTTTGTGGACGAAGCACATAAAAAGTACATTAATAAAACTCAAAGAAACTGCGGGGGCACTATCTAAGTTCAATAGCAGATATGGTGGCAACTCGATAGCACCACTTTTGGAAACAGAGCTAAATAATTTCCTCAAACATTATACCAGATTGAAGTATGGGACACGGAGAATATAGAACCTCTGGAAATTCCCCTAAACAAGCTTTATAGGACTGCCCTAGGTGTAGGCAGATCAGCCCCTGCACTACTGATTAGAACATAACTGGGGCTAGCAAAGCTTAAAGCCCTGGCCATGTTCAGAAATATTAATTACTGGATAAGAGTACTGCGAATAGGTTCACTTAGACTACCATATGTCTGCTTGAAAGAAAAAGTAAGATGGCAGACTATAGGCTGCAAGAAGTCCAAGTGGCTTACAAAACTTTACCTCACTCTTCAAGAATATGGATTAAAATTCTTAAATGACTATGTTAAAGGGACACTGTCTCTTTAAATACACTCTGTAAATTATCGTTTTTGTCAGTGTGACAGATGCTGTCATTTGTTATTTACACCCCTTATGTGTGATCTAATGAGAGACTCCATCCTTACATTTTATGGAAATCATCATGTTCCATTCAGTTGGGCCACCTTCTGTTTGTTTACATGTTCATAGTTGAGCGCGGTCCTGATTAACGTCGGCATCCATGGATGTGCGAACAGTCGTGCATGGCGATGCTTACCGCCACTCTCAAGCCTAACAACACGCGCTCTGTCATGCGCTTTTCTCCTGCTAGTATAAACAGTACGTTTCTGTCCGTGACCTAACATTCTTTGCATATCAAAGGCAGGGTTTTTAAGGTATTTTCAATATAAATTATAGTACCCTATTTCCATTTCCAGTTTGATCAAAGGCAATTTCATTTGTTTGTATGAATCAATGGTTTGGTTAGTTACTTAGAGGTGGCAGTGGAATAGGTAGCTTTCAAATTAGTGGTCATCCGGCTTTGATTTTGGTTGATCTAATAATTGTTTGTTGGTGGCATCTCTTGTTTTTTACCTTCATTTGAACTACAAAGTATGACATTATCTTGGTGTGCTTTTTTTATTGTAGTTTGCTATTTACATGTTATTGAGCAATTTGCATGCCTAAAATTATATTCAATGTTGCTAAAATATTTATGACTTATTTGGCTGTATGATCTGCTGTTTGTGGTGAATTACCAATAATGATGTGGACACAAATGATGATCATGTTAATTTATGAGACTTGTGTTTTGATCATCCCTTGACTGTAGAAGCTGATTCTGTGTGTGTGTGTGTGTGTGTGTGTCTGATTGTGCAATTTTTTTTTTGTCCTTGTCTAGTGGTTGGGGATGCCATGGCCATTTCATTTTTCTATTATATGAAACCAATCCACACATATCAGTTTGTTATTTTCCAAATTGTTGACACTTTCAGGTTGACAAGCCATTCATCGTATGTTCTCTGCTGTCACACCAATATGTTTTTCACTCTTATTTTATCTCCCCCATAAAAAAAAAATGTACACATATTTTGGATTATTTATGTGCAAGCACCAACGATGTCAATAAATTTAGATGTCAATCTGCAAATATAACTAGGTGGGAAGGAGTATGTGCATGCATCTGCATGTTATAGAAATGATAACTCTATGCATATTTATATGTGTATTAATGAAATCATTTAACACACAGTCTGCATCAGCCTCGATTCTTTTACTTGACGACTAATGATTTCAAACCTACAATGTCACTGTTAGCGCGTTATTTCACAATGCCACATCCTCTGCTGATCATCCAAATGAAAACGATCCACATGTGTGTAATCAGTGTGTAATAAGCTGACCTTGATTATTATTATTGTAAAGAGTTTGTACTTTTCTTTTAATATTTTCTATGTATTCTGAATGTTTAGCCCCAGATCATATTTTTTTTCTAATTATGAGGATTTTTTTATTTTTCCCATTGGATATGGATGTCCTATTTTTCATTTTTCTCTGCGAATCTGCATCACATATTAGCATTGTAATTTTACATATTTTTGTGGACTGCAGTTGGTGCTTGTTATGTCATGGAACAATATATTGTAAGGGATGGTGTGTATATGCCTCACCTCGGTAGTTTACTTGTAATAGTTTGCAACACTATTTCGTTTTTTAGATGTAACACACATAATGGACTGAGTTGAAATATTGATTTGATTATGAATAAAATGTTTTGCTCATGTTAATTTTATTACATTTAGCAACAAATCTTTATTTAAATCAGATGGTTTGCACCTCAGCTTAGCAGGTTCCAGGATCTGGGTAGGAAATTGAACAAAGTGATTGATTTTCATTTAAACTGGAGCAAGGGGGCCAGCCCATACTGGCAAGTCATTCTGATTCAAATACAATATTAAATCATAATAATTATAAAGGTTGGAAAACAATACTTATAAACTCCAGGAGCCTTATTAATAAATATGACAAATTCAAAAATTTTATGGTAACAAATGATATACAAATAGCTTGCATTACAGAAACCTGGTGGGATATTAATGATTCTTGGGAGAAATCAATACCAGGATACAATTTATATCAAAAATCTAGATCTTACAGAAAGGGTGGGGTTGTTGCAATATATGTACATAATACCATAAATAGCATGCAATTGCCTTATGATAACATTGAAGCTGAAACTATTTGGGTTAAGTTAATACCATCTATTGGCCCCAAAATCATAGTTTGCCTACTTTATAGGCCACCATCTAATTCTCATGATAACGATGTTACCTTTTTGGATTTGCTTAATAAATTGAATTCAGAAGACAATTTAATAGAGTTGGGTGACTGCAATCTTCCTAATATAGACTGGAAAATAGCAAAGGCAGGTAATAAAACTGAACAAATGTATCTTGATGCATTTGATCAGCTAGGATTGGTGCAATTAGTACAAGAGAATACCAGAGGTAATAAAATCCTGGACCTCATATTAACAAATACGAGTGATTTAGTAAATGAGGTACAGATTCTCCCCCCTTTGGGTAACAGTGATCATTCAAAAGTCTATTGTATAGTGGGGACATTGGAAAAAACTAATAATTATAAATCTGAAGGAGTAACTAAACTAAATTTGGCAAAAGCAAGTTTCTCTCACATTAGACAAGAATTGGCAGGGTGGGATTGATATAAGGCCTTTGAGGGGAAGAATACTGAGGATATGTGGATTACACTTCTAAATAAGCTTAATACATTAATCACCTTATATATCCCAATTAACAAGCCCAAAATGAGAGGCGAAAAATCCATTCCAATTTGGCTAAATAAACAAATCAAACATTTAATTAACCTGTAAAGACAGATTATTTAAGAAGTATATGAAAGAAAAAATTCAGAAGAATTATTCGGTTTATAATGAATGTGCTAAACTGGTTAAATCAACAATTAAAAAAGCAAAGGCTCAACTGCAGATCACTTTGGCCAACAAGATTAAAGACAATAAAAAATCACTTTTTTCCTCTATCAATAGCAAGAAGAATCAACAATCAATAATAGGACACTTTAAAGATAAAAACGGTGAAATGTTAAATGAACAAGAGTTAGTAAATATACAAAATAACTATTTTTGTTCAGTCGTTAATCCTGGTAATACACCTGTTATTGTTAAAAATTGGACATTTATACCTGGAGTTATTAAAATAACATCTGTTGAGGTAAAAAGTAGACTGAGCAAATTGGATATCAATAAATCTCCAGGCCCTGATAATATTCACCCAAAAATTTTACAGGAACTTGCTGATCACTTGGCTGATCCATTGAGTTTTTTATACCAAACATCCCTGGATACAGCTGAGGTTCCTCAAGCTTGGAGGAATGCTTTGGTTGTCCCCCTCCACAAAAAGGGATCTAGATCTGAACCAGCTAACTTCAGACCCACTAGTCTGACATCATTATTGGGTAAAGTTATGAAGGGTATTTTAAAGGATATTATGATTGATTATATATCAACAAACAATTTATCTGATCCTGTGCAGCATGGTTTCATCAAGTCTAGATCATGTCAAACTAACTTATTATCCTTTTATGAAAATGTTAACACGGTACTGGACAATGGAAAACCTGTGGATGTAGTTTTTATGGATTTTGCCAAAGCCTTTGACAAATTACCCCATGTGGAACTAATACAAATTTTGATAAAAATAGGCATTCTTTATAATATTGAGAAATGGATAGCTAATTGGTTGTCTGGTAGGAGGCAGAGAGTGGTGGTTAGGGGCATGATGTCAGACTGGTCTGTAGTTACCAGTGGGGTGCCACAGGGTTTGGTATTTGGCCCTTGTCTTTTTAACATCTATATTTAATCTCTGCACCTTAGCAATCCTTCTATATGGATTTCAAAGTCTGCAGATGATTGCAGACTGGGTGTAACAGTGACTTCTACAACTGAGACACTTTCCTTACAGCAAGCTATAAATGAAGTATACGAGTGGACTAAAGCTAGCAAATTAGAACTTAATATCTCCAAATGCAAAATTATGCACTTGGGCAGAACTAATAACAATCATACCTATTGTATAGGGAACAACATTTTGTTAACAACATCTGAAGAGCGGGATTTGGGTATCAAAGTTACGTCAGATTTAAAGTTTAGCTCACATTGTAAACAACAGGTTAAAAAAGCTAACCAGAATTTGAACTGCATTTTGAGACATATTTCTAGCAGACACGAGAATGTTATCATGCCCTTGTATCAAGCCCTGGTGAGACCCCACTTGGAGTATTGTGTCCAGTTGTGGTCCCATCAGTATAGGGAAGACATTATGAGAATGGAGAGTGTGCAGCACAGAGCAGCTAGATCTGTGTCTGGACTAAAAAACTTGACATATGAGGTGAGATTAACTAAGCTCAATTTATTATATTATAGAAGATTAAGGGGAGATCTTTGTATGAGGTACAAAATATCACAGGATGCTACAGTGAGCAAGGACCTTAAAATGACCTATAGAACATGACGTTCTAGCACCAGAAAGCATACTATGCAACTTAATTTGCCTAAATGGAATACTAACATAAGGAAGCACTGGTTTATTGTAAGGGTGGTGTCAGCATGGAATAACTTGCCTGAAAGTGTGGTGGGGAGTTCAAATATGGATATATTTAAGACAAGGTTAGATAAACATCTATATTATAAAACTACTAAGTTTTACTATTATAATAAGGCAAGCATTATGGACGTGAGTCCCACAGCATGAATCAACTTATGAAACTTATGTTTTCTCTAAATTCTTGAACATGTTGATCACATTGTTTAGGCATATATACGCGAGGAGCCGATATGTTAGACCGTGAAATGCATCAGTTCTTATTAAACTCGTTTGTCATTCACAATAATCAATTGATGGGCATATAGTTTTTCATCTAATCTCATAAAATTTCAATTTTTTTTGAAAAGTGTTTTATAAAACAAATGTATATCATTGCATTACGACAGTCATATGCACTTTATTGATCCTGTCATTTTTTTTTTATTCTTTTGGTACATCACTGCCTAACGTTGAGTGAATGTGGGACAAAACAGATCCATGAGGGTTTTTTTTAAAGCAGCATTAACAATTATATATTTAACTACTGCACATTATGTTTATATTGGTTTGTTGTTTACATTTTCCTATCTCACAATCTAAGTTGTTCACTTAATTTATGAAATAGTTTAAGTTCATTTATTGGATGGTTGTTTTACAATGCTAAACATAATATAATATTGTAGGCATAATCACATAAATCAATGCGAGCACAGACTTTGTTAATTCAGTTAGCCTGATGTATTTGAGTTTCAGAAGTATCTTAGTTACCATGTGATGATGTCTAGTAAACCCAACACATACATCATTGATAATTAAGGGGGTAATGACTCAAAAACAACAGTCTATTGACCTCCATCTGTTAAACCCTGTCAGCTGCAAATATCCCTGATGTGAAAATCACTGTTAATACGGTTGACCTGAATTGCCATAACTGAACCGGTAAAGGGGTTGCTTCCTTGTACATTTATGTGACCGTGCCTGATGTGGATACTTCAGTGGTAAATGCAGTATCATCAATTCTAAGACTACTGATTTTTTTTAAGTAGTTGGCATCAGAGCACTGGTTACATAGACAGTATAATAACCATTCATCTTTATTGTGATGAAAAAGCACATGTAACAGTAGATTTAATACTTGTAATGTAATTTGTCTCAAGATCTGTAATTAATATTGCCATTTTTGAGCAAGGGGTATCAATCCCTGTAGCACTTATGTATTTTTTTATGCAAAGGTGATCTAAGCCAGATAACTGATGTGGATTCACCTTTGCACAGCAAATATTTTTTTTCATGCCCATCAAATAAACCCAACAAGTTTAAAGTGATTTTGTGAGCCTTCACAGATGCCTTTTTCACATAGTATCCCATTGCCACCCAAGCTTCAGATGCTGAAGCTGCAATTTGATTTTATAAACAAAATCTGTTATAGACATTTTTATTTATGTTTTATCAGCACTGTGTTCTCCAGTTTTTTGTGTGCAGTCACACCCCCAGAATGATGTCATGCAAGGGAACTGTCAATGTTTTACATATCGCACCAAGGAAATCTGGGTGAATTATCATGTTAATATAAATGTTAGTTACTCTGAGGCGTAGTCACTTATTTTGGTGGTGGTGACTGCACCTAATATGTAGATGTCCATAGCAAGGCATTGTGGGTACAATAAGACATTGTTTTCCAATTCCCTTACTGTGAGATACAGTCTCAAATCTCTGTAGTGGCTTCAACAATAAAAGCTCTCATGTGTTTATTTTCCAAACAAGGCATTGTGCATGTAGTATCTAGTTGACAGACTTTCTATACTGAGAGATGTAGTCTCCTATGTCGGGCATGTAAATGTCTGCAATACCAAGACTGACCAACAGAGGTCTCTGTTTCAAAACAGTACTCATAAACTTTGTTTCCCTTGCATGATGTCACACGTGAGGGTTGCAGCACTGAGGGAAAAAAAGAGGCGGGTTATGCAAATGAAACCGAGCACAGAAATAAAAGCATTTATTTCATGGAAAACATCACTTTTTGGCAGTTTGAATGGTAGGAAATTGAATCACAACTCCAACAGGTTATTAATCCCATTTCCATAGCAAAGTTCATAAAATCACTTTAACTATGCATTTTACCTTATTCATTTAAATGTGTGATTGTGTGTTGGTGGATCTCATTATTTTAAATATTCTTAAATCTTTAATTTCGTTATGCAAACAAATATGCGTATATTCAAATTATCTATCTGTTGTGTGTGATGTATTGGTCAGTACTGTATGGTCAATGTTTCTTGTGTGTTGTCCTGGATGGAAGGAGTCTTATGTTTAACTGGTTTGACTGTGCTTTCCTAATACTATGTCTCAAATTATCGAACAGTTTATGTTGAACGTTGGATTTCTTTGTCCTCTTTTATATAATGGTATTGTATTCTTATCACATCATGTAGTAATTGATGTTTAACAGTGAATCAGGAAGACCTAGAGGCTTTGGGGATGTGGTCAAGAGCATGGATGATAAAGTTCAAAGCTGGGAAATGCAGGGTTGTACACATGGGGGCCAAAATCCTGGCTCATGAATGACCCCTGGAAGGGGAGGCACTGCAGGTTTCTAGTGGGAGAAAGACCTTGGGGTGGTGGTGGGTGCCAAAATGAATAACTCAGAGCACTGAAGAAGGGTTGTGGCCCAAGCAAATAAAATGCTTGGGTGCATAGTCAGGTGGATAATTTCAAGGAGTAGAGAGGAGCTCCTTCCGCTGAACAACTGCCTGGTTAGACCACGCCTTGAATACTTCTTGCAGTTTTGGTGTCCATATTTAAAGAGGGACATTGTTCTTATGGAGAAGTTCCAGCTTCATTGAGTGACCCCTGGTGACCCTCACCTCCATCAGCTGAAAGTCCACCTCAAGGCTTACCTTGTTCATCCCCTTGAGATACCTGAATAGCTCTGCCATATCTCCACTGTTCCACCTCTCCTCCAATAATTTCAGATTGAGCTCCCCAAGTCTCTCCTCATAGGGCCTTTCTCTAGCCCCAGTACCATCATGTTCGTGCGCATCTGCCCCCTCTCCAGTAATGCAATGTCTCTCTTTAAGTAGAGCCACCAAATCTGCATGCAGTATTCAAGGTGTGGTCTAACCAAGCAATTGTACAGTGGAAGGAGCACCTCACGACTCCTTGAGTTTATCCACCTGGCTATGCACCCAAACATTTTATTTGCTTGGGCCGCAGCCCTTCTACACTGATCTGAGTTCTTCATTTTTGCATCCACCACCACCCCAAGATATTTCTCCCGCCCCCAAGCAACCTGCATTACCTCCCCCCCAGGTGTATACATGAGTCAGATTTTTGGCCCCAGGTGCAGAACCCTGCTTTTCCCAGCATTAAACTTTAGCTTACAGGCTCATGACCATCACCCCAGAGTCTCCAGGTCCTCCTGGAGACCCAGCTTTGCCTCCTCCCCATTCATCACCTCCCACAGCTTCGAGTAATCTGCAAAGAGGCTTATCCCGCTCCTGATATCACTTCTGATGTCTGAGATAGAGGTGTTAAACAAGAGTGGGTTCAGTACCGACCACTGTGGGACCCTGATAGTTACTAACATGGAGGATGAGACCCCCCATCTCACCATCTGTACATGTCCCGCTAGCCAGTTTCCAATCCACTTGACCACCTGTCCCCCCCAACCCCCATATTTTCCAGATTCCCAAGTAGTCCATGATGTGGCACTGAGTCGAGATTCCCTGCTGAAGTCCAGAAAGAGACATTTACTGACCTGCTCTGATCCAGTGCACATGTCACCCCTGCATAGAACTCAACTAGATTGGTCTGACATGATCTGCCCTTAACAAATCCATGCTGGCAATTGTCTAGGTGCAACGCGTCCTCATAACCCCGTCCATTCTCTCGTTCAGGATTACCTCCATCATTTTGCCCACTACTGATGTCAGGCTAACTGGTCTATAGTTACCCGGCTCCTCTTGTGAGACACCCTTGTGTATAGGCATGATATGGGACATCCTCCAGTCTTGAGGCACCAAGTCCAACTGCAGAGAGGAGTTAAAAAGGTCCACCAGGGGTGCAGCCAGGGTATATGCCAGCTCCTTGAGCACCCTGGGATGGATCCCATCTGGGCCTGGTGCTTTATCCCCTCTTGGGCCTTGAGGGCTTCCCACACCCTCCCTCTAGGTACTTCAACATCCACTTCTCCCACTTCTTCTGCCGGTCCCCCTACCCACTCTCCTAGCCATGCAGCCCACCCATCATCTTTGGTAAAGAATAAGGCAAAAAAAGTTGTTTACTACCTCTGCCTTCTGCCCCGCCTCCTCCACCCACTCACTCCCTATCCTAAGCCAGTGGTTCCCCAACAACTAGGTCCCTGATGAGCTCTCCGTCTGATAGGACTACATCCAGGACATGCCCCTCCACTAGCTGAGCAAGGAATGCATCCTGGAAGACATTCAACAGGCGCTGTTCCCTACTTCATGTCCTTTCCCCTACCACAGTGTTCCCTAAGATTAGCCATCAGGCCTTTCTTCTGCTCCTCATACTTCATCAGTGGTCTATATACTACCCCCATCTTCACCCTTTTTCCCTCTGGAGCCTGTAGAGTGACCCAAAGAGCCTCTACCTGATCCCCCACTTCCTCAACCTTGCTTATCCATATTGTATCCTTAATGATAAAAGCTAACCCCACCCACTATTGGTCCCACCACCCTATCCCTTCTGCATGTGGTGTACCCTAGTAGGTTTAGGTCACAATCCTGTCTGGGCATGGCACAAGTCTCTGTGACTGCCACCACATCAACCACCCTCCCTCTACCAACAGTGCCTGAAGCTCCAGCATCTTGTTTCCCATGCTCATGGCATTCATCAGGACCACACTCAAACTTGCCCCCTTGCCCCCCTCTCTCCAGCCCTGAGGCCACCTTGCCCTCTGTCTACAAAGACCATCTCATGCACTATCAGATGCTCCTGCCCTGTGGCCCCTTTCTTGCACCTGTGAGAGAAGGACAGGGCCTCCCTGACCTGGACTGCCAGGGAGCCTTTTCTATCCCCCCTCTCAAGTTTAAACCCCACCTGTAACAGATGATCTGTGCCAGTTTACGCTGCATGACCTATTTTCCATCTGATCTAAGGTGGAACCTGTCCCTTGTGAACAGTTCCTTGTCCTCCCAGTTTGTTCTGCAGTCTACCACCCACCCATACCCCCTGACCTCACTCCATTTACAGAGCCATACACTTACATCCCTTATTTGTTTGCTTATTCTACACACTGGCACTAGACACCAGTAAAATCTCCAAGAAGGAGAGTGAGCATCCCACGTACTGACAGACCCTGGCCAGCTCCCTAAACATAGTTTGTATCTCCAGCTCACTGCATCCATTTCCCTAGACCTGCTCGTGACACCAGTTTCCCAGCCCCACCTCCCACCCCCCACATTATCATGCTTGTCCCTCCCATCCCTGTCATGCCAAAATCATGCCCATTCCTTCCTGTTTCAGCACTGTGGTCCATTCCAATTTGTCTCCTGGGAGCAAGGTCCCTCCCTGCCCTCAGATCTTCCTCCTCAATGATCTGTCCACCTCAGCCTATTCACTTTTCCTGGATATGTCTGGGACTAATCCAGAATCTCCCCCAGGTACTTGGATTCACAGTTAACAAGTCCAAAATCAATGGCTCAGAGAGAAGACAGTTATAATAATTATTCACTGGAGATACATGGGTAACAGTAGATAAACAGATTACATAGTTTAGGCACACAGGCACCACATCAAGAAGACCAAAGCAGTTCAAACAATATACAATAGCTAAAGCAAACAGAAGCCCAGAGTGTTCACATGAAGGCTGTTGCATACACTAACTGAATCAAAGCATAGTACATTGAGAAAGGGCATATTTAAGCAATAAGGCATGACAGGGTGTGTGTTATCATGCAATAACATCACTCCTGGGGTGGGTTGAGGCACGAAGCAAAGCAGAGTATTTATTTTTTTATTTGCACGTATTTATTTGATCCACTGGATCAGCAATATTTGCACAAGCTGTGCCCAGTGCAGATTTTACAGCACTGGTCCTGGTCTGGTGATCTGGGTTTTACCCATATCACACTGCATATGGCTTAGTGACATACTGTACAGATGGCTGCAGAGTCTAACCCATTGAAGGTTGCAGTTTCAGTCACAATTAATCCTCTACCAAAGTCATGCTTAAATACTGGTACCTCTATATCCACGCCACTAAGCTTTTAATGCCAACATGCTTCTTCTGCTGCTGTGAGTTAAACTCTTTATTTAAAAACATTTTGTTGAGAAATTTTTGTTTTAGTATATCCATGGTCAGGAAAAATGAATTTGCACAGAGAATAAAAATAGTGAATTAGAGCTATTTAGTAGCTGTTGTCTTACAGAAACCCCAGTTAGCTAGCTCTCCCCTGGACAGGGAAGGGAGAATGCTTACTACACCAACACCATGAACCATAAAACAGATGACTGCCATAACTAGGGAGGCAGTATAGCACAGTGGTTTAAGGCTCTTCTCTGCAAATCTGGAGATCTATGTTTGAATACCACTGCCCCCACACAAATGTGGAGTATCTTTTTAAGAAAGTATAAAATATTGTAAAATGATTTTAAAGCAGTGCACGTGCTAAATCCTACTGCCACATTCAAAACATCATATCCTACATACTTACCACATATAAATTCAACTATATTAAAACAAATAATTCTAGCCATTTTTTTTTACCAGGAGAAACACACAAAGCTGAAAGCTTGTTTACAGGTGTGACCTAGGAGCACAAGGAAGTTAAGTGAATTGTGCAGGGTCACACAGTATGCAAGTGGTGGCTGTGGGAGTCAAACCCAGGTCTCCAGGTTTGTAGCTCACAGCCTTAAACCACTGCCTACTTAACCATTTACAACATGGTTACACTAATATATAATACATACTTCTCAAATTTGAAAGAAAAAATACACTTTATCATCAAAGTTTGTATTTACCAAGTACTGTGCCCATGTTTAAAATAATTTGAACCCCCCAACAAAATGTGCCCTGACATGAAATTGCATGTTTAACTGCAAAGACAATTAAAAATGGTAGTTCTAAATGCATTAGTAACACCAATGCTTCATGATTAAAACAATTTTAACCCCCCATGACAGATTGTATTCTGGGAAGATTGCCTTTTTCAAGATGCTATAAAAAACCTGAAAAACAGGTTTAATGAAGTGAATGCTGACATCCTATTTCTATCGTCCATGAGAAAAAATAGTTAAGATTTTTTTTTACATCAGCTCTGATCAGAATAGCTTTTAAAATCACCAACTGTTTTCTTGTTCAATGTTTTCTAATATATCTCAAACTTAAAAGAAAAAAACACACTTTATCATCAAAGACTGTTTTCAGCTTCCTAGCATGCACTTCATTTGTAAAAAAAAAAAGATCTTGTCACAGACCACAATCAGCACTAACTACTACCAGAATGCTGATACCTACATTTACAATTTAGCAAATACTTGAAATCAAAGATTCTATGTGTAACCTACAGTAAGTCAAACAGAAATTAGACACAAATGCCTATTTATTTGCAAGTGAAGCAAATGTGGTTATTATCATTCAGTTGTAAACATCTATAGACACAGCCGGGATTCACATTGCTAGACTCTGGGTAAGTATGACAAGTTTCCTAAATACTGGTGCCTTATCCAGCTGTGTTCTGCTTAGGGTGTGTGTGTGTGTGTGAATGCTTTCAAAGTTTTGAAATTACTAAAGACAAATTATATATAAACTATAATATATATATATATATATATATATATATATATATAGGCTGGATATTCAAAGGGTTGCGTCCATGAAGTCGAAATTATGCCATTCTGGATATTCAGCAGGAGGCAGTTGCGCCCCCAAGTCATGCTGAGCAACAGTGCAATGCTAATGAAGGCATGCTCAACCGGAGGGGGAGGAACTATGCATAAACTGCACAGCCCGATATTCAGCTAGGCTGTGCAGAGTTGTGCAGGCACAACCCCCAACCTGCACCTGCACAACTTTGAGACAAAAAAAAGGAGTAAGTCGAGGGCCACCCACAGGTTAGCTGCCGCACTGCATGGCGCAAAACAGCAGCTTCCACCAGTGGGTGGCCCTCCACTTCTTCCCTGTGCCCCCCCTGCAGCCCGATTGTGGGCATAATAATAACCCCCATAACCCGACCGTGGGCAGAACATAACTGAACAACCCCCCCACTGGTCCAATCATGGGCAAAATAGAAATGAACCCCCCACTGGCCCGATCGGGCATAACAGAAATGACACCCCACTAGCCTGATGAATTCATTCATTCATTCATTCACATATCTGGACTGCCTTATACGGTATGGGCTGCATGCCCATTAGTTCTTGCTCTGAACCAATGGGCATGCAGCCCTACTGAGCTGTCAGTCAGCGGGCAGTGGGGCAGCAGGTGGGTTGGGTGCTGCCGCCCGCTGGCTGATGGGGGGAGTGGGGTGGTGGGGCTCCATGAGTGGGTGGGGTGGGGGCCACTAGATCACCAGGGAAATTGGACCTTGGTGGGGGGCTTGACTCTAATGCCCGTGATCGGGCTTTGCGGTCCACTGGACCACCAGGGATATTGGTCTTTGGGGAGGTTGAACTCCATTCTGCCCACGATCGGGCTAGTGGGGGGAGTCATTTCTGTTATGCCCGCAATCGGGCCAGTCAGGGGGGGTTCAGTTCTGTTTTGCCCACGATTGGGCCAGTCGGGGGGGGTTCAGTTCTGTTTTGCCCACGATCGGGCCAGTTGGGGGAGTTTAATACTGTTATGCCCCCGACTGGGCCAGTGGGGGGGATTTACTTCATGCCCGTGATCGGGCTGCAGGGGGTGTCGGTCCCTGATGACTGCTGCCTGGCAGGGCGCCAGGCGCAAGTTGTCAGGGATCGGTACAGCCACATGCTAATGCACAGTGGCTGTAGCGGGGGGGGCGATATTCAAAGGAGTTGCTCAATAGCGCAACTCCATTGAATATCACCCTGGCCACACCCCTGCGCAACTTTTTCCAGCCCAATATGTTTAAGAAAAACATGTAGCTCTTACTGTAAATTAGAATGTGTGTCTAGGTCTCCTTCTGAGGCCCCAGGTGGCTCTGATAATCATTTGTTCCAAAGGATTTTCAAGTCAGTTTGAAGGCATTAAATATCTTCTGTTCTGTTCTGTACTCCACTGCACAGGCATGTCTGTGTCCCAAACTATATCTGTCTCTTGTTACAGCATGCTAGAGCTATCTCATGCCCCTCCCACATGAATCAGAAAAAGTCTGGGGTGGAGGCGGAGGTGGATCTTACTCCAAAAAAAAAAACCTAATGCTGCCTCCCACTACTCTGGTTCCAGTTCTTGTAACACCCATTTAAGGAAGAAAATAGTACCCTGCAACCATTGACTAACATGAAAGCGTATTTATTTGAGGGTGGAAAACATTGCTTGGAGGAGGGTAAGACGGAGGAGACTATTTACACCTTCAGTCAGTTCCATGGACAGAAAACATGACATCACTCCTTTTGTACATGCAATACTCCTGTAGGCTCTGCCCACAGTCATAAAAATGGATGAAGGCAAGCAGAGACTCATTACGTTCAAAGTCTAGAATATCTGTTGGAACTGAGATGCAAAGGTGGCAACAACTAAAGAACAAAATCAACGTCAAGCAGCACTGTGAAGTGGCTAAATACCTGTTAGACATCTAAGTTTTCTGCTCAGGATACTAATATCATATGCTATTGCTTTTGTTATTAGTCTTTGGTAGTAAAATAACTAATCTTACTTAATTACAGGTAGTACAAACAAGCATCTGAGAATACAACAGTCGACTTCATGACACATGACCCACATTTTCAGTCAACATCTCAACATCAAAAAAAGGACATATTGCATCAATCGCAGGCACAGGACATCTCCTTTGACACAATGACATCATCTTCACCGCTCGCCACTCAGTAAGATGCTCTTTATTATATTGTATGCTATTTAATTTGAATAACTATTGTGTAACTTTGTTTCAAAGTATAGTGGTCTTCTCTTTTCTTGTTTTTTTTTTTAATTTTTCAAGAATAATAGGTGATGGTGATACCTCTAGCGATGACATAGCAGACAATATTTCCAGTTATTTTGGATACACATGAACCAAAGATGGGGATAACAGCTTTTTGTATTTGGACACAAATGAGTGAGTATTCTCATATGTAATATATAATTAGAAAATACATGAGATATAAGCATCGGTAAAAATATTAGATTATATACAGAATAATTATCTTCATTTTTATCAGGCTTGGATACGAGCCCAAAACAGACACATCCCATGTTGACAGTGATATTGGAAGGGCTTCAGCAAATTTTCAAACAGTGTCTATTTCAAGTGTACATGTCAGGTAATAACATTAAGAATCATAAACAATGGATACTATGCAGAGTAAATCATATACTTATTGTTAGCATGTTATACGTTGTTCTGTCATTTAAATTATCTTGTGTCTAAGTTGGCTCGGTGGTGCTGAGGGCTAATGCGCTGGATGCCTTACATCACACTATGCCTATGACCCATGTTCTGGAATGAGCATGGGCCGATGGAGGTTGGTGGGGCTGGGTGGATCGAAGGAGGGCACGGAGTTGGATTGAGCCACCATGAGGCAGCTCTCCTCTCCAGGGAGTGAAGGTGATATCCCTTGGCTTTTGACTGGCTCATGGTAGTGGCCAGGGTGCAGTGCAGGCCACAGGGAGTGGCAGAAGCTAGGGCCGATGGTTGGGTGGAAGGGGCTGTTACCAGGGAAGTAGTTTGCACGTGTGCCTCCACATGCATGCGTCTCTACTACTGGGGCCCTGTGGTATTTTTGGGGAAAAATGAAAATGTTTCATCTGGCCACAGGATGATGCCTGACCCTCTGCAGGGTCCAGATTACTGTCTCTGGCATGGCTTGAGACAATGCACCCATCATATCAGTATTATAGTTCACTTTTCTTCTGAACATCCTTTTTATATTTTCCTGATGTGATTATAATAAAAATAAGGCTAGTCTACATTATTTGTATATATCCCTTTAACTTGTTAATGTATTATAGTGTTAATTGTTGTTGTTTATTTACATACTTTTCAATTACTCTTCTAGCAGCAACAGTCGAACAGTTTTAAATTACACTGAATGTGGAGACAATCACACTTCGGCACCATGCATTTCTGCTTATAGTTGAACCAGCATAATATTCTGTGGTTATTTGCATTTGCAGCCCATGATGCTTTGCATTGTGGGGGCATGTGTGATTTTTGTATTTCTTTGACACTTGGCTTCCTGGCCAAATGCCTTTTGGGGTAACCATTGACTCAGTGCTTGCACACAGAGGTTATTTGTCTTTTAAATTGTTTTTTGTCTTAATTGGGTTCACCACAATATAACCCAGATAGACCATCTTAGGGTAGTTGGTTCATTCTACTGGAGTGTCAAACAGACGAGGCATACTGATGAGTCCTGGTAGGATAAAACACATGTCTATGTCTTTTGTTGGCACCCTTTGAAAATTGTGTGAGAGGCCTTTCGGCACCATGCATTTCTGCTTAAAGTTGAACCAGCATAATATTCTGTAGTGACTTGCATATGCAGCCCATGATGCTTTGCATTGTGGGGCATGTGTGATTTTGTATTTCTTTGAAACTTGGCTTCCTGGCCAAATACCCTTTGTGGTAACCATTGCCTCAGTGCTTGCACACAGACGTTCTTACACTTCAAAAGATACATCTCTTGATGACTCTGTGAAGTTAGATTCAATCATTGGGCAAAAACATTTTTAATATATAAGGAATGTCGAATGTCCTTAGTTAGAAATCCTGTACCAACTCATTGTAAAATATGTAGAAAGGTGTATGTCATCAGTACCTGGGAAGAGTCGTCAGCTATTGTGATCAATTGTGTAAATTTCATAATTTCTTAACATCATGTTAAATGCATTTAAGCTTATTACATTTAATTTGTGTTTTGAACTTTTGAATTCTAATTTGCTAAAAGGGAATGAGATATTGTGAACTGGCACTTTCTCAGATTTAACCCTTGATGATGGTCTGTTGGTTGTTGGGAGAACTGGTTAACAGGAGACATGTGAACTAAAAAGGTTGGAATATTCTTTTTCCAGGATTAGATACCATATTGGTCAACACTTGTCATGTTCTTTCTGCATCATTTCCATTGGTAGGAATTAAAGCTTGCATGCATTGGTCAGCAGGGTCAGTGACTGGGTGAATTGTCTAGTCCACATATATTTCCAGTTGCCTAGCTGTTTTAATTATTGGAAATGTTATCTTATCCATTACAAGGCTATGGGGCTACTTACAAGAAATTCTTACTAGCCAGATACAAAATCTACCAGCATTGTGGTTAATGGGTCTGTTTAAGTTTTTATCCTTTATCATTTGCAATCAACACAAAGGTCTGATCGAGATTATGATGCCAAACTTTCTTCAGAATGCATATTCGCATGCTTCTGTATTATAGTATTAATTGAAAACCAAAATGTCCTTGTCGTGAAACTTAGTATGTAGTCTTTCCATATGATATGGTAATCTGATGCGATGTGTTTATGTTGACATGCCATATAATGGGAGGGCTTTAAGCTCGAGGTTCAATGGATGGAGCAACTACATCACTCCCCCATCAGGCTTATAAGGTATCTCATTCTGGACCTCTCCAGGATTCATTTCTTGTTAGGGCCGGAGGCGCCACCTTTACTTGTTCCCCTTCAGTTTCTCCCTTCTGCCTGTCATTGCCCTGTCTCGCAGCACCTCCAGCTGCCGGTTCTCTGCCCTTCTCTTTTCAGCCCTGCCTGCTGCTCATGCAGTGGCTGTTTTCTTTGTTCATCCCTGTGGCACCTGTAAGGAGGGAACCCTCCTCTAGGGTTCCTTGCTTCATACCCCTACAGGGTGGTACATCCCATGGATAGAGAGGTGGAAAGTCACAAAGTAAATGAAGTCACACAAGCATCACCTCATCTAGTTGCGTAAACACAGCTGAAACTTAGAAACACAGGCCTTGATGACAAATAAGGAATGCTTGACACATCTAGTATGTCAGTTTCCCTATCTATTGGATAAGATACTCATTTTAGTCAACCAACAGCCCCATTTGCATATCAGTGTCTGACCTGGCATATTTCCCATTCATGATATTCAGACCAGTCTGCTGGGATGAGCCGGTGCATTGTATTTTCGCAGCGCACATACTGTGCTATATTCAGAAGTGATGCTCCATGGTACATCACTTTTGAATATGTCACTTAGCTGCATCAGCACACCTCTGTTTAGTGATGATAGTCAGTGCATGTACTGTTGTGTAATTTACACATGCCACTAATCAAATAGTTACATTCTTTGAGGCTGATGTGCAATATTGCTTAAATATTTTAATTGTTATTAACTATTTTATAATACAATTTTTTCTATATTTTTTTTTATTTTACTCAAGACTAGTTCATATAATCTGCTAACATATAGAGATTTATCTATTATAGGTCTGTGAGACTGGTCATGTAGGACATACATGGTGCAGTCAACTGCTTCTAAAGCATGGATTTCATGCATGAGATTTACTTGTTGCAAGTAGTATCATACTGTCTCGAAATAATTTTGCAAAAGTCTCATTAATGGCTAGATTTATGAATCTCTCATTTCCATGCAAATCTTTATTGTACCATTTTCAGAGGATGTACAGTATATAATTCCGTCCATTGAAAGATTTTGGAGTGATCATCAGAATTTGTTATTGGAAGAACTTCATGGAAAACCTGTCACTTTACTTGGTATCTCCATATTTCTATTAGAATTTGCGTGGGGAGGAGTGATGTATACTAGCTTATTAATGATTGTCTAATTATTAATTTCTTAAAAGTTGGTGCTTTTACATGTTGATTGTGGTACACTTACTGTTTCTTGTCAATTTTGGTGGGTGTGTGGAAGAAACAATATGTAAGCAATAATGCCTGACATGGTGGGTGGTATTGGGAATACTGAACCACCCAAGGGTGTAATGAGGCCCAACACCATAGGCGGATGGCCTTATAGACCCTGGAAGGTCCAGTATTCCCCAATACTGCCTACCCTGTCAGGTATTATTGCACTTAGAGAATGGGCTACCTGTGGCATTTTAGATAGGATTTATGAAACTTAAAAACAATTTTAAAAAATAAAGTAAAAATTAAGTTTTCATCTTTTTTTGTAAACTAGTCCCTCTGCTCTTGTGCTGTTCCATTCTTTGTTGCCCCCCATATGAGTCATCCTCTTCAAGTTATCCCTACCCACCAACTCCAAAAGAAGACATGGAGTATCTTGAATAGTGCCCCCCCACCACACCCAATCTCTTGCTATTGTCCTAAAAAAAAGTTATCTGCTGCTCCTGTGAAATTTTTATTTTTGCTCCTAAGTTGTGGCTCTTAGGCACAAGACCCTGTGCAACTGTGTGAAGCAAAAGTAGGAACTGCAAACTGGAAAGTACTCTGAGGCAGAGTAGCATGGTAAATGTTTTCCCCCCATGAGGTTTGTTTAAACAGGAGCGCTTTCACACTTCTGAATTTGTGGAGGTAATAATAATAACAAAACATAATACAGCACACAACCTGTTTGCGGTAACTTGTTTACTGCTACCATGCTCAGAGAAGGATCAGCCTCAGGGATGTAAAGTGATTGGGACAGACTTTTATTGTGACACACCGAGGTTGTAAGGCGGATATACTGCTAATGTACTACCTTTGCACAGTAAGCAGTTTTTTTGTTTGAGTTTATGTTGTTTTTGGTATTGTTTATTAAACATGAGACTGACTTGGGAGAGGGGGATGGCCATCGGGAACAGCGGAAGTGAGGTAGTGTGCCATTCTAATTTTATTTCTGGATCACATTTACTTCAGCGGGGGAGAGGCACGTGCTACTTGTGGAGGATTAACTTTGCTGCATATCAGGTGAAAAGTTGAGCGAGAGGCGGCAGTTCAAATCTGCAAAATTCTAACTTGCCACATGATTTTAGTTATCAGGTCAGTTGGGATTGGGACTTATTCTAACCCAGACTCTGTTGTCTGATAGATGCTCACCTTGCCAGGGCTATCAGCCAATCAGAGCCTGGGATTTTTCAAACCCATTTTCTAATGTATAACTGGATGTTTTATAATTATTGTCATTTACATTCTGCTTAAGTTGATGTTGCTCAGGTTTATAGTACAGCATCCTGATACAAGGTCAACACCGATAAATTGTAAATCCATATATTGCAACTTTCGACAATTAACGGTTTGAAGTTTTTGACTGGCAAAATAAAAACAAAAGAGATAAAATATACATTTTTTTATTTTATTTAGGTGATGGTAGGATGGATAGTCCTGGTCACTCAGCCAAGTACTGTACTTATACAATTATGGAGATGGATTCGAAGAAAATCATCTCAATGACAGTTATTGACAAATGTGAGACCAGCTTAAAATCTACTAATATGGAGCAATTGGCATTTAAGAAGTCAATAGATTTCATAGTAGAAAAAAATAACATTCAAGTTAACAAGGTGGTAACAGATGCTCACACCCAGATCACATGTTTATTGAGTAAGTCAAACATTTACCATACCATTGAGAAATTAAGACATTAAGTTAGATCTTAACTGATCACCTTGATCCTCACATCTGTCTATTGGAATTATAGGAAATGAATACAGTGACATCAAACATTCATTTGACATATGACATGGTGCAAAACATTTATGAAAGAAGATATTACAGGAATGTATTTTATCTTTTTCCTTTATTACCAGTGTACCATTATGTAAGTTAAGAGGTCCATCTGCTGCCTTAGTAAACACAAAGGGGAAGAATGGCCAAGTCATTTATGGGACCTAATACACTGTCATCTATAGTGTATGGATCCAAATAAAGGAATTGCTTTTTTTTTTTTTTTAGTTTAGCTATGCCTACATTCATACTAATTCCATAAAATAGATCAGGCTGAATTATCAGTATGCGTGCGGGTGTGTGAGTGGTAAATTCTCATGTTGAGTCCCATATATTGTAAATGACAGTCCTGTTGTTCATGATATAACTGCAGTGTAATCTCCTCTGGTGGTTGCTAGAGCAACGGTATACCACAAGAGCACATATCTTATGGTTTATTGATGCCCTAGCAATCACTATAGGTGATTACCCCATGCTTATCAAATGTACATCAGGTATTATCATCTATATTATATGCAATAAAGAAAATTAGCTCATAAATACTACTAGGTACTAATAATTCCCATAAACTCTTTACTACACTTTTATATACAGGTGTCTCAACAAAAAGGATGTAAAATATTACAGAAATGGTGCACAGAAATAGTTAATCACTTCTGGTACTGCTGCCAGACAATGTCATCATATGATCTTTATTTTGTCTAGGTCCACAAATTTTTATTTTTTATTTATTTTTTTCAAACATTGGGTACAATGAGTTGCATATATGGGATCTGACTATAGGAAATATATTTATTTACTTCAAACCACTGTGGGTGTATTCAAATGGTCTTCGATACTATCACAAAAGGTCAGGTCAATTTTCAATTTGCATTACCTGTTGGTCACTTGAATATTTATTACTCTTATGACTCAATCTGGTAAATTTCTTGTGTGTCATACTTTCTTGCCAAATGTTTATACATCTGATCAAATTTTTATTAAGGCCGTTGATCACTGACATGAGGTGGCATAACAGTGATATATGTAAATCTGTTGAACTCCAAAGCATTGAATCTTTGCATCATTTCCCAAACTATTTTTCAAGTCATTTAGTTCTGACTAGGATTTACTGCAGTGTGGTTACTTTAATAGGGGAAATGGATGAGCATGTTGCAACACGTCATGAACAAGCACGGATGGTTATTAGGACACAGCGTCACGCCAAGTTGCTGCGAACATGGAACACTTGTAGCAGATGACAGCAGGCAGTGGATTGAGTCTGGATCAGTTGCGCATGTTGCGTTAAGAAATTTGTCATTAAGCAACAGTTTTTTAAAGTCCATAAAACACTATCTGACATACCGGTGGTGTCCACTATCCACTCTAATTTCCTTTCTGATATGGGATATCAAGAACTGCATGCAGTACTCCAGATGTGATGTCATCAACTGTAATTGAGACAAACCTAATAATGCGTAGAGCATACTCCACCTGCCTTTTTGGTTTATCCCAGTCTCACCATAGCTGATCACTTCCCTATCAAAACCTTGCAACTCTGTATTTCAAGTAGTATTCAGAGTTTCCATTGTTGGTGTTTCCTTGATGACCATGAAAACCCCCTCTCCTATCACAACCATGTTGTCATAGAATTATTTGCTCCCTATGTGGCAACATATAAAACTGAGGATCTGAGTCCACCTCAGGCCTATATGTGTGTATTTGTCCTCTTGGTGTGTGGGTATCTCAGTAATAATAACACTCAGCCATGTATTACTGCTCATGTAAGCAATAAGACACGACAGGGTGTGCATTAGATACTTTAACTCACAGCTGAGAGGCATGCAAGAAAGAAAAACTGCTGGATGAAATTTCACTCGCAGTTGGCAAAAAACAAGATTGCTGAGTTTTATTTTACTAACATTCTGCATGGTAGATTTACCTGAATCAGTGCACACTGGCATCACTGGACCTTTTTCCTGTGTATCAGATATATTATCACCCATGAATTGCCCAATGAAAAAAATTGAATTTGGATGCCAATTTCATAAGTATGCTTGAAGAATGCTGGCAGCAATGTGGAAATTGAATTAATATGCAATAATCTGATTATTTTCTTTGCTAGCATTTTAACCTTTGTATATTCTCAATTTTGAAGCAACTTGACCTGTTGACTAATACAAAGAAAATGTAAAGAATGTAATCTGATTTATTTAGCCTCTATATGTCATATACTAGTATAGAATGCTGTTATTCCACGTTATCCAATTAGTGCTACATATTAGCTCAACTGTTACATATTATGTATTTTTTTATGAAATAGGAGTACTGTGGATCTTGAGCAATTTCAACAACACATTGTAATGTATGCATCGAAGTGACATTCTTACACATTTCCTGTATATCATGCCAGAAATATGTTGGCTGCAATAGATTACAACCATCACATTAGAAGACCAGTGATGACAAACAGAAAAGGAGAACCAATGTTAGTTGTCGTTCTATATAGAGAATACTAGATGGACAAATATAAACAACCTGTTTATAGTGTATGGCTGGATATTGTTATACACCAAATTCAGTTGGCTGAAAAATGTTGTTCTGCAACATACACTATATAGAATATCAGATGGGCAAAACATTTAGGTCATTGCTATGTATTTCACAGTAGTAAAAAAAAAAGGTTGTTTCAGTAACTTATGCTAAGCACTGTACTATGTGCTCATTAATTTCTGATTTATGTTTCAGATGTAGAAGAATGTTCAATACAAAATCAAATTGGTGGACTGCTGTGCCAAACAAAACAAAGAAAATGTACACCTACATCAACGGTTTGATGAGAATGATTTATCAGAAAAGAATGCAAAGCAAAACAAGACTTACATCAAGGGCAGTGATAATGTTAGATGACCTTGTATTAATTCAAAGGACCATTGCATGTCTACCTCCACCAGACACAAAGACATTGGTTGCAGAGCACATGTTGAGGTTCAGAAGATAATATAGCTATATTAGATTCAATTATAGATGCATACTATTTGCCTCATATGAACTGAAATTTATAGATAATACAATGACTGTTCAGTCTGAAAATAATTAATGGTTAGATCATAGATGGATTGGGATGACATACAAACATATGAAGAAGCCAGCAAAAGAAGGCCATTTGGTCAATTAAGTCTGCTCATATTGCAGGGTCCACAGCATGAGCTAATGTCACTGCCCTCCCTCCCCACTCCTCACATCCTCCCCATCCATGATCTTTACCTTCCCCCTATGCCTACCCCGTCCTCTCTTTTCAGGTGTGGGCACAAGTACTGAACTCCATACTCTAGATCTGGCTTTGCCAGTGATCTGTACAATGGGCAGTATAACCTCCTCTTCTCCTACTACTGATCCCCCAAGAGATGCATCCCAGCATCTTGTTTGCCTAGGCTGCTGCTTTCTTGCACAATGTGGAGTGCTTCAGGTCACTAGTGATCATCACTCCCAGATCCTTCGCTTCCTTTGATTCAGATACTCAGACTCCACCCAGGTAGTACCCTATCCTGGGATTTTTGGCTCCAATATGCATAACTTTGCATTTCTTGGCATTGAAACTAAGCTGTCAGATCCTGGACCACCTCCACAGCTTTTCCAGATCTTCCTATAGGTCTTGTATCACTTCAGCTTTGTCCACTCATCGGCTCACAGTTTTTTTTATAAGGGATGAGCTGTGCTGCAACAGGCACTTGGCTACAGCAAGAATGGTGCATACTTTTTTTTATAAATACACTGACTAATATTATTTGGAATTAGCAACTATGGCTTAACATACTTGCTGAGCTAAATGGAGCACAGGATTATTTAGACAAGCCCCTGACCTACGAGGTAGTGTTTTTGGAGCTCTTCTGTGATATGCCTTTTATGAGTCCTTTAATAGTTATTTTAGGCTTCTATAGAATATTTAAAATATCAAGAAAACTTTTTTTGTCAAATGAACAGACAAAAATTTAAAAATATGCTCATAATTCAAATTATGCTAGTCTAGAAATGATAAATCCAATATAAATGACCAAATGGGTCAGGATACATGTCACAAATCCTCCAAACGCGGCAGCTTGGTATAGTTACTCTTCTGGCTCATCCAAGATGACCATATCACCATAAAATAAACTGATAGTACCCAGTATAATTACGTGCATGCTGCAGATCTTGATCCACCAGCAGGGCAAATACATCTCTCCTGCATAAAATTGCCAGAGCAAGAACACCGGGATCGATTACAAGATAATCCATTTCCTGTAATAAGATAAGATAGGTATACATTAGCCAAAATTATATTGAGCGACAGCGATGAGTGGGCTTTTATGAAATACCATTGAAATTGCAAACCGTTAATGGTATGGTATGGTATGGTAACATTTTTATTTATAGAGTGATACAGCCATTAGGGTTCCAAAAATCCCTGTTCACAAGGCTTACCTGTTTACATTATGCAAAATTATTACAACTAATCATTTATAACAAAACAAGTTACAGAAAAATAAAAACAATACATCAGAGTTTTACAGACTCATCAATAACAGGCACGTTAACATTTTTAGATTTACATTAATTTCACCTATGACAACAACAATGAAAACTAAGTTTGTGGATTCAGGCCATTTTTAAAATCATGATCAGTAGTTGTTAGTTCACATAAAAAAGGAGGAAGACAATTCCAGCTTTTAGCTACTTGATATTGAAAGCTCATTTCACTAAATCAATTTTTTAACGTTGGTATTATTAAATCTCTAGCACCAGTTTTTCTTAAATTTAAACCATGTTTTGGTTTTTGTAATTTGTTTTTTAAGTTATCTAAAGATTGATTTTTAAATATATTACGAACCTGATTTAGCCAGATTCCCCTAGCCTGTAAGTCTAATGGAATCCAACCCAAATCCATATACATAGTGCAATGATGAGTTTTAAAATCACACCTTAACACAAATCTTGCAAGCTTATTATAAAGTGTATCCAAGTTATTTAAATTTTTTCTTGCTGTATGTCTGTAAATATGACTTCCATAGTCAATAACCGGCATTATTAATTGATTGATCATAATCAATCTTGTTTCTCTTGTCATACAATTTGATATTCATCTCATGGCTCCAATCTTAACATGTGTTTTCTTTATTAAATTTGTTATATGATATTGGAAAGTGAGACATTGATCTATATGTACCCCTAAATATTTATATGTTTCAGTTTGTTCTAAAAACTTACCCTCTTATGTCTTTATTTTTAATTTTGAAATTCCCTTTAAGTCCAATGCAAATGACATAACCTGTGTCTTTTTACTATTAACTAATAAACCCAGAGATGAAAAGTGACCTTGCATGATGCTAAAGTCACTCCGTAAGTTTAGTTCTACTTCACTTGTAGTTTTTCCCTCTGCTACTAAAACCGTATCGTCTGCATATAGACAAATTTTGAATATCCAATTTTCTTTGGCAAGTCATTTAAATAGATTATGAACAGGAGGGGGCCCAGGATAGATCCCTGGGGAACCCCTCTTGTTACATAGTCCATTTTTGACTGGTGTCCGTTTAGGACAACAAATTGTGATCTTTTATCAAGGTATGATATAAACCAATTGCAGGTTTCTTCCTCCACCCCTGTTTTCATTAATGAGTTTATCAAAATACTATGGTTTACTAAATCAAATGCTTTAGATAGGTCCACGTATACCGCACCCACGGACTTCGCTTCCCCAAGAGGGGTTGCTATAAGATCCAAAATGTCAGTGAATGTGGTAGCCGTGGACCTACCCTGCCTAAAACCATACTGTTGTTGAGTCAATTTATTATATTTTTCCAAGTAGTCCATTAACTGATCATGGACAATTTATTTCAAATAACTTGGATACTGTGGACAACAAGGCTATTGGACGGTAATTGGAAACATCCTTTGGATCCCCTCCCTTATCTATTGGTATCACTTTGGCTAATTTCCAACTAGAGGGAAACTGTCCCTCTCTTAGACTCCAGTTAAAAATGTCCCTTAGTATGGGTGCCAATTCCATAGCAGCCTCTTTTAATAATTTATTATCTATTCTATCTGGGCCACTTGCTTTATTTATTTTTAATCTATTAATATTTTTTAGAACTTCTTTGTTTATCACTCTCTTAAACCTGAATTTGGGTTCTTTCTCATCTTGGGGACTCTCACCCTTTACTTCATTCAACGTATTAGTTTTAGTTATGAGATCTAATTTCAGATCGAGGAGTTTTATGAAATAAGCATTCAAAATTTCTACAGCTTTATTTGTTTCAAACACTTTTCCATTCTGACTCAATTTTATTTCACTTTGTTTACTATTTGGATTCATAAGATTTTTTATAACAGACCAATAAGCACCTGGATTTGTTGATTCTTTAATCCGCTGTTTATAATAACAAGCGTCTGATTTCCTGATTTCCTGTATTACTTGATTCCTTAACCTTTTGTATTGTTCCTAAATTTCACTGTTTAATGTTTTATTTGCTTTTTTCCAATAGTGATTTCTAATCTTAATCATTTTTTTTAATTTTACAGTTAGCTATGGTAAATGTTTCATTCTATGATTTACTTTTTCATATGGGGCAAATTTATCACAAGCATTAATAAACATTGTTGTAAATTCTAATACAGTCTCATTTAAATCTGGAATGAGAAAAATCCTATACCAAGGGAGTCCCTGAAGATACTTTCTAAATGATAAACAATTAAATTATAAATAACATCTTTTAGATATTTGTGGTACTGATTTTATGGGAATAGAATTTTTAATCTTAGAGAATACATACTTAACTATATTGTCGTCTCCTAAACTGGGGGCACATACACTTTTCTCCAAGATTGTCAATTCAGGTGAAACAAACATCAAATCCAAAATATTACCTTTACTTAATAAGGAACCTTTCCTTGTAGGTGTACCTATAATTTGTATCAGGTTTAAACAGCTCATTGATTTTCCAACTTTTGACCTCTGGGACAACCCCAAGCTGTGTTGAAATCACCGGCCAGAACTACTTGTAGTTGACCCAGGTGTTCCATTAAAACATGTGAAAATTTGTCAAAATGGATAGGGTTTATTTTATGTGGAGAGTAAACTACTCCAATAACCAATTTTAATTCTTGTATCTCAATTAACAGGCATTCAATGCCCTCAATTGACCCAGAGAACAAAATTTTGGAGTTACCATTGAAATGATATGTGTGTGTGTGTGTGTGTGTGTGTGTGTGTGTGTGTGTATATATATATATATATATATATATATATATATATATATTACATGAAGAGAGACTAATAGAGCTTAATATGTATACAATTGAAGAAAGGAGGTAGAAGGGGGACATTATATAGAGAATGCATTAAAGAAACTATCAAGTACCTAAAGGGAATCAGCAAAATCAAAGAATGTAGCATCTTTCTGAAAAAGAGATGTGCAAGAACAAGGGGACACAATTTAAAGATTGAGGAGTTGGGGGGTGGCTCAGTGGCAACATGAGAAAATATTTTTTCAGGGAGAGAGTGGTTGACACATGGAACAGCCTTCCTGAGGAGGTTGTGGGGTCAAAAACAGTGGGGGAATTCAAGAATGCATGGAACAGTCTTAAAGCAATTATAGT
Organism: Neoceratodus forsteri; assembly: GCA_016271365.2. NCBI lineage: Eukaryota > Metazoa > Chordata > Ceratodontiformes > Ceratodontidae > Neoceratodus > Neoceratodus forsteri. The sequence goes on from CM057450.1 coordinate 120,436,649, forward strand.
GGGGTGTGGGAGGAATTAAACTGTTGGTAAACTAGAATCTGCAGTTTATCCAATAGGTAGGGAAGTGGGCAGATTGGGTAGACCAAGCGGTCTTTCTACAGAATATGTACTTTCAGTGTATAGTGGAGCATTGTTCTGTATAGAATTCATTCCCTTTTCAAAATGCTGTTCTACCGCAGTTCCAAGGTCATGGAATGTGATTCTACCCTACTGTGGTATAACAACATTCTAGGCCCTTTATAGACTGCATAAGTCAGTTTCATTTTGAAAGCAAAAGAACTTGTAAAACACATATTTCACACAGTATTATACACCATAAAAAATACAGGATGAGTAACTCTATGCAGAACTGGTGTGCTTTGTCACATTGGGATTCTGATTCCCATATACCTCTCGAGCTTCACTCTTTAAGTCAGAGGGAATCAGAACCACTCTGTGACAGAACACACTGGTTCTACATAGTTGCCCATCCAGTATTCTCTATAAATTTACTGATGGGGATGGGAGTAGGGCTGGTGTGGGTTAGGTCAGGGTACACTGCTGTGCATCATATTGAAAAAGAAGTGAAAACAGAACACCAATCAGTTCAAAATATATAAGGTCTTTCATAATATCACATATCTGAAGTATTACAAAGGTTAAGGGACAGATGTCATACATTAAACGTTTTTTAAACTAAATAGATTTAGGCACATGTTTTCAGTTTTCAAGGTGGGCTGGTACACAACTGAGATGACTTACAGCATTATCAGATACAATCTAAATCTTTCTCTCAATAAAATGATTGTACTCATATAATAACAATAATCACATAATATGTAGAGTACAAAAATACATGCAGCTCAGAATCTTAACAACTGTCCAATGCTATCACACCCACCCACACACACCCACTCTCACCTACCCACACCCTCAATCACCCACCCACCACCCCACCCACCACCATCCCCACCCACACACACACACTCCCAGTCCCACATCCACCACCATGAGATAAGAGTGAGCCATGGATTTACTTGTAAACAGGTTTCCTAACAGCATCATCATGCTAAATCATAACCTCCATGAAGTGAGAGGACTAAGAGTAGTTAAATGTAGGCTAAGCTTCATGAAGGATACAAGGATTCACAGGATCTGTGAAATGCTTCATATATAAAAATGTCAGTACTCTAAATTGAAGTTAACAATGTAATGGTTACTAACTGATGGGTGTGGGGCAAATCAACATTCACAATGTGTAAATATGTAAATACTGTCTTTATGAAATATTGAAAATAACATACTCTTGTCTGGTTCTGGTTTTGAGAATGGCAGCAGCACAATCCTCGAGCTCCAACATCTCTTTTCAACAATCTTTAATAATCCTCAGACCTAACCTTAAAAATCCTGACTATTTCTCCCCTTGGAAGCAAGCTGAGAAGGCAACTAAACCAGCTAGACCCAAAGGGCCGAAAGCTACACCAGCACAAACAAAAATGAAGCAGCTTACCCTAGACGAGGAGTTGGAGAGTCAGACGGCTTGACTGTGTGGTCTTAGGCCGAACACAGATTCTTCCCAAGATTCAGAAGATGAGGATTTAGTCATGTCCCATAAATCTGGCAGAACTCTACAAAAAATCCTGCACTCAGTCCAAAAAATAGAATCTTCTCTAGCAGACCTTAGGCAAGACGTCCACAATATGGACACGAAAGTCTCAGAAAACACCACGAAACTAACTGAGGTGTCTGAGGCCCAGGACTTGAGTGATCACCTGATACTTACGAACATACAAAATTTGCCAGCAGATAAAGGCCTAGAGGTCTATCAAGTCTGCTCGAATGTGTAGCTAGCACCCCTTATTCTACAGCTGCCCCTCCCTTCCACCCTTCCCCTTCATTAACCCTTCCCCTTGGCCTGTCCCATCCTCATTTGAAGCAGTCCACTGTTTTACTGCATACCACTTCAGCAGGTAACGCATTCCACTCAGCCACCACCCTCTCTGTAAAAAAGTGTCTCCTCATCTCCCTCCTGAACCTTCCTCGCTACAGTCTCATATCATGGCCCCTGGTGGCCCTCCCCTCCCTTACTCTGAACAGCCCCTCCGTACCCATCTTGTTTATTCCTTTCATGTATTTAAAGGTTTCAATCATGTCACCCCTGTCTCTCCTCTCCTCCAGTGAGTACATGTTCAACTCCTTCAACCTCCTCTCATATGATAAGTCCCCCAGCCCCTTGATCATCTTTGTCGCTCTGTGCTGCACCCCCTCCAGTAACTTAATGTCCCTCTTCAGATACGGACACTAGTACTACTCCAGGTGTGGTCTAACTAGTGACTTATACAGTGGCAGAATCACCTCCTCCCTCCTCGAGGATATACCCCTTGCAATACAACCCAGCATTTTGTTGGCCTTTGCAGCTGCCTTCCTACATTGTGCCGAGTTGTTCATTGACCCTGTAATGAGCACACCCAGATCCTTCTCCTCCTCTGTCTGGGCTAGCTGCACTCCCCTAGCTGGTAACTCCTCCTTGGGTTCTTCATCCCAAAATGCAGCACCTTGCACTTTTGGCATTAAAGCCAGTTGCCAGGTGTCTGACCAGGTTCAAGCTTTGCCAGATCATCCTGCAACCCTGCCATCCCCTAGGTCATCCACCACGCACCTACCTTGGTATCATCAAGAAACAGACTGATCTTGCTCTTGATGTCCCATGATATGTCTGCAATGAATATCCCAAACAACAGTGGTCCCAACACTGAGCTGTGGAACACCGCTCATCACTGCCCTTGGGTATGAGAGCTCCCCACCCACCACCACCCTCTGTTGCCTTCCCTGCAGCCAGTTTCCTACCCATCTCACCAGCTTTGCATCCGCCCTTGTGCCTACTAACTTCCTTCCCAGCCTTCCATGTGGCACTGAGTCGAATGCCTTACTGAAGTCCAGATACAGGACATCCACTGCATGGCCGCCGTCCAGTTGCCTAGTTACCCAGTCATAGTCACTTCATTTACTTAAAAGAGAAATTCAGGTCCGGTTAGAAGGTATTGAAAACCGTGCCCGAGGAAACAACTTCCATATATGTGGAATCCCTGAGGGAGCGGAAGAGGGTTTCACTTCACCTATTGATTTTATTCAACAACTGCTCCATTTAGTGATGGAAATCCCAGCTGATCTAGACATCACGATGGATAGAGCACACCGTTCCCTCATACCAAAGCCCACCAATCGTTCGGCACATCCCAGATAATGGATGATAAGGATGGCTGTCTACCAGAGCAAAGAATGGGTGCTTTGAGAGGCCTGGAGGCTTAAAACACTAAAATACAAGAACAGCACCCTCTTTTTTGAGCAAGACTTTTCAACAGTGCTGCAATCTGAGCAACTGAAAACAAGGGCCATATTAAAAGAAATTCGAGAAAAAAAGAACCTATGTGCTCAGCTCCTTTTTCCTGCACGAATCAAGATTTACCTTGCTGAGTGCCCTAAAACCTTCAACAGTTTGCTGGATCTGTTGCCATTGTAGCAGGAATGGAAGATCACCCCTCTGGACATGGAGATGGCTCGGTTGGAACACACCGTTATGTCCAACGCATGGTCAATGGCCAAAGATAATCCTTCCAGGTCGGCTGCTGGAGCAATGCCAAAATCCATCTCGCAGGACATAACGGGATTAATTCATCATGCGGGCAAGAGGAAAAAGGACACTCGAGAGGTACACCCCCTGACCTCCCCAAAACACTGATTGAAAAAAGCTTATGCAAATTTCCTCGTTGGCACTTGTAAGTGCAGAATCATCGAGTTTTTCTAACCATTCAGCCTCTGATTTGAGTTGAACTGAGTTGAGTGTGGTGATTGTCTCTAAGCCCTGATTGCCTGAGTAATCTGATTTACTACTGTGAGCATAGACTAAAAAAGGATCTGTACAGGAGGCAGGAATAGGGACTTGGCGATCTTACAAGCTCATAAACATCTTATAACACCGAAAGCAACCCTAGTTCTGCTTTGAGTATGTATAATGTTTCCCATGGGAGGAAGGGGAGGTTTTTTTTTTTTTTTTGTGTTTTCTTTTATAGTACATGGGCAAATATAATCGTCGGTAGAAAAGAGGATCAGTCCTGACTAAGAAAAAGTACTTTGAGACACTATAATGCTGGACGGGGGGGGGAGGGGCATTCATAGCTGAAGCAGATTGAGTAACATTGTGCTCCTGCTATATCTCTGGGTAGAGCTGAACGCATGGATAACTCCACGCAAACACGGCTCCCTATCACATCCAGATTCAATATACAGCCTTGTTTTCTGGCTGGGACTCACTTTGTTTAGAGTCCTGGAGACCTGAGTCAACTATTTAGCTCCTACTTCTCCTACCAGGGTAGAGTATGCCTCACAGCAGCTGACCTGGATTTTTAGAGTGCCCTGTAAATGGTGCTCCTGCCTTGGAGGTAGTATTGTACAAAGTTTACTCCCTAGAGATGGTCCTCAAGACAAAGGCACCACCTTGTGGGGAATCTTGTTACAGCTGTTATTGTTTGTTGTTAGAGTGAGATGTTATTTAGACAATTTTTATTTTAGTGCCATGCATATTGAAACAGAGAATGTAGAAACTCGGGGGTGTTTGGAGAACTGGGAGGATGACCCCCTGTGGACAGAACGAAGAGCAGGGAGGAATTTCTTATGGGTCAGGAATGGGGAAAAGTCTGAATCTGAACAGAAGTTTGGAAGTGAGAGCAATGGATCTTTATGGATCAGGGAACAATGGGGGATAGAAGAAAGATAATTGTTGTTTCCCGTAATGTCAATAGATTGAATAATCCAGTGAAAAGATGGAAGATCCTCTCGGTCCTCAAAAAGCAGACCCCTCTCGCTATGCTCCTCCAGAAGACACATCTTAGCAATAAGGAGCATGTTAAGCTGGGGAAATTTGTTTTTTCACATGTGGTACCTCCTCGTATTGAAAAGGGAAAAGACCAAGTACAACTGTTCTAATAGCTCGGGGTACTCAATTGAGGATTTCCTCGACTTACTCAGACCCTGAGGGGTGATTGGCAATAGCAGTGGGCATACTGGAAGACACCCCAGTTAATCTCACCTCACTCTATATCCCTCCAGGTTCCACAGTGGCCACAATAAGGTCCCTGCTGCACAAAATAACAGAAATGCAGGCAGGGAGGTTAATAGTGGGTGGGGATTTAAACCAAACCACAGAGCAATTGGATTCTTCTAACTCAAAACACCTTAGAAAAACCTTGGCTAGTAAAACATTAAAAGAATATATGAAGGAATCCCTATGGGTAGATGCCTGGAGACTCCAGCACCCTGGACAAAGAGAATACATGCATTATTCTCCCCCTCATGGCACCTGTGCACAAATCAACCATTTTTTAATCTCGGGGGAGCATTATTGTAGAATGGTGGACTGTAAGCACATCCCCTTGACCATGTCAGACCACTCCCAACTTTTCTTAAAATTAGACTGGGCCCCGTTCGGAAATGATCCCTCTGGAAGTTTAAAAATTATCTGTTGAATTTGAAGGATTTCTTGGAACTTGCTAAAAAACGCTTGCTTCAGATTATTCAGGATAATGATTCTCCGCAGATCTCAAGCGCTACCCTTTGGGACACCATAAAAGTAGTTCTGAGGGGGGATATAATTTAGTATGCATCTCATTATAAAAAACAACAGAATTTGAGCTTAGAAAAACTCCAACAGCAATTGAGGGACTTACAAACAGCCCATGCAGGGGGGAATTTTATTATTTTTATTTATTTAGTTGTTTAACCAGGTATAGCACACTAAGCTGAAAGCTTTTTTACAGGAGCGACCTAGGAGCACAAGGAGGTTAAGTGACTTGCTCAGGGTCACATAGTATGCAAGTGGAAGCTGTGGGATTCAAACCCAGGTCTGGTCTGCTGGATGTCACCAGATTTGCAGCTCAGAGCCTTAGACCACTGCGCTATACTGCCTCCTATGTAGCTGCCCGTATGCTTATACAAACCACCAGGCAGCAGATTCAAAAAATAATTGACGTAAAAACAGAGCAAGCCCCACAGCGTCTGTGCCAAAAATACTATGAAGTGGGTCCGAGAGCAACTGGCTCTTGGCCCATCGTCTGAGACAACAGACCACTCAATGTATGATAGCACAGATTAGGGACCCTGGGTCAACTGAAGAGGAACCCAGACCAGATTTTAGACTCCTTTAGAGAGTATTACCGTACTCTCTATACCCTGGGGCAAACGGCGGATGACCCACAAATTCAGTCCTATCTATCCAGGCTCAAACTGCCGAAACTTTCACCAGACCTACGGTCTCAACTAGACAAACCATTTTCACCGGCAGAACTTACTAGAGCCATCACTTCCTTAAAGACCAATAGGGCCCTGGGCCCTGACAGATACACACCCGAATTTTTCAGATTTTTTTAAAAAGAACTGGAGAATCTTTTCCTGACAGTCTGCAAGGCCTCCCAGGAAGGGGAGAATCTATCCCAGTCCTGGAACTATGCTGTCATATCCAGCATACCAAAACCGGCTAAAGATGTGACACAATGCAGATTGTACCATCCTACATCTATTCTGAATATAGATTACAAACTCTATGCCACACTACTAGCAAAACGTCTAGAAGGGGTCCTTTCTAAACTAATTGATTATGACCAAACGGGATTTGTTCCTAGTCGTCAGACGCAGGATAACATTAGGAGGACCCCGTCTATCCTCCACCACGCCTCCTGGTTGGGTTAGCCCTTCCTTCTGCTGAGCAGATATGTGGAAAAGGCTTTCCACTGGGTGGTGTGGAATTTTTTTATCTCGAACATTAAAAGCATTTGATTTTTCAAATGCATTTAATTAAGATCATAGACAAAATTTTATCTAGACCCAAAAGCCTATATTAAAATAAATGGGGTGATATCCATTCCGATATCATTGCTCCGAGGTACTAGGAAGGGGTGTCACCTTTTCCCGCTTCTGTTCGCCCTTTACTTAGAACCGTTAGCACAAAGACTGAAACAAAAAAGGGAAGTGGAGGGCCTGAGCACGGGGGGGGGGGGAATGTCATATTAGCTCTGTATGCAGACGATCTCCTGATCTAGTTTAGTAATCCAGATGAGGGACTTGTCCCACTTTGGAATACGCTGGAGGAATTTAACCAATTAGCAGGATATAAGGTAAATACTGCTAAAACTGAAGTGCTGAGGGTCTCCTATACCCCTTCAGACAGAATAAAAGAGATTTTCCCCTTCAACTGGAACAGGAACCATCTTAAGTACCTAGAGGTACAAATTTCAATGGATCATTCCCAGATTTTTAACCTTAACTTTGTTCCTATTCTGGCAAAATTATGGAAAGACTCGGAGAGATGGGCCCTTATACCTATCCCCTTGCTTCAGAGAGTTGAAGCAGTAAAAATGGTACTCCTTCCTAAATTCCTATTTCTATCACAGACTTTGCCAGTACGCATACCAAACTTGTTCTTTATTCAGATTAACAGAGGGATTTCTCACTTTATCTGGGGCTCGCAGAGGCCTAGAGTCTGCTTCTCGGTGCTTCAGATCCCAAAGAAAGGGGGAGGTTTGTCCCTCCCAAATCTGAAGCTATATCACCAGGCAGCCCAACTTTGTACAGTATTTTACTGGCTAGATAGAAAATATGATGCCAAATGGAAGACCCCTGAGGTTGGAGATGAGGGCCCCTCCACCCTATGTGGATCCCTTCTTGCTGGGCAGAGTAATTTCCTGGCTATACACAAGGGGAACCCACACATAGAGTCCACACTGGTAAACTTGTATGAGCTTCTAAATGACAAATCCTTAAGCAGGTGGAGCCCTCTCTTAAACCATATAGCATATGACCCGGCTTTTGTTTCAGCGAGGTGGCATTCAGGGTTTCGTAGATGGGAGGAGGAAGGCCTCTTCTTGGTGTGGCATTTTGTGGGAGAGAGAGGAGTATTAACATTCCAAGAGTTGGTGTCCCAATATGGACTGGCATGGTGGTATAGGTTTAGATATTTTCAAGCCAGAGACTATGTTCAATCTCTTGGATTGACCCCCCAGGCAGAGGACCCCCTCCCCACGAATCATGCACCTTATTAAATTAGCCTTGGAGAATTGAGCACCCTTGGAAAATATTTAGTTCGTATTTATATAGTGCTATTCTCCAATGGAAGGGTGATACATCACAAACAATTAGAGATGTGTGGTCAAAAAACTTAGGTCTGCCAATACCCGACGAGGTGTGGACTGGAACCCTGGAGAGAATTAATTGGGGAATAAATGCGATAAGTTGGAGGGAGTTCTCTTGGAAGGTCTTTGTAAGATTCTTTAGGACCTCAGCAATACAAGGAAAATTTGGGGAAGGGGTGGGCTTGTCCTTATGCTGGAGGGGCTGTGGTCACTCTCTGGCTACATTGGTTCATATACTTTGGGGGTGTACCCACCTGACCTCCTTCCTCCAAGAGCTTCAACAAGCAATACATACAATATTTGATTTGAACCTTGCCTTGACTCCTTGACTCCTACACTTTACTTCTTTCTGGATCTCCCCTCTGGGCACAGAGACCTGGGCCCAACAAAATTTATGAGAATCATGCTATTGACAGCCCAGAAACTGATTACCAAAAATTGGCTCACAGCTAACATAATTTCTATAGATCGGATATCAGCTGTAACTGTGGATGTCAGATGCCGGTACCTGAAATGTGCTAAAAGGGACAGAGCAGTGCTGGACATTCATTTTGCTAATGGTGATGTGTGCTGGTAATAAATATATTTCGGCTTATACGTGAGTCAAGCAGTTTTTATTTTCCTGTGCCTGCAATGGGGGGGGGCTTATATGAGAGGCGGCTTATACGCGAGTATATACAGTAATTATTTTTTTATGTTGTTTGTATGTTGACTTGTATAAAATGAAATATTGATAAAGTTTAAAAAAAAAAGAAAATAACATACTCTTTCTGATGGAAGACACGTTCCATTGGACAATACATGGGTGTCTCACACCCAACCAGATATATTATGTTGCATCTTCAGCTATGTGCTGACTAATTATTAAAACAATCGACTTCTTCTCCTATAATTTGCTGACTAAAGCATGCTGACTTTGGAACATAGGTGGCACTGCAGACCACAAAATATATTATTACCATTATATCATGTTAGGCTGCTAATATCACTGTCTAATACAGTGAATGTCTGGCTAAACAGGAGATTTCTGATTAGGCCCTAATAGAGCAAAACTGTCAGTGCATTAGTAAACAATTAGTATGCAGTATTATAGTATTATTCCTTGTCTGTTGTGATAGCAATGTTGGTCCTCATATGGGACAGCAGGTCAGGCTGGTCTAACATATCCCCCCCACCCTTGTTTCCTGGATACAAAGGCAACACTACCTATAGTAGATTGGTAGGTAGGTTATTTCATTACAGAATGGGATTTGTAGAGAAACTTTAATTGATTTCTATGTTGTGTTAGAGTTTTATGTAAACAGAGCTGGATAATAAGAAAAATAATGAGAAACACTTGAATAACAACAAAACCTTTGAATGTGAGCTCCAACCACATGTTGGATAGTGTGGTGCTGAAGTCATTATCATGAAATAAAGCATTTAATGAGTTCTCTGCCTTGGTGACATTGTTACTTATGTGAACTAAATGTGTATCCTTTCTCTGTAGTAGAGACTTGAGAGTCAGAATAAGTGGATTAATATGCACTTTAAATATTGGTAAATACTGGGCTACAGCATACAGATAGTCAGGGTCACTATCGATATAATCATGTTCCAGGATGGGAACTGAGGTGATAACCATATGGCCCATGATATGTCCATCAGAGTTGTAGGTCACATGAACTTAAGGAAGGCACCACATTGTGACCTGGACAATGCAGGTGATGGAAGTATCTGTGATGCTGCTGATGTGGATGTCATCTTGAGAAGCATTTCTGGAAGCTGTGCTGGAGGTGGTGAAGCTGAGTTGTGCTTGACTCAAAGAGGATCTGTCTTAATCCATAGAAGACATTAGAAAAGGCGAAAAAAGTTAATTTAGATCATCATTAAACTGTAATGACCAGTTCATTGTATCAGAGGAGTAACCACAAACTGGCGCGGTTAAGTCAAAGACATCGTATCGGCATAGATAATGATATTCCTTTTTAGCACAACAGTCTGTATGTGGAGTATCCTGAGAGTTGAGGCGAGGATGAAACACCAGCAGAGGAGGTAGATTAATCCGTTCTCTGTAGATGCTGCCCTCAAGATGGCCCACGGAGTGGATAATAGCAAGTTTGTTGAAAACGGAATAATCCTTGTTGAAAACTGGAAGAGATATTATAAAAGTGACATACATGGCGTCCTTAATGCTACAACAATTGGCTGCATAGCAAGGTTTGGGTGTGGTGTAATATAACCCAAATTTCATGCAGTAGCCTGGGAAAAGGATACAGTCTTATCCATACACTTAACAGTACAGGAAAGGGAACTGCAGTGGGGGCAATACCATTTAGCCATACACTTCTCTAGTATCAAATCTGCGATCCGCCCTGATTCCATATCCCAGAAGACATTAGTGATAGTGTTAAGTGTAAAATTACCATAGGCTGAACATATTATTCCCCTGCCTATGTGTTGCTCCCTAAGTTGTTTATTATTTAATGCAATCAGTTCATTCATTTTATCATGAGTTTCATCAGTCTAACAACATCATGCATATTATAAACAGTAAACCTTTCTTCTTGTGAGGGTCCTTCTATACTGTGCAGCATGGGTGTTACCACATTATCTGCTAATTTAGAATTGAAGAGATTATGTCTCTGAATTTTGACCAAAATTGACAAGGTTCCAAGTTGACATTTCTGAGCCAAACAAACCTGTTACAGTGCCAGCTATTCCAGTCACTGCACTCAACAATCGACGATGACATTGAGGCTGGAACACTCCACGATGTTCTGGTGTATGATGCCCTGCTACATGGTCTTGAGCCCTAACTTGATATGCTGCCATTAAATCCAATGACATCATAGAATGAAAATTAGATACATTAGTAAAAACTCATTGTCCAAACTCTGCCATGTTCCAGTTGGTTAGATTCAGTACCACTGGCACATGCATGTATCGCATATTATTAATCAAAATTCCAGGTATAGATGTTGCTGCCAGGCCACTTTCTGGGCCAGTCTCCAAGGTGGGACACTGAAGAAGGGTTATCTTTATTAACTGGAGTCACTGTAAGGAAAAGAACAATGGAAGAAACTGTGTGGTTTAAATATATCTTTCGTATAATTATATTATGAAAATGAGTGCCGAAGTCTTTATTAATTGTTGTTGTGAGATTGTAAAGTCCTGTGTTTTGAGGTGTAACTTGGCGGATGCAAAATGTTAGGGCAAGTACAGGCATTGGGCCAACCTTTAAAAGTTCCAGTCAATTTTTAAAGTTGACAATGGTGGTGCAATAACAATAGTGAGGTATGCATCCTGACCTGCTTGAACAGAAATATGAGTTGAGGGTAAATTGATGGTTATGCCTATACCAAGGAGAGAGGTAAAATCTGGAAGAGGAGAGTAGGCTGGGTCATTGGGGTACATGGCATGAAGAAAGGCACGGATATGAGTCTGGTATGCCTTCATCAGCTGGAACTTCTTGTGGTAGGCTTCGCTCTGCAGGAGCTTCTGGTGAGGGGGTCAAATGGATGGATGCCAGGTCTCTCGGCCATAAATCTAGGAATAAAAGTAACAGCAGGAACTTCAGTCTGGATGGTTCCATCTTGGAATACCAAAGTCTTCAGTGTTTGGGTTTATTGGAGCTAAGAAAAGGAAGAGAAGAGCAGAAACAAAACAAAGCTAGGGACACATGTCTCCTTCCTCCTGGGGATGGAGGAAGGAGTGTCTTTATATCAGCTTCCATCCATCTTCGTCTTATGGTTTAGACAAAAATCTTCAGATTATTTGGCTTTTTGGGTTTCAGCAGCTGAGAACATAAAGCAAAAAGAAATGGTTAAGCACGCAAGGTGCTCCTTCCCCCTGGGACTTGAGGAAGGAGCATTGATACTGCATTTTACTGTATGGGACTAATCATCTTTGTAGAGCTTCAGCTGGTTTGCATGGTACCACTTATCAAGTGGCTTTCTTCTGCCATCAATGATTCAGACTTGGTGCACAGCTGGACTCAATTCATTGATGATGTCAAATGGACCCGACCATTTGTTCACAAATTCATGTCCTGGAGAGGCAAATTTCAGAATCGTGACTCTGTCCCCTTCTTGCTAGTTGACTTCTTTGATGTGTTTATCAAAGTACTTTTTGGACTGCAGTTGGGCTTGGCCCATGTTGTTTGCAGCAAACAAGTGGGTTTTAGCAAGGTTGTCTTTCAGTTGGGTGACATAGTTGTCTACTAATACTCTGTCTACCATAGGGGCACTGAGGTCAATCATTAAATGTTCTGGTAATCTCATTTGTCTACCAGTCATTACCTCAAAAGGGGGTACATTGAGTAGATGCTGATGGGGTAGTTCTAGTTGCCATTAGGAGTAAGGGCAGCAAAGTATCCCAGATCTTTCCAGTTTCAGTAGCAAATTTACATAACATTATTTTTATGTGTCTGTCTGCTCTTTCTATCTGCCCTGATGATTGAGGATGGTATGCTACAGTATTTCAAATTTGTGACTAACTCCCAATAACTTCATTGTTTCCTGCATGAGTTCACATGTGAAAGTTGACCCTTTGTCTGAATCTACCTTGAGAGGTAGGCCCCACCTGGTAAATACTTGCTTGACCAGGATTCTGGCAGTGGCTTTTGTTATAGCAGCTTTAACTGGAAAGACCTTGACCCATTTCGAGAATAGGTCAGTGATCATAAGGGCAAACCTGTTGTTTCTGGTGGTCAGAGGCAATGGTCAAATGAAATCAACTTGGATGTTGTTCCGGAGACCAGAGTGTCTCTGAGGCAAAAGTTTGGCATTTTTCTTGCCTGGAATTGGGTTATCCTGTGCACAGGTGAGACAGTTGTCCACATAGTGCTGGACATCTAGTTTTATACCAGGTCACAAGCCCATGGTTTTCACTCTTTGGACTGTTTTGTTCACCCCTTGGTGTCCACCTGTAGAGGTATCATGGACCTGATAGAAGACTTCAGATCAAAGTGATTTGGGAATTACCCAGAATTTCTGATCACCTGAGTGATAGAAGATCAATTTCTGATCTTGGGACATATAAAGGTTATCTGCATGTTTCTTGAATGGATTATCTGCAGACATTTCTTTCTCTGTGTCTTCAGAGAGATATTGGTACACTTCCTTTATCTCTGGGTCAGCTAGTTGTAGCTCAGTGAGGTCCAGAGGAACTTCTTTGGATCTTTTGTTTGCAGCCACCATAGGTGTTGCACTGGGAGGGGGCATGGTCCATATGTCCCCACCTTGAGCTCCTTCTTTGGCCAAAGAGTCAGCTAGATATGGAAGGGTTTTCTGCTTTGGAGTGGGCTTTAACTTTTTGGATAAACAGTTTGAACACACATTGCTCTGCCAGGCCTACGATGTAGATGTACAAATCTCTGTACTTGACTGTGGTACCTTCTGATGAGGTAAAATCATGAAGGAATTCTGTAAAGAAGTGACACACCCAAGATGAGTCAGAAAAGAGGATGGTGTATTCTTTTTCTTGTCCATCCATAATTTCTAAGGCACAGGTGGCAGCTGCAAGTCTGCAAGTTCTGCATACTGTGATGATTTGACACTGCACTTCCTTGACACCTCAGTGGTGTCACCTGTATGAACCAAGACAGGGTCTCAACTCCTGCTATTTGCACCCGCTCGTAATATAAAGAGGAGCCATCTGTGAAGACACAATGCAGAGTAGTGTCATTTAAATATTTTTCTGTTGCTGGGAGAAATGGGCCAGGTTCAGGTAAAACCTGTTGCTCTAGGCCACATTCATGTGGTTTTCCTTGGTATAGGAGACCATGTGCCAGGATGGACGAAATTTTGGTGGGAAGTACAGTGATGTCTCTGTCTTGGAGTAATAGAGACCAATGCGTGTGGGTCTGGTGTTAGACATATTGCCATCTTTGACCCTATCTGTCAACAGAAAGTTGGTGAGGGTGTAGTTGGTGTGTAGTATGATGGGACAAAATTCTATCATGTACACAAAGTGTTTGACAGCCCAAAAGGTTGCCAGCTGGTTCCTTTCACACAATGAATACTTCAGCTCTACCATGGAGAACATTTGGGAGGCAAAGGCAATAGGCCTCAGGGTGCCATTAGCCTTTTGAGCAAGGACTGTTGACATGCCTACTTCAGAGGTAGCAGTTTCCAAATGGAATGGAAGTTCTGAGTTTGGGTTGACCAGTGCTGGAACAGAGGCCAGGGCCTTCTTCAGGGAGGTGACAGCATTAGTGTGCTCAGGTCCCCATTGCCATGGGACACCCCTCTTCAGAAGTTCATGCAGAGGAGTGGCCTTCTGTGCAAAATTGCAAATAAAGTCCCTGGAGTAATTTACCATACCCAGGAAATGTCTGAGGGTTGGCACACAGGTAGGTAATGGCAAATCCCGTAGGCCCTGAATTTTGTTTGTTGCAGGGCTTCTCCCTTCTCCATTTATGTGCAGGTCCAGAAATATCACTTCTTGCTGACACGACTGTACCTTTGCAGGATTGCACTTGAGGCCTGCTCTCTGTAGCAGTGAGAGTTCATCTAGGAGTTCCAGGTGCTTTTCCACATCCACTGTGGCTAGGAGAAGGTCATCTACATATTGTAGGAGACACTCTGAGGTGGAAAAACCACTGATTGCATCCTTCATGTGGATGTGAACCAGTGAAGGACTATTATGGAACCCTTGAGGGAGGTAGTTCCAAGTGCACTGGTGTCCTACAAATGTGAAGGCAATTTGCATTGGTTCTCCTGGGAGAGGGGTAGGGACCAAAAACCACTGGAAATGATCAATGTACTGAACCACTGGTGTTCAGGTTTGGGAAGTTTCAGTGCATTCAGTGCAGATGCCACAACTGAGGCACAGCTGGGGGTTACTTGATTGAGTCTATGATAATCAACGGTGAGTCTCCAACTATTGTTGGGTTTCTTCACAGCCCAGATGGGTGAACTGACTGTTGAGACACAAGGCCTTATGACTTCTTGTTGGACAAGTGAATCAATAGTGGCCCTCAGTGAGGGTATTGCTACTGTTGGGAATGGGTTTTGCTTCTGGCAAAGTGGGTCCTCCCCAGTGACCTGGATGAGGGTATCCATCCTTCCACAGTCATGTTTGTTCCTTACAAAGGCCTCTTGGTGCCTTTCCAGAACTGGTTGGATCTGAGGTAGCAGCTTGTGATAACATTGCATGACGAAGATGTCATACTCTTTGTCACTGATGGTCACTACTGCCACCACATGTGAATCAAGAATGAATATCATGTGGAGTTGACATCCTATCTGGAGTAATAGCCTGTTGGCTAAATCCACAATATATCCATGTTGTGACAAAAAGTCTACCTCTAAGATCCTTTGGTGATGACATAAGACCATGAGATCAAAACGGTGTTCCACCGCCAAGGTACCAATGGTGATTGGTATGGATCTGGATGGGTAGGTGGTGACCAAGTTCCCCTTGAAGGTCTGGGCAGATGTAGCTCTCCCTGTAAACCACCGGGATCATTTTGGGTCATCTTGATGTAACACTGAGAAAGCAGCTCCCATGTCTAGAAGCAGTTCCTGTTGGTGGCCCCCTACCAATGCTTCTATTCACGGTCGTCCAGTTTCATCCATCACCACAGTGGTGATGATGCATACCGGGGCCTGGCACTGTCATTCAGAATCCTCCCTTTCTGAAAGGAACTGGGCCTGTGCGTGCTGGTGCATCCGGGTACATTCTTGGTAAGAAGATACCTGGGCCTCCTCTACCGGTGACTCCTCCTGGTATGGCGGTGCTGATGGAATAGTTCTAGGGCCTAGGGCTGCAATCAGCTTTTGCTGGAGAGTATTAGCCTTGGATTTCACCCGGGCCTCAAACTCTCGGAGCCGGTTACACTCCTGCTGCAACTCCTTATAGCTAGGGTCTGGTCATTTCAGGCTTTGGCTGTGGTAGTACGAGTTCTGGTTCTGTTTCCCATCCTATTTCTGGTTACCCTGTTTCTTAGGGTGGTAGATCTGGGCCTGTTGTTTACCTTCCACCACGTACTGCATAGTTGGCTCAGCACCAGGCTGTACCGCGGCCACCCTGGCCTTCTGTCCGGAACCCTGATCTCGCACATACAGCTGGTATGTGTGTTCTGCTTTTTGCATAATCTCAGCAAAAAGGTCTGCTGTTTGGAAAACAGAGGCCTCTATGTTTTCACGGAAAACTGGTAGCATGTTTTTCAAAAACAAATTTTTGTACTCCACTGAGTTTCTGTTGGCTGGTTCATTTGCCAAGTCCTTTCTGGTTCCATATGCCATCCAGAGATGGATGTCTTACTGGGCGGGGGTTTCCCTAGCTTACTGCTTGGCTTGGTAGACCATGGACATGCCTACTAGTTTGGGATTATGCACAGCCAGCAGGCCTACTGCAATGTTATTGAACCCTGACCTGGCGTCATTACATACACATCTGGCAGTTTGGCTCAGAGCATAGGGTTCACTGTCTGTTTCAAAACCTGTACTCTTTGCTCAACCAGCAGGCTAAGCATTTTGCAATTATTTTTCACTTTCTCTAAATGGCAGCTCAAATTGTCATTAGGCCCCATTTGGACTATCTGTGTTGCAAGGTTAGAGATGGCTTGGGCAGACTGAAGGAACTGGGGGGTCAGCTCTGGTTGGGCCTGCATGGTTCTTATCACTGCCTCAGCTGTAGCTGAAGCCACACACTGGATGAGACTGTTCTGGCCCACCTCGGTCTGGATCATATCTGCCATGCCCTGGTGAGCCGTTGGGATGCCAGACCTTTTGATCGCTTGAGCGACTATGTCCATGACCTCTTCCCAGTCACTTTTCTGTAACACAACTATCGGAGGTGGGCTAGGCCTCTACCTTCCAGAGTCCCAAAGATCCCCTTCTTGGATTTCCTCATTGTCACCCCCTTCATCATCAGGTGGTGACATCAGCTCGATGGGTGGGGTGTGAGACAATGCTTTCCTGTGACCCCCAAGATATCAAATTGCTGATGTGACAGTGCATACATCTGCCTCCATCTAACATGTTTTACTTTTGCATCTTCGTGCTGTCCTGTACTAAGATGCCTCTGTAAAACCCTTTAAGTGGCACGCACTTTGTGATTTTTCACTGATCTCCCTATACAAATCCTCCTGACTTTTATCTATTTCCTCTGACAGTTCTTCATTTGCATTTTTCAAGGCATCGTTTGCATCTGTCAAAATATCATTCATCTGCAAAGCCTGCTTCTTATCCTGATACATTCTTTCACAATCCTCTTTCAGCCTAGCAATCTCTCTGTCTTTCTGTAGCAGGGTGGTACACAATTCTGTCTGTGTCACATGCCTGTGAGTTTCCATCTCCTTCTCCCAAACCTTCTGTTGCTTGTCTTTCTCTCTCAGCATGGATTCCAGCTCTATTTCCAAAGCTGACACCCTTGCTTCAACTGCCTGTAAGGCAGCATACAATGCAGCATTCATTGCACCCTTACGGTTATATTTCTTAACTGCTTGTTTTGTACACTACAGTGAACACACATACTGTACTGGGTGATCTTTAGATGCTGCACTTTGTGCAAAATCACCCGAACCTCTATGGGAGGCTGAAAAGTTTGTGACGTCTAGTTTGAACTCAGCACTGATTGACATTTTGACTGTTCTGCCCCCTTTCTGTACAAGCCGAGAAGCCCAGAGTGGTCTGGAACACCCTGTACTTTCCCTGCTGGACAGTTACACTTTTGAAGTCACGGAGCCCCTCAGACAAAGCCTTAGGGTTGTTCCATGCAAATAAATGAATGGGAGGGCTCAAAGGTTTTAATACTCAGTCACCAAAGGCTCAGCATATAAAGCAGAAACAAGCAACTGCCAGTCTTCACAAAGTACACTTGCAAAAGAGGGGTTAAATCACATTGCCTCAGTTGTAGCCCTTCCCCTTACTGCAAAGAATTTCTGTGAGCTGTTTTTCACAGCTGCTTGCAAGACCTTGAAATAAAGCAGAAGCAAGCAACTGCCTGAACACTTCTCTGGTTGAGAAAATGTCTGTGTCCTTGAAAACCTCTTTATCCGTATTCCCAAAATTCACACACACCTGTAAATTACTCAAGTGGTTATTGCTCAATCACAATCAGGTCCTGCCACGGTCGCCACTTGTAAGATTCTGCAGGAGATAATCTGACAGTAAAATACCACAAACACAGCTATGCAGAAATCAGTTTATTTCTCACTAGTAATAGTACAAAAGACAGAAGCATAAGATACATCTTACCAACTGGAACACAGAAACAGTCATACACCAGGTGTGGAAGCTGGGTACTCCCGGGAATCTCAAGGGGTCTGGATGTGTACTAACATTATATACTGGTGATAACAATGTCCTGTTGCCAAAGCAGCAGGCTCATAAGATGCCAGGGTTTCTCTGTATTTGGTGTTCCACTGGACAATGCATAGGCATCTTGCACCCAGGCAGATACATTATGTTGCATCTTCAGCTATGTGCTGACTAATTATTAGAACAATAGGCTTCTTCTCCTATAATTCACTGACTAAAGCATACTGACTTTGGAATATAGGTGGCACTGCAGACCACAAAATATATTATCATTATATCATGTTAGGCTGCTAATATCACAATTGTCAGTAGATGTCCTAAGAGACCACAAAGTACATATTTCTGTCTAATACAATGAATGTCTGGCTAAACAGGAGATTTCTGTATAGGCCCTAATACAGCAAAACTGTCAGTGCATTAGTAAACCATTAGTATGCAGTATTATAGTATTATCACTTGTCTGTTATGATAGCAATGTTGGTCCTCATGTGGGATGGCAAGTCAGGCTGGTCTAACACTGGGACTGATAGGCCAGAAAAAGTTGATCTAACTTGCAGTAATTTGTGCACAGGATAGAAAATCCTGATTGCCTGCTGGGAGAATGCTGCAAGCCCTGTGCACCACATGTTCACCGCACCTGGGGCTTGCAGCATTCTCAGACCTTTGAAAATCTGGTCCCTGAGCTCTTAGTTCTAGTACTAGGTCTAATTGACATCATTCTCAGAAGCATTCTGGGAAAATTACAACAGATCAAAGGCAGTAGAAGAATTTTGCATGGCTACCCCCAAGGGTCATACAACTGTCAGAGAAAAGTAAATAACAAAACAAAACAAAACAAAAGAAACTTTGCCAGGAAAACACTCAAACATACACTGAATGATACCCATGACCAAGCACGATACGTCTTCAGTAATCTGCCAGCATGTACCCCTCTTCGAAACTTCTATCACTATATGGCCGAGACTTTCAAGCAATGGCTATTTATTCTTAAACACTTTCTCACCCCTATTGAGCAGCTCTACCCTAGGGCAATAGCACATGATTTGGCCTTCCCCCCCAAATAAAGTCAATAGAACATTTCTCAATTAGCACAAATTTGGAATCCAATATGTCTGCCAACTTATCTCCCCCCATGGAAATCATACCATTTGTAATCATGCAGTCTTCATACCATCTCCCCTCTAATGAATTCCATAAATATCTCCAGCTGTGATCATATCCCAGGACGAGGGAGAAGGCCTTAATTCAGATAGCTGAAAAAACCTCCCCAGTTGTCCTCCTTAAAACCTACCTATTAGGGAACATGGAGGCACACCTAATCAGACTCTCATACAAAGCCCTGCAGGCCAGCTCCAAGATAACCACAAACACCACCTTGTCTCAGTGGAATCAGGAGTTAAATACTACCTACACCTTGGAGCAGTGACACAAAGACACCCGACCCAAGCATATGGTAACGACGGCCCCCTACTGGAGGGAATACACATGGAAGTGCCGCATACAATATGTTCAGACCCCAGAGGTAGTCGCAGAGTTCATAGGCCCCCAGGTGGGCAGCTGTTGGTGACAGTGTAGTACTCAATGAGCAAACCAAACATACTGTGGGATTGCCCATGGTTTCAACAATTCTGGCACACCGTCATCCACGAGGTCAAGTCTATCTTTGACTGCCCAGGCCAAACCATATTGGTATATGGAGGGATCTTGCCACTGAGGTATACCGTATACATTGGAGAGAATAACTGCAGGACTCACAAACAGAATTTCATCATTCGAACTTAAATGGTGAAAAATGTGCTACATACCAACTAGATAACTATTCAGCTTTTACCTTACAGGACCGATGCTCTCATTTCTCATCCCCCACTTTTTCTAACCACCTTGTCATCATAAATAAATGTTGACTTCCCCCTTATTAAGGGCCCTGTAAAACTCTTCAACCCCTTCTGCTATTCTTCTTTTTTTTTCTCCCTCTGATATTTGTTTGCCAGGCAGGCATTTTACCGATGAGTGCAAAGTAATAAGCTGGATAAGACCGGTAGGATTGTAAATATTTCTCTACCTTTGAGTACAAATATAGAGCTTTCTTTTTATATTAGGCACCAAGGGTCAGCAGCCCCACCACTGCAGCATTCTTTCTGGAACCTACAGAAACCAAAAGAACTTACAACGACTGGAAACCAGCTGGGGAAAGCCACAATATATGACTCCACCCATCTCAGACTCTGTAGTTGAAAGATGAATACTGATTGACACTGTCTGCGTAAGGTGTCCTGGAAAACTACAGTATGCACTGCACCATTAGATTTTGTTGTATGTCTTACTGTGAAACAGACACTCTGTATGTTTCATATAATAAAAATATTATTAAAAAAAAAACCTTGCCACAGACACAGAAAAGAATGCCAGGGACAATCAGAGATATCAAAACCCAATGCACAACATTTGGTTCCTCCTCCGACACAGTGACCTTGTTATCCCCCAGCTTGTATTCAGCTCTTGAGTTCTTGCAGCCAATGTGCATTAATTCATAGTTTTTTTTGTGTTGAATCCCAGTTGCCAGATATCAGACCACCTTCCTAGCTCTGCAAGGTCCTTCCTAAGGTCCCTGATCCCCTTCTTTGTGCCCACCCTTGCAGAGTTTGGTGTCACTCACTAATAGGCAAATCTTGCTCCTAATGCCTTACTCATGCTATTTATTATCACAATAAACAATATAGGTCTGACCACTGATCCTTGTGAAACCCTGCTGGTAACGTCCCTGGATCCTGAGAGCTCACCCACCACCATCATATGGGTCCATCCACCCAGCCAATTTGCCACCCAAAATTCAGTCCAAAGAGTGAGTTGCTGCGCTCAAAGCTATGAGGGGCTTGCATACATAGAGTGACAAACCCTTCCTACAGACTCTTCACAAATCCAAACCTGTATGCACTCTTAAGGAGAGAAACAAAAACGTCATATTTCAGCCAAATAGTCAATTTATTAAGCACCACTGTGGACCCCCCAGCACCTTGGCAATGTGCCTTCAAAGCCCCCTTTGAAGGCACATTGCCGAGGTACTAGGGTCTTCCACAGTGGTGCTTAATAAATTGACTATTTGGTTGAAATATGAAGTTTTGGTTTCTCTCCTTAAGAGCACATACAGGTTTGGATTTGCAATTTACCACCCATCTGGTCAGTTTGCTACCCACCTCAAAGTCCTCTAACATTCTGATCAAACTCTTATGTGGAATAGAGTCAAAGGCCTTACTGAAATCTAAATACAGTATGCCTACTGCCTATCCCATCAGCAGCCTTCATCATTCAGTTGAGACTGATCAAGCTGGTCTGGCATGACCACCCTACCATGAAACCGTGTGTCTCATACTTAAGTCCATTGGCCTCAGGGAATTCAACCAACATTTCTTTCAGGATGGCCTCCATCAGCTTGCTCACTATGGACATCAAACTGATAGGCCTGTAGTTCCCCAGATCATCCCTAGGGCTGTTCCTATGCAGCAGTACTACATGTACATTTCTCCACTCCAGTGGCTACACCCCTGAATCTAGCCAACTATTAAACAGATCTGCTAGCTCTCACAAACCCTGATGTGCATGCCATCTGGTCCTGGGGACTTGTCCACTGTTGGGGTCTTGGGTATTACTTGAGCACTACTGTTGCAGTTGCATACTTCTCGTATTTGTACAAGTTTTCAGAACAGAGTGAACAGCAACAAACAAGGCAGGGTATCCACTTGGACAAAAAGGATCACTTTCATAGTTCATTGATGGATAGGGAAATACACATTCTATTGGAAATGCATTGGGGAAAATCGTGGTGATCCTGTTATGATTTATTTTAAGTGCCTGAACAGCAGGTACAGCTTTTGATATGCCAGATCAGCACTGAAAATGGATTGCACTTCCCATAGATAGTACAAAGGTGGAACTCTGGTTAATCCTGATTTACCACGGCCAGAATAACAATGCAGCCTGAATGGTAGAGGTGGAGGACAAGTCAGAGGCTTCTTTATCAAGATATATCAAGATTTGTATGAAATCCCACCTGGTTAAACCTGACTCAATGTGTAAATTACCAACTAGGGTATGGGCTTGGAAATTGAAAAATAGCAATGTCCCTGCCAAATTATTTTCTCTTGCCCTGTACTCACTCAGACTAGAATCTCAACCAGATCCTTGACTGATTGATTGACTTTTTAGGTTGCCCAAATGCAAAAAAGTACTAGTTGAATATCTTTTTATTACTGGCTGCCTCTTATTGGAATTCCCTCCCAAAAACTCTAAGGGATGTTGAAAATGTTAATACATATGTATTTCAACTTACAGGAGTACTGCAGTCAAAATTTGCAAAAACAGTGTCGTGCAGAGTTTTGTGTGTATAGTTCAGGTGTGTTCTTCCCTTTGTCTACTATGATTTTTTTCTAAATTGGCCTGCTAGTTATATGGTCATGTTATGGCCCCTGGGCATCTCCATCTTAGTGCAGTTTATTGCTCTTCTGTTTCCTACCATGCCTTGTGTCTCATGTGACAGTGATGCATCCAGGATCACTGATTCAGTAAGTACTAGAGATAAGAACCTGATGTTCTGGCCTCCACTAAATAACTCTAATTCATCATTTTATTTCTATGTGTGTGTCAGGTATAGTCGTAGGAGTAAATGTTTTGTTTGTAAAACTTTTCACTACACACATAGCCATAAAAAACACACAAATCACCCCAGATCACCAATGCTACAATTAGTTAAGACTCTTGCTGTCTTCTTACAGAGTAACCCACTCAATTAGCCCTGAAGTATTTGCTAAACTGTAAATTTATCCTTTAATGCTCACTGGTTATGGAAAGTTACTTAATATCACAGCTCTGCTGTTGTAACATTTACTCTAAACCAATACTTGCTGAATCTATAGTTCCAGATAGATCACCTTCACATGGGGCAAGAGGCATTGTAGGAACAAGAAGAACAATAAACCATGGTAAGATGGAGATCCCCAGGGGCAACAAAACTACCATAAAAGTAGCAGGCCAATTTATAAAAAACTCCCAATAACAGACAAAGAGAAGGACACATTAGGATTACACACACAAATCACAACACTTTGCACAATGTATGTTTTCTGACTGTACTACTTCTTTAAGAAGTATGTAAACTCATCTGAAATATTAACTTCTGCAGTTTTTTTCTGTACTGTATGCCTTAGTGTTCATCTGTATTTATGACCATGGATGTCTTTGAAAATGAGCAATTTTTGTCTAAAGGCCCTCATTTAAATAAAATGTATCACCTGTGGGTAATATGCACAGGAGAAAATAAAACTGGAGTTCCGATAATGTCATTGCTGGGGATACAGCCCTGAACAACTAGTATCGGTTCCCAACCTCAAAAATGCTCCAAAACTGAGGCTAATCTAATTAAAAGTTACCTTTATTAATAGCCTGGAGCACCATGCATTGATGGAAGGTCGAAAAAAGATGCTGCAACTCCAATAACATATCCCAATGGATTGTTAATCTTGACCCCACAGAGCTCCACACCAGCAGGCAAGATGGTGGAGGAGGCCCTGCTCCTTCCCCCAACTTAGCAATGCAACAATTTTGGCTAAATTAAAAGACTTTAGTACATAAATTTGCATAAATCCTACAGAACTATGGGAAGGACTTGAAAAGTAGAGCAAAAAGTAAACTATTTGGAAGCCCATGTGGGTGAAATGGACACTCGTACAGACAGGCTAGAGCAATTTGTGATGCTTTCCTCAGTGAGTGTCAGCACTTCTCAGAAAAAAATGAGCCAAACTTGAAAATAGGTTCCCTCACAATAACATAAGTATTTATGGTGTACCCGAAGATGAGGAAGGCTGAGATATGGGGACGTTCCTGTATCCGTTTCTTCATGATGCTCTACAGCTCAACACTGAGTTCCTTTTTTTTTTTTTTTAAATATCACTTTATTGAGTTTACAACTTATATACATACATGTCATCAGGTCTCACATAACTCAGTTCATTTATACATTTTCTTGGCTAACAAGCAGAGTATATAAAATAGTATAAAATACATATATAGGTTTATGTGCTTCTGTACTTTGCATATGTAGGTTGGGATATCTAAATTTGATCTCAGTTCAGTAATGAAGGAAATTCTGAGTTCCTTCTTAATATTAAAAGAGCACATCAAGCCCTCAATGCTAAGCCACACAGAACAGAGGACTGGCCATGCTCCATAGTGCTGACATTTCTTAGCTTTGTTACTAAACAGGATGTTCTGCTCACAGCCTGGCATATGAAGCAAATAATGTATAAAAGCAAATGCATACATTTTGACAAAGATTACTTGCCAATGCTTATGGACCAGCAAAAGGCATATTCCTGATCCGACAGTCTTAAAGGCCCAGCAATTGAAATTGCAGACACTGTACCCCTCCAGATTGATGGTTATGTTCCTGGATGGGCTGAAAAGTTTTGCAAATCTAGAGGAATCGAGGTACCATCACTGAGATGAGACCTCCAGATCCCAGGATGTATACCTCCGCAGAGCCTCGTGGTCAATAGTAACAGCCCACACAGAGAGGAAGCAGGAATGTCTTTCTGCACTAAAAGACATTAAACAGTTACTCAGGTCTTTCCAGAGATCTGGTACAATCTGAGCATATGCAATCTGACTGTATTTGTACTAATTTCCAGATATGAACACAGCAGCTAACCAGTTGAGAAGCAGGGAGATTTTGTGCTGGTGGCATGGCCTATGGTTTAATACTGAGGCTCTTAAACAGCTTTCTATAGCAGTGACAGTGTATACACACACACTGGACAAAGACTGCTCGCAGTATCAACATATCATCTGATTATATCGCTCCTTTAATTGTATAATTAGGCATCAAGGCCTTCAGTTATAACCTCCACAAGGTATTAAGTGATGCAGTCCTCCCCCAACAACATAGGACAAATGTTTAGCAGATACTGCAGATGTAAACAGTTCTTTTACTGCACTTCAGTTTTAATGTGTTATTTTATCTTGGCAGCAGTGTAACATCCACGGTCATTGTTGGTTACCCGAGCTGCAATTAAAGGTTTATCTTGGCCTCAAGGTGAAAGCCATCTCCTTGCCTCCATATTACCACCCCAGGGCATACAGGGTACATAATCATACTAACAAGGGGGAGTAGTGTACCTCGACCTGATGCATCTCTACCACCCCCCCGGGGGACCTGGCTCTGCGGAGGTGAACAATCACTGTAAGTTCTAGATCTTTGAGGATAACTCTTCCATTAGGCCACACCTTTGGAACTATATCTGCTTCAGCAGTAGGACCACATGGAAACTTTTGCTAGCTGGGGGGCAGCCCAAGATGATGTCATGTGTCAGCGTCTATATAAAAGTGGGTGGTTCCATCTCTCCTCAGTTTTTTCCAGCCCATCATCCTCATCGGACTTGCTGCAGAAACACCAACTAGCCATTGTCAGTTTCTTTATTTTTCCTAATAACTAAGTGTCACTGAAATCTATAGAGTTATTTCAATACTGTAAGTGGGGAGAGAAAATTATTAAAGACGACACACATGAGGTGTGTGTGTCTGCTGCCTAGATTTCTCTCACAACGTCCGAACCTGTGAGATCTGCCAGATCTTTAAAGAGCAGCTGACACCTTTGGGAAAACTTTGGAAAACATAATATTTAGACACAATTTAGCTTGAACTTCATGTACCTTTATGTAGTTCTCCTCTCCATTATTTATGACTGAAGAAGTTCCAACAAAAACAATATATTTATCTCTTAGAGTTCATCTGTCTCTACAGCTAATTCCCTACTTGAAATAATAATGCTCTGTTCTGATATCACAGTCTGGTGCCATGGGAACAACTGTGATGTCACAAGCACAGTATTATGACATTGGCTTGGGAAGAAGCAATGGCAGCTGATGAACCCTCAAGGAACATCAATCCTGTTTTTATGCATATGACCTCAGTAATCAATTATGGTGATAAGAAATACAGAGCTAATGAGATATATAAACTGCTTTGTTTCCAAATATTATGTTTTTCAAAGTTCTTCTCAAGGTGTCAGTAGCTATTTAACCAAGTGATTAAGTGACACTGAAGGAAAGCGTTTGAAACTTTGACTGCCTTGGAGAAAGCACAAAGTCAGAAATCTGTGTAGCCTACCTTGTTGACTCAGTCATGGCTGAAAAAGCCTAAGGACCGGGAGAGGGATTGGTCATGTCTCAGCTCCCTTCATCAGGTCATAAGCACAAGCACAGGGATAAAGAGACAGCCTCTTCCATGATGAGGTCCTGGTCACTGCTGTGGCCTTCAGGTACTAAACAAACTTTGTCATCAACTGCTCTGGTGGCTGTGATGCCAGCCACCCTAACCCTCAATGAGACACCAAAATCGGGGCTTGGCTCAGGCACTGCCTACTATGGATGGTACGAGTCCTGGCCCATGATCAACTTTAATTGTCACGGCCCCTGACCAGGGCATCATTGACACTCAAGCAGTACTGGCATTGTTTTCAGAGATGATACAACATATTTTACCAGGCTTACTAGTGCAGCCTGTGTTGTCATTGACTGGTGTTACTAGTTCTCAGCCCCCATCAACGCCATCTTCCAGTACACTGCAAATACCTTCTTCTCAACTGTCACCGGTGTTGACAGCGTGGTCTTCTATTCCTGCCATCTACTGGGAGGTTGACGAGGTGAAATATAATCCTGATCTCATTATGGAGAAGGATTATGAGGAAGAAGAAGGTTATGAGGGGAGCAGTATGTACCACATTCCAGTTCTACTCTCTCACCTTGTAGTGAGGATTATGTGGTATATACACCCAGATCTCCTCCAGGGGATCTTATATTTCAGTCTATGCTGAAGAAAATGCAAACTGCCATGAGATTTGCTGTGGAAGAGGAGGACTCCACAAAGAAAAATTTGGTGGTATCCTATACTCCATCTATTATTCCTCCAATTTATCCTGCATTGGTGGATACTACATTTGCTGCATGGTAGAGATCTAACTCATAGCAACTGTACCTAGAAAGGATGACAAGCAGTATCCTGCTCCTTCTGTCATGCCTTATTATGCAAATCAACCAGAAACAGACTTGGTGGTTCTTATGGCTGCCCATGATAGACCAGAACACCTAAACGTACGAATGCTCTGCCTCCTGTCAAACAATCCTGGAGGCTGGATGTGATGGGCAAATACACACATGTCTCTGCCTCACTAGGCCTTATAACTTCAAATTACCAGCCCCATATGATTAAAGGTCAGAAAAACCTGTGGAAGGTTTTGTCAAGTCAAGGCTCACTTACCATGATCATGTCCGAAATCCGTGCTCCACTGTCAATGTTCGTATTGGTCTGCTACACCGATACAAGCACTGCCTCCCCCAAAGCCTTACATTTAGCTGTATCAGCTTCTATACTTTCCCTCATAGACTATGTCATCATAATATATGGAGCAGCTGGCAACTTGCACCTCAACAAAATTAGAATAGCCCTAAATAAGGCCTGTAATCTGCACTCTTTACACCTTCACCAACTGGCTAAACTTTGATGGTAGGCTAAAATATCAGAACTGACTTTTCTCTAAAAAACTAACTGCTGGACTACTCCCTCATGCTCTCACCCCTCTACTCAAAGCACCCCTGTCCACCCACCACACAGCAAACTGCAACGACCCACTTCCAGGTACCCCACTGCAAAACCTCCTTGGGCTAAAGAACATTTAAGTACCTGGCTCCTGGCTGGCTGAACTCCCTCCCAAATTCCCTCATCACAGAGCCTAAACATGGCCTGTTCAAATTCCACCTCAGAGACCTAATCACCCAAGATTCAGTCTGTGACTGTCCCTGATTTTCTAAGGCACTCCTGTATCTCATCAGAATACTTACCTCCCTGGTATTGCTGCCCTAGAGTGTGCGTTATGACAATGGACTCCTATGGTCCTACCTGAAATTGCTAATAACCACCAGGGTATGGCTAGGCCACTGTCCTGTAGTGTACATTCTAGTTAGCTCCTACTCTGCTCCCTTGCTCCTATTCCTGTAACTCTATGTACCATTGTATTACTAGCTGCAATGTCTCCACCACCTGTAACCATGTTTGGTACTGTACTGATTGTAATACTTGCTACTTTTGTTACCTCCGCTCGCACTGTTGCCTTTGTACATGTTGAACTATCTGTTGTTTTGCTTCTTTACTCATTTGACGTGGAACCTTTGTAAAGGAGTCTTTGACTCAAAGGTGTATATTCAATATTCATCAATAAATAAATAAATAAGAATGAACTGATTAAAACCCTTACTTCTGGTGCTGAGGTTGGTAAACACTTGCTCCACTCAGCATATGATGTGTTTGATTCTTCTGCTAGGGCAGCTACAATGAGGCATTTTTATTGGCTTAGGGTAGCTGGATTTACAAATAACATACAGAAAGCAGTTTTGAATGCCTCTTTTAGAGGGAGCAAACTGTTTGGCTATGATGTTGAAGAGGCATGGAGAGTCCTTCAAACATCTAAAATGACACTAAGGTCTCTCAGATCCCTTTATCCCATGCCTGGCAGGGGTCATGGCAGGGGATCCTTTCACCAGCCTGCTGCCAGAGGTGGCCATCAAGTCTACTGTTAGCAAGGCCAATGTAAGGGTAATGGGCCCTCGCCAGGCCTCCTCCCCCAGGTACCCATCCCAAAGCACCCAAGGCCATTGGAGCTGCCCCCACCAATTCAGCCTGACTCAATTCAGATTACCCCATACACCACTGTTGCCTCCAGGGGCGCTTGTAGGGGGATGACTCTTCCCTACATCTCAAACAATGGAGGAAGGTCACAAAAGACAAATGGGTCCTGGAGATAACTGCAAGGGCGCATGCTCTGGAAATTTTAGAAGCCCCTCTAGAGCATCCTCTGCCACCTTCCATTTATCCTCTGGGATATTTTCCTTTGTGAAAGAAGTGCTGGCTTTAATACACAAACTTGCTATGGAATGTGTTCCTCCTAGTCAGAAGAACAAAGGGTTCTATTCCAGATACTTCCTGGTTCTGAAATAGACAGATTTATGACCTGTTTTGGATCTGAGAGACCTAAACTTCTACGCAGAATACAAGAAGTTTTGCATGATCTCCCTGCAAGCTCTGATTCCCTTGTTGCAAACAGGGAACTAGCTTTGCTCCTCAGATATGAAGGATGCATACCTTCATATAAAATCTGGAAGGCTCACAGACAATATCTCCACTTTATGCTGGAAGGGAAGCATTACCAGTTCAGAATATTGCCCTATGGCTCAGCTTCTGTGCTATGGGTCTTTACCAAATGCTTGGCAGTTGTGGCAGCAGCCTTTTTCTGGGAAGGCCTGTATGTCTTCCCATATCTGGACAACCAGCTCTTGAAAGCCAGCTCCAGGAAACATCTGCTACACACCCTGTCTTGGACATGGGAATTGTTTGATGACTTAAGAGTCAAAATGAATGTGCCAAAGTCTGACTTGACTCCTTGCCAGAGACTACAGTATATAGGAGCAGTTTTGGGCACAGAAAATGGCTAGCTTCCCTAACTTTAGACAGGGTGGAGCTGGCCCGCTGGCGCAGAAGCAGGGCGTTCGTCTGCAATGCCAACGACCTAAAGTCAGAAACGGACTCAGGACATCAGCGGTCCATCTGGGGGGAGAAGGATTGAGCATCCTAGAGACTGTTCTCCTTCTCCAGGGGGGAGGGGTAGAGTGTCCAACACATCATGTACCTCTGGCGGAGGCTGGGGGGAGCCACTGTGTTGGTGCCGTTACCTGCAGGAGGTGGGGTGGATGCAGGATATCATTGCACATCCCCACCTCTTGGTACTGCCTCAAAGTTACAAAAAATTCTGGCACCCGAGCATGATGCCTGGTTCAGCTGCCATCCCCACTGCCAACAGTGTCCGCTGGGGGGATCCCGCTCCTGTGGCCTCACCTTGGGGGTAAGTCAGGGTCATGATATCAAGGACTGTGGGAGGGGTGCCCACCTGGCAGCCTCTGCCCAGGGGGTAAGCCTGCGCATGGGGGTGGCATGCAGAGGGGGCTGAGCTCCCTTTGGGGAAGGGGGACTGGACCACAAAAGACAGAAAAAAAAGACAGGGTGGAAAACCTGATTGCTCAAGCCAGATTGCTATACAGCAGTCATCATATCCCAGTCAGAACTTTTCTATGTCTTCTGGGACTTATAGCAGCAGTCACTGTGCCACTGACCCACTTAGACATGAGGATCCCTCAGTGACTGTAAAGGGCTCAATGGGATCAGCTGACAAAGCGAGCTGGACCAAATGGTACTCGTCACAACTCTATTGCACAGAGCACTGATGTGGTGGATAGAATGCAACAACCTATTAAAGGGCATTCCATTTCTTATTCCAACTCTGTAGCAGATCCTCACCATGGATGCCTCTGGCTCCAGGTGGAGGATACACCTGGGGCCTTATCAGACACAAGGTTCATGGACCTAGGTGGAAGTCAAGTTGCGCATAATGTCCTGGAGATGAAGGCTGTCTTGTACTACCCTGTAAGCATTTCAGCAACATCTGACCCCAGGTCTTGTGTTGATACCAATGGACAACTCTGATGCATTATATAAAAAAAAATAGGGGGGCACTCATTCCTATCCCCTATGCAGGGAAGCAATG
The DNA here is from genome assembly GCA_016271365.2 of Neoceratodus forsteri. Taxonomy (NCBI): domain Eukaryota; kingdom Metazoa; phylum Chordata; order Ceratodontiformes; family Ceratodontidae; genus Neoceratodus; species Neoceratodus forsteri. The sequence continues at coordinate 120,467,698 of CM057450.1, forward strand.
ACAGTGTGGTACTGGGCACTAGAACATGGCCTAGACCTGTTAGTTGTGTATCTCCCAGGCATCAAACACGTCTTGGCAGACAAGCTCAGCAGGTCACAGTCCAAGATGCATGAATGGGAACTGCTGACCTCTGTGGCAGATGACCTCTTTGCAAGATGGAGTCATCCAAATTTGGACCTTCTTGCATCCTCACACAGTGCAAAACTGTCACGCTTCTGCTCGCTCGCTCCAGGGCATGGAGTTTTCTGATGAGATGCAATGCCCCTCTCTTTGGAAAGGAAAATTTCTGTATGCATTCCCTCCAGTTCCACTAATACAGAGACTATTGCTCAAAGTGAAAATGGAAGGTGCTACCCTCATACTCATTGCTCCCCTATGACCATGTCAGATATGGTTTCCACTTCTGCAACAGCTGGCAGTGAAGCTCTCCAGTTTCTCTACCTCTGTGCAGAGGTCTGTTGTCACAGGTCAAGGGATCTCATATCCATCAGTACTTGAAAGCCCTGCATCTGCATACCTGGCTCCTGAAGACACAGCCATATCAAATTTGGTGCATCACTTAAGGTTGCTGATGGGCTAGTTGTGGCCAGAAAGTCTACTAACAGGTATACCTGCAGTATTTGCTGAGATAGAAGTGATTTCCCTTTGTGGGCTGTTTCCAGAAATTTGAACCCATTCACCTCTCCAGTAAATGTGGTGTTGCAATACTTGCTGTCACTGTCAGACTCCAGTCTACAGTATTTCTCATTAAAGGTGCATTTGGCCACTATAACAGCTTTCCATACCCCTAGTAATGGGTATACGGTTGCCCAACTGGAGATCTCCCTTGCTTTGCTGAGAGCTTTGCATATAAAACCTATCTGTCTTGGGACCTGAATTATGTTCTAGAGAAACTGACATTGGCTCCTTTTGAGCCAGCTGCTAGTTATGGCTTACGCTTCCTGTCACGGAAAGCATTATTTTTGATTGCAATCACTTCTGCTCGAAGGGTTTCAGAGCTGCAGGCTCTTATGTGTGAGTCTTGTCTGATTTTCCACAGAGTTTCTTTGAGTACCAATCCTAAGTTTTTATCAAAGGTGGTATCAGAATTTACATTGAATCAAATGATACACCTTCCTGTTTATTACCCCAAGTATGCCAATCAGGGCGAGGCATTGCTTCATACTTTGGATGTTCATATAATATTGAGATTTCATTTTCATTTCATTTCATTTTTTATTTTATACTGAAAGGTCTGTGGGCTAAAAACCCATTTTCACAGACGTCCAGTCTAGACACATACAAATACATAAAAGAACATTTTAACAGTGTAATAAAACACCTTTTAAAGGTTATAAATTTGCTAGGTCTAGGTAAAACACAACAGAGTTCGTGAGCATATTCCTTCTAAGCGCTGTCTTAAAAATTGATATCTTTGAACAATATATAATAGTACTTGGTATTTCATTATAGAGTTTAGGAGTTGAGAAAGTCACAGAATTTTGGGGAAACACAGTACGATAAAATGGAATCTGAAAATAATTTTTACATTGCAGTCGTGTATGAGCAGTTAAGAGAATTCTTGGAAACAAGCTTGATATACTATTTGGAAGTATATCCAACTTAAACTTATGCAGAAAAATCAAAGACCTAAAGTTAAACTGCTCAACCAATGATGGACATTTAAGTGATTTGTACAAAAGACACTGACGCGTGGTTCTAGGCTGACCTGTAGCAAAACATATAGCTGAATGGTAGGTTGTCCGAAGTCTTAATAATCTTTCAGATGTATATGAATAAACTACTGAACCATAATCAATTATGGGAAAAAGAAGATTATGAGTTAACACATTTCTAGTATTGACCGTAAGATGTTTTCTTATACGATATAAAAAACCCAGTCTTTCGTGTAATCTACTAGTTAAATCCAAAAAGTGTAGTTCAAATGAAAGATGGAAATCTAATATTAACCCCAAATACTTGAATTCCTTAACTTGTTCTATAAGTTTACCAGTATTATCCAAAATATTAAACTCAGTGAAAATTGGTTTCCTGGAAGTGGAAAAAAAACAGTTTTAGTCTTGGCTGAATTCAAAACTACTATGTGAATCACACCAAAGACAGTAGAAAGTCCTCTCAGCTTTTTGTTTCGTTCACCCCTGGGAAAGAGGACGTCAAACAATGCCTGTCCAAATGACTGGCACATTGTATTATGTTCTGTTATAGGAAATATGGTAAAGAACTTCCTGGTGTGGTTCATGGCCACTCCACAAGGGGTATGACTTTGGTTGCTTGTTTCAGAAATGTTTCTGCTGCTGACATTTGTACTGCAGCTACATGGAGCACTGTTCACATCTTCACTAAGCAGTTTAGGCATAGTCTCTTGCAAATGAGCAGGTTTTGGCCTTGCTGTACTACAAGGCCTGCTGTCTTGAATCAGACTATATCAGCCTCCTTGTTGGCTTTTGTGACTGTTTGGGACTCATTCCAAAGTTGTAGTCTAATTGAAAAGATATCCTCAAAGAAAATAGAATGGCTACGTACTTACTGAACAGCAGATCTTTGAAAGAACCTCTCCCATTAGGCCGTGCCAGCCTGATAAGCATGTAACTTCTTTATTCATACCAGTTCCTTTGGGGGAGGCTTTCCTCTTGCCCATAGCCACCTCTCCCATTAGGCCATGCTAGCCCTCCCTCCATACCCTTAGGGTGGCATCACAGATTTCTGACTTTTTCCACCTAATCCATGGCTGTTCCGTCTGGCACCATTTCTCACCTAACATGCTTGAAACTGTTTTGATCTCCTGGTTCCCCAGAAATGGAGGCCCTCTGAGTCTAATCTGAGGTGGGTAACTGAGAAGAGATGTGGCCACCCTTGTTTATGTAGATGCTAAAGCATGATGTCATTGTGGGCAGCCCCTGGCTAGTAAAAGTTTCCATGTGGTCCTAGTACTGATGCAGATAAAGTTCCAAAGGTGTAGCCTAATGGAAGAGATATCGCTTGATGATCTACTGTTATGGTAAGTATGTAACTTCTTTATTCATACCAGTTCCTTTGGTGGGGCTTTACTCTCACGCATAGCCACAACAGTAATATGCTCCATGGTAGACTCGGGGAAGGTGATCTCCTGGACCTGGGTCCCAAGGATGAGTCTACATTTGTAGCTCAGCGTTCATGGACTGTGAGATTGAGGGGCAAGTCCTTCCTGTAAGGTTAGCCAGCAAAATACTGTACAAGCTGAACTGTGCAACAGTAATCACAAACTCTATTTTTGATGAGGGCTGCTAGGTCCCACCTCCCGAGAGGAGGGGGGGGTGCTATTAGATGCCCTGGTCTCATATGTTGCAGTATGCGGGGAGCATAACATCAGGCTGCACTCCTTTACTACCACCCTATCTTGCATGTTTTTTTCCAGTCTGTACGTGGGTACCAGCTTTCACATAAACTGGGCTGGAGGGGTCTCTGAACAGGCCTTATCCAATAGCTTGACTACCTTAACACTCCCCTCGACATAGGGCATGGCCACTGTATGTGGATACTGGGGTGGACACAAAGGGGTCTCACATGGCCCTGTTATTCAGTACACCTAGCTCACTTACTCCTTAAGATGTGAGGACAAAAGCCAGCCCGGTGGCGTAGAGGGCTGGGATGCCTAGCACCTTACCGCTTACCATGCTGGCGACCTGGAGTTGGGAGTGAGTTCAGGTCACTGGGGATTGGTGTGGGGGGGGGTGATTGAGCAGCCAGAGGACAGCTCTTCTTTCTCAGGGTGGGAGGTTTGTTGTCTCAGCCCATAGCAGCCCCCAGAGGCAGTGCCAGCAGCTAGAGCAGCAGTGAAAGACAGGGCCATGGTTACGCAATGCAAGCACACCTCCATGCACACTCACCTGTGCGATGCTGCAGCAGGGGAACCAGGGGAGAAAATGGAAGATGGCAGTTGCAGACTCCATGAAGTCCTGCCTGTCCACCCTCGCTCCGCACTGCCAACAGCTCTCTGACCCATGAAATCTGGACGCTGGGTCTCTGGGTGGGGGAAGGGTGGTTCTCACCTTCCCGGCCCTACCATGGGGGGGGCCCAATGTGTGGGGGATTTAGCGGCTTGGTGAGTCAGAAGGGGCAGTTGCTGGGTGGAGGAGACAGGGACAGGATGGAGTAGCCACCTGCGGCACACCTTGGCAGAAAAACCTTGATAAAAAAGAGATGAGGGCAACTACACCATGACTAGTGACTGCAGCTCAGAGTACTCTGCATGAACACTGTCTTGGGTTGCCCTGATATTAATATTACCATGCTGAACTGTGTTACAGGCTTTACAGCTTAATATGAAGGACATGCTACTGTTGCCCTAGCATGTATTAACCCTTCTCTACCCTTGATGTACTGTCTCAGGAGGTAAGGGAGCTAATCGCTGACTCCTAGCTGCCCCTGCACCCCTAACTTCGATGTCCGTCTACCGGCAGGAGAATGGGGTGGAAAACGACAACTCCCCCTAACTCTTCTCTGATGTAACAGATACTCTGCTATAGGGCACCACACCTCTTCTGACCTTGGAAGCACACTGGGAGGAGGGGGAGATATACCTCCGTCCACTGTTTAGTGAGTGGGAGCCCTGTTGGCACTTACTCAAGGAGCTGATGAAATTGTTTGTTTTTGTATGCCCTATTAGTGTTATGTGTGTGTTACTAAAGGAATAATGCATAACAGGGTGTGTGTCGTGCTGGGATAACATCATGCCTGGGGTGATTAGGCATGAGGCCACAGGCCGAGTGTGGCTAATCGCCCCAGAAGTGAAGTTATCCCAGCACGCCACACACCCTGGAGTGCATTATTCCTATTATACAATTACTCAATGGGAAAAAAGACAACAGTTTTAGAACACATTTTCTGGTAGTTTTTTTAAATTATTTTTATATGTGGAGGTACACCTATAAGAAAAGTAGTGCTTTAATGCTTGCTTTGGCCAGTAGGTGGCTATCTTTTTTTTTTACTTATTTTTTTTGTCCACTCCTGCTGTCCCCTCAAATCACCACTCCTTCCGTCCTGCAAGGAGTGATGACCCCCCAACCTCTGCCAACCAGCTTGGTCTGCCCCTATAGTGCCACACTGCCATTGGGGCCCTTTTTGATGGCCCGGATTACCCCCTGGGTGAGGAGAGGATCCCCTTCCTCCCCTTTCCCCCTGTGGCAGCTGCACATTGGGGTCTGCCCTTGGTCAGAGGGTGGTAAGGCCAGCTCCGGAGGCCTTCATCTAGGCGACCGGAGGGCATTTTCCTCTGAGTAGTTTTCCTCCCCTTAACCCTGCCCTCTGAGACGCCAGCGCAGAGAGTCTGCATGCTGACGCACGCTCCTCTCAAGCGCCTAACAACGTCCCCCTCCCGGCTCCGGTAGATGGAGCCGCTGTGCCCTTTCAGTGGTGCATCCACGATCCCTCTCTGGGCGTCAGGCGCTCCCGCCTTGCCATCCCACCTCAGGGAGGAGAGTATCCATTGGGATGCTCCATCCTCCCTCCCCAGCCGACTGCTGACGTATCAGTCCGCTTCCCAACCCTAGGTCGCCGCATAGTGCAAGGTGCGGTATCCAGCGCCTCACCTCAGCGCCACCGGCCAGGCGTGGCTATCTTTTTTTGTGATTGTGAGGTTCTTGGCTTGCTCTCCCTGGCTCTGAACCCCCCTTCCCCGATCACTGGTATTTCCCATCGGTCATTCTTTGGAATCTGTGTTTTTTTTTTATCGGCAGTCAGAAAGTAACTAAAAAAAGAAGCCGGCTAGGTGGGAGAATGAACACTCCAAGAATGAAGTCAACACCAGCCTCCCCAATGTCATGTGTAAGTACAGCATGCTCTGTTTTTTTTTTTTTAAAGATCACGCACTGTTTCAGTTTGTGTCTCATCTGTGATGTGCGGTGTTTGTCATTTTTTCATTCTCCCAGTACAGTTGCTTGCATTTACTGTTTATATGGGGAGATGGAGAATGTAAGCTGGGAAAAAAAAAAAGCCATTAACTGAAAGGGCCAGCTGCGTGTTGTTCCTCAAGTACCTACCATGAACAGTGAGTGAGATGTGAAGCTGATCATGCTGTTGGCGAGGAGGCTGTGGGGAAGTTAAGGCTTTGTTTAAATTAATGTAAATTTTAAAAGTAAGAGAGCAAGAAGCATGGCTGGGTCATTACTAATGGCGATGAGCCGACCGGTGAGTGAAGTGAGTGCTGTGGTGTTCACGTGCTCACAGGATCATGCTGGCAAGGGCGGGGGAGCCGATTTCAGTTACGTTGTTTCAAGATTGTTTAAAATATTCAACTTGTGAATTGTGTTGGGGGCAGATAGGATAATAATGTGTGTTATGTATGGGAAAGTACCTAAGCTACAAATAGAACAAAAAAAGGATGTTTGCCGGGTGGGGGATGTAAGTATAGTGGATCAGTTGTGTGAAGGCAGTGGTAAACAATGCTTTCTTGAACACAGAACATGTAGTGATTTATTTTGTGTGTGATTTGGTCATGTGTGTGCTGGTACTAGATCTGTGATGTTATGCCGGGATAACATCACAGGTCCAGCCCTAGACTGACCAATCACAGGACAGCATTCTTTTTTGCCATTGTATAATTCTGGTTATCCAGTGTGTTTTAAATTGTGCTTTGCAGTCTTTCACTTTCTGTCTCTTCCTTTCCTAGCCTTCCATTGTAGTCTAACTCTTTCTTTCTTCCTGGGGGAGGGTAGTCCTGACCTCTTGATATCCACTAGACCCCATAACACCCTAAGTGGCTAATCCCTCTAAAGTAATTTCTTTTCATCTTAATGGGATACACAGCCCTGTAAAGATACTGGGGGGATTCACAAAACAATCTGAAGGTGCAAAATCTTTCCTAAGTCCCCAAAAGTTCTATACACAAATCTTCCATAGCTGCGGAAAAAACACATTATGGACTGTGGAAAAAAGTGCAGCTGTGGAAGATTCTGAGGGGAAAAAAGTCATTGATAAGTATGGCACATCCCCTGAAAGGCTATTCTCAGCCAGTTTTTTTCCGCAGTTGTGGAAAAAATGTTGCACACATAAGAGTGAAGCATAACACTCCCTGAGCAAAATTCAGTGCCCCGACAATTGAAATACAATTATAGTGGTGGTCAGGCACAAGTAATAGCAAACCAGTGTGTGTATATCAGTGGCAGTTGTTACAGGAACACTAGCACACATTGTCATTGAAAGACAACACACAACAACCACCAGACCCAGGGCAGCCCATGAAGGAGCCCCACAGGCAGTAGAGGCGGAACAGCCTGTAGTGAGTGCTACTGCAGCAGTCAATAGAAACACTCCAGGGAGAGACATGACCATCAGTTACAGACAGCCACTGTGGTGCATGGGTTTGCTGGTACCAGTGGTGCTGCAGTGGTCCCAGTTGAGGGAATGGTTGCTGGTTTCTCTGTGGGTACTTTCAGCTATATCTATGGCAAAACTGTCAAAGTCTGCAGCTCCAGCTAATTTGGATCACTGTTGTTGTGCCTCCTTAGCCTTTTCTACAGTTCCAGATTTTCAGCACCTGCAAAATTTTCGCTGCTGCTGAATTTCTGCAACTGCTGGTTTTTTTTTGTTTTTTTTTACGGATTTCCGCATATGCTCAATTTTTCTTTCAGAATATCCCACACCAGCATTTCTGCAGTTCTGCAGGCCTTTGTCCTGCAGCTGTGGGATTTTTGGCTGTCTTGGCAAATCCTGCAGATTGTCTCCTCAAGCAGCTTAAACATGACAAACCAGAGCTGTTTCTCCAGGAGTCACATCTTTCAATTGTAAAACATGTTACGTTCCAGGCCTAGGGTTTCTCAACAGTGTTGGTCTCATCACACAAATCGGGTTGTAAACAAGGAGCTGTGATACTGATCCCCCAAGGAATCCCTTTTCTCATGCAGGACCAAGTAATGGACTCAGAGACATTTTGTTATAGCCACAGGAATTCCATACATATGATGCCCAGATCACCCTAGCACGTGTACATTTCCCATCTGGCTCTGACAGATGGGCAAGCCCAGAGATTCTTTAAACTATTGTCACTTATGCAAAGTCAACTCAATATAGGGGGAGATCTCAATACCATGTTGTCCCCTGCCCTCAATGCCACCGGCACCAAAATGTATAGAGCCTACCCCATACAGAAATATCTACTTACAATCCTGGCTCATCTGGGAATTATTGGTGTATGGAGATTCTTTCCCACAGGCCAGGTGTAAACCCACTCCCCTCCCCAGGACAAGCACATTGGCCAGTCTTGATTATATAATTACTACAGAAGACAATTTTGACTCCTTACAGGATGTGTCCAATGGCACTATCCTCTTGTCTGACATCCTGGTTTATGCAACATTTTTGCTGGGTAGACCCCAACCCACCACACACCAGAGACTTACCTTAGCATTTCAGAAACAAAGAATTTCAGCATTCTGTGGCAGAACAGATTCTACAAATCACACAGAACACAAAACTCAAGACTCCGGACCCCATTCTCTGGGAAACATTTAAGGCCATGCTCAGAGGATAATTCATTGCATATTCCTTCAGGAAGAAAAAGGAGAGTGAGGCCCATCTCCTTGACCTCCTCTGCACACTTTACAGAGTTTCATCCAACAAGGGAACAAATCAGTTGCCCCGCAGCTGGTATGTGTCAAACAAGACTTGAAGAAGCTCTACATGCAAAGGTAGAGCAGGCCCTCATGATTACAAGGTTAGGGTATGAGAAGCATGTAATTTGGCTCATAAAATTCATGCTATGTGCAGGCCTGTGTGCAACCTTTTGATATGGAAACAAGGACCTTTGCTAAACAGCCCTCTGCCATTCAGAAAGTTCTTTCTAAATATTATGAAATTCTGTATGCAGCCAATGGAACAGCCCAATGGTTGCTGCTCCCTACAACAGCAGAGGAGATCCATAGAGTGATCCATGATTCCAAGACACAGAAATGCCTGGGGCAGGACAGATACATGGCTAAATTTTACAATAAATTCCAAGATTACCTTCTTCCACCACTCCTTTCCACACACAGGACAACAAAGAATGGGGAAGTCCCGCTTTCTCTTGGCGATATGCAGTAATTTCTGTGATCCTGAAACCAAATGAAGACCCCCAATTACACCGCCTTATATAAGCCAATGTTCATCTTAAATTATTGTTACAAAGTTTTCATGTTGATTTGGGCCCATAGATTGGAGCACTTGCTGCCCTCTCTTGATCAAGACCAAGTGAGCTTTGTCCATCGCAGGCAGAAACATGACCGTGTCAGACGTACCTTACTTCTACCAGATCATGCATCTGCCTGTCAGCCCCAGTGGCATTACTTAGTGCAGATGCCAAGAAGGCATTAGTCATGGTAGCCTGGCTGTTTCTATGGGCCACCCTAACTTTGGTATTCCTAAGTAACTCATTTAAATATTTCAAGACATCTATTCTTCACCCCAGGCATACTTACAACTGCACAGCTACCTTTCAGCTGCCCAGTTTTCACTGGAGAGAGATATGAGACAGGGTTGTGTTGCATTAAGGAGCAATTTAAACCAATAAAGGGGTATGCTGACATATTGTTTTCTTTCTTTAAAAACAAAAAGGCTTCCTGCTTATAAGCTTGGATGCAGAGAAGGCATTCAACTGGGTTGCACGGCCATTTCTTGGGGCTGTCTTAGACAGAATGGGTTTATCACAGGGATTTAGCCAAATAATTTCCTCCATATACTCCCACCCTATGGTATATGTTAAGATCAATGGCTCTACCTTAACCCTGATCCCTTTACAGTGAGGCACTAGACAGGGATGCTCACTATCACCCCTATTATTTTTCCTGTACCTTGAGCTTCTTGCACAGGCTATCTGACAAAATGAGCTGATAAAGGGATTTGAAGTGGGGGGGGAAGAACACAAGCTGACTCTGTATGCCGATGATTTATTGATTTATATGACAGATCCAGAGCAGTCTCTGGAGCCTCTATGGCATCTTCCTGAATGCCTTTGGTAAAATAGCAGGATATAAAATAAACTCTACAAGGACGGAGGTGCTTAAACTAATATATGACCCTTGTACACATATTCTAACCACACTTCCCTTCCGCTGGAATTTGAGACACAAAGTATCTGGGTATTCAGGTGTGGCTGGCACATACAGAATTACTGGATCTCAATTACACTCCCCTGTTGAACAAATTATCCTCGGATTTAGAGAGGTGGAGGGTACTCCTGCTTCCTCTGATATAGAGGATAGAGGCAGTTCAAATGGTGGTACTCCCATGGTTCCTATATCTGTCACAGACCATCCCAATTCAACTACCAGAAGTGTACTATAGGATACTAAATAAAAAGATCTCCAACTACATATGGGCTTCACAGAAACCAAGGATCAGGTTTTCCATTTTGCAGCTTCCAAAAAGATAGGGCAGTCTTGCCCTTCCATGTTCACGATTCTACCACCTAGCAGCCCAGCTTAGAATGGTCCTATATTGGCTGCATCATGGATATGCTGCTAAGTGGAAAACATTAGAAAGACAGGAGGAGGATCTTTGGGATATGAATAAGTTGCTCCTGTCATATTCCCCTGGCACAAATCTGGAAAGTATAACCAATTCTTACACACGCACCAGCATGCAATGCTGGCAGACAGTTTTAGCCCTGAAAAGCCTCACTAAGTGGAGACCTTTGTTGTTCTCATTACCCCATGCAAGACATTTTCTGCCCGCCAAAATGGATATGGGGTTTTGTAGATGGGAACGTTTAGGTTTACATCTGGTACATCAATATGTACAACAGGGAAATATTCTGAGTCAGACAATTAGAACAACGATTTGGGATCTTCTCTAAAGACAGATTTAGGTATTTACAAGTAAGTGACTTTATAAAATCCCTATCAGAGAATCTATGGGCTCATGCCCTAGCTCCCCAAATTTTTGGTATTTTATGTTTGGCAATACAGGGCAAGACTTCACTAACTCACATGATTTCTGGTCTATATGTGACATTAAGATCATTAGAGGAGAATTCCCTTGAATTGGTCCATCAGGCTTGGGGGGGGGGACCTGGGGATACGAATCTCAGATGAATTATGGGATAGACACATAAGTATCATACACTGGGGACTATCATCAAAAACCTGGAAAGAGTTCTCATGGAAGATAACCATTCGATATTTCAGACCACCTGCAATCCAAGTGAAGTTTCTTCAGGGCAGAGGAGCAGAATGCTGGAGAAACTGTGACTATTCCTCAGCATAACATGCTCATATCTTCTGGCATTGCCCAAGGATCCACCCCTTTATCCTGGAATTACAGGACACCTTGATGCAGATGTTAGTGCCATCATTGCACCTGACACCATTACTGTATTTTTTTCTCTGACTACTCCCCAGAGTGTAGAGACCCCCAAACAAAAACGCTACTGGTGATAGCCATTCTAGCCACTAAAAAAAGCCACCACTAAACTCTGGTTATCATCTAGCCCTCTCACAATGAAACAATGGCAGGCTATAATGATAAATATATACAAGATGGAAAGAGTAACAACTATTTTAAATAAAAGGCATGAACAATTTTTAAAATCTTTTGGAGATGCTGGGTGATGTATATAAGCCCTACCAGACCAGACTTTACCCCATGACTGAACATAGGCTTAAATCCCCACTTCCTTTAGGAATGTAGTGAAGATCTCTGATGAAATATAACATAATGTCTAACCCATTTAAAAAATATGTGATTGTAACACCACTGTGATGTATAATGTATAGCTCTTCAGAGTGAATATCATTATTAGCATATTAACTATACCTGTGAAATGTCAAGCTTATCGTAAATAGTATATGTTGAAATGTGTCCTTGTCTGTTACATGGTTTATGTGTTAAAACATCTTAAAGAAAGTTGAAAAAAAAAACCCCTAAAAGGTTTATATCCATTCTGTAATGTTCGGGATAGATGAACTGCATTTGTACTTTCAGAGCTTTTGACAGTGGAAAATCAACAGTGTGCACCTGGCATCTAGGAACAGGTTTTTAAAATGTCTGGAATGTACTGAGCCCCCTTCAATAATACAATTTTAAATAAAAACTCATCTGTAAACAGCTGCTTCTGATATAAACTACAGATTGTAGATTCTGTAAACAATCCTTTATAATTAACAAGCAGGTGATCCTGTCACGTATCTTGAGCACAGTCTCAACTGTAACTTTGTAATTACTGGTTCTGTCCTTTGTTTCTGTCAGGTAAACAGTAAAACAATATAATTATTAAGCAGGTGGTCCCCTGTCCCTAAAACAAGTCCTTTCACATACAGGGAGCTCAGCTTCTGTCCTTTCTCCACTGGTTGAGACTGGTTTGTCCTTCAAAGGTCTTGCAAAGGGCACAAGTGGCTCAATTTCCTTGTATATCTTGTAGTATATGAATTATTCATGGTCAAAAGCCATAGTTACACAGTCTAAGCTGTCTGTTTATAGATTTGCCTCTTTGTGAATACAATTTATAAATGTGCCTCTTTGTACAAACTGTAAATATGTCTGTATGTTTATATATATTGGATTACTCAGACAAAATCATTAACTCAAGCTAACTAATGACTGTGGTAATCTGTGATTAAGTAACATCACCTTGCAGCTTATCATATAAGAATATAATGGCATTTCAAGCTGTTCTGTGTTTACATATAATTCTGTATGTCTAGCCTGAAATTCAGAATAAGAACTGTATATTTAAAATATGTTTTAACATCAATCTCTTGTTACCTATTGAAAATGGAACACTGCTAACATTTAATGGTCAACTTGATCATGACATGATCATGCAGTGATCAATTGATTTTCACATGATTAGCAAGGACAACCAATCGGAATTAGCCAACAATTCTTAAAGTTTGGAACACATATCAAATTTGGTAGAAACCTTACCCTAACATTATGACTGGTCCAAGGACCCAGTGGTCACTTAAGGTATGAGGCCAACTAGAGTATAAAAGACCAAGCATTTTGTTAAATAACTGAAACTAAAAATCACTCCACCATCACCTCTCTCCTCTGACTCACTGACACCATCCTCACAGGAATGGATAAAGGGGAAATAACAGCGGCTATCTTTGTTGACCTGGCTAAGGCTTTTGACACAGTTTCTCACACTCTGCTACTGTCCAAGCTTGCCCTAGCTGAACTGACTGTGCCAGCCACCAGCTGGTTCCAGTCATACTTGGCGGGCAGGTCCCAGTCAGTCCGTATTGACTCTGATGTTTCCACCGCACTCCCTGTTACAACGGGGGTCCCCCAAGGATCGGTCCTAGGCCCTTTGTTGTTTTCCATTTTCCTCAATGATCTGCCTGCAGCCTGCCCTCATACATCCATTCACATGTATGCAGATGACACAGTTCTGTATGCCTCTGGGTCATCCCCCTCTGCAGTAGCTGCCTGTCTACAGCAGGATTTCCGCACTGTCCAATGCTGGTTCCATTCACGTCAGCTATTTCTAAACCCAAAGAAAACTGTCTCCCTAACATTTGGCACTAGGGCAAAACTTTTCTGTATCCCCACCACCCCCACTTTCCACACACTAGATGGCTCCCCTCTGGAAGTTTGTACTTCCTTCAGACACCTTGAGGTCTGGTTAGACCAGCATCTGGACTTCACTGCGCATATTGACGCTATACATAAGAAGCTACACCCAATGTTGGGTGCGTTATACTGGAATAAAAGTTGCATCCCCCTGCCTACGTGCCTGGCAATCATCCAAAAGATGGTCCTCCCAATAATGGACTACGGGGATGTAGTCTACTGTGTAGCCCCTAAGTCCTCCTTGACCAGACTAGATCCTCTCTTCCACTCATTCTGCCATTTCTCCCTGGCCTGCCCTCCCTTTACCCATCATTGTGACCTCTACCATTCCTTAGACCTCCCATCCCTCCACAATCAGAAATTGTTACACTGTGCTAGAACCATTGCGAAATTCTGGTCACAGTCACTCCCCTCCTACCTTATGGCCACCCTAGCTGTTCTACCCCCACCGGCTTACTCGCTCAGGAACACTTATTCCCGGCTACTTCACATCCCTCACATGTCCACAGGGTCTGGCAAGGCAGCTTTCAGCTACTGAATGCCAAATTTATGGAATTCCTTGCCAACTGATATTAGACATTCCACCTGCACTCCGCACCACAATGCACTTCTTAAGACACACTTCACCACTACTTGCTCATGCAAGCTGCACTGTTAAGCTCGAGCAATCACGATGGCTGCTGTTTGTATATCTGCCTGTATATACCTTGTATACTCCATGCTGTTGCTTGCTCTGTAAATATGCGTGTACTGCTGCTTTCGCCTGTATTTCATCTTACTCTTGCTGTGACTACTCGTTATGTATATATTGCTGTTGTCAAATTTGTTTTATAACTGTATAGAAGCATGTATTTCCACTGTATTCTCCCTCTCTCACTTACCCCCAGGGCGCATCTGGAATCGAGTGGTACCCTGCTCAGTATGCCTTCCTGGTAAAACTCAAATAAATAAATAAAACAAGACTGAAAGAAGAAGAATACTAAAAAAAGATTGAAAAAGGAAAAAGAAGAATACTGAAGATTTGCAACCTGTTATCTTGGTCTCCTTGCTGACAAGTGAGTAGCTAGCACTGATAGGCAAAAATCAGACAGCTATATAATTTTTATTCTTTGTAACAGAATAAGAACAAACTTGTTCCTTAAACTTTGAAAATTTGACTCTTAGTGCATTTTAAACCTTCTAAAGAACCCAGTGGATCAAGTACTTTGGCCATGCACTAAGATCCAACAGTTTTTGGCAAGCCAGCCAAGAGAGGGTGCTAAAGCATCAATATTTGTAATTTTGAGAAACTTTCCTACAGGGAACCTCACATTTGGATCAAGTTTTACTGGTGGGTAAAGGTTCATAACCTAACCCACGGTAACAGCTGGAGTCAATCTGTTGTAAACAACGGTTGATCTAAGGTCTTCTCCAATAAAACCCAGTCTAATAAATAAAGGGCAGACAGATTATTGCAAAATGGAACAATACATTGCAAAGTTTATGATTTCACACAAAAGCTAAGAATTTTGCAAAGATGCTAAGCATATGAGTGATTACTCGGGTTATGTGAAAGAGCCGTTCCAGGCTGAACTGGAAAAGTAATCAAAGACAAACAAAAAAAAAAAGGCTACTGCATGCAAGGGTTCTTCCTCATGGTGGTCAGCTTAGAAGAAAAAATAAAATGCATAAAAAAGCAAGCATCAGATTGAAAATCTACCGGTTTGGACTTACATAAGCAATTAGAAGAATATAAACAAAAGGAACTACAGTCTACACTAATGCAATTCAGTCTTACTAGTCAGCTAACTGATGCATGGTGTTCTAGTGACACCATGCATTGACAGCTGGAACAAACACAAGCTGAAAGAGATAAATTACATGGGTAGAATGCAGACTTAAATGCAACTTTAAGAAAACAAATAAAAATGGTTGTAGAAATGAAGAAAGGTTCAGAAATAGACCACTGCATTGTCACCAGCAGATAAAACAACTGCAAAGTGAAATGCAAGTCCATAGGGGTGTAGTTGCTGCCGTAGCACCAGGATGATGGTACCAAGCCAATCAGTAGTCCCAACTGCTCTGCCTCTCTACAATGAGGTCCAACATCAAGGGCTGTAATCTGACCACAGTCAGAAACATGCAAGAAAGGAAACATCTAATGAAGGTGAAGAGGAAGACAGGATAGGCCCCTTACGGCCCCTTTATATTGGCTATGGCAGGGGAGTGGCCACCACAATGGCACCCCCCATGGCACCGGTCCTAGTAAAAACTGAAACTCAGGGTTTGGGGGGAAACAACCCTCAGACAACACAGGTAAGAAAAGAGACAGAGGCCAGCCCTGAAATGACAGATAAAGTGGCTAAGTGGATAGAAGATTTTAAGCCAGGCAAAATGGACTTCTTGTTACACTGCAATCAGATTCAGATAATGGGTGACATGTACCAGTTTACAGGGAAGGACAGAGTAAAAGTTCTAATGGCTAAAGTGCCACAGGAACAATTGTGGACCTTCCAGGGTGACATAATGGGTAGGAGACGCCCCTGTGCTGAGGCAGTGAAACAGTTTATAAATATCAAGGGTTGGAGATACAAGGATCAATATGAGGTCATAGCAAATTGTAAGCAAGAGCCAGCTGAACCCCTGAAAGCTTATGCCAACCAATTGTTTTCTGCATATGGGTTTTATAATAGGCAGGCAGACCAGGACCATAGAGAATACAAAAGTTGCCTGATTAACAATGCCCTTCCACATCTAAAAGCAGCTATAAAAATGCATGTTGACCACTATAATGACTATGATGACATCACAGACAAACTAAGAATAGCATGAGAAGCTCTGGGTGGACCAGAGAGCACCTTATCTAAAAATGTAGCAGCTGTTACACAACCCTCTGATTCCCCCCCCCCCAAGAAACTCTCCCATTACCTTCAGCAATGCAGGACCCCATCAAAACCAACAGTATAACAACCAATGTAGGGGAAAAGGAAAAGGGTGGGGACAAGGCCAAAATAATTGGCAATGCAATCAGCAGCAAAATAGAGTAGAGGTGTTAGAAAAGGAAGTACAGGAATTGAGGGACATATTACAGGCCAATACAAACAGAAGCCAGGCAGCCCACCAGGCATCATCTAGAAAACAAGGGCCTCTACTGTCTTTGTGGCTCCTGTGGAGACAGGCATTTGGGGGTGACTGGTTGTCAATGTTTTCATTGGCGGCTGCCAAAGCACTGTTTTGACTGACACTGGTGCATCGGTATCAGTCTACCACTCGAGCACCCCCACTCAATTTGAATTCTCTTCAGGGGTTACATTTTCACTTCAGTCAGTTGCTGGAGATGAATCAGGAGCTATGCAATCTATTCCAATACCAGTGCAAATTGGGGGTGTGATAATTCATCTTGTAATGGCCATCATGTCTTTTTTTTTTAAATTGAAGTTTATTGAAGAAATGTTTTTTAACCAACAATACATAAAAGCAAGAATTTATACATCAATACATACACAAGCAAATTCCAGACTAGAAGAAAAGGAAGAAAATAGGGGGAAAAAAGATAGAAAGAGGCTTATTATTTTAAGTGTTAGCAGAATAATGACATGATCATTAAACTCATTAATGTAGATCAGGGAATACTATACCAATTTTAAACACCTCATAAATGGCTAAAATCTCTGTCACATGCTTATGCTTTCTAGAGGCCATGTAGTGAAAGAATGGAAGCCATCTCCCTTTAAATTTTTCAACAGACAATCTGAGTTTGGCAGTCAGGTATTCCATCTCTAAGATTTTAGTGCAAATTCCATACCAAGACTGCACTGAAGGGATATCAGGGGTAAGCCAGCATCAAGTGATTGCCTTAAGAGCTGCTGCCACAAAAATATAAAATAAGTATCGTTGTGACTTCGATTTTAAGGGTGGAGGGGGTAAACTGAATAACCAATATTTAGCAAGTTTTAGAAAAGAAATGTTGAATATCCCTACCACCACCGTGTGAATATCATCCCAAAAAACCCCTACCAATCTGCAGTCCCAAAAAATATGAGAGTATGTACCTCTAGATTGGCAGTTCCTCCAGCAAAGATCTGAATTGTATTGCCCAAAGTGCTTGGTAACTACGGGGGATCTGAAATACTCCTTTCCAACGGAATTCCCTCCACATTAAAGATGCATCCCCTGCCAAACACTGGACCACTCCTCTGAAGACAAAGCAATTCCTAGATTGGTCTGCCAGGCTTCTTTAATTCTGATCATCTGATCTTTCTCTGCTTCATTCATACATTGTACCAGCCCAGAAATTGAGTGTTTAGGACCTAATGGCGAGAATAATGACAGGATACACTCTCTGAGAGGATTTCCAGGAGCAGCCACAATACGTCTAGCCCCAGTTACATTAATGTAGTGTCTAATTTGAAGGAAACAATAAAAATCTGTTTGAGGGAGCTTGTAGTCCAACCGTAGCTGCTGGAAGGACTTCAAGGAATCACCCGCAAAGAGCTGACCTATTTTCTGTAGACCACACATCGACCATTTGTGGAATGTTAGATCCCACTTAAGGGGAGTAAAGTCCCTACAGCTGGTAATTCTAGTGGAGGTACAGAACGAAAGTGGAAATTCTAGCCTCCGACATGCCTCTAGCCAGGCCATCATTATTGCATTGGTTAAGGGGTTCATAAACGCCATAAGTTTTAGTCTGGGGGATCTAAAAACAATAACTCTACTAAGTTGGGCACTGGAGAAACAGATGACTCCACCTCCACCCACTGAGGCACAGCATCCTGAGATCAAGACACTAAAGCCTGTAACTGAGCAGCCCAAAAAAATATTTTTGTAAATCTGGCAAGCCCAAACCTCCCCCTCCCTTATGAGCAGTCAGCACTTTCCATCTGACCCTTGGTTTTTTACTGAACCAGATATACTTAGAGAGGGTGGACTGTAACTCCCTCCAAAAGATCTTAGGAGGACAAACCGGAATGGCTGAGAACACAAATAGAAATCTCGGTAAAACATTCATCCTTATGCTCTCTGTCATACCAGACTGAGAGTGGTAGCTCCTTCCATCTGTTACAATCTGCACAGACTTCTTGCAGTAACCTTAAGTGGTTCAGTCTATAAAGATCTTGAGAGTCCTAGGTATTCAAATCCCCAAATACCTGAAACCTGTCTTACACCATTTTAGTTGACCCAGATCAGGTAGAGGTGCCCCCTTTGCAGCTCTATCCGGGAGTATTTCTGATTTACCAAGATTAATTTTATAGCCAGATATTTCTCCAAATGATGCCAGAAATTCAAATATCTTGGGGACAGAACCCACCGGATCTGAAATATGTAAGAGTGTATCGTCTGCATACATTGAGATTTTAATTTCATTCCCCTTAATATTAATTCCCTGGAAGACATTCCTTTGCCTAATATATGCTGCCAGTGGTTCCAGGCTTAGGGCGAACAGAAGGGGAGAGAGTGGGCAGCCCTGTCTGGTACCCCTCTGAATACTGAAAGGAGGTGAGAAAACCCCCATTCACTTGAACACTTGCATGTGGATTGCCATATAGATTATGAATCCAGGACCTGAATCCATCTCCGAAGCCAAACCCCCAAAGCACAAGATCTAGATATTGCCAGTCTAGACTGTCAAAGGCTTTTTCTGCATCCAAGGACAGCACTGTCATAAGATGCCAGATCATAGGGGATTTGGCCATGGAGAGGACATTCAGTAGAAGGCATATGTTGTCCTGGATATGAAGGCCAGGAATAAAGCCCATCTGATCTGGGTGTACCAAACTAGTAATGATACCCTGGAGTCTCACACGTACTGCCTTAGAAAATATTTTGGTGTCCTGATTTAGTAGTGAAATCGGTCTATAACTAGAGCACTGAATATCATCCTTCCCCGCTTTGGGGAGGATGGAAATCAGAGCTTTACTCCATGAATCAGGCATGGCTCCCAGTTCCCTTGCCACACTGCAAACTCTAGTAAGAAGAGGGGATATTTTTTTGGCAAAGCATTTATAAAATTCCGATGTAAAACCATCAGGGCCCGGGGTCCTGCCTGATTTCCGTGACCTGATAACCTGTAGCACCTCTCTGATGGTAAAGGGCGCCTCAAGCCCCTCTCTCTGCTCTGGGGATATACTAGGGAGTTCTGTATTGCTTAGAAACTCTTATTTTCTTCTCATGGTTCTGCCCCCTATCTTCAGTATAAAGTTGTTGAAAATATTTCTGGAACTCAATTGCAATGTTCGTGGGTTGAGTCTTACCCCGGGGATCCAGAGAGGTCGGACATATATGGGCTATATATCTATCAGCCTCTCTTTTCTTAAGTCTCAGAGCCAGTAATCTACCCGCCCGCTCTCCCCTCTCATAGTATCTCTGTCCTACATACCTTAGAGTGTTTTCGACCCATCGTTGTAGAAGGGAATCATAATTTGCTTGAGCCTCTCTTAATTTTTTGAGGGTGCTTTCCTCTCTAGAATGCTTGTGTTCTGACTCCAACTCATGAATTTTATCTAAAGTTTCCTGAATTTTAGCCCTATGTTGTTTGTTTCTGTAAGAGGTGAAAGCTATAGTATGGCCACATATAACTGCCTTCAGCGTGTCCCACAGAAACTTAGGTTGAGAATCCCGCTCCTTATTTTCCTCTAAATAATATTTGATGACCTGCTTAGTAGAGGATACATATTGCTGATCATTAGCTAACCCTGGATCAAATCTCCAGTGCCCTTACCTCTCCCCACCCCCCAATGTAGTTCCGCCCTAATCATAGCATGGTCCAAGATTGTAGTGGGGAGGATGTCAACCTTATGAAATATGTGAAGCAGTCCCTGCTGTGTATAAAAGTGGTCTAGTCTCACATATGATCTTGAGGCCGGAGGAAAAAAGTATAATCCCTAACATTTGGAGTAAGATTCCTCCAAGGGTCTGGCATCCCCACTTCCAAGCAAAGCATTTTTAGTAATCGAGAGCAGGCCTTTGAGCCCGACCCCTTGCCTGAGCTCCTATCCAGACTGATATTTTCTACGCAGTTCCAGTCCCCCATGCATATTATCTGACTGGAGGTAATCTGGCCAGGTCTCTGAATAACTGTCTAAAGAATTCCCCTGAGGGAGGAGTGGGTGCATAGACCACCACAAAATGCAAGGGTCTATCCCCATAAGTTCCAGAGACTGTCAAGAGGTGGTCAGTACCCGCCTTAGTCACTTTTTGAATTTGGAATGGTAGGTTTCTGCAAATTAGAAGAGCCACTCCAGCTCTGCCCGAACTGGGGTGTTCGTCTGAACAGATCATACCCACCCAAGATCTACGCAATTTTAGATGTTCCTGGGCAGACAATTTAGTTTTCTGCAAGCAGGCAATGTCACATTTTCCCCTTTGGAACTCCACCAAAATCTTGGCGCGCTTCACCACATTATTGATCCCCTTCACATTTAAAGAGAATATTGATAGGCTAGTCAATGATTAGAAATACAGATTATGCCATACTAAATCATATACCTTCTTGAGAACGTGTCTAATACCCAAAATTATCCAGTGAGCCTCTCCTAGACCAGACAGATAAGACAAACAAAAATATAGAAAGAACTTAAAGTGAAGAAAATTAGAACAGTATAACATCACAAACAACTTTAGAACCATTAATTGCCCTCTCAAACCTTAGAGAGCATGGGTCACAAATGGACTAAAGGCAGGATCAAAATGCCCCGCCAAATCACCCTTTGCATGCAAGAATAACCACCTTCCTGCCATCATGTCTTTGCCACAACAACAGTATATTTGGGGGGCCGATTTTTTAAACAATTGTAGGTGTGTTGTAGATCTAGCTAACTGCATCTTGTGGAGAATAGAAAGAAAAAGTGAGATGGCTGATTTAATGATCTTTGACATACATGCAGTTTTTGCAGTTAAGAGACCAGAGGAGTATGATGTGGTACAGGTTCTAGTTGAAAAATGAATTAGTATGGCTACAAAGGTGTATGAAATTGTTAAAGAATGTGCTGAAGTGTTTGCAAAAAAGTAAGTATGATTGTGGAAAATGCAGGCCTGTCATAATTAATGAGGAAGACTCTCCCTACCAAAAGCAATATAACATCCCATAACAGGCACAGCCCCCATAAAGCAAACCACTGAGTCTTTGTTCCAGCAGGGGGTCCTTAGAAAATGTGCTACAGGTAACAACTGTCCTAGATGACCAGTCAAAAAGCCAGATACCTCTTGGAGACTGACCATTGATTACCGTAGGTTAAACCAAACCACACCAGCTTGTGCACCTACAGTGGCATCAGCCAAGACATACTAGCCCAATTCCCCCAACAGCCAAATAATTTTCTGTATTGGACATCTCCAGTGGGTTGTGGTCCATACCACTGCATCCTGAATGCCAATACAAATTTGCACTCACTTTCAAGGGGTAACAGTATACCTGGAAAATTCTTACTCAGGAGTTCCATAACTCACCCTCCATTTTCCATTTGCACATGACGGAGGCACTAAAAGGTTTCTCTAGACCTGAGTGTCTACTACAATATGTAGATGATTTGTTGCTAGCCACTGTCACAGACATGGACTGTCACATGATAGGAATAATAAAATGATAAGAAAGGGGTGGAGTGGGTGGAGGATAATGGGGGAAAAGCAGAGATACTAAATGAATACTTCTGTTCCATCTTCACCAGGGAGAAGGATGGATCAGTGCCTTCAGGAAGGAAAAGAGGAGCGGGGGTGAACACAGATGTAGTGATAGAGAAGGATAGAGTGAGGGAGGGGCTGCTGGCATTGAAGGTGGACAAATCACAAGGCACATCCAAGGGTACTAAAGGAACTGGCTAAGGAGCTGGCAGGGCCATTGGCAGACCTATTTAATAGTTCACTAGAGTCAGGAGTGGTACTGCAGGACTGGAAAACAGCATATGTAGTGCCCCTCCACAAAACCGGTCCCAAGGATGACCCAGGGAATCACAGACCAGTCAGTCTGACCTCCACTGTGGGCAAGCTCATAGAAACTTAGAAACATAGAATTTGATGGCAGATAAGGACCGCTTGGCCCACCCAGTCTGCCCATTTCCCTACCTAATGGATAAGCTGCAGATCCTAGTTAACCAGCAGCCTACTTCTTCCTGCCCCCACCCCCTAGAATTGCCTTATGACTGTCCCATGCATGCTTGAATTCCACCACTGTTTTTGACTCCACAACCTCCTCCGGAAGGCTGTTCCATGCATCCACAACCCTCTCTGTGAAAAAATTCTTCCTTAAATTACCTCTGAGCCACCCCCATCTTCAAATTGTGCCCCTTGTTCTTGCATGCCTCTTTTTGAAAGATGCTACCCTCTTGGACTTTGTTGATTCCCTTGAGGTACTTGAAAGTTTCTATCATGTCCTCCCTCTCCCTCCTCTCCTCGGGGCTATACATATTAAGCTCCTTAAGTCTCTCTTCATATGTCTTCCGGTGCAGGCCCTGTACCATTTTAGTTGCCCTCCTCTGGCAGCTTCCATCCTGTCTATGTCTTTGAGGAAATTGGGTCTCCAGAACTGCACGCAGTACTCCAGATGGGGTCTGACCAGCTGTCTGTACAGAGGGATAATACCTTCCTGTTTTCTACTGGTGATGCCTCTCCCTATGCATCCCAGTATCCCCCCAGCCCTCCTTGCTGCCCTCTCACATTGCTTGCCCACCTTTAGGTCATCTGATATGACTACCCCTAGGTCCCTTTCCATTTTTGTTGTTGTTAGTATCTCACCCCCCATTGTGCACTCTTCCCCTGGGTTTTGTTTCCCAGGTGCATTACCTGCACTTCTTAGCACTGAATCTAAGCTGCCATACATTTGACCATTCCTCTAACCTTGCCAAGTCCCTCTCCTTTCCACCCCACCTTGTGCATCAACTCTGTTGCAGATCTTTGTGTCATCTGCAAAGAGACATATTTTCTTCCAGTCCCTCTGCAATGTCGCTTATAAAGACATTGAAGAGGACCGGTCCTAATACTGAACCCCAGCGGTACCCCACTAGTAACCCCTTTCTTCAGAGTGACCCATTTACTATTACCTCTGTGTCCTATTCTCCAGCCAATTTTTTACCCAGGCTGTCATCTTGGGACCCACTCCCAGGCTGGCTAACATGTATATTAATCTTTTGTGTGGGACTGTGTCAAATGCCTTGCTAAAGTCTAGGTAGGCCATGTCCACAGCCCCTCCCTGATCTACTACTTTGGTCACCCAGTCAAAGAAATCTATCAGATTCATCTGTCCTGACCTTCCTGCTGTGAATCCATGCTGCCTTGGGTCCTGTGCCCCTCTGGCCTCTAGATACTATACAATTCTTTCCTTCAGAAGTGATTCCATCATTTTCCCTACCACTGAGGTTAAACTAACAGGTCTGTAGTTTCCTGCTTCTGCCTTGCTCCCACTTTTGTGAAGGGGAATCACATCTGCCCTCCTCCAGTCCTCGGGTACCACCCCATCCTCCCAAGATTTGTTAAAGATGGTAGTCAGTGGTGTCACTAGTTCTACCCTTAGTTCTTTTAGAATTCTGGGATGAATCCCATCAGGCCCCATTGTTTTGTCCACCTTCAGTTTCAAGAGTTCTTTCAGAACCCCTTCTTCTGTAAATGGGCTGGTATCAACTTCTGTATCCAGAGTATTTTTACTCTTTGTTTTAGGTACCTCCCCCTCTTCCTTTGTAAATACTGAGCAAAAATATTTGTTTAGTATCTCTGCCTTTTCACAGTCACCTTCTGCCCACCCTCCCTCCCCTTTATTAAGCCTCACTATCCCTCCTTGGTCTTCCTTTGCTCCTGATGTACCTATAAAAGGTTTTATCCCTTCTTAACCGAGTTGGCTATCTTTTCCTCGGTTTGGGCCTTTGCTGTTCTGACTGCCTTCTCAGCTTCCTTTTGCTTTAACTGATACAGTTCTCTGTCCTACTCCTTCTGTGATTCCTTGTACTTCCTGAATGGTTTCTTTTTCTCTTGAACCTTCACTTCCACTTCCTTTGAGAACCATAGTGGTTTCTTACATCGTTTCATTTTATTTGCTTCACACAAAGGCTTGTTACCTCTGCGATGGCAGTTTTGATTATTCCCCATTGTTCTTCCACCCCTCCTTCCGGCCCATTTGCTAGTGCATTCCTTAGGCACTCACCCATTTTGGCAAAGTCAGCCCTCCTAAAGTCCAGTACTTTTGCCTTTGTATGAATTGACTCTATTGCTGTGTTTATTGTGAACCATACTGTTCAATGGTTGCTAGTTCCCAGATGGCTACTCACTTCTACGTCTGTGATCCTCTCTTCATCTCCATTTGAGAGAACCAGGTCTAAGATTGCTCCCTCTCGAGTGGGCTCCAATACTAGTTGTCTAAGGCATGCCCCCTGTAGGGCATCTAGAATAACCCCACTCTTCAAAGTGGCTGCTGCAACTGCACTCCAGTTAACATCTGGCATATTCAGATCACCCATCAGCAATATCTCCCCTTTTTCTGCCATTCTAAGTATACTTTCTATCATTTCCTTGTCCATTTTCTCCCCTGAGAAGGGGTCTGTATACAACCCTGTGCAGATTGTGGTTCCATTGCCGTCTCAAATTTACCCACAGTGCTTCTTCTCCTCCCTGTTTTCCTTTTGTTCTGTTGCTTTGATTCCTTCCTTATGTAAGAGCTACTCCTCCTCCTCTTTTACCCTCCCTGTCCCTCCTGTAGATAGTGTATCCTGGTATGTTTATGTCCCAGCCATGGTTTTGTGTGTACCATGTTTCTGTAACTGCCATGATATCCAGATGTTCCTCCTCCATCAAGGCCACTAATTCAGGAAGCTTGTTACTCAGACTATGGGCATTGGTACTCATTGCTCTCCATTTTTTGATGGCTTTACCTTTTGTTGCTGCATCCCCCACTGACCTTTCTACCTCATGGAGCCCATACTAAAGGAAAGGTTGATGGAATATCTAGAGGTGCATGGTCTTCAGGATGCAAGGCAGCATGTGTTCATTGGGGGGGAGATTATGTCAAACAAATCTGATTGACTTCTTTAACTGTGTCACTAAGACAGCAGACAGGGGCCAAGTGGTAGACATCCTCTATCTTGATTTCAGCAAGGTCTTTGACTGTGCCCCACAAAAGGTTGATCAGGAAGTTGGTGGATCTTGGGGTTGGGGAAAAGATGGCCAGATGGGTGAAAAACTGGCTGAGGGACAGAACCCAAAGGGTGGTTGTGGGTGGAGAGTTATCTGGCACCAGAGAGGTAACCAGTGGGGTCCCGAAGGGCTCAGTGCTGGAGCTGGTGTTGTTCAATGTCTTCATCAGTGACATTGGAGATGGCATTATGGGCAAAATGTGCCTATTTGCAGATGACACCACGCTCTGTGGGAGAGTGGGCACAGCTGAAGGGACACAGAACCTACAGGAAGATCTGGAAAAGCTGGGGAGGTGGTTCAGGATCTGGCAGCTTGGCTTCAATGCCAAGAAATGCAAAGTTATGCATACTGGAGCCAAGAATCCCAGGACAGAGTACTACCTGGGTGGAGTCAGAATATCTGCATCAGAGGAGGAGAAGGACTTGGGAGTGATGATCACTAGTGACCTGAAGCACTCCAAGCAGTGCAAGAAAGCAGCAGCAAAGGCAAAAAAGATGCTGGGATGCATATCTAGGGGGATCAGTAGTAGAAAAGAGGAGGTTATACTGCCCTTGTACAGGTCACTGGTAAGGCCACATCTAGAGTATGGATTTCAGTACTGGTGCCCACACCTCCAAAATGACATTAACCTGCTGGAGAAGGTCCAGAGGAGGGCTACAAAGATGATAGCTGGTCAGCAGGGTAAGGCATACGAGGAGAGATTGTGGGCACTTAACATGTACTCCCTGGAAGACAGGACAGAGAGAGTGGATATGGTTGGGACCTTCAAGTACTTGAAAGGGATAAATAAGGTTGATAAGGAGAGTCTCTTTAAGCTGAGCAGCAACCATAACATGAGGGGACACAGTCTTAAGTTGGAGGGTGGGAGGTTTAGGAAGGAGGTCAGGAAGCACCTCTTCACAGAGAGGGTGGTGGGCACTTGGAATGCACTGCTGGAAGAGGTCATCTTGTTGAAGATAGTGGGCAGCTTTAAGAGAGGCTAGGATAGGCATGGGGAAGGTAAGGATCATGGGTAGAGAGGATGGGAGGAGTCGGGAGGGAGGGCAGGGATATTAGCTCAAGCTGTGGACCCTGTAATATAA
Source organism: Neoceratodus forsteri (assembly GCA_016271365.2). Lineage (NCBI taxonomy): Eukaryota > Metazoa > Chordata > Ceratodontiformes > Ceratodontidae > Neoceratodus > Neoceratodus forsteri. The sequence goes on from CM057450.1 coordinate 120,494,400, forward strand.
GCACACTTGATAGACTAAATGGCCTTCTTTTGCTGGCTTTTTAGTATGTTTGTATGCCTATATCCATTTATGTGGGTTCATATTGTATATGCTATAATGTAGTTTAGAATTAAGACACTGTCTCTTTAAAAGATTTAGGAATGAACTTACAAAAATTGCCTTAATTGTTCTAATGGCTAGGTTGGATCTTGTACATTTCAAGATAGGGAAAGATAGGGAGTCAGTATAGTGCAGTGGTTTAAGGCTCTGAGCTGCAAATCTGGGGACATGAGTTTGAATCCCACAGCCCCCACTTGCATACTGTGTGACCCTGAGCAAGTCACTTAACTTTCCTGTGCTCCCAGGTCACACCTGTAAACAAGCTTTCAGCTTAGTGTGCTACTCCTGGTTAAACTATTTGAAAAAAAAAAAGATAAGAGAGACAGGTATATAGCCCAGGAAGGCATAACATATCCCACTGTGGCTTTCCATGACAGAGAAAGGTAATGTAGTGACCTAGGGGTTAGGGGCCAAGCCAAATGCATGGACCAGATGTCACTGGGGTTGACATGAAACCTGACATTGAACCACAGTGACACCTACAGGAAAAGGCAAACTGTTGCACCCTACTATCTGTATTGTCTTTGGACCATTTAACCCCACCTCAGAGGGAAAAAAGGTCGATGTGTCCAAAAAATGACCATAGTGTATTATCAGACACACATTTGGGATTCAGAGCAGTTGAATAGTGCTTAGGTTGGAGTCAGGTTGTCTGGTCCAGCTGGCATATACTTTTACACCAGAAAGTATATGTGTAGGCCTGGTGCAATCTCTAAAACCAGACTTGAGTGTGTGGGAATTAGACTCCTCACATACTGAACAGAAAATTTTGATTTTTAAGTCAGAATTTTGGAAACCAAGACTTTGCACCAAGGAAGCGCCTGAAGACTTTTTAAAAAGGACATTTCAGAGACTTGACTTGGAATATACACTTGCTACACAACTGTTGCTTAAGGACTAATCTCTACAAGGAAACTTGAAATCTTGTCTGAACTCTAACATCAAAAAAAGGTATAGTTTAGAATACAGTATCCAGTGTTTTCTGTAAATCATCCAGTTTTACTTCTGTTATTGTCTGCATTTCAAAGTTCTTCCAAACTGCAGACTTTTCTGTATTGCTTTCGTGTTAAGTAAACTTTTATGATTTTATCAACTCTGCTTGGGGGGTCTGATTGTGTGATTTAACATTTTAACAGAAGGGTTTTGAAAAGACTGTGTGCCTTGACAGATAGTACCGCTCGGCTATCGTATAAAACTACTTAAGCAAGATGTAGCCAGTGGCCGTGGTGGAATTCAAATACTGAAAGTAGTGCAGAGTCATGGGAACTCTAAACTATGGAATCCACCCTCCCACTGGGAGTAGGAAGATTGGTAAGTCTTCCTGAACCCTTACTCCTGCTCATGAGTTCTTAAAAAGGGGGATCCTCTCTGCAAGCAGGAGGTCCTGCCCAGCTGCCCAGGGTTTTGGGGCCAGGGGCTCATGACAGATTTGGTGCCAGCTACTGGGATCTTAATCGGGCTTGCAAAACCATCACACAATCAAGAGCAGAATTTGGAAAGGGGGGAGAAAGAAATTTGGTTGCAGACAATAGACCCTATCCTGTTTGAATTTTTTTTGAGCAGAGTATTGTAGATACTGTAGAACAATGTCAGGTACAGCAAGATGAACCTGAAACAACTGAAGAAGATCTGTGGGGAGAAGGGCATTTCTAGTGAAAACCAAAATAAAAGGCAACTCATGGAGGCCCTTCTGGTAGCTGAGATGAAGGACGCACCTCCCCATGTAGTGCCAGAGGTGGTGACTTTGTAGGTCCAGAGTCCAGAGGAGAAGGAGCCATCTACAGACCAAGAGCTTGAGCTGAGGAGGCTGCGGATGCAGGAGAAACAGCTTGAGAATGAGAAAAAAAGATTTGAGATGGAGAAAAAAAGTTTTGAGATGGAAATGGAGGACCGAAGAACAACAGTGCCAGGCGCAGGAACAACGGCAACAGAGAAAGGCCCAAGAATGGTAGCACCAGGCAGAGGCTTAAGAAAGGCAACACTAGGTGGAGGTGGAGGCTGATAAACAACAGGGCCAGAGGGAACATGAGCTGACAAAGTTGACACTCCAACCAAAACAACTCCTGAGCAGGTAAGTGGTGGAGTGGGTTTTGAATCTCCAGGACTGGGGTACAAGCTAAATTCAAGATTAATTGCTGAGTTTAAAGAGCGGGAGGATATGGACATGTTTTTAAATTCATTTGAAAAGGTCTGTTTCCAGGACAATCTGCCCAAAGAGACCTGGAGCTTTCACCTGTCTCCACTACTTACTGGCAATGGGAAGGAAGCACTGGGGCAGATGGACAAATTTGTAAGTAAAGATTTTGACAAGTTAAAAACTGTTTTATTAAGCTTTGGCTAGAGGGCCAAGTTCCTAAAACTGTCAAAGAGGCTGCAGAGCTGCCGATCACTATGCTCGAAGCAGGTCTGCTCCCAAGGGGAATGCAGTGGCTAAAGGGAAAAGTGGGCATTTTCGGCAACCAAAAATTATGGCACCTCTGCAAAAAGAAGGGAGGTGCCCAAAAGGGAGGTTGGGGACAAGAAAAGTACAGTTACGTAAGAACTTACTGTAACAGTAGATCTTTGAGAACAGCTCTTGCAGCAGGTTACGCCATTAGGACTAAAGACAGCAGGCAGCAGGGCCCCATGGAAAACTTTTAGCTAGTTACATACAGTGGGGGACTTCCCCTGATGTTGGCTCCACCTCCAGCATCACCTACTTCATAAAAGGGGCAGTCCCCCAGCATCCCTCAGTTCTCCCACTGGAGACTCCGGCATAGAGATGTGATTCTGATGGGGAGACCGAGGATCCGCTTCCAGAGGAAGACCAATAGAAATTATTATTATTATTATTATTGCTAAAATAGCTGAACTCCTGAGGGGAAGGTGGGTGGGAAAGTATCTGTTGCAAGAGCTGTTCTCGAAGATCTACTGTTACTGTAAGTTCTTATGCAAGTGTACTATCTTACTTCGAGGAACAGCTCTTGCAACAGGTTACACCATTAGGACTGAGTCCCGAGCAGTAAAAGGTATTACCCCTAAATTTGGAAGGAGGATAGGAGGAGGGTAAAGGGAACCTCTCAAGAAATAAGCCCCTGCAGAACTGCAAGGTCAAAGCCTGCTCTGCGCCTAGAGGCAATGTCCAGATTGTAGTGTCTGATGAATGTGTGCACTGTACTCCAAGTAGCTGCTGCACAAACAGTAGGTGCTGAAACATTTTTCAGGGAAGCGAAAGGTTGCTACATCTCTGGTGAAATGACCCTTCACCGGTCCCGGTAAAGGTTTGTTACGCTTCTGGTAACAGAACACGATGCATTTTGAAAGTATCTGTTTTGACACCAGTGCCCCTAACATCCTGTGGGCAAAGGACAGAAACAACTGGTCAGGCTGTTGGTGTGGTCTGGTCCTGGTCAGGTAGAACCTGAGAATCCTGTGTACATCTAGTGTGTGTAGGAGAGCTTCTCCTCTGTTGGTATACCTTGGATAATAGACTGGTAGGTCTATATCCTGGTTAATGGTTAATTCAGACACTACCTTAGGAAGAAACTTAGGATTGATTCTTAAGGACACCCTGTCCTTGTGGAAAATCAAATAAAGCTCTTTGCACATAAGTGCTTGGAGCTCTGAAATTCTTCTTGCTGAAGTAACTGCAACTTAAAATAACGCCTTCCAAGAGAGAAGGCGTAGCTCACAATCTGCGGCTGGTTCAAAAGGAGGTAGTGTGAGCTGTTCTAAAATGAAGAGAAGATCCCATGGTGGGATTGGATCTCTAATGGGTGGTTTCAAGTTGAGGACACCACACAAGAAGAAGCATGACAAATCTAGTTGGACAAAAGATTTGTCCTCAAATGGTGCATGGTACGCCGATATGGCACAACGGGTCACCTTTATTGAAGAGTGGCTCAGCCCTGCCTACGACAAGGAAAGGAGGTAATCCAAAACTGACTATCAGGCAAGATAATGGGTCTAGGTCATGGGTCGATGACCAAAGGCAGAACTGGTGCCATTTCATGGCGTATGTGGCGTGAGTAGAGGGCTTCTTCTCTGCCACTAGGATGTCTGCCACACTGTCTGATACCCTGTGGTGAGACATCGCTAGGTCCTTAGGAGCCAGACATGCAGGTGCAAGGATTTGAGGTTTGAGTGAATCAGAGACCCATTGTCTTGTGACAGTAAGTGTGAGCTGAATGAAAAAGGGAGTGGTGCTTCTCTTGCTAGCCCTTGCAGAAGAGGGAACCATATCTGTCTGGGCCAATATGGGACCACCAGAATCATGATTGCTCCATCATCTTGCAGTTGGAGTAGGACCCTCTGGATCAAAGGGAATGGAGGGAAGGCATAGAGGAACCTACCTGTCCAGGAAAGGGACAACATGTCTCGCCAGAAAACACCAGACCCTGGATCTAGCAAGCAGAAACTGGGCAGTTTTGCGATGTATGGGGAGGCGAACAGATCCAAATCTAGCATTCCCCATTTCCCAAACAGCAGTTCAGCTACTGGTTGTAGCAGCTCCCATTCATGTGTGCTGGATTGAGATCTGCTTAACAGATCCACCAGCATGTTCTGTAACCCGGGAACATGCACTGCAGACAGTGTGATGTGCTCTATTGCCCAGTACCATACTCTCATGACCTCTCAACAGAGTTGGTAGGAGTGAGTGCTTCCCTGCTTGTTGATGTAGAACACTACTGACATGTTGTCTGTTTGGATCAGTAAGTGTCCTGGGGTTATTTCTGTTTGCAGGGCTTGAAGGGCATAGAGAACTGCCCTCATCTAGAGGACGTTTATGTGGCGGGTCCCTTTGGTCCTCTATCATAGTCCTGGAGTTTTTTTGCTGCCCGAATGGGCACCCCAACCTGATCCTGATGCATCTGTGGTCAGAATCAGGGAGTGGGAAGGAGATAGGAAGGAAACTCCTACTGAGAGGTGTTCTGGAACCATCCATCATAGCAAGACTCGGATGATAGAGTTGGGGATCGAGACTAGCTGGTCCAAGTCACCTTGGCGTTAGTCCCACTGGACCCTGAGTGTCCACTGAATGACTCATGTGGAGATGTGAAAGGGGGGACCGTGGCTATGGCAGCCATCATATGCCCCAGAAGACACAGTATGGTCCTCACTGGGACCTGACGTTGAGCTCTGATATGCCTTATCAGGGCTTGTAGATGCTTCGCCCTGTCTTCTGGTAGGAAGGCCCTTCCCTTGCTGGTGTCCAGCACTGCGCCAATGAACCCAATGAAGCCTTTGGTAGGGTGTGAGGGTCGACTTGGCCAGGTTGATTGTGACACCTAGGGGAGTCAAATAGTGAATTGGTGTCTTGTAAAGCGTGGTTTAATTCTCTCTGGGATGCTGCCATCAGCAGCCAGTCATCCAGATAGGGGAAGACACAGTGACCCTTTCTCCTGAGTGCTGCTGCTACCACTGCCAGGCATTTGGTGAATACCCTCAGAGCCTATGACAGGATGAAAGGTAGGGCTCTGAATTGGTAGGTGCTTGTTTCGTGATTGGAATGTGGAGGTAGGCATCTTGCATTTCCAGCGATGTGAGCCAAGCGTCTGGGCATAGCATCAGGATCAAGCCTGGTAGAGTCACCATCCTGAAGCGTTTGTATGCCACAAAGGTGTTGAGATCGCTTAGGTCTAGTTTGGGACATAGATCTCCTGTCTTCTTTGGCACCAGAAAGAAGTGGGCATAATAGCCTTTCCCTCTCTGGATCCATGGGACCTTTTCTATGTCTTATTTTTTGAGAAGGGAAGCTATCGCTTGAATTAGAGTGGCATGTTAGCCTGAATACTGGGAATGCAGTGGTGGTCTGGACGGTAGTTGTCCTATGAACTCTATAGAGTGCCCTCTTTGAATGAGTTGGAGCACCCATTGATCTGACATGATTTTTTGCCACCCTGGCAAGTAGTTTGCGAAGTGACCTCCGACCTTCTCTTCCCTTTGAACCAGAGGGGGAGGAGGGGTCTGCGGTAAGTCAGGCAGTTGAGGGGGAAGGGAGGGTAGCCTGAGGAGTTTTTGTGTTCCTGGCACCTTGACCTCTGGTAGAGTGAGGTGGACCTTTGCAATTGAGGCCATCTCTCTGCTGTTGTTCAAATCGGGGCTGTTGACCCTGTTTGCTCTTGAACCTCTGTTGCCTCCAAAATGGCTTCTGCTTAGGTCTGTACATTGCCTGTACTGACCTGATCACCTTACCGGCATCCTGAAGCTTCGTTATTATCCTCTTGGACTCTTCTCCAAAGAGAACCGAGCCCTTGAATGGGATGTCTAGGATGCCCTTCTGGACGTCAGGTGTAAAACCTGAGACTCTCAGCCAGGAGTGTCTTCTCAGACAGACTCCTGATGCTGCCCTTCTGGCCACTGAGTCTGTAGAATCATAAGCCACTCTGAGTACCTGTGTTCCCATGTCAGAGCCTGTCTGGAGTAGTTTGATGAGCTCCTCTTTCTTGTCTCCCTCCAGCATGTCCTTTACCAGGTCTTGGCCTTGTTCCCACAAGGCATTCTGAAATTGCACCATGTGGGTCAGGAAATTAAGTGACCTTATGGAGCAAGTTGCTGATGCATATATATTTCTCCCCATGGAAGCGAGTTGCTTTGATTCTCAATCTGGGATTCATGTACTGAGATGTTATGGTCTTTGAGACCTGTCATGGGTGGCCGTTATGACCATAGGGTCTGCCACTGGTTGTTCTCTTAAATAGGGATCCTCAAGAGGGGCCCTGTACAGGTGATCTGCCTTCTTGGGGACTGCGGAAGAGGAGAAGGGGTGCTTCCAAGCAGCTTTCATTACGTCTTGGAAGGTGTCCACTAAAGGTGGAACCACCACTGGTTTGGGGTATTTTTGTCGTAAGTTTTTCGCCAGTCAGCATTGTTCAGGATCTAAGTCTTCAGTGTCCCAACCCATATTGTCTTGGAGAAGTCGCACAATATCCATAAATGTTGGATCATCTGGGAGGGACTTTGGCAGATCCCATGGGTCTGGAGAAGGGACACTATAGGGCGATGCTGATGTGGATGATTCAGAAGACGAGGAGTGAGACTTGTTTGATTATGAAGAGTCTGACCTCCTATGGTGCTTCTTAGATCTCTGTACACTGGGAGAGCGAGAAGGGGTCTGGGAAGGAGACCTCAGCCGCTTCTTATCCATATGAGATCTTTTTTCTTGGACTGACCCATAAGTGTTGGACTTTCTTTCCTAGGGGATGGCCTGTCTGGGCTTTTCTCTTTCGGAGGAGATAAGTTCTCCACTGGAGGCTTTGAGGGAACTACATCCTTCCTGATGGTTTCTCACCAATAGGAAAACAATTCTTTAATTTATCTTGAGGCCCAATGACAGACCTGGCATTGGTTCCTCTCTAGGTGTCTGCCCATCACCTGTATCAGGCTTTCTGTAGCCTGACGCACCCGTCAGCTGGTCCTCGGGTGGCGTCAGGTCATGTGAGAAGTTTTCTTCCTCTCTGCCTCCTGACACCTGGTCATCACTGATCAGTTCGACCCTGGCGTAGGTACCGTTGTTGTCTGAACATCATGGATGCCCGACGTCTGGTATGGATGAGGTGACATCCTTCTAGTGAGTGAGGACTTCTGACTCCTTAGGATGTTTGGCAGTTGTCTGCTCCAATGTCCGCTTTTGGTCTGAGGTCCGCTTGAGGGACGTCAGATCTGTAGTTCTTTTAATGCACGTCTCCATGGAACCCCTGGGTGGGGTTGGGAGACCGACCTGCCATGGTCCGTGTCCTGGCGCCAGACCGAGAAGTCGGGGCCTGCAGTGGCGGCTGACATGGAATGCACTTTGGGCAGGCACTCTGTCGATGCAGATTGGCCTGAGGAGCCCAAAGGTTGGTTATGTGACGAGTCCTTGGGCTGGACCTTAAGAGGCTGAAGGGTGGATGTCTTTTCTGCACCACCCAATGTCTGGACTTTTGCTGGCAGAGGCTGGGTCTTTGCCCAAGATGGAGACCTGGTGGAGTGGGAAGAGTCTGACCTAGCCCTGGAGTTGGACATCCACGTGGATAGGGAGTGCTCTTTCTCCTTTTCCCTCCTTTTTTCCTTGTGTTTCCCAGATCTGTGTGATGACTCCTCCTGAGAGGAGGAACTTCTCTGCATGGCTGCTAATCTTTTTTCTAAAAGGAAGGTTTCCAAAACTTTCTGTTTGTGGATCCTCATGCGGCTGTTAAAGTTTTGGCAAATGGAGCAGGGCTTAGTGTCATATTTTGGACCTAGGCACTTGACAGAGGCTGTGTGCTGGTCCTTAAATGGAATTTGTTTGCCACACACGCACTTAGAGGAGTGCTTTTCGACAGAGGATGTCAGGGAAGATGACATACGAAGGTAGAAAAGAAATTCATACTTGTTCGAGAAAAATAAGAAATATGAAAGAAATACTCAAGTGATGGCATCGTTTAATAGCTGAAGGCATCTGTAGAGCTGATGCTTGCAAGTCAACAGTGGGAAAAGAACTGAGGGATGCTGGGGGACTGCCCTTTTATGACGTAGGTGATGCCGGGGGCAGGGCCGACATCAGGGGCAGTCCCCCATTGTATGTACCTAGCTAGATGTTTTCCGTGGGTCCTGCTGCCTGACGGCTTCAGTCCTAATAGTGTAACCAGCTGCAAGAGCTATTCCTTGAAGTAGGATCATGATGAATACTGGTATTGTCACCAGATAGGCCATCTGTCTAGGCAGTGCCCTAAGAAAGCCCAGAAGGTATTTATTTTTATTTAGTTGTTTAACCAGGTATAGCACACTAAGCTGAAAGCTTTTTTACAGAAGCGACCTGGGAGCACAAGGAGGTTAAGTGACTTGCTCAGGGTCACACAGTATGCAAGTGGAAGCTGTGGGATTCAAACCCCAGGTCTGGTCTGCTGGATGTCGGCAGATTTGCAGCTCAGAGCCTTAGACCACTGCACTATACTGCCTCAGGTAAAAGGGCCTGTGCAATTGGAGACAATAGCCCACTGTATAGCTGAGGTTCTCCCTGACAATATGAGGGGGCACATTCATCCAGTCATGGTGAATGGGATACAAACTAGAGGGCTAAGGGATACAGGGGCATCTCTTACCTTGGTGAAAGGGGATTTGATGGGGGATGAACAAATACTGCCAAATCAGTTTGTCTCTATGAAGGATTACACAGGGGAAGAGAAAACATACCCCTTAGCCAGTGTTACCCTTGAAATGGTAAGGAGGGTGGCTGTAGCCGAAAAACTCATTATGGATGTTATTGTGGGGAATGATGTTCCACAGGGAGTGGTTTGTGCTGTGACCAGGAACCAGAAGAATAGAGGTTCCTGTGATCCTTGGGACCCCACAGAAATTCAGACAGGAGAGGTTGTGAGACAACCAGAAAACCTGTAGCTCTTGTAAAAGAGGGTAATAACAGGGGGATGGAACTTCCCCTAGTGGCAGTTAGCCCAATTGCTGTTGAAGCTTGCTCTCAGGAGGGAGGGGTGACACATAGCCCAAGGGAGGGGGAAGGTTGTGATACTGAATCCCATACTGCCACAGCTATGGACCTCAGCCTGGGAACTGATGGGGGCATGCCCCATGCTCTGGATAAGTTGGAAGACTTAGCAGCAGCACAATGGACAGACCCTAGCTTAGAGAAGCTGAGGACCTGTGCAGAGTCTGCTGGGACACAGGGAGGTGACAGAAATCATAAGATGTATTGGGAAAACAGACTATTACACACACAGGACATCAGGATAGAGGGAGGGGTGATGGTCAGGCAGCTTGTTGTTCTCCAGGAGTATCATGGGTTATTGCTCAAGGTAGCTCATGATATACCCATGTCCGGACATTTGGGCATTGCTCGCACTATGCAGCGCTTAGCCCACAGTTTCTATTGGCCCAACATTACCAAGCAGGTGAAGGAATACTGCAGATCCCGTCACCTGTGTCAGGAAATAGGGAAGGCCAGAAGCAAAGCTAAGGCTGCCCTGATTCTCTTACCACTTGTAGAGGAGTCATTCCAGAAGGCTGAAATGGATATTGTGGATCCTTTGAATACCCCAAGTTCCTCTGGGAAGAGGTATATATTGACAGTCATTGATTATGCTACCTACTATCCCGAAGTCATCGTGCTGTCCTCCACTAAGGCGGACAAGGTGGCATACTTTGCTGGGGATTTTCTCCCTTGTTGGGTTTCCACAGGAGGCTATCACTGATTGAGGGGGTAACTCCATGTCGGACCCATTGAAGTGTTTGTGGGAGAAGTGTGGTGTCATAGAGAGGTGCACGCCTTACCACCCACAAGCCAATGGTCTCATAGAGAGAGATTTAATGGGACCCTAAAACCTATGCTTATGGCATTTGCAGAACAACATGGGCAGGACTGGGAGAAATACCTGCCCCACCTGCTGCTTGCCTGTATGGACGTAGGATGAGGGGGCCCCTAGATTTAATATGAGAGTACTGGGAAGGTAAGTGGGGATTCCTCCCATTGCGGAGTATGTGTTAAATTTCAGGGAGACGCTGAAGGAGCTTACAGGTGTGGCCCAGAGCAACCTGCCAGCTGCCCAGTAAAAACAAAAGAGCTGGTATGATCATACAGCTAGAGCTCACTCATACAGGGTAGGACAGGAGGTAATGGTTCTGATCCCAGTCCAAAAGGACAAGCTGCAAGCTGAGTGGGCAGGGCCACATAAGGTAGTCTGGCAGGTAAACGGTGGTAATTATGTTGTAGAGTTACCTGACCAAAAACATACTCGCAGGATGTATTATGTGAACTTGATGACGCTATATTTTAATAGGGCTGACATGGTACTTGCAGTTTACAGTCCTGGAGAGGAGCTGGGTGGGGAAGACCCTCTTCTCAACTTGTTAGCCAAGAACAAGCAGGTGTCATCTGTGGAGACCATCACACTGTCACCCCAGTTGACACCTGGACAGGCCCAATAATTGAGGACCCTTTTGTGAGACTTTGCCCCTTTATTTATGGCAAAGCCTGGAAGAAAACTGCTAGTGGTGCATGATGTAGATACGGGGACACAAGCGCCCATACATAGGAGAGCTTACCGGGTGTCAGAGACAGTCCTCAAGGACATTAGGAGGGACATTAGGAGGGAGGTGGGGGAGATGTGGGATCTAGGTGGTGATCCAGAAATCTCACAGCCCCTGGGCCTCACCTGTAGTCCTTGTACTAAAACCAGATGGGACTACATGGTTCTGCGTAGATTATTGTGGGCTTAACACCATCAGGAAATCTGATGCCCACCCAATGCCATGCACAGACGAACTGCTTGGCAAACTGGGAGGGGCGACATACTTGACTACAGTAGACCTGATAAAGGGGTACTGGCAGGTGGAACTGACTGACAGGGCTAGGGAAAGGTCTGCATTCATCACACCAATCGGCCTGTTTGAGTTCAAGATCATGCCCTTCGAGATGAAGAATGCCTCTGCTACATTCCAGTGGTTAGTAAATCAGGTGTTACAGGATACAGAGGACTTTGCATGTCGCCTACCTGGACAATATTGCTATTTTCAGCAATAGCCGGGAGAAACACCTGATGCACCTGAGGGAGGTGTTGGGCCAAATGCAGGCCACAGGTCTGAATATTAAGGCAGAAATGTGCCAGGTGGCCATGGCAGAGGTTGCTTATTTGAGACATATGTTGGGGCAAGGCCAACTTCACCCAAATCAAGCAAAGATGAGGGCTATTGCATCCTGGCCTATACCTGAAACCCAGAGACAAGTTAGGAGCTTTCTTAGGACAGCAGTGTATTATAGAAAATTAATTCCCAACTACAGCTCCCAGGCCACTCCTTTATCTGGGTTGCTGACAAAGAATAAGCCTAGGAAAATGGGACACAGCCTGTGAGCAGGCCTTCACGCAACTGAAAACCTTGCTGTGCAGGACCCCTGTGCTGGCTAGCCCAGACTACAATAGGCCATTTGTGGTACAGATGGATGCCTCAGATGTGGGAATAGGGGCAGTCCTCAGCCAAATATCCAATCAGGGGAGAGAGCACCCCATTGTATACTTAAGCAAGAAGCTGCTTCCATAGGAACAAGCCTGTTCAACCGTGGAGAAGGAATGTCTAACCTTAGTTTGGGCATTAAAAAAACTGGAACCATACCTCTATGGGAGGCATTTTAAGGTCCAAATGGATCACAACCTGTTAATATGTTTGGGCCAAATGGGAAAAACGAATGGGAAACTTCTGAGATGGAGTACTGCCTTGCAGGCTTATGACATGGAGATTTCGCATAGGCCTGGATCTAAAAATGGGAATGCAGATGGTCTATCCCATATATAGGATCTATAACAGAACTGAGATGAACTGCCTCCAATAGGGGCATGTTCTCCCCCAGGTTCTGTTTTAGGAGGGAGGAATGTTGCATGATAGGTCTATATATATGCTGTAATGTACTTTAGAATAAAAACACTGTCTCTTTAAAAGGTTTAGGAATGAACTTACAAAAAACAGCCTTAATTGTTCTAATGGCTAAGGTGGATCTGGTACATTTCAAGATAAGGGAGACTGGTATAGAGCCCAGGAAGGCATAAAATATCCCACTGTGGTTTTCCATGACACAGAATGCAGTGACCTAGGGGTCAGGGTCAAGCCAAATGCATGGACCAGATGTCACTGGGATTGACATGAAACCTGACATGGAACCACAGTGACACCTACAGGAAAAGGCAAACTGTTGCACCCTATCTGTATTGTCTTGGGACCATTTAACCCCATCCCAAAGGGGGAAAAAAATGTGGGATTGTCCAAAAAATGACCATCATGTATTATCAGACAAACATTTGGAATTCAGAGCAGTTGAATAGTGTTTAGGTTGGAGTCAGGTTGTCTGGCCCAGCTGGCATATACTTTTACACCAGAAAGTATATGTGTAGGCCTGGAGAAATCTGCAAAACCAGACCTGAGTGTGTGGGAATTAGACTGTTCATTTATGGAGCAGAAAATTCAGATTTTTAAGTCAGAATTTTGGAAACCAAGCACCTGAAGACTTTTTGGAAAAGGACATTTCAGAAACTTGACTTGAAATACACACTTTCTACACAACTGTTGCTTAAGGACTCATCTCTACAAGGATATTTGAAATCTTGTCTGAACTCTGACCATCAAAACAAGGTATAGTTTAGAATACAGTATCTAGTGTTTTCTGTAAATCACTCAGTTTTACATTTGTTATTGTCTGAATTTCAAAGTTCTTCCAAACTGTAGACTTTTCTGTATTGCTTTTATGTTAAGTACATTTTTATAATTTTCTCATCAACTCTGCCTAGGGTCTGATTTTGTGATTTAACATTTTAACAGAAGGGTTTTGAAAAGACTGTGTGCCTTGACAGATAGTACCGTTCAGCTATTGTATAAAACTTCTTAGGCAAGACGTAGCCAGTGGCTGTGGTGGTATTCAAATACTCAAAGTAGTGCAGAATCACGGGAACTCTAAACTATGGAATCCACCCTTCCACTGGGAGAAGGAAGGAAGGTTGGTAAGTCTTCCTGAACCCTTACTCCTGCTCATGAGTTCTTAAAAAGGGGGACCCTCTCTGCAAACAGGAAGTCCTACTGGGCTGTCCAGGGTTTGGGGGCCAGGGGCTTGTGACATGGACCACCTAACGTTGTTAAGGGAACTGTTGTATGTGCTAAAAGACAAAGGTTTAAAGGTAAATCCAAAAAAGGCCCAAATCATGAAGCAACAGGTAACATTTTTGGGGTTCACCATAGCTAAGGAAGGTCGCATCCCAGACTAGGAAAAGGTAGAGACAGTCAAGCAGTTGCCACTGCCTACTTCTGAAACAACACTCAGAAGATTGCTGGGTATGGTAGGGTACTCCAGAAACTTCATTCCACACTTTGCTGACATTGCCAATCCTCTGTACAACCTTTTACGGAAGGTGGCTCAGTGAGAATGAACCCCAGCACACACAGAAGCAGTGCAGGCCCTCAAAGAGGCTCTTATGAGAGCCACAGCCTTGGCCAATCCTAATTTGTCCCTGCCCTTCTACCTTGAGGTGTCAGCCTCAGAAAATTCCATCTCAGCCATCCTTCCACAGGATTTCCATGGCTAGCTACCTATTGCCTATGCCTCCTGTTTCCTAACAGGGTGAAAAAAAACTACACACAGTGTGAAACAAATCTTTTGGCCACAAATTGGGCAATCTAGCATTTTACCTATATAGTAGGTTTATATCCCATCGTTCTGCACCCGTCACACCCCTACTGAGTACCTCCAGTCAGGTCAAGTTAAAAAGGAGCTGTGTCAAATGCAAGGTTAACCCACTGGGCCCTGCAGTTGCAGGACATGGACATTGTCATTAGGCACTGCAGCACCCCATCACTGCTAGCCTACTCCCTTCTCTATGAAGGAGAACCTCATGAGCTTCCCGCAGCAGATTACAGGCCTGAGGCCCAATCCCTGTTTAAGGTGCTTCCTGCTGACCATCAGATTAGTGGTGAACTCCAAGCTTTTATGGATGGGTCCAGCTATTACCTAGAGGGAAGACCCATACAGGTTTGGGGATCTACCTAGTACAGAGTTCTCAAGAAAATTTATTTTTCTTCAAATGTCTTCCCCATTCCTCTCAGTGAACAAAACTGTTAGCCACTGAATGGGTTATACAACAGTATACCAATGTGCCTCAAGGTCTAATTCTGTTTTCTGATTCAATGTACATTTGTAATGCTATGACTGAGTTTCTTCCTGTGTGGGAACAGACTGATTTCCAATCATCTGATGGTTAGTTGTTGACATACCACAAGCTTTTAAAGTATATTGCCATGAAAACTAAGCAACATGCAGGTCCAATGTTTGTCAAAAGGGTAAAAGCTCATTCACCGAACCCCTCCCATGTCATGGGAAGCATTGCAGCTGATAAACTAGCCAAAAAGGCAGCTCTGGAGGGAAATTTGTGGGGCCTAACCAAAGGGGAAGTACCAGAGGTTGTAGTGGCAAGCAACTCACCTCAACAAAAGCCCACAGATTTGCAGTCCCTCCAAAAAGAAGATCCTGAGCTCAAGACAGTTCTCTTTGAACTGCAGGCAAGCCAGCATCACTGCCCACCTATGCAAAATAGTCTGCAAACCTCAAGCGCTGTGAGAATAAAGCCATACTGTTATACTCTAGATTTGGGCAACCCATACGGGTGACCCTGCATGACTTAAGGTCTGAATTCCTGTACATGATGCATGATGCCACCATGGGGAAGGGGGGGCACCAAAGTCCTAAAAATACCTTGGTTCATTTAAAGACAGTGGCTTGGTGGCCCTCCATGACACAGGATGTAGAAAAATACTGTGAAAATTGCATTGTCTGCCTCCAGGATAACTTGATGCCTAAACAAAACAAATCCTGCTTCAAGGCCAGAGAATTGGGGGTCCGTGGACTCAGCTCCAAATTGATTATGTGGGATGTCTTCTCACAACTGCCAGAGGCAATAACTACCTCCTAGTGGTCACTGACCTATTCTTCAAATGGGTTGAGGCCTTCCCAATCAAAAATGCAACAGCTAAAGTCACAGCACACATGGTGCAACAACTGTTTCTGAGGTGGGGACTGCCCTTGCAGGTGGATTCAGTCAGGGGACCATCATTTGTGGGAGCTGTAATGCAGCAAACAATGTACCTACTGAGAGTTAAGCAAAAAGTTCACATTGCCTTCCATCTACAGTCATCAGGTCAGGTGGAAAGGGCCAACAGAACAACAAAAAACTATGTGGAGAAAGTTTGCAGCTGAAAATGGAAAAAACTGGGACACCCTAGTACCTTTATTATCAATGGCTATCAGAGCCATTCCTGCTAAGAGCACTTCACTGTCTCCATTTGAAGTCATGACAGGGAGACAAATCAAACTTCCCGAGCACTTGCTTTATGATCTGAACACACCTATGAAAGAATCAGTTTGAGTGGACAAATATGTGGAACAGCTGAAAGAGGATTTGCAGCAAGTCTGCCTAAAAGCTGCAGAGTGCTGGAAATCACAGAGCTCAGGCAGGTAAATACTTTAACCAAGGTGTGACAGTAAATGAGTGGCAAGTGGTTCAGAAAGTCATGGAATGGTTCTATGGTACACGCAGAACCACCCTGTGAGCTATAAGTGCGAAGGACCATACTCCAGCATTGACAAATGCAGCCCATCTGTGCACATGGTGAGAATCACCAACAGGAAAAAGCCAGTGGACAAATGGTTTCACTGTAGTCTGTTAAAATTGTTTAAAGGTGATTAAGAGTGTTTAATCACATTTTTCTTTTCTCATTTCAGGATACCGGTTTCCCTACCTTCTCTATCCCTTTTTTCTCATTTCATAACAGCAACTTTGGGCTAAGTACAGGATAGTAGCAATGAGTTCTGCCAATGTCAAATTAGTATTACTTGGTTTTTTTTTATTGATTGCAAAACTTTATTTATTTTTGTTGACTGGGTAAGTACAATAGAAAAATTCTTGCCTATTTTCAGGCACGGTCTGGGGTGGAGGAGATGCAGATGACTGCCAACTGACCTTGAACCAGATTAAGCTGTTGGTGGTATTTTTAGTGAATGGGGGGAAATTTGGCCAGGGCACAGGGGAAATTACCCTACTCTGCCTGCAGGGGTGCTGTCACTTCCTGTGGATAGGATGGAGGGACCCAGTTTACAGCTGGACACAGGAGGAGGAGGAAGTGCTGAGGTGGCAGGGGAGCAGGTTGTGCTGCAAGGAGGAGGCCTGTTTTTAAGGCCCACATTCTCTTTGCATGTGCGGGAGGCTGGGGAACAGGTCTCCACCCCTGCCTTGATACCAAGGGAGACAGATGCGATTGAAGCTAAGAAAAAAGCGATGTCTGTAAAAGGGAGGAGAAAAAGCAATGTGTAGAAACTGCAGCTTGAGAAAGAAAATGGAACGGGAAAAAAAGCAATGAAAAAATATACAGATGAAGAAGAAAACTCCATGGAGCACAGTAAGTCAAAAACTGTTTTACTAAAACCACTGGAAAAAGAAGAAGATGAGATTAAGTAGAGGAATAAATTGTTATTAAAAGAAACTGAAGTAGGCAAAGAGGAATGTGACAAGCCTGAGGCCTGTCAAAAACAACAGAAAAGTGCTGATGTGGCAGTGATGGAGCAGGCTGCTCCTACTGAAACAGAAAACCCTAGTGAAAAAGCCCTGAAGGGAATGGCCACAAAAGTCACAAGAGACTAGGCCTAAGATGGGCAGAAACTGTTAAACGGAAAAGTAAAATTAATACCAAATAAAAAAGTGGATAAATTGGAGGAAAAAGCAGGGGGCCCCCCTTGAAGTGGAAAAAAAAGGAAGAAATAGAGGAAGAAAAGTTTGGAAATTACAAAGATACCCCAGAACAGGTTACAAAAGCTTTGATAGATGTTGGATGGAAAAGAACTGCTGATGGAAGTGGATGGGACCCGAATAGGCCCTGCTGTTCAACAGCTACTAAAAATGAAAATATACAAAATGTAGAAATAAAAGTGGACATAAATGTTGAAACAGAAAATGCTGACGATACAAAAGAATTAGAGCAAATGGGAGATGAAGAGAAGTCTATGGAAACAGAATTAAACAATTCAGGAGGCTAAAGAACAAAGCGAAAAAGAGGAGAAAGAAAAACAAAAAGCATGGGAAGGAAACACAAAACAGAAGTTATTTTCAGAAGAACAAATAAAACAAGCCAAAAGGAGGAACACGGTCTGCCTTAAATTTAGGGGGGCAGCTGCAGATGCCACAGACCGATTGCACATAGGGAGAAACTTACTAAAAGAAGACATGAAATTCTACCCCTATGAAATTTATGCACTCATACATGTTCCTGGAAGTGGAGGATATATTAGTTTTAAAAATATGGGGGGGGGGGTGGACAGATTCTGGAAACTATTTCATCAATTAAAAACCACACCACAATGGAACCGATTTACAGCAATACCTTTGACTAAACCTGCTTTCAAAATTGTGACAGTGTTATTCAGAAATGAAAGAGTAAACAAAGCTGATATCTCCTTTTGGTTAAAACAAAGATGTATAGTGCATGGCCCCCCAGATCCCATATTAGATGAAGAGTGCCTGTGGATGGGGGGTTGGAAATTCAAAGTTACATTAAAATCACTAAATGGTGAAATTCAGCACTTGGAAAATTGTTTCTTTTTGGGGAGAAACAGGGTGGTAGTATTCTATGCAGACCAGCCCAGGACCTGCTACAGGTGTGGAAACAAAAGCCATTTAAGCAGCTTATGTGAGCAACTAAAATGTGGATTATGTAGATTGATTGAGCACCGGGGAGCAGACTGCAAGAATAAAATAAAATGTAGTCTGTGTGAAGAGGAAGGACATTTTTTTCAACATTGTCCCTGGGCTTCTCATAATAGTCCAGACTGGGGAGAAACAGCTGACCAAGATGTTTATCTGGCTAAAGCACAAAAGATGAAAGGCCAAGATGACAAGGTAATAAATGAAGCAAGGAATAAGGAGGAATCTCACACACTAAAAAAAAAAGAAAAAGAGTCAGAGCTGGAAATAAAGAAACAAATAAAGAAAATAAGAAAGATAACAAACAAAAGGGAAAAGCGGAAACCAGTTTCACAATGGTAACAAGGTTCAGGAGGAAATCTCAACCCTGAGAAAAACCAGGAACAAATAAAGTGTCAAGAAAGAAAAAGATAGAAGGAATTGAATTATCCAACAGATATTCAATGTTACAAAAGAAAGACTGACACAAACGAAGAAGAAACTTTGCCATCTTGTGTGGATTTTTCAGAAGCAGAAGAACTAACAGATGGGGACATTACAGATACGCAGGCCTCAAAAAGGTGGAAAAAAGCAAAGGATGGTTGAAGGAGAAAAGGGAAAATTATTTTTTATTCAGAACTTTAAATGGAAACATTAGCATGTTTAACAATTAATGTGAACAGTATAAAAAATAAACATAAAAGAGCAGTTACTTTCTCAATTTTAAGTGAACTGGAAAATGAAATAATAATATTCCAAGATACTCATTTACATACTATAGAAGAGATAAAGCAGGCTCAAAAGGATTGGAGATGGGAGGGGCCCTCATTGTGGTCCATAGGGGAAGAGCAGTGTACGGGGGTAGGGATAGCTTTTGGTATACGGGAGATGAAAGTAAACAAAATGATAGAATTAGTACCAGGAAGAGTATTCATAGTAGACCTGTACATTAGGAACAGGGCAATGAGCATAATAAATATATATATATATAACCCGCAAACTAAATTGGATAGGAAGAAAATAATGAATCTAATAGAACCTTACATACACGCATCTAAAATCATTTTGTAGGGTAGTGACTTTAATTGCGTTTTAAGTAAAAAAGACTGGGGGAGACGAACAAATAAAATTTATTGCAATATACAATGTTTAAATAATATTTTAAGGAAAGGGAATTTGATAGATGCTTATAAAATAAAGAAAAAGCCAGAAAATATGTATTTCAAAGGAAAAGTCTCATCTAGGATAGATTTTTGGTTGGTAACGATAGAGACAAAGATTAAAGAAATAAAAGTAGTTCCGATGGAAACTTCAGATCATTTAGGAGTTAGAATGGTATTAGATATGAGTAATCAGTTTAAATTTGGAAAGATTACTGGAGAATGAATGTAGAGAGGTTACAAGAAAAAGAGTGTGAGGAAAAAATGAAAGATCCATTTAGAGCTAGGGAGTCAGTTCAGAATTTATACGATAATGTAGCTGAATGGTGGGAAGATTCTGAAAAAGACAAAAAAATCTGATGTTAGAAATATCACAGAAAAGTGAGATGACTAATTAAAAATAATTGGGGCTAAGAGCAAGGCTGTACAAACTATATACATCACAAGTTCAAAATAAAATAGATGACTCAGAAATGATAGCAGAGATTAAAGCATAAATTTAAGTTTTTCAATATAATAGAGTTAAATCATTAATAATGGCTCAAAAAAGTGGGACTCAAGTACAAAATTCCAGACAAATCCTTTTAAGAGTAGCACAGAAATAGTTAAAAATAGAGTTATGTATGGTTTAATAGATAATGGAGGGAGTATGCAAACGAATATTAATCAGATAAAACAAATTGTACAGTTATATATATGAGATAAATTTCAGAAACAAAAAGGGTAAAGAAGAACAGAATTCTTAGAAAAAGCTATATTACCTCAAATAGGGGAAATACAGGCCAGGGCTTTGAATGAAGAAATTAAGGGTCAGATATTCAAAATTTTGCAATGGGCGCAAATCGTTAGCGCAGGTTTAGTGTGGGGTTAGCGTCGGTTTGCCATATTCAAAAGGCCAAATAGTGTGCGTAAACTGCATTAGTGCCAGGCAAAATCATAATGTATGCAAGAGACAAACTGAGGAGGCATGTACATGAATACAGACACAATGTTACATTCAGCAACTAGCACCATGCAAAGTGGTTTTGCATGACTTAATGAGACACTTAGCGCTGTGCAAATTGCTGCCCAGGAAAAGGTAGTCTTAACCCTTGGCAATCAGCTTTGCGTGACATTTAGGCTTTGCGCAGCGTTTGTGTGACTTTGCGTGACCCTAACAAATAAATATGACACACAGACAAAGCCAGACATAGAGGAAACATGCTGCTCACTGATCCCATCATCTGCCACCAGTCCCAGCCATGCTAGGTAGTAAGTGGTGACCCTGCCACCTGTGGACACCATGGCAGTGTGGCCATACAGCACACACCTACAGGCCACTCTTCTGGGGACACCAACAGATGCCAGCACACACATGCAGCACTGTGGGCATGGAGGATGTTGAGGGGAGAGTGTACAGGTAGCCAGACTGCACCACAGACCAGGTGTGGCCACAAGGCTGGGACACATCATGCAGTGCACATTGGCCAGTGTTGGGAATACTCCAACACCAGTGTGCTTGTCTGATCATATGTGCCCCCCCAGCCACATACTGCATAGCTGTACAAACACCACAGTACACAGAGCCAGCCATGTATATATCACTGTGAGAATGCCATGCCAGAGATGCAGCATCTGTGGGTCACACAACAGTGTGAAAGTAATGTCCACTGTCAGTAAACACCTGAAAGGTGGGCCTGTCACTGTGTACAATGCAGTGGCCATCACTGCCCTACACACCATAGGCATTGCTGTATCCCTCATGATACTGGCCCCCTTGCTATTGTAGTGTCTGCTGTGCATTGTAGCATGACCTACAGTGCGACAAGTTGCATGCAGCACCACCACCACCACCTGTGCCTATGCTGTGTTGTCCCTTGGGGCACAATATGCTCTGTTGTATTGTATACTTGTAGCCTGCAGCTACCATCATGCACTGCCAGACTGACCTACAGGTGGAGCTGCAGGAAGACCTGGCTAGCCCTGTACCTCCAGACTGACCTACAGGTGGAGCTGTGGGACCCTGCAGTAACGCTGGGAAAACTGCATGCAAATCAGGGCATAATGAGATGCTAATCTGGATGTTTGCCCAGAGACTACCTGAGTAGGCTCATTTGCATGTCACTTTTGAATATGGCAAAGTTTAGCACCGGGCAAATGGCTTAGTTCTGCGCTAAACCCGTGCAAATGTGTTAGCGCTGCACAAACGGTTTGTGGAATTTTATACAGTTTTGCACACTGTACTTTCACATGCATTTCTGTCTGCAGCTGTACTGGGTCCACACATTTGCTGGCACACACATTGACCACATAGTTCACCTCTACCTACTTTCATGTCGCTGTGCACTGTGTTGCTGTCGTGGTTTGCACTTCCTGGTTCCTATATTCAGAGCTGTCTTATTCCAGGGCTAAGTTTGCCCTGCACTCCCAGCACAGTTTGCTGGCCTCATTCCCATCCTATGTTCAGAAGCTGTTTGCCCTGGACTATTCATTTTTTCTAAGTTTAGAGTATCTGGCCCTAAACCTAGTGAAATGAAAGAAGCAATAAGGTCCTTAACAATCAATACAGCACCTGGTATTGACAGAATTCCTAATGCCTTTTATGAAAAGTATGAAGAGGATATGACAAATATGCTAAAGTTTTTAATGAAACATTTCAAAGAGGGATTATGACTGACAGTATGAAATTAGGAGTTATGTTTTTTTTTACATAAAAAAGGGGACAAAGCAGACATTAAAAGTTGGAGGCCAAGAAGTCTTTTGACAGACTACAAAATATTAGCCAAAATAATAAATGAAAGAATAAATTCCTTTACAGAGCAATTAGTGCTACATACACAAACTTGTGCAGTACCTGGGAGAGATATCAGACAAAACCTGATATATATAAGAGAAATAAATGAAGCAAAAGAAGAAAGATTAAAAGGTCTTTTATATACTTTAGATCAAGAAACGTTATTTGATGCCATAAAACATGAATAGATGTGAGATGTATGACAAAATTACAACATACCAGAAACATTTTTAAAATTAATAAAAGCAGTATACGCAGAAGCCCAAGTGTGCCCAATGATCAACAGACACTGGGGAATACCAATTTACATTAAGAATGAGGTACGACAGGGCTGCCCATTAAGCCCACTCTTGTATGTCCTTTGTTTGGACCCACTATTAAGAAATATAGAGAAAGAAAAACGGGTGGAAAGTATAACATGGGGAGATAATGACTTAGCTAAAACTTGTGCGTATACAGATGATTGCATCATTTTAGTTAAAAACTCTAAAGCAGGAGAAATAGCATTAAAAATTATTGAGGAATATAAGGGTTACACTGGGACTGGAATAAATAAAGCTAAAAGTAAGATACTTCCTTTAGGTAAATATGAGAAAGGGGAAGTAGGAGAATTAGAAATAGTGCAAGGAGATATCAAGGTCTTAGGAATCACGTATGGGGGCTGGATGCAGGGAGGAAAAACTGGGAGAAATATAGCACAAGGAAAAATAAGATCGAAAAAATGGGAAATGACAAAAGAAAGAAGGATATCTCTGATGAAGACTTTTATTATTTCTATACATAGCGTATATTTTCCCAGTCCTACCTGATTTACAAATGAAGATATTAGGTTATTCTTTCAACTGTTGTAGGGTACCAGGTTGAACCCAGTAAAGACAGCTCATATGTATAGATCAGTGAAAGAAGGTAGGCCACCCAATAGTTTTCTTTCAAAGCATATTTATTTATTCAAACATATTGCCTATTTTGCAAGGGAAAAAGAAATTATGGAGTCATTTTGCACAAAAGTGGAGTAATATTATGTTTTCAAATATTGAAAAAAAGGAAATTTTAAACAAAAGAAAGAAATACCAGACTACATGGAGGAATGTAGAAAATATATGACTCAATGTGGAATATCAAGTAGATAGGAAGCAAATGTATAAGAAAGTATTAGAAAAAAATTAATATGAAGATCCTGCCTTTAATGTTGAAGAAGGTATAAGTACAGAAAACATACTAAATATGACTCTGGATAAAAGAATCCTATTAAAAATGAGAGAAGTTGTGTGGATGTATAGCCATGGTAAACTTAACACAAAAGGAAATCAGAAACATAAAGCAAAAGAGGAGAGAATATGTTCAGAGGTTTTATGTGGCATGGCTGAGGAAAGTATTTATCACTTATTTTTTGACTGCTCTTTTATTAATAATTTTTGGGAAAAATTAAAGTTTTGGGGACTTAACTTATTTAAGGAAATGATGTATGACATTAGTATATGGACAACTAACAAAAGAATGGGAAATCTTTGATTATAGAACAGTATACGTAATTTTAGCAGTATTAAAGTGGGGAATATGGCAGATAAGATGCCAAAGGGTTCTACAAAATAAGGAATTACAGCAAAATGATTTAATGTTTATGATTCAAACTGAGCTTAATAAAATATATCAGAATGAATGTACAATACTGTATATGGGGAAACATGAAAGCAATAGGAGAATATATTTAGTAAGATCTATATACAAGGGAAGAAAGAGGTAATACAATGTTGGAGAAATTAATTATATTTTTGAAATATGTATAAATGTGATATGTTTGATGTGATAATATAAGGCTTTTCTGTAATATTTGTTTTTGATTTTAATAAAAAAATTCCCTTACTCTTTTTGAGAAGTGCCATGGGATCTTTAACATCCACCTGTACTACCACCAGAACAGGCAGATGGGATCTCAGTTTAACGTCTCATCTGAAAGATGGCACCTCAGGAGTGCGGCACCCTCCTCATGCTGCATTGAAGTGTCAGTATTGGGATAATAACCCAAGTGTCTGGTGTGGGGATAGACCCCACAGCCTTCTGATCTTCCAGCTTCAGAGACGAGTGTGCTACCTGCTCAGCCACTGACAATGAAATTGTCTTTTTTATCTTTTTATTTTATCTTTTTTATTTTTAATTTAAAACAAACTATTTGCCAGAGTTTAAGATCATATGTGCCATGTGCAAATAATGTACAGTACTAGTTCTGAACTCGGTTAATCTGTGCTATGCTCTCCCCTAAACTAGCCTAACCCGTTTTCTTTCTGGCTCTGTGGAATTACTGAAAACACTAATTATGATGGTTACCTTCAGGTAACAGGTTTGTGAAAGAGACTTACCACTGTCATTTGAAACAATCTTGTGACTTTATCTTTAAACTGTGTTTAAGATGTTCCTCTTAATAGTCACAGCAAAGTCATATCATATCCATGTGCATTTAATAAGGAAAGCAAGAGTGTTAAAAACTGCATTTTTTTAATACTTTTATTTTGGGTATGATATCTAAACTCACTGCCATAAGGCTTCGGAGATGCATGTTGTACAATCCCTAAAATTAAGAACCATGCTTTGTAAATTTATTGCATACGTATTTTCACTTTAGTAAACATTTCTGTTATGCTAAAAACATTACTACTGCATGTCCACTCTCCCTGGTTAGAGAAAGTTAAGTACAGGGTAAAATAAATCAGGTAGCCAGGTGGCTAATGGATATTTAAAACAACTGGTCTGACTAGCAAATTTTAAAAGCTAGTGACCAAACTGATCACCAGCTCACAAACTGATAAAGTTATCAGCAATTTTTTTTTCTCATGTTTTCATTCCAGATCTTTCTTAGATCTGTGGCAACAATTTTGGCCAGTCTAGTTTCAAAAGAATATATTTTAGTTTCTGCATGTGGTAGACACTGGCTACCTCATCAGAATTTTAATATAAACTACATGTTACAGGTTAAGACTAAGCTGCAAACTGCTTTTGCAGTTAGAACATCCACTGCAAGAGTTATTGCAAAACATTTGCTTGCTAATGTATTTTGCAGGTGGGGACTGCAAATGTGGTTTAGGTTTTAATGTGGTGTTAGATTCAGATAGTTAAAGGCAGTACCTTCACAGCTAGTGTGTTTTATACAAGCATGAAAAGAAAGTATTAAAGTGTATTTGTTTGTTGCCCCCAGTTTCAGAAAATGCACAATTTGGGAAAATACAGTTTGGGGCAAATACAGATCTCAAACTGACAAGTATTCAACCTGCTTAGTATTTTAACAAACTGCATTGACTAAAAATGGCAAGAAGGTCAAAAGGTTATGGTCAGATGCTATGGCACTGCTGAGCACCTTCTACAGCATAAATTAGGAAGGACTATACTATGCTGGGAATATGTGTAGCCCCTCCAAGGGTATAAGAAAACTGTTTAAAGGAAAATGAGCTGCCTAATCTCCTACCTCCTCCAGGGGAAGGGGCAGGATACCCTCATCTGTTTTTCTGTCATTTCAGGATTTCTGCAATGCTACCAGCTTGAGCCTATGCCATTCTGAATACAATAGCTTTATGTTCACTCTCTGCCAGTGGGGGTTGGGGTGTTTCTAATGTATTTTTCATTTTTTTTTAATTTTGAACAGGTCAACAAATAGATGGTTCCATACTGTTAAAACAAAAATAAAAAAACTAATGTATAAAAGAAGGAGGGTAACTAAACCCCCTGCTCCAGTTTATTTTTCTATTGTTTCAGAATGCAGAACAAAATGTGGATGGATGTAGTCTCAGTGGTTCTCTACCAGTCAGCTAAAAGTGTTTACACTAAAATACCTGATCTCCTGCTGCCTCCCTTTTGTGGGGGAAGGTGGGGCACGATACCCTCATCTGTTTCTATTCTTTCATTCCAGAATACCTCCAATGCGACTATCACTTTTGATGGTTCTGTTGGGTGCAGTCCACCTGAATTTGATATCATGTTTACACCTGCATATCCATCAGACTGTAGTGGAAGATTACCAGGGAGGTTCAGCATTACTTCCAGTAACATATACGACACAAGAGAGACTAATTCTTATGTGGGGATACAACGCATTAAAAAATAATCTAATCTGGTCCATGACAACTATCCACACTCCCAAAAAGGATGAAACATTTTATCCCCCCCAATCAATATACAGGGAGAACTGGTAAAGGACTTGCAATTGGAGGATGCAGGACTCTATTATGTTGTCATCCTTAATACACATGATGCCTGGGAGAGGGATGGTGTGAATTGGCTAATGGGAGCAAAAAATTAATAGTTAAGAGGTTACCTACTACCCCTACTGCATCACAGCCAATGGACAATTTTTATAAAATAAAAACACTGTCAACAAATGTACTGTGTCCTAGTGTAGCACCTAGCGGACTTACTGACACTTCCATGCCGGGACTGTGATAAATAATGTCCAGTTCTTGCATATGCCTGTAATTTTTAATCTCTCTCATTGGAATATGGCAGAATTGTGTCCAGACAAATGTGTCATCATTCTATGCTTCTGTGTTAATATCATAGCAAACTATCAACAGCAGGTTCAAGATCCTGTAGCTGGGCAAGAAACCATTCCACAAGGCTTAGGTGCCTACAGGTCCTGGACGGACTTGTTGGGTCTATATAAGGTCTATTTGGGTGGGGTATATCAATTTGGAATAGAGCAGATATAGAACAAATAAGATGTCATATTAGATATTTTGAAACTAAGAAGGCCCAGATGGTAGAAAAGCCTGAGCTACATGGTCTTGCACAGTAAAAAAAAAAATCAAGGTGTATATATAATATGCAAGACACTGCTAATTTATTTAATGAGACTCAGGCAAAGATAAACAAATTAACTGAGATCAATAATAAAGAAGTAATGACCAATAAAAAAGGTCTGGAGATCATTTGCACAGCCTATGGGGTGGTTGTTCTAACTACAGCAACTAAGTTACTGCAGGATGTGGAAAAGAGATTCATCCTAGACCTCATCAAGGATGAGCAGCTGGCCAAGTGGCATTGCTCCCAGTGTGGCCACATGTGGGGCAAAATAGACTGGACATGTGTTAAACTGCCAGAAGCCTTTGTTTAGCATGGCCCGGAATCTGGGGTCAGTAACACCACATCCCAACAGAGGCCCATGTTATGCTCAGTGATCATGCTCAATCAGGAATACACTGTATATCTCCTTCACCATGTCCTTGACCCTGCTACTTCGGTATTTGATAAACTGTCCACTGTCCACTCCATAGGATACTTAGAAGACAATGTGTACAAGGAACGACTAAATCTACCACAGCTCCTGGTGTTCACCATGAAGTGCACTTATGGAGAGCCCCACATACTGCATGTTGCTCTGTCAAAGGCTACAGATGTGTGTGTAGATGTGATGTGTTCAATGTTGCTATTCCTGTCTGTGGTTACATACTTGAAAAGCAAACACCAAAGCAACCAGCCGAATGCAAATGAACCTCACCAGCTGCTGTCCAGTTCAGCTTACTTAATGGCATCTGCCAACTGTCAATCATTTATAATATGGAGGAGCAGTACTGTATTGTTACTAATTATAAGAAATACCTTTATGGGTTCCTGTAATGTGCGGTCATCACTCCAAATTTTTGTTTTACCCCTCATAAGCATACCATTATTGGCCAGACTGTGATCACCCGTCCCCATACATAATGAGTCTGTCATTCAGAGTGAACCTGACCACCAGGAGGATATTGATAGATAATTACCTGTTTTCAATGTGCATACTGATCCCTTATCCTTAAATTAGCAATCTCTGCTTGACTGTAAATATACATACCTCATTCAAATTGGCAATGACATACATATGGTTGAAAATGATTTGGATGAACTACTATATGGTGGAGATGCTAGTCTTGTCCTTACCAATAGCTTGATAGAAGTGACTTTTAAAGCCTTAATTGTTCTCTAAATAATTCTCATTTTCATCCTTATATGCATATTGTGCTGTCCAAGGTCCACACTCAAAAATCCTAAAAACTAGCTTTATATTTTGCAAATGGCACAACTGACCAAGCAGGTGTAATCATGATGCATTGCTTTGCTGGCATCAAAGTGGGGACTGTTGGATTAAGCAGCAGTTTAAACCAATAAAGGGGTAAGCTGACATATTGTTTTCCTTCTTTAAAAACGAAAAGGTTTATAACTATTCTATAATGTTCAGGATAGATGAGCTGCATTTGAACCATCTGAGCTTTTTGACAGTGGAAAATCAGCAGAGTACACCTGGAATCAATGAACAGGTTTTTAAAATGTCTGGAATGTACCACACCCCCTTCAATAAAACAGTTTTAAAAAAAATCTGCATGTTTCCCAACTGACACTCATCTGTAAACAGCTGCTTCTGACAAACTACAGACTGTGGGTTCTGAAAATAGTCCTTTATATTTAACAAGCATGCAATTCTGTCCCATATCTTGGAAACAATCTCAACTGTAACTTTTTAATTACTGATTCTGTCCTTTGTTTCTGTCAGGTAAACAGCAAAACAATATAATTATTGAGCAGGTGGTCCCCTGTCCCTAAAGCAAGTCCTTTCACATGCAGGGAGCTCAGCTTCTGTCCTTTATCTACTGGTTGGGACTGGGTTGTCTTGCAAAGGCACAAGTGGCTTAATTTCCTTGTATATCTTGAAGTATAATAATTATTCATGGTCAAAGGTTGTAGTTACACATTCTAAACTGTTTATAGATATGCTTCTTTGTGAACACAATTTATAAATGTGCCTCTTTGTACAAACTGTAAATATGCCTGTATGTTTATATATATTTGGATTACTCAGACAAATTCATTAACTCAAGCTAATGACTATGTTAATCTGTTATTTAAGCAATAAGGCACGACAGAGTGTGTGTTATTGTGTCATAACATCACTCCTGGGGTGGGTTGAAGCATGAGGCAAAGCTGAGTGCTTCCACCACCCCAGAAATGACGTTATTACACAATAACACACCCTGGAGTGCATTATTGCTATTATACATTGGCTTATCTCTTAATAAATAAGAAAAAAAAAAACCTTTTTTCCATTTTGTTCCCTTTGATTTTGCTGTGTGGAGATATCCATTTAAAAAAAAGTCCAGAATATTGTTCACCAGTAGGTGGAGCTGCTATGTTAATAATGCTGCCTTTTCTGTCTTTTACTGTTCTGTTGAGGTCAGTTCCCCCTCCCCCCAATGACCCTTTACCCCATTACAGTAGTATATTTTAAGTTTCTTCCTTTCTTCTGTTTTTTATATGATCGCTGAGCCACTCAGTAATTGTACAGCACGCAGTAACGTGATTTTCACAGCCGAGGAGAAGACTGTCAGGGTGGGCTTCTTATACTTCAGCAGTGAGTTTGAAGAGTGCAGGAATGGAAAATGTGTGCGTCTGTTTAATGTGAGTGTAGGAAATTAATTACATTATGATGCCTACTTTTTTTTCTTCCTCTCTGAACCGAGTGGCTTCAGTGACTGTCTGACTGAGTGCTTCAGTGAAACCACTTGGTTAGCGGCAGTGAGTTCGAAATCCAGCACGTGTTTCACAGAGAAGAAACTGCTCCATGTGGCGTTTTGTTCAAAATTAAGACGGGAAGGTTGCTGCGATATTTCAGGGGCTGGAGGGTGAAAATTGCATTTGTTTTTTAATTTAAATAGGGTATTTGTTGTGACTGGAGGAGTGGCCATGAGGGACAGAATTGCTGTTGGGGGGGGGGAGTGGGTGCTGAAGCCATGACAGTCAGGTAGCATTTGTTGTGTGGAGTGATACTGAAGGTTGTCATGCGGTCTTATGTGTACCTGCCCTAGATACAGTGATGTTATCATGTAATAATATCACTGTCTCAAGGTGTGATTAACTAATGAGATTTATAGGATTTTTTTTGCCTATATAAAATAAGTCACATCAAATTGCAGTTTAGCATATAAGAATATAATAGCATTTAAAGCTATTTTGTGTTTAAATACAATTCTTTATGTCTAACCTGAAATTCAGAATAAGAAAGTATAGTTACGTAAGAACTTACTGTAACAGTAGATCTTCGAGATCAGCTCTTGCAGTAGGTTACACCATTAGGACTGAAGCTGGCAGGTGTCAGGACCCCACAGAAATTTTCTAGCTAGCAGTATTCAGTGGGGACCGCTTCCGACATTGATTCCGCCCCCAACGTCAGGCACAGTACATAAGGAGGCAGTCCCCCAGAATCCCCAGTTTTCCCGACGGAGACTCACAGCCACTGGATGACATCAGAAGAGGAGACTGAGGATCCGCCATCAAATGACAATCAGAGAGATGTTGAGAACACCTGATCCTAGGAGACAGATGTTGGAATTAGAATCTACTTCCAGCGGGGATGGTGGGAGGGAAAGTACCTGCTGCAAGAGCTGTTCTCGAAGATCTGTTATGGTAAGTTCTTACATAACTGTACTATCTTACTTCGAGAAACAGCTCTTGCAGCAGGTTACACCATTAGGACTGATTCCCAAGCAATGAGGGAAATTCCACACCATTGGGAGGAGGGAAGGTAGAAATCCATAATAGAACCTGAACCTAGGACAGAAGTCCTTGAAGGACTGCTAGACCAATTCCTGCTCTTCGCCTCAATGCAATATCCAGGCTATAATGCCTGATGAAAGTGTGCATGGGGCTCCAAGAAGCTGCAGCACAGATGGCCGAGGTGGACACATTCTTTAGGGCTGCAAAGAAGGTAGCCACCCCCCTTGTGGAATGACCCTTGACCGCGCCCGGTAAGGGTTTGTTGCACTTCTGGTAACAGAATGTGATACACTGAATGAGCCACCTGGACAGTGACTGCTTGAAAACAGGAGCTCCCATCATCCTGTGGGCAAAGGAGACAAAAAGCTGGTCCAATTTTTGGTGGTGTTTGGTTCTGGTCAGGCAGTATCGGAGACACCTATGCACATCTAAAGTGTGCAACAGGGCCGCTCCTCAATTAGAATACTTGGGGAAGTACACTGGTAGATTGATGTCCTGATTAAGGGTGAGAGCTGAGACTACCTTAGGCAGAAACTAAGGATTAGTCCGTAGGGATACCCTGTCTTGGTGAAAAACCAAATAAGGCTCTTTGCATATGAGTGCATGAAGTTCAGAAATTGTTTAGGCCAAGGTAACGGCAACTAAAAACGTCGTCTTCCAAGTAAGACAACGTAGCTCGCAATCCGCGGCTGGCTCAAAGGGTGGCTACGTAAGCTGCTCCAGGACAAAGGATAGATCCTATGGTGGAATTGGATCCTTAATTGAAGGTCTAAGGTGGAGAACACCTCTCAGGAAGGCTTGTGCCGTGTCCAACTGAGATATGGTGCATTGGTCTATAGGAATGTGATAGGCTGAGATAGCACAGAGGTGCACTTTAACCGAGGAGTAGGCCAAGCCTGTCTGAAAAAAGAGACAGGAGGTAGTCCAAGACCAACTTTTCTGGACAGTCTAGAGGCGAAAACCCCTGTGCTTGAGCCCATAGGCAAAAATGGTGCCATTTCATGGCATAAGTAGCATGGGTGGCCAGTTTTCTTGCGGCCACCAGAACATCAACTACCTCTTGTGAGACGCCATGTCGCAAAATGGCTTTGTCTCTAGGAGCCAAGCATGCAGGCTTGACAAACGAAGGTCCGCATGGACCAAGGAGCCCACCTCCTGAGACAACAAGTGACAGCAGATTGGCAGAGACACTGGAGGTTCCCAGGATAGATCCAGATCTGCCTGGGCCAGAATGGGGCGATAAGTATCAGCGTCGCTTGCTCTCTGTGAAGTTTCAGAAGGACCTGCTGGATCAATGGAAAGGGGGGGAAGGCATAGCGGAATCTGCCCACCCAGGAGAGGAACAATGTGTCTCACTAGAAAACACCAGGCCCTGGATCTAGCGAGCAAAAATTGGGCAGTTTTGAGTTGGATAGGAACATGAAAAGATCTAACTCTGGTGTACCCCATCTGTGAAACAGATCCTCTACTACCTCCTGGAGTAATTCCCACTCATGGACTCTGGCCTGAGAGTGGCTCAGGCCATCTGCAATGATGCTGTCCACTCCTGGGACATGAACAGCAATGAGGTTTGCGCTGTGTTGCAAAACCCAATCCCACACCCTCATGGCCTCCCTGCAAAGGGGGGTAGGAAGAAAAAATGACTTACCATAGTAATTATGCTTCTTCCCAGTGATGCTCAGATATTCATAACTTTATGCAGTAGCCTTCTTAGGTAGAACTGCCCGGAGAGATGGAACATATGCAAACGATGGAATCTTTTGCATGAACCACTTTTCAAATGCTGCATTCTACTAACTGCCTTTGCTCTAAACCCTCAGACTGCCTAGAAGCCTGGTAAGACGGGCCCTCGAGGACTAAGTGTGACAATGATGACAATATTGAGCATAACAACAATAATAAAAATAATAATTATTATAATAGGAACTCCTTTAACACCCAGAAAAAGGGCCTCATACAGGAGGGCATAGTATGTGAAAGAATACCCTTGAATGGCAGAATCACCTGGCAAGGGGGGGAATAACAATAGTGAATGCAATCACAACATATGTGCCACACATGGCATTTATACCCCTGAGAGCACAGTATACAGGAGTGCAGAGGCTCAAGTTCTGGAAGGGGAGGTAAGGAGGGAAGTTATGAATATCTGAGCTCACTGGGAAGAAACACAATTACTATGGTACGTAATTTTTTCTTCTAACCCTAGTAATGCTCAGAATATTCATAACTTTATGCAGACTACCAAGCAGTACCCATGGAGGTAGGTACTGAACTCTAATTTGGAAACAGACTTTGCAGGACTGCTGTGCCAAACCTAGCATCACCCCTAGACAAAATATCCAGATTGTAATGCTTTGTAAAGGTGTGTACTGTTTTCCAGGTAGCTGCTTTACAAATGTCCGGTAATGGAACATCCCTGGCAGCTGTTAAAGTAGCAGCTGTCCTTCTTGTGGAATGAGCCCTCAAACCTGATGGGTGCTCCTTACCAGCCTTTGTGTAGCAGAACTGGATACACTGGACTATCCATCGAGAAATTAACCTTTTGATGCTGGATTAGCCTTTCCCACATTTCATAGGTCAGGAGCAGGTGTTTCCTATCCTGCCTAAGGACTGTAGTGGTTGTCAAGTAGTAGCTATAAACTCATTGACATCCAAACAATGAAGACTGTGTTCGCTTGAACCAAAGTGATCAGTGAAAAGACAAGTAAGGTAATAGTTTGGTTCAAATGAGAATTAAAATCCATTTTAGGAAGAAACTTCCTGTTTATTTTCAGGACCACTTTGTCTCTGTGGAATGAAATGTAGCCATGTTCAATGCAGTGAGACTGGGGTTCACTGATTTCTCTGACAGAAATTACCATAAGGAAAGAACAATTTTCATGTGGCATATCTCCAATAAACTGAAAGCATAGGCTCAAAAGAGGAACCCATGAGCCTAACCATACACACATTTAGGTACCATGCTGGTACCGGTTCCTTGTGAGGGTGTGCGCAAATAGGATAGGCCTTTAAAGAACCTTTTGAAAACAGGGTCTGGGACACAGAGAAACAGAGGAACATTCTATCCACTGAAATATAAGTATGTGCTTCTAAGGTACTGAACTGTAAGTCCAGTAAATACAATAGGTAAGATAGTCCAGCACAGCTGGGACACCAGCCTGTACTGTTATGTGTGAAGCCCTTAAAGAGCCCTTTTGGAGATAGGATCTGGAGCGTCTTGAAACATCTTATCTAGCTGATATGCAGGCTGATGCTACAGCTAGGTGGACCTTAAGGGTGCTGGACTGCAAGTCTAATGAATGTAAATAAGAAAATAATCAGACACAGCTGGGACCCCAGCATGTGCTGGTACCAGTTCCTAGTTAAATAGCAATAGAAAAAACCTTTTCCATTTGAAGCATAGATTTCCTTAATAGAAGAACTCCTGTACCCACTTAAAATGTCCAAGACATTTTCAGGAAAAGGCGATTCCACATATTGTAGGCCCCCAGGAGCCATGCCTCGAGCCCAAGTTTTAGGTACAGGAGCCTCCCTTAGTTGGAGGTTAGCAGATTGTACCTCCAAGGAAGGTGTATTGGTTCAAACCCAGACATGGAGAGTAGCAGAGAGCACCATGGCTGCCTGGCCCAGTCTGGTGCTATCAAGAGCACTGATGCTGACTGGCACCTGAGTTTAAGAAATACTCTGTACACCAGAGGGAAAAAAGGAAAAGCATGTAGATGCTTCTCTGACTAATCCAGAGCCAGAGCATCCAGAGGAATTGTTCCCGTATCTGGTGGTCTACCATAGTACAATGGCAGGTGGTGGTTCTGGTGGGACACAAACAAGTCTACCTCTGGGGTGCCCCACCTGACTGTCCACATCCCATCTATGATTGGACTAGATGATTTGAGTCAGGGTATCTGCCCAGGTATTGTCCTTGCCTAGCAGATGAATAGCCCTCATGGAACATTCTATACTGACTCCCTATTATCATAAAAGTCTTCTGCAGGCAGGACTTGACTTTATCCATCCCTGCTTGTTTGTGTAATACATTGCGATGGTACTGTCTCTTCTGACCCGTACCACCTTCCCTGTACTAGTTGTGTGGAAACCCTTAGTGCCAGTGACATTAACCTTGGCTCCAGCAGGTTTGTGTGCAGAAGTGACTCTGTGCTGGGAAGGTGTGAACCCCCAGATGGGAGTCATACACACTAGCAGAGATGCATCTGTTGACTGAACAATTGATGTGGACTCTTACTGAAAAAAAGAGGACCCCTTTCCTCAGGTTGGATTCTTCTTTACACCCTTGTGTGACCTGTAACAATATTTGTTGTTATCAGAATTAGTTTTAAAGGATGGACCTTTCCCTAGTGAACCCATAGGTGAAGCTGAGTGTCCCTCATCCATAACCTGGATTCCAGGACTATGCCAGTGGCAGGTGGCATGGGGCCAGTAGCTGAAGAAACTGCCTTTTTGTTTTTTGTTTGTTCAGGCTGAATGAGCCCACTATCAGTGGGATACATCTTGCCCTGCTGAGAGGCAGGTAGGCCCTGCCTTGCAAGGTATCTAACTCTGCTCCTATGAACCATAGTGCCTAAGCAGGCTGAAGGACAGAACTTCTTTAGATTATCAGGTACCCTAGTGACTCCAGGATCCCCTAGGCTACTTGCTGGGTTGATTTTACAACCCCTAGCCAGTCATTTAGATATGGGAAAACTGTGACACCTTGTCTGTGAAGGTGTGTCAGAAACCCTGCCAAGCACTTCGTGCAAGCTCTTGGAGACTGACTTGATGGGAGTATGCACCTGAGGTACTTTCTGTGAAATTCCCTTATGAAGGTGAGGAAATATGCACCCTTTAAGACCAGTGATGCCAACCCTTCCCTTGTCTGGAGCATTGGCAGAATCAGTGACAAAGTTATCATTTTGAACTTTGGCCTTGTTAAAAATGCCTGTTTAGTACCATGAAGTGGAAGACAGGCCAGCACACCCCATTCTCTGTGGTACCTTTTGCTGTACAAGGACAGGCTCTACTTTGTGACCGTAACATGTTTTTATTTATTTATTTTTTTTTATATACTGTTGGCAGGGATTTGAACTCTGAGCCAATCCCTAACCCACTGTGGTACCTGAAGTACCCCTGGTGTGGGTACTGCTGATACTAAGGCACAACTCCAGCCTGATAAAAGAAAGACTAAATGTGAAATGATCTGTCTCTGCCCCCCTCCACATGTTTTAGTGGAGGGGAAGCTTTCTTTTGCAGAACTGCAACTATAGGCAGGTTTTGTATACATCCACCTTTGTCATGTAAGCTTTTATGTTTCTTCCAAGAGGGAATGACCCTCAACTGGAAAAAACATAGCCTTGGTTTGGGTATCCTGAATGAGGTTTGCGACTCTCAGCCCGGCAAACCCCCTTTGAGCTACTTAATCTGTCATTTATCTGGCAGTAGTGCCCAATAAAGCAGCAGTCACATGACTGATATTTGGCTGCTCCCAAACCCAACTTAACTGTTTCAGCTAGATCATCTGACAGGGAAGTCTGAGCCTTGACTGCCATAGCAAGGATAGACTGCCATAGTACATAGATACATAGACAGTGTCGGCAGATAAGGGCCTATGGCCCACCTAGTCTGCCCATTTGAGCTTGTAAGTTCAGTTTGTTTTCCTAGAAGTCTATTTCCCCTTACCCCTGACCTCTAGAATTCCTTTATGTCTATCCCATGCATTCTTAAATCCCGTGATTGTTTCAGCCCCCACCACTTCCTCTGGCAGGGTGTTCCACTTGTCCACCACCCGTTCTGTGAAGAAATTCTTCTCATGTTTCCTCTGAATTGTCCTCCTCCAACTTCATCCCATGCCTCTAGTCCTGAAACATCTTTTCGCTTAAAATAGTGTTTTCCTGCACCCTGTTCCTCCCTGTAGATACTTGTATGTCTCTATCATATCCCTCTCTCCCTCCTCTCCTCCAGGGAGTACATGTTCAGTTCCTTCAACCTGTCTTCATAGGACTTGTGATGCAACCCATGCACCATCTTTGTTGCCCTCCTCTGAACCTTCTCTACCCTGTTTATGTCCTTACGTAGGTATGGTCTCCAGAACTGTACACTGTACTCCAGGTGGGGCCTCACTAGTGTCTTGTATAGCAGAATTATGACCTCCTTTTCCTGCTGGTGATGCCCTGCCTATACATCCCAGCATCCTATTTGCTTTACCTGCTGCCTTGTCACACTGTTTCCTACCTTGAGGTCATCAGAGATGACAACCCCAAGATCCCTTTCCTGCTTGGTGCATGCTATCCCTCACCCCCCAACTGATATATTGTGCCAGGGTTTTTGTGCCCCATATGCATTATCTTGCACTTCTTTGCATTGAATTTCAACTGCCAAACCCTTGACCATTCTTCAAGTTTCTGCAGGTCCCTTCTCATTCTGTCTACACCCTCTGGTGTGTCTACTCTGTTACAGAGCTTTGTGTCATCAGCGAACAGTGAAATTCTGCCTTCTAGATCCTGTGCAATGTCACAGTGACTTGTGATATTGAGCATCAAAGACTTGAAAACTATGTTGTCAATTTTCCTGAAATCCTTGTTAGGAGAAATGCCAGGGTATCTTTGCCTTGTTACAGGCTGTCACTTGTACTACTCCTTGGTGAACAGGGTGGGAGAATAAAAATTCAGTTCCCTCCCTGTCCAGCTGATATTTCTTATTGAGCCTTTTTTCAAGAGGGGAAGACAGAGCTTTGAATTTGTAGAAATCCTTAAAGTGTCTTTCCTGAAGAATGTATTCACAGGAAGAAGCTTTTAGTGGGTTTTCACAATATATGAAAAGTGAGGAATAATCCTCAAATGCTCTGTGGGAATAGCCCAACTCCTGTTCAGGGAAAAACCTCAGTTTAATAGGTCCCCCTTTCTTCTATTTAATCATAAACATATATTATTCCTCCTCTTAATAATAGGAAGACTGATTCAAGGAGAAAGACTGCTTTTCAGTGGTCTGCTGTTGAGAAATAGACAGTCCTTGCAAGCCAAAAAGTTTTTTTTTTTTTTAAA
This sequence comes from Neoceratodus forsteri, assembly GCA_016271365.2. NCBI lineage: Eukaryota > Metazoa > Chordata > Ceratodontiformes > Ceratodontidae > Neoceratodus > Neoceratodus forsteri. The sequence goes on from CM057450.1 coordinate 120,532,126, forward strand.
CCATTCAAGGCATTTTTCCACACTTTCTCCTAGAAAGCTTTACAATTTCTGCAGGAGTTGTTAGGCTTTTTAGCAGACACAGAAGTCCCCAAATGCTGTCCAGCAGGAGGTTCTGTGTTTGATTTATTTGAGAGAACCAGGGAGTCAGCTGGTTCAATAAGTCTAGCAGGCACAGAATTCTCCATACGCTGTCTAGCAGGGGGTTCAGTGTGTTTAGTTTTATTTTATTTTTTAGAGGGAACCAGGTAGTCAGCCAGTTCAGCAAGCCTCTCAAGAACTGCTTGTATACCCGTCTCAGGGGTAGCAGTTACAATAACTGTTGTGGTTTCAGCCACAGAAATTTAGGGTGCCTGTTGGTCAGAGCTAGAGGGACCCTTAGGTAGTGATAATTTTTTTTTTTTTTTTTAGCCTTATCCAGGCATGTTTAAATAGTTTTCTGAGGACGTGTAATGCAGATTTCACTCTGCTTGGAAATGAACATGCCCAGAGAGCAAACAAAGACTGTTTCCCTTAACAAATATCACCACTCTCAACACACGATTCAAAACCGGGATCACCAGTTTTCTTTCTCGGGTTTTCTGACATTTTCCAATAAAACCGATAAAAGTTGTAACCGCTAAAAGAAATGTATTTATTTAAACTTTATTTAACATTCGCAGTTGGTTCCCGACCGATGAGGAACCAATTGGGACCAGAAACCCAGGTAAAATGAACCGAGGCTATCGGTTCAAAACCCAGTATTAGTGGTTCTTAAAACAAGCTAAATTAAATAAAATTAAACATAACTAATGGAGTTTTTAGTCAGAAAACTCCAATAAATGTAAAATACACTTCTGTTTCCCCCTGGTTATACCGAACTGGAAGAAACCGATAAACTTACAATTTAAACACTACGGGTTTACTTAAAACTATAAAAGTAAGAAGGCAGCAAATGAAATGTAAAGAATATTTATATAAATTTTAGAAGTTTTCTCATGTCAGAACAAGATAATGAGGAGAGGATCTCTGAGCGTCTAGTCTTCACAGGCGGAAAGAAAAATCTGAGAGTTTAGAGCAAAGGCAGTTAGTAGAATGCAGCATTTGAAAAGTGGCTCATGCAAAAGATTCCATCATTTGCATATGTTCCATCTCTCTGGGCAGTTCTACCTTAGAAGGCTACTGCGTAAAGTCATGAATAAACTGAGCATTACTGGGGTTAGAATGGGTACCTCCTTGTTTGTTGAGGTAATACATTACCGCAGAATTGTCTGTTTGTAACAGAAGAGTAGTCAGTGGAATCTCTGACTGGAAGGCCTGCAGGGTGTAAAGAACTGCTCTCATTTCCAAGATATTTATGTGGAGATGAGTCTCTTGGTCTGTCCACAGGCCCTGAGACCGGACACCGTCGAGGTGTGTACCCCATCTGAGCCCTGCGGCATCTGTGGAGAGTGTCACAATTGGAGACAGCGCAATGAAGGGGACTCCACCAATAGATTCTTCGGATCTAGCTACCATTGCCAATCCCGGATTATGGCCTTCGTGATCCAGATTGGGAGCTGCAGATGGTCTTGCTTTTGATCCCATTGGACCCATAACATCCACTGTTTCACCCGCATGTGGAGATGGGCTAGCGGGACTGTTGCAATGGCTGCAGCCATGTGTCCGAGTAGGCAAAGGACCAATCTGACAGGAACGGTCTTCTTCGCCAAAATGTCCCTGATGAGGGATCTGATGCATTCTGCTCAGTCCTGGGGGAGAAAAGCTTTCCCCTGAATGGTGTCCACAACTGCGCCTATGAACTGCAGAGTCTGTGACAGAACCAGGCGTGACTTCTCTTGATTGATAATGATGCCCAACGTCTTGAACAAAGACAGAGTATAGTGAATGGCAGACATCAGGGCCTCCCAAGAGGGTGCCATGAGAAGCCAGTCATCCAGTTAGGGGAACATATAGTGGCCTTGTCTCCTCAGAGTCGCCGCTACGACTGCCATGCACTTTGTGAATACCTGAGGTGCTGATGACAGTCCAAAGGGGAGGGCTTGGAACTGATAATGTTGACCCTGAAATTCGAAGCACAGAAACTTCATGTGCGCTTGAGCAATGGGTATATGCAGGTAAGCATCCAGCATGTCCAAGGATGCTAGAAAGGCACCCTGCTTGAGCATGGGAATCAGACCTGGGAGGGTCACCAAGCAGAAGCGTTTGTACAGGACCAACTCGTTGAGGTCGCTGAGGTCCAGTATCAGACAGAGGTCCCCTGTTTTCTTGGGAACCAGAAAGAAGTGAGAATAATATCCTGCAACCCTCTGATTCCATGTTACGTGATCTATAGCTTCTTTTCCGAGAAGCGCGAGCACCTCCTGCTGTAAGAGCAGGGCATGCTGACCCGAGTAACGGGAAAGCAGGGGAGGTCTTGCTGGTGGGTGGTCAAGAAATTCTATGAAGTGGCCTTTCTTAACCAATTGGAGAACCCACCGGTCGGCGGTAATTGACTGCCACCCTAAAAAGTGGCGAGCGATATGACCCCTGACCTTTTGTGCCCATTGATCCACAGGAGGGGCGGGGGCCCGGAAGAAGTCATGCTGTGGCAGCACTGGTCCCTGCAGGCTGGGCCGGTTTAGTGTAGCATTAGCCTTTGCCTGGGGATGACTTAGTCTGGGCTTTATGCTGAAAAGTGCCCCTTTGTTGCTGGCTGGAACATGGCTGCTGCCTTTGTTGCCGGCTGCAAAAACGACCCTGATTCCTATGAAAGGAACCAGGCCTAGATCTGTACATGGCCTGAACAGACCTGACTGCCTTCCCAGCGTCCTGAAGTTTGGTGATAACCTTCTCAGAGGGTTGACCAAAAAGTACTTTGTCATTGTAGGGGACGTCAAGAATGTTCTTCTGTATGTCCGGGGCGAAGCTCAGGGTGATGTACCTAGCTGCCACTAGGAGTCACTCCCACACTGAGCACAGGAACCCCCCACCCTCCCAGAGAAGGAGAGCAGTAATAGAGATGCTCAGTCCTTCTCATCCTGGCTGTTCCTCAGATGACCTGGGCTCATTCCTGAACCTGGTTCGCTGGTGTCGCAAGCAGAAATCCAACCGCTGCTCCGGCGGCCAGCAGGATGTACTTTTCTTTGCTTCTCAGTACTTCCTCAATGACGGTGTGCTTTTCCACATTTAGACCAAGGAAGGCAAGGGCCATCAAACGGACTGAACTCGTGTACAGCTAGTTGTGCTGCCTCTCTAGTCAATCAAGTTCTTCTCTCCACTCATGCCGCTCCACTTTCGGGAGGTCATATGGGAATACACAGAACTCTCGAAAAGACAAGGCTTCACTTCTTCTGGCCTCACATGAACAAGGACAATGTCCAATTTATTAAATCCTGCTAGCCCTGTTCCCAAAGAAAGCCTCTGGCTAAACTGACAAAAGTACATCATATTAGAATGCCTGCAGCCACTAAACCATTTCAAAGAGTCAGCACAGACATTCTTGGGCCTTTATCCACATGCTCTGACTCCAGCAACAAATACATCCTTGCATTTGTGGACTACCTAACAAAGCATGGGGAACTAATCCCCCTAAAAGACATTAAAGCTACCACGGTAGCAAATGCTTTCCTGAATACAATCATTTGTCACCACAGTACACCCTCGTACCTGCATTCCGACAGAGGCACAAACTTCCTTTCAACCACTGTGCGAGAAACATGCAAACTTCTCGACATAAAAAAGACTCGCACAAGTTATCATTCACAATGCGATGGACAAAGTGAAACAATGATGTCTACCATTCTTAATACACTCTCCAAGTACCAGGATGAAACTCAACACTTGGGGTCGTTTTGTTCCATTTGTGCGATTTGCTTAAAACACAACCCTTGTGTTGACAGAAGAGAGTATACCCCATTTTTCTTGATCCATGGATGCCATCCAAGAACTCCATTGGACAGGGATCTCTCACTGCTAGAGGTTCCAAAGTCAGCTTCTTCCTTCATTATTCTTGTGCTGGAACAGCTTGAACTTGCAAGATGTGTTGCAATCACCACGTTGAGCCAGAGAAAATCTGCAATGCAGAAAATGTCAGCAGTCAAGTCGCACGAGCCTTCATTTTCCGTTCTGGACATTGTCTATTTGTACCGATCTGTCCTGGTTCTGGGCGTCACCAAGAAACTGCTTCACCCTTGGACTGGTCCCTTCTACTTTGTAGAAAAGCTTCCTTCTGTTCACATTTGTTTGCGATGCAAGTCCGATGGAAAGCTGGTACACAACAAAGTCCACATCAATCGACTGAAACATGGGTACCTGAGCAACACCCTCCCAGATGATCCCAGTCCCCCAATGAAGCTGCACTTTAACCTGCCATACTCTCTGAAGCTGAAATTCCTTCAGACAATTTGCGACCAGTTTCTCCAGAACCCCACAGTCCTGCAACTCTTCCCTGGATCCTGTTTTGCCTGATCAGCCAGATGCACTTCCTGGGACTTCTAAGTCTTTTGCTTCTTCTTCTCAGGACTCTGTCATACACACACCGGTGTACCAGATCAAGAAGATTCTTAGAAAGAAGTACACCAACAGATACTGGACTTATCGAGTTAAGTGGTGTGGTTTTGACAGTGCACAGAACTCATGGGTTGCTTTTAATGACCTGACCCCGTCCTGTCAGGAACTGGAACAAGCCACACATGCCTCTCTTCCCACTGACCAGAAATGTGGCAGGAAATTGTGAACTTTGGTAATTGGACTCAGTGTGGCAATTCTTGCTTTCATTGTACAGATAACGGTCTGCAACAAATGTCATTCTAAATATTAATGCTCTGCAACAAAGTTTTTTCTAATGGTATTTCTGTGTCATTATGAACAACTGTTAATGTCATGTTTAACCTGCATTGGGTATCCTCCAGCTGCTCCCCTTTCTCCCTTCCCTGCACCGTAACACTTGTTGCCCTGACCAAGCTATTACTAAGCTAAGTCTCTATTGTGTTTTCCCCTTCCCCTGGCACTACTCTGACTGGTCACCATTGAAGTCCAGATCTCCCGCAGTGGAGTATTGATTTGGGAAAAAGAAAACATTACTTAACCATAGTAATCTTGTTTCTTCTAAGGGAATCTTACTGTATTACGAACATACGAAATTTGCCAGCAGATAAAGGCCTAGAGGTCTATCAGGTCTGCTCGAATGTGCAGTTAGCACCCCTTATTCTGCAGCTGCCCCTCCCTTCCACCCTTCCCCTTCATTAACCCTCCCCCTTGTCCTGTCCCATCCTCGTTTGAAGCAGTCCACTGTTCTACTGCATACCACTTCTGCAGGTAACACATTCCACCCAGCCACCACCCTCTCTGTAAAAAAGTGTCTCCTCATCTCCCTCCTGAACCTTCCTCTCTCCAGTCTAATATGGCCCCTGGTGGCCCTCCCCTCCCTTACTTTGAACAGCCCCTCTGTACCAGTCTTGTTTATTCCTTTCATGTATTTAAAGGTTTCAATCATGTCACCCCGTCTCTCCTCTCCTCCAGTGAGTACATGTTCAACTCCTTCAACCTCCTCTCGTATAAGTCCCCCAGCCCCTTGATCATCTTTGTCGCCCTGCGCTGCACCCCCTCCAGTAATTTAATGTCCCTCTTCAGATACGGACACCAGTACTGCACGCAGTACTCCAGGTGTGGTCTAACTAATGACCTATACAGTGGCAGAATCACCTCCTCCCTACTCGAGGATATACCCCTTGCAATACAACCCAGCATTTTGTTTGCCTTTGCAGCTGCCTTCCTACATTGTGCCGAGTTGTTCATTGACCCTGTAATGAGCACACCCAGATCCTTCTCCTCCTCTGTCTGGGCTAGCTGCACTCCCCCTAGCTGGTAACTCCTCCTTGGGTTCTTCATCCCAAAATGCAGCACCTTGCACATTTTGGCATTAAAGCCCAGTTGCCAGGTGTCTGACCAGGTTTCAAGCTTTGCCAGATCATCCCGCAACCCCTGCTATCCCCCTAGGTCATCCACCACTGCGCCAACCTTAGTATCATCAGCAAACAGACTGATCTTGCTTTGATGTCCCATGATATGTCTGCAATGCATATCCCAAACAACACTGGTCCCAACACAGGGCTCTGTGGGACACCACTCATCACTGCCCTTGGGTGTGAGAACTCCCCACCCACCACCACCCTCTGTTGCCTTCCCTGCAGCCAGTTTCCTACCCATCTCACCAGCTTTGCACCCACCCCTGTGCCTACTAACTTCCTTCCCAGCCTTCCATGTGGCACTGAATTGAATGCCTTACTGAAGTCCAGATACAGGACATTCACTGCATGGCCCCTGTCCGGTTGCCTAGTTACCCAGTCATAGAAATTGACCAGGTTGGTTTGGCAGGATCTGCCATGTATGAAACCATGCTGTCTGCTGTCCTGTAATTCTTTGGCCTCTAGGAGGGCCACCAGCCTCTCCTTCAGGATAGTCTCCATTAGCTTACCCACGATGGATGTGAGGCTCACTGGTCTGTAGTTTCCCGGTTCATCCTTGGGGCCACTCTTGTGGAGGCACCACATGAGCTCATCCTCCAGTCCGAGGTACACCCCGAATGTAGTGAGGCATTAAATAGGTCTGCTAAAGGTCCTGCAAGGACCTCTGCCAGCTTCTTCAGTATCCTGGGTGGATGTCATCTGGCCTGGTGCCTTGTCCACCTCAGTACCTTCAAACCCTCTTGAACTCTGCCCTCCATGATTTCCCCATCTGTCACCACTCCCCCCCTGCTTCTGCCATTTCTCCCACCTTGGGTGTCACCCCCCTCTTCTCTTTAGTAAATACTGAGCAGAAGTACTCAGTTAGTGCTTCCGCCTTATTGTATCCTGCTTCCACCCAACCCCTCCTTCCTAATCCTTACTATGTGGTCTCTACAGCCCTTTTCTCCCTGATGTACTTAAAGGAGTCCTTCTCCTCCTTCTTAATGCCTTGTGCCAGCCTGAGTTCCGTAGATGCTTTGGCTCCCCTTACTGCCCTTGTCACCTCCTTCGATTCTGTCAAGTACTCCTCTCTGTCCTCCCCCCTCCCTGTTTTCTTGTACTTCCTAAAGGCAGCTCTTTTCCTCCTTACCTTTTCCATGACCTCCTTACTCAACCAGCTCGGTTTCTTAGCCCTAGCCTTCTTGCTCTGGGCTTTGCAGCAAGTTTTGGTTGCTTCCACTATCCCCAGCTTTATGAGCTCCCACCTCTGGTTAGTATCCATACTAGATTGAATTCTGGCCAGGTACCCTTTTACCACTTCCCCCATCCTCCCAAAGTCGGCCCTCCTGAAGTCCAGCACTCTTGTGCCAGATTCCACCCTTCCTTGCCCATATCCAATGTGAGCCATACTGAGTGGTGGTCACTCCCGACAGCGGTTCCTCCACTGTAAGTTCTCTCACAAAGTCCCCATTTGCCAGCACAAGGTCAAGGGTATTCCTAACCTGGTTGGTTCACTGACCATTTGCAGCAGGAAGCTGTCCTGGAAGGCATCCAGCAGTACCTGTTCCCTCTGTTCCTGGTTGTTGGGGTGCTCCAGTCCACTCCTGGCATGTTGAAGTCCCCACAATCACCACTACCCTTCTCTTAGGTCCTCCTGATCTGTCCCGCTAGTTCCTGTCTAACTCCTCCATCTGAGATGGTGGCCTGTACACCACTCCCATTCTAAGAATCCTATTCTTGGAATCCTGGATTTGCACCCAAAGTGACTCCGTACTACCCTCCTCCCCTTCCTCCCTTACACACTTCAGTCCTTCCTTCACATATAGTGCCACCCCCCCCTCCTTTCCCAATCACCCTGTCCCTACGAAATAATCTGTACCCTGGTACATACAGATCCCAGTCATTATATTGGATGGCCCATGTTTCTGTGATGGCTGCAATATCCACCTCTCCCTCTGCCATGAGAACCTGTAACTCTGCAGTTTTCCTTCCAAGGCTCCTAGCATTAAGGATAACCACCTTCCACCCTTTTCCCCCCCTTCCCATCCTGCCCTCCTTTCCTAGCATCAACAATAGTACTTGCCATTTGTCCTTTGTCACTGTTATGGGGGGCAAGCTCATATGATTTCCCAACCTGTGGTCTCTGCATATCTCTTCCCCAACTGCCACCCCCCACTCCTAGTTTAAATTCCCAACTTCCTCTATATACTCTTCCATCCTCTGTTTCAACACTTTCTTTCCTTATCACTCAAGTGTAGTCTGTCCTTGGCATAGAGACTACTGTCCTCCCAGGTCCCTTCCCACCCCAAAAGCCATACCCTTTAGCACAACACCAGGTTCTTAGCCATCTGTTAAATTCTCTATTCTCAGCTTTCTTGTTGTGCTTGCCTTTGGCACCGGAAGTATCTCGAAAAGTTACTGATCTTCCTGCTCTCAAATAATTGTGCTAGTTCCTCAAACCCCCTCTGGACTATATCTACTGTCTTGTCAGCCAGGTCATTTGTCCCAAGATGTATAATTAAATGAGGCTTGTCCCTACCCCTTCTAGCATATTTCAGAACACACTGTCCTACCCTTTCCGCTGTCATTCCTGGCATGGCCTCTACCCAAATGCGACTATGCCTCTCCCCCTTGCTACCCCACCTAACTCCTCTTAGTATTGAGTCCCTCAGCACTAAGATTCCACCCTCTTACTCCCTGCTTGCTTCATTCATCTCCTCCTCTCTCATTTCCAGCTCCTCTTCCTCCTGCACATTATTTCCTCTTTTACCCCTGTTGCAATTCTCCCAGCAGAACTTCCCCGCTCCAGTTTGGTCCAGGCATTTATCAATTACTCCTCTAATTTCATCATTTCCTCCTCCACTTTCTTCTCTCTAGCAGTGCACAGCTGTTTTCTGAAGACCCTTCACAAATGTCCGCCCCTCTCTTCATAGTAACCTGTTCTCTCCTTTCCACTCCATGACTTTTGCCACTTCTTCGCCTCCCCTCACAAGTCCCTATCTCCTCCTTCCATTTGTCTTTTGTCTCCTGACCTGGTTTCCCAGCAATCGTTCTTCCTGGCCTGGGCCCTTTGTCTCTGCTTCCTTCTTCTGACCCTTCCTCACCACTATTGGCTTAAATCACCCTCCTCATCTCCCTTTTCCTCCCTCCAGTATTGGGCTAAACCCACCCCCAATCTGCCTTGCCTGTCTTAGTTCCTCCTGCAGACCCTCAATCTCCTTTCTAAGTTTTTCTATGTGGTTGCACACTAAACATCCTCCCACACTCCAGGCAATGTTTAGAAAGATTGGTGCACCACAGTTGTTGCAGCCTACCACCCTACCCATTGCTGTCGCCCACCAGCAACCCCCCACCCTTCCAGATGCAGGATACCAAACACTCCCCAAGTCTCCCCTCTCCCCCTCTATCAGTGTAAAACATTTTTTTTGATTTCCCTTACCTCCTTTGTTACACACATTTAGATATATTGAGCACTGCTTTTTATATTCCTATCCACACTCAAAAAGAGACTTTAAGTAGCCATTGCACAACCTTCTTCAAACTCCTACTCCTCCTTTCCCCAATGCAATATCAATGCGAAGAAGTAATAATGAAAGCTCCTAGATTTGCATTTATTCCTTCCACTGAGAGAGCAGTCACCTCTTCACTTGCTGCTGTTCCTTTCCTGGATGTCTGCTTCTATGACAGGTGCATATCCTTTGCCTGTTTGAGGAAGTGACATCAGAACGCCTAGTATAAAAGAAATAATGGACCAGGGGTGGGTGGGTGAGGGGCTTGGGTGGGTGGGACCAGCCCAAGTTTTCCAGAAACAATCAGGTGGCTGAGGCCTCTGGGCAGACCACTGCACCCTTCCCCCACTGTGCACTCAAACTTTGCAGCTAGTGAAGCCAGCAACAATGAATCACAATTCTACTCAAAGCCCCCAAAATAGGTTTGCTACCCAAAGAAACAGGACTCCAATTCAAACAGCTTCACCAACAACACATCAAAATAGGCTTGGAATTAGAAGGTATAGATCTCCAATTCAAAGAAACAGACACAGTTAAATTACACCAATTATGTTTTAAAACAGAAGAAATAGGCCTCAACAAATGCAGCCTGCCACACAGTGAACCAAACAAATGAGGCACTTATACAGTAGCTACCAAAACAGGTTTCAAAATTCCAACAGCCCCAAACAATACCCTGCTAGCCCCTTAGTAGTAAGAAAGAAAAGAAATAATCTACTAAGTAGAATCCACGAAAAACAATGTAAAACAAGAAGCTACTGTACTGTAGATCTGATCCTGTCCCCCTTCTAGTTCCTTCTGAGAAGCCAAAGCACTGACTCCAAACCTGATTCAGCTCTGCCTCCCTACTGAGTGAGACCGCCAGACCATTAGCACCCTTCCCCCACTGTGCACTCAAACTTTGTAGCTAGTGAAGCCAGCAACAATGAATCACAATTCTACTCAAAGCCCCCAAAATAGGTTTGCTACCCAAAGAAACAGGACTCCAATTCAAACAGCTTCACCAACAACACATCAAAATAGGCTTGGAATTAAAAGGTATAGGTCTCCAATTCAAAGAAACAGACAGTTAAATTACACCAATTATGTTTTAAAACAGAAGAAATAGGCCTCAACAAGTGCAGCCTGCCACACAGTGAACCAAACAAATGAGCCACTTATAGCTACCAAAACAGGTTTCAAAATTCCAACAGCCCCAAACAATATCCTGCTAGCCCCTTAGTAGTAAGAAAGAAAAGAAATAATCTACCAAGTAGAATCCACGAAAAACAATGTAAAACAAGAAGCTACTGTACTGTAGATCTGATCCTGTCCCCCTTCTAGTTCTGACAAGTGCAGTATGGTCTCACCATACGACTGCCCCGGAGCCGAAATGGTTAATAGAACCTATGCTAAAGTGGAATGTTAGGCTCGAGCTCGGTTTTCAAATCACTGTCCCTGGTTGCACTTCCTGCAACTGTCAGATTCTTATGAAGCATGCAGAAGCTAATACTAACTAACCAAACTGTTTACCAACCCCAAATACCCCTATTACGGGAACAAAAAACTCAAACAGGAGACATCTCTAAGACTCAAGTCAACAGATGGCCAACAAACTAATAGGTACCCACAGGTTTCCAACATCAGTAACACAGGAGTGATCAGAGTCCTGAAGGTCCTAGCAGGGGAGGAAGGGTTGGAGCAAGAAACAAGATTACTATGGTAAATAATGTTTTCTTCAAACCCCAGGAAATCTTACTGTATTCTGACAAGTGCAGACTACCCAAGCAGTGCCTTTGAAGGTGGACAGAGGACCTATTTTGGAAACAGGCTCTGCAGAATTGCTGTGCCAAACCTAGCATCACTTCTGGCCTGGGTATCCAGCCAATAATGCTTGGTAAATGTATGAACTGTTTTCCAGCTAGGTACAGATTTCCAACAAAGGAATATCTCTGGAAGCTGCTACAGATGCAGCAGTCCCCCTAGTAGAATGGGCCCTAAGCCCTTGTGGAGGCTGCTTACCTACCTTGTCATAACAGAATTGTATACATGAGATGATCCATCTTGCTATGTATCTCTTTGTGGCAGGTTTACCCTTGCCGACCTCTCCACAGGTCAGAAAGAGTTGGGGTCTATCCCCTCTGTGACCTTTTGTGTGATCTAGATAGTAGCTAATAGCCCTCTTGACATCCAGGCTATGTAACCTACGCTCACCTGAAGAGGAATGATCGGTAAAGAAAACTGGCAAGGTAATGGACTGATTAATGTGAAAGTCAGATACCACCTTAAGAACAAATGTGTTATTCATCCTGAGTACCACCTTATCCCTGTGGAAGGCCACATAATTGGACTCCATGGACAAGGCCTGTATCTCACTAATCCTTCTGGCAGAAGTAATAGCCACTAAAAATGCAGCTTTCCAAGTTACATACTTAAGGTCAGCCAAAGACATGGGTTCGAAAGGAGGCTGCATAAGCTGTGCTATGCAAATGTTTAGATCCCACACAGGGGTAGGGGTCCTATGAGGAGGGTGCAAATGCAGTAATCCTTTTAAAGAACTTTCGGAACAGTGCATTAGAGGCCAAAGAGAAAGGTTTACCTTCTGACAGGTAAGCAGATACTGCAGCCAAATCAGATCTTCAAAGCAGAGGTCCTGAGACCTAGGGAATGAAGATGGGTAAGATAGTCGAGAACTACAGATAAGCGAGCCTGGGTATGATCCAAATTTTTGTCTCTGCACCAGAAAGAAAATCTTTTCCACTTAAAAGTATAAATCTTTCTGGTAGCAGGTTTTCTGGATACCCTAAGGACCTCCATTACCCCCTCTGGTTCAAATTTGCATACTCTAGGTCCTCAAGAACCAGGCTTTGAGTCTGAGGGACCAAAGGTTGGGATAAAGGATCCTGCCCTGGGAGGAGGTGAGCAGATTGTGCCTCCTGGGTAGGCTGACTGGCTTGGCTACCAATAGGGACAGGACTAGGGAATACCATGGTTGCCTGGCCCAATCTGGGGCAATGATGAACATTGTGGCTAGTTGTGTCCTGAGCTTGCTCAGGACTCTCAGTAAAAATAGGAAGGGAGGGAAGGCATACAAGAACTTCCCTGTCCAATCCAGGATCAGTGCATCCAGTGGTACTGTGCCCCTCAGTGGAGGCCTGCAGCAGTACAGAGGGAGCTGGTAGCTGTCTGGGGAAGCAAAGAGGTCGACCTCTGGAGTGCCCCACCTTCTGAACACCAACTGTAGTACTTGCTTGTTAATGGACCATTCATGATGGTTCTGATTTATTATGCTTAGTGCATCTGCCAGCACACTGTCCTTCCCTGGAAGGTGGATTGCTGACAGTACAATGTTTAGGGAATAGGCCAGGGTCCATATTCTCATAGCTTCTGTACACAGGGGTGTGGACCTTGTGCCTCCTTGTTTGTTGTTGTAATTCACTGTGGTCATGTTGTCTGTCCTGACCTGGGCCACCTTTCCCTGCAGCATATTGGTGAATGCCTTAAGTGCCAGAAACACTGCTCTGAGCTCCAACAGGTTGATGTGCAGCAATGACTCCTGCTTGAGACATGTACCATGGACAGTATGCTCCTCTAGATGTGCTCCCCACCCTAGAAGGGATGCATCTGTAATGAGCACCAGAGATGGTTGCTCTTGTAGGAATGGGACCCCTTGCCTGAGGTTTCCCCGAGTCCTGCCACCACTGGAGTGCCTGCATGAATGTTTGAGTGACTGGGATCAACTTTGACAATTTGTCCTTTCTATGATGCCAGTAATGCTTGAGGTGAGATTGAATATCCCTCATCCGGAATCTTGCTCCTGACACTGTGGCAGTTGAAGCTGCCATGTGGCCCAGCAACTGGAGAAAATGTCTGGCTGGCCTGAGGCTGTGAGGTTTGAAAGAACCTACCAGCTGCCTGAGAGTGTCTGCCCTCAGCTGAGGAAGAAGAGCCCTTCCTCTGACTGAATCCAATTCTGCTCCTATAAATTCCAGGAGCTGTACTGGTTGCAGTACTGACTTCTGCTGGTTTATCAAGAAACCCAAGGACTGTAACAGTTCCTATGCCAATGCCAGAGACTGCTTGATCTGTTGGGGAGACGGTCCCACTAAGAGCCAGTCATTCAGGTATGGGAAGACCATCACTCCCTGCCTGCGTAGGTGTGCCACAACTACTGCCAAGCATTTTATGAACTCCCTTGGGGAAAGAGGTAAGGCTGAAAGGCATAGCTCTGAACTGGTAATAGTCTTACGGAAGCCTGAACCTCAGGAACTTTCTGTGAGAGTGCCTTATGAGGATATGGAAATAAGCATCCTTTAGATCCAGAGATGCCAACCAATCCCCTTGCCTTAAAGTTGGCAGAACCATTTTTAAGGTGACCGTTTTGAATTTTGGTTTCAGTAAATGCTTGTTTAGGTACCTGAGATCCAATATGGGTCACCACTCCCCTGTTTTCTTGGTTGTAAGGAAGTATCTTGAGTAAAGGCCCTTTCCTTTTTGTAAGAGAGAACCTGGCTCCACTGCTCCTAGTGGGAGCAGATTTAGCACCTCCTTTTCTAGCAGCAATGTCTCGGGGGGGGGGGAGGTTGAAAAACTCTTGCCCTCAGTCTTGGTCTGACTTTGAAACTGAGTGCAAGGCCCTGACCCACTACCTCCAGGACCCACTGATCTGTAGTGATGGATTACCATTCCTGGAGATAGTGTCAGCCTGCTCCCTACTGGTCCTAGGGAGGCGACCCGAGCAGATCCCTCAGGGTGTCTGCTTAGCCTGAGGTGCTGACTGGATGCTGGGGCTAGTACAGTTAGTGCCTCTCCTGACCCTGCCTCTGAAATAACCTCTCTGTTGTTGGTACTGTGGATATGCCAGAGGCTAGAAGAATGGCCTGTAAGGTCTGCCCCATGACCCCTAGCATGCTGCTTTTGTGGGGTAGGGGCCTTCTTAGCAACAGCACTCTGATATGCTGTTTTGTATTCATCCATTTTTCTCATGTAAGCCTCAGTCTGCTGTCCAAACAGAGATGAAGACTCACATGGGCAGTCCATGGCCTTCAGATTGGTAGTCCTGAGCCGAGCAAATCTTCTCAATGACACTGAGGAAGCCATCTGCCTGGCTGCAGTATCACTGCTATCCACAGCCATTCTGAACTGGACTTTGGAAACCTCTATCCCTCTTTTGGCAGCTTCCTACAGATCTGTAGCCATTTGTGTTGGCACTGACTTAGTAATCTGTAGGACAGAGTCCTTTGAAATCTGACAGCACAGGCCATGTATGATGCCTGCCTAATTGTCATTGAGGAACCCAGATATATATTTTTTGCAATAGAATCCAGCTTTCTGGAATCCTTGTCAGGAGGATGGGATGCCAGGGGAATACCTGCTTTATCATAGGCTGCTGCCTATACCACACCCTCATGGCTAGGGTGGCCAAACAGAAACTCGGCCCCACCCTTAGCCACCCAATATTTCTTATCCACCTTTCTATCAACTGGTGGAATAGAAATGAGGGTATGCAGGATTTTTATCACCTGCTTTTTTGAGGACTTACGGATGGGGAGCAAAACCCTTTTCGGAGCCTGAACATCCATCATGTCCCAGTAGTCCTGTTCCTCCTCCTCATTGGTTGATTCCCATGTGGGGAGGTCCAGGGACAAAGCCAACTGTTTAACAAATTTGAAATGAGAGGAAAAGTCCTCGGTTCCCTTGTCAGGGGAGTCAGGATGATGAGGATTTGGTGAAATGTCTTGGTCAATGGGGTCACCGTAGTCCTCATCCTCAAAATCATCATCATCATCATAATCCTCATCAAAAGTGTCCACCTCTGGTTCCAATGAACCGGGAACCAGAGTGGAACTTGAGACATCCAAACGCGGTCATTTTTGAGCCTGAACCAGTGTTACTGGTTGAAGTGACTGAATTATTTTGATTGCATTAGCTATCTCCTCAGCGGTTGGAACTGGAGTACTCGGTTGCGGTTCAACCGCTGAAGGCTTTTCTTTTTTCTTTCTCTTCCCTGCAGCTGCCGGGTTAGTGGCAGGGTCAGCAGGTTTCTTTTTGGTGGAAGAACAGTCACCCTTGTCAGAGGGCTGATCACCTGGTTCTTTTTGAATATAAATCGGTTTGTCTGCAGCCGGTTCAGCAGCCTTTTCAGACATCCTCTCCTGCAGTGGTTTCAAACACCTATCAAGTGTCAACTGAGGGAATTTTTTTTTTTTTTTACAGATCTCGCAGTCCTCTTTGAGGTGACCAAACCCCAAGCAAAACGCACAAATAATGAGAATCTGCCTTTGCAAATGGCACCCCCCCCCGTGGGTCCCGTTTGCTTCTTGGTCTGTGACATCGATAGTTTTTTTAAACCGAAGTAAAACCGAGAATTAACCTTGTAGTTTTAACTTAAACAAAAGCCACTTAACTGGATGGCAAGAGTAATTTAAATTAAACAAATACAGAAATTGACCTTGGTTCCTTCTTGGTTGGAAAAACTGAAGAGGAACCGAAACACTTTAATTCTAGCTGTGACCCAAGGACAGTGCTTCAAAAATCGAAAAAAATAAAATGAACTTTCAAATTTAAACCGAGAAATTATTTCTTCAGTTAAAGTGAAGGAGAGCTCTCTGGAGACATCTTACTGAGGCAAGCGGAGTAAAGAATCTGACGGCTGCAGAAAGCGCAACCAGGGACAGTGATTTGAAAACTGAGCTTGAGCCTAACATTCCACTATTAGCATAGGTTCTATTAACCATTTTGGCTCCGGGGCAGTCCTATGGTGAGACCATACTGCACTTGTCAGAATACAGTTAGATTTCCTGAGGTTTGAACAAATGTTTTTCTTAAAGTTGGTAAAATGTTTAATTCCATGCATAAAGTTTTACACTATTTCTTATTGTCATTATGCCATGCTCTTTCTGCTTTTTGTTCGAATGGTGCTCACACTCACTGTCTTAGCGGTGATGTGGAGTACAGGTAAGTATGGGGCTAATCTAGCTGTCACCCCTTTAACAGCACAAGACAATGTTGCAGTTATAGTCATGCTAATTGTGGTATTCTAATTTCTGCTTAGCAGGGGCTAGGGAACCCTTGTAGGCTGGCTTCCTGTTTGTCAGAGTCTGAACCTCATGGTGAGAAGATATTCTTGTCTAATGTCTCTGAATAAACCATATTTGTTCATGATTTTATGTGCCTGACTCAATTTGTTCAGTATCATCAAGATGTCTACTGCAGAAGCACCAGATGGGCCTGGCAGAACAGAAAGAAAGTAAGGGTCCTTTAGTGGCAGACCAATACCAAAATGCCATGCTAGTATTTACATTCTGTTCTCTCAGTTCAGTTTCCCTCTGCATATTTTAATACCACTTTCCCATCACCACTAGGTGGGTCCCCAGATGACATCAGGCTACAAAATGCACTGAAAGTTCAAGATATTACATTTTCTTCTGTTGTTCTGTCAACATTAAGGGGCAGTTTCAGCATATTCCATTATAACTGCGTAACAGGACTTTACACTGGAGGGAGGAAGATAAATGGACACCTGCAGACTCTAATGAATGAATTAGCTTTATAACATGGGTTACCTAAAGTAGGAAATCTGATTGGAACAAAAATTTCACCTGTCCATGGATTAAATTCCCTACTTAATCCATGGTTTTCATGACTGATCTAGTTTTTAACAGCACAGAAGGGATGATCACCCAGTGGAGGGAGCTACAGATTCTCTTCAGCTCGTTTTTAGCAGAAGCCATTTTTTTTTTAGCTTAACGAGGAAAGTGAACTGTAACTTACAAAATATAAGACAGCTAAGTCTTCCATTCTCTGGAGCGTGTAGTGAAAAGGAATAGGTGGATCACTGGTGAGCTGATAAAGCGTTCTCTCAGTGGAGAAAAAAGAAATGCTTCAGACAGAACTCCCGTGACATAGCCGATAGCCGAGAGAGCTCTCCCTTCACACAGGACCCCAGCCAGAATGGAAAGAGTTCATATTCAGTTGCCACAGCAAAGTAGGCAAGAGCCATATGTGCACTCAAGGCGTACAAAATGTCGGCTGTTGCGAAACAGCATTACAGTGCCAAATAGTCCCCCCCACCAATCTGTCAGCAGCCATGCCTTGACTCTCCAGGCTGTACAATACTCTCCTCAGTCATTACAGAACTCAGAAGTACAGTCTCTTGTACCTAGCCGCCCCAAGGTCTGTCAGTACCAAGCAATCAAACAGGTGGTATCATTCGCTGTCTGCACACACTCGGTCTTGTCCAGATCAGCAACGGAGAACCTCTGTCATGATAGCCCTTTCTAATAGGTCAGCAGCAAGCCTAAATATGTGCACCCATGCAGGACACAACATTCTCGATAGTGAACAGTCATCTGTACTGGTGACCGACAGACACTCCTATTGTACGTGGATTTAAAAATGTATGCTGGCTGCTGGCATATGAAGAAGAGGCTATAAAAACAGCAATTTTGGCGTTCTGCATATGAATAACAGATTGACTTGTGACAGCAGTAATGTGATTAAATTCTGCCTTCCTAGGCGACTGTCCCGTGGGCAGCCACACAGGAAGAAAAAGTAAGTCTTTATATAGAAAAGATGAGTGCAGTGCTGGATAGTGCCAAATCTGCTAATGTAGCAGTTGTAGACCCGGGGAGGGGGTGGTTATAGTGTTAAAATATAATGGTGTCTTCGTAGAATAGGAGCCCATCCCCCAACATGCAGAAACCGCCATGGCTGCAATTTCGGTATTGTTAGTCTGCAGATAAGTACAGAGAACTGGTCAACAGTTGGAGGACATTACTCTGTTCGTGCCAGACATATGTAACTATAGATGTGGCACAACTGCAAACCATGGCCTTAGTACTGACTGCAATACTAACCCACCCCTCCAGCCACAAGTCACACAATGGGCAATCTTTGAGCCTGTACACAGCTCCTGTGGTTGTCCTCTTCTATTTTTCTCTCTGCATCCTGTCACCATCTCCTCAGCTAGCTCTGTCTCTGTTCAGCAAAATGGCAGGAGAGCGGTTTGATGTGCTGCCTGGACGGTTCAACGCCCCTTCCCTGCCACAGAGAAAGACAGAAAGTCCCATTGAGAGAGACAGTGGGAGCGTGACAGTTCCCTGCCTCTGCAGAGCTGCGGGTGAGAGAGAGAGAGAGACAGCAAAACGTAGAAGTCCTGCTCTGTGTTGCAGTCCCTAAGTGCAGAAGTCCTTCACCCTGTCTGCAGCCATTGATTAATCCACAGTCAGGGACTACTTTACAAGGCAGAAGGATAAAATCCCTTTCTGCCATTAAAACAGGGGGAGCAACTGTTTTGGGGGAGGGGGGTTGCACCCTATGGTTAACCTAACCCATTTTATAAGCACAATAATCCACTTCAGGGTGTGGGGTTATAAGCATTTAATCCATGCTGGGACGCTCTGAGGACATTTGGCCTGTGGCCTCGTGCCTCACAATGCACCCAGGCATGGATTAAATGCCTATAACCCCACAACCTGTCATGGGTTATTGTTAACTTACTGAATTCTGTTTCACTGCTATGCTCTGATGATTTCTTTTATTGTATTAAGATTCTGTTAATAATGAAAATAAAATTAATAAACAAACACTGATCCTGCAGTGCAGGCGTGGAGTGTGATTATATCATAAAATGACCATTATCCCAAATGGATAAGTAATCAGAATCAGGTTGGATAGTGCACAAGCTAATGCTGTCCATCTCACATGCAAGTAAAATTGCCTATAACTGTCAGCTGAGATTGCCATTAGTATATCTTGATGGATTCACGCAGCTGTGATGCATCATCTCAATTCCAGTCAAGTCCTGCTGCTACCTATTTCTGGTGGGGGGGGGGAACTGGAGCATTTTGAGGTTTAAGTGACTTGCCTAGGATTCCACAGTGAGTGTCTCTAGTGGGATTTAAACCTACAGTTTCCTGGTTCCTAAGAATGGTGCTCTAACTGCTAGATCACACTGCAAATTGTCACTGCTAAAGCATCAAGTCTTTCTTAATTCACTGTTGCTCAGACCTATGTAAGCTGATAATGCAGTACACTAAATCCACAATCAAATGAAATAGACACTTTTCCTGGCTTTCACAAACAGCTGTGTATGTCACCCCTCATTACACCAATGGTCGCAGTCAGTAGCTTCTGATGCAGATGCTGCTACAAAACAAACAGGAGACAGCGCTATCTGCCAAAATGCAGCTGCATCAAATTTATTTAAATTGTGCAAAACTACTCAGCCAGTGCCATATGGGGATACCAACCAACTCAGCAAAAAAGCAGCCCAATTGGTTTGACTAAGTGCGCATGTGCGAAACCGGTCAAATGGTACAGTTTTTTTGTTTTGTTGTGGTCATCAGGGACTAGGCCAGTCAGCGACGCAGTGGTTGTTCTCCTGCTAGTGGTGGACACAACTACCCACATAGGTTGTTACATGGATTAAAAGAGAGCAGCTCACTTTGCTCAGTTTTCTTGGAAATATCCATTTAAAGTTAAATGCCTCTAGAATAGTGCAGTGGATGTGTGGCTGGGTGGGGGCCATGACGTTACCTACAAAGCTGGTTTTAGAGACCCAAAAACAGAAAACAAGAGAACTGGGAGTAAGCAAAAGAACAAGAAGCACAATTCAACCTGGGCACACACACACATAAGGAAGAGACATCCAGAATTAAATGTGTGACTCCTTCACTGCAAATTCAGCAGCACACTCAATGCATTTGAAATCATCGATTTAAACAAATTTACACACAATCTTAATTCAGAATGTTTCTTTAGTAATCAGACAGTACAATTAGAGGGCAATGATGCTACTGATTTGGATGGTGTGGGTTCTAATAGTTCTATTGGTTCCGCTTCTGATGTGCATTTTTACCCGAGGGTAGAAAATTTAAGGCCAGGTCCAAATTCATGCCTCCACAAAATCATACTGTTTCAAGTGTTTTTTTTTTTTTTTTTTACACAGCATGTGAGGCGGACCTTAAGAAATTGATTAAGGAAAATAAAGCACATTATGTCAACATGCCTAAAGCAGACAAGGAAGCTTTAAGAGCCCATTACAATTAAGCAGGCTGATTGGGGGGAGTGGTTGTTCTTAACACCATTTTTTACATATCAGAAGTGGAACGTCAGTTGTCCAATGATAGATTTTATAAGTGTTTGCATAAGGATCCCACTATGCAATTTAAGAGTAAAACTGATGCATATTTACAACAGTCTTTTTTGAATGGGGTGATGGATAAAGATATATTTGAATTTCTAACAGTTAAATGTCCAGTTCACCCATCGGTGTATATGTTACCCAAAGTTCACAAAAGTCTGACCAAGCCACCAGGTCATCCAATTGTGGCCAGGATTGGTTTAAATATTTTTAATGTCCCCCATGTCGAAGATGGGGACTTTCTGGTAACACTTGATGTGGAGGCATTATACATGAACATTCTGCATGGGGGTGGGGTGCAGGCTTTACAACACTATTTGAACAAAAGAGAGTAAGGACCCTCACAAACAGAATTTTTGGTTGATTTAGTCCAGTTTGTGTTGGAATTCAATACATTTATGTTTCAAGGGCAATACTATCTTCAAATCAATGGCACTGCCATGGGGTCATCTATTGCCCCCAATTTTGCTTGTCTGTATATGGGAATGTGGGACGAAAAATATTTGTATGATTACGATGAAAAATCCTTTTTTTGATTTTATTTTTATTTACAAATGTTACATTGACTATTGCTTTTTGATTTGGCAGGGTACTGAGGCTGAGTTACATTTGTTTGTTCAGTATCTCGAGAGTACCAATCTATTCTTAAAGTTCACTGCCAGTATAGAACCGAGAAGGATTTCCTTCCTGGACATTTCCATTTCCAAAGACAACACTAATGGATTGGAAACATCATAAATATCATAAATCAGCAGACAAAAAAACTGTGCTCCTGCCCAATTCGTGTCATCCTAGACACACTGTTAAATCTACATCAAAAAGTCAATTTATTAGGGCACACCATAACTGTGGCAAGGACAACAGTTATGAATATTGGGCAGGGGATTGGGAAAGGAGATTTTTGGAACAAGGTTACAATAAAAATGATGTTTTGTTAACCAAGAATTCATTATCCGAAATACCAAGGGAGGTCTTGTTACAAGAAAAACATGCTCGGTTACAGAAAACACAGAAACTTAATTCTGTAACCACTTATATTGTTGAGTCAGGAACAACAGAACAGATTATTCAGAAAAAACTGGTCAGTCCTGCAGACACAGGATAAATTGAAACAGCATGTAAAAATTTCCACAGCTGGTTTTTAGACGTGCTGATAATTTGGGTAACAGACTAACGCATAGTTGCCAGACAAAATATAAGACGCAGTCTGTAATGTCTTTAAGGGAGGCTGTTACTTTAGTCCCGTTGCCTCTCCTGTCTTTTGTTTCAGCTCCCCTCTCTGGTTCTACTCCCACTGCTAGTGCTGGCATACTGAATGAAAATGCAGCACCAAATGGTTTTGATGCTGGAGAAAGTGAGTGTATAAATTTATCCTCACTAACCCTTAGTCTGGAAACAAGAGCTACTGTTTCTGGTAGCTATTTTTTTGCCCGATACAGACAATGGTGTGAATGAGTCCAGTTCCCCTGGTAATTTGACAACTTCAGTGTCCTCCCCCTCAAGACTACTTGGTGTGGCATGTGAGATGCGCTTAAATGAATCAAATGTTAGAGAACGAATGACTGGGTTACAGGATGAATCGATTTTTCAAACATTACCTGTACCCCACCCCCATTTTTACCTACGTCAGATGCACCTTTACCTTTTAACCTAAACAATGCAAGAGGAACTGATTGGTTACCTGCTTTATCCTATGGCTGCTTTAAATGCCAGCGGTGTAAGTACTGTACCTATATTAATACCACACAAAAAAAATTATTAAACCCTGTTTATGGCAGAATGTTGGAGATTAATGCCTTCATCAATTGTGATACTTTTGGTATTGTTTAGCATCTTGCAAGTGTAATGCATATTATGTTGGGTGAACCAAGAGAAAGTTAACAGAGAGGGTGGGTGAGCACAAACATGCAGTAAATAACAGAAGTCTAGAATGCGTTACAGCACACCATGTTTTTAATGCCTCAGCTAAAACCTTACATGGCTAGAAATCCATTGGTATTGAAAAAGTTAAAATAGGTCTGGGGGGGGCGGGACCTCAATAATAAATTGGCATGCAGGGAGAACTTTTGGATATATAAATTACGGGCCACCAGTTACCCTGGTTTAAATGATACAGAGGAATTGCCACATTTGTAAATTAATGTGGGGCCTTTTAGCATTTTTATAGCATTTCTCTAGCATATTTGAAATTAATTAAAATGCAAATTAAATGATTGTAACTATGTATAGAATGCATGCATTTGCACTTTTGTATTATGATCACTGCACAGGCTAAACAATTTGTCATGTCCAACACCCATTAGTGGGTGCACCTATTTTTAATTATGTATACACTATTTAAGTATATGGTGTTTTATTGTTATGCATTTCTTGACAAAGTGCAGTGCGTCTGCGCGAAACGTTGAGTTATCTTGGTGGTGTGTCAGAGGTGTCGGTGCAGCTGAATTTTGTAATAAAGGAATCAAACATTTAATTCTGGATGTCTCTTCCTTATATGTGTGAGTGTGTACCCAGGTTGAATTGTGCTTCTTGTTCTGATGGTTACCTGTGAGCACTACCTACTGAGAGCTGCTCTGTTCCTTTTTTTTGGTAAGCAAATGAGTTGGGAATGCTGCAGTGTTTCCCATCCCCTATAAAAAGAGGATGGACTGTTCTTTACCCTGCAGTTCTTATGGCACGAATTACCAGTGCAGACAGGCGGCACCAACCACCTCAGGTTTTTATTTTATTTTTTTACACCAATGGGGGGAAATAGAAACATGAAAAAAGAATAATGTAATAAAACTAAAAAGTGAAATATAAACTGGACCCCCCCCCCCGAACATTATAAGAAGAAAAATACTGGATGGCTACAGAGATGAAAGAAGAAACTAACTTCATACTTACCATAATTTCCTTTTCTGTTAGCTCCAACTTGGTTAATGGGTAATCATAACAACTGCATATAGTGCAACCTTACCAGGGGAATGGCATAGCCCAAGCTTTAGAATGTTGGACACATGAGGATTCTATCAGCAGCAACTCCCCAGTCACCACTAACCTCGCAGTATCATAGTAGCTACAAATTTTCATATATTCAATTACCTACATATGTTAATTCAGTAAACAAATGCTGTCTTACCTTACTGGCAGACCTCTGAGATAGAAAAAAAGCTCTCCATTAGACTCCAGGTGTGAACGATTCGATCCTTCTTGCAGGAAGAAAGTATAGTTACATAAGAATTTACTGTAACAGCAGATCTTCGAGAAGAGCTCTTGTAGCAGGCTATACCATAAGGACTATGGCGCCAGGCACTAGGACCCCACGGAAAAATCTTAGCTAGCAGTACCCAGGAGGGACTGCCCCCTAATGTCAGATCGCCTCCGATGTCCACTAATGGTACAAAGGGGGCGGGTTCCCGGCCCCACCTCAGTTCTCCCACCGGAGACCCAGCTAACACACAAATGGAGAACTGAGGTGGTGCGAATAATCCTGCCAAGGGGGCAAAAGGAAAGAAAAAGGACCGGGGGGAAAGGAGGGAGGGAAAGCAGTGCCTGCTGCAAGAGCTCCTCTCAAAGATCTACTGTTATGGTAAGTTCTTGTGTAACTGTACTGTCTTACTTCAAAGTTGGAGCTCTTGCAGCAAGCTAGAATACTGACTGAGTGTAACAGGGGTCCTGTTATGGAGTAAAATACTGTTTTTACAGAGATGCAACCCCCTCCCCCCTTTTTTCTTTTCACTCTATCCTGTCTGCTTCTATATTCTTATCTATCCTAATTTTCTTGTCAGGGTGGCCAACCTGGCAAGCTACATAACTTGCTTTACTGTCCCTTATCTTTTTAATCTGGCAGCTAAACCTTGATATCCGAAAAGCAGCAGTTTATATGGTGTAGAGCTGTTTAAAATAGAGTGTATTTGCCCTTATACAGCTATCCCCATAGGCGCAGTGTTTAAAATAAAAGACCGCAGAGTGTTTATTGTAAAGAGCTTCCCTGCTCTCTTCTTAGAGGGCTCTGTATGTAAAAAGAAAGAAGAAATGTTTTTTTTTTCTTGTAAAAGGAGTGCTTAGCGCCAAGAATTGCAGCGATCCCCGAGCGATGTGTGCGCACGTTTGTGTTGCCATATGTGTGCACACTTGCAGAAGACCTTGCACATGTTCATGCAGGAAAGGGTCAGACAATTTCAGCTGCTGGAATGAGAAATTGCAACCGTTTGTTGCGATTAAGACAAGATGCGGCTATGCGGCTGAAAGCAAATACTAAAAACGCGCAACTGTGTACAGTTGCTAGGGAGCAGTGCTACGCTCCCTGTGCAGAACCCCGAAGTCCTGTTCTAGTGTCCGCTCCATGGAGACAGTCAAAAAAGGGCTAAAATAAAGTAAGGACATTGAGGGCATAAGTAGAAAGCCTGCAGTGTCCATACAATGCAGAAAAGAGCTGTATTCCTGTTTTAAAAGCCCTTAGGCAGTTAGAATGCTGTCACCAGGCCCAATTGAACTAAACAGCAGTCAGCTGAAACTCCAGCCATTGGGTACACAGAAGAATGAATGGAAACTTTTTTTAAAAAACACAGAACAAGGTTTATACAGCTTGAATTACAGTTTATAAATCCAGGAGATTACTGTGCTATTTAAATAAAGAAGTTTTCTTCTGTTTTTGTGCAATATAAAATAATATAGTATAAAAAGAATCTACACCCTTACAAAGAGGCAGATAGGGAGCACGCCCCTCATCTGTTTTTCTTGGTTAAGATTCTAGATTCTTTTTAACTAACCATGCTTTTTCCTTTTTGTACAAAATATGTTCTATATATTTTATTTATTTATTTTTTTATTTATTTATTCATATATCGGATTTACAAACCTTTGAGTCAGAGACTCATTTACAAAGGCACCTCATCGCAAGGGAGGGGAGACAACATAATTGTGAAGCAAGACAGTAGGAACAGCACAGGTGATACACAAATGGCATATATAACAGGCATTTCAAGAGTAAGTAAATATAGCCAAGTTGCAGAAGAGCTCATGAAAAGGATATATATATATATATATATATATATATATACACATATACATACACACCATAAGGAGATATAGATATATATATATATATATATATATTGCTGTTTACCTGTATTCTGAAGTTTAACCAGAGAAGTTCCTACTATAGGGCTGGCAGCCCCTAAAATTGTAGGTTATATGGACTTAAGGAAGGGTGATGTCATCAGGGGGAGGAGCTAAACTAATGCTCTGATATCACAGCCCTATAATTAAGCTTATAGCAGTGTTCTATGGCAGTATTGTGACAGGAACTTATGTAGGTGACCCCTGAAAGTACTAGCATGTTGCTAGAGGGTTTACAATATGTATATATCTATTATTAAGTATGAAAAAGCCATTGTTCATCTTAATTAATGTATCACATGATTGATGAGGTCACCGTATAGCATTAAAAAGGTTCCTCTGTGAGAGCTAGACAGATAGGTGGTCAGTAGGGTTCTGACCAAGGTGAGAGAAGGATCTCAGAGACAGAGAAGTAATTGTGCACGGTTTTCACATTACCTATGAAAGGAGAGAACTCAGGAATTTCTTTATGGTATTTGGATACAAGAATTTTATCCTGAAGTTTGAAAGATGTGAAGAAACAACATAATTTATTTTTCCTTTCTGTAAATATTGATTTTTTTATTTTAATATTTTTTGGTTTCTAAATAAAATGATAAACGCAGAAGTATGCGTTTTTTATGCATCATATCTGGTTGTATAATCTGGTTATTGGAACCCACACTACCACACTGAGTACCAAGCAGTATTAACTGGACCCAGGTCAGAATGGGAGGAAGTAAGTAAGTAAGCGATAGCAGACTCATTCAGGAGTACCTGAAGCACCGCTAAGCCAAAACCAGTTCTCCGATGGGAAGCTATATCCAGGCTGTAGTGCTTCTCAAAGGAATGCACTGAGCTCCAGGTAGCTATTGCGCAGATGTCTGCTGTAGAGATGTTGCGAAGTGCAGTGAAGGAAGTGGAAACACCCCTGGTGGAGTGACCCTTGACTGAGCCCGGTAAAGGTTTGTCATATTTATTGCATCAGAAGGTGATGCAGTGCACCAACCACCTGGAAAAGAGTCTGCTTCACTACTGGAGCCCCAAGGGTTCTTGGAGCAAAGGAAACAAAAAGCTGGTCAGACTTACATATATCCCGGTGCAGTCTATGTAGTAACAAGCACCCGATGCATATCCAGAGTATGAAGAAGCCCCCGCCCGATTAGAATGCTCTGGGTAATAAACAGGTGAGTGAATGTCCTGATTAAGAGTGAACTCGGACATCACCTTTGGAAGAAACTTAGGATTAGTTATCAATGACACCCTGTCCCTGTGGAAAACTAAATAAGGCTCCTTAGACATCAGGGCCTGGAGCTCGGAAATCCTCCGGGCAGAAGTAACTGCAACTAAAAACACTTTCCATGACAGAAAACGTAGCTTGCAATCCATGGCTGGTTCGAAGGGAGGCAACGTACGCTTTTTCTAACAGAAATAAAAGATCCCATAGGGAAGAGGGTCCCTGATGGGAGGTTTCAGATGCAACATGCCTCGTAAAAATGTACAGGACAGGTCCAACTGGGCAATGTATTTGCCTTCCACTGGTGCATGATAGGCTGAAATCACAGAGAGGTGCACCTTAATGGAGGAATTTCAGAGGCATGAGTCTGAAAGGGAGAGGAGGTACTGTAGGACAGCATTCACAGGGCAGTGGAATGGGTCCAGACCATGGTTAGCAGCCCACAAGCCAAACCGTTTCCATTTCATGGTGTAAGTAGCTCAGGTGGATGGTTTTCTGGCTACCACCAAGATCTTGGCCACCCTAGGAGAAACTCTGAATCAAAATGTGGCTTTATCTGCAAGAGCCATGCATGCAGATGCAAAGTCCAGAGGTCCGGGTGAACCAGAGTGCCCTGCTCTTGCGACAGTGAGTGGGAGGACAAGGGCAAGGGAACCGGTGGTTCCACTGTTAGCTGCTGCAACAGGGGGAACCAGATCTGGCACGGCCAAAGTGGGGCTATAAGGGTCATTTCCACACCCTCCACTTGGAGCTTGAGCAGGACCCTCTGAAGGACAGAAAAGCATACAGAAATCTCCCTGTCCAACAGAGGGACAATGCATCTCAACAAAAAACACCAGGACCTGGATCTAGTGAGCAAAAACTGGGCAGTTTTGTGTTGCATGGGGACACAAAGAGGTCCAACTCTGGATGACCCCATCATTGGAAGAGGCCCTCCACCACGGACTAAAAGAGTTCCCACTCATGGGCCCTCGACTGTGACCTGCTTAGGACATCATCCAAGGTGTTTTGGACTCTTGCAACATGGACCGCAGTGAGGGACAAGCCGTGTTCTAAAGCCCAGAACCACACTCTCATGGCCTCTCGACAGAGAGGATAAGAGTGGCTCCTCCGCTGCTTGTTGATGTGAAGACAACAGACATGTTGTCTGTCTGAATCAACAGGGAGGCCTGGACACAGGTCTGGTTGGAACGCTTGTAAAGCATACAGGACTGCTCTAATTTCTAGGACATTGATGTGGAGATCCTGTTCTAATGGCAACCACGTCCCTTGTTTTTGTCGATCTCGGAAGAGGGCCCCCAATTCCAGGCTCAAGGCATCTGTCGTCAGGGTTTGGGAAGGGGGGGATCTCTCCGAAAGGGGTTTCCCAGCTCCAGATTTTGGGGCAAGAGCCATCATGAGAGGGTTTGGACCACAGCTCTGGAGATCAGAACCAGCTGGTCGAAGATTGTCCATCCTTTTATCCCATTGCACCCTGAGGGTCCATTGGGGAATCCTCATAAAGAAGCGTGCTGAGGGAACTGTCACAGTGACAGCTGCCATGTGATCTAAGAGCTGCAGCATGGTCCAAACTGGTACCTGGTGCGAAAAGGAAACTGTGGGCCAATGACTAAAGGTGCGCTGCCCTGTCTGGCGAAAGGAAAGCCTTTCCCTGCACCATGCCCAGGATTGCTCCTATGTATTGCAATCTCTAGCATGGCTGAGGGGACGACTTTGGCATGTTCAGAGTAACCCCCTAGGGATCTGAACAGGTGAAAGGTATCCACCAGAGTGGCCAGGAGCCAATCTCTTGTGGCTGCTGTCAGGAGCCAATCGTCGAGGTAGGGGTAAATAAAGTGCCCCTGCCTCCTGAGTTCTGGGACTACCATTGCAAGGCACTTGTGAACACTTGTGGGGCCGAACGGCAGGGCCCAAAACTGGTAATGCTACCCCTGAAAGGAGGACCTCAGGAACCTCCTGTGGGATGTAAGCATCAGGATGTGGAGGTAGGCATCTTACATGTCTAGGGAGCAAAGCCAGTCCCCTTGCTGCAGCATGGGAATGATGTCTGACAGGGTAACCATCCTGAACCTCCTGTATTCTTAAATGTTCAGGAGGCTCAGGTCCAGGATCAGGCGCAGATCCAGTCTTCTTGGGAACCAAGAAGAAGTGGGAGTAGAACCCTGTCCCCCATTGTGAGGGTGGGACTGGTTATATGGCCTTCTTGTTGAGAAGGATCTGGACCTCCTCCCAAATGAGTGCAGCGTGGGAGGGACAGTAGGTGGACTGGACTGGGGGAATCTGAAGGAATTCTAACACATGACCTCGCTCTATCAACTGGAGCACCCATGCCTCTGTCATGATGGTGGACCATCCTTCGAGATAGAGTGAGAACCGACACCCTACTATCTCCCCCAAGGATCCGACACCCTGTCATCTCCCCCAAGGATTCCGTTGGGGGTGGGCAAGAAGTCAGGCACTGGATCCCGGGGTAGGCAGGGAGACCTGGGAGGACTTAGCGTTCCGAAGTCCCTGTGCACTACTGGGCTGAGAGGGAGCCTTACATCAGTAGGTGCCTCTCTGCTGCTGTCCCTTAGGCTTTTGTCCCCATTGGTGACAAAAGGCTTTCATCTCCCTGGTGCTGGTTCAGATCTGTACATCTGGTGTACTGATTGGATTGCTTTGCCCGATTCTTCAAGGTCTGTGATCATTTTCTCAATATCTGGACCAAAGAGCACAAAACATGAAAAGGGGCATCCAGGATAGCACAATGGAGTTCCTTCTGAATCCCTGAGATGCAAAGCCAGGAGTACCTCCTCATGCAGATGCCAGTGGCAGCTGCCCTGACTGCTGTGTCATAAGAGGATCTCAGCACATGCTTGTCAATGTCAAAGCTGGACTGCTTTTGTGCTAACTTGATAGCCTTGTTCCAGAGCGACTTCTGCTACTTTACCATATGTGTCAAAAAATTTGGCAAACGTATGCTGCAAGTAGCTGAAGAGTACACCTTGTGTCCGAATTAGTTCAGACCCTTGGATTCTTTATCGGACGGTTGTGAACTCATGTGACGTGGCTGCTTAGTCCTGCCATGGGCAGCCATCAGGAACAGAGTCTGCCCTAGGTCGTTCCTCTAGGAATGGTTCATTGTTAAAGGTTCAATACAGCCTGTCGACCTTTTTGGGTATAGTGGAGGCTGTTGGGTGTATCCATGCCAACTTGGTGACATCCTGAAAGGGAGCCAATGAGGGGGGCACCATTAAAGGTTTAGGTTCATTCATTCCCCAAAAATGGGTAAGCCACTTCCTCTCTGGGTCCAAATCCTCTGTCTCTCATTGATTTAAGAACTGTATGTGATGCATGGGAGAATCCCTACGAGTGTCAGGATGAGGAAAGGAAAAGGTATCGGAGGACCTGGAGGAATCCGAGGAGCTCCTGTCGGAAGAAACCGTGAAGGAAGACTTTGAGCAAGAGCAGCAGTACCATCTGCAGTGGGAGTGGCTGCGGTAACTGGAGGAAGACCTGGAGAGTGTCTATGTCCATGATGCCTTGGAGATCCCACGTCTGACAGTGGCGAAGGGTTCGACAGGTGAGGCGATGGCTCCCTCGGCGGAGAAGGCAGTTTCACCAGCTGCTGTGGGGACCCTGCCAAGGCGGGGTTCAGCAATGGAGTGAGGGGCTCCTCAGAGAAGAAGTCCTCTTTAACCATGTTTCACCAGGAACTGAACAGATCCTTGACGTCTGCTAGGGAGATCATAACCTGTGCTGAGGGGCCTGGCGTCTGAGGTGGTGCGACAGGTGTCTGGTCTGATGGCTGATCAGGAGCAGACTGTCACTCGGAGGACTCAGGTGTGTCAAACAACTATCCTGTGGGTAGAAGAGAGCCTGACATCAGGTCAAGGGACTGGTCTGACATCTGGCTGCCTGACGCTTGCAGGTCTGATGTCAGGGGCAGCAACTCCTTGGCCAGCGGCTGCCCCCCTGCTGGTGGTAGTTTGGTAGGGCAGGCAACGGGGGTGTAGCCTTGTGAAACACCAAAGGTGAGAACCCAGAGGACGGCAGGTTCTAGTGCCGGGAATCTGTTGTCTGGTGCTTGGGGGAGTGGACTTCAGAGAGCGAGTCCTGCTCCTGGAGCCACTTCCTATCATCGTACCCTGAGGGACGGTTAGATGAAGAGGATGATGCCCCAGTCTGGTGAACGGCAGAACAAAGTGTTGCCTGCAGATAGACTGGTTGGGTCCCCTGGCTTAGACCTGGAAGAGTGGCAGTAGGACCAAAGACTTGGGGGAAGGGCCAAAGGCCCTTGCCTCAAAGATCCTCCGCTTGATGTTCTCGCCAAGATGGGAGGCTTCAATGCTGGTAACCTGGAGGAAGCATGAGTTATCAGGGGGGTGGAGCCCAACCTCACGTGGGAGTGAGGACCCGAGCTGGCAGTCTTCCTGAGTGGAGATCTGGTGTGGGAATCTAGGCCTGTCCTTATCGTGATGGTGGTGTTTCCCACTAGTCTTTTTCTCCATATGGGAAGTCCCTGAGCATGAGGAAGTGGAGGATCCCAGACCTGATGGGGTCTTTTGCATGGCGGCCAGCTACTGTTCCAGAAAATGTCTTCAGTGCCCACAGATGATGGATGTAGGTCTGGCGATTGAAGCTGTGGCAGAGTGGGCAGGCCTTGGAGTTGTGGGTAGGCCCCAAACAGATGAGGCAGGCCGAATGACTGTCCTTCGATGGGACTTGCTTCCCACACACACACTTGGAACTTCCACTGCTGAGAGGTGGAAGACTAAAACAAATGAAAGAGTTGAAAATGGCAGTTGACTAGTAGCAGGAGGCGTCCGTGGAGCTGATGTGCATGGGTCAACGGCAAGAAAAGAACTGAGGTGGGGTTGGAGACTGCCTCCCCTTTATACCATCAGTGGATGTTGGAAGACGGTCCCTGCTGGGTACTGCTAGCTAAACATTTTCCGTGGGAGCCCTAGTGCCTGCCGGCATAGTCCTTATGGTATAGCCTGCTGCAAGAGCTCCAACTTGAAGTAAGATAGTACAGTTACATAAGAATTTACTCTAACAGTGGATCTTCGAGAGGTGCTCTTGCAGTAGGCAACACCGTTAGGACTAAGCTGCCAGGGGCCAGGACCACATGGAAAATTTCTAACTAGCAGTCTACAACAGGGACAAGCCCCTGACATTGGCACACTGGTATCCACCTATGGTACAAGAGGGGCGGTCCTCCATGCCCAACTCAGTTCTCCTGCCAGAGACCCAGTGAAAAGGTCTGACAGGAGAGAGAGAGAGAGAGGGCTCGAAAGGCCGAGATGGAACAGAGAGCAGGGGGATGGAGGGAGGGAAAAACCTGCCTACTGCAAGAGCTCCTCTTGAAGATCTACTGTTACAGTACGTTCTTACGTAACTGTACTATCTTACTTTGAGGGGGCTCTTGCAGTAGGCAACACCGTTAGGACCAAGTCCCAAGCAGCGCCATAAAGAAAAAGGGAACCCCAGGAGAAGGATAAAGTTAAGCAATAGATGGAGAAGGCTAGGAGACTCAGTGAGGTCCCTAGTCCAACTTTAGCCCCAAGGAAAAGAAGGCAACCCTCAAGTGCCCTGCCTATAGCAAGACAGGGTAAACCCCCAGAAAAGCAGATGACCCATTATGGCCCTCAGCCTAAAATCTGCAAGGGATGTGGCTTAGCCCTCAAAATGGTGGCCCAACAGAGCCCTGTGGAGGGGAGAAACTGGGAAAGGGGACTGAACCAGGGACAAATGTTGGCCCCTGTGATCAGCAATGATTAGGAACAAGACCCAAAACTCGCCCTCAAAAGAAGGGTAAAGGGGCAGAGATTACAACGAAGGGAACCTCTGACCCTAACGGGAGCAAGAGGTGCCCCCAAACCGGGGAGCAGAAGGGAAAGAGGGGTACTGACCCTCAAACGTATCCCAAAAAATGACCAATGTTGCCCCCCCTCTGCAAGCAGAGTGGGAGGCCCTGGCAAATAGTAGCTGTCAGCTGTCAGAACCGTGTCCAGATATGGGAAAGGGAGGACCATGAACCGAGAAAAGGGGAAAGACTCCCCCTCAAGGGGACACAAGGAATGGATGAGGAACTGAGGACTAAAGCCCCCCCCATGTCCAGTAAAAACAGGACAAGAAAGGGAGACTCCTGCCTGTGCGAGATCAAAGGCTATCTAAGACACCGATCAACTGCGTCAAACTGTGAAAAGGGGAGGATCCGACGAAGCAGATACATGAGCACCCCTCCCACATATCACATGGCTCTAGTACAAAGGAGCAGGGCTGGGGGTAGCTATCTGGTCCGACGTATGGCAAGCCTGCCAGAGAGTCCGAGCCAGTGGACAGCTGGGGGTGGCATTCAGGCTGCCCTGAGCTTCGGGCACCTGAAAGGATGACCGACAAAGGCTATGGCATGTGGTCTCACTCCTAAACCATCTGGTCTCCAGGAAAAGGAGACTCGAGTGGGGGTACCCCTACCAGAGAGATACTATGGAGCACATGCATGCCCTCCAACTGGCTGTGGGGATGTCCTGGAAAGGCAGGGGTAGGGCAGCCCGGTGGGAGTACAGACAAACTCCCCCAGTAACAAGGAAACCTATGTGGCCAGAGGAACTCTAACCAGGACTAGTGATTCCTAAGGAAAGCACATTTTCTGCCCATGGAAGAGCAAGACATTAAGGCTGATGCCCAGGAAACTGCCGGGCCTCTGGACCCTGAGGGTCTGCACACAGAAAGGATCCCAGAGATCTAGACCGAGTACCTGCATGACGGGCCCCTGACTTGGGGCTCAATGGGTGGGGGCGAAGAGACAGGTCACAATCCTGTGACGAGGGAAAAAACTTACAGCTTACTTCCCGAGTACCTGCGTCCTACCTGTGAGGAAAGTAAGGCCTAGGCCGCGTGGGAGCCCTGTCACACCCTGATTACAGCAGCCTGGAATCCAGACAGGTGGGCATCAAAGGAAATGGTCAGAAGGACTGATGTCAGGCCTTGACAGGCATCCAGAAGAGGGGATGGGCCCAGGGAAAAGTCAATAGGGACACTGGAGATGGGAAAACTGCCCAAGTCATCCAAAAAAGTGACCGAAGGGGCCCCCGGGAAGAAGAGACTTACAGCAAGGGAGGGAAGAAAATCCTGGACTCCGTAAAGGAATCGTCCAAACCAATGAAGAGGGTATGTGGGCGAAGACCAGTACCCTGCTAAAGAAGGGCACCTGCCTGGGATCTAAAGTGAGCTCAGGGCTAGCAAAAGTGTAGGTCCCGAGCACCAGAGCTGAGGGCGAAGAACCTTGGCCATCAGGAAGGGATGCCGGGAGGGCAAGAAACAGGGAAGGGGAAGGAGTTAGACCCACCCCACCATGAGGAAAATAAGGCTCTCCACTTGCGGGGTGGAAGTATGGCCCAAGGCCCCTTCAAGAGACATCCCCAAAGTTTCAGGTACTACAGAAAAAAAGAACTGAAATTAACAATGAGAGAGAGAGAGAGAGAGAGAGAGAGAGAGACTTCAAACCCTCTTGTTCATATCCCCTGATCTCCTTTCCAGAGGAGGGGAGCTGTGCCCGGGATTAAGAGGAGGCGGTAGGCAAAAACAGCACAGTCACCTCAGCCATAAGCTTTGTGGGCTGGGGTGGCCGGAATTGAAGAGGCCCAGCGTGAGGCGCTGGGCGCTTACACCAGTACCACACCGCGCACACGGTACGGAACCAGCATGGGTTGCCGGGCCGGCCGGCAGAAGGAGAAATGTAGCACGCCTGATGGTTGTTTCCTATTTCCCCGGGAGTTAGCTGCAGGATCCTGCTGCAATGCCACCATCTAGGGAGCCCGGGTGGAAGGCGCAGTAAGGTGGAGAAGCAGTAAGGGCATTGGGTGGATTTCGGCAGAAGGGTGGAGCAGGAGGTACGTCTCAGCGTGCCTCCTAGCTCACTGGCCCTCATTGCACACCGACGTCTGGGGAAGAAAAAACGAAAAAAACACCTCGGTCTCTCCTAGGCGATGACACCTCTCTGGGGGATCTCCAGGCTCGTCGGACAGACTCCGTTGTACCAGTTCTGCACAGAAAAGTATGTTGGTTTGGGGAGGTAAACATAGGGGGTCCCTCCTCACCCCTACCCAGGGGTTGCTAGTGTGTGTGGAACCAGGGTACTCTAGGGGAAGATCATGATGGGAGAGGATGTCCGAGAGTAGAGGGAGGAGGCATGTAGGGCGCATAAACATAAGGTTTAAAAAGAAAAAAGATGGAGGCCTGAACTTCTTGGGTGAAATCAGACGGGTGCAGCCAAACATGGCGCCTGATACAAAAAGCTGTTGTTGTGTAATGAGCAGAAGCGTTCATGGTGTCATATGAAGTACAGAGGGCATGAAAACCCATGCTGGAGGCAGAACTCAGTAGCTGTTCCAGCTAAGTCCTAGCAGGAGAGATTGGCAACGATTGGACTATGTCCCCTGCTTTTCCCAAAAGAGTCTGCTGGTGTACCAACATATACTGTAGGTGAGAGAGTTCTGGGTATGTAAGGCCAGGGCACAGGAGGCATAGGCCCTGCACCCTAGAATGCCCAAACGCTTGGACTCCCTGTCTGGAGGGAAGTCATCCCAATGTCTGGACTCCATGAGTTCCTCCTGGGCCTCTGATAAGACCAAGAGGTCGGCTTAGGGTGGGTATCAAAGTATGGCTGATCATTGGGGGCATGGTAAAGTCAGGTCAACGTTCCTGGGCATGGGAGGAACTGACGCTGGTTGTTGCCAGACGGTAGAGGAGATATTGTCGTGTGGAACCACTTAAGATGGGTTAACCACAGAAGCTATCTCTGGGAGGTGCATGTGCTCTGCCAGATGGCAATGTTGAGAGTCCTGCTCCTCAGTATGCCATCCCTGGGAGGCCTGGTTAAGTTTCATCATCTCCAAAAAGGAAGCATCCTCTGGAGAAGATTTAGGAGTGTCCCTGACCCACACTTCTCCGGGGGGAGGGAGAGAATTGGGCATGAGTCTGAATCCATGTCCACTGATCCCTCCAATTCCGAAGCGGTGTGTTGGGGTGGCGATAGGCCAGGGCCTGCAACAATCCCAGTGTCTACCTGAGGCTCCACTGAAAGAAAAGGAGCCTCCGTAGTTGGTGTTCTGCAGTCTCACTCCCAGGAAGAGGCAGATATCGGCATCATTTGGGCTGGTGCCAGGCACTGAGAAGACACCCTCCACATGCTAAGAAAAGTGCTTTAGTCAGCTGGTGTTTTTTTTTGTATTTTTGTTTTTCCAATAAGCTATTACATACAATCAAACACATAGCTTATTCATCCACTTGTTACCATTATATCTCACAGAGACCAATCTCTTCACTTCATTCTACACTATTTTACAGTTGATTTCTGCAGAATTGCATTACGTTGATTTATACCGGTATAAAAATTATATCTATTAATATATCATAAAAGAAGATTAAATAAAATCCAATCAGATCAAGTCAAGACAAATCAAAACAAAACAAAAAAAAAAAACAACCAAACCAAAGTGCAACCACTACCCTCTTGCCTGGTACCTTCAATTTCCAACTCCATCCACTCTTTTCCATACTCTTCTGTCCTTCACTTCTATCCATTCTCTTAGCCTTCCTTTCCATACTATGTATCCTCCCTTTCATTGCTTCAACTTTACTACTTTCACATACCTTTCTTCACTTCCTTTTTTCCTTTCTCATCCTTCCGTACCCTCCCATAACATCCAACTTTCTTCCTCCGTCAGGGAGGCCAAGAACGGGACCCAGTGCCTTTCAAATCCCTCTTCCCTTCCTCCCATCACATGTGTCAGCCTCTCAAGTCCCAATGTCTATAGCACCATCCTCCACCACCCTTGCACTGTTGGTGCCACTTGTGAAATCCACGTATTCTGGATCCCATGTTGAGCCAGGATGAACAGCACCCTAATCCACCTGGGAAGTGGTACCCATTCCTCCTCCTCCTCCCCATTCTCCACTCCAAATAAACATCCTAGAGGGTCCATTGGGAGTTCCCTTCCGGCTATTTTTCCTGCTCTATCTACTACTCTGCTCCAATATTTCTGCAGTATCGGGCATTCCCCGAAGCAGTGCACGTACGTTCCCGTCTGAACCACACCTTCCACATAAGGGCGACACTTCAGGATCGTGCTTGTACCTGCTACTAATTGGTAGGTATACTTATGTATGAATTTAAAGTAAGTCTCTCATATATGTGTTTGCATATCATTATTCCCAAGTGCATCTGTAGCAGTAGCGTCCAGTTCTGGTCCGATATCTCCCTCCCAAGGTCTCTCTCCCATAATTCCTGGTCCTTATTGTCCTATCTAGTAATATAGCCTGTCCTCTCTAAGCAGCCCTACCTATAAACCCCTTTTCCTGCTTTCTAGCTGCATATATCACTCCCTCTACCGGGTCTACTTCATACAGCCCTTTATTTTATTTTATTTTATCAGACTTTCCACATATGCCCTGGTCTGGAAGTACTGGAACCTATCCCTTTTATCCCTTCCTACTATGTCTTGCAACTCCTGCAACGAGCAGAACCCCCCATTCACCAATAGGTGCCCCAGGCTACCTATTCCCTTTCTCTCCCAGTTCTCAACTCCACTATCCTCCGTCCCTGGCAGAAAGTAGGGATTCCCCGCCACCAGCAACAAGAGTGTCTCTTTCCCTTGTGTCCATCCTCTCCTCTTCAACACTTTCCAGGCCATCAATACCTATACCACCATAGGGTTAACTTCTTTTCCCCTCTTATACGCTCTTAACCCTCTACTATGAAGATATGCTGTTAGTTTCCCCTGTGCCTCTCCCTGCTCCAATTCCACCCATCTGGCTACTTCAGGTTTATGTACCCAGTCTGCCACATACCTTTGCTGTATAGCCAAAAAATAATTCTCCAAATCCGGAAAGTTTAACCCCCCTTTTCCCTTATCTGCCTTTAACTTCCCTAGACTCAACCTGTGACATTTTCCTCTCCAAATAAAAGCGGTAAAAGCCTTCTCCAACCTATTCACATCCTCCTTGGTCAGGCCCAGGTGTATCATTTGTAAGGGATACAGGATCCTAGGCAGCCCATTCATTTTTATTATATTGATTCTACCCAACCATGACACGGGCAAGTGCTCCCATCTTCTCAGGTCCACTTCTATGACTTTTATCAGTTTGGTATAGTTTAAGTTATACAGTGATCCCAAGGATCTACCCACCTGCACCCCCAAATATGTCATGCTATCCCCCACCACCTTGAGCCCCCAACGTTTAATCTCCTCACCCGAACCCTTAAGCCACATAACTTCTGACTTTTCCCAAATTAACTTTATATTCCGAAAATTTCCCAAACTCCTCAATCAAGGCCAAGAGAGCAGGAATCGAACTCCTAGGATTCTTCATAAACAGCAGCATGTTGTCCACATATAGTGCCAGCCTCTGCTGCAAGCTACCTTCTCCTCCCACCCTCTGTATGTCCTTACTTTCTGTAATTGCCACTGCCAGAGGCTCTATAGCAACTGCAAACAATAGTGGGGAGAGCGGACAGCCCTGCCTCGTACCTCTCTCCAAGTTAAAGCTCTCTGACCTGCCCCCATTTACAATTACCTGCAACCTGGGCTTTCTATACAATCGCCTTTACCCACCCTAGGAACGTTTCACCCAGACCAAACCTCCCCAGTATTTCAAACAAATACTTCCACTCCACCCTATCGAACGCTTTTTCGGCATCTATCGAGAGGATCCCAATATCTTCTTTCTCCTTTCCTGCCCTTCACAGCACATTAAGTAGCCTCCTCATATTATGATACGACTGTCGTCCTTTGATAAACCCCATTTGGTCCGGGTGAACTAGCCCCGGCAAAATTTCCTCTAGCCTACTGGCCAAAACTTTAGCCATTAACTTCAGATCACAATTCAACAGTGATATTGGCCTGTACGAGGCAAACAGGGCAGGGTCCTTTCCCTCCTTTGGTATGAGGCATATACTAGCATCATAACATGCCTCTGGCAAACTGACCTCTTCCACCCCTTTCCCCTGCTGGAACACTCTGCACAATACTTTTGCAACCCGGGTCCCCAACAGATGGTAATATTCCACTGGATACCCATCCGGGCCGCTCACTTTCCCTTTCTGCAACTTTTGAATAGCTCTCAACACCTCTCCCTCCGTGATTGGTTTTCCCAGCCTTTCCCTCTGCACCTGTGTAACTTTCGGTACTTTTATTTTCTCTAAAAAAAATCTACCATCCTTTCCTTTGTTCCCTCATCCTCTGTCTGGAACAGCTTCTGAAAGAAGGCCCTAAAGGCATTCCCCATCTCCTTTTCTTTATTCTGTAAAATGCCCTTCTCATCCTTCACACCCAAAATTCTTTTCATCCTTCTGTGTCCCTTCACGAGGTTAACCATCATTGGACCCGGTTTATTTCCCCATTCAAATATGTATCTCCTACTAAACAGGTTGTCCCTCCCCACTTCTGCCCTTAGATGTGCGTTCAGTGCTTCCTGGATTACCCCCAGTTCCCAAACGGCCTCTCCCTTTTCTCTAACTCCTTTAGTTTACATTCTAGCTCCTTCCTTTGCGCAAATCTGTTTTTCTTTACACGGGAAACAAATTCAATAATTGCTCCCCTCATAAATACCTTGCCCGTTTCCCATAAAATATTGTTCGAGGTGTCCTCCTTATCATTTGTAGCCATGAAGAGATCCCAGCTATCCTCCAGGTGCTTTCTAAATTCCTCATTCTGCGCCAGATAAGTGGGAGATTTCCATGCAGGAGGCGTACCTCGTCTTTCCCTACCTTGTATTCTCACTATCACCATAGCATGGTCTGATGCATGTATTGGACTGTGCTGTACCTCCCCTACCCGCATGTACCATTCTCTTGTAGCATATATGTAGTCTATCCACGTCCATACTTTGAGGGCTTGAGAAAAAAGTACAGTTACGTAAGAACTTACCGTAACAGTAGATCTTCGAGAGAGGCTCTTGCAGTAGGTAATTACATATAGGACTGACACCGGCAGGACCCCACGGAAAAATTTCTACTAGCAGTTCTTGGCGAGGGACTGCCCCCACGTCAGATGACCGGCATCAGGAGATGTCAGTATAAAGGGGCAGTCCTGGACCCCCGCCTTCCAGTTCTTTCCCGCAGCAGGCCGAAAGAGGCCGGACGAGAGAGGAGCGGATATTTCCCTAAATGGAAAAGGAGCTGAAAAAGCCTAGGGGGATGGAGGGCGGGAAGGTGTTACCTACTGCAAGAGCCTCTCTTGAAGATCTACTGTTATGGTAAATTCTTACGTAATGGTACTATCTTACTTCAAGAGGGCTCTTGCATTAGGTAATTACATATAGGACTGAATTCCAAGCCGTCTGGAACAAAGAAAGGCACTGGGAGGAGGAAAACTACTCCAAGAAGCAGTTCTAGCTGTGCAAGCCTCAAGATAGGAGGCCTTGCAAAACAGCTAGCCCGAAGCCTGCTCTATGGCGAGAGGCAATATCCAAACTGTAGTGTTTCGTAAAGGTATGGACGGAAGTCCATGTGGCAGCAGCACAAATGTCTGCTGCAGACACATTCTTGAAACAAGCCGCAGAGGCAGCTACTCCTCTTGTGGAGTGGCCTCTGACTTGATCCGGGAGGGTCTTGTGGTATTTGTCATAACAGAAAGTGATGCAATGAGCCAACCACTTAGACAGGCATTGCTTGGAAACAGCATTGCCTTCCCTTTCGTGAGCAAAAGAGACGAACAAGTGATCAGTATTTCTGAGATCCTTCATCCTGTTGGTGTAGTATCTCAGAATCCGGTGAACATCCATAGTATGGAGTAAATATTCTCCTTGATTAGAGTACTGCGTAAAAAAGGCAGGTAGCTCTATGGACTGATTTAAGGTAGACTCTGCTACTACTTTAGGTAGAAACTTAGGATTCGTGTGAAGAGCAACTCGTTCCTTGTGAAAAATCAGTTAGAGGATTTTACACATCAGGGCCTGGAGCTCGGAGATTCTTCAAGCCAGTAATGGCCACCAAGAAGAGCGTCTTCCATGAAAGAAACTTCAAATCTGCAGAAACTGCAGGTTCGAAGGAAGGGAGGAAGGGTAAGTTTCTCAAGAACAAAATTCAATTCCCAAGGGGGGGGCAGGAGTATGGATGGGGGGTCTCAGATGGAGAACCCCTCTGAGAAAGGTCTTGGAGACCTCCAGTTGAGCAAAGGCTTTGTTTGCGAAGGGAACATGATAGGCTGAAATGGCCACCATGTGTACCTTCAAAGAGGAATGGCTGAGACCCAGGTCAAACAGATGACGTAGATACTCCAGCAGAAGCCCCGCTGAGCAGGAGAAAGGTTCCACATTCTTGGAAGCAGACCAAATAGTGAATCTTTTCCACTTCATGGCATAAGTGGATCTGGTGGAGGGTTTTCTGGCCTCCACTAAAATCTCCGCCACTTTGGGAGACACTCCAAAATGGGATTGGGCTAGGTCTGCAGGAGCAATGCATGCAGTTGAAGGGATTTGAGGCCTGGATGGACCAGGGTCCCCTGATCCTGGGTCAACAAACCTCGAGATAGAGGAAGA
The DNA here is from genome assembly GCA_016271365.2 of Neoceratodus forsteri. Taxonomy (NCBI): domain Eukaryota; kingdom Metazoa; phylum Chordata; order Ceratodontiformes; family Ceratodontidae; genus Neoceratodus; species Neoceratodus forsteri. The sequence goes on from CM057450.1 coordinate 120,573,511, forward strand.
GGATGATCCTCTGAATACTGTTGTAGAAGAGAGAACCAGATTTGCCTGGGCCAGAAAGGAGTGATCAGAACCATTCTCGCTCCTTCTGAAGCTAGTTTCTGCAAGACTCGTGGGATAAGAGGAATTGGGCGAAAGGCATAGACAAATCTGTCCTTCCAGTCTAGAGACAGAGCGTTGCTCCAGAAAGCGCCTCGCTCTGGAATGAGCGAGCAGAAGGTGGGAAGTTTTGCGTTTAGGGGGGATGCGAGCAGGTCGACTTGTGGTGTTCCCCAAAGTTGGAAGATATTGTCTAGGACCCCTTGGTCCAGTTCCCACTTGTGAGTCAGAGCAGAAGAGCGACTTAGCTTGTCTGCCAGGGTGTTGTCAACTACTGGAACGTGAATCGCCGTGAGGTGAAGGTTGTGTTGTGTCGCCCAATCCCAAACCCTCATTGCCTCCGTGCATAGAGGGTAGGACCAAGTCCCTTCCTGCTTGTTGATGTACCACACCACGCAAATGTTGTCCATCTGGATGGCTAGGTGGCTGGGAAGGATGTATTGGTGAAGGGCTTGGAGAGCATACAACACTGCCCGAAGCTTGAGCACACTGATGTGGAGAGTTTGTTCTAGCCTGGACCAGGAGCCCTTGGTCCAATGAGGTCCTAGATGGGCTCCCCAACCTTCGCCTAAGGTGTCTGTGGTTAGAGTCTGGGAGGGGGGAGGATGAAAGAAAGGAACCCCCGAAACAGGTTCTCTCGAACCATCCACCATTGCAAGTCTTGCATCATCGGCAAGGAGATCAGAACTGAGTGATCTAGGTCATCCACTAGTTGATCCCATTGAGAGCGTAGAATCCACCGAGAGATCCTCATGTGGAGTTGAGCATGAGGGACCATCGGGACAGCAGCTGCCATGAGCCCGAGAAGGCGAAGGACCGACCTCGCTGAGACCATCCTGCGGTCGGACAACAGATTTAGCTGGGTCTGAAGGGAGGCCGCCTTGTCCGGAGGCAGAAAGGCCTTGCCCATGGTCGTATCGAGGATCGCCCCAATAAACTGTAGCCTCTGGGATGGGTTCAGATGAGACTTGGAATTTTTGATGGTAATACCCAGGCAGGCAAAAACCTGCTGGGTAAGGGAGAGGAATCGCAGGAGTTCCTCCCTTGACAAGGCCGCCAGTAGCCAGTCGTCCAGGTAAGGGAAAACCTGTACTCCCTTGGTACGCAGATGGGCCGCCACCACTGCCAGGCATTTGGTAAATACTCAGGGGGCCGAGGATAGACCAAACGGGAGCACCTTGAACTGGTAGTGGTCCCCCTGGAATGCAAAACGAAGGTATTTGCAATGAGTTGGGCGAATGGGAATGTGCAGATAAGCATCCTGCATATCCAGAGCACAAAGCCTTTGACCCAGCTGGAGGAGGGGCAGAAGGCTCTGTAAAGAGAGCATCCTGAACATTTTGTACTATACATAAAGATTCAGAGAACTGAGATCTAAAATTGGTCTGAGATCTCCTGGGTTCTTTGGGACCAGGAAGAAATGGGAATAGTAACCTGTCCCCTGAAGATGAAGGGGGACGGGCTCTATCGCTTGCTTCAGCAGAAGAGCCGAGATTTCCTCCTGGACCAAAGGAAGATGTTCTCGTGAATACGATGACTTCATGGGGGGGGTGGCGGGGTAGTTTCTGAAGAAACTCTATGGAGTGTCATCCTGCTATGAGCTGGAGCACCCAAGAATCCGTGGTTATCCTCTCCCATCCCGGAAGGTGGAGGGAAAACCTCTCTCCTACAGGTTCTTCCGGGGAGTCCGGAGGCAGTGGGAGAGGAAAGGAGTCAGGTGGTGTGGGGCAGCGCTGCAGCTGAAGCACCCGCTGCTTTTTTGGGCGGGGGGGCTTAGCAGCCGCGGGGGCCCGACGTTTTGTGGCCCACCTTCACCTTTGGCCGATTCTGTCTGCGAAAGGGACGGCGCTGCTGCTGATGGGGACGGTACATGGAATCAACTGACTTCAGAGCCGTCCCCTTCTCTTGCAAATTGGTAATGATGTCCCTGACATCACCCCCAAAAAGCACCGACCCCCGGAAGGGTGCTTCCTGGATAGCAGAATGCACCTCTGGGAGCAGACCTGACATGCAGAGCCAAGCATGACGCCGCAGGCCTACAGCGAAAGCCGAGCTCTACCCAGCAGTGTCCACTGCGTCGTATGTCGCACGTAGCATGTGTCGACTGGCTGAACGAGCAGAGCAGATGAGATCAGCCAACTCCTGCTTGACTTGGGAGTCAGGCAAGGAGTCCAGCTTAGCTTCTGCCTGAGTAAGGATGGCCTTCTGGTAGTCCCCCATGTGGCCGACATAGTTCAGGGTCCTAATCCCCAGTGTAGAGGAAGCGTAAATCTTTCTCCCATACTGGTCCAGAAGGCGAGATTCCTTATCAGGAGGGGATGAGCTAAGATGTTTTGGGTTCGCTGACCAGTCGTGAGCAGTGCTAATCACGACCGAGTTGGCACGAGGGTGAGAATCCAGGAAATCAACACCTGCTGGAGCCTGATATAGCCTGTTCGACTTCCTAGGAAGTGGAGTTAAGGCCAACAGCTGTTTCCATATCGTGGTAACAAGGTCGGCGTGAGGCTCTATCCAGGGTGGCACCAATGTAGGAGCTGTCATGGGCAGATCCAGATGTTCAGCGAGTTTCAGACGCTGAGGAACTGGTTACAGGGAGCGCCACTGAAGAACCTCCTGGATTTTTCTAAGCAACTCCGTAAAAGAAGGATCCTCTGAAGTCTCCGCCGGAAGAGTCCTTGGCTGGGGCTTTGATGGAGAGCGAGGCTCATCGTCTATCTCGGAGCAGCCATCGGAAGAGTCCGAGACTGAAGAGGAGGATGAAGAGGAGAGACTCCCTTTCCCGACCCGGGGGAGGACCGGGCCCCTTGCGGAGTCCGCAAGGAAGTGTGTCCTGCCCCTCTCTGGATCAGACGGAAGAACCTGGAGTCAGGCAGTGGTGAGGAGTGTGCCGCCTGGGCGCCGAGGAACCTGGGACGGCACCATAGCCGGAAGGCAGCTCTCGACCTCTTTGGTGAGCTGAGCCTTGGCCTCAGCCCACCAGGAGGCCAGAGTCTCCTGCAGGTCCACCAGCATCCACGAGGGCAGTGGAGGAGGAGGAGGTGGGGGCTAAGAATAGGGGTTATACCCGTATGGAGCGTATCCAAAACCCGGCTACAGGTAGCCCAGCATCTGGTATTGGGGCATCGAGTACTGCGGCATCGGGAAGCCCAGCGTCGGGTACTGTGGTGCCGGATACTGCATTCCCGGGTACACCAGTGTTGAGTGAGACGGAGGATACCTGGGAGCTGGGGGGGGCTGCCGAAGCAGACGGCCCGGCTGGGTACCTCACGGGCGGGTCTGTAGTGGAGAGCCCGGAGGGCCTGATAGGAGCAGAATATCTCCTGGAGTCGGTAAGGCTGACGCCAGGACTGACAGCGGAGGCCCTGGTGCCGAAGGTACTGATGTCGGAGGGGCCGGCATCCGGGGAGCTGACGTCAGGTCCGGAGCTCCAGATGGAGGAAGGACTGAGCTGAGGCAAAACATCCCCAACCGCCCGGGGACGGAGAAAGTCCCGGGTTCAGGATGGGGGACTCTGGTTCCCAGACTTCAGCGAAGCTGCGGTGAACCGGGAACGACGGACGTAGAGGGGGTCCGTCACCAGTTCCTTCGCTGGCCGGATGTCAGACAAGCCGACGTGAGGCTTAGAGGCGAGCTCTCGGCGGGCGCCAGAGGAGCCTACGTCCGACTTACGAGAGCAGTCACCGGAGACAGGCCGAGAGGAGCGATTGGCCTGGTCTGGTGGAAAGGAGGCCACGCGTCGCCCGGAGGGTCGGACGTCTTACCAGCCCTCTCTGGGCGGACGTCAGAGGAGCCGACGCTTGGCTTACCGGAGTCGCCCACAATGGTAGCCCGTGAGTCTGCGGCCGAACCAGGGGCGGAGGCCTCCAACTGCCCAGAGGTGCCCGCAAGGCCCGAGTGCGAGCCAGACGAGGCGGGCCGACACCACCTCAGAAACCTCTGAGGCGGCCGTCGAGGACCGATTCCCTGGAGGGGATGTTACCTGCGTCCCAGCGACTCCCGAGGGAGACGTGGTGGAGGAACCTTTGTCCTGGTGCCTTTTCTTGTCCTTCTTCTTCTGATGGCCTTCAGGGGAAGTGGACGCCTGCCTCAGTTTTTTAAGCTCCTTCTCTATAGAGCTCATTTTCTTCTTTAGAATATGGGCTTCCAGGGATGGCAACCGCCTTTTTTGGCAGCGTTAAAGCGGAGGCAATGCTGGCACTTCTCGACCATGTATTCGGGGCCTGGGCAGGGAGTGGCGAGTCGCGTGCGGTAGTTGAAGCATGGTGCACTTTTTTCTTGTGCTCGGAGGGTGTGGGGCGACATGCACCGTGCTAGTACTGATGTTAGTTAAAAAAAAAGAGTTTTCACAGTAAAAAACAGCGAGCGGAAGGGCTGACGAAGTACGTAACTTTTACGCCGAGGATGCCGCACGATTAACGGGCGGAAAGAACTGAAGGCGAGCATCCGGGACCGCCCTTTATACAGAAGTCTCCTGACGCCGGTCACCTGACATGGGGGCAGCCCCTTGCCAGGGACTGCTAGCTAGAAATTTTTCTGTGGGGTCCTGCCACCTGCCGGCGTCAGTCCTATATGTAATTACCGACTGCAAGAGCCCTCTCGAAGTAAGATCGTATATTCCCTCGCTCCTGGATTTGCAGTTCGCCATACAGCCACAATTTCCAATTCTGCCATTCCCTCTTGCCATTGTTGCATTGCCCCTGATCTTCTCCCCTTCCCCTCGGAATGGTCCATTTTCGGGTCCATGGCCCAGTTTGAGTCCCCCCCCCCATTATTAGCCCTGGGAATTGCTCCCTCACCAATAAATCCAGCAAAGAGGCATAAAATTGATATTCGAATACCGCTGGGGCATATACTGAGCCCAGGGTAATCTGTTCTCCCTCCAGGGTCCCCACAACGAAAATGTATCTCTCTTCCTTCGTATCCCTGATTATTCTCTGCACTTCTAATTTCAACCCCATATGTACTAATATCGTCACCCCCCTTTTACGCACTGAGGCCGAAGCTGCATAGCATTTTCCCACCCATCCCCTGGCCAGTTTAGCATGCTCTACTTCTGTTAGGTGTGTTTCTTGTAGCAAAGCTACATGGGCTCCCCCTCTTTTAAGTGCAGACAATAACATAGACCTCTTTGCTGGATTTGTAATACCCCTGACATTCCAGGTGATTCCATTCACATTTTTACTAGTCGCCATCTATGCATAGTCCTCTTTTTCCTTTCATCATCATCTTTCCATCAGTATCATGAAGCTTTAAAATATTTAACTTCTTTAGTTGTGCTTTGTTCATAAAGAACAAAAAAAACGTAATAACATACACACTCAACATTTTAAACAGATAACTATATACACGCATCCTCTTCCCTTTCTTCCTTCTATGAGCCATTCTTCCCCCTTTTCATTTCACCTTTAACTTTCTTCCCTCATCCTCCATGTGATCACCTCCCCCTTCCATTTCCGCTGCTGCCTCGCTCTTTCCCCCTCCTTCCCTTCCCACACTCCTCCTCCTCCATTTTATCTTGAAATGTCTGCCCCATCTCAATCCCTACCCCCTCCCACCTCCTGCTTTCCCCATCAGTCCTTAGACACTAATAGTCTCCCTGACTCAAGTGTCTGCCTCATCCCCAGATGCTGCAACAGGCGCTTCCACACTCTCCCCCCCTACGACCAATTAACCTTTATGCCCCATAGTAACCATCGCTATCCATTCTCGACGTGTCTCTTTTCCTGTCCCCCATCTCTCAGTTCATTTTTCTCCATCCTATTCTCCATTTTCACTTCCCCCATTTCTCTGCCTTATTTTCCCCCTCTTGTTTAGTTAATGCCACTCAAATTCCTCCATACAATTATGGGCTTCAGCAAGGGCTAGCAGGGAATGCAGGCCACGCTTAAAGAAAAACGCACTAAGCCCCTCTCCCCACCCGCCCTCCTACCTGCACCCAGACATTATCAGAGGCAGTTCTTTTCATCTTTGGACTTGTGGCAGTCTTTCTTGCAGTCATGGAACTCCATCAGGTCTAATTCCTCCTCACGCCATACTCCTATTTTCTGCCTCTGTCCAATTCCTCCACGTCTCTCCTTTCACTTTTTTGGGTGCTCCACCACTCTCCATCCAGTTCCAAGTCCCCCAGCTCTTCCCAACAAATGGCAATGTCCTCATCCTCTCAAAGCCTCCCATCTTCACCAGCACAACCTCTGGCATCAACAAAACAGTATCTCCAGAATCAAAATAAACGAACGATCCTCCGTAGTTACATCTGCACTTCATCTCTCAAGTCTCATTGCAGAGCCCTCGGCTCCCAGACCCAAATCTCCATGCAGGACTCAGTGCAACTTTTGCCTTAGGCTCCTCACATATTCCTCTGCTTTTTCCACTTCCCAAAACGAGTATGTAGCGCCTTCATGTCTTATTTTTAATGTAGCTGGGTAAATCAGGAAGTTTTCCAACTTCAGATCACGTAGTTGCAGCATAATACCATTAAATGCCTTCCTTCTTTTCAAAAGCCTGGCCGAATAATTCTGCGACATAAATTGGCGGTGGCCTTCATATTCCACCTTTCCTTTCTCCCGATATGCCTTTAGCATTAGTTCTCTATCTTGAAAGTGATGGAACCTAAATATTATCTGCCTCAGCGGTTGGTCATTCGCAGGTTTGGGCATCACGGCCCTATGAGCCCTCTCCAGCTTTAATTTACCCTTCGCAAGTTGCAGGCCCAGTAGCTCAGACAATACTTTTGAGCAAAAGTCCAGCACACTTTCTCCTTTCATACCTTCTGGTAATCCTCTCAATCGAAGATTTAATCACCTATGATCATTTTCCTGGTAATCGAATGCTTCTTTTAGCTCATTCAGCTCCTTCCGAAGTGCCACCATGGGCCCAGGAGTCACCAACAGCTCGTCCTCCATATGTGATATTCTCTCCTCCATCTCCGACACTCTGCCAGCCTGCGCTACTTGCTGCTCCTGTATCTCTTGTAATTTCAGATCGAGTTTTCCTTTGAGCTTGATTAATCAGGGTTCCAATGCTGCTATAACTTGCCCCATAACACCTCTGCCAAGGGCCACCACCTCCACTGCTGAAAAGGAAACCAGGCCGAAACCATCACCACCCTTCTTAGCGCTTTTTGTTGCAATCCTCTGACTCTTAGAGGGTCCCGATGCCAAATATTCATCCATCCCCAGTTCGCACACCTTCTGTTATTCACTGATTACACTTTTGGACACTTTGTAACTTTTACTTTAATAATTATAGCCTTGAAGAGGGAGCAGCGTGGAAATTCGCATCTGCTCAGCTAGCTGCTCATCAGCGCCCCGCAAGCTGGTGTTTGATATAGAAACGTCGGGTGAAAGGTACAGCCCAACGCGGGGTAATGCGTCAGGAAGCCACAGACAGACCCTGACAACCCCTATGTACTGGCCTTGCGTCCAGCAGGCACCAACTAGAGGCCCAGATTTGAGCTCGAAAAGGGGCCTGAAAGACAGTCCTGAGTCAGAACCGACAGTGGCTGCTTGTTGGGCAATGGACCTGGGAGGACCGGGTTCTGAGGCAACATCTGGGGGACTGAGGGAAGGTCCGGAGGCAGAACAGCTTGGTGTGCCTGGTCTAAAGGAGAAGGACCATCAGGATCTGATGGAGGGTGACTCTGCTTTGGATCCAAGGGGGGAGGACCGGCAGATGGTGGCCCTGCCAAAGCCTGGTGGGAAGGGTCTGAGAGGGACCACTGGCGCAGCTGAGGAGCCAAACGTCCGGGGAGTCAATCACATGCAGCTGAAAATAAAGTTGAACTACAATCAGCGAAAACAAAGTTTTAAGAAACGGTGGTCGACTGGAACAGTGTTCCTCAAGGTCAGACAAGCGCAGGTTGACGGCAAGAAAAGAACTGAGGTGGGCTTGGGGGACTGCCCCTATCATAGGCGGATGCCAGCATGCCGACATCAGAGGGTGGTCCCCCGTTGTAGACTGCTAGCTAGAAATGTTCCATGTAGTCCTGGTGCCTTAGTCCCAACGGTGTTGCCTATTGCAAGAGCCCCCTCGAAGTAAGATCAATCAGGTATCATGGAAGGCTCCAGTCAGTTCGTCTACTGGAAAACTTGGGTTGCCCACATGGTAAAGATAACTTCCAGTCCACAAATTAATGCAGTGATACTACCTGCAAAACGGACACCTTAAGAATCATCAGTAAAGCTGTTCATCAGCGGTCGTAGACTGACTGAGAATAAAGTTTTAGCTTAACCATGAGTTCAGCGCAGCAAACAAAAAAGGGATATCTGAAAACCTAGTTGGGGATTTTCACACACAGGACATCCCTCCTAGCATACCAGATAAGATTCTCCCACAGGAGCTAGGCTCCTGGTTGGGCCCCATTGACAATGTTGGAGCCAACAGAAAAGGAAATTATGGTACGTATGAAGTAAATTTCTTCTTTCTGTAGTGCTCCACATTGTCAATGAATAATCATAACAACTGGGTTCAAAGAATCAATACCTTGAAGAAAATAAAAACCGGAGGCGGAGAATATCATCTCATATGCCAGAACAGAAAGAACTGCTGCCTGAGAAACTCTACGACCAAAAACTGCATCAGCAGAACTCAATGTTCAACTGTAATGTTTTTTGAAAGTATGAATGGAAGACCCCATACCTGCCTTGCATAGCTTGGAAAAATGTTTTGCCTCTCTGCCCAGGAAGTTGCCATTACTCTGGTGGAGTGAGCCTTGAAGAGAGCAGGAGTCCCTTTGTTTTTTGTGACATAGGCCTTAGCAATGCAGGCTCGAAACTGCCTAGCTAGGGTGGCCCTAGAGGCTTTTTACCCTGCTTGGCTGCTTCAGAGGAACAAATAGACTATCTGACTTCCAAGAGTCAGTTGTCTGATTAAGGTAGATACTAATTGCCCATCGCAATCCAAGGTGTGCAATTCCTTCTCCTTGAAGTGGGAAGGTTGCGGGTGGAAGGATGGAAGGCATATTTCCTGGTTCATCTGGAAAGCCATGAGCACTTTGGGGGTGGAAGATGGGACCATCCAGAGTACCACTGGTTCTTATGCATAATGAAGTACGGCCCCTTGTGAGACACGGCCTGGAGTTCACCAACTTTCCTGGTCAAACTCATAGCCCTTAAGAACATACCTTGTAAGACAACACATCCAGCGATATGGATGATGGCAGCTCGAAACTCCTTAGAGAGTATCCAAACTAGATTAGGATCCCATGGGGGAACCAGGGATAGAAAAAACAGTCAGCTCCTGCCAACCATTCATAAAAAACTGGCAGTACAGCCTAGAGATTACATTAATGAGCTATGAATGAGCTTGGTACATCAAGCAGACCTGGGTTTGAGTCCTACAACCTCCGCTTGCATACTGTAAGGCTCTAAGCAAGTCACTTTTAATCACCCTAGTGCTCCCAGGTTTCTCCTGAAAACAGTCCCTTGTGCCTAGTGGGTCTTACCCAGTTATCAAAAAGAATAAATAAAAATCTTAATATTCTCTCTCATTTCCTAGTGCGAATGCAATGATGCTCCAAGAGTGCAACCTGACCTCTCAGTGTACTCAATGCAGGCCCCTTCTCCACGCATTCCTGTCGGAAAACCAAAAATCCATGGAACTGAGGCATTGGAAGGTTTAAAATCCTTCCTTCTGGTCTAGGATGAAAAGCAGTCCATATTTAAGCATAAGCTGCAGACGCAGAAGCTTTACTGGTTGCCATCAAGGTTTTTTAACTACTCTGGTGAAACCTAATTTAAAGAGCCTTCATTTAGAAGCCAGGCTGCGAGTTGCATTAATCCTGGATTTGGTGGAGAAGGGACTAACGTAAGATCTCTACTCACTGGAAGAGACAGATTCGCCAAGTCAGAGAACCATGTCCTTCTCAGCCACTCTGGAGCTATTAGATGGAAGATTCCTGTTGAGTGTCTTATTGTTGTAAGACCCTGCAAGAAGTGGCAAAGGGAAAAAGGCATATGCTCTACTGAAGGACCACTCTTGAGACAGTTTCCACTGCCTCTGGACACCTAAAATGACTGAAGAACCTTGGATTATTGAGGCCGAATGCTAACACAACGATCTGAGATTGACCAACCAGTTGCACAGGTGTTCAAAAACCTCCAAGGTCAACCTTCCCTCGACAGGGTGAGCATTTTTGCGACATAAACCAATCCACCTGAGATTAGACTCCCCTGCCAGGTGTACCGTCAACAGACTGGTGACCTCTAGAAACATTTCCGTGATTGTACTGCCTTAATGTTTATGTACACCATGCTTAACAGCATGATTGAACCGAAGGGGGAGCTAGGCGGACCGCCTCCATCTCCTCAACATTGATATGGTGATGTTGCTCGGCTGACCAAGTTCTCAGAGTGGGAGCTGGCTTCGGTCTGCCCCCATCCATCAAACCAACATCTGTTGTGAGAATTAACTCTGGAGAAGTTCCAGTGAAACCCTTGCTCAGCTCCTGCACATCCACTCACCATTCAGGGAGTGACGGTGCTGAGAGATGAAAAGAAACCTGGCTGAAAATCCTCCAGTGAGGGATCCCAGGCCGTCAGCAAACCCACCGAATAGGCTGCATAACACGCTGCCTGTCCTGAAGTCAGGAATCGCAGCCAAGTGAAGGCAGATGCCGGTGACAGTGTCCTGATTCCCTGGCCCTTTTTGTCAATAAGATCCCCTTCCGTGGAGGTGATAAAACTTTCCCATGTTTTGTGCTGAAAAATACCACCAGGTATACCAAGGACTATGACTGCTTGAGAGAGCTCTTCTTCCGGTTCACCCCTAACCGTGTGACTCTAGTATCTCTAGAGTCCTGAGTACTGACCTCTTGTCAGGGACATCTGTGCACAAATAGGCAGGTCATTCAATAAGGATAAACATGATTCTCTTCATGGTGAAACTGAGCCACCAGAACTATTAACACCTTCAAGAATATCAGGGGTCTGATACACTGCTGAATAGGAGCTCCCTGTACTAGAAGGTTGTCCCAGTATCAAGAACCTGAGATACTCTAGGTAAGATTGACTGATGGAAATGTGGAGGTAGGCATCCGTCAGATGTACTGAGGCTTAAGGAAACCCCTGGCTGAGCAGCCAGGGTGATTGACATCAGGGACTCCCTCTTGAAAGATTGATGGTGTGCAAACTTGGTCAGATGCTTTGAATCCAGAATGGTCCTGAAAACCCCAACTTCTTGGGAACTGTGAAATAGATCCAATAGGACTGCTGACCTTGTTTGATTAGTGGGACCTGCGATATGACCCCAATGGATGAGGGGATCAGTATCGCAACACCTAGCCTTTGCGATGTCCTTGAAACCAGGGTGGAGAAAGCATCCCCTAATAAGGTGTCTAACATGGTTTTTGGCCCATCTTAAGGAAACCTCCTATAGTCTTCCACCAAAGAAAAAAGGAGTCCGGGATGGGCCAGCATGCTTTCTTGTAAGGTACCAGGCTTTTGGTGCTTGGCTTCCTGCATGGCACATGGCTTGGGTTCCTCTGATACTGCAAACGATGTTACCAGAATAGGCTTCTCTATTCTCTGGAGCCAAAATTCTGAAGGAAGGAACCCCCTCTCGTAACTGTCTGTGCCAGCAGTTACCTTGACCCTTTGGGGTTATGGTAATCTTGTGTCGTTTGACACTGCAGATAGCCCTTCTTACCGGAAGTCCTTTAAAATAGTATTCAGGTCAGAATCAAACCATAAGCCTCCCTGAAGGGGAGGGTAAGAGCATAGCCTAAGAAACTTGACTGATGACCCAATGACTAAGCTACATGGTCCTCATGGCCGAAAAACTATGAAATGGGCTGAGCAGGCTGATAGTATAATTCTCCACTGGGTAACCACTTAGAAGGTGGTGGCCATGGCCATCAATTGCAAAAACTTGCACCTTCAATCAGGTGGAATGAAACTGGCTAGAGTAGTGACCCATATGTTTAAGGCTCAGTCAACAATAAATGAAGCATACGACTTACAAATGCTTCGTGCTGTTGGAGGTGAAACCCCTCCTGCACGTGGAGTCCACACGCTTGTCATAAAAATCTGCTAGGGCCAGAGAGCCTTCGATAGGTAAGGTGGTATTTTTTTTTACAGAAATACAAACAACCTTGTCTTTCAGCGGAGGAGCTTTCCCACTTGTGACCTTTTCCTTAAAAAAGAAGATCCGAGGATCATGTGATGGTTGCCTAGGTGTGCGCATCTCCTGCCTGCTTTCCCTTCTCTGCTACTAGCTTTTTCTTTTATTTTACATTTTGGCCACTTTTGGTTGATCAGTCTTACCTTCTCTCAGCAGTCAGTCTCACCGTGGTTCCAATTGAGCAGTTATAATGGACACGGAGATGAAAACCCGTTCTGGCGCTATACACCGCCTCCCACTCCTGAACAGGAGAAAACACCAAGCACACAAAGCAGCAGGCCACAGCCTCCTCGAAACAAGCTGCATCAGGGACCGCATTAACTGAGACATTTCTTGAGATGAAACCATTTCAAGCTGCAGTAACTGCCCTTACTGACGAGTTGCAGCGACGTTCCTCAGTAGATACTTTGACCACCCGGGTTACTGACTCTGAAGTTCGTATCTCCTCCATAGAGGATTGGAAGAACAAAATGGACCTGGAGGTCACCTCCCTTCATCAGAAGCTCTGTCAAATTGAGGACAAACTGGAAGACCTTGAAGGAAGGAGCAGACGCAACAAGTTACTCCTCTTTGGTCTTCCAGAAAAAGAAGGCAGTAACCCAGTTGTGTTTGTCCAAAAATTCCGTGAACGGGTGGTCGGGTCCCTATCCCAATGGGCTGCAGTATGTAGTTAAGAGCCCATAGCTCTCTGCGCCTGCCGCCACCCAGAGCTCTTATTTTTAAGCTGTTTAATTATCTGGACAAGCAGCATATCCTGGCTAAAACTAGGGAACTTAAAATTTTGTAGGAAGGTCACCGCCTACGTCTTGCCCAGGATCTGCCCCAAACTGATCGGGCTAAGAGAACAGCGCTGCACCCGCTGGTATCCAAGCTTGTGACCATGGGGAAACCTTTCAGGGTTCGATACCCTGCAGTCCTGCAGGTGCAGCTCAAGAAACTGTTCTGATTTGTTCAAGTGAGGTTTGTCTCTTCAACAATGCAGATGCCCAATGCAACTTATGGGGCAGATCTCTGCTCATCAGTGACTTTTTTTTGTGGTGTCTTTACTGATGGGTTTTTTGGAGACACAGGTTTGGCTTGCGATTCTGGGACGTTTTTGGTCCGAGTGGCACCCATTGTGACTATTTCTACCTTTCTTGCACAGTCTGGACTATGATGATCAAAGTGTGCAGCATTTTCCTTGGACTTGCCATTTCTAATTAAAGGGCATTTAAACTTTTGAGACGCTGCCTTATTCTCCTGCTTTACTTAGTATGACAGTGGGCTGACTATTTGTGTTGCTCCCCACCCATGCTGCTCTACAGGGACTGATTTGGGTTACATCTGCTTGCTGTACCATGGACACCCCGCAGATTTTCCTGCTGTCCTTGTTCCTTACGGGTGCCATCTGCATTGTGTTCTTGCCCCACTTTTCATCACCATTTTCTGAGGACTGGCTGGGCGTCTCCTGCTTTTGTGTATGCTTGCTTGGGAAGAGTGGTCAGCCCCAATGGAAAGTGGACTTTCTTCAGGCTGTGATGTTCTGCAGAACTTTTATTGTGGAGTTGTTTCACCACCTTTTTCCATTGTTCTGAAGGAGCCCCCATGAACTTTGGATATCCTGAACGTAGACCTTGGTTTTAGCTGGGTTTTCCACCGAACTGGCTACTGTGTTTTCTTAGTATCGTCTTCACTACTATTTAATATCTGGAGCAACAGTCACCTGTCATACTTGAATGTTGTTATAAGCTAAAGGGCATCTCTTATTTTCACTAGTGCCAAGAACACTGTTTTCATGGATATTGCCCACAGCTTATCTTGTTTTAATGCACTAACAACATGTCCTTTATATGTTTGAGTTTGTCTCATTTTTCTTTTTACTGTCCGGTGCCTGGGCATTATGTATATAAATATGTATGGTTTTGGGGCGCTAGTTCAGATGTTGCTTCCACTGTGTTTAGAGTTCTATTTTTACAGCTGTTCTTAGTGGCCTTGTTTTAGCCTGGTGGTGGTTTTGGAGGGTCTTAGGCAGTGTGGGTCCTTAATCATCATGGAAGGTCAGTCTTTAGGACCGGAGATAGTTTGAATATCTTTTGGTCATTAAGGCTTTTATTTGTCGCTGTTGTGGTTTCTTAGGGGGAGTTTCCAGTTGGGTAGGGGACAGGGGTTGCTGATTTTATTTGGGATTGTTTCAAGATGGATTGGGAGGGGGTCTTTGTCTGCAACCTCACTCCCTTTATTTTATAGTGGGTTGGAATATGGTCCCTCCAACTAGCTGGGATGTATGTTTTACACTGCCAGAATCAAAACTGGATCACTTTGCTCTGTTAGTTGGAATGTCAATGGGGCGCGAGCACTTAATGATCTTGCACCATCTTAAACAACTTAGGGCAGGGGTAGCCTGTTTGCAAGAATCCCAACTCCATCAGGAGGACGTTCACTATTTCAGACGGGAAGGGCTGGGTCAAGTTTATGGCTCAGTGGTATCCTCCAAGCGAGGGGGGGTAGTAATACTAATTGCAAGGGTGATACTGTTTAAACTCATTCAGCAGCTCTGGGATCCTGCGGGGTGGTACATTATATAAGGGACCATTGGGGGTGTTCCCCATGACTACTGGGTCAATATATGGCCCAGATACACCCCACTTTACCCAATTCATACCCCGTGTAGCTTCTGGTTCTTCTCAGATTCTGCTAGGGAGTGATTGGAATATAGTATTATATAATAGGGGTTTGCTGATAAGTAATGTGATAAAACCCCACATCACCACTAGAGAGCAACAATAAAGCAATGACGTGTACACAATGGAAAACCTTTCCCTTCACAGAGGTTATCGTCTCTCTACGCAACTTCTACTATCTCCACTACGTACACGTCAATACGCAGTAATCTAATGTGCCAAACTACATTCCAACAGACCTCTCCTGCGCATCCCGCTTCATTTAAATTAAGTAAAAATACAAAGGAATAGTAAACAAGGGTGGCAAACCCCTATTATATAAAACAAATGTGTGATGTTAAGTTGTGCGATACCAGATATATCAGCACGTGTGGCAAGTGAGCTTGGGGTTTAATCGTTCATAGCTCCGCTATGCAGAGCCATTCGTGATAACCCCCGAGCTCACTTGCCACTTGTGCTGATAAATTGGCTATCGCATAACTTACCATCACACATCCCCCTATTCCAACCTGATCTGGACTGGTCGGACGCCAGATCTGTAGGCTTCTCCCCTGTCCAACAGGAACTTCGTGACCTGATGGACAAGGTCGCCTTGGTAGACGTACGGCAGTGTGCTCAACCCAATTCTTTTACTCCCCACCCAAGACCTTTTTCCAGAATAAATTTCTTTTTGGTTAGCTCATCTTGCCTGCGGACATATACCGCATGGTCCTCTCTGACCATTCCCCATTGATATCCATTATTCTTTGGGTGATGACAGTCCCCAGATATCCTCTCCCATATTCAAAAGTGTGTGTAACTTTTTGGTGCACAATAAGGGCTCAGTTGATCAGCTAGCTATTCTTTGGGCAGCTTTTAAATGCTCACTTTGGGGGGCATTCATAAGACTCTCTTCAGCCCGAGCTAAGGCCAGCAAAGTTAAGCTGGCCCTGCTTCGTGACAATCATCAACTTGAAGGCTGTCTTGCACTTCACATGAAGCAGACTGGGTCATGTTAAACTCTGAGCTCAATATCTGGAAATTTTGGCCCAGAAAGCCAAGCTGGCTCTTCATCGCATCAAGATGAAATATCTGGAAGCTAGCAAGAAGGCCGGTTAATTACTGGCTTTTCGACTGCGGCATGCCAAAATGTCCAAGTTTATTACCGGAATTTTACCTCACCCAGCAGCTCAGGTCATCACCAATCCTAGGGACATGGCAGACATTTCTGCTACTTACCATGCAACTTTATATTCAGTTGACTCTGCCTCAGACCCTTCACCTGAAGCTATTAGAGCATTTCTGGACACTGTCCCGATCCCTTCTGTGCTACCTTCCTCAGATGCTTCGCTGGGGGCCCTGTTAACCAAGGGAGAAGTTGAGGGTGCCATCCACCAACTACCACATTACAAAACATCCAGGCCTGACCAATAATTTTTATATAGCCTATTTCTGAGGTTGCCCCTTTACTTTCAGAGGTTTTTAATTTCTGGTTTCAGAATGGGATCAGTGATCCAACCTTTGCCAGTACCAGCAATAGATCCCACGGAGGAGGAGGTTCACGCACTGGAGTGGATATGTGATCCAGGCCTTTGAAAAAGTGCCCAACCATTGTCTCCTGTGCCAGTGTCGACTGAGCAGCCCACACCCGGTAAGCAGAGACGGCTGCCAGGTGCACCCTAAGGGTCAATGACCAAAGACCCACTTTGGAGAGAGACCAAAGGTAGTATAAAATGTTAGCCACAGAGCAGGATAAGGGATCCAGACTCTTACAGACACCAAATGGAAAACCTTTTCCACTTGAAGGTATAACATTTTCTGGTCAATTCCTTACGAGATGCCTCCACCACAGTGTAGACATCCTCGGAAAGACCCAGAGCCTGGAACTCTAGCCGCTCAGGAACCAGGCTGTGAGGTGCAGGGATTGAAGGTCCAGGTGGAATACCGTCCCCCGGTTCAATTATATCAAGTCCGGGCGTGCACAAAGCCGCTCCGGGGCCCTGCAACTGAGCCTGAGGAGATCGGGATACCAGAACTGGCAGGGACAATCTGGGACTACCAGGATCACCTCGCCTTGTCCCTCCTCACCTTGAGTAACACCTTGTAAATCAAGGGAAATGGAGGAAAGGCGTAGAGAAGAGGCCTGGGGTCCACAGCATTGAGAAGGCATCCCCCTGCAGAGGGGGATGGGTATGGTACAGCCTCAGCTTGGTGTTCTCCCTGGAGGCAAACAGGTCCACCAACGATTTGCCCCAACGGGAGAACAGACTGTAAGCTACCTCTGGATGGAGAGACCACTTGTGGGATGTCTGACCTATGCGGCTGAGAGCATCAGCCAGTTGGTTCGTGGCTCCTGCAACACGGATGGCAAGGAGATCTGCCTCGGGCTGGCTGACGAAGTTCCAGATCCGGAGCATCTCCTTGCATAGCACACAGGAGTGTGTGTCGCCCTGTTTGTTGAGGTAGTACATGGTCGTGGTATTGTCTGTCTGGACTTGAACCATTTGACCCCAGAGCTGAGAAGCGAAAGCTGACAGTGCCAGTCTGACTGCTCTGAGCTCCAACAGGTTGATGTGGCAATGGGACTCCTCGGGGGTCCAGAACCAGTCGGCTCTGTTGTCCCCCATGTGGGCTCCCCAGCCCATGAGAGATTGGGATGCCCGTAGGACGGGTCTCCTCGTTGGGGAAGGAAAGGATGGAGTCCTCTCCAAAGAGTCGTCGACAGAGGTCTGCGACAACGGCTCGATTGGGTTGAGAGAAATCTCGGCCGGTTCTGCTGTATCCTTGGCTTCAGTGCCTTGGCCTGACGGAAGGACCGAGAAGCCGGCAGCTGAGGAAGCTATCTCGACAGAGACCGCCTGATTCTGTGTATCGGACCGCTCTCGGTCCCAGGAACATCTTCTTCGACTAGAAGATGATGATTTGGGGTCCTTGTCCTTTTTCTTGGAGCGGGAGGAGTGCGAGCCCGAGGGCGCCTCACCCTTAGTAGGAAGAAACTGGTACACCTCCCAAAAGGACCCAGTAAAGGTGGAGCCCAGGTTGAGTGGCACGGAAAAACTTTGGCTGGCTGAAGCTTGGGCACCTTCCTCCTCAAAAGCTGCCATCTGTTAGAGCTGCTCAGCGGATCCCACGGCCGAGGAAACTGCCCACCCGGCCTCTTTCGATTTCACGGGTGGATTGCGAAGCTCTGGCCTCCCTAGCTAAAGGTGTGCCTTGCGGTTGTCCAGATGTCGGCATGGAAGGCCAGACAGATGGTGCAAGCAGAGGTATCGTGCACGGCACCTAAGCAGTGAACGCACGAGAGGTGGGGATCGGTGCGAGACATTTTCTATCCTCAAAAACACCAGCGAAACCTGGGGGACGACTTGTCCTCCATGTCAGAAGCATTTGGATCAGAGTCGTAAACTTCACAAGTTTAACAGAGAGCAAATGTGGCGAAAACCGATTAGACTCCAGGGTCTACGGTACTTGAAAAGTAGCATGAGGGAAACCGTGTCTTCCAGTGGAAAGGAAGATCTGGCGTCATGGGGCGGAGCTGTGATATATACCACCCGGGTGGGTGGGAGGAGCCAGCTTGAAGACTTCCAGCAAGATTTAAAGGGGAAAGGGACATGCCAGACAGTGTGGATGAACAACATATCCATGCTCCTAGAAAGATCCCTGATGGACAGTTACCGTCCCATCTTACAGTTAAATATGGACATTAATAAAAAATTACTCACCTTAGTAATGTTGTTTCTTCTAATGGAGTCTTAATGTATTCTGACATATGCAGTGATGTCCAACCTTTGGAAACTGCCCCGGAGAGGAAAGAGTTAACTTTCCATGCAAGGCATGGAACGCTGAGCTCGGGCTCGCCAGATTCTTTACTCCGCCCCTCTGAACAGTCGCTCCGGAGATTTCTCCTTTACTCGGTTCAATTTAGTCAGTTAAAGTGCCGTTTTTCCCTCGGTTTCAACCGAATTTAATCCGTTTGACCTGTCTGTTCAGTCTGTCTGTGGTATCGTGAGTACTAGATAGGTTTATTATTGTTTCTTCTGTGTGGAACTTGTAAACGTTGGATCGGTTCGGTTTGGATCGATCAGGTTTGTTCAGAAAAGTTTGTTCTAGTTTTAGAGTGTGGTAACCGGTCCTTATTGGTTCTAAAAAAAAAAAAAAGATTTCATTATGGTTTTTTCCACGACCCGTAACACGGTCTGGAACCGATAAGGGTGTCTTGCCTGGTGGATTGCCGAAAAAAGGGTAAGTTTGGTTAGGACTGGCCATGTCTGAGAAACCCAAGAGAAAAACCGGGCCCACTGGGTTTCAACACTGTAGTGTGTGTGGGGAAGCCTTTGCTAAGGCTGACCCCCACACCACCTGTGTTTGTCTCGGGTTTGACCACCTCGATTCAGACTGCCAGATTTGCAAAAATTTTCCCTCAGCTACCCTGGAAGAGAGAGTCAGTAGGCTCAGGGAAAGGGAGGCCAAGTAGTCCGCTGACCCGGATGGCCAGCCCAGTTCGGTTCCAACCAAACCAGAAGGAGTGCCCTCTGACCAGGGCAAAACTTCTTCAGGCAAAAGGAGAACCGACTCTGAGGAGTCGGTTCCGGTTAAAAGAAAAGGGATAAATCAGCCGGTGCGGATCCACAAGTTCTTCCTCCGACCGCTGATGAAACAGCCAAAGCGATAAGGATTGTTCAGTTGCTAACCCCGGTTCCGACCAAACCGGCACCACCGGTTAGGGGCTCGGTTTGGTTGGTTCCCCCCGGTTCCGGATTATAATTTCAAGGATTTTTACGAACCGGAGGAGGAAGGAGAGTATGAGGATAGTGATGTTGATTATGAAAATCTGGATGTGCCCATTGACCCGGACATCTCCCCAGAGAGACCTTCAGGGGTTTCCTCCTCCTAGGCTTTGAGTCCCCTTCCCATTTTATGTTTTAAAAAAAGTGGCTGAAACTCTTCAGTTTCCTATGGAGGAAGCATTAGAGGATCAGGAGGAGCCTGATTACGTTGAGATGATGGACATCCCAGAGTCCAGGAGGCTGTCTGTTCCCCTCCATAAGTCTTTTGGGAAAAAGACAATGAAAATTTTAAAGACTCCTAATTCTATACCTCCTGTGGACAAAAGAATGGACAAGAGGTATACACTCTCAGGCTCAGATACGGAGTTCCTTACCCAGCAATGGAGCCATGTTGCAGTAGTGCAGGCTGCTGCCTGTGATAAGGCAAATATACCCTTGGCTTCACACCCCCCAGATAAGGACTCCAGGAGGATCAATACCATGGCAAAGAAACAGTACGTGGCAGCATCTTTGGGACTCAGGCAGGCTAATTATATGGCCTATACAGCTACTGTAGATATCAGTTCTAAGCAATTTGGTTTGTTTAATAGTTAGGTAAAAAGTGCCGACTTCCTCAGACGTTTCTAGGCCTGAGTGAAAGTCAATTGAGCACGTCTACAGGCGTTATTGTCCGGAGTGGCTATGCTTTCAGATGCCACCTACAGACGTATCTAGGCCTGAACGAGTTAAAAGGGTAGGCGGAGCCGACACCATCGGCGCCGCCCTTGAGGCCGACGTACTGTGTGGAGCTCGAGGGGTGGCCGTTAAGCTGTGTAGACTCCGTTTGCCTGCCAGTTCTGAGTCGCCGGAGAGGTAAGAGGAGGGGATGGAGGGTGGGACAAGAGAGTCCA
Organism: Neoceratodus forsteri; assembly: GCA_016271365.2. NCBI lineage: Eukaryota > Metazoa > Chordata > Ceratodontiformes > Ceratodontidae > Neoceratodus > Neoceratodus forsteri. The sequence continues at coordinate 120,594,040 of CM057450.1, forward strand.
AGGGACAGAAAAAGGAAAGGATGTCTAAATTAAAAGGAGAAATAAGTACAGAGGACAGCAAAGAAGAGGTTAGACTAAGGGGATTGGGAGGGGCCCCAATCTCTGGAAGCGGAAGATGGGAGGGTAGGGTTGGGAAAGAATTTAGGAGATAGGGAAAGGTATTAAGTTATCCGAGACCCTTGTCTGTCACCAGATTGTACAGGAACTGCAAGGAGTAGCAAAGCTGTCTGCCAGAATTCAAGGCACGGAATAACTGGCAAATACTCCAGAAAGCAGAGTCTGCTATTCTGGAAGAAGGACAGGGTACAGGGATTCAGTACTCTCTCAAGAAAAGATGTTTGGTGGAAAAAACGGGTTTTTTTTTTTTTTTTAGGAGAAATAGTTGGATGGAAACCAGGAGGAGGATAGAAAGAGGGCAACTACCAACTCCCACCCCACAGGGGTGGACACAAATTAGTAGAGAAGGAGTGCCGCTCGAGCTGTCCACTCTCCTTCGAAAATACTCCCGTGTGTCCCTACTTTACCCCACACCTAAGAAGGAGGCGGTGGTCACAGAGAGGGAGGGGACCCAGAGACTGAGGTCCCAGGGGATGGTGAGGGGTTGTGATGAATGAAGATACACAAAGATCATAATTCACAGTAGTCACGTAATTTTCCTTATCTGTGTCAATCTTCACCATTCATCACAAATGGGTGAAATACCAAGCCCCCGAAGAGAAGCTGTTTCTACACCCTAAGGGACAAAGTCACTTAGCCCTCAGTGGGTTACACACTGGGGGGACCTTCAGGGCCTGGAGAGGCCCGAGAGAGACGGGGTTTCCCCGGAGGGGGAAGGAAGTTGCCCCGACAAGCGCCGTCTCACTCTACGGGAGAAAAGGTAGGTTCCCTGGTGGGCGGAGCTAATCACCCTACTCCGGGCCAAGGGTGACAACCAGGAAAGACGTAGCCATGCCGATCTCCTAGTGCAGATCGCTGTCCCTATGACCCTGGTAGCTACCTCGTTGGCGTCATAAGATGCCCTCGCTTGGTGCCTTGCTAGCTCCAGGCCACGTGTAGAGAGTGTGATGGCTTGTCTGGTTTGCTCCGAGTCAGGCAATGAGGCTAGGAGCTGACCTAGCCTGGACCACAAGAACCTGTTGTAGGCTGCATAGTGGGCCTGATGAGCAGAAATAGAGGAGTACCCGTGCCAAGTAGAAGGTCCTCCTCCCCAAGAAATCAAAATCCGAGGAGTCTTGATCTGGGGGCCGGTCACGGTGAAGGGAGCGAAGCCCATCAGGAGTATCCAAGTGCGTCAAACCAGACTGTGGATGAGGCATGGAACCTGGAGAATCTGGGGGTGCGTAATACCTCTGGCTGAGATCCCTTGGGGCAGGAACTCCGTAGAAGGGCCTCTGCCAGAAACGCAACGCCTCCCAAAAGGGAGCCGCCAGGGCGGCACCACAAGGGTGGCCTCGCCAAAATCGCCTATAAAGGCGTGCACCGCGTGCTCAGGATTGCTGATAGTCGAGGGTGAAAGGTGCAAATCCTCCAACATCCTCACGAGGAATCGCTGATACTCTGAGAGATCAGCAGCCGGAGAGATGTGGACAGAAGGTTCCTCTCCTCCTGAAGAGGGGGATAAGGAGCTGGAGGTCACCATGTGCCCAGTGGGTGGCTGCACGGGGAAGGTTGAAAAACCTGGCGGTCCATTGCCCTAACGTAAGCAGGGAACCGGGGCAGTCACCGCTCTGAACTACTCCCAGGTGAGAGCCGCTAGGACCGAAGATGCCTGGGAGCGCAGGAGTGTGGCGCAGAGGGATGGGGCAGAGCCGAGAAGAGATGTCGGCTGACCTCCGTCAGGGCTAGGGAGCGGACCGTGGGCACCCGAGGAAGAAGATGCCCCGGAAGACCCCACAGCCGACAGCTGCACAACCACATTGGTACTGCCTTGGCTGCGCCCGGAAGAATCCCCACCGTGAGACGACCAGGGCCATAAAGGTCCAGAAAGACGGTCCCCTGCCTCAAAAGAATGGTACTCCCTCAAAGAAACCGAGAGGGAGGAGTGGAAATCTGCACTAAGGCTCCTCCCAGGGCCCGGGTGGACCCCAGAAAAAGGCCGACGCGCCGATCCCACACCCCTCGCCCCCTCCTCCTCGAGAGGGCCAGCCTAGGTAGCTGGCATCTCTAGGCAGCCCCCGAAGGGGATACCCAAGGAGCAGTACCCTCCCCCCCTGCAGGTGCCTCGATGGGCCCCAAAGTCGGGCGATCAAGACACACCACTGGAGGGGGTACCACAACTGAGGGATCGATGAAACCCCCAAGACCAGGCTGCAGAGCTATGGTGGCACACACCACTGCCTGCTGGTTAGCACCACTGACCCTAGTCTCGGGGAGGCCACTGACCTCTCCTCAGGAGGGGGCTGGCTCCGATTTGATGAGACCATCATGCTGCCCACGTCCGCAGCCAACCCCGAGGGGTGCGACTGCACGTCCGACTCAGAGCTCTACTCCGTCTCCGAAGAGGTAGGGTCCAAGGCTCTGAGCCAAACCGTAGGAGGGCGGGCAGAACTATCCCTACCACCAGGTCCGGATGCCACCGCTGTGCCCGAGTTGGTGCCAGTACCCCCCACAATCCTGCGAGCGGGATCTGAGGGAGGCACGGCCCCTGCCCGAGCCAGAGGTCCAATGCCAGGACCAGTCGCGGCACCACCCGATCCACCGGCACCAAGGACAGGGACGGCGCTGACAACAGCCCCGGTGGCACCCTCGGCGCCGACACCACCCGGTTCCCTGGCGCCGTACCGCCGACTGTCCCGAAGTCAGACCCAGCACTGAACACAGCGCCGCCCGGCTCCCCGATCGGCTCAGAGTGCGTGGACGGCACCGAAAGATGGAGCCGAAGGCCCCACGGCACCGAGCCTCGAGGACACAGCGCCGTACTCAACCTCGGTGCAGAGGACGGCGCTGAGGCGAGACAGGGCGAAGGACGACGGAGTGGGTCTCACGGTGCCGAGCGAGAAGTCGGCGCAGACGGCCCCGCCAGGGCCCACAGCGCCGAAGGCTCCAACCGACAGCATCGAGGACGGCGCCGACCTGGGCCTTCCGAGCCGCAGGAACGACACTGGCGGAGCCTTCACCCCCGGAGGGGTGACTGCCATGGCGGCGCCTCCCGCCCGCTCCGGGAGGCGGGCCTCCTGCGCCGTGGAAGGAGCCTCGGCAATGGCTAGGCTACAAGTAGCGAGGCTCCCTCCTCCTCAGTCTGTATAGAACCGAGAGGGACCCGGAGGAAAGGACGAGAGCGTTTGGCCCGAAAGTGCTAACTCCACCTCAAAGTCGGCAGAGCTCGCCCCACTTTCAACGCGTGCTGTTCCGAGGACCCGGCGGTCCATGGAGAAGCAGGCGTCACACAAGTCCATGTCGTGAAGCGGGCTAAGACACGCAAGACACCGGTCGTGCTGGTCGGTGACGGACAATTTTCGGCCACATGGGCACCGTAGCATAGGGGGCCGACCCATCTTCGAAGACTTCTTGCCCTCTGACCGAGACATGACCTATGGAAAAAAAAACACCAAAACAGACTTGATGTGCCAAAATAAAAAAAAAATAAGGAAAGATCTTACCGGGCGACATCGAGTAGAGGCAGAGAACAGAACAGGCAGGAAACAGACGGACTTAACGCTGAAGGAATAGGATGCAATCAGGCCTACAATCTTCTTCAAGCTTCCCACGAGGCGACCTCGACGGTAGGAGACGAAGAACTGGCAGGCAGGCGGAGTCGACACAGCCTAACGGCCAACCCTCGAGTGCCACGCAGTATGTCGGCCTCGAGGGCGGCGCCGATGGTGTGTCAGCTCCACCTACCCTAAAAAAAAAAAAAAAAAAAAAAAGGCTCCCCGGGGTCCCTGACCTCCAGCCAGATAACCCATCTGTGATGAATGGTGAAGATTGACACAGATAAGATATTGGCTGACATCCTTCACGGGGGGTCCTCTATTTTCAAACTCTCCAGCCACGTTTTCAGTTAACTGACAAGGACCAGTTCTTTCTTGCAGATTATGCTTTTATGGGCCCTAAACCTTGGTGCCTAACACAACTGGAGGGGGTGGAATCCTTCCTACAGCTCACTGTGAAACCTTGCTCAGTATCTGCCTTATATCCAAACCCTAGACCCACAACTCCCTATTGGGGTTTGTATTATTGGGTACACACGCTCCATTTGCCTCATACGGGTTACTGGAGGGTGCTTTACTTTAATTTGTTGACTCGGTAAGCCCACTGGGCATAGAAGTCCCTTTTTCAGGGGCCAGATACAGATGGTAACCAACTGAAATTGAACCAGATTAAGCGGATGGTGGTATTTTTAGTGAATGGGGGAAATTTGGCCAGGACACCAGGGAAATTCCCCTACTCTTTTCGGTAAGTGCCATGGGATCTTTAACATCCACCTGAACTACCATCAGTCCAGGCAGAAGGGACCTCTGTTTAATCCGAAAGACGGCACCTCAGAAGTGCAGCACCCCCCTCATGCTGCACTACAGTGTCAGTATTGGGATATTAACCCAAATGCCAGATGTGGGACCTGAACCCACAGCCCTCTGATCTCCCGGCCTCAGAGGCGAGTGTGCTACCTACTGAGCAGCTGACGGACACTGGCTTTGGTTACATTTTTATATCAAGAAAGATCAGTTAAGGCTTATACAGTTTAATATTATGAACAACCTGTATTTTACCCCTCAAAAACTGAATAGGATGGCCTAATTACCCTCTCCATTATGCTCTCATTGCCTAGAGACTTATGATTCCCTTTATATGTTATGGCAGTGTGTTAAGATTCAACCTTTCTGGAATTCCCTCAAGCAGGCCTTGGATCCCCTATTGGGACTAGAGGAGCTTTTCACTCGTCTGGGTTGTCTACTGGGTTTGTTTTCACCTGGCACCTCTACCGTCTGTATAGCTCACCTGTCTTCAGGCTGCAATGGCTAAACTTGTAATTCTGTGACACTGGAAAGATGTTACCCCCCCAGTCCTATTTGGAATGGCATCGCAAGATTGTAACGGCTCTTAAGCAGGAGAAACCTATTGCTTAAATGCGGAAGAGACCTCAGTTCTTTTGCTATAGATGGGAGTCTCTAAGCCCTTCTGTCCCTCAGAGGGTCCAATGGCTTGGCTTGATTACTCCTTGGTTTTCCTGTCCCGTTATTTGTGATCAGCCGGTGGTGCCTATCCAGCTTGGGGGATTGTCAGAGTAGGGTCTTAGATGTTAGGGTGAGAGGTGGGTGTTTTTGTATTTTGGTAGTATTTCATGCCAGATTTTCTGTCTTACCACTGTACTATGCTTATGTTGTGTTTTTGGCTTTACTGTATTCTTTGACTTGTTAAATCTTAATGCATATTGAATTAAAATAAAAGGAAGATCCGTGACTTGGGTTAGGTTTCTGATCCACACCTGTCCAATGTTTACCAATAATCTTGATCACACAGTAGCCTACAAGATGCAGACATGGATTGACATCCACTGTTTCCACGGACCGTACCTTCTGAGCAGTAAGGAACTATGTGCCTCAGCTATCCATAAAAACAAGAATTTATTAACCAGGGAAAGAAGGAACCCCTGACTTGGACTTCTTCCACTCCCTTACTCTTCCTCCTCCACAGAGGGAAGGGAATGTTTCATCTGAAGGCCTTTTTTTTTTTTATAAAGGTCAGAAACTACTTCCCCAAGATCCCCATAATTCTCATCCTGGCCTAAAAAGGCAGGGTCGGGTATGCCTGCACATCTGTTAACGCAGCCTAAGCATACTGCGCCATACCTGGACATGCCTGAAAGATTTCTCCCCCCTTGACCTGAAGGGCCTGACTGGGGTTGGGTGTGTCTGCTGGGATGTCCTGCGGGGCTCAAACTCATTCAGGAGCCACAAAAGTGATTTTCCTCGTAATTCTGCTGCCACTGCCAAACAAACAAGGTGATCCCCCTCACCAGGCTGGAGGACTGGCTGGGCGGTGCTGAGCAACACAATGAGGGCAAAAGGAACCCATGGGGAAGTGCCTCATCACCCTTGTTTTGCAAGTCTTGCATCATTTCCTGATTAATGGTCTCTGATAGTCGCGGTGCCAAGAGAATTTTTTTGTAACCATATTCATTGGCTGTGGGATTCAAACTCAGGTCTCCAGTATCACAGCCCAGAAACGTAGCCACTGCCTCCTATAATTGGGTGCCAAATAATTACTGAGGTAAAATATAATTAGTCCCAATATCAGGACCTGGGCTAATGTCCTGAGGAGGCTATAAACTCTTTACTGAGCTGTGTACTTTGATTAGCATGCCAAAAAATGCTAATTAGATATGCGCGTTCACTAGCGAGTGTGCGCATGACATTATCACGCTTGCACAGTATTATGCAAGTACAACAGCGCAATGTGATAGTATTGCGCATGTACAATAACGTGATGCAACAGTATTGCGCAAGCATACACTACAGATGTGGGATACGGGCCCGAAGAACGCACTCCCAGCTTATCGGCGGCCTTGCAAACGAAAATGAGGTGTGAGAAAACCTCGATACCCAAATTTCACACAATAGCTGTACAAAACAAACAAACAAAAACGAATCTGATGCTGGGGAGGGGTTGCGAGGGAGAAGGAACCAACACCAGAGTGGAGGGACTCCCAGACATCCTACAATCCCAGAAATTTTTTTTTTATTTTTACTTGTACCTACCTGTGCCCCATCCCCCTTTTTTGTTAATGGAGAACATTAAGCACCCTTACAAGGCAGAAGTGGCTCCCAATCCACACAGAATGAAAAAAAAAGCAGGTTATTCAGTCTTAAAGCAGCAGCTTAACAGGCACAATTTTTATTTAGGGGTGCTCCCTGAAAAAGGCAGCCCCAACCTGCAAGGCAGAATAGCAGCTCCAAAATCTTGAATCTTGAGTTAAGATTAAAGTAGCTCTGTCCCCTTTGAATGGCACAGCTAAACTGGGGAGTTGCTGCCGATGGAATCCTAATGTGCCCAACATTCTAAAGTTTGGGCTGTGCCATTCCCTTGGTGTGGTGCACTAAACCCAGTTATGATTACCCACTGCCAATGTGGAATGCTGTAGAAAGACATCCTAAAAACTGTATAAATAATGCAGCTGATCCCACCTGGGTCAATGCTGCTATATGGAGAAAATATTCTGAAAGATCAAGAGTTATGGTAGGTAACTTTCCTATCAATCTTCTCCTTAGAGTATAAAGCAGTTATTTATATCCCACGAAGGATGAGAGCCACAGGTAAAAGCAAAACATATGCAGACAACCCTTTTAGATTACAGGCCACATCACTTTCAGGATAAGCAGCTACTACTCTCCTGGCATATATCACATGGAGTACCACAAAACATGTAGTCCACAGGCATGGAATGGTATGGGGTGCTGGGGAGAGCTACAGGTGTACTGGCAAACCTGAGGGGGCACTTCAGCTGGAAGGGATGATGGTAAAGACTACCAGAGTTGAAGGGGAGTACTGAGAATCTTCCCATGAGCAATGGGGCACAAGGCTGATAGGTGGAGCCACACCAGTCTTCTTACACAGGCAGTCAATGCTGCTAAATAGGACGACACCTCAAGAGTCATATGCTGGCAATCCCAACATTAAACCATCTACTTGGTCCCAAAGATTCCTCTGCTAAGCAGCCATGTGTGTCTGGCAAGAGGCTACAGAGAGGTTAGCCTTGGCTAAGTGTATCATTTTCCCCTACAGCATCAAATCACATGAAATGAGCCAAGGGAGGAAAAGCTGTAGATGCTGGGATGGCTCCAGTCACCTGGATGAATCACATAACTAGATGGAAACCCATAAGGAACAGGAGTGGTGGAAAAAGTGTGCTTCCACAATGCCAAGGTGATCTCTCCCAACGTGGTGTGCTAAGGAGGGATGACCGGGTCTGCTGGTAAGGTATGGTTACAAAAAAGGCAATCACATCAGGGTTGGTGGCTTCAAGCTCACCCACCCACCCCCAGTGCTCTGCATCATTGGCTAAGACAAATGAAAAGCGCCATAATCCTCCAAGAACATCTAAATGGAGAATGGGTCATTTGAAAGCTAAGGGTAGAGGGGGAAACCGGGAACAATCTAGTCTTTCTGTACCATCTATCAGGGCCTGAAACTGCTAGCTGGAGACAGACACCCCGAGCCTCAATTACTCTGCCACACAAATATGTCTCATCTCATGTCTGTTATGTATTTCTGCTCTGGTGTTACATATTTGTTTTTTGCTCTGATTAATGTTGCATATCATGTTTTCTGATACATTTACTGTAGACATCTCCCTCCCCTTCCCCTTCCTTTCCACTATAATTTCATTGTGCTTATCCCATACATTCTTGAATCCCATCACTGTTTTTGCCACCCTCCACCTCCGCTGGAAGCCTGTTCCAGGAATCCACTCTTTCTGTGAAGTATTTCCTCCCATCTCTACTGATTCTACTCCCATTCAGCACCATGGTATGTCCAGTTCTTGAGCACCTTTGCTTCCGAGAGACAAAGAAATAATAAAAAAAAAACACTCTGTATTTACCCGTGAAGTATTTAAGGGCCTCCATCTTCACATCTCCCTTCTCCCTCTTCTGTTCCAGGGTGTACACACTGAGGTCATTAAGTCTCTCCTCACAGAGCTTTTGCTGCAAATGCTGCATCATTTTAGTTGCCATCGTCTGGACTGCCTCCATTACATGTCTATGTCCTTCCCAAGATGTGGTCTCCAGAACTGGACAATACTTCAGGTGGGGTCTTACCCATGGTCTATACAGAAGCAATACCACCTCCCTCTTCCTAATGGCGATACCCCTTCCCGATGCACCCCAGCATCCCACTTGCCCTCCCTAATGCCTTGTTGCAGTGCCTGGCCATCTTTAGGTTATCCAATATGATTACCCCCAGGTTTCTTTCCTGCTCAGTGGTCACTATAGCTTTTCTGCAAGGGTCTGTGTCGGCTGTAGTCTGGTACCTAGCAAGGAATCCACCCCTATGAAGGGACATTTTGGTACAACTGACACCCAGACAGTGCTTGCAGCTACCAGAGTGAGACAGAGATTCACCCAACACCACCACTGGAAACCCTGTCTCAATGAACAGTCAAAGGCAGGCAATGGTCAAGACCTACCTCATGAGGCAGACCTGCACCACAACTTTATCCTTCAGTATCCGGGAACTAAAAGCATAACAGGTTGCTAAAGTCCACAAGAGTGGTCTGGACCAAACCAATCAAACACCTACTATGGGAGTCTGTGCTAGCTACAACTGCCACACTGACGCCATCGAAAGAGGGAACATGATGGTTTGAGCTTAGTCATACTGGAGGCCCACATGAAAACCTGAAGCTTCAGTTTCCCACAGGGTCCTAGCGCCTCCAGTCGCAAGACCAAGCAGTGCTCCAGCTCTATGGAGGAGACTGATTCTTGGACGATCTGCAATCTGTATTACAAGTCCTCGTCAGACAAACTAAAGGAGGCAGTTTTCCTTCTTTAGAGCTCACCTACCCCCTCCATGCCCAACAAAATCAACTCAGCAGAACACAACTACAAAAGGAAAGTATTTTTCATTTTTAAATTTATTTCATTCCTTCTACAAAACTGTATACGTGTTCCTTGGTTTAAGGCCATTCAGTTGTTGTCCCAGCCCATTCAGTGGTCTGAGCAGTGGGAGCAGCAGACCAGTCTTCAGCACCTGGCTGGGCACTCCAGTCTTCTACAAAAAGGAAGAGAAAAGAGCAAGTCAACATCTTATTTGGAAAAAACAAAAACAACTTCTGATGTTATTTATGACCATTAAAATACAATCACATAGAAAAGCCTGAGCAAAAACCTTCCGATTTCCCTGCCCCAGATGTCAATACACTACTGACCAGCCGGCCCAGTGGTGCAGAGGGCTGAAGCGCTGGATGCCTCACCTCACGCCACGCTGGCAGGTCGTTGGGGGAGTGGGCACGGGGGGACTGAGCAGCTTGAAGGCACCTCTCCTCTCCCAAGATGGCTGCCGCCCCCTGTAGTCCCGCTGCCACCGGGTGGAGGTCTGGTGGTCAGCGGAGGAGTGAGACGTAGCGGAAGGGAACCTCAAGATGTGGCATGCCACATGCGCACGGGTTACCGGAAGAAAATGGGGAAAAACATGCTACAAAAATCTACATAGAAAAAAGAAAAGATACACTGCTGAACAATGTGTTTCAGAGGTAAACATTTAAACAATCCTTCTGTATTTTCCTTTACATCTTTAAATCTGTCAATAATCCAGACTGTGCCAGTTGTATTTTTGTTTCTTTTCCTTCTCCTTTTCTATTGTATGGTAGTTTTATGCATACACTGTGCAACAGTCCCATGTCTGCTGCTGTGATGTGTTGTATTCCAGTTGAAAACTGAATAAAATTTTATTTAAAAAAAATTGGGGAAGGTTATCTAGCAAGTACTTCATAGGGTCCGTATACCTCTCATCTAAAGGTTCAAGCTCTGACAAAAAAAAAGACTTTACAGCTATGGCTTGCTTCCAGATAACACTACTTTGGTAGCCAATCACTAATCGCGCCCAGCTTACTAATTTTTGCCTCTCTCCCTCTACTGGGAGTGTTATGGTTCTAATGCAAGTCAAGCCACCTACTGGCATTTTTTTTTTAAACTAGGGAAAAAAAAAAAAACATTTCCATTTGCTACCCAATGCCATAAAATGTGGAAGCTAGAAAGAACCCACTAGTGTCTATGTCTCAAATTTTTATGGAGTGACCTATTCATTCAAACAGCCACTGATGCAAGTTTGTTACAAAACATTATAAACAAATGGTTGAAAAACTGAGCATTCTGACTGGCTGACAGAATTCTGAAAGGGTTAACCTAAGGCTCGATACCCTCACAATAAAATGCCGACTTAAAAAAATAAACATCTGTTTTAACTGGAAATGGAGCATTCTGATCGACATCATTCTGGTTAGGTTAACGGCTGGAAACCCTCGTGTGCAATCTGGCAATTTTTAAAGTTTAATAACAGCACGACGACACTCTAGGGATAAGTTTACAGTCACTAATCTAACTCTGGGGAATAAAGCACTCAGCTGCACCTTGTGCTTCATGACCCCCCTTTACAATTAGATCAACGGATGGTAACCCAATCCCTGGTTGTGCCTTGATGCTTAAACAACAGGATTAAGGCACTGCAGAGGTTGGGTTACCATCAGTTAGGGCATCAGACACTGCTACACCCTGTCTTACGACACCCCTTTGAAGTAATAGCTGGTAACAGCCCCTGGTCGTGACTTAATGCTCAAATGATTCCATGTTTCTATGATTGCAAATGGAGCATTCCGACTGGCTGATAGCATTTCAAAATGGCCATGTTAATGGCTGGAAACCTTCAAGTCCGATAAGAATTAGAATTTTACTTGTAAAAACATTTTGTCTAAAACAAATAGCATTTGAATTTAACAGACAGTAACCCAATCCTTTAGTGTGCCTAAATTAAAGGAAAGCTGTGGTTTGCAGGGGCTCCCCGTCCCTGCAAACACCCTCATTTAGACAGTCGAAAAAGTGGCTTGATTTAGTTTTTAAAGTCTGTTACTCCGGAAGGGCCATGACGCCAGGAGGTCGACATTACAGGTGCGCCACCCGCGCGCTTGCAGTAATGAAACGCATGGTGCAGCGCCTGCACCTTAACACTAAATGGAGCCTAAGCATCCGCAACGCCCGGTAGCGGATTTTAAAACTAAATTAAACCACTTTCCCGCGGCAGAAGAAAAAAAACAACAAAAAAAAAAAAAGCTTTTTTTGACTATGTCTAAACCGGAGGCTAAGGTCTGCAGGGGCGGGGAGCCCCAGCAAACCACAGCTTTCCTTTAATAAGTAAATGTGTAATATGAGCAAAAATGGCTTACTGTTGAAAGGTGGACTGGTGAGAGTCTGTATTTCCTCCTCTGGTCTCTCTGCAGCAAGCCCTTGGGAAAAAAAATGCATTTATTTTTCAACTTTGCTGTTTTTCGCCTACTTGACCAACCCTCTTCGGTCTGGCTGCTCCGCCCAGCCCCGTCACCCACCATGCCTGGGATTTACCTGTTCCTTGCCGCTGGGGTGGGGGTCACTTTCCCCTTTGACACAGTTTATCTTTGGTCGCGAGGAGACAGTATCCCAGTTGGTGGTGCGGGGCCAGTGATGGACAGCATCCTTCATTGGTCGGGCTGTTAAACATAGCATTTGAGGGCACACAAGAACCACTCTGCTCATACAGTCTGACCTTTTTTTGGTTGTAAACCTTTTTTTTTGCTGCAGACCATACTTGGTCTACAGTTCTTCCCCACTCCTTCCTTACTATTTCTTGTGCCTATCCCAGGCACTTCTGAACCTCACCACTGTTTTTGCCCCGCCACCACTGCTGGAAGGCTGCTCCAGGAATCCACTACTCTTTGTGAAGTACTTCCTCACATCTCTCCTGAATCTACCCCCTCACAGCTTCATAGCATGTCCCCTTGTTCTTGAGCACCTTTTCTTCTGAAAACTTCCACTTCTGTATCTTTTTTACCCGTGAGATAATCAAAGGTCTGTCATATCCCCCTTTCCCTCCTCTCTTCCAGGTTGTACACACTGAGATCCTCTAGTCTGTCCTCATAAGACTTTCGATGCAGACCACGTACCATTGTTGACCTCTGGACCGCCTCCGCTCCATGTCCTTCCAGAGATGTGGTCTCACTAGCAATCTATGAAGAGGTAACACCTTCCTCTTTCTGCTGGTGATACCCCCCCATGCACTCCAGCATCCCACTAGCCCTACCGATTGCCCTGTCACACTGCCTGGCCCACCTTTAGGTCACCTGATATGATCACACTCTGGTCTCTTTCCCACTTGGTAGCTGCCAATACCACTCCACCCATTTTGTATATTAAGGGCCAGATATTCAAAAGGGTTGCGCTATACACAACCCACTGATGCACCCCAGTGCGATATATTTAAACGGAATTGGCGCCTGGCACAATCCCGGCGCGCCCAGAGCCGCATCAGTAATGTATGCAGGCGCAAGCTGGGCATGCCCATGCATACCTGCACAGCCAGATATTCAGCCTGGGATGTGCCGAGCCATGCATGTGTAACCCCTACTTGCACTGCATAAAGGTGAGCCAAAAAAAAAAAAAAAAGGAGCAAGGACTGGCCACCCACAGGTGAGCTGCTGTATTGCAGGATGAACACAGGCAGCTGCCACCTGAGTCTGCTGAATTCTCCATGGTGACTTTACCAATCAAGGGCATCAGTTAAAAATAAAACTAAATCCTATATCCCCGGTGGTGCAGTGGACCGATGTCTGCCCGATCGCAGGCTTAAGTAAAAGTTCAATAACTCCCATGTCCCTGGTGGTCCAGCGGAAACCCCCTGCGTAGCAAAGTTGAGCTGCGCCCAGGCTTGCGCCACAGCCCAGCGCAGTTTATCTGGGCCCCAGTGCATCTTTTTGCACTGAAACCCAACAGCCATACCCTTGACTACTTCTCTTGTTTTCTTAGGTCTCTGCTCATCCTTTCGACTCCCCCTGCTCACCCCACCCTATTGCAGATGTTGGTGTCATCCATAAAGAAGCAGACCTTCCCTTCCAACTCCTTTGCAATGTCACTTTATAAAGACACTGAAGAGGACCAGTCCCAGTACTGACTCCTGAGGCATCCCTGAGAGTGAACTCAGTTTACCACCACCCTCTGTCGCCCATCTCCCAACCAATTTCTTACCCAGTTTACCACCTTCAGTCCCACTCCTAAGCTACTCAGCTTGCTTACTTGTTTATGCAGAACAGTGTCGAAAGCCTCACTGAAATTTAGGTATGGAATGTTTACCGCTCCACCCTGATCTAAAGCCTTTGCCACCTAGTCAAATAAAATTTATCAGACTTGACATGACCTACCACTGTGAAACCATGCTGCCTCAGGTCTCATAACCCACGGGATTCAACATATTCCACAATCCTTTCCTTCAGCGTTAATTCCACTGACTTTAAAACCAGCAATATCAGGTTTACTGGCCTATAGCTGCCAGCCTCCTCCCTGCCACCACCTGTGTAGTGGTACACTCACCCTCCTCCAGGCCTCTGAAACCACTCCCGTTTCCAGTGAGCTGTTAAACAGGACTGTCAAGAGGTACGGCCAGTATTTTCCTGAGTTCCCTCAAGACCCTTTGATGCACCTCATCTGGCCCCATTGCTTTGTCCACCTTCAGATTAACAAGTCCCTTCAGGACACGGAGGACTAGTGTCCACCTCCCTCCAGAGGTTTTACTTCACATTTTCTGGTCCTGCCTCAAGACATCCAGAAGGTCCTGCTAATGCACTCCCATCATGCTGCTGTCACCCTCCTGTCATGGATCCTGCCGCACTGCCACCTGTGGTTACTGAGGTGGCAGCAGTGCAGTGGAGACCATCACCTGAGGACATGAGCATCCATGGGATGGCTCAGGCTTCATCCCCAGCCAGCCCTCAGATGACCTAGGGTCATTCCCAGACCCGGGTTAAGTGGATCAACAGGCCGGCGAGAAAATGCTTTAGGCCCAGCTCAGTGCAGACAATATAAGCAACAATGCAGGTTACAGCAAAAATGTTGAACCTATACTATTCAGTTCTATTTTAGGTCATCCACGTTCTTCTGTCTTCTGAAATGCCCCTTTCCCGTAATTTTAAGTCTGCTTTAGTAGTTTTTTAGAGTTAAAATTACTAGAGTTTTTTTTTTTTTTTAATGTATTTTTTATTTCTTCATCCTATAGTATGGGCTGGCAGTATAGCCTAGAGGTTAGAGGAACAAGGTGTGAATGAGCTTGGTACATCCAGTAGACCAGACCAGAGTTTGATTCTCAACCTCCACTTGCATACTGTGCGACTCTGAGCAAGTCACTTAACTGCTCAGTACTCCCAGGTTGCCCCTGAAAACAGGCACTTGTGCCAAGTAGACCGTACTCGGTTACCAAAGACTATAAAAAAACAGGTATTCCCTTTCAGCCTCCTGCCCTTTGGCGTCCCACTGGCCGCAGCACCTGTACTCTACCTCCTCCTCCTACACACAGCCCAGGTCTCTAACCCAGCAGGTACTTACCCTGCACACTGGGGAGTTCCTGGTGAGCTGGGCTTGGAGGGAGTATCCTGGGTGTGCCCAGTGTGGCACCGGCAAGCAGTGACCTCATGCGCGCTGGAGGATTGCCCCCCGGTAAATTCTGGCTTGGGCGTGCAATGACATCTAGTCCACTGCAATGCGTGCCGCATGTCCGATGTCTGCCCTGCTGTCCCTTACGTTCAGGGCTGCTTGTATACCGATCCCCGCCAGGAGCCAGTGTTGCTGTGGTCCCTCTCCCCCACCCTCCCCAGAGGATTAGAGCTTTCCACAGGACACTCAATCTTCATCTCTCCGTCAGGCCCTCCAGTTCCAGTGATTGCGCCTGACCTCAGGTTGCTGGTGCCATAAACTGTAGCTCTAGCACTGCGCCGGCAGGCTGGCCCCATGAAGAGTTCCTGTTATGGATATTCTAATTACTTTGTTAAGAGTCTCAGCTGTTTTTAAACACCAACTGATGAGAATCTCTCTCCCAGAGACTATAGTGATAAGGCCTACAGACGTGGCTTCCTGACCTTATGTGATGAGTGTTCAAGAGCAGCAGAGAATACCAATGAAAACTTGGGGAAAACCATATTAACAGAAGTACTCCTTATTGTTTCAAATGATCTAAAACTCCTGTAGTATTTTGTAATGGGCAAAAAGAGCAACCTATCTTACAAGACAGGAGAAGAAGCAATCTAAATGGAATAACTGTTCATCTCCCTGTATGTTGTCCCTAACTAGGTTATCAACAGCCACCGAAGAGGCTGGCATTTTCGGTTCTATTGTAACCACCAGAACTGCTACCTTTATACCCCCGACTCATTCTAAAATACAGAGACCATTTATGCACATCACAAATGAATGTGGGCTCACCCTTGTTTGAACTGCATACTGTCCTGTACGAGTTTATAATATTCACAATATCTGAAATTAATAAATTAGCAAACAAAAAAAAAAAAGAATAAAAAGCCATCAAAATGGTAGGGAAATCTTGCACCCTGATTAGCTGGCTAACTACATGTTAGATCTGTATAATGCACAAGAGAAAAAGTGCTGGCAATCAGGCTAGCAAACAGTATCAATGCTTTTTTCAAACATTCCTGATTGTCATTACTAACATGGCAGACACCTTCACTCACCAAAATAAATTAAAATTAATCATCCAAGCCCTAAGAAATGAAACTCAAAATGAAGGTACTGTTCGTTTTATTTATTGCCCCCAAAATCCTCATTAGCCTACCAAGGAATCTTTGTTGCTTTCCCTGCCACATAAAAACTGAATCCCTGCCTTGCCGAGGCCTTCTGTTGTGAGTTTGTGAGGGGAGAGGCGAACATTCATCCAGCAGAATTTTGCAAAAGTTTTAATTCTTGCATTCCATCTATTGAATGTGTGGCTAGACAAATGCTCGACAGCTGGGAGGTGGACTCAAGAAAAAAACACCAATTTTTATTTTAAAAAAAGTTTGCTTGGGTATGTGATTAGATCAGTATAATGCAAAGCCCGTTGTGTTCTACTGCTTACGTTGTGCACTACTGCTTTTATGAACAGAATAAAAGTAAAACAAAAAAGTAACCGTGTACACATAAACACTTACCAGCTGGGAACTGCTGGATGGGCACAGATGGCACCTGTACCCCCTCAGACCAGTCTGCAACCTCTGGCTGGGTGAAGTCGGGGACAGGAGCAGTCCATTCAGTCTGGAATTCCTCTTTAGTGTTGGCCTTCTCAGCAGCTGCCTGTTCTTCCTTCTCAATCTGCACAGGAACACAGAAGGGTTTCAGAAAAACCTGGCTACTGCGACTGGTTTTGTTTGTTAAGCACCTATTTGTGACACCGCACAGCAAATGACCAATTAAACACATCTATTAATCCCCAACTGCTGTATAAATCGGTTTCAATTTCACATCTGCTGGACTTCTCAGATCCCAAAAGGTCAAAGAAAGATAGAAAGTCGCTGCTAATGGTGCAGGAATGACTGACTCAAATGACTGCTGGTGGACTCTCCTAACTGCAAATGAAGATCTTTGTTCAAGCAAGATTCAGGTTTACATTTTTGCACCCTCAAATCTTGGTGACCCATCAGGACCCCCGAGTTGACATTAGTGGAAACTAATGGAGAACACACACAAAGGCACACACAATATTCAAAATTTTATTTTAATTTTCCCCTTCCTTACCCAGGTTCAGACTCTCCAACTCATTCAGAGGACTATGATCCTATTCCAACTGGAGTAGTTATCACTGGCTCTCAGGCACCCACACTGCCCGACCCCTTGTAGACTGTCTGACCTATCCCTCTGGGTAGGGGAGCCAGACTAGAGCTCTCTGCAGCAGAAGCTTCCGTGATGGATGTTTGGCACTTCCACTGCCACCCGATGCAGTACAAGCTAGGTTCGGGACTTGAACTGGGGTCTATCAGCATGGCAAGCCAGTTTACCATTCGGTAACCTGTAAATAACTTTCGTAGTAGTCTCAAAAATATACATAAAAACATACAGAAACAGATTGTGTAGGCAGAAGACCCAGAAGTCCATCCAAACACTGGGCTGGATTTAAAAATTAGATAGCCCTAGTGGTTGTTCTGAAAGGCTCCAAGTTATGCTGGGCCTTTTACAAGTTGGTGAAATGCTCTTATTTACATCGGTGGGTCAGTACTGGTCCTCTTAATGGTGCAGCACTCACTTGTCATTCCAGTGACAAAGTTAATGATCCAAGCCCATGATGCCACAAAGGGGGAGGGAGGTCTATGCTATCATTGCAGGACAGCCCTATGCTGGCCACATAGAGACTGTCATGGGGCAGAAATTCAAGGATCACTGCTGTGAATTCGGCCTGAATGCGGGGACGGGGGACGGGGCAATGCAGCTGTCAAGACTTACATGTCCAGCCATGCTGATCTCAGACACGCCTACTGCACCTAGCCAGTGTGCGTGCATGCCTGCCTGCCTGCAACTGACCTCCCAAGAGTGGGGTCCAGTTACAGGACATGGCACTGCCCTTGCCCACCCCAATATCAGAAGCAGGTCCTTCTAGAATCCCTTCCTTTTGCCCAATCCCTCTCATACTGGCTGCCTAAGCATAAGCCATGCTTCCTTTGGGGATAAACTATGGTCATGGGCACAAAGTCCAGCTAGATAGTAGAGTCTCTGGATAGGGACTGGTGTGTTTTTTTTTGAAGAGAGTGGAGAAGAAACAAGGAAGGTCGGAGATGGGTCCAGGGAAAAAGCATTTACACAGTAGTGGTCAGTATTTCTTACCTCCTCAGGATCTCTGTAGAAATAGAGATCAGGCATGACCTCCCATGGATGCTCACGTGAAATGGTGCCACGCATCCGCAGGACCTCACGTGCCAGCATCCACCACATCAGACCAACAGAGTGGGCCCCCTTGAAATAGATGCAACGAATTAATCACAGACCTCAAGTTCAGTTTTCCAACACAAGAGACCAATGTGGTCAGACTAATGGTGTACCTAAAAACTCACCACAGAACCAGCAGGCCAGTTTTTTGCTGTGATCCAAGCCTGGAAACATTTTAAATTGACAGCGACAAAACCAATATGATGCTTGATAACGTTTACCGCACATCTAACTTCACCCAAAGCAATCATGCATTTACTTAGCAGGTTATCTGCAGTTATTGAAACTGGCACCAGCCTGCTAGCCAAACACTAGTAGATTTAATTTCTATTTTTTTTTTTTTTTTACTTAACCCTGTGGGTTTTTACTAGAGAATGTAATATTTCACCAAGTACACCAACTGGGCCTATTAAAAAAAAAAAAAAAAAAAAAGGCCCGTGGGGTTAGTGGATTTTCCCAGTCACTAGCCCTGCTGTTTAGTAGCTGCAAAACTTATTTTCGACCCCTGCACTGGAATCAAGAATCCATCCTGCCAAATGCCTGGGACCCATGTGACTGTCGCACTGCATTTGTGTGAATGAAGCAAGGCGTGTGTATGGGAGGCGCAACAGGTTTTTGGTGATTTTTTTTAACCAGAAAAAATTAAAGTCTGGGAAAATTGTATTCAAAATCTGTGTAGCAACTGTGTGATACCAAACCTAACTGGAAAAGCAGTAGGGAAACTGAAAGTGTGAAGCACTGTACAACCACTTTTGGGTGAAAAGGTATATGCAACAATTGCTAAACAATTCTGTATAGCAGCTTATGGTGTTTCTTTTTGCAACGCAACACTAGGCAACATTTTCAATTTATAAACAGCAGTAACGTTCACTCTAGAGGTATGTGTGTTACGGACTGCCTACTGCAATTTGGTGTGTGGGGTAGCAGTTTGGGCACAAAACACTGAAGTTTCCCTTTTTCTCTTTAGCGGACTTGTGCGCTCTCGTTAGGTGGAAAAATTCAGTGGTCCAGTCAAAGAAAAAAATCTCAGAAAGACACCACTTTAAAAATTTATTTGAGTACTCAGACGGAACATGGGATAAAAAAAATTCTCAATTTACGATAAGAATTAATTGTACATTTGCTCACTGCTGCTCCTCCTCTTTTGTCAGGTTTACATCACTAATGTAATTTAGTCACTGGTCTCCCATTTATATTCCAGTCTTCTACAAACAATTTGCCGCTTTACTAATATTACGCTCCCTGATCTTCAAGGTCCTGGTACCTTCTCTCCAAGAAGCACTGGATGGAAGTCGGTGACTGTGCATTTACTACTCCTGTACACGTATGCATACCTGCATGCTCTACAAAGACACTGGGTGGCTCCCACTCAGCCTTCGAGGGCAATATCAAACCTGCCTGCTTCTAAAAAAGGTGCTGGACCTGTCGTCTTCCATACTGGGAGGCCTCTTTAGGCTGGCTGTCCCTACAGAAATCGACCTGAACTACAGCCACTGACAGGATTATTCCCTTCAAAAGGACGGAACTTGCCCAGAACTCCATCCTGTATCAGGGACCGAAGTGGTACAATGAACTACCCACAGACCTCTCTGAGACACCCAAGATTAGTACTTTCAAAACTGAGCTCAGAACCTTCCTGGGCTCAAAAATGACCTGTACCTGCTGGTGCTAATGTGGTAACTCAGCTGACAGTCTCCCAGTACCTACCCCTTTCCTCAATTATCACACCACTGAATATCACCTTCCCCGGGACCCCCCTTACTCTAGCCCCTTGTAACCAACAATGTCTCCTCATGGCTGAGCACTCCTCGCCCCCCTCCTCTGATGATGCCAACTTTTGCCTGACCCCCCAACTCTCTTTCCTTGAATCAAGCTTGCGTAATTAAGTACTAAATTGATGTGTAAAACCTCAAGACTTGTTCTACTGGTTGTGTATATGATTCAATGTTTCTTTTACTGTTAATTCAATATTTTATACTGTTATGGCTGTTTTTAACAACTGATGTGGAACCTTTGAAAACGAGACCTTGACTCGAAGGTATTAATCCCAAACTGAAATAAATACGGCCTACCCTTCGGAGGTGGTGGCACAACTGAGTTATCTTCCAGGACACAAAGGGTAATCCTGTACCAGCCCAGCGGAGGAGAGTGAATGTAGCTCTTTCACGGTAGTCCAAAGCTGGGGCCATGCACTCTGGTCTCACACTGCCACTGAGCCATCAGGAAGACCATGAAAAGTTATTATTCTGTAAGGTGATCTAAAAGTGGAACTGCTATTGGTTACACCAGACAATTCAAGCAGCCTTTTAAGCAGGAGCAAAATGATGCTGGGACTAAAATGAAATCACACTGCTCTCCCCAAAGTGTACTGCAGCACTAACTTGGCGGAATGAAGAGCAGCATTAAAATACAATACAGTGGTATATTTCAATTCTTTTATGTGATATTTTGTTACCAAAGAGCTACCTGGTTAAGGGACTAAAATGAGTTAACATTTACCAAGGATTTAAAATTACATATTCACCTTACAAATCACTCAACTTCCTATGGCGAGTCGCACCTCCGACTGATACAATCCTAATCCCCAAAACAGTTCTGATTATGTAGAGAATGGGACTGTATTGCATGGAATTGTAAGCCACAGGTGAGAGGGTCACATGACCTTAGCCTCACGAGTACAGTGGGACAGATGGCCAGCAAATACAGGTTACTCACCTGTAACAGGAGTTCTAGGAATGGTATATGTTGTTCATCCACACTGTCTGGCAGGTATCCTTGCCGCTTTAAATCCTGCCGGAAGGTCTTCAAGCTGGCTCCTCCCACCCACCCGGGTGGTAAAACTCTCAGCTCCGCCCCATGACGCCAGATCTGGCCCGCTGGAAGCTCAGGTTGTGCGTCGAAGCCGGGGAGGTCGGGTGGGTCGGGTGGATGAACAACATATACCATTCCTAGAACTCCTGTTACAGGTGAGTAACCTGTATTTCAAGGGACATGAATATGTTGTTCATCCACACTGTCTGGCAGACTCCTAGCAGTTCTCCGGGAGGAGGGAGGCAAGGAGCACACCCCCGATACTTACTTGGGAAAGAGACTGGAGAACCGAGGCCCCAAAACCAGCATCCCGGCGTGACTCAAGGTCGATGTGGTAATGGGTAATAAAGGTGTGTGCTGACTTCCAGGTAGCAGCCCTGCAGATTTCCTGGAAAGGGACGTCCCTGGAAGCAGCCACCGATGCAGCAGTATGGCGGGTAGAATGAGCTCTTATCCCTCTGGGAGGCTCCATGCCCGCCAACTTATAGCAGAGATCTATGCAGGAGGTGAACCACCTGCCTATTATCCGCTTGGCTGCAGGTCTGCCAGGTGCGGCTTCAGCGTAGGTGACAAACAGCTGGCGAACCTCTCCCCGAATTTCAGCCGTGTCCTTATAATAAGCGAGCGCCTTCTAGGGTCCAAAGTATGGAGCCTGTATTCGGCCTCCGAGGTGTGACTGGGGTAGAACACCGGCAGAGTCAACACCTGGTTATGGTGAAACTCCGACACCACCTTTGGAAGGAATTTCGGGTTGGGGCGCAGGACAACCCTGTCCCTGTGGAAGACCAGGTAAGGAGACTCAATGCAGAGCGCCTGGAGCTCTACCATCCTTCTGGCTGAAATGATAGCCATCAAGAAGGCGGTCTTCCACGACAGGTGAGAGATATCACACCTGTGCATTGGTTCGAATGGCTTGCCCATGAGCTTTGCCAGTACCAGCAGTAAATCCCACGGAGGTGGAGGTTCTCGCACCGGAGGGGAAATGTGATCAAGGCCTTTGAAAAAGCGCCAGACCACCTTCTCCTGCTTACCGACTGCTCCCCGAATTCAAGACCCGGGTAAGCAGAGATGGCTGCCAGGTGCACCTTTAGGGTCGCCGACCTAAGCCCTTGACTAGAAAGGGACCATAAATAGTCCAAAATGCTTGCCACAGAACAGGAGGAAGGGTCCAAGCCCTTGCCCTGACACCAAATGGAAAATCTTTTCCATTTGAAGGCGTAGCATTTTCTGGTCGACTCCTTACGGGACGCCTCAACAACATTGAGGACCTCGTCGGAAAGACCCAAGGCCTGGAACTCTAGCCGCTCAGGAACCAGGCCGTCAGGTACAGGGACTGAAGGCCCTGATTGACTGAGAGCAGGTCCGGGCGAGCTGGAAGCTGCCTCGGGAGCCTGGAGCTGAGGCTGAGGAGATCTGGGTACCAGAACTGGCGGGGCCAGTCTGGGGCTATTAGAATCACCTGCGCCTTGTCCCTCCTTGCCTTGAGAAGCACCTTGTGAATCAAGGGAAATGGGGGAAAGGCGTAAAAGAGGCCCAGGGTCCAGAGCCTCAAGAAGGCATCCCCCTGCAGCGAGCCCTGCTGAGGGGGGCCGGCATGAAACAGCCTCAGCTTCGCGTTCTCCCTGGAGGCAAACAGGTCCACCTGAGGTGTGCCCCAGTGGGAGAACAGGTCTTGTACTACCTCCGGCAGGAGAGACCACTCGTGAGATGCAGCCCCTATCCGGCTCAGGGCATCGGCCAGGGTGTTGGAGGCTCCTGCCACATGAATGGCCTCCAGGCTGCGTACGAGTGACCAAATGAAGAGAGCTTCCTTGCATAGAAGCATGGAGCGCGTCCCGCCCTGGCGGTTCAGGTAGTACATGGTCGTGGTATTGTCCGTCTGGACACGGACCACTTGACCCCGGAGAAACGGAGCAAAGGTGGTGAGAGCTAGGCGGACCGCTCGGAGCTCCAACAGGTTGATGTGGCATCGGGACTCCCGCGAGGACCAGAGGCCGTGCTCTCTGTGTTCCCCCAGATGGGCACCCCAACCCATCAGAGAGGCATCGGTTGATAGAGACCGTCGGCTCGGGGCGGACAAACGGGATGCCCTCCTGCAGATGGAATGGAGCGGTCCACCAATGGAGAGCGTTCCATCTCCTGGGTCACTATCACTAGCTGGTCCAATGGATGGCGTTGTGACCACTGGCTGGCCAGTCCCCACTGAAGGGGCGCATGTTGCCAGCGTGTGCAGACCGCACTGGTACAGGCTATGATAGTCAACCAGAAATGACTGGGCAAAGGAGGTAAGAACCCCGGCCCTGTCCGCCGGGAGCCGTGTTCTGGTCAAGAGAGTCGAGCTCTGCCTCGCTGAACAGGATCACCTGCTTCGGCTTGAGTCCGACTTGGCCTCGCTTGATGAGAAGGCCGACTTGAGAGCAAACCTGAGGGCCACATCTCTGGACCGCCTCCACCTCCTGTCTGGAGGGGCTGCTATCAGCCAATCGTCCAGGTAAGGGTACACCGGACCCTGCCCGCAGGAATGCTGTCACCACTGCCATGCATTTGGTGAAGACCCTGGAGCTGGAGATAAGCCAAAGGGCATGGCTTGAACTCGAAGAGGGATCCCTCCGCCGAGCGAAGGAATCTCCGATGTGACGGACGGATAGGGATGTGAAAGAACGCGTCCCTGTAGGTCCAGAGAGCAGAATCACCATCAGTGTTCCAGAGATGGTATTATCTGTGCCAGAGTGACCATTCTGAAGGTTCGAGACCTTAGGAACTTGTTCAGGTCATGCAGGTCGAGAATGGGAGCAACCCCATCCGTTGAACCAGGAAATACCTGGACCGAACCCCAGGTCTGGGGGTCCTCTACTCCCTTATCACCTCCTTCTGGAGGTGGAAGCGATGTCGGCTCGACGAGCCGCCAGTGAGGCTGCGGACCCCGAGGTGCGACGGCTCTGAAGGGCGGGGCCTGCTCGAATTCTAGAGGCAGGCCTTTTCCCACCACTTCCAGTACCCATCTGTCTGTGGTAACAGTGGACCAGGCGGAAAGGAAGTGTCGGAGCCGTCCCCCCAAGGGGGGAACCAGGGGTAAGATGACGGGGATGGGGGCGATACCCCTCAGCCCGTCACTGGGCAGGCTTGGAGGAGGGACCAGCCGAGGGACCTCCTGGGCCTTTACCTCCCTGCTTCCTGTTGGAGGAAGCAGACGGCTTGGGATACCAAGGTCGAGCCTGCTGGCCCTGACGTTGCTGGGCCGGGCGTGCTGCGGGCGCAGAAGGACGAAAGGGCTTAGGCTGTGGCTTGTGGCCTTTGTCCTTCTGAGCGGAAGAGACCGAGTCCAAGGTAGCACTGGACTTCTCGATCCTCTGCAGGTGACCTTCCACCCCAGGGCCAAAGAGGTCAGTCCCCAAAAAGGGAACATCCGCCAACTTGTGCTGGGTATCCGAAGTAAAGGTGGATATCCTCAGCCAAGCCCGATGACGCATGGCCACTGCGGCTGCCACAGACCTGGCACATGAGTCCCCGATGTCTAACGCAGTCTGGAGCTGCTGTTTAGCCACTGCCCTGGTCCCGCACCTGCCTGACGGTAGTCTGCAGATCTGCAGGAAGATGAGGGACAACCTCATCCAGGGAGCCCAACAGGGCGTGAGAAAAATGTGCCATGAGGACGGCCGAACTGGCCTGACGAAGGCCGAGAGAGGACGCAGCATGGATCTTTTCGCCGGCATAATCCACTTCTGGATTCTTGCCGGAGGTTTGTTCTATATCCCCTGCGCCCGCACGCTGAAAACGCTGTCGGTAACCAACCCTCGGCCGAGGGGTGTTCCGAAAAGCCGGACAGGGAACCGGTAGGGACCGCATACTTCCTGGCCATCCTGGCTGAAGGCGCAGGGCAGGAAGCAGGACGCTGCCAAAGTTCCAAGGCCGGACCCACTATGGCTTCGGCCACCGGAAAGGCCTCTGTAGGAGAATTCCCTCGGTCCAGAATCTCCGTGAGGGGATACCTGGCCCATTTAGAAACGGGTTCGAGCTTCATCCCGGTGGACTCCGAGATGAGTCGAAGCAACCCTAAGAAGGACGAAGGGCTATCGTCCACTGACTGCCCTCCCGAGGACTCCAAGTCCATGCGCTTGGAGAAGAGGGAGGAACCATCATCGGACTCTGAAGAGTCCTCAAAGAGCTGCCTCGGGCCTGAGCCACCCTCCACCTGCCGAGGTTTATCGGGAGTGAGGGTGACAGACAGCCTATGGGGCAAACCCAAGGCCGACCGAGAATTTTTGGTTGGAGCCCCAACTAATGGCTGTGGAGGCGGAGGTTCCACCAGAATTGGTGGGGCAGCTGGAATTGGCCGAACAACCGGCCTCGAACAGGCTCCTCGGCTACAACGAGGGGTTGTTTCGGCCGCTCCGGTGACAGCCACTTAATGGCCGGGGAAGACGACTGAGTCGGCTTATTCCTGGTCAAAAGGAGCTGTTGCCACATAAGTTCCTCGTACCTCCGACGCAACTTGCGCCGAAGCCTCCCCTCGTCCGAGGAAGAGCGGTGGCGCCGCTTGCCGCGACCGCCTATGACGACGGGATCGGTCGGACCGCGAGGATGTCTGAGACCGAGAGTCTCGACTAGGCCGAGGAAGGCGAAGAGAAGTGTCGGGAACCGGCACTCCCCTCGGCTCGGACGATCCCACCGAAGGCTCCGGAACCGGAGGCACAGATGAGCCGACGGATCCTCAACTCTCACCGGGTAACCGGGAGAGGGATTCTCAGCTTCTCCAGCCGACAACCCGCCTAACGGGTCGAGAAAATCTCGACCGCATTATCGGGAGTCTCGTCAACTGACCTGACGGGACACCGTGAAGCCAGTGGTCAAGCTCAGGGGTTGACCAAGTCGACTGTCGACAAGGGAGGGGGGGATCTTCCCGCCCCAAGAGCCGGAGAGACTTACTTTTTGCTCTTTTGGACCTGGAAAGGTCCGAGAAGTTGGACCCTCACCTTTCGTCGAGAGGGTCAGACAAAGCTCCTTAAAAGAAGCAGAGTACGAGGCACCGAGAGAGAGTGGGACAAATGCCGCAGCCGAGGTAGAAGCGGCCCGCGCCGCCTCCTCTTCGAGGGCGATCATCTGCTCGAGCTGATCCACCGAGCCCGCTGCCACGGACACCGCCAACCAGGCCTCTTTAGATTTCACCGGTGGAATTCCTTCTTGGGGCGCCTTTGTAATCGGGCAGCAGTCTTCAAGGACGAATGTAAAAAGAGCACAAGTCGCAGGCCTGCGGGTCGTGCTCAAGGCCCAGGCAGTAGACGCACGTGGAGTGCGGATCCGTCCTAGACATCTTCTGCCCGCAAGGGCACCTCCGGAAACCGGGAGTCGATTTGTCCATCGCAGCCGCGAGGAGAAGAAGACCGAAGTCTTTTAGCAAAAAACTTTTTGATTTCGAACTTTCGAAGAATTAGGAACCAGTCTTAATCGCAGAGCGTTAAGGAGGGAACCTGAGCTTCCAAGCGGTAAGGAAGATCTGGCGTCATGGGGCGGAGCCGAGAGTTTTACCAACCGGGTGGGTGGGAGGAGCCAGCTAGAAGACCTTCCGGCAAGATTTAAAGCAGCAAGGATACCTGCCAGACAGTGTGGATGAACAACATATCCATGTCCCTAGAACACTGAATTTTTAAAATCTGCTTGAATTACAATACGTTAAATCTTTCGTGGCTGATCCCTGGCTGTGGTGGTCTGTGGAATGGCATTGCCAATCAGATGAGAGGAAGTTTGTTACACTAGAAGTGCAAATCAGAGACTGTTTAGGTGGATGCTCCCGTTTAATTTTGCCAGTTATGTCCTTCGGGCAGACAGTTCCTTGTTATGTTACCTGCTCAACAGCTGTCAGCAGTTCTTTACACAAAAGTAGCATTAAAACAAAATACACTTAACAGCTGTTTATGCAGCTGAGGTCGTAGAGGCTAAAAAGATTGACGAGTTCAAGAATGTATTTGATAGAAGGCAACCCTAGTGATAGGAAAGAGAGGGTAAGCTGTTGATCATTTAGGATCTGGAGTTTAAATAGGGAAATGGGCAAACAAGGTGGGCCAGGTCCTTATCTGCTGTCAGAATCTGTTTATATGTCCCTAGGAAAACATAAACACAATTTAGCCTGTATTTTACATATGTTCTATAAATGTATTCTCCCCATTACTTATTCTATGGGAATGTGCATGAAACAGGAGCTTTATCCCTTAAAAGGGAACTAAAGTCTAAATTTACCAAAGAAATAAAAATGGCTGTGCAGTTTGTTTTGAATTGTAGATGCACTCCTAGTAAGTCCTTCCTCCATTTGTCAGTTGAAAGGATTTTTTTTCTAAGTGCTTACTGGTTTTATGGTCCCTGGGGATCTCCATCTTCACTTTTTTTTATGGCTCTTGTTCCTACAATGCCTCCTGCCCCATGTGACAATAATGAGTCCAGGACCACTGATTCAGAAAGTACGAACTGCTGCAGCAGCAATCTACTGTTCGGAACCTGATACTCTGATTTTAACCAAATAACCGTCTAATCCAAACGTCTGTTTTCTAGGTTAATGTGTCTAGCCAGCAAAAGTGAATGTTTTGTTTTTAAAGCTTTTCACTTCAAACTATACAACCATTAAAAAAAGCACAAATGCTATAGTTAGTGAAGACTATAGCCATTTCCTTAGAGCAGCCCACTCAGTTATCCCTCAGGCATTTTCCATCTGTAAATGCAGTCTTCATTAGAGCTCCCCTGGACAGGGAGAATGACTTAAAATCACAACTCTAACTGAAAGAGATTAGTTGCTGTATTGGTCATTTTAAGAACAGATTCAGAAGCAAATAATTAGATACCTTTTATTGGACCAATATAGATATATCATCTAATTTTTCGGCCTAACCAAGTCCTTCCTCGGAGACTTATGACAATTGTTCAGAGTCACATTCTATCAACACCCAGATCATACAGAAAAAAAATTCTCATTGGTTTACAGTACCCATTTCAAAAAAAATCACAGATTTAAATGGAATGAACAGCATTTCATGAACTTGCTACTACCTATAATCTTTTCAAGGTCAAATAACATCCATAGCAGATAAGCTGAACACTCAAGTAGACAAAACCTCTGAAATTAACGAATGACTGTGTTATAATACATTCAAAATTAAAAGCAAGTCCTTTAGATTTATTACCACAAATGTCCCAAGTTAAAACTTGATAGTATTGTATGATAAAAACTACAGCAGAAATTTATGTATGGAAATAAGGAATAAAAGTGTACCTTGTTGTAAACTGGTTGAGAGTATAGTTTAGAAGATATCTCCAGACAGGTTTAATTCTGTACGAATGTTTTAAACAGTTCATACAAGGTACATATTTTTTTATTCCTTCTTATTTCCATACATACATTTCTGTTGTAGTTATCATACAATACTATCAAGTTTTAACTTGGACATTTGTGGTATTAAATATAAAGGATTTCCTTTTAATTTTGATTGTATTCTTATAACACACTCATTCATTAATAACTTCAGAGGTTTTGTCTACTTGAGTGTTCGGCTAATCTGCTGTGGATCTTATCTGACCTTGAAAAGATTCTCGGTAGTAGCAAGTTAAAGAAATGCTGTTCATTCCCTTTAAATCTGATTTTCTGAAATAGGTACTGTAAACCAATGAGAATTGTTTCTGTTTTTCCCCCCTGTATTTTTCATGTATGATCTGGGTGTTGATAGAATATGACTCTGAACAACCGTCATAAGTCTCTGAGAAAGGACTTGGTTGGTCTGAAAGCTTAAAACATTGTTTTCTTTTTGTAATATCTATGTTGGTCCAATAAAAGGTACCAAACTATCTGCTTCTGGATCAGCTCTGCTACTGTTAACTTGACAAAGAAACAGCTCCTCCTCTTCAATCAATGGTCATGGACACATCACTGTCACGTGGGACAGGAGGCACTGTAGAAATAAGCCATAAAAATTTTTGCATATGGACATCCCTAGAGGCCATAAAACCAGGTAGTAAATTTAGAAAAACTTTTCAGCAAACAAAAAGGACTTACCTACAAATCAAAGCACTCTGTACAACATAACGAATAATGCATCAGTGACCATACACAACGAGCCTGTACTTCCATTGAAGGTTTGAGATGCCAACGTATGGACCTCTAAGTGAAGCTCGAGAGGTCTATGCTGGTATCTCAACCTACGATGCAAACACATGGTGAGCTGTGCATGCTTGCCCATATTTTATTCCTTCTAGTGTATGATTCTTAAAAGTAGAGTCAGACGTTCCAACTTCTGAGGTACTCTGAAGTGTGGTGAACAGCCAGAGAAGCTGGAGGGAGTTGAAGCATGCATGGATTTATATATGAAACGTGTACAATAAGGGGGTGATTTGCTTGTGGAATGTGCACAATGATTTGCTTGTGGAACGTGCACAGAGCGATAAGCATACGACCTCAGTGGTAAATACTGGAGAGAATATAGAGGAAATGTGAAACAGAAGCTGAAATGTGTCCAGTTATATTTTTTCACCTCTTAATATTTTTAGCAATCTTTAAACCAGCCCTAACCCCAAACGCAGCCCCTCCCTCAAATGCAGCTACTTCTGTCAATGCTTCTCCAGTAGTACCCAGCAGCAAGTGCTCATGCAACCTTCCCCGAGACAGAAATCATCCATCTCTGTAACAGGCCCAACCTCAACTGGTTCCAGGCCTGGCAATCTTACATTCAATGGGTTAAATTAGCAGCTTAAAAAACATTTGCACTCTTCTCAAACCAATGTTTTTTTCACCCTTCCAGCATACTCCACATCTGCAAGTAAGAAGTTAAGCCCACTTATATTGATACTGTGGCAAAGAATGCTATCAAACTCCACTCATGGGACCAAGAAGGCCCTTGTGGTGTTAGCGAAAAACCTGCCATGTTACTGTTGCACACTTCCTACACTCGAGAGTTCATTGGCCAGAAACTAGCCTCAGCTCCAAGCTCTAACAGTGTGCAGTGTTCAGAAATGCATTCATCTGTAACCACGCAAGCAAGAACAACAGGTTGTGAAAAGAGCAGTTTAGAACAATACTCCAACAGTATGTAATCAAATCTGTTTCTATAACAAGTATTCCTACCTTTTCAGTCTTTAGATCCACTATAGTATCCAAGGTCCCGGATACACTGGGGAACTTAAAATGGTTTAAATCCCTCAGCACTGTTTGCAGACAGACTACTAGCCCCTTAAAACGTTTTAACAAAAGTGTTTTTAAACCCTGCTACATACTAGTCTTAAACCAGTTTTAAAAACGTTTTGGAGCTAGCACGGTTTTACTTACAGGTCTGTCCAAGAATAAGAGTGTTTTAAGCTATAATGGTTTAACTAAAACAGCTCTGGCTGCAGTGTGTCCCCAAGTAAGCAGTTTTCTGTGTGTTGGACTTAACACAAAATAGTTACAAGAAGAACAGGTTTACCACTAGCAGTGTGGCCACACTAAACAGTTATCAAAAATGGATACCGAGTAGTATGGCTGCACTGAAATGGTCTAGCTAAACTGGTTTTAAAAACGGTTTTCAAAAACAGTTTGATAGTGTGTCCAGGACCTTAGGATCCCCCATCCAATCTGATTTTAAATACGTCTGAACTGGATATTTTGGAAAGAACACCTGCTGGTTTTAGTTTTTAATACCAGGTTTAACTGGGAGGGGAGAGGTGTGCTGAAGTGCTGCAAAAATACATTAAGTAGCAGTCACTGAATAGAATACCAAAA
The DNA here is from genome assembly GCA_016271365.2 of Neoceratodus forsteri. Lineage (NCBI taxonomy): Eukaryota > Metazoa > Chordata > Ceratodontiformes > Ceratodontidae > Neoceratodus > Neoceratodus forsteri. Next base: position 120,625,000 of record CM057450.1, read on the forward strand.
TTTTAACAGTTCATCTAAAACACCAAAATATACTTAACTTGCCCTATTGCCTAGGAATACATACAGCAGCACTCTTTTGGAGGAGGGGGTAGGCACACAATTCCTTGGGACTCCTGTATGAACTGTACATGCAGATGTGGGTTTTAAGAAGGTAGCGAGCAGTGGTATTAAAACACGAGTAAGCTGGAATAAAGTGTGCTGGAAAAAATCAATTTCAGTGGATAAAAGTATGAAAATGCTGCTGAAGTGCATCAGTTAAAAGCAAAATCTGTCAAACTTCCCAAGAAGCTGGAACAGATGAACACTATAAAAGGGAGGCACTAACCACAAGTCTAGTTACCTTGTTATTGCAGGGAATGGCAATATCTACGTAACGCAGTGAGGAGTCTGTGTTACACAAAGCAATGGTCGGGATATTGACATAGGAAGCCTCAGTCAGGGGCTGATGGTCGGCACGGGGGTCTGTGACCACCAGGAGACGCGGCTCCCTGAAGGCAGCCTGGATCTGGTTGGTAAAAGTACCAGGAGTGAAACGTCCAGCAATAGGGGTAGCTCCAGTGGCAGCGGCAAACTTCAGAACAGCACGCTGAGGGAAAAGAAGGCACAATGTTATTGCCAGCACTGCATGTTTTTGACAGCATTAAAAAAAAAAAAACAAGATAAATACAACACCACAGTTACACAAAAGCAAAGCATCGAGTCATTTTAGAAGCTTTTTGTCCCATAAATTCAAACAAGATTTACCAGTTTACAGCAAAACAATTTGGTTAGCAGCAGCAGAACTCAATTATACAAAAATTCCCACTGAATCTGAATATTAGGACCTTCCAATTGAAGAGTTTATTAAAACTCTTTTGCCATTAATTGCTTATTCCTGCAGTGTTGTCAATCTTCCACTTATGGAGTCACAACCTGTTGCCAATACAATTATTCTGTCACAAGCAGAGGACAAGAACTTCAGAGCAGGAAAAAACGCAGGAACAGCTGGAGCGTGGGGCAAAGTGCTGCTTTATATTAATATGTTTAAAAATGAATGTTATTCTACATGTTAATACAGTTGGGAAGAGCACGGTTACGGTTCTAAGAGAGGTCTTATGAGCATTTAAATGTGTCTGGACACCCAGAATGTAAACGAGACCACTCTTACAACCACAAGTGTTGTCTTCCCTGGGCCTATCAATAAATTACAGATAGAGGCCAATCAAATTAAAATTATAAAAAAAAAAACATGATGATTTCCAGGGCACCTGCACATGAAACACTTCAGACTGTGGAGTCTCATAGGGGTTAAGTAGTGAAGTGTACAGGAATGCCTTCTCAGGTCATTAGTGGATGCATTACATCTGGCCTTCCTATTTTTGAGCAAGATTTTTTAGACAGGGAAAGCCAAGATTCAGCTTGGGAGTAGCCATGGTAAATGGGAAGAAGGGTCAAAGGGTGACACTGACAAAATTCGATGGAACAGCCTTGGGAAACAACTTCTAGAACCAACCTTTCTGTAGTCATTGTTGCCCACTGATCTGTAAACAGCAGCAGTCTGCCCAGAGGCTCTGTGCGGACCATGTGCAGGTCTTGCCTCACAGCGAGTGACTGCAAGGACCGACTATCCTTGCAGTCCCCCTGCTCTCTATGCCCCCCCCTTTGCTGGAACGAAAGGAGCTCTAGCTAAATAATCAAAGGTATCTCCCTCGGCAGTACTGTCATGTGTTACAAATGGAGCAGTGGCCTGAAGGATTCTGTGTCTTGTGGAAGACAGTTTTGTGTCAAAGACTTGCTTAATGAGGTATTCCAATCCAGGACTGAAGAGCAGGTCTTCCTGGAAGGGCATGTTGAGGAAGGATGCTCTGGAAGAGGTGTCTGCAGACCTGAGGTGAAGCAAGTGGGCTTGTCTGACAAGAACAGAGTATAAGGATTGCTTAGCCACGACCCGAAGGATACAGTAAGATGCATTCACCAGAAAGGCCATTCCCCAGGACAAGAGGAACATTTGAGTGGAAACTTCTGAATCAGGAGTGAAGTCGAAGGAAACAAGAGTCAGTACAACGAGACCCTGGATATGTTCACCAAGGTTAGGGCTGTCCCCATGGCTACACACGACAACATTGAGTTTTTCAATTTACGCTAGAGGAGGGCTGACAACTGCTGTGCCTGGTAACAGATTTGTTTTTTTTTTAATGCCTGCAGAAATGGACAAATCTATGTTAGGGCTAGTGTTCCAGGACTTTACATCATTAACTCTGTACAACCTGGAAAACTGTAGGCCTGTGCCCACTGTGTCAATCTCCTCTGCTGTATCACATACCCAGAAGACTTTTTGTCTCTTACTGTGATGCTCGAGAGGGTATGTCCTCTTGGAGGTCTGCCGAGTACCCCTTTCAAGGTCCAGTGTGATGCATGTGTTTCATTAGGGTAGCAAGCTTGCTCAGGTGAAGTTCTGGCATAAGGAAGGAACTGGAAAAGAACTGGCAAAACCCCTAGCAGAACTCTTCACCAAATCACTGGAGAGTGGGGACGTTCCCATGGACTGGAAAAGGGTGACAGTGGTTCCATTTCCATTGCATAAATCTAGACGCTGGGAGGAAGCAGGAAGCTACCACCCAAGTGAGTCTTACTTCTGTGGTGGGGAAAGTGATGGAATCACTACTTAAGCAGAGGATAATGGCATTCCTGGAATCCAGTGGACAACAGGACCATGGGCGACAGATTCACATTGGGAAGTTCATGCCAAACAAACCTTCGACTAGGTAACCACGGCTGTAGACAGAGGAGCAACTGATGTGTTCTACCATGCCTTTAGCAAGGTCTTCGACTCTGTGCCCCACAGAAGGCTGGTCAAAAACAAAAAAAAATACAGATTGCATGGGGGGTAGGACAGAAGGTAGTAATGTGGGTGAAAAACTGGATACATGATAGGAAGCAAAGGGTGCAGGTAAACGGTGTGTTAACTGCAGAACGCAGGGTAACCAGTGAGGTGACCCAGGGCTCCATTTTGGGGCCTCTACTATTCAACACATTCTTAGCCGACATTACAGAGGGGCTCGAGGGAAGGTGTGTGTTCGCGGATGACACTGAAATATGCAACAGAATGGACTCTGCAGAAGAAGTGACAAAAAAGACATTGGACCTAGAGAAACTGGAAAAATGGTCCACAGCATGGCAGCTGAAATACAATGCAGAAAAGTGCAAGGTTATGCATCTAGGAAGGAACCCAAGAACTAACTACTATGATTGGGGGTAGGGAGAGACTAGCAAAACTAGCGTGATCTGGGTACCGTAACAGACAACCTGAAGATGGGAAGACAGTACGAAATGGCGGGTCTGAAGGCTTGGGGCATACTGGGTTGTGTAGGTAGGAGGATCACAAGTAGGAGGAGAGAGGTGGTTTTACCGCAGTACAGGAAGCTGGTCAGGCCCCACCTGGAATATGGGGTACAGTTCTTGACACCTCTCAGAAAGAACAGACAGGTTGGAAACAGTGCAAAGGAGGGTGACAAAGATGATTCAGGGATTGCACCAGAAGCCATACGAGGAGAGGATGAGGGATTTATACGTGTACTCCCTGGAACAGACGAGAGTGGCGACATGATAGAGACATTCAAATACATCAAAAGTGTAAACAAGGTTCAGGTAAATGAAAGTTTCCACTTCAAAGAGGGCGGCAGAACTTGAGGGCATTATCTGAGGCTATGAGGGGACAAGTTCAGGACAAATGTCAAAGTTTTTCTTCACAAAGAGGGTGTCAGCGGGGGGGAGGGACAGACCGCAGTATGTTGAGAGCAGGAGTTTGTCAAAGCTCACAGATGATCCCAGAAATAAGGAAACAGACACGTTTCTTGACAAATGCCCTGCACCAAGAGTATCCCGTTAAATGATGCTGTAGGGAGCTGTCCGCACGAAGAAAGCTATGGTGCTGCTAAGGCTCTACTACTGTAAATGACTCCCTGCTGCCAAGAATGTCACTGGCCGGAGTGAGGGGCTCTGAAATGAGATGGGGAAACGGTAGCATGGCAATGCGCATGTGTGGTTGCATGCAATATGAATGCTGGGTATCAGTGCACATGCACAGCCTTAGTCACCACTAGAGCCCCCCTACCCCAAACGTTGCACAAGCTGCTTCGACTCAACTCTGGGGTCCTCGCCCATCCCAAAAATACTGAAACAGCAGCTTGTTACTACCTGCAGCAGAGTCAAATACAAGAAGCACAGAGGGGGCTGTGGCAGTTCCAGGAAAACTGCAGTCCTAGGTTCACCAATGATCCCAGACCGGCATCCTTGCTGGAGTTCTTCCTCTGCCGCTTGGGGAATCCAACACTGTCTGGAGAGAAAGATGAAAAAAAGCCCCCAAAAAAGGACAGAGTGCTATGGGATCGGTAGGCTTGTCCTCATGCTCAGACTATTCTATCTGTTCCAGCCGAGAGGGGAAGACAGTCCAAACCTTTCTGCCTGCCCACAAAAGTCTCTCTTTTGGTAGTACACTGGTACACGTACAACATCTCAACCACATACACCTGCACAGAACAATGTACCTGCAGGAGAATGAACACCTCTACATCTTGAAAAGCAGTTCTACTGGTACTTTAATTTTCAAACAGTTGTGGCAAGGATTACTATCAAACCCCACTCATTGAGAAGGACTCTTGTGGTGTTAGCGAAAAACCTGCCGTGTTACTGTAGCACACTTCCGACACTCGGGAGTTCACTAGCCAGAGACTGGCCTCAACACCGAGCTTTAACAGTGTGCAATAATCTTCCTTAATTACAAAAACGGATTTTCAACAGGGCCTGCACAGTTCAGTCTCCATAACATTCACACTACTCATCCCCTGGCCTATGTTTTTTTCCCAGTCATAATGACAGCCACAGAGGTCCTCAAGATGCTGATGAACACCACACGCGTTGGCCTTCAACTGAAGTGCCACTGTTAACATCTGTGTATACCACTAATGTTTGTGTCTTGTTTGTGTCCAGGCTGCTACTGCAAAAAGGAGCCTACCCAGTTAAATAAACTTGTATAATCACGTAGCTGATTGGCGGGGTAAACATACTAAATTTAGTAATACATTTAAAAGTTGTACAACTTAATTACGGCACGTAAAGAGCAACAACTGTGCTCATTCTAAGCCCCCCACTTGTGCCTCATCTTCCCTGGACTTAAGTCAATATCCTGAAGTTTTCTGAACTATATTTAATGAAGGGGAATAGACTAATTCCTCGTTCAGAGGAGCTGGCCGTTGGATCCCTTCATGGTCCTGACTAAGAAATGATTCACCCCCTGCTACAGACGTTTTATCACAAAAAAGTTTGTAGAGCCCAGGGGTGAATTCTGTTGATATGAACAGAAGAGAATCAAACTGCTTTTTGTCATATTTTGTAAGACCACTGGGGACAAATCAAAGTCACTACTCAACTAATAGGTGCCTCTCCCTCTGCACTTTACAACCTTATTCGCCACAAAACATCAAAGTATGACAGCGGCGCTTTTCTCAGTTGGGACCAGGAAGGGATCAGATGTCAGCTCCTCTGAGCGAGGAATTATGATCCCCTCCCTCTATTTACTGCTCAGAGAATTCCAAGACATGAACTGCTTAAGCCAAGGGAAGTTAAGGTTATGTGTGTGTGCGTGCGCGCGCGCCTCTCTCTGATGGAAGCACCAGAAAAAAGGTGCTCATTAAAGGGGAACAGTCAGCACTCACAGCCCCACACCCAAGTTTGGGGCAGGTCCAATTTTGTATCAACAACTTTTTTCAATTTTTTAATTTATCATTTACTAGTCTACGTGACCACATCCAGCTGACACACTGACATTAAGAGCACGATTTTCAAAGGACATGACATGGCCCAGGGACCAACTCCCTGGTGCAGGGAACATTCCCTGCACATGCAATAAATGCTATTTTCAGGATTTTCTGCATATGGGTGGCATTCTCCCCCCCCAGCTGTGGAAAAATGGTATGCCTGGTAACACCAGGTACAGCATTTTCTGCAGCTGCACAAAATATGCGCAAGCTGGTGTATAAACTGGAGAAAGACTGACAAAAAGGCAGTCTTTCTGTAAACTGAGCACAGGCAGAGAACACTGCCGCTGCGCAAGGAAACCCTCCCTTGGACAACTTATTTTTCAACAAGTGCACTATTTTTCCACTTTTAAAAATCCGGCCCCTGCTGTTTAAAGAAATTCCAGAATTCCCAGCAACTGTCAGAGCTGGGCTGCAGCAGTGGGAGATTCAATAATGTGCAGTGTATGTTAGAGCTTTTATAAGCTCTAGTCCAGTGATAGCGCTGGGTGGTTAAAAACATGGATAAGATTGGACCCACTGCTGTAAAAAAAAAAAAAAACGCATGTCTAAAGAGGAAGCAGTCAGATTAAAAAAAAAAGAAGAAAAAAATCAATCAATAGCAGATTTTCTACAGTGTACTTTTCCACCCTTTCGATACTGTTAGAGAGTAGGTACATCAATCTGGACCCACTGGCAGAGGAAAGAGTAGTAGTTTTTGTACAAGCTGCAATTTTTGCCCTTTCGATGCATGTTAATGCAGTCTCTGCTCTGATTAGATGTTTGCTGGTCCCACCATTCTCCAGGGGCTAAGTATGGTCCTATATGACTGTACGTCACCCAGTGAGGAGAGCAGGATCAGCAAACAAAAGATCAGCACTTGCACTGCCGACTACTTGAATCTCCCACTGCTTCAACCAAGCTCGGTCATCAGCTGCAGGAGACTGTGGGACTCCTGTTAACAGCAAATGTCTGCTTGGGAGTCAGCAAGATCAACCAGATACCACTTTATATACAGCAGTAGAAGTACAAAAGATTTTTTTTGCACAGATGGCAAACTGGGATGAACCTCCCTCTTGGGTGTTGGGCTTTTAGTGCGGACTGTTCCTTAAAATAAATGCCTGCAAATGTAGGATTTCTTCACTGACTGGTAACATTTTAAGATTGTGTGGCAATGTTGAAAAGTACTTATACCGAGGAGAAATCTTTGGAAGTGATGTGTAAAGAGACTCTTCAAAAACTAGCACATGTGCAGAGTGACTGCAACAATCTGTTCTTTAAACCATTCAAGTGAGAACATTCTTGTCATGGACACCCAAAGCTGCAAACCACCACTGCAACCTGGAATATTATCAAATGTCTAAGTTATGGTCCTAACAGAAACTCGTGCTGACAGGATTCATGTACAGTTCTGAGGGCTGGGCTATAGATATCTGTAATGTGTGTAGACGCAACATATGGCACTCCAACTCTTTGCAATGATAATGTTCAAACAAGACATGCAAGATGTTACAGTTCTCTTAGAAGTAACACTTTTGGAAATTACCTTTGAATACCTAAATCCCAAAGCAATAGGTGAAGATTTAATTATGCCTACTGTTAAGATTACCCCAAGCACTCAATCCTAATTAGAAATACATGCATATATACATAAAGATTTGTGTTCTCAAGCTGGAAGCATTTTGTAAACCCACAGAAACGATCGTCAAACTAGACAGCTGACAGAAATATTTACATACCCCCCAACGAATTAGATTTTTTGTAAAACTACAAAATGATGAATATAGAATTTACTGGTTTATACGCTACAATATAAAATGGGTGGGCAAAGCTTACCCCAAAAGTAGAATTAAAGAAAGGCAAGGATTTCACTTGCTCCAAAACACATTTGTAATTGCTCAGTTATAATCCTCTTCTATGTGAATTCACAAATATGATGTAAGGACATGCACACACTGCCAAGCAGTGCTTACAGCCATCTTGTTTAGTTAAGAGTAAAGTCATGCACTTTCATAAACACTTTTTTTTTTAATTTTATTTTACTCTAAAATAAGGATCTGTGACAATTCTTACTCATGCTGGGCACCATGAAAGTAAACTGAGATGTCTTCTCACGGAGGTGAAAACTGGTAGTGTTAAAGGAGAATTGCATCTGTACGCCTGTATTTTCTATAGAAGCTGCCGTTTAAATCCCAGTTGACATTCTTTTACTGTCCAATCTTTACAGGCTTGTCAGTAAACTGAATAGCCATGTCTGCTCTTCATTCTGGTGGGAACTGGGAAATATTTTACAACTGCACAGTGTAGTTTGTGCCCTCAGAGTTGTCAAACTGCATTTGTGTTATACTATAGAGCTCTGCAATTGAAAAGGACAAACTACACCACTCAGTTCAATGAATACTGGGAAAGAATATTTAAGAAACAGCTTCTACAGGAAAAAGAAGACATGCAGGTTTAATTTGGCTCTTTAAATCCATTTCAGATACAGCTGAATTTACTGTGCGCAGACTGATAATGGTGTTGGTAGAGTGTCATTAATACCTTGTCACTCCTTACTGGAGAACCAAGTCAGCTGTAAGCCCATCTAAGCTGCTATTTGCGAAAATTTTATATAGTTAGAAGACAAAACGCAAAATAAGCATGGCATCATGCTTATCCACAAAAACAAATGTCAGAACTTCTGAAATTCCTAAGAGATCTGCTGCACTTCTAGGACAAACCATTTTCGCCCAAATACTACTGCAGTCAGATAGAAGTCTGCTTTACTTATGCTGTGGCTAAAGAGTTTGGCTAAAATGTATTGATGGTAATTTAGTCAAAATGTTAGTGTTAATTTCAAAGTGAAACACTGCCTGCTGATTCTATGCGAGTCTTAACCTTTTTTAAGCTTTTAACAATTGTAATGGAAACACATTTTCCTACCTGTCCACGTTGTGTAAAATCATATTATACAATGGTAAGAAAATTTCCTGGACTCTGATTGGTCAGTGTGTGCCTGAGACAGTGATATTACACAACAATACCTGTGTTGATTTTATGGAGCCTGAGTATGAGCCTTTTCTTTTTCTTTCAGAAACAAAAAATATACTGCCTCACTAAAAATCTACTAAAACATTTTTATTTTTGTATAACATCAAGCCATTGTATAATTGCAGTAAGGTACTCCAAGGTGTGTGTTAACGTGTAATAACGTCACTCCTGGCGTGGTGGAAGCACTCTGCTTCGCCTCGTGCTCATCCCACCCCAGGAGTGATGTTATTACACGACACACACCTTGTCGTGCCTTACTGCTTAAGTAACTATTACCTAGAGGTACAAACAAAGCTGAGAACTACATTTTCACAGACTACAGTGCCAAGTATATCTTGGAAAACATTTTGCCCAGCAGCTTGGGGCCACTAAAAATAAACATGCAACTGGGTCCTCAGCTGCAGATGCATTCCCGTGACTCGCACTGTAGACATACAACTAGTTAGGCTCCACTCCACCATCCAAGTACAGCCATTTGGACAAGGATTGCTCAGTACCTGCCCAGTGTTCCTAGAGGAAATGACGCACACATCTGCTGGGTTCTCAATGGCAACAATGGCACGGGCAGCTAACAGTAGTTTCTCCCAGGTCTTCTTCAGATTAATGATGTAAATACCATCACTCTTCCTCTTGTAAGAATACCACCAGAGTCACACCATTAGCTATCTACCAAACAGACTGAGGTTAAGTACTAACATAGAACTTGCCGGCAGAACACGACCCCTTGTGACTTGCTTATTCCTAGAGGCTCCTCACTTCCCCTATCTTTCTGGTCTGTGGTCTGTTTACAAAGCCTTTCAAATCTGTCCCATCCTCTTCTGGACCCCCCCACACTGATTTTGCACAGACTACCTCCACCCTTTTCCACCCACTCCGTAAAAAGTATTCCTGGTATCGCTCTTTACCCCCCGCTTTGAGTGCCCCTGGTGCACATGTTTTCACTCAGTCTGAACAATCCCCTGCCATTCACTTTATTTACCCCGTGGCGGTATGTTTCAATCCTGTTCCCTCATCTCAAGTGTGAGAACTGTTCAGCATTCACCATAAAATAGTGACAACGATCTCCAAGTCCAATATTTTCTTAGTGTTTTGGTCCTCTACTGCTTATTCAACTTATGTCAAAAATATCTGCAATGGACCTCACGACTGCTGTCAGGGTACAGCATGGCATGCAATGTCAAAGCACTATTTAGACATCCTCAAAAATGTTTTATATGAGTTTATTTTAAAGTGGGTAACTAGTAAAGGCACACTAAGCTGAGGCTCGTTTCTAGGCGAGACCCAGGGGAGAAAACGTGGAGAAGATAGAGTAGCAACAATACCGATTATACCAAAAATTCAAGATGCAATAAACAAATCACATCCATGGGTACGAACTGTACTGATCAACTGAGTACAATGTACAACTATTTTATGGGAAATGTGCAAGGGCACAGCAAGTGTGCACTGCCCCAATTTAGGGAGGCCTAGTCAGGCTGGGCCTTAGGGTTTCCTCCGGTGGCAACTAGCCAAAATGCTGGTTTAAGGGTTCATTAGCAACAATGAACTGTAAACCCCAAATGACAGCTGAAAACTAAAAATCAACCAAACCAAAAAAAAATTAAAAATTACATGGCTCAACTGCATCCACTGCTGGAGGTACTTATGATAGCAGCTGTTCACAGACAGCTCTGCTACTGACCGCCACTGTGGGCGAGACCCCCCTTCCCAATACAGTACCCCTGGCTGCACCTGAATCGCTGCATAACAACCAGGAACACTGAAAAAGGTGGACAGCGATATCACACTGAATAAATTGTGTTTAGAACAATGCATACTGGCCAGCCCTAGTACACCAGGGTTTACAATCCTAATGGAAGCCAGCTGTGCCATGGGATGAGGTGCTTGGCTACCCAAGGAGGAGGACGACACTTGGGGCTTACACACCTCAAAAGCCAACCACAGAGCACCACAGTCAGTGGCTGTGAATGCCACTTTTTGCCCCCTGGAAGAAGGGTGCAATCGTGGTGGTGTGGGAGTGGGAGAAAAACCACTGAAAATAAGATGACGTGTACTAAAGGAAAGAAGATGTACACTGAAGAACCACTTTTTGAAACCTCACTGGTTATTAAGCTGCAATAGCTTAATAAAAAAAAAACTTTAACCAGTCATGGACCCCTCCCAAGTTTACCAATATGATGTAAAAGCAATAACACGCAACAGGGCGTGGGCTGTGCTCTAATAACCCACACCCCCCATGCACTGTAAATCAGAAGGCATAGCAAAGTGCTGTCAACCACCTGAGGTCTTGGTTACTGGAGCAAAACCCATAACACCGGGACAGTAGGATTCTTCTTTTTCCCCACAAAAAATGTTATCCAACTTAGCATAATTTATATTTCTTTCGAGTTCTAACATGGTCACTGGGCATTTGTATACACTGCTGGGATTTACTTAAGTGATAACACAACAGGATGTGGTATTTCATGGAATACTGCCAGCACTCTGGTGCATTGCGAGTCAAGAGGCTGCAAACTGAGCGACTTGTGCACCTGAAAGGTGATATTAACTGATGACACACTGGAGTGTATTTTTTTCTATATAATTTTTATTTAATAAGTAAAATATGTACAAAGAAAATCAAACCAATTCCATCATGTAGAAACAATTTATTTTTTATTTCGTTTTTTGTTGACCGGGTAAGTGCACTAGACAAATTCTGCCTATTTTCTGGCACGGCCCGGGGGAGGGGGATACAGATGAATGCCAACTGACTTTGAACCAGATTAAGCTGTTGGTGGCATTTTAGTGAATTGGAGGAAATTTGGCCAAGGCACCGGGGAAATTCCCATACTGTTTGAGAAGTGCCATAGGATCTTTAACATCTACCCTAACTACCACCAGAACAGGTGGGTTTAACGTCTCATCCGAAAGACGGGTACATTACTATTATATAACAAAAGAACTTAAAACAGTCAATTTTCATTAGATTATATTAGAAAATATAACCCCCAATTTATTAATTTAACAAGTTCAAAACATTAAATATATTTGGATATGTGTTCCATTCATGTGCTGGGATTTACAACTGTAGACGAACATCCCACCTGTGAAGGGAAGAACAAATTATTTACTGTAGTAATCTAGTTTCTTCCCAGTGATGCTCAGATAGTCATAACTTTATGCACCAAGTCTGAGGGGTTGGACTGCCCGGAGAGATAGAACACGTGCAAATCATGGAACACTTTGCATGTCAGTATCTTTCAAACGTTGCCTCTACCAACTGCCAGTGTTCTAAACCTCTTCATATGTTGTAGGAGCCTGGAACGGCAGGCCTAAGGTATAACACTAATTTGTTTAATACAATTGGGATTTGCCCCCAAAATTACAAACCTTCAAATGGAGAAACAAAATCATTTAATAACATTAGAACAAAATGCCAGAAATATCTAAACAGAGAAACACAAATGAACTCTGTTGATCAAACTATTGCCAGGTGCAGAGAATATGCACTCCAAGGGTATACTGTGATTCCGTGGCACCAGCATGCGGAGTGCAGAGGCTGAAGTTCTGGTGGGGGAGGAAAGTTATGAATATCTGAGCATCACTGGGAAGAAACAAGATTACTATGGTAATTTTTTCTTATAGCCCCAGTACTGCTCAGATATTCCTAACTTTATGCAGACTACAAAGCAGTACCACTGGAGGTGGGCACAGTACTTATTTAGGAAACAGACTTCGTAGCACTCCTAGACAGAATATCCAGGTTGTAATGCTCTGTAAAGGTGTGTACTGTCTTCCAGGTAGCTGCTTTACAAATGTCCACTAATGGAACATCTCTGGCAGCTGCTAAGGTAGCAGCTATCCTTCACAGAGGGAGCCCCCAAACATGTTGGGGGATCCCTACCAGTTTTAGTGTAGCAGAACTGGATACACTGGACTATCCATCTAGAGATGGACCTTTTTGAGGCTGGATTACCTTTTCATACATCCCCATAAATCAGGAACAGCTGCTTTCTGTCCTGCCTATGGTCCTTACTGGCTGTCATGTAATAGCAGAGAGTCCTTTTTACATCCAGACTGTTAAGTCTTCTTTCACCAGAACTGGCATGGTCGGTTAAAAAGACAGGAAAAGTAGTGGACTGGTTTGGATGAAAATCCGAAACCACCTTGGGGAGGAGTTTACTATTTGTTCTGAGAACTACCTTGTCTCTATGAAGAGAGAGATAGTCCTGGTTGATACAGAGCGCCTGGAGCTCACCGATTCTTCTTGCAGAGGTCATTACCACTAGAAAAAAAATGTCTTCCAAGTGACATTTTACATGTGCTGTAGCCATGGGTTCAAAGGGAGGGCCTGTGAGCTCAGCTAAACACACACACAGATCCCATGCTGGCACTGGTGCCCCGTGAGGGGGATGCAAATGATTCAAACCTTTAAAGAACAATCTAAAAATAGGTTCTGAGGCTAGTGATACCTTTGCTCCAGCAAAAAGGTAAGCAGACACTGCTGCAAGATGAACCCTCAGAGAACTGGATTGTAAACCCAGAGAATGTAAATGAGAAAGATTCCAGGACAGCTGGCACTCCAGCCTGAGCGGATACCAAATATCTCGCTGAACACCAGATAGAAAACCTCTTCCATTTGGAAGAATAGGTTCTCTTAGTGGAATGGTTTCTGTTACCTCTTAATATGTTTAAGACGGCTTCAGAGAGGTTTAAATTAGCATATTCTATTTCCTCAAGAGCCAAGTCTTGAAATTGAGGGACTTGAGATTCGGGTACAACACGGTTCCGATTGGAGGTCAGTAGATTGTGCCTCTGAGGAAGGTGTATTGGTTTGGCGACAGACATGGAGAGCAGAAGAGAGTACCATGGCTGCCTGGGCCAATCCGGAGCTATCAAGATCAGAGATGAGTGGGACCCAAGTTTGAGTAACACCCTGAAAACAAGAAGAAAGGGAGGAAAAGCATACAGGTACCTCACTGACCAATCCAGAGCCAGAGCATCCAGAGGAAGTGTACCCCGATCTGGTGGTCTGCAAGAGTACTGTTGCAGGTGGTGGTTCTGGTGGGACGTGAACAAGTCTATCTCCAGAGTGCCCCACTTTCTGAAAATCACTTGTACCACCTGTCTGTTCAGGGTCCATTTGGGGTTGGCCTGATTGATTCGACTCAAGGCATCTGCCAGGGTATTGGTCTTTCCCTGGCAAGTGGATTGCCTACAGGGATACTACCAAGAAGTAAGCCAGAGTCTAGATTCTCATGGCTTCTGTGTAGAAGAGACCTGACCTGAGGACTCCCTGTTTGTTTATGTAATACACTGGGGTGGTGGTGTCTGTTCTGACTTGTATCACCTTGCCCTGCATTAGAGAAGAGAAAGCTTTTAGAGCTAGCAGTACTGCTCTGAGTTCCAGCTAGTTTATGTGCTGAAGGGACTCTGCAGTTGACCAGGTGCCTGGGTTGTGTGATCCCCTAATTGGGCGCCCCAGCCCTGGAGGGATGCATCTCTTCTAAGAACTACTGAGGGATGTTCTTTCTGAAAGGGAATCCCCCGTCTTAGGCTGGATTCCTTTTTCCCCACTCCTGGAGGGCCTGCAATAAAGTACTTGTTACTGTATTTGGCTTTGAAAAAACACAAAAACTTTCCTTCGACTCCAGTGAGCCCTGAGGTGGAACTGGATATCTCATCTGAAACCTGGAACCCAGCAAGGTGCCTGTGGACGCAGCCTTGCAGTTTTTGGCTTGTGCAATCTGAAAGAATTTGCAATCAACTGGAGACCGTTTACCCTGTCCAGAGGCAGGAAGGCTCTGTCCTGTAAGGTGTTGATCTCTGCCCCTATGAACTGCAGTATTTGTGCAGGAATGAGGACTGACTCTTTGTAACTGATTAAGAATACCAGAGACTCTAAGAGGTCTTGGGTGACTTGTAAGTATTGCTTGACCCAGTCCAAGACAGTAACTCCCTGCCTTCGAAAGTGTGCCACGACAGCTACTAGGCACTTTGTGAACACCCTTTGGGCCGAGGAAAGACCAAAAGGCAGGGCTGAACAATGGTAATGGCCTGATGGGAGTCTGAATCAGAGATATTTTCTGTAGGACTCCCTTATGAGTATGTGAAAATATATGTCTTTCAAGTCCAGTGATGCCAACCAGTCTCTCTTTTGAACTTTGTTGTTTTAGAGCTCTGAGATCCAATACAGGCCGCCACTCCCAACTTTTCTTTGTAGCTAGGAAGTATCTGGAATAGAAACCCCTTCCTCTTAGGGGAGTTGGAACTGGTTCTACTGCTCTTATCTGTAGCAGATTTTGAAACTTTGCTTCTAGCAGTGTCTTTTCTGCTAGAGAGGGTGAGCTGAAATCCCTGATCTTTTGAGGAGAAAGGGATTTGAAGTTCAGAGACAGACCTTGATCCACCACCTCCAGGACTCACTTGTCTGTGGTGATGTTCAACCAAGCCTGGGGGAAATGGGACAGTCTGCCTCAGACAGGGACACAGGAGGCAGCTTGTGCCTCAGGGGGTCTGTTTGACTTGTGGCAGAGTCTGGAACCCTCGCCTGGAGCCCCTTCTACCCCTGTGAATACTGCTGGTATTGGGATAAGACCACTGACTGGAAGAAGGGCCTGGTATTAAAGGACCTGCCCCCGGCCTCCCTTTCCATAAGGCCTGGTGGATGTAGAAGCTTTCTCCTTACCTGACTTTGTTCTATAAGTGGCCTTAAACTCATCCATCTTCTTCATATATGCAACAGTGGACTCTCCAAAGAGGGAATTACCCTCTAGGGGAAAATCCAGTGCCTTGGACTGGGTATCCTGAGCAAGGTTTGTGGCTCTAATCCAAGCAAACCTCCTCTGTGCCACCGTATCTGCCATCCATCTGGCTGCAGTACCAGTGTCAGCAGCCATCTGGAACCGAATCTTAGCAGTCTCAAACCCAAACCTGGCAGTTTCAGCCAGGTCATCTGACAAGGGCGAGGAAGCTTTGAGACATAGCCAAAATTGACTGCCACAGTGATTTCTTATACTGTGCAGCATAGGACTGGAAAGTAGCTTGGCGCATGGCCAAAGAGGCTGACAAGTACCCTTTTTTGGCCATGCTATCGATTTTCCTGGAGTCCTTGTCTGCAGAGTGTGAGGACAAACCCTAGCCTCATCACAGGCAGCTTGCTGTATGACCCCTTGGTGGTCAGGATGGGAGAAGAGAAAATCAGCTCCTTCCCTATCCAGCTGGTACTTTTTGTCCATCCTCCTGTCAAGAGGGGGGGATGGAATTTGGTATCTGCAGAAGCTTTAAGGCATCTTTCTTAATTTATACACAGGGTGGAGGAGAGTCTTTGTGGGTGTCAGCACCATCATTTCCATATATTCTATCCCCTCCTAATCTTCAATTTGCTCAGTAGTGGAGATGGCTAATGTATCTGCCATCCTCCTAACAAAAGTAAAATGAGAGAAATAATCCTCAGACATTCTAGAAGGGGAACCAAAGTCCTGTTCAGGGGACACTTCTGGTTCTACTAGCTCTTCCTCCTCGCCAAAAATCATCATATCACAATCCTCTCCTTCAGCAAGAGGGGTTTACACCTTGCTGCCAGCCTGGGGAACCTCAGCAGGGGCAGGAGGCTGCAGAGGAGGAATTATGGTCCCCAAAGTCTGAATTATTTTAAAAGCCTGGGCAATTTCTTGAGCCATGGGCATAAACAGACCAGACACAGAATTCCCTGTTTTGGGATGCGGGGGTTCTGTATTTTTTAATTTCCTTGATTTCTCTGCAGGAACCGGAGAGTCAGCTGCTTCATTCATTCTTTTTGTGCCCTTTTCGCTCGTCTCAGGGGCAACTGCAGATGTGGGTTCAACCACAGTAGTCTGGGGTGTCGGCTGGTCAGAGCCTGAGAAACCCCATGGAAAATTTATTTTTAAGCCTTTCAAGGAGTTTCTCAATAGTTTTTTTCTGGGAATGTTTTACAAACTTCACATTCCTCTTGCATATGATCAAAACCCAGACAAGCCACACATAGGGTGTGCTTGTCAGCCTTTGGAAACAATTCACACCGTAAACCATTTTTGAAACTGGGTTCACCGGTCTTTTTTGGGGGGTTTCTCTGACAACGTTTAAAGGAGAAAAAACACCAACTGCTACCTTTTCCTTTTAAAAACAAGTGGTTTCCGGTCTGTTCCGGAATCAGGAAGTAACCGGAGGAACCGAATCAAAGGAGAAGAAAAATAACCCGGGTCAGAGAACCTTAAATTTAACTAAAGCTAACCTGGTTCCCCTGCGGTTATACCAAACCGAGAGGAACTGGGGAAAACAAACTTATGTAAATTAAAATTATTTAACAAAAAACAGTCAGAGGCAGCAAATGAAAATAAAATATACTTGTACAGTACAAGCTATCTGAAGTTTTCTTCACGCAGGAGAAAATGGACGACCGCCACTCCTGGCGTCCAGACTTTTCAGGCGGAGAGAAAAATCTGAAGAGGTTTAGAACACTGGCAGTTAGTAGAGGCAGCGTTTGAAAAATACTCATGTGCAAAGAGTTCCATCATTTACATGTGTTCCATCTCTCCAGGCAGTCCAACCCCCTCAGGCTTACTGCATAAAGTTAGGAATATCTAAGAATTACTGGGGTTAGGAAACACATTTACATAAGAACTTACTGTAACAGTAGATCTTCGAGAGGCGCTCTTGCAGTAGGTGATTTGTAGGACTGCACCCCCTGGCGTCAGGACCACACGGAAACTTTTGCTAGCAGTGTCTGACGGGGGACTGCCCACCTGATGTTGCGTGACATATAGTGGGTGGTCCCCACATCCGCCCTCCAAGAGTCGTGACAGGAGAATGGGAAAGAGGCTCCTGGAAGTCCAAAAGGCATAGCAAAAGGAGCATAAGGCTCAAAAGGGGGAAGGAGAAAGGGAAGGTTACCTACTGCAAGGGCCTCTCTCTAACATCTACTGTTACAGTAAGTTCTTGCGTAACTGTACTATCTTACTTCGAGAGCTCTTGCAATAGCTAATTACTTGTAGGACCAAGCCCCAAGCAGTAAGAATCCGAAGGACAAAGGAAAAAAAAAATCTTATGGTAGGCAAGAACTGAGAGGTTAAAAAATTGCCTTTAACTTAGGACAGGAGTAATTTAAGGACCACTAGTCCAAATCCAGCCCTGCGCCTAAAGGCAATGTACAAACTGTAGTTTCTGGTGACAGTGTCGACATAACTCCTAGTAGCAGCCACACAAATCTCAGTGGCTGAAACATGCTGTCAAGGAAGCCATCCCACGATAGAGTGCCCTTTAACCTGCCCTGGAAGAACCTTACCATACTTCTTGTAACAAAAACAAATGCAGTTAGCCAACTATTTGGAAAGGCAATGTTTGGTAACTGCTGCACCCTCTCTCTTTGGTGCGAATGAAACAAAAAGCTGGTCCGCTATTCGGACATCTTTTATCCTAGTCGTATAATAATGCAGAATTCTGTGAACAAACAGATGAGGCATACTGATGAGTCCTGGTAGGTTGAAACAGGTGTCTATGTCTTCTGTTAGCACACTTTGTAAACTGTGTGAGAGGCCTCTCGGCACCATGCAGTTCTGCTCAAAGTTGAACCAGCATAACATTCTGTGGTGATTTGCATATGCAGCCCATGATGCTTTGCATTGTGGGGGCATGTGTAATTTTGTATTTTCTTGAAACTTGGCTTCCCAGCCAAATGCCCGTTGTGGTAACCCTTGCCTCAGTGTTTGCACGCCGAGATTCATTGTCTTTTAAATAGTTTTTTATTTTAATGGGTTCACCACAATATACAAGCATTAAGGATACAATACTTGAAGCAACATCCCATTGTGTTAGACAGAAAAGGAAGTGCAAAAGAAGAAGGAAACCACTTTGGTTCTCAAATACAGTAGCAGAAAAGGTCAGAGCCAAAAGGCTGGCCTTCAGAAAATATAAGGAACACAGCGGGATGAAGATAGGGAGGCATACCAAACTGCCCTAAGGGAAGCAGGTAAGGCAGTAAGGCAGGCAAAGTCCCAAACTGAGGAAACACTAGCACAAAGAGTAAAGAAGGTGACAAGACTTTCTATAGATACATTAGTGAAAGGAGAAAGTCCAGAGGGGGTATCTAAGCTTAATGGAGAAAAGGGAGCATGTGAGGAGGAGGACCCTGTAAAGGCATCTATCCTAAATATATACTTTGCTCAGTATTTACTGAAGAGAAGGTAGGCAGGGCCCACAGCTCAGCATCATGGACACAGGGGAGGGAGGTGAGCACTACTCCCTTCACAAAAGAAAGGGTCCTACAGAGCTTGCTAAGCTCAGGGTGGATAAGGCAATGGGACCTGATGGCATACATCCCAGGGTACTAAAGGAGCTAAAGGAGGAACTAGCAGAGCCATTAGCAGAATTGTTTAGTGAGTCTCTGAGCACAGGAGAGGTCCCAGAAGACTGGAGAAGGGTTTATGTGATCCCACTCCACAAGAGTGGTAGCAGGGAGGAGGCGGGAACTACAGACCGGCCAGTCTTACCTCAGTAGTGGGCAAGATTATGGAGGCACTCCTTAAGGAAAGGATAGTGCAACACCTGGAATCCATAGGGGCACAGGATCCAAGACAGCATGGGTTTACAAAAGGAAGGTCCTGTCAAACTAATCTCATAGATTTCTTTGACTGGGTAACCAGAGTGGTGGACCAAGGGGGAGCAGTTGATGTCGCCTACCTTGACATCAACAAAGCTTTTGACACTGTTCCACATAGAAGATTGATAAATAAGCTAGGTAGGCTCGGGGTGGGTCAGAAGTTGGTCAACTGGGTGGCAAACTGGTTGACTGGCAGAAAACAGAGAGTGGTGGTAAATGGTATACAGTCAGAAGAGATGCAAGTCACAAGTGGGGTACCTCAGGGATCAGTCCTGGGGCCAGTCCTATTCAACATCTTCATTAGTGACCTCCAAGATGGACTAGAGGGTAAGGCTTGTCTGTTTGCAGATGACACCAAGATCTGCAACAGAGTAGATGATCCAGATGGGGTGGGCAGAATGAGAAGAGATCTGGATAAACTAGCAGAATGGTCAGAAGAGTGGCAACTGGGATTTAATGCAAAGAAGTGCAAAATCATGCATAGGGAAGAGAAACCCTGAAGCCACTTATAGGCTGGGAGGGAGTTGCTAGCAGTCACAAAGGAAGAAAGAGACTTGGGCATCATCATCACTGATGACCTAAAATCATCCAAGCAGACCTCTAAAGCAGTAGGTAAGGCTAGGGGTGTTAGGTGTATTAGTAGGGGTATCACAAGTCGTAAGAGGGAGGTAATAATCCTCTGTACAAGACATTGGTTAGGCCCCATCTGGAGTACTGCGGCAGTATTGAGGCCACACCTTCACAAGGACATTAACCAAATTGAGGCAGTCCAGAGAAGGCAACCAAATGGTGCAGGGACTGCATCAGAAGACATATGAGGACAGATTAACGGAGCTCAATATGTATACCCTTGAGCAAAGGAGGAGAGAGGTGATATGATCGAGACATTTAAACACCTTAAGGGCATAAACAAGGTGAAAGAGTCTAACATGTTTAAATATAAGAAAAATAGCAGGACAAGAGGACACAGCATGAGATTAGAGGGAGGCCGATTAAGGGGAATGAGGAAATTCTTTTCACAGAAAGGGTGGTAGATGCATGGAATGGCTTACCACAAGAAGTGGTGGCTATGAATACAGTGCAGGGCTTCAAACAGGCATGGGACAGGCATAAGGAGCAATACAAATGACTATGAATAGATAGGTCACTGACAGAGCAAAGGCCGATGGCACATTTATAAGGTAGAAAAAGAAATGGGCAGACTGGATGGGCCTTGCGGTCCTTATCTGCCGTCAACTTCTACGTTTCTCTGTTTCTATCTAACGTGTGCAGAACTGCCTCTCCGATTAGAATGCTCAGGGTACTATACCGGTAACTGAAGAGACTGATTCAAGGTGGTCTCAAACAGTTTTCGGAAGGAATTTAGAATTAGTGCGCAGAGCCACCGGGTCTCTGAAAATCAAATAAGGCACCCAACACATTAGGGCCTGAAGCCTGGAAATTCTTCAAGCCGAAGTAACTGCAACTAAAAAAGAGGGCTTTCCAGACAAAAAGTGCATTTCACAAGTGCTTGCCGGCTTGATAGGAGGCGATGTCAATTTTTCCAAAACAAAATTAAGGTCCCACGACGGAGAAGGATTACGAACTGAGGGTTTCAGATGCAAGATTCCTCTAAGAGAGATTTCTGACACCTCTAATTGACCCACCCCCTCCTACACCACCACCACCTCCAGCCTCTCTTGCCTCTAATATTCCCACCCCAATTCCTCTCCTACACAACCCCCCTCCATTACACCACCTACCTCCCTTGCTGTTTATATCAACCTCCCACCCAATACCCTCCCTTAGTTTTCTCCCCACCCCAATTGCCTCCTACTGAGCTCCAGCTTGCCCCTCCCATCCAACACTGCTGGCATCACAGCAACTCCCCCCCACCCCCAAAATCACTCCCTGCCACAAAATGACAACGCTGCCATTAGGCTGCTCCACCACCCACTCCCCTCTGTATAGTTAGTCCCCATCTGTATGCCCAGTACTCCCAGGGGCCTGATGACCCTAAACTGACAGACTAAAGCACTTCCTTTGAAACGGTTTCCATTGTTTGAGCTGTACCCTGAATGTTCCCTCACAAATGCTTTATACCCTTGAAACAATGTTATTTTATTTGTAACCTGATTGAAACATTGTTCCTTCAATGTATTCCAACTCGCGTTGTTCAAATGTATGCAACAGATATGCTTAGTCTAACTTTTTTTGTAATGTCTGCAACCTGTATGTTTGAATAATTGTTTTGTGTACGACCTGGAACCTTTGTAAACTCGAGTCCCAGAACTCAAAGGTATTAATCCTAAACTGCAATAAATGAGTCTCGCTCTCCAATAAAAATATGGTAGGCAGAGATGGCAGCCAGATGCACCTTCAGCAAGAAATAGCTCAAGTCCAAAAGGTGAAGAAGATATTCCATGACCGGAGGAACGGGAAAAAAAGGGTTGCAACCCTTCGAGGTGGCCCAAATGGAAAATCGCTTCCACTACATGGCATATATAGTTCTGGTAGACTTTCTTGCTGGAGCTATCCTAGGGGAAACTCAATCTGGAAGTGATTATGTCTTGAGGAGCCAGGCATGGAGAAGAAGGGATTTCAATCCTGGATGGACCAGCATGCCCCCTTCCTGGGTCAGGAGATAGCGACAAATCAGTACGGAGACCGTGGATTCCACTGCCAGCTGCTGAAGTAGCAGAAACCAGAATGGAGCTATCAGAATCATTTGTGCTCCTGTTTGCAGCTTGATCAGCACTGTAAAACTGGAAAGGGAGGTAAAGCATACAGAAACCTCCCTGTCCAATAAAGTGACAGCGTGCCTTGCCAGAAAGCACCATGTCCGGATTGAGCGAGCAAAACTTGGGAAGTTTTGCATTTGACGGGGCTGCGAAGACATCTACGTTTGGTCAACCCCAAAGGTTGAAGATGTAATCTACAACCTCCTGCTTTAGCTCCCACTTGTGCGCTCTGACCCTGGAGCGGCTGAGGCAGTCTATGAGAATGTTCAGCATGCCTGGCACGTGAACTGCCAGGAGGCGAACTTTGTTCAGAATAGCCCAATTCCAGACCCGCATCGCCTCCCTGCAAACAGAATACGAGTGAGTGCCCCCCTGCTTGTTAAAGTACTACACTACACGTTGCCCGATTGGATCAACAACGTCCCCTGCTGAAGTATGTGCTGAAAAGCCTGAAGAGCATACAAAATTACCGTCATCTCAAGTACATTTATGTGCAAGTGTAGTTTGGCAGTTCACCACGGTCCCTGGGTTGTGGATTCCTATATGGGCTCCCCCCCATCCTGTACCCGATGCGTCCATACTTAGGCTCTACAAGTAAGGAGGGGCCTGGAAAAGAACTCAGTCTGTAAGGCTGCTGGAGTCCTGCCACCATTGCAGGTCTTTCTGCATCGGTTTGGAGGCTAGAATTGGACTGTCTACGTCACCTGCCCTCTGATGCCACTGAGACCAGAGTCTCCACTCCGATATATGCATGTGGAGCCTGGCCAAGGGAACCGTGGGAATAGCTACTGCCACGGAGCCTAGAAGGCGAAGGACCACTCTGGCTGAAATGTGTCGGTTGCAGGCTACCAGCCGGGCCTGCCTCTACAGTTTTTCTACCCTGTCCAGACCCATCCCAATAAAACTGCAGGCGCTGGTGTGGCGCTAGCTGCGATTTGGGGTAACTAACCATGATACCAAGGCGCTCGAAAAGACAGGGTAGCTCATAGGGAGGCCTCCAACTCCTCCATCAATGGGGCTGCCAATAGCCAATCACTGAGGCAGGGGAAGACATAGTGCCCGTGACTCCTCAGGGCTCCTGTCACCACCGCTAAGCACTTGGTAAAAACCTGAGGGGTGGATGACAGGCCAAAAGGGAGTGCTTTGAATTGGTAATGCTCCCCTTGGAAAGAAAACCTGAGGCAATCTGCAATGGGGACGGAAGACAGGAATGTGCAGGTATGCATCCCTACATGTCCAGGGCACATAGCCACCGTCCCTGGGACAGCAGAAGCAGCATCTGAAACCGCTTGTATTCTATGAAGAGGTTTAGGGTACAGAGTCTGGCAGACTCCCCCTGTCCCCCCGGCTTCTTTGGAACCAAAAAGCAGTAGGAGTAAAATCCCTTGCCTATCTGATTTACTGGCACAGGCTCTATGGCTTCTTTGTGAAGAAAAGCCATGATCTCCACCGTTAACTGAGGGATGTGCGCCCTTTGTTAGTAAGAAAACCCTGGAGGCTTGCTTATGGACTCCCAGATGCCTTACAAACCTTCTGCCCACCTGTTCCTCCAGAAGAAGAGAACGGAGGGTGGGCAGTGAGTCAGGAGTGTTGGGGGGTTAGGAAGGACCACCTCTGAAGCCCTCTGGGTTTTGGTCGGAGGGGTGGCGGCAGCGTTTGGAACCCTGCGTTTGAAACGACGTCTGGGTGTCTGCTGAGCTTTCGTCAGATGTCTATTTTGCCGACGAAAGGGGTGTCTAGTATGAGATTTTGGGCGATAAATGGTATGTACCGACCGAAGGGCAGTGCCTTTGTCCTGAAGGCTCATAATGATGTCCTGGGTATCCTCACCAAACAGGACAGAACCTCTGAAGGGGGCATCCTGAATAGCCATCTGAACATCAGGGGCTAGACCAGAAACTCAGCCAAGAGAATATGCAGAGGCCTACTGCCATGGCCGTTCCTCTAGCTGAGTAATCCACTGCATCGTAGGTGGCTCTTAAAGAAGGACGTCCGGCCACCTTGGCAGACCTGAGGGTATTAGCCAAGGTGGACTTAGCGTCCGAGTCCGGTAAGGCCTCGACTATGGGCTCGAGCTGACGGAACAAGGGCTTCTGGTACACCAGCATATGCACCACATAATTAAGTACACAAACAGCTAGTGTAGAGGATGAACAGAGCTTCCTCCCGAAATGATCCAACTGTCTGGATTCCCTGTCAGGAGGAAAGGTGCTTCGGCTTGGCAGACCTCCCATGGGCCGCAGTAATGACCACCAATCAACTTTGGGATAAAGGCTGAGGTGGTCTTTACCCTCTGGCATCCTATATACACGGTTTGCTTTTTTAGCCACAGCTGGGATAGAGGAGGGTCTTTGCCAGATGGTGGCGGACAAATCTTCATGGGGCTCGAGCTATGGGGGAGTAAGCACTGGACTAGTTTCCAGAAGTCCAGATGCTCAGCAAGCCTTTTGACACTTTGGGTCCTAAGCATGACTTCCAACCCTGTGCCTCTGCAATCTGTCGTAGAACATACGTAGAAGCCAGCAGAAGGCCATTTGGTCCATCAAGTCTGCCCGTAATGCAGAGTCCATAGCTTGAGCTTATGTCCCTGCTCTCCCTCCCCACTGTTCCCATTCTCCCTACTCATGATTCTTACCTTCCCCCTATGTCTATCCCAGCCTCTCTTAAAGCTACCCACTGTCTTCAATGAGATGACCTCTTCCGGCGGCGCATTCCAAGTATCCACCACCCTCTCTCTGAAGAAGTGCTTCCTGACCTCCCTCCTAAACCTCCCACCCACCAGCTTAAGACTGTGCCCCCTCGTGTTATGGCTGCCACTCAGCATAAAGAGATTCTCCTCATCAACCGTATTTATCCCTTTCAAGTACTTGAAAGTCCCAATCAAGCACTCCCCCCGCCCCCCAATCTCTCTCCTGTCTTCCAGGGAGTACATATTCAGTGCCCACAACTTCTCCTCATATGCCTTACCCTGCTGACCCGCTATCATCTTTGTAGCCCTTCTCTGGACCTTCTTCAGCAGGTTAAGGTCCTTTTTGAGGTGTGGGCACTAGTACTGAACTCCACACTCTAGACGCAGCATTACCAGTGACCTGTACAAAGGCAGTATAACCTCCTCTCTCCTACTACTGATCCCCCTAGATATGCAGCCCAGCATCTTGTTTGCCTTTGCTGCTTTCTTGCACTGCGTGGAGTGCTTCAGGTCACTAGTGATCATCACTCCCATGTCCTTCTCCTCTGATGCAGATACTCAGACTCCACCCAGGTAGTGCTC
The DNA here is from genome assembly GCA_016271365.2 of Neoceratodus forsteri. Taxonomy (NCBI): domain Eukaryota; kingdom Metazoa; phylum Chordata; order Ceratodontiformes; family Ceratodontidae; genus Neoceratodus; species Neoceratodus forsteri. The sequence continues at coordinate 120,650,395 of CM057450.1, forward strand.
AATATGCATAACTTTGCATTTCTTGGCATTGAAACCAAACTGCCAGATCCTGGACCACCTCCTCAGCTTTTAGGACGATTCACAAAGGAGGATCCTCAGGAGGGACTTGGGAGACGGGGAGAAGAGAGGGTTCTAAACCCTGGGAGGAAGATCCTGAATCTGACTCAAGAGTCGTCGGAATCCACAGGTTCCTTGTCTGGAAGTACGAAATCCGATTCCAACTGGATGACTTCTGACGTCAGGCCTGACATCGAGGCGTGTGTGTGGTGGTGGAGAAGGTGCTCTAGTTGTCTGGTCTGAGTGCCTTTCACCTGATGGTTGAGGATGCCCATTTCACGAGCTCCAAGACCAACTGTGATTTAGTCTCGGACCACCAGGACTAAAATCCACCAGAGGCTGAGCTGGAGGAAGAGGAGTGGGAGGAGGTGGTGGGTGAAAAGTATGACAGCCTGATCTGGAGGCATGTAGGCCTTGCGATGAGAAGCCAGAGGCAGAATAATGGTGGGCATATCCCGGTACATGAAACAGGCGATTGGCCCCCTGGGTAGAAGTAACCCTGAGAAAAATAATCCGATGTTGCGTCTGACGAGGGGTGGCCGGATGGCGGAAACCCTGACGGAAGGTATCCAGACCTCAGCCCTGACGGGAGATAGCCTGAAGGAGGGTAGCCAGACGGCAGTCAAGCTGGCGGGAGACCTGAAGGTGGCCCTGCCAAGGGAAACCCGGATGAGGGGCCTGAAAGCAGAAGGCCTGCTGGTGGTAATCCTGAAGGGGGACCCAACGGAGGATGGCCCGGAGGACATAAAGGGGCAGACGGGCGCGGGGTCTTGTAACCCAGTTTTTTTTTGGGGGGGGGGGGCACGCTGGAGCTGCTGCTTGTCCGGTGGATGTTCCGTTGATAGGCACACCCGACAGGTGGTCTCCTTCCTCCAGGTCCTGTGGATCAGGAGATTGTGAAGGAAGCTCTGTATAAGAGGGATACGGGGGCTCACCATGAGGAGCCAAAGGGTGACCCTTGCCCCTCAGCAGACACGGATCTGATGTCCGGCTGGAGATAGTCAGTGTCTGACAGACGAGAGAGGGTCGAGCAATTGTCAGAAGGTCCAATGACTGACTTAGCGACCTGGGCTGCGTGGAAGTCTGAGTCACCAACCTCCAACCCCAGCCAGGCGATCGGAGGGTCCGATAGACTTACTGGACACGCCTGCCAACTTAAGAGCCTGGGGTTGTAATGGGCCTAAGTGTAATGGCAACCTCAGACAAGTCCAAGCCACTCGCGGCCACCGTAACCAGTGGCAGCAGGGGGTCAAAGCCTGCTCTTTAGGCGGGAGCACAGGCTTGACCATGGTGCTCATCTTCCCAGAGGAAGAGGGCTGTTCCTCCGCTGAAGAGCCCGTAGGCAACTTTGGGGGGAGACTGCTCCCGGTCCTGGTGTTTTTCTTTATCCCTCTTATGGGGTTCGGTTGAGGAGGAGCTCTTAAGTTTTTTCAGCTTCTTTTCCATTGAAGTCATTTTTAGCCTGAGTAGATGGACTTTGAGGGACTGCTGGTGCCTTTTCCGTGTAGCCTGGTTGAACTGGGCATAGGCCTCACACTCCTCAACGTTATGATCTGGGCGGCAGTTGGACAGCGCATGAATTGCACGTGTTCTTATGCGATTCCGTCGATGAGGATGGCATACAAATTAGATAAAGACAAAACAACAAGGAGGAAAAAAAAAAAGACACTTGATCCGAGTGAAGGCAATGAACTGCTGTGATGAGCACAGGCCGACCGTGGGAAAGAACTGGAGGGCAGATGTGATGACTGCCCACTATATAGTGTCACGCCGACGTCAGTCATGTGACATCGGGTGGACGGTCCCCATCAGACACTGCTAGCAGATGTTTCCGTGTGGTCCTGACGCCAGGGGGCACAGTCCTTCAAGTAATTACCTACTGCAAGAGCCCTCTCAAAGTACTGAGCAAGTAAGATTTGGGAGAAATGGTCTGCCAACCAATCACTGATATACGGAGTAGATCCACCATTAAATTGCCTAAAAAGGAGGCTGCCGTACATACTACAGGGAGGAGATTCCTGACTGCAGAATCCTTCTGGAGGCCACATCTCCGCAAGGATATAGATGAGTTGGAGATGGTTCAGAGAAGGGCAACCAAGATGATGCAGGGTATGTAGGGAAAGTCATACGAGCAGAGATGTAAGGAGCTGGATTTGTATATGCTGGAGACAAGGAGGGAAAGGGGACACATGATTGAAACTTTTAAATATATAAAAGAGCTCAATAAATTGGGAGAAGGAGATTACTTAAGAGGAAGAAGGGGATCAGAACTAGAGGGCACAGCCTCAGACTGCAAGGAAAAAGATACAGGGGCAATATGAGAGGGCGAACTTCATGAAGGGGGTGGTGGAGCTCTGGAACAGACTACAGACGGGAGTCTTGGGGGCTAAAAATTGGTGGAAGAATTCAAGAGGGCATGGGACAAGCATATGGGGCAGAGTATCAGGGGTGGGCAGGGACAGTCAGGGAGGGGCAGGGCAGACTAGATGGGCCAGTATGGTCCTTTTCTGTCATCAATCTTCTATGATACGATTTGGAACATCGCCCACTATTGCCATAGACCATTCACACAGTGCTCAGACAACTGAGGCAAACAACATGGAAACTAAAACATTAAGCCGAATATGCACACTTGCAGGAGATTTCCAGACAATTGTTAAGGTCTGAAAACGAAGCTGCACCAAACAATGGAATAATATTTTGGTTAAACACAGAAAACGTGGTTGCATCTCGACAGGACGAGCCTCCCATGTTTAAACCAACGGGTCAGGAAAAGGGTAATGCTTCACCTGTAACTTGGCAAATTCAAGTGCTTCTTGTCCACGTTACCCCACTGAACTATCTGCGCAGAGTGTTCGATTTCAGGGACAAATTTCTGTGTTCTGCCCACTACAGAAGGAATGGGATTAACTTTCAGCATACTGGTAGATAGGGTCTCCAATAGTTGAAGGATCCTACAGGCCTCCTCAACCAGAAAGGAAACATTCTTTGAAACGAACAGAGATGGGAGAGCAAAACGGAAGTTCCTCCACCCATTAGAATTTGATGGCAGGTAAGGACCACTTGGCCCACCCAGTCTGCCCATTTAAAGCCAACCCACAATATTGCTGCAGACCATGCACAATCTCCACCTTTCTCTTCATCATCATCTTCAGACTACTGAGGGTCCTCTAGATTCTCATGGTCAACAGGATTATCTTGGGAACCTTCCTGATTGGCTGAGGAGTACTGCCTTGTCGGGAGACGTATGGGGAAGAATTCAGAGCTGCTGGAGCATCCTTTTCACCCAAGGTCTGTGAAGGATACCCCGACACATTTAAACATGCCTGTCCTGACTCCACGAAGAGGGGTCTGCTGTAATTGGGAACAAAAGCTGGGTTGGCTTCCTGAGTCCTGGCCATTTGATCTTTCTTGTAAGAGAGCTCGCTGAGATTAAAAAAAAAAAAAATGCTGCCAAATGTAAAACCAGATGTTCAGTCACCTTGGCCACCACAAGTCTTTTTATTTATTTAGTTGTTTAACCAGGTATAGCACACTAAGCTGAAAGCTTTTTTACAGGAGTGACCTGGGAGCACAAGGAGGTTAAGTGACTTGCTCAGGGTCACACAGTATGCAAGTGGAAGCTGTGGGATTCAAACCCAGGTCTGGTCTGCTGGATGTCAACAAATTTGCAGCTCAGAGCCTTAGACCACTGCGCTATACTGCCTCCTTATCTAGTCTAGGGGCCAGGTGATAAGATATTATTCGTCCTGCTTGTGCATAACAAACAAAACATACCATATGGAGACTGTCTCAAGGCCTTACAATCCTGCTTAACATTTTTTATTAATGGAAAAGGCCACATGGAATGCCAATGCACTCAGTATATGGTAAAAGAGAATCCAAAAATAAGGGTTTGCATCAGGGCTTTCAATTACTTGTATCACTTGTGCACCTGCATCATTTCTTGCACACCTGTGCTAACTTTTTTCTTTTCACACTGGTATGACATTTTGCACACTTTTGTACATCTTGCGCACAGCTGCACTAATTTCTGCATACCTGCATCAGTCTTTGTCCACTTGCATCAATGTTGACAAAAATGATGCAACCGTGGGAAAAATGCATGTGTCGAAAAACACCCTCAATGACTGGCAGAACAATCTGTCAAAGAACAGAGCATAACCACAAGATCACAAAATCCTTAGAGGTGTACCAAAACAGTGCGAGAAAGTAGCACAGTGGGCAAGCCTTTGCTGTGGAGAAACAAGCAGATGCAGAGCAGGTAAGAAAAACTGTCATGAATTTTTTTAATTTTAAAGGCTTACCCAGGCACCAGTCTAAAGTCGGACCACAACAGCAAGACCTCTAACACTTATGACACACCCAGCCCCCGACAATAATTTGAGTTTAAAGCAGAAAACTGAAGAACGGTTAACCCACAAACTGCAGCAGGTGCTGCAGAAACACCCAATTAAAACTTTTAACAATACAATACATTTTAACTGTTTTAATGGAGAAGGACTGCACTGACCCTGAGCCACACGCAGCCATCTTGAGCACACCTGGCAGACTGCAGCACATGGGTTATGCTAATGAGAGCAACAAACTCTGCACGGTAGGCCTCTTAAGCAGACCCCATGTGCCAGAAGCTACCAGGTGTGTGCGAGATGGCCGCAGCTGACTCAGAAGACAAGACAGATACTAAAATTAACACAACAGGTATCCAAAAAAATCTTTTATTAACGCTTACATGACATTTCTACACTGGCTGCTGCAGTCTGTGGGTTAACCATAGTTTTCCTTTAACCAAATCAACAGACAATTTAAATTCAGAAATCCTGTCTGTTAAAAAGGATTCCCTGCTGAAAGTTGCTACTGTGGGAAATAAAAAACTAAATCTTTCAAAGAAAATCTTTATGTAGGAGAACCCCATGCCATGCTACCAGTCCTTCTAACATACAAAGACAGAGTAGTCAAAGCCAACTACTTCAGAATGGAAAGGAGATGGGACTATGTGGTGATGTCACAGCTTTGGACTGTGCTGGTATAAGCTGGTAAGCATGTGTAACCCAGCAGTTAAATGCAGTAACAATATGAAAGCACACATTAATCATACTACTACTAAAAAAAAGTTCCTTAAGTGCGTAAAAGAGGGAGGAAGTATAGCGCAGTGGTTTAAGGCTCTGAGCTGCAAATCTCGTGACATCCAGCAGACCAGACCTGGGTTTGAATCCCACTGCTTCCACTTGCATAATGTGTGACCCCGAGCAAGTCACAACTTCCTTGTGCTCCCAAGACACACCTGTAAAAAAGTTTTCAGCTTAGTGTGCTACGCCTGGTTAAAAACTAAAAAAAAAGTGCTCAACTGTCTACTGTGCTAAATTTCACAGTACGAGGTATTGATGAATGGGAGGCGCCCCCCCCTCAACAAATGTTATACAATTTGAGATACTGCAAGACCAGTTTAAGTGGATGTGCCAGCTACCTTGGGTAAACATCTCTGCTCAGCATCTCACCAGCAAAGCCGAGAGCACAGCTTCAAACAGTTGTGGCAAGGATTACTATCAAACCCCACGCATTGAGAAGGACTCTTGTGGTGTTAGCGAAAAACCTGCCGTGTTACTGTAGCACACTTCCGACACTCGGGAGTTCACTAGCCAGAGACTGGCATCAACACCGAGCTTTAACAGTGTGCACTTTATTTAAAAGTCGGTAACTAGAAAAGTACTACCTCTCTAAAATGCAAGGGAAAAATCCATGGCTGGACTGCAACCTTCATTAAAGAATCACTATGTCGCTTGTAAACCATGAAGGCATTTTCTATTTTTTTTTTTTTTTAATTAAGGGCAGATCTTGTCTGTTCCCCTACACTAAGCTACTGACCAAACAGCATTACAGTTCAGCATTCAGAGTGGCCAGAAATTAACTAATGCCATCGATTATTATGGCATTCAGCGCATAACCATGGAGACAGCAGTTATATTCGGTCTTTTTGACTACTCCAGGCAGTTGTATGTTTCCAATAAGTCAACTTATTTGAAGAACTTTAAAGAGCACCTCCTTCAGTCCCCTTCCCTCAAGCCCCAGTGGTAGCCTTACCTGGCTTGCGGTAGCTGAAGGGGCCCCCAAATCAGATTTTATTGCTGGCTTTTTTGGAAGGGGAAAGGATCATATACAGGTCCAGAGGAGCCAGCTGCACAATCCCTTCCTCATATGAGCACTCCACCAGTGCTCAGACATTTTGTGATGTCAGATTTTGGCGAGCATGGGGGCATGCTCCACAGCACGTAATTCAGTTCAAAGCCACTGCTGGAATAACATGGCTCTTGTTAGTTGAGTGATTGCTTTGACTTTAATGAACCAGGTTGCTAACATACTAAAAATAGTACGTTAAGAAACACCTATTACTTTCTATGGAGCCCCCAACGCCAACATCACAGAATGTCAGAGCGCAGGGGCGAAGCACTCATACCAGGAAAGGGATCACGCAGCAGGCTCCTCTGAATTTGGGCCCCTTTAACTACCGCAAGGTAAGGATACCTCACTGGGGCTTTGGGGAAGGTCTCAAAACAGAGCATCATAGGTGCTTTTTAAATGCATAGTTTTCCCCATAAATCAAAATACTGTTCAAACGCAGAACATACAGATCAACCGTCTATCCAGGGGTCGAAATTTACTTTTGCATCAATTAGCCAGCAGGGCTTGTGACCGGGTAAATCCACTAGCCCAGCTGTTGTACTTACTGAAACGTTACCTTGTCCAGTACAAGTTTGCAGGGCTAGTTAAAGGAAATCTTACTAGCCCTGTATAAAATCTACCAGCATTTGGCTAGCGGGCTGGTGCCAATTTCAACCTCTCAAAATTTTTAATTCTCAAATTAGCGAGCTAGACACCAAAAAATGAGGGACAACGTGGGATGCATCAAGCATGAGGATATAAACTCAACACGCACCTGTTCAAGTTTGCTTTAGCACCTTACACTGTTAACAGCTGCTACTTTAAAGTCTGAGTTTAGAGCACCTTCTCTATGTCAGCAGCACTTTCCTAATGCGGGACAGAGCAGTTCGAAGGGTAAAATGAGGGACAGTTTAGAGATATGAGCAAACATTCAGCGCTACGACTGCCAATTGCCACACGAGTCAAAGATTTTTGAACAACAATTTTTAAAACTGTTTTGCACTATGAAATAATGACGAATGGGTCATGTCTACCATGTTGCATAAAAAATATTTTTTACAGCAAGAGGAAGAAAACCAATTTGGTACACAAAGGAGGTGGAGACCACCATGAGGGAGAAAAAACTTTCTATACATGGCCAACAAGACAAATGAAAACTAGGGAAATAACCAGGCCAAGATGAGAGATGCCAACAATAGGGTTAGGAGGGCAAAGTCAGAAGTAGGGTTGGACAGATGGGGGATAAGGCATTTATGAGTATTACAAAATCACACATACCCCCATAATGCAAAGCATCATGGGCTGTATATGCAAATCACCACAAAATATTATGCTGGTTCAACTTTAAGCAGAACTGCATGGTGCCAAAAGGCCTCTTACACAGTATACAAAGGGTGCCAACAGAAGACACAGACACGTGTTTCATCCTACCAGGACTCAGTGCGCCTCGTCTGCATGACACCCCAGTGTAATGAAGCAGCTACCCTAAGTTAGTCTATCTGAGTTGGGTTGTGGTGAGCCCAATAAAAACCAAAAACAAGCTAAAAGGCAAAGAACCTTATGGGGGCATGTGTGGTTTTGTATTTCTTTTAAACTTGGCTTCCCGGCCAATGCCCTTTAGGGTAACCCTTGCCACAGTGCTCGCGCACTAAGGTACTTTATCTTTTAGCTTGATTCATGAGTATTGTTGCTTAGCACTCACAGCAGAGGACAAGGGGCCACTGTCTCAATGTGATCTCAAGTCAGATGGTATCAGACTTATTCTGTAGCTATAAGCTGACATCTTCTTTACTACAAATCCCAGAATCCCTGCATATGACATCAGGGCAGTAGGCGGCAGTGAGAAGACTCAATAGCCTGCAGTGCATGTTAGTTTATATGTAAGCCCTGAACTTTGTTTGCCCATGGAAGACAGCAGGACCAGCAATGTACAGTCACAGAGGACTGCACCTGTCCTGGAAAACATTTGATTGGGGATTACAAAAGCTCTAAGATGCACTGCAGGCTACTGAATCTCTCTACGGCTGCTGACAGCTCTGATGTCATCTGCAAGGGATTCTGGGATCTGCAGTAAAAGATGTCAGCCTGCAGCTAAGCAAACAGTCTGATATGATCTACTATGCTACAGTAAACCAAAATGTTTCTGCACACAAAGTACACATTGGGACCAGTCCCCCAGTTTAGTGTGGGCTCCTTTGTGCTGCTCCCCTTTAAGAAACATTAAAACAGAACTTAAATGAGACGTTCTCCAAGGTAAGGGAAGTCACCAATGGGGCTCCCAAGGGATCAATTTTAGGCCCCGTACTTTTCAACATCTTTATCTCTGACATCCGAGAAGAGAACCGAAAGAAGACGTACTTGTTTGCAAAGGACACAAATCTGCAGCAGAGAGGATCACGATCAGGTGTTCAGAAGGGAAGATCTGAAGAGACTGGAGAAAATGGTCATTGGTCTGGAAATGAAAATGCAACAAAATGTGCAAAGTTATACATCTGGGGGTCAGGAACCAAAACATGGAATACAGAAATGGAAGAGTAGTGTTAGGAAAGGGGGAGGAAGAGGGATGTTGGCTTTCTTAATAGCAGATGATTTACAAACAATCACTGTAGTGCAACAGCAGTGGGGAAGCAAACAGGATGCTAGGGTGCTTAAGCAGGGTGATCAGCAGGTTGTGATCCTGCCCCTGTACATATCCCTAGGAGGAACGAGAAGCCTTGTGCTGCAAGGCTGCTGCTTGGTAGAGGCTGGTTGGCAGCACAGATGGGAGCATATGCAAGAGGAAGGGCTGCCGCTGGACACCTAGCAGGTCACATTCTGCAAGTACTACAGTCAAAGCTTATGGTACAATTCTTTGTGCCTTCTGAGATCAATGGGTCGGGAGGTGGGCACATTTGAACTAATTAGCCCAAAAAGGAGTTCTGAGTGCCACTGTACAGAGTGTATGGTCTAATCAACATAAGCTGGACTCCACAAATAGAGCCATAGCAATTTTCCTTGCTGGTCCCTACTATTAAGAATCTATAGCCATTTACGTTTGGGGGATACTGGCGTGCAAGGTGTTCCATCGTTTGCATGTGTTCTATCTCTCCGGTCAGTCCGGCCTCTCAGACTTGCTGCATAAAGTTATGAATATCTGAGCATCAGTGGGAAGAAACAAGATTACTACAGTAAGTAATTTATTCTTCCCTTCAAATGTGGAATGTTGTCCATCTACAGTTGTAAATCCCAGCACATGAATGGAACAAATTTCCAAATCTCTTATATGTTTTGAACCTGTTAAATAAATTTGGGGTAATATTTTCTTAAATGCGTTCTAATGAAAATTATGACCGTTTCAAGTCTCTATTACATAATATAAAATGGACCTAAAAATCCACAATGCGATTGGCTGAAACCTAGTTTCAACCATGTCCTTAACATGTATTGTGCCAACCTGCACTACCCTACATTCCCCAGCCCAACAACAGCACAGAATCAATGAGCTGTGCCAGCTGAAACAGAAAAGCCTGGCACAGCTCACACGACATCCCATTGCTCTGACCTAGTTCCGGTCTTGGTGCAGCTGCAGCCCCCAAGCAAGAAATCTCACTGTTGCCACCTTTTAAAACTCCTTACCATACTACCACTCATTTACAATATTAAAATGATCACTTTCTCGTTCTCTTAAAGTCGCCTATCATCCAGTGAGCGCTGAGCACGTGCCACCATGACGCTGTTTTAAATACCCCCCCCAAAAAAAGCTTCACCATCTTTACCATCATCTCTTGTCTACTTGATTACAAGTCAAACATTCATCGTAAACCTTCTGATCGAAAGATATTTTACAGTTTCCCACAATGTTGTAAAATCAAGCTCCTTGCTATGACGGCCCCCAAGAGACGCACTCGCTGCCGGAAAACCCGATGTTACGCAGAAAATGACAGCATGCTCTCGGTCTTTCCACAGCAAGTACAAAAATAGCATAATTAAATAAAACAGCCTGTGCTCGTGATTCTACTGTCTGTGTGTAGATGTCAGTGGGGGAAGGGGTGGGGAATGGAGCAGCTCCACTGCCCTCACAAACAATTCTGGTCACTTACTTCCTCGTCCCACAAACAGCCTTTGGAAAGCAGAAGCTTTTCAAATATAAATAAAATAACCATAAATTGTGTTTCACAACTGAGCTTGTAGCAATGACAGCCACACAACATGACCAATATATATAAAGCCCACTAGTGCAAATGATTAACAGTACTTTTACAAAGGAATTATTTTTTTTCTATTTCTTGTATTAAAACTTTTTTTTTTTTTTTTCATATTTCTAACTTTTTTATTCTTTTTTATAATTAGTTGGTGGAGCCCATTTTATAAGCACAGTAAGACACTCAGAGGTGTGGGTTATCTACTGATAAGAACATGACCACGTGATAACCCACACCTCGGAGTGTCTTATTGCTCGCATAATGTACTAGTCTTTCAGATGAGACATTAAACAGAGGTCCCATCTGCCTATTTTGGTGGTAGTTCAGGTGGATGTTAAGGATCCCATGGAACTTTCGAAAACAGTAGGGAATTTCTCCGTTGCCCTGGCCAAATTCCCCAATTCACTAAAATACCAGCAACAGCTTAATCTGGTTCAAAGTCAGTTGGCATTCATTTGTATCCCGTCCCTCGGGTTGTGCCTGAAAATAGGCAGAATTTGTCTAGTGCACTTACCCGGTCAACAAAAAACTAATATACAGAACGGAAGAAACAGTCGTACATTTTTAGATAACTGGACTAATAACCAACATCTTCCTAACCATATGAAGGAACAGGGCCACCACCACTCCTCCAGCCACAAGTGAGCAGATGCTTTCCCCTCTCCCCTTGGCAGTCGAGCGCCCAGGAGGTGCCAGTGTGTGCACCCAAGTATTTTAACTCAATCTTAGAGCCCAGAGAAGCACTGAGGGATCAGAGTTTTGTACTCAATTCAGGGGAAGGGGCAGCAGAGATAACTGCACAACCACAAATGGCACCTTACCATCACTCTTCCTCTTGTAGACGTACTGCTCTACCTGAAAGTCAAGGTTGGTGCCTCCCAAGTGGGTTCCAGCAGCGAGGAACTTGAGGACATCTTCCTCCTTCATCTGTAGAACATGGAGACCTCCGGACATTGTGAAAGTTTCCCTTTAAAGTAACGACGGGCAACCTGGCAAAGTAAACAAAAATCACTGAAGTCAGACATACTGTGTGACGTACAAAGCACATGGCATAATAAAACCTGCAAGCCTGTATGGCTGTGGTGACTTGGGGGTATCAAGCATACCCAGTACACTGCTGTTGTATAGATGATAAATGAGATCATACTGGTTGGAGAAAGTACTACTGGAAATGCACTTACTGTCTGATGAAATGATTGGGAATAAAAAAAAATCAAGTGGCAAATTACTTCCAAGATTGTGTACAAATAAGAGAAAACTTATGAAAAAGGACTTTGCCGAGAATCAGTCAAAACAGAAGAGTATCTAAGACCCACTATATCAGCAATGGGCAAGCCAAGGCAGGAATGACCTCTATGGGCAGATGAGCGTCAAGGCCAAGCCAGTCACGATCAAAGCAAGCATTTGTCAGCCTAAGTAGTCACTTCAGTGGTGGAAACTTTCAATGTCTCTTGTTTTAACTCATGAGGGATACTGGTAAGTATCACAGAGATGAGCCTGCAGTGACCATGACTTGGTAACGCCAGACCTCTAGCTCAAAACTGGCTTGCCCATATCTACCATAGATGTCCAGGAGAAACTATCGATGTTAGCTGTAGTTTAAAAGTGGTAAGCGCCAAGAGCGCCATACTTAAATGTGGGGGTTGGTCCCAATTTGAACTTCGTGAGACAAAAATAAAATGACCCCCAACACTTACTATTTACTGCATTAAAGAAGTACACCATCAGACAGTTTCTGCTGACATTTTCTATTAACTACAACTCTCCAGAACTCCCTGCAGTTAACTTCCGGGATGGGCTGCAGCGAGGACAGCCAACAGCCTGCAGTATATGTCAAGACTTTTATAAGCTCTGTTTTGTTTTCTGGTCTCCCCCACCCCCAAAGTGCAGTCACAAAGAACTGTACTTCCCACCGGAGAAAGAGTGGGACTGGTAAATATCTAACTGGACCTTATAAAACCTCTTGCATGCACTGAGCTACTGAATCTCCTGCTGCAGCCCTCCTCAGATGTCAACTGTAGGAGATTCCTAGAAGCAGGCTGATACAATCTACTATAGATTGTAAGTTTTACAAAGTACAAATTGGGACCATACTATTCACTACAGTGTTTGAAGGACAATTTTTAAATGCATCACTTCGTAGTAAGTATGGCCTGGATATTCAAAGGGGTTGCGCCTGGAGCAAAGGAGCTGTGCCTGCACAACCCCACACTGCGCCCTGGTGGGATATTGATATGGCTGCCTGGCGCAAATCCCAATGCGCCAGGGCACAACGATAATGTATGCGGCACAGATGTAGGGGGCGTGCCCATGTGGCACATCTCGATATTCAGCCCAGGATGTGCGGCACACATATGCCGGCGCACCCCATACACTGCGCCACAAATGGGGCTCAAAGTTGAGCCTGGGCAGCGTAGGAGCTAATTCCGGCCACCCACAGGCGAGCTGCTGTATTGCAGGGCACAACACAGCAGCCCAACTGTGGGTGCCCTCCACCCAGAACACCGGCAGCAAGCACACACAACCCTGGTGGTCTAGTGGAACCCTCCCGCCCGTTGCCGCAATCGCACGGTATATGTCTAAAGATAGCCTTGTAGTCTATGCCCCCCCCCCAGTCCCCAATGTGTAGAAACATGACCATCACTGGTGGTTTAGTGGCCGCCCTCAACCAGAGTCCATGATAAATGACATTAAGATGTCCCTGGTGGTCTAGTGGACCCCCCACCGTTGCCGCTATCGCTGTAAACTCCTGTACTGAGATGCCCTGGTGATCCAGTGGAACACCTTGCCCACTCCGCTACCCCCCCCATCATCAGCGGGAGGGGAGGCTGCATCCCACCTGCCCGCTGAATGACAAGTACAGTATGGGCTGTAAGCCCACTGGTCCCCAGTGTGGACCAATGGGCTTGCAGGGCATACTGTACTACACAGTCCCATATCTGTGAATGGCTCCATTCACATTCAGGGCAGTCTAGTACAGTATGCCCTGCAAGCCCACTGGTCCACACTGGGGACCAATAAACACAGCCCAGCCTGTACCTGCCATTTGGCATGCAGCCACCACGCCAATGACGGGGGAGAGGAGAGAATCAGGGTGGGCAAAGGGTTCAATGTGGGTGGGGTGTGCCAGTAGATCACCAGGCGTTTCAATACAGGAGTTTTTCGCAATCGCGACGGGCAGGGGTGTCCACCAGACACTGTGGGATGCTGTACTGTAAATATACTCGGGACTCGAGGACCACTAGACCACCAAGGATGGCCGTGTTTCATACACATCGGGACATATTTTTTTGGGGGCGACGCCAGACTACCAGGGCTCTCTTTAGTACCATATACCGCGTGATCGCAGCTACAGGGCAGGGGATGCCCAAGATCCCACAGCACTCGACATGATGTGCAGAGCGCCAGGCACAACCGCTAGCCCGCCCGCAAGGCATGCAATAGGGCCATAATGACATGCAATGACCTATTTGCACCATGCATATATTATGACCCAATTTGCATGTTCCCTGCTGAATATCACAGGTGATGCGCCTAGCACAACTGCACTTGCGCATCCCCGTGCTCATCAGTGACTTGTGCCGGCACAGTGCCACTGTGCAGGATGTGCGCTGCCCATGCCATATTCAACAGTGCTGTGCCATGCCACAGCACCGCTGTGCTGCACCCAGGCTTGTGCCACTGCCTGGCGCAGTCTGAATAGCCTGGCCTGTGTGTACAAATGGAAGTTATACACTGCAATGATCGTGATCCAGATCCAACAATAACAGATCAAGTAAAAGCATGTGGCACCTGACCAATGCATCTTGAATGATCAGCTTATGGAACTGTGCACCACCGTTTAACAGCTTCCCATCCAACAGAAAAGAATAAATGTACAAGTAAAAAAAAAAAAAAAAAAAATGTAACCCATCAGATAAAGCACATTTGAACATGATTGTGCTTGCTCCCACCCTCCACCCGGGGGTGGGGTGGCTGGGGTGTGTGTGTTTCCATTGCGATGTTGCTGTGCTTCTGCGAACTCCTCGTGTGCTATACCCCCGAGGGAAGACAGCTGTTGTTGGCATGCTCAACCCCCAAAGCAACCGCATTTGTTTCAAACCCAGGTAGGCACAGCAAGGAGAGATGCCCAGTGCCTCAAGACATCCATGCCACTGGGCAGACTTTTTTCTGAGACAACTGTCCACACTATATCAGCAGAAGACTGAGCCGAAGCATATTTATAAATTAATGACGAGAGCGACAGAGTCAAGTATTATTTACAGGTGCAGCCAAAGCAAAGAGGATTTTTTTGAGGAGATTCCAACCACAGCCATAATAAACTCCATACACACTGGAGCAGCTCGACTCAAAATAACTACACTGACAGCTCCAGTACTGCACAACATACAAATAGGTTATCCACTAAAAATTAAAAGACTAGAAAAATTATTAAAGGGACACAGTCAACCCTCTTATGCCTCAAATGGTCTCTAGTTTAAAAAAAAAAAACGTTTTTGATTGTTCATATCCTATAGAGATTGCTGATGCAGCTGGAAGTTTCTCAATTTTTTTTATTCTTTTAAAAAGTGAAAAACTGACTGTCCACCATACTGGTGTTACCACACAAAAAACGTTTATTTACATTTTTTTGATCAACTTCCACTGCATCTTTCCTGGACTTGGGAACCTCAACACAGTCTAGCCACTCTGTATGCAGAGGGAGTAGAGACGACTACTGTACCACGAGTGGCTGCACTGTTTAGGGGGGTTTCTAATGTTTGGGAAGAGTGCAAGTAGCTCATGGATCTGAAGCAAACCAAGCCTGGGATAACTATACATTACCATGCATTTCAGTTCTACCAAGTAAGGCGCCAGATAAACTAGCCATGTTAATTTTAGAACAGATAAGCTATCATAAAATCTTTTTTTATGTATTTATTCAAGTCTTAGATTACAACCTTTGGGCCAAAAGCTAATTTGCAAACATTCTACATCAGTAAAGACAACACAGTAAAGGTTAAACAAAGTCATAGCAAACGCACAAGTCAACAAAATACAGTGGAGATTGTGTTGGGGAAGTAGGAGGATTCAAGGTGGGGAAAAGAGTAATCTAGTTTCCCTTTGTCAGTGAAGGGGGGGTGAGGGGTAGGGAGTTTAGTCGAGCAGAGGAAGGGCAGGGGGCAGAGAGGAAGGGAGGGGAGTGGAATATGGTGGAACAGAAGGGGGGATGGGGACAGGGAATGGAGAGGTGGCAAGAAGAGACAGATGGAGATGGAAGTGGAAAGGCAGAGAGCAGGTTGGGCAATAAGGGAGTGAAAGACCAGTAGACAACTGTAACATGCATTTCATGTATATACTGTTATTACCTATTTATGTTTGTACTTTAAGGCCTGGATATTCAAACTGAGCCATTCTGAGGCGCAAGCCCTTGCGCTGCTCAAAATAGTTGTGCAGGGGTGTGGCCGGGGTGATATTCAAAGGAGTTGCTATTGGCAACTCCTTCAATCATCCTCTAAGCTCACAACACTGCGCTATGCGCCAGTGGAACTTGCGCCAGCAAGTTGCCAGAGATGAGCATTAAACTTGCGGTGGCGCAAGTACACATTGCCATGCGCCAAATTCCGATATTCAAAGGTGACATGCAAATGGGGCCATAATTTATGCAAAGGCAGGGGGCCATTTGCATCTATTTAGCCCCATTTGCACATAAGTCGTGCGATCCTCGAGGACTTAGCCTGGCCACCCTGCCAGGCAGCAGCCGTCGAGACCGACGCACAATGCAACCGATTAGGGCAGTACAAGGTACATGTAACACCCCACACATATCCGAAGCCCGATCGCGGGCAGTACAGGTACAGGAAACACCCACACACACGTACCCGATCGCCCGGGCATAAATGTGAACCCCCAGTGCCCGATCACGGGCAGAATGTAACCCCAAGCGAATATCTCCCTGGTGGTCAGTGGACCCGTAAAGCCCGATCGCGGGCAGAATGTCACATCACAACCCCCCAAAACATCTCCCTGGTGTCTAGTGTCCCCCACCCACAAAGCCCTCCACCCGCTCCCCGCGGCGGCGGGCGACAGCATCCCACCCTCCTGCCGCCCTGCTGCCGCCGACCTGACTATCCGGTAGGGCTGCCCGTCAATTAATTGCAGAGCTACAGCCAATGGGCGTGCAGCCCATACGTCCCCATGACAGTCAATTTGTCATGGGGGCATGTGTGGTTTTGTATTTCTTTTAAACTTGGCTTCCGGCCAATGCCCTTTAGGGTAACCCTTGCCACAGTGCTTTCGCACTAAGGTACTTTATCTTTTAGCTTGATTCATGAGTATTGTTGCTTAGCACTCACAGCAGAGGACAAGGGGCCACTGTCTCAATGTGATCTCAAGTCAGATGGTATCAGACTTATTCTGCTTAGCTATAAGCTGACATCTTCTGTTACTACAAATCCCAGAATCCCCTGCATATGACATCAGGGCAGTAGGCGGCAGTGAGAAGACTCAATAGCCTGCAGTGCATGTTAGTTTATATGTAAGCCCTGAACTTTTGTTTGCCCATGGAAGACAGCAGGACCAGCAATGTACAGTCACAGAGGACTGCACCTGTCCTGGAAAACATTTGATTGGGGATTACAAAAGCTCTAAGATGCACTGCAGGCTACTGAATCTCTCTACGGCTGCTGACAGCTCTGATGTCATCTGCAAGGGATTCTGGGATCTGCAGTAAAAGATGTCAGCCTGCAGCTAAGCAAACAGTCTGATATGATCTACTATGCTACAGTAAACCAAAATGTTTCTGCACAAAGTACACATTGGGACCAGTCCCCAGTTTAGTGTGGGCTCCTTTGTGCTGCTCCCTTTAAGAAACATTAAAACAGAACTTAAATGAGGCGTTCTCAAGGTGAGGAAGTCACCAATGGGGCTCCCAAGGGATCAATTTTAGGCCCCGTACTTTTCAACATCTTTATCTCTGACATCCGAGAAGAGAACCGAAAGAAGACGTACTTGTTTGCAAAGGACACAAATCTGCAGCAGAGAGGATCACGATCAGGTGTTCAGAAGGGAAGATCTGAAGAGACTGGAGAAAATGGTCATTGGTCTGGAAATGAAAATGCAACAAAATGTGCAAAGTTATACATCTGGGGGTCAGGAACCAAAACATGGAATACAGAAATGGAAGAGTAGTGTTAGGAAAGGGGGAGGAAGAGGGATGTTGGCTTTCTTAATAGCAGATGATTTACAAACAATCACTGTAGTGCAACAGCAGTGGGGAAGCAAACAGGATGCTAGGGTGCTTAAGCAGGGTGATCAGCAGGTTGTGATCCTGCCCTGTACATATCCCTAGGAGGGCGAGAAGCCTTGTGCTGCAAGGCTGCTGCTTAGTAGAGGCTGGTTGGCAGCACAGATGGGAGCATATGCAAGAGGAAGGGCTGCCGCTGGACACTAGCAGGTCACATTCTGCAAGTACTACAGTCAAAGCTTATGGTACAATTCTTTGTGCCTTCTGAGATCAATGGGTCGGGAGGTGGGCACATTTGAACTAATTAGCCCAAAAAGGAGTTCTGAGTGCCACTGTACAGAGTGTATGGTCTAATCAACATAAGCTGGACTCCACAAATAGAGCCATAGCAATTTTCCTTGCTGGTCCCTACTATTAAGAATCTATAGCCATTTACGTTTGGGGGATACTGGCGTGCAAGGTGTTCCATCGTTTGCATGTGTTCTATCTCTCCGGTCAGTCCGGCCTCTCAGACTTGCTGCATAAAGTTATGAATATCTGAGCATCAGTGGGAAGAAACAAGATTACTACAGTAAGTAATTTATTCTTCCCTTCAAATGTGGAATGTTGTCCATCTACAGTTGTAAATCCCAGCACATGAATGGAACAAATTTCCAAATCTCTTATATGTTTTGAACCTGTTAAATAAATTTGGGGTAATATTTTCTTAAATGCGTTCTAATGAAAATTATGACCGTTTCAAGTCTCTATTACATAATATAAAATGGACCTAAAAAATCCACAATGCCGATTGGCTGAAACCTAGTTTCAACCATGTCCTTAGCATGTATTGTGCCAACCTGCACTACCCTACATTCCCCAGCCCAACAACAGCACAGAATCAATGAGCTGTGCCAGCTGAAAACAGAAAAAGCCTGGCACAGCTCACACACGACATCCCATTGCTCTGACCTAGTTCCGGTCTTGGTGCCAGCTGCAGCCCCCCCCCCCCCAAGCAAGAAATCTCACTGTTGCCACCTTTAAAACTCCTTACCATACTACCACTCATTTACAATATTAAAATGATCACTTTCGTTCTCTTAAAGTCGCCTATCATCCAGTGAGCGCTTGAGCCGTGCCACCATGACGCTGTTTTAAATACCCCCAAAAAAGCTTCACCATCTTTACCATCATCTCTTGTCTACTTGATTACAAGTCAAACATTCATCGTAAACCTTCTGATCGAAAGATATTTACAGTTTCCCACAATGTTGTAAAATCAAGCTCCTTGCTATGATTTGCCCCTAAGAGACGCGACTGGCCGTCGGAAAGAACCCGATGTTACGCAGAAAATGACAGCATGTTCTCTGTCTTTCCACAGCAAGTACAAAATAGCATAATTAAATAAAACAGCCTGTGCTCGTGATTCTACTGTCTGTGTGTAGATGTCAGTGGGGGAAGGGGTGGGGAATGGAGCAGCTCCACTGCCCTCACAAACAATTCTGGTCACTTACTTCCTCGTCCCACAAACAGCCTTTGGAAAGCAGAAGCTTTTCAAATATAAATAAAATAACCATAAATTGTGTTTCACAACTGAGCTTGTAGCAATGACAGCCACACAACATGACCAATATATATAAAGCCCACTAGTGCAAATGATTAACAGTACTTTTACAAAGGAATTATTTTTTTTCTATTTCTTGTATTAAAACTTTTTTTTTTTTTTTTACATATTTCTAACTTTTTTATTCTTTTTTATAATTAGTTGGTGGAGCCCATTTTATAAGCACAGTAAGACACTCAGAGGTGTGGGTTATCTACTGATAAGAACATGACCACGTGATAACCCACACCTCGGAGTGTCTTATTGCTCGCATAATGTACTAGTCTTTCAGATGAGACATTAAACAGAGGTCCCATCTGCCTATTTTGGTGGTAGTTCAGGTGGATGTTAAGGATCCCATGGAACTTTTCGAAAACAGTAGGGGAATTTCTCCGGTGCCCTGGCCAAATTTCCCCCAATTCACTAAAATACCAGCAACAGCTTAATCTGGTTCAAAGTCAGTTGGCATTCATTTGTATCCCGTCCCTCGGGTTGTGCCTGAAAATAGGCAGAATTTGTCTAGTGCACTTACCCGGTCAACAAAAAACTAATATACAGAACGGAAGAAACAGTCGTACATTTTTAGATAACTGGACTAATAACCAACATCTTCCTAACCATATGAAGGAACAGGGCCACCACCACTCCTCCAGCCACAAGTGAGCAGATGCTTTCCCTCTCCCTTGGCAGTCGGCGCCCAGGAGGTGCCAGTGTGCACCTAAGTATTTTAACTCAATCTTAGAGCCCAGAGAAGCACTGAGGGATCAGAGTTTTGTACTCAATTCAGGGAAGGGGCAGCAGAGATAACTGCACAACCACAAATGGTACATTACCATCACTCTTCCTCTTGTAGACGTACTGCTCTACCTGAAAGTCAAGGTTGGTGCCTCCCAAGTGGGTTCCAGCAGCGAGGAACTTGAGGACATCTTCCTCCTTCATCTGTAGAACATCGAGACCTCCGGACATTGTGAAAGTTTCCCTTTAAAGTAACGACGGGCAACTAAATTAAACGCCGTCTATTAAAGTAACAAAAATCACTGAAGTCAGACATACTGTGTGACGACAAAGCACATGGCATAATAAAACCTGCAAGCCTGTATGGCTGTGGTGACTTGGGGGTATCAAGCATACCCAGTACACTGCTGTTGTATAGATGATAAATGAGATCATACTGGTTGGAGAAAGTACTACTGGAAATGCACTTACTGTCTGATGAAATGATTGGGAATAAAAAAAAATCAAGTGGCAAATTACTTCCAAGATTGTGTACAAATAAGAGAAAACTTATGAAAAAGGACTTTGCCGAGAATCAGTCAAAACAGAAGAGTATCTAAGACCCACTATATCAGCAATGGGCAAGCCAAGGCAGGAATGACCTCTATGGGCAGATGAGCGTCAAGGCCAAGCCAGTCACGATCAAAGCAAGCATTTGTCAGCCTAAGTAGTCACTTCAGTGGTGGAAACTTTCAATGTCTCTTGTTTTAACTCATGAGGGATACTGGTAAGTATCACAGAGATGAGCCTGCAGTGACCATGACTTGGTAACGCCAGACCTCTAGCTCAAAACTGGCTTGCCCATATCTACCATAGATGTCCAGGAGAAACTATCGATGTTAGCTGTAGTTTAAAAGTGGTAAGCGCCAAGAGCGCCATACTTAAATGTGGGGGTTGGTCCCAATTTGAACTTCGTGAGACAAAAATAAAATGACCCCCAACACTTACTATTTACTGCATTAAAGAAGTACACCATCAGACAGTTTCTGCTGACATTTTCTATTAACTACAACTCTCCAGAACTCCCTGCAGTTAACTTCCGGGATGGGCTGCAGCACGAGGACAGCCAACAGCCTGCAGTATATGTCAAGACTTTTTATAAGCTCTGTTTTTGTTTTCTGGTCTCCCCCCACCCCCCCAAAGTGCAGTCACAAAGAACTGTACTTCCCCACGGAGAAGAGTGGGACTGGTAAATATCTAACTGGACCTTATAAAACCTCTTGCATGCACTGCAGGCTACTGAATCTCCTACTGCTGCAGCCCTCCTCAGATGTCAGCTGTAGGAGATTCCTAAGAGAAGCAGGCTGATACAATCTACTATAGATTGTAAGTTTTACAAAGTACAAATTGGGACCATACTATTCACTACAGTGTTTGAAGGACAATTTTTAAATGCATCACTTCGTAGTAAGTATGGCCTGGATATTCAAAGGGGTTGCGCCTGGAGCAAAGGAGCTGTGCCTGCACAACCCCACACTGCGCCCTGGTGGGATATTGATATGGCTGCCTGGCGCAAATCCCATCACGCCAGGGCTACATTGATAATGTATCTGCGGCACAGATGTAGGGGCGTGCCATGTGGCACATCTCGATATTCAGCCGGGATGTGCGGCACACATGCCGGGCGCACCCATACACTGCGCCACAAATGGGGCTCAAAGTTGAGCCTGGGCAGCGTAGGAGCTAATTCCGGCCACCCACAGGCGAGCTGCTGTATTGCAGGGCACAACACAGCAGCCCAACTGTGGGTGGCCACCCGCCCAGAACACCGGCAGCAAGCACACACAACCCTGGTGGTCTAGTGGAACCCTCCCCGCCCGTTGCCGCAATCCCACGGTATATGTGTCTAAAGATAGCCTTGGTAGTCTAGTGCCCCCAGTCCCCAATGTGTATGAAACATGACCATCACTGGTGGTTTAGTGGCCGCCCTCAACCAGAGTCCATGATAAATGACATTAAGATGTCCCTGGTGGTCTAGTGGACCCCCCACCCGTTGCCGCTATCGCTGTAACTCCTGTACTGAGATGCCCTGGTGATCAGTGGAACACCTTGCTCACTACCCCCCATCATCAGCGGGAGGGAGGCTGCATCCACCTGCCCGCTGAATGACCAGTACAGTATGGGCTGTAAGCCCACTGGTCCCCAGTGTGGACCAATGGCTTGCAGGGCATACTGTACTACACAGTCCCATATCTGTGAATGGCTCCATTCACATTCAGGGCAGTCTAGTACAGTATGCCCTGCAAGCCCACTGGTCCACACTGGGGACCAATGCGCTTACAGCCCAGCCTGTACCTGCCATTTGGCATGCAGCCACCCGCCAATGACCGGGGGGGGGGGGAGAGAGGAGAGAATCAGGGTGGGCAAAGGGTTCAATGTGGGTGGGGTGTGCCAGTAGATCACCAAGGCGTTTCAATACAGGAGTTTTTCGCAATCGCGACGGGCAGGGGTGTCCACTAGACACGAGGGATGCTGTACTGTAAATATACTCGGGACTCGAGGACCACTAGACCACCAAGGATGGCCGTGTTTCATACACATCGGGACATATTTTTTTGGGGGCGACGCCAGACTACCAGGGCTCTCTTTAGTACCATATACTGCGTGATCGCAGCTACAGGGCAGGGGATGCCCCAGGATCCCACAGCACTGACATGATGTGCAGAGCGCCAGGCACAACCGCTAGCCCGCCCTCCGCAAGGCATGCAAATAGGGCCATAATGACATGCAATGACCTATTTGCACCATGCATATTATGTGACCTAATTCTGTATGTTCCTGCTGAATATCACAGGTGATGCGCCTAGCACAACTGCATTTGCGCATCCCGTGCTCATCAGTGACTTGTGCCGCACAGTGCCACTGTGCAGGATGTGCGCTGCCCATGCCATATTCAACAGTGCTGTGCCATGCCACAGCACCGCTGTGCTGCACCCAGGCTTGTGCCACTGCCTGGCGCAGTCTGAATAGCCTGGCCTGTGTGTACAAATGGAAGTTATACACTGCAATGATCGTGATCCAGATCCAACAATAACAGATCAAGTAAAAGCATGTGGCACCTGACCAATGCATCTTGAATGATCAGCTTATGGAACTGTGCACCACACGTTTAACAGCTTCCCATCCAACAGAAAAGAATAAATGTACAAGTAAAAAAAAAAAAAAAAATGTAACCCATCAGATAAAGCACATTTGAACATGATTGTGCTTGCTCCCACCCTCCACCCGGGGGTGGGGTGGCTGGGGTATGTGTGTTTCCATTGCGATGTCACTGCTTCGGTTCCTAATCCCTCGTGTGCTATACTTCGAGGGAAGACAGCTGTTGTTGGCATGCTCAACCCCCCAAAGCAACCCGATTTGTTTCAAACCCAGGTAGGCACAGCAAGGAGAGATGCCCAGTGCCTCAAGACATCCATGCCACTGGGCAGACTTTTTCTGAGACAACTGTCCACACTATATCAGCAGAAGACTGAGCCAAGCATATTTATAAATTAATGACGAGGAGCGACAGAGTCAAGTATTATTTACAGGTGCAGCCAAAGCAAAGAGGATTTTTTTTGGGGATTCCAACCACAGCCATAATAAACTCCATACACACTGGAGCAGCTCGACTCAAAATAACTACACTGACAGCTCAGTACTGCACAACATACAAATAGGTTATCCACTAAAATAAAAAGACTAGAAAAATTATTAAAGGGACACAGTCAACCCTCTTATGCCTCAAATGGTCTCTAGTTTAAAAAAAAACGTTTTGATTGTTCATATCCTATAAGTTGCTGATGCAGCTGGAAGTTTCAATTTTTTATTCTTTTAAAAGTGAAAACTGACTGTCCACCATACTGGTGTTACCACACAAAAACGTTTATTTACATTTTTGATCAACTTCCACTGCATCTTTCCTGGACTTGGGAACCTCAACACAGTCTAGCCACTCTGTATGCAGAGGGAGTAGAGACGACTACTGTACCACGAGTGGCTGCACTGTTTAGGGGGGTTTCTAATGTTTGGGAAGAGTGCAAGTAGCTCATGGATCTGAAGCAAACCAAGCCTGGGATAACTATACATTACCATGCATTTCAGTTCTACCAAGTAAGGCGCCAGATAAACTAGCCATGTTAATTTTTAGAACAGATAAGCTATCATAAAATCTTTTTTTTTTATGTATTTATTCAAGTCTTAGATTACAACCTTTGAGCCAAAAGCTAATTTGCAAACATTCTACATCAGTAAAGACAACACAGTAAAGGTTAAACAAAGTCATAGCAAACGCACACAAGTCAACAAAATACAGTGGAGATTGTGTTGGGAAGTAGGAGGATTCAAGGTGGGGAAAAGAGTAATCTAGTTTCCCTTTGTCAGTGAAGGGGGGTGAGGGTAGGGAGTTTAGTCGAGCAGAGGAAGGGCAGGGGCAGAGAGGAAGGGAGGGTGGAATATGGTGGAACAGAAGGGGGATGGGGACAGGGAATGGAGAGGTGGCAAGAAGAGACAGATGGAGATGGAAGTGGAAAGGCAGAGACAGGTTGGGCAATAAGGGGTGAAAGACCAGTAGACAACTGTAACATGCATTTCATGTATATACTGTTATTACCTATTTATGTTTGTACTTTAGGCCTGGATATTCAAACTGCGCCATTCTGGCGCAAGCCCTTCTAAGCTACTCAAAATAGTTGTGCAAGGGTGTGGCAGGTGATATTCAAAGGAGGTTCGCTGTGCGCAACTCCAGCAATCTCCCCATTCACAACACTTGCGCATGGCGCAGTGGAACCTACGCCACCATAAGTTGCCAGAGATGAGCATTAAACTTGCGGTGGCATAAGTACCATTGTGCCATGCGCCAAATTCCGATATTCAAAGGTGACATGCAAATGGGGCCATAATTTATGCAAACACAGGGGGCCATTTGCATCTATTGTAGCCCCATTTGCATGTAAGGTGCGCGATCCACGAGGACTTAGCCTGGCCACCCTGCCAGGCAGCAGCCGTCGAGACCGACGCACAATGCAACCGATTAGGGCAGTACAAGGTACATGTAACACCCCACACATATCCGAAGCCCGATCGCGGGCAGTACAGGTACAGGAAACACCCCACACACACGTACCCGATGCGCGGGCATAACGTGTATGACCCCCAGTGCCCGATCACGGGCAGAATGTAACCCCAGCGAATATCTCCCTGGTGGTCAGTGGACCGTAAAGCCGATCGGCGGGCAGAATGTCACATCACACCCCCCAAAACATCTCCCTGGTGTCTAGTGCCCCCACCCACAAGCCCCTCCACCACGCTCCCCCCGCGGCCCGGCGGCGACAGCATCCCCACCCTCCTGCCGCCCATGCGCTGACTGTCGGTAGGGCTGCCCGTCCATTAATTGCAGAGCTACAGCCAATGGGCGTGCAGCCCATACCGTCCCCATGACAGTCAGATTTGTCTGGACTGTCATGCTCTGTTATGGGCTGCAAGCCATTAGCTCGCTTAACAATGCGTGCAGCCAATCAATCGGCGGGCGGCAGGAGGTGGGATACTGTCGCCCGCCCGGCTGCGGAGAGAAAGAGGGTTGGAGGAGTGGGGAGGGACACTAGACACCAGGGAGATGTTTTGGGGTGATTGTGACACTTCTGCCGCAGATCAGGCTACTGGTCCCTGAGGGAGATATTCGGGGTGGGGGGTTACATTCTGCCCTGATCGACGACGCGGGGGTTCATACACATTATGCCAGCGTCGGGCTTGGGATATATGTGTGTGTGTGGGGTGTTACATGTACCTGTACTGCAGTCGGGCTGTGGGAGATGTAATAGGCGGGGGAGAGAGAGAAGGTGAGTGTTACACTGCCCGTGATCGCGGGCTGGTGGAGGGCCACAGGGACAGAGTTGGGGGCCAGCCAGGGGTGGCAGCTGCTGTGTTGCCCTGCAATGCAGCAGCTCACCTGTGGTGGCCCTCAACTAAGCCTTTTTGGGCTCAAGGTTGGGGTGTTATCTCTGCACAACCCGACTGAATATCAGTGCATGGTTATGCATGGATCCTCCCCCTCCTGTTGAGCATGCATTCATTTGCATTGCTGTCTTGCGCAACCTGGTGCCAGTGGCGTAACTGCCTCCTGCTGAATATCGCAGAATGGCGCAACCCTTTTGAATATCCAGGCCTAAGTGTTTATGTCACAGGACCTCCTTGTGAATGAGCTTGCTCAATGGAGTTTTCCTGCAATAAACTTGAACCACCGGGTTACTGCACTGATCAGAAAACCTTTTTGAGGCATGGCCTGGACCAGAAACTGGCACAAACAGTGCAAAATACAATGAGAGAATAGCGTGGATCATACAGGAACAGGGAATCCCGTGTATGTCAAGATAACAGAGAAAATAAACGGTAAAAGGTACCAGATACAACTGGACATATCAAAACATAACATTTAGGTAACCGGGGTAATGGTACACCATCATTCAACAATAGGAATAACAACAGTATTCAAGGTGGGAGAGGGGAGCATTTAAGAAGCCCAAAGTGGGACATTTCTGACACTTGTGTAGGATGTTTGACCAGCTGTGTGCTTTTTGGGGAAACTCGCACACTACAGCAACGCGTAACGAAGCAGTGTGCATGCTCATGCTGCTTCCAGTTGCATTATTAATTGTATTTTGGTAACCGGGTAAGCCCACTGAGACCAGAGGTCCCCCTTTTCAGGGGCGACCCGGAATTAGTTACAGGATGTGAGACACAAATGCATTCTTTACAGAGGACGACTCATACTAGCATTCTATACAGTAGTTACAATAATTACCACCAACATTAGCAAGGGACGACCCAGCTGCGTTACAGAGTAAGACACATAACAGCATTCATTACAGAGCAAAGACACATACCAGCATTCTTAACTATAGTTACAATAATTACTCAGAGTATACAGTAGCATCCAGCTATAGGGGTAGCAAGCTTTTGTTAGCAGTGCATGATGTCAGATTTCACTTCAGTTTAGTCTGCAATGTTAGACAGTCAGGAAGACGTCATATTAGATGCATCCAGGAGGAAGGAAGGGTCAAGGCAGTGCGAGCATAAGGAGAAGCGGGCTTGGAAGCCAACGGTTACAACCACAAAGGCTGAAATTAATTAGATATACTTTAAGACTGGACTTGAATGTTCTTATGTCTTGCAATATTACTCTGTTGGGACACTCTGCCCCCCCCCCCCCACCGATGAAGTTGTATTTTTTACGGGGGGGGGGGAGAATGAGACCACCTCCCATATAAAGAATATCATTGAATATTACAAACATATGCACTCTCGAACTTCAAGTGACAATAGAAAGCAACCTCGCAACTAGTTCAGTGCATCTGCTTTAGGCAGTTAAATTATTGCGGATTCTCATTTTCCTCGTTCTCCTCATTGGCAATAATGTAACTAATATTTGTATTTGCTGTTCTGGCTATATTAACCATCTGCTGCTTGATACCCTCCAGTATCGCGTTGTACGGGGGTTAAAATGCGTGATATTTCTACAGCACGTACATCATAGCAGTTCTTGTAATTGGGGCGCTCCACCCCATATAATTAATGAATATTTCAGCAGGGGTACCGAATTACAATAACGTCCAAGTATTAATAAAACATTAACATACTGAAATATCAATTAAATTATTGACTGGGGTGTGGTTCCCCCCAATTACAAAAATTACAATAGTGTACAAATATAATTAAGCAGTCCTATTCCCATCACAAGCATATGTTTCTATCAAACATCGTTCTTTATGATGAGCGACGTTGCGCTTGCATTTCAGCGGGTTAGTAAGCAACCCAACAGGCTCTACTGGTCCAACGTCCGCGTTGCTCTGCGGCCCCCCTTCCACCCCACGGAGCTCACTTCGGGCGGCCCTGGATTTCACTGCCCGCACGCCACACCGGAGCTACTCCATGTGAGGAGACCCAGGCCGTGCGGCGCTCATAACGCGCTGAATCGCGCCACCAGCTTCCCACAGTGAGAACTCAGTCTCCTAGGGTCGCACATACTCAAAAATTCCTCAGGACCCACTCCCTGCGCTTCTAACAGCCTGCCAATACATGATTTTCGAGACTCACTAAATTAAACGCCGTATGGAGACCTCCGTTAGAGCGGAGGTAAAGAGAGCGAGCGCAGGAAGTGACGTCCTTATATGGGGCCGCTCAGCCAACCGACAACAGCTTCCGGCGGGGTAGACATGTCGTATTTCCGTATTCGTCACAGCAGTGGAACGTAAACTAGTTTGTTGTGAAGAGCGTGCTTTGTAATCTGTCCTACTCGTTGTGAGCATAGTATATACTATAATTTGCGGCAGGGTCCGAAATGTGGGTGTTAGTGGAGGAGTCCGGATACAGAGTTTATATAGAAGGATTAGAGAGCGGACTGACGCTGTCAGCTATGGCCGTCTTTCGCCATATTGCGAGGGGGGTGCTGCTGGCAGCTGAAAGCTAGCTGACGACCTATCTGTTTCGCAAACCTGGTGGCTCAAAAAAAAAAAATCTAGTTCTGTGCTGTACAGTCTTTTCTCCCGGATGCGATTTATAATGTGCAACACGATGTAACAGAAACGATGCATTTGCCCATTACGGAGCAATAATACATTTTTATTTACTATTCAGTTGTACCGCATACTTAGTGTTGCAAGTTTGGCACTGCATATGAATAGTTTAATTGCAGTGCCAGATACGTGAGGCTAGAGGTGTGAACGAGTTTGGTACATCCAGCAGATCAGACCTGAGTTTGAGTCTCAACCTCCACTTGCATACTGTGTGACTCTAAGCAAGTCACTTAACCGCCCAGTGCTCCCAGGTCGCCCCTGAAAACAGGCATTTGTTCTCAGTGGGCTTTACCCGGTTATTAAAGACTAAATTAAAAAAATAAATATCTGTCAGTCTACTGACTTGCAAGTTAGGAACAAGAAGGTTTACAGATAAGGCACAAATGGCCAAAAACAGGATCACTTCTTATGAAACAGTAAACAATCAGCTCAAGACAGAAGCTTGCCATATTGTGCCAGGCTTACTGTATGAAGCATTATCTGGAGGAGAGCTAGACTAGCATAATCGTCTGCAAACAATACCAAACATGCCCCACCATTCTGGATTCATACTCGTGGCTGAACCACCTTGGCCATGGTAGGATGATTCCCAGC
Organism: Neoceratodus forsteri; assembly: GCA_016271365.2. Lineage (NCBI taxonomy): Eukaryota > Metazoa > Chordata > Ceratodontiformes > Ceratodontidae > Neoceratodus > Neoceratodus forsteri. The sequence continues at coordinate 120,679,516 of CM057450.1, forward strand.
CCCACCCACCAACCTTGGCTTCTAGCTCTTGAACTTACACACTCTTGAGTCCCAGTGTCAGGCTCCTGAGATTCCTTACAGCCATGATGGCATGCTCCCTAGCCCATACTCCACCAGCACTGGTGGCAGGATCTTATGCCGGCTCACCCAATAATGAGGGCAAATCCAGGTACCCCCCCCACCAGCTATGGCTGCAGTCTTTTGAACCCTATGGCTATGTCCTCATGCTCCTGAGCTTCTCCCAGTTCTGACAGCAGCTTCTACTTCCCCCAGCCTGGGAACTAGAAGGCAGGGACAGTGGGGTGGGATTGAGAACAAGCAATCTTGCTTGTGGGTGAGGGGCTCAGGAGCCTGAGCCAGGGATGGTTGGGAAGCTAGACAGATGCCAGGGCTTTTTTTTTTGGGGGGGGGGAGGCATTTAAATGTGATGCAATGAAATTCCATATGTAGTGGATAGTTCCATTAATAACAATCATGGCACTTTCAACCCAAACACTTAGGTAATGGATTATCATGTGATACCAGACATCCCTAGCAATAGTTAAGGTGTCACCTGGTATTTCAGAGATTGACATTACATATCATGGGGAGGAGGAGTGTTGTGTTTTTTTTTTTTTTGGAACTTTGTTTATTCTCCTTCTCTGGCCCCTCCGACCTCTCTCCAGTGAGGTCACTTGGAGCTTGCCTTGTTCCGCCCTACGTGAGATCCTCCTGGGTCTGGTCTGCTGCCGGAGGCACTCAATTCCAAATCTGACTACCCCGGCTCTGAGCCCCCCAGGGTTGGACCGCCTTGCTCCTCTGGTGCTATATAGTGTAGAAGGGCAGCCGGGGAGTGGAGGAGAGACCATGACCAGCCAGGATGGATCTGCCAGTGGGTGTGGGAGCAGTCCACTGGACCCACCATTGCATGTCTGGGTGCCAGGGTATATCTGCTTTTCTGGTTTCCCTCTGAGGGTGTGGACATGCCATGATGTCCTGCATGTGACATGCACGCTCCTGCACCCGTGCGTAAGATGTCCACTGACACCTCCATCCCTGAAGTGCATGCTACAAGTCGTGCTGCCCTTGGTCTCCACCGGGGGCCTCTGGTACAGCTGCAAGCATACCCACCCCTCCCCCGGAGTGGAGAGCAGTCCTCCCACATAACTAGATAAAAATATAGTAGAATGGCAAGGCCCGTAGGGTTGCCTGACACAAGTTTGTGAGATGCAATGCAGTGCTGTGGTTGGCAAAATAAAACGGAAGTGCAGTGCTGTAATTGTAACAGCAAAGTATGAAAGTATGCAATGAGTGTTCGGATAACTTAGTAATTTTTCAAGGTTCCACCAAGCTGCATAGACAACGAAGTTGTGGAAGTGTGGCACGGCAACATCCACAATGTCAAAAGGCGAAATTTTGCCTGTCAGACAGTGACTGTATTTTTGTGGGGTGCTTTTCTGGATACTCGATCCTCTCCTTCCCCAGCCGATTCCCGATGGCCCGAGCTTGTTCCTGAACCCACGTCGCCGGCGTGGTGTGTGGCGTCTAGCGCCTCAACCCTCGGCACCACCGGGCCGGTGCGGGAGGAGGGGTGTTTAACACCAACATTGGCCTCAGTGTCCCACCCTCATGGGCAGACTTTGCTTCTGGGGGCCCATTTAGCCCTGTTATGGCCATTGCCCACCAACCCCACATAACTAGATAAAAATATAATAGAATGGCAAGGCCTTTAGAGTTACCTGACACGAGTATGTGAGATGCAACGAGGTGTTGTGGTTGGCGAAAGAAAATGGAAGTGCATTGCTGTAAGTGTAACAGCAAAGTTTGAAACTATGCAATGAGTGTTCAAATAATTTAGTAATTTTTCAAGGGTTCCACCAAGCTGCATCGACAACATAGTTGTCGAAATGTGGAACGGTGACATCCACAATGTTGACAGGCAAAATTTTGCCTGTGTGAGGTCTTTCACCTCCTTGTGGGGACTCTGCCCCTGCACCCCTAATTTTTTTTTGATAAACTTCGAGTTTGAGTTTAATTGAAGGGGGCAAAAACTGGCGAAAGCAGTGAAATTTCGCCATCAGGACCATTACAGCGATTTAGAATTCTGTTGAAATTGTCGCTGTAATGGCTTTCACTGTCAAAATTTCTCTGCTTTAATGGTATGCGTTTTTCGGGTGATATTGGGGCTTTGTATAGGCAATGCAAGGAGGTGGGTTCAGGGACACGTAATGCAAGTGTGCCATGAGGATTAGCATTGCATTATGGCACCAGGAACGGGCAATGCAAAGTGGGAAATGGGAATAGGCAATTCAAGCATGTCCAACAGGTGGGAGAGGGAGGTCGATATAGTGTTGCCAGGGCTGGGGGAAGGGACAAAGGAACCTACAATTATAGCTTGGGTGGTGCTCGGGATCCTGCTGTCAGGACTGGGGAAGGGAAGAGAAGCCTGTTACTTAAGCCCAGGGCTTACTAGGGAACTTGGGCAGACCGGTTGGACCACTGCTGTTTTTCTGCCACCATTGTCTGTTTCTGTGGTGGTGGATCAGGAGCTGCAGCCAGACCTGGGATGGTGGGATTGCTCAGGATCCTAAAGACGTGTCTATGGGGGCTTAGGAACCTGAGGACATGATTATGGAGCCTCAGAAGCTTACATCAAGGATGGATCACCACTCCACCCATAGCATAGCGCAGTGACGGATGTGCATGTGGCACAGGAAGAATGACGGCAATGGACATGACACAACACAATGGTGGCATTGCACAAGACATAGAGCAGTGTTGGCAAAGTGCAATGAAAGGAGTGCATGAGGCACATATGTACAGCTGGCACACACCCACTATGCACATACATTGCAGAATGAATACATACTCCTGGCATACACACTCTTATTTATTTATTTATTTATCAAGTCTAGGATTACAAACACCTTTGAGCCAAGGCTCTTTTACAAAGGTTCCATGTCAGAGAAATACAAATTATGGGGAACATCAAGACAGGCATTACAACAATGTGGACATTGCAAACAGAGTACAGATTAATACAGTTCAAGGGTAGCATTGTAACAAGGCAGCCAGCGGCATTTGTCAGAGAAACAGACAACAGATAAGAAGTGCCAGAGTCATAGGGAGAGGGAAGAGGGTGGGGGAGAAGGAATGTAGGAAGGGTGGCAAGAGGGTGAAAAGTGCAGCATTGGGTATACCAAGATGTGAGGGTAGAATCCAGTGAGGAGGGGAGGGGGGGCAACTTAGGCGTAGGCTTTTCCACTAACATTCTGTATTTCATCCATATATACACCAGGTACATTCCCCATACCTACACACACAAACTCATACATAGATATGTATGTTGATACATACATCCACATACCAGGACGTATGCATAAATAAACTAGGCCCATTCATACCACTGCATATCCAGGAACATGGAAACATAGAATATGCAGGCAGATAAGAACTGCTTGACCCACCTAGTCTGCCCAGTTTCCCCTGCCTATAGTATCATTGTAGATCCTGCTTGATCTCTGGCCCATTCACCCCCCAAGTTTCCCTTATACCTATGCCATGCATTCTTGAACCCCACCACTGTTTTCACCTCCATCACCTTCACTGGAAGACTGTTCCAAAAATCCACCACTCTTTCTGTGAAGAAGTACTTCCTCACATCTCTCCTGAATCTACTACTCTTCAGCTTCTTATCGTGACCCCTTGTCCCTGAGCACCTTTTTTTCCTGAAAAATACTTCCCTCCTGTACCTTATTTACCCCCATGAGGTATTTAAAGGTCTCTATCATATCCCCCTCTCCTTTCTCTCTTCCAGGGTGTATGTATTTAGGTCCTTAAGTCTCCCTTTGTAGGGCTTCTGATACAAACCCTGCACCATTTTAGTTGCCCTCGTCTGGAATGTCTCCACTCTGTCTGTGTCCTTCGGGAGATGTCTCCAGAACTGGACACAGTATTCTAGATAGGGTCTTACTAGTGATATATAGAGAGGCAACATTTCCCTCTTCTTTCTGGAGATATCCCTCCCTATGCATCTTAGTATCCCACAAGCCCTCCCAGCTGCTTTGTCTCACTGCCTGGCCTCCTTTAGGTCATCCATTATAATTACTCCCAGGTCTTCTTCCTGCTTGGTGGTTATCAGTATCACTCCACTCATTTTGTACTCTGCCTGTGGGTTTCTGTGTCCCAAGTGCATTACTTTGCACTTTTTCATGTTGAAAACCAGCTGCCATACATTTGACCACTTCTTTAGTTTTCACAGGTCTCTGCTCATCCTTTCCATCTCCCACTGGAGTAGCAACCCTATTGCAGATTTTGGTGTCATCTGTAAAGAGGCAGATCTTCCCTTCCAGCTCCTCTGCAATGTCACTTATAAAGGTATTAAAGAGGATTGTCCCAGCACTGATCCATGAGGCACCCCACTGGTCACCCTCCCTTCCTCGGCGTGAACTCTGTTTACTACCACCACCATCTGCCACTTGTCCCCTAAACAATTTCTTGTACAGTTTTCCACCTTTGGACCCACTCCTAAGCTACCCAACTTGCTTACTAGCCTCCTGTATGGAACAGTGACGAAAGCCTTACTTAAATCTAGTTAGACCATGTCCACCGCATTCACCCAGTCAAATAAATCAGATTTGTTTGACATGACTTCCCTTCCTCTCTGTGAAGCTATGCTGCCTTGGGTCTTGCAACCCATTGGATTCAATATATTCCTCAATCTTTTCGTTCAGCAGTGACTCCATTAATTTTCCAACACGGATGTCAGGCTGACTGGCCTGTGATTGCCAGCCTCTTCTCTGCTGCAGTTTTTAGAAGTGGGATTACATCTGCCTTCCTCAAGTCTTCCAGAAACCATTCATGTTTCTAATCAGCTGTTAAATAGGAGTGTCAGAGGTGCAACAAGTACCTCTCTGAGCTCCCTGAATATTGTTGGATGGATCCCATCTGACCCCATTCCATTGTCCACTTTCAGATTAGCGAGTCCCTTCAGGACACTCGCCTCTGAAAACAGACTAGTGTCCACCTCCCTTCCTCCAGTGTGCCTGTTACTTTGTTGTGGCCCATCTTTCTCTGGGAACACTGAACAAAAATATTTGTTCAGGATGTCTGCCTTTTCCTGGTCCTCCTCCGTACAGTCCCCCCCCCCTTTCCTTTTTAATCTTAGGATCACACCACTGATCTTCCTCCTTTCACTTATGTACCTTAAAAATGTCTTGACCTCCTTTATTATCACCTGTTGTGCTATTCTGTCTTCTGTTTGTGCCTTCATGCTCCTTTCTGCTCGCCCTGTTTCCCTCTTCCGCCAATACACCTCCCTATTCTCCTCCCTCTGCCTCTTCTTATACCTTCTGAATGCTACCCTTTTAGCCTTTATCTTTTCAACCACCTCTTTTTGAGAACCATAGCAGTCTCTTTTTCCTCTTGCTTTTGCTCACTTGCTTGAAGCAGAGGTTTGTTGCCTTCTGAATGGCCCTGTTTAGCTTTGCTCAGTGTTGGTCCACCCCACCCAGGTTATCCACTCCTGCCAGGTTATCCTTGAAGCATTTGCCCATCTTTTTAAAATCTGCCCGCCTGAAGTCTTGTGTGGTTCGGTTCCGCAGCCATTCTTACATTGAACCACACTGTATGGTAATCGCTGTTCCTCGGGTGGTCTCCCACATGACATCTGCAATACTGTTCCTGTTAGAGAGTACCAGGTCCACATACATGCACCTGAAACAGAACAGACTAACACAGCATGCCTTACAATGTACCACCTACAAGAAATCGAACCTTATTCTAGCCAAAGCTAGAAGTACCAAACACAGATGATTTCTTTGTAAGGTAGACAATGAGAAACTGTGTTGAAAAACATACCAGATTCATGCACACACACGCACCCCCCCACCCACCTCCACCCTGCACCAAACTTCTGCCTACAAACATAGGACACATTCCCACCACCAGCACACATCATGGAGCACATACATATACAACGCAAACTACCCTCACCCAACACATTACAGAATGCATACATACACCTTGCTCATCTCAACCCCCATATCCCAGAACACATACATCCAATGGGCACATTACCACTATTTAGTTTATTTATTTATTGGGAACTTGGAATTACAAACCTTTGAGCTAAGAGCTTGTTAACAAAGGATCCTCGTCAACACTTAAGATACATTTTGTTGCAACAGCATAATTACAGCAGACAAATTGACATTGAGGTTGTGCTACTAACATAGAGTTTACGTAGAAAGGGGTAGCAAATACATTTACAGTTTACATGAGTCAAGACATGAATGAAGCAGCTGGTAGCATTGTCAATTTCCTAGTGGAGGTACGCAATGTGCATCCCTCTGAGAGAAGTTAAGTGCAGAGAGACAAGTTGGGGTTTGGCAAGTGCAGGTAGGTGGGAGGGGGAGGAAGAAGTCAGAAAAATGGGTTAGAGGTAGTGTGGGTGAACTGGACAGCAGGCAGGTGTGGGAGAGGTAGTGAGGGGGTACTGGACACAGGACAAGTGGGGGAGGGGAGTAGGTGCAACCCGGTCAGGGCAAGTGGGCAGTTGAGTGGTGGGCTGGATGCTGGGATTATATTTGACACAGGCAGCGGACTGGAGGAGAGATGGACTTACAGAGTTTGGATCTGAAGTGCCCTAGGCGTTGAAGGCTGGTGATTGTGTTTGGAAGCTCATTTATCCAGGTTGGAGCCCTTACCCCAAAGGCGTGTCTCCCCAGGGCTGATCTTCTAGATGCTTTATTGAGGGTAAGGTGGACTTTGTGTAGGCTAGTGTCTGTGGCAGCACCACAAACCACATTTCTATAGTCCAGGATTGTGCCATTGACTGCCTGGAGCCTGGCTTCAGGAGTGAGGCAGAAGTGGAGTCTGTAGAGTGTCCCCAACTTCCTGTTTGCAGCCTTAGTGATATTACTTAAGTGTTCGTTGAAACGGACTCATTGATTTTGACCCCCAGGTACCGGAAAAAGTGAACCTGTTCGAGGGTGGAGTCCATATCGAGCGCTATTTTAAACGGTGTGGTGGATTTCTTCTTCTGGCGACTGGTAAAGAGCATTGTCTTAGTCTTTCTACTATTGAGTACTAGGAGACTGGTAATAAACCATTTCTGTAGCTGGTCGAAGTTGCACTGTAGGTTCCTGGTCAGCGTGTCTTAGCAGGAGCCTCTAAATTCCGTGTCATCTGCATAGAGCAGGACTTTGGCAGAGGGGCATGCAGTTGGGAGGTCATTTACGAAGAGGCTAAACAGGATGGACCCTTGCGGGACCCCGACCATGACTTTCCTGGCCTCTGAGATGGTATCATTAATCTTTACCTTCTGTGAGCGCTCCGACAGGTAGCTAGAGAAGCACCCAACCGTGTCCGAGGACAACCCGATGCAGGTTACCTGACACATATCACAGAACACAAACATGCACTGGGCAGACTCCCCCACATATACTGGAACACTTGCATACACCCGGCACATTCCCCTCTCCCATATCCTGGAACACATACATCGAGCACACTCATGCCCATAAACATCACAGCATGCTAACATGCATACGCCTAGCACACTTTCCCTCCCACAATCATCCAGGTATTCGTATACACAGAACTTATTTCTTGCACACACACACACTCTCACCCACATCCCAGATTGCTTACATACATGCTGGTACATTTCACCTCCCACCAACATCTGGAAACCATACATATGTAGACTGGGGACACCACCCCTGCACTCACACATCATCGAAAGCATACATACATGCTCCTGATCACTCCCCATACCACCCACATCCAGAAACACACCTCACAAACCTGTTGGTGAAAGGCATAGTTGAAAAAAGGCAGAGTAAGCACAACTCATACTTGGTGTGTGTTTGTGTGATCCTAAGCCTGTTGACCAACCCGGACCAGCCTCCATCCTGACAGTCAATCCTCCATGTATCTGGACCACTACATTTATGGAATGGGCCCCCAGCTGCTTCTGGTGCCCATGGCACCCCCCTTTACCTACTGCCATGAAGATCTGTTGGAGACACAGAAGCAAAATCTAGTTAGATGTGTTCATTCAGAGTAAAAGGATGCATTGATTAGTACACCATTGTATCAATGCTGCATCTTCTGCTTATTTCCATATTTATTGATGATCTTGGGGGTCAACAGCAGATACAGCTTTCAGTTACTAAGTAATCCTAATCAAGTCATTAGTGGTGAATATTGGACTGTCAGAACTGAGGAGACAGGGAAGGGGAAGTATTGGGTTGTCAGTACCAAGGAGAGGGGGTGCAGGACAGGTAAGGTTCTGGCTGTCAGTAGTGGGGAGCAGTGACGTGGGACAGGCAAGTGTTGGACTGTCAGTACTGGAGACACTGGGTGGGGGATGGGCTGTCAATACCAGGGTGAGGGGGTGAGAGACAATATCACTTTGTTGAATGGGCAAGTATTAGGCTGTCCATACCGGGGAGAAGGATGGGCAAGTATCCGCTGTCTGTAATGGAACAGGGATGCAGGACAATAAGGCTGTTCCTACTCGGGGAGAGGGGGATTTGGGTAGGGCAAGTATTGGGCTTTCAGTATTGGGAAGCAGGGATGGGCAAATAACAGCAGTTGCTTGAATGCACTTTCACTGTGCAGGGGAAGGTGAACATTTCTGAATGGGAGGATAAACATTTTTTATTCTGTGCAACTTGTAGCCTTGTACTGCAGTCACTGCGGGAACTGGACTTTTACTGTTTTGCTTCAGTCCGAGTCTGGCAGTACAGACATTACTCATACCCTCATCATGAGTGAAATCTGAACCAGCTGGGCTAAAATGAAAAAAAACTAGACCAACAGGTCTGGCTGGATTAGCCACACTGTGCAAGTTGAGCCTGGTCAGGATGGACCAGTTGGTAGTTTTTTCCATTGTGGGTCAGTCTGGACATCATTTATGCCCAGCAAGACATGCTGGTGCCAGAAGTGACTGCTGCAGATACTAAAATGACAGCCATCTACACCACACGCACGCAGATCACCCCCCGCATGTCAGCCTGACAGTCTTCTCGTGACCTCCACCCAAAAAAATTAAAAATGCATATGATGCCTCACTTTTCCAGTGGTGAAGATGTTATATTAGTCGCTTGAATGTTTTTCCTCCCAAATCCTCACCATCGGGAGGTACCCACAAAGCCACTTTACAACTGATGTGTGGCTCCCTCTTCAGAGCTGCCTAGAAGAAAAATAAACTAGACTTCAGCAAGCAGATCAAGCAATGGATGTTCTGAGTGTGTGTGTGTATATATATATATATATATATATATATATATATATATATATATAGACATTAGAGGCAAAAAATTACGCATGATGTAGAATACAAATTTAAATGTCACAGAAATCATGATTTTCCTGGCTAGGTTTTTGCTATTACAGGGCTATGCAACTCGCAACAAAAAAATCTTTATCTCGCATCATTTTCGAGATACGAGCCCTGAAAGGTGTGGCGTACGCCATCATGTTAGTCTATGGGAAAAAACGCCAACTTTGGAGTACCGTAACTTTGCAGCCATGCAATATTTTTTCACCAAACCACCAAAAGGCACATCTGTGAGATGTTGGTTGCATTCCCTTCAAATTTCAGCTCAAATGACCAAACCGTTCTTTTGCAGCAGGGTGGCAAAGAACTGCTGTCATTTTGACCATAGTCAGAAAAAGTAGTGTCGTGATTTGCGAAAGTGTCGTGAGTGCGACACTACTTTGCGACGCTACTTTTTCAAGAAATTTGAAAAACATATTTCTAGGGTGTTTAACCCCAAAATAAAGACATGCCTAGCATCCTCAGGGCTCGACTAGGTAAACACAAAAAATAATTTTGTCCCTAGATGTCCCAATTTTAAATGCCAAGCATTTTTCTGATCACCAACTGAAAACAAAATGGCGGATTTGCGACACTCCTAGGGCCATTTGCGACACTGTCAAAATTTTTTGTTAACTTTTCCCATTGACTTATAATGGGAACTTGTTTTTAGAATAACTTTTGAACTGTTTAATATTTTTTCACGAAATCTTCGAAAGACACATCGGGGACCCTGGCCGCACGTTCCCTGAAGTTGTCGGACTGGTCGCATAAACTGTATGACCTGTAGGCGTGAGCAAAGAATTCACCAGAAACCGTAAACACGTGCGCAGATCACACTTAATAACTCCGCAGCTGTATATCTGACCGGTAGGAAAGTTGGCAGATACCAAGATGTATTGGTCTTGATCATGCATTCCAAATTTCAGGCAAATCTGTTGAATGGTGGCAAAGTTATTAAGGCGCAAAATTTGACCCTTTAACCTTAAAAGTGCTACTCAACGCTAACTATGGTAGCACTACCGTGCTACTATAATACATATATATATAATAGCCTGCTCCGCCTTTTTCCCATAGGGAAACCGTGGCATAATTTGCCGTTATAAAGGAGCGTTTATAACGGCAAACAAGTGCATGGTTTCCCCTCACTTAGCGCATGCGCCCGCCACAGTCCACCACTTCCTGACCATGCCGCTTCTTCTCTCGGAGAAAAGTCACTTGCCGTCCGACACAGTAACTCGGTGGTAAGTTATATTATTTTTTAAAAAGTCTGGGGAAATTCAACAGTAAGTGGGACAAATGGACATCTTTTAAGATGTTAAACCCACATCCACGGTCACCAAAGGAAAACGGAGAGCGGCACCCCTCGGCTAGAACCTCTGTTGTTTTATATAATTGCTGAGGCGAAAAAGACAATCCCAGCAATTATATAAAATAAAAAATGGTTTGGGGTGTATAAACTCGAAGTTTACACACACCCTTGGGGTTAGATGCTTTTGATAAACCCCTCAAGCTTCGCTCTCGGGGGTTTATGTAGCATCTAACCCCTGAGGATATGTAAACTTCTTATTACACCCAACCTGCTATTCTGTATATATATATATATATATATATATATAAATAAGTGCAGTATGTCACTATAGTTAGGTTGATCAAGTACTTTAATGTTAAACCCCAAATTATGCACGTTAATAACTTTGTAACACGTTCAACAGATTTGCACAAAATTTGGAATTGATGGTGGTGGATAGTAGATCTCTTGATTTGCCAAGTTGCGTTTCGATTGGGTTTGTGGATTTTGTGCAGTGGATTGTGAAAAAAGTGTTTTTCCCTCATTTTTCCCTGTTTTTTCCTCTTTGTGGTGTGACCACACCGTTTGGAATTTTGACCTGAAATTTTCTGGGTAAAAAGAGGTTGTCCTAATGAACAATCCGGCATTAGTTTGATGAAATAATATTAATCCATTCAAAAGTTATTAAACTTAAAAATGTGGGATCTGAGCATGCTCAGTTCAGTCTTTGGGATAGATTCACAGTTTCGATCAAGGATTCCTGGTCGTGAATGGCTGATGAAAAGGGACTGCGAAAAAAGATCTCTTTTCATGAGAAAAACCCTTTTCACCAGCCGCCATTTTGTTTTCTCGCTTAGTGAGGGTGAGAAAACAAATCTTGTAACTTGCTCCAGGGACGTTTGTTTAGAAAACCAAGGCATGGGTTTGGCTTAGGAGGATGTTCTGTGCCCGCCCATGCCTTTGGTTTTGTGTATTTATTTAAATAAATGGCGGTTTTAAACATTAAAAATCCCTCTCGTGATCCCTTTGTCAGCGATCCCTTTTCATGAGGATCGGCTAGAAGAATCATGAAGAGATTCTATAAAAATTAGCGTTTTTTAGATGAAGTACACAAAACCAGTAAGGCATGTAATGTACGTACAGGATGTCCCTCTGAGCCAAACCCATGCCTTGGTTTTTTATATTTTTATATTTTAATTGTAGCAGCTACTTGTCACATCTCCCTGGTGTCCAGTGGTACCCCCGCCCTCCATTGCCCCACTTATTTCAAAGTATGTGGCTACTTGCCACGTCTCTCTGGTATCCAGTGGTACACCCCCGGCCTCAATTGCCCCAGTTATCATTGGTGGAAGTGGGTCCCGTCCCTTTCTTTTCACTTTTTTTTGGTGCTAAAATGCAGAAACTGTCCCTCATTGTCTTTTTGGCCATTTGCTCTGCAAACAGAAACCAATCCATCGCCGATTAGCCTGTACCCCCACCTGCCCCCCAACTGCGCTCCACCCCGGCGTCTCCCCAGACTGCCACTCACCTGAAGAGGTCCCTGGTTCAACACCCGATCCCGCGATCGAAGACACGTCTTGCTGCTAGAACCGACGACCACAATCTGAACTAAGGTAAATGCAGTGCTGTATATTTCAATGGGGGGTTTTCAACTTTCGGACATAAGTCTAGCATTTTTTAACATTTTGGCTCCACATTTTCAACATGGCCTTTTGGGGACCCCACCTCCTGAACAATATGACTGTCATTGGGCAACTCTCGCCAGAAAGATGATTTTGCGGTTGGTTGGCAAAATCATCTTTCCGGTGGGATTTGCGTAATGGCAGTCACATTGTTCATCAGGTGGGGTCATAAGAAGGCTATGTTGAAAATTTGGGGTCAACATTTTGAAAAATGACTGTGTTATGGGCATTTGGTGCACTCTCGCTACGCATGCACGTAACTTAGTAGATTTTCAATATTTTCACCCCATATTTTGTGCATACTCTTCAATAACCCTACCTCATGTGTATCACAGTTGTTATTTGTCAAATCCTGTCCGAAACATGATTTTGCACCTGTGACGTAGATTAGCATTGCGGATGTGCAGAATTATGTTTTGGCAGGGATTTCAAAAATTTCTGTGCTATGTACATGTGAGGTCATAAAAAGGCTATGTTGAAAATTTGGGGTCAAAATTTTGAAAAATGGGTGTGTTATGGGCATTGGCGTAATCTCGTTACGTATGTGCATAACTTAGTAGATTTTCAATATTTTCACTTCATATTTTCCACATACTGTTCTTATTACCCCACCTCATGTGTGTCATGGCTGTCATTTGTAAAATGCTGTCCAAAATGTGATTTTGCACCTGTGGCATAGATTGGCATTGCGATTGTACAGAATAATTTTTTGGCAGGGTTTTGAAAATTTTCTGTGCTGGGTACATGTCGTGAGGTCATAAAAAGGTTATATTAAAAATTTGGCTCAAATAAGGATAGTCCACTGTAACATATGGATACTGTTGTTCTATCTCGATGGAGGAATGGGAGTGCAGGGTCCAAAGGACCCTGTGCTCCCATTGTAACATATGGATACTGCTATATTATGTCGATTATACTATGTCGATGGAGGGATGCTCCCGCCATTAAATAAGGATACTGTTTTACTATCTCAAAAAATAAGGAAATAAACAGACCCACTGGCGGGGGGCGGAGGGTCTGTCTTGGGGCCTGCGAATCCTAATGCACACCCCATTCAGCTATGCTGTACCCATGTCACCTAATTTTGTACTGGAATGGGGTGTGTGTTAGGGTTGATGGGCCCCAAGATGGACCCCCCCACAAGTGGGTCTGTGCAGGGTGGGCAGTGGGGTGTTAGGGTTGGAAACCCTAATGCAACATTTCCCTACTTTTGTCATTTTGACCCTAACTATGCATTAACGATGTTTTTTGTTATATTCTTTGCAAAAACTACAATAATACATCGGTTAGAAGTTCAGGAGCCTGACAAAAGCTGGGAATTGCGATGTTAGGGTTTCCAACTCTAACACCCCTGAAGCAAATGGGGGGGATCTTCCTTGGGGCTGTCAACCTTAACGCTTACACCATTCTATGTACTAATGAAACATACACACTGTCTCCATCACATCTCAGTTTTTCTGTTACTGCATGGGGTGAGATGTTAGGGTTGACAACCCCATGGAAGATTCCCCCCTCATTTGGTTCAAGGGGTGTTAGGGTTGGAAACCCTAGCATCACATTGCCCTACTTTTGTTGCTTTATCCTGAACCCTAACTGATGCATTAATGCAGTTTTTTTGCAAAGAATTTCCTTACTTTTTGAGATAGTCTAATTGTATCCTTATTTGCCTGTAAGAATGTAGGGCCCTCTGGGCCCTGCGCTCCCATCTGTCTGTAGATGTGTATATGTATGTTGCTGTGGAAGCGCAGGTCCTGACAACAGCAATCAAATTGTCAGCATAGCCTTCTTATTCACCCACTTTGTACACCGGGTGCTGAAAAATTTTCAAATCCCCACCAAAACGTAATTCCGCACAACTGCAGTGCCAGTCCGCGTGACAGGTGTGAAAACACATTTTGGCCAGGATTTGAAAAATGACAGCTGTGACAAAGATGAGGTGGAGTAATAAGAAGGCTATGTTGAAAATTTTGTCAAAATATTACAAATTTTCAAGTTCCTATTGTGCATAACACAATTGAAACAGATGGTCATAACCTTGCCATTTTTACATATTGTAACCCCAAATTTTCGGCATAGACTTCTTATGACCTCACCTCATGAACAAGGGCAGGAAAAATTTTCAAATCCAACCCGAAAGGTGAATTCACCAAGTGACTGCGAAATCACCTTTCGGTCAGCAGTTGCTTAATGTCACTGATATTGTTCATAAGATAGGGTCCCCAAAAGGCCATGTTGAAAATTTGGTGTCAGAATGTCAAAAAATGGCTGAGTTATGCATCAGAGTTGAAAACCCCATTAAAATACATTGAACTGCATTTACCTTACATATTATATTGCAGTCAGTGTTTCCAGTTGCAGGACGTGTCTTCAGTCGGAGAGTGGATCTTGAACCTGGACCCTGTTCAGGTGAGTGAGGGTGTGTGGGGGGGTGTAGGATGGTGGGTGCTGAGTGGGAGGTGGGGTGGAGGGGCTGATCATCAAGGGACCATTTTCTTTTTCGCAGGTTAAAAAAAAAATAATGAGGATCCGTTTTCTTTCTTGCAGATTCTGGCAGCAATGGTGGGGGGTACCACTAGACACCAGAAAATATATATCTTATGGGGACATCTATCGGCGGATGGGGGGTACCACTATACACCAGGGAAAGATTGTCTGACTGCCAGGATGGCAATCAGGGAGGGGGTGTGCCACTAGACACTAGGGAATATAGAAATTGTCAGCAGATAAGGACTGCTAGGCGTATCCAGTCTGCCCTTATGTCCTACCTGTACCAGAGGCTGCTGACCCTACTTGGTCACCAGCCTTAGCCTGTCCTTCCCACCGCTAGGGTTCCCTTATGGCTATCCCATGCATATTTGAAACCCCCCATTGTGCTTGCTCCCATCACCTCTTGGGGCACGCCATTCCAGGCATTCACCACTCTTTCTGTGAAAAAGAATTTCCTCATGTTCCCCCTTATCCTGCCCCCTCCCAATCTCATTTTGTGCCCCCTCATTCTTGTACATCTCCTATATTGAAGGATGCTTCCCACTTGCACCTGGTTTATACCGTTGAGATACTTGAAGGTTTCTATCATATCTCACTATTCCTTCCTCTCTTCTAATGTATACATATTTAGGTATTTTATTCTCTCCTTGTGTCTTCTGGTGTAGGTCTTGTACCATAGTATTTGCCCTTCTCTGGACCATCGCCACCCTGTCAGTGTCCTTTCTAAGATGTGACCTCCAGAACTGTACACAGTACTCCAGTTGAGGCCTCACCAGTGTTTTGTACAGTGGTATCACCACCTCCCTTCTGCTGGTCATCTCCCTACCTATGCACCCCAACTTGCCACTGGGCTGTGCCGCAGCCTTTGTACACTGCTTGGCCACCTTTAGGTCTTCTAAGGTAATAACCCCCAAATCCCTTTCCTCATTGGTAACTGTCAACCCCCCACCCCCATCCTGTAACTCTCTGCAGGGCTTCTGCGTTCCAGGTGCATGATTTTGCACTTTTTTGTACTGAATTTCAGTTGCCGCACTTCGGACCATTTTTCCAATTTCCCAAGATCCTGCCTCATTTTCTCCACCCCATCCTGAGTGTCTACCCTGTTGGAGATCTTTGTGTCATCTGCAAATAGGCACACCTTCCCTTCCAGTCCTTCAGCAGTGTCACATTAAAGAGGACTGGCCCCAGGACTGATCCTTGAGGTACCCCTCTGGTCACCCCTTTTTCCTTGGATTGGATCCCATTTATCACCACCCTCTGCTTCCTGTCCTCCAACTAGTTTCTAACCCAGTTCACCACCTTGTGGTCCACACCTAGGCTTCCCAACTTATTTACCAGTCTTTTATGTGGAATGCTGTCGAAGGCCTTGCTGAAATCGAGGTAGGTGACATCCACCGCTCCCCCTTGATCCACCTCCTTTGTCACCCAGTCAAAAAAATCTATCAGATTTGTTTGACATGACCTTCCTGCTGTGAATGCATGCTGCCTCAGATCCTTTGCTCCATTGGATTCTAAGTGTTCCATTATCCTTTCCTTAAGCAGTGTCTCCATAATTTTGCCTACTAACCGAGGTGAGTCTGAATGGCCTGTAGTTTCCTGCCTCGTCCCTGCTTCTACTTTTGTGAAGAGGGACTACATGCACCCTCCTCCAGTCCTCTGGATCACGCCTGTATTGAGCAATTCACTGAACAGGACTGCCAGTGGTGCTGCTAGCTCCATCCATAGTTCCCTTAATATCCAAGGGTGTATGCCATCTGGTCCCATAGCTTTGTCGACCCTCAGTTTTGTGAGCTCCTCTAGGACTCTCCCTTCTACAAATGGACTGGTGTTTACCTCCCTCTCCCCTTTGTTTCTGCTACCTAGTTGTGGCCCCTGACCCTCCCCCGCTTCAGTGAATACTGAACGGAAGTATTCATTCAGTATTGATGCGTTTTCCCAGTCCCCCTCCACACACTTTCCTTCCTCCCCTCTCAGCCTTACAATACCCCCCTGAAATTCCTTCTTTCGCTGATGTACCTGTAGAAAGTCTTGTCCCCTCTCTGCACCATCTGAGCTAACCTTTCCTCGGTTTGCGCCTTTACACTCCTAACTGCCTTCCCTCTTTCTATTTAGATACACTACCCTATTCTCCCCCCTTGAGTCCCCTTATGTTTTCTGAAAGCCAGCCTTTTGACCCTTACTTTCTCTGCCACCTCCTTTGTGAACCATAGTGGTTTTCTCCTCCTTTTGCTCGTTTCTCAGCCTAATGCACTGGTTTGTGACCTCAACTATGGCTCCTTTTAGGCGTGCCCACTGCTCCTCAAGCCCCCCCCCATCCTCCTTTCTCACCAGGGCTTCTTTCATATGTCTCCCCATCCTAGCAGAGTCCAGCCTCCTGAAATCTAAGACCCTCACCTTTGTGTGGCTTAACTGTGACTCCTTCCTTATATTAAACCACACTGCATGGTGGGCGCTGGACCCTAGATTCTCTTCCACTCCTACAGCTGTGATCCTGGCCCCATTGGTCAGTACTAGGTCCAGAATCACCCTTTCCCTGGTGGGTTCCAGTACTAACTGCCTGAGGCCTGCCCCCTGCAAGGTTTCCAGGATGTCTCGACTCCTGAATGAGGCTGCTGCCGTTATGGTCCAGTCTGTGTCAGGCATATTAAAGTCGCCCAGCAGCAGTACCTCCTCTTTTGCTGCCATTTCGTGCATTTCTTCCACAAGCACCCTGTCCACCTTCTGCCCCTGTGCTGGAGGCCTGTAGATCACCCCTGTGTGAATTGCTGTGCCATTGCCTGTCTCAAGGGTGACCCACAGTGCCTCGGCCTCCCCCGCCTATCCTGTACTACGGTTGCTTTTATACCCTCCCTGAAGTAAAAGCCCCCCCTTTTGCCTTTACTGTCCCTCTTGAATAGAGCATAACCTGGTACATTTACCTCCCAATTGTGGTTTCCATATATATCACAGGAACAGCAATGGGCGGTGGGGGGGAGGGGTCACTAGACACCAGGAAATACTGTGTAATGGGGACAGTGATCGGAAGGGTGGGGGGTGCCACTAGGCACTAGGGTACCGTGATTCAGGTGTGGGGGCAGCGATCGGGGGTAGGGGTGCCACTAGACATCAGGGACATATTATTTTATGTCATGAGGACAATGATTGGTGGGTGGGGGTTGCCACTAGACACCAGGAGGAATCGAAAACTAAAAAGATGTAGCTGAAGTCTGTGAAGTCACAAGATTGCAGGAGGAAAATAGCTGCTGCCAGCAACAGAGCCAGGAATAAAACATGTAGGCGAAGAGATCAGCAAAGAACATGGAGTTTAAAATTTAAAAGCTGCAGTCATTCACAGTTCGGAAAGACAGTCAATGGGTGGGGGGTGCCACTAGACTCCAGGAAATATTTTATCATGGGGACAGCGATGAGCGGGTGGGAGGTGCCACTAGACACCAGTGACATATCTTATTCAGGAGATGGAAATTGACAGGTGGGGGTGGGGGTGGGGGTGCCACTAGACACCAGAGAGCTATGACAGTTCGAACTGTCATGGACCTTTACTGCTCACAGTCTTTTTCATTCAAACAGTAAACTTTGAACTATAAAGAACTGCAAATGGTTATTTTTTTGGATCGAATGATCTTAACCTAAGTGAGTGACAGGCAATATGATTCCCGCCTCAAAAAGACATACTTGCCATGTAAATCTGTGAATTCCAATACAAATATGGAACTAAGTATGTGACTGCAACCTAAATATAGGTCTTATTAATTTCTAACCAAGTAATATTTCCACAGAAATCCATTTTTAAAATGGAAAGAAAAGCCCAAGATGGCAGACAGCACGGACAGTATTTCTCAGAGCACAAACAGTAAATCCTATACTATTTACTGTTCGAACGGTTTTCATTTACCTGCCTGTCTGGCGGCTATGACAAAAATCGTTATAATTCAAAAATGGTGAGGTATCTTTTCACCAAACTATCCAAAGGCACACCCTTGGCACAGACCCTATCATCCTTGAAAGTTTCAGGAAAACATTTTATTCTGTCTGGGCTGTAGATGAGGGCAAAAAATCCCATGTTAAGTATAGGAAAGTGTTTTTATTTCTGTTTTTTACCACTCCATATCTCAAAAATCATACAAGATGCCATCGTGAAACTATTCACGTTTTGAGACACTGACGGAATAACCGTGGATGTCAAACTTGGGGCAATTACGTCAAAGAATGACAAAGTTATTAAGGTACAACATTCTGGATTTAACGTAGGCATGCCAGTACGACCCTAATTATAGGAGCGTGACTGCAACCCTGTAGTTAGGAACCAACATTATGTGACCTTAATCCACTGCTGTAGGGGAATTTTAATAACTTGTGGGCATTTACATTGGCAAAATGTGCAGCACATCAGCGATACCACATGGTACAGCTGCAAGATTTCTGGCGAAGACAAGATGGCAGAGGCACATTCACCAAGTGCACACCAGGGGCCAGATATTTAAAAGTTTGGCCACACAAACTGGGTTTTGCATGGATGTCCTGTATTGAAAAGCCTGGTTAGCATGAGCAAACAGGATTTGTGCTTGAGCAAACTATGGAAGGGGGCACAGTGCAAATGGATGGGCAGGGACCTGAATGTTGGCGCAGTTCAATATTCAGATTATTTGTGCTGGGCAAGGGCAATTTGCATGGTCCCTTTGTACAGCGTAAATACCACCGACCTAAACCACAACTTTTTTCAGTGCAGCCCTAGCATCCCTCCCAACACAGTAGATCTGGTGTCTAATGGTCCCTTCCCCCACCTGATGCCCGTATGATATTAAACATAAATGTTCTTGGTGTCCAGTGGTCCCTCCCCCCACCCGATGCTGAGCCCAATATTAAACATGAATATCCTGTTGTCCAGTGGTTCTCCCCCACCCAGTTCCCATCCCTGTACTGGTAAAGCCCCCTGGTTTGTCAAGTCAAAACCTCCCCACGGTGACTGCTGGCCCACCACAGTCCTGTAGCATACCATTTGTAAGTAACCCCCACAACAAAGCCCTGGCCCCGTTCCTGAACAGTGATCTGTGTCCCCTCCACAGCCCATCCCTCAGTGGTGGGTAGTGGCCCCCTCTCACCCATAGCACCGACAACCCACTTCCTCATCCTTTGTACCTGCCTGTCGATGCTGTGGTCAGTGGATGGTGAGCGACACAGCCCTCCACACACCACCCCTATAAATAAACTGCATGCTCCCTGCTCCTGTCAGATGGTGGGCGACTGAAGTGGTGTGTGGAGGGCTGTGTTGCTTGCCGTCCACTGACCAGGGCACTGATAGGCAGGTACGGGGGACCAGGGGGTAGGTTGTCAGTTTTGCAGGTGGAGGGGCTACCAACACCACCGAGGGATGGGCTGTTTGGGGGGCACAGATCATTGTTTGGGAATGGGGCTGGGCTTTGTTGTGGGCAGGAGCTACTTGTAGATTGCTTGTCGTGACGGTTGTGGTGCATTGGCGACATTGCCATGGGGGGCTTGAGTGACAAACGGGGGCTTACCTTGCACGGGATGGGGATCGGTGAGGGAGGGACCACTGGAAACCAGGGATATTCATGTTTAATATGGGGCATGGCATCGGGTGGGGGAAGGACCACTGGATACCTGGGATATTTATGTTTAATACTGGGCAGGCATCGGGTGGGGGGAAGGAACAGTAGATACCAGGGATATTCATGTTTAATATCGGGCATGGCACTGTGTGGGGGAAGAGACCACTGGACACCACAGATATTGATGCTTAATATCAGGTGGAGGAAGGGACCACTGGACACCAGGGACATGAACGATTACTATACAGGTGTGAAATTGGATGGAGGGGGAAACCACTAGCACCAGTGACAGCTCTCTGGGTCCAGGTAATTGGGGGGAGGGAGCAGTGCCACTCCCCATGCAAATGAGCTCATAATAGGCTCACAAATTGCCCCTTAGTGCCTTGTCTGACCAGTGGGCTCATTTGCATGGGTCAGTTAGAATATCGGAAATTTAGTGCGAGTGCAAGCCATTGTGGGGCCCTATCTCAGGAGTGCAGTCGGGGGCCAGGCTAAGTGGCTTAGTGCTGGGCCATCATGGCCCTATATTCAGTCGAATAGCGCCGGTGTGCTATTCCACTGAATATAGCATCTTCAGGCAGCCAGGCTATCGCAAGGCAGAGCACACATTTTTATCCTCCATTTTATGCATTTTTGAATATCAGGTCCCAGGAGTCTTGCTGTACTAAACCATGTGATTCCATCCAACTTGCAATATCTGCCTTCTCCAGCAATATTGTGGACGCACAGCTTCAGCTGAGTCAATGTGTTGACAACATGAGTCTGCCCTCTAGTCTTATATAGAACTCAGTGACTCTAGACCCACTTATGCTCTTTTGATAGCTGTGCGGTGCCAACTTTCCATGTCGACACTCCCTCCATGTTCTTACATTCCCCTCACCGCTAAGCACACGCTCAGCTTCACACCAACCATTCAGCTCTGCTGCTTTCTTACTGCTGGGTCATATTTAAGCTTCTCCCTTCTGGGAAGGCATTGCATGATTGTTTGCTGGAGGGGCTGGGGCATACCCTTCCATCCATAATAGGTTCATAGGTTGAATATGAGTTCAAAGGACAAGCCCATAGTAGAACTCGCCATCACTAATTTTAGTGATGGAAATGGTATTTCTTTTTATCCATATACAGATCTAAATCATGTTTGAACAATTCAATACTCTGATTCAGAACTATGTGTGATGGCAAAGTGTTCCATATATTTGGAACACTTTGAGTTAGGAATTGCTTTCTTCTTGTAGTTCTAGAGGTTTCCACGTATAATCTTAGATTGTGTGACCTAGTGCTTATAACTGGTGGTTGTTTTATTAAACAATTTATTTCAAGTAGCAATTCATCATTGCATGATTTGTAGGCCCAGCACGTCACCCCTATGAATCCTACTGTATATTCCTGTGAATATAGTCCCAAACTTCTGATCCTGCTCCCGTAGTCCAAGTGTGTTACCTTAGTTATAGACTTATTCATCTTCCACTGTATTGATTCATAGGTTTTCAAATCTTTAATTGCAGTTGGTGAACAAAACGGGGCACCATACTCCATATATGGTCTCTCCAAAGACGTATACAAGGGCATCAGGACCTTAGCCTCTCGACTTTTTATATTTTTCAGGATACATCTAAGTATTCCTTGACATTTTTTGCAGTGACATTTGTGTGATGATCAAATTTCAAATTATTTGTGAGGGTCACCCTCAGATCTTTTTCAGAAGTGGTTACCTCAAGTTTTATGCCATTTATAAAATAAGTTACAAACGGATTATTAATTCCAAAGTGCATCACTTTGCACTTTGCAATATTGAAATTTAATTTGTGATCTGTTGCTCATAAGTAGAAGTTGTTCAGATTATTCTGAATTAACTCAACAGATCTATCATCGTTCACAATGCCACCAAGCTTATTGTCATCTGCATATTTTTGTAACTAAATTCTATTTGTCGCTTGCATACCTGAAATCATGATGTTAAATAATATTGGTCCCAATACTGATCCTTGTGGGGCTCCACTACTAACAGCACCTCAATCAGAATTGCAACTTCTAAGAATCACTCTCTGTGTTCTATTATTCAACCAGTGCTATATCCATTGTATGATCAGAGGGTGTATTAGCAATTTTTGAAGCTGCTGAATCAATAACTTGTGTGATTCTGTGTCAAAGGCTTTTTCATAGTCCAGATAAATGACATCAACTGGCAGACCTTCCTCTAAAGCCTTACTAACTGGTTCAAAAAATTAACTGAATTACTCGTTAATGATCTTCCTTGAGTGAAGCCGTGTTGGGTAATATCCAATATCCAATTTCCAGTATTTTGAAGATGTTGATCAATTCTTTGCTGGAGTAGTCTTTCCATAACTTTACCAACACACGATGTAAGGCTAATTGGCCTATAATTACTGACATTATTTTTTGCACCCTTTTTATGAATTGGGGTAATATTTGCTTTTTTCCAATCTTCCAGAACTATTCCTTCCTTTAATGATGTATTAAAAGCAGGGTAAATATGTCCGCTAGTTCTAGACTTAGTTTTTTTATAAAGATGGAAGGAAAACTATCATAGCCAGCAGAGCATGTAGGTTTAATATTGTTTAAAACTCTAATAATGTCCTCATTTGTAAAATATTTTATGGTTTTATTTGTATAAAGATTATTTATATTGAAATTTTCTTTGTTTTTGAATATACTCAGAAAATATTTATTGAATTCATTTGCCATTTCTTTACCGTCCATAATTAACTTATCCTGTATAAGGAGTGGTCCTGCTCCTGTCTTTGCTCCTTTCAGGGATCCAGTATAATTATAGAACTGTTTTTTATTATCCTTACAATCTCTTGCTAATTTTATTTCTAGTTCTTTTTTTGTTTTGTTAATCGTTTTTAGTAATTTTAGCCAAATGTTTAAATCTTAACCATGCTTCATTTGTAGGGTGCTTTTTATATTTGTTAAAAGCTTTTTTCTTTTAACTAATATTCTTTTTAATATTACTGTTCCACCATATTGGTGTCCTCTGCTTTTTACTACTATATTTGGTCCTATAAGGTACCCAAGTTTTTATACAGTAATCAAGTTTATGTTTAATATGATTCCACATTCTGCTGGTATTTAGTCCCTCCAGGTCTTTTTGCCATTTCCATTGCCTTAGAGATTGCTTGACTGATTTATAATCAGCTTTAAAAAAGTTGGCAACTTTTGTATTTCCAGCTACAGGTACATTAGTCATAAAGAATTCCCAACTGATAACTGAATGGTCACTATCGCATAGAGGTTCATTTATTTGTGGGATAGAGTAATGTTTAACATTGGTAATAATAAGAGCTAATATATTATCCTTCCTTGTTGGTTCTTCTATTATTTGTTCAAGATCATTTTGCATGACAAATTGAACTAACCTATGCTCATTTCTGTTATGAGCACTAAAGGTAGGCCAATATATGCCAGGAAGGTTAAAGTCTCCAAACAGGATGAAATCGGAATAGATGTTAATTTTATCCAGTAATGAAAAGAAAATGTCATTTTCCTCGTTATCTAAACCTGGCGCACAATATCCAACCCCAATTATAAGTGGATGTTGCAAGGAAGTAATCTGTACCATACCATTTAGTATAATTAATTGTAGTGTTTTCATTATGGTGGGGCTCTGCCCCACACGCCCCATATTTTTTCTCATTAATTATTTCTTCTAAAATGAATGTGAATGTGTTAAAAGATGTGAAATACTCTCAACCACTAGATCACTAGCTAACACCTGGAGCTGGCTGAAGGCACAAGCTGACAATGGTAGCGCTCAGTCAGGTAGCACTCAGTAATGCAAGTAGTGTTGCGGTAGTACATTGTAATGTACTCTAATTCCGTGATGTACTGCTGCGCTACTTGCGTGGGTCAGGAGTCCTCCACCAGTGACAAAATTTGCACTAGTTACCTGAATAACTGCTGGTATATTTTGTGATAATGGTATCTAGTTGTTTTCCACCAGTGTTGGTGGAGGATTATGGACCCACACAAGTAGCCCAGCGGTAGATCACAGAACTAGTGTACATATAGAATAATAGATAGGGGACTGTGTATTACAAGGCTGTAATACCATCAAGAGGTTCTAGGGACATGTGAACCTTGAGAGTGAAGCTTGAGAGGTTCCAACATGTGCCCACAACCTTGAGATGGTGTTTAGCCAAATAATCACAGTCCCCTATTTGTTATTTTTTGTAATATATGGATCTGAGCATATTTAATTAAATTAAGCCCATTTGGGTACTTTAAACTCAGCCATGATGCTGCTTTCATCTGGCAGCTCCTGATGCCTCCCGTTGCACTGCCTACACCCTGACCTGCATATAAACTTTATAATAGCGTGATGGTTCTGTCAGCTGTGGTGACGACTGGCTTTCACTGTACACAGTGGTTACAGTAAAAGCCAGCTCGTAGGCAGTTGTGAAGAGTGTGCCTGCAGTACAAGGGAGCAGCATTCTCAAGCCACTGTGTTAGGAAATCCATCGATAGTATTACGGGATCTTGTAATGCTGTTGATGAATACTGAATGATATATTACAGGGTCTCGTAGTACTATTGATGGATTTCATTGATGATATTATGGGAAAAAAAACTGTATGATTTTCCACAGTATTATTATGGACATCCATATATTACATTACATTACAATATACTACTGCTACGCTACTTGCATGACTGAGCACTACTGTTGTCAGCTCATGCTTTCAGCCAGCTTTGGGTTTTTGCTAGCAGTCTAGCGGTCAAGAGTATCTTACATCTTTAAACATATTAGCAATAATTTTAGAAGCAGTTAATTAAAAAAAAAAAATTGTGGGGTGTGGGGGCAATACCCCCATTATAAAAACACTTATTAACCCCTCTTGCCCCAGCCAACAATCACAGAATGCCTTCCTGGAGGGGAGAGGGTTTAAATATGACCCAGCCATAAGAAATCAGCAGAGCAGAGCAGTCGAAGCAGGTTGACAGTGCACTTAGCAGTGAAGGGAGCATAAAAGCATGGCGTGAGCATTCATAAGAGCATGGCGGGAACTTCGACATGGCGTAGAGTGTAGCATAGTTAATCAAAAGAGCGTAAGTGATTCGGAGTCCTCCACTAACTTTTCCACCCTGACATAAGTCACTTTTTTCCTATTGGCTGCCAAGTTATACTAGATTCACTCTTTTATCTTTATCCTTTTTGTGCGATCGATGTAAAATGCCCAACATCATATAGATGGCAGATGTTGTGTCACAATTAATAACTCTTGCAATGTTATGCGCTTCCCATGTGCCAGAGTTTTGGAAGCTGGTGGTGGGTGACATTGCCTAGCAGTATTTACATCATCTACAGTGGCGGGTCCTCTTTGGTAATGAGGGTAACTAAGTAGTATTGGAGGGATGGTAGGGGTTGGAAAGTCATGGTTACCCTATTACTGATGTTCTGAGGTCTCCTAAAAAACATTCTTATGTAATGACAAAGTTCATTCTATCACCAGTCAAGTTGTTTCTATTTCTCAGGGTCAGTAATGATGCCCTTTCTGTGGTGTCTGCTCTTTCTCGACCCCTTTCCAATGTCCTGCTCCCTGTATCCCTTCTGTCAAAATCTGTATTCAAGATCTTCTGCCTACTTCATGTATGCTTGCTCTGTATAAAAATTCCTGCAAACCCGAAAAAGTTCTCCAACAGGGATATTCTGATGGTGTGGCGGGGGTAGCATAAGCTTGCAAAAGCAGCACTGTGTTTCTGTCGGGTTTCTTTTATTATACTGTTTAGTTTTCAGTTTTGTATAGGTATACAAGACAAGACAAACCTCTACAAAATCAGCTGCCATATGTTTCTGGGGTTCATGTACATAGGGTTAATAATAACCGGTGGTGCTTACACGAGTAGGAGCGCGTGAGTTGGTCCATATCATGAATCCTTTTTTAAACTGGACATCGTATTCTCATAATGTGTCAAAAAACTTCACTTGTTACTCAAAAGTACAAAATCATCTATGTGCGACATAATGTATATTACCCAGCTTCTCCACATAAGTTCAAATCTGGGATAGTGTAGTTAATTCTGGCTGTTAGGTTTGCCATTTTGTATACCTCATTTATGAGGTTCCACCATAAACTGAGAGTGGGCAAGTTAGAAGAGAGCCAGTTCTTAGTGATTGTTTTTTTTGGCCGTGGCTACATAGATTTCAGCTAGTTTCCTAGTGAAGGGATACTTATAACCACTGGACACATCCATGAACAATAAGGTAGTGGCCTGCAGATTAATCAAGTCATCGGCTAGTCTTTCATTGCTAAGGTGAACTGGTCCCAAAAGGGTTTCAGCATTGGACACAGACAGAATATGTGAGCATGGGCTGCATGCATTTCACCACAAATTCTCCAGCATTGAGCTCCTCTCTGGTCGAGGTATTTTGCTTGTTGCGCTGGAGTGCAAAAGAATCACGCTACCGTTTTCCAGCTGAATTCTTTCCATATGTGGGAAGAAGTAGGGTGGTGAATAAAAGTAACGTAAGTGTCCCACTGTTGGGATGTTATAGGGATTTGAATGTCATCCTGCCACTTTTGTCTTCTATAATCCGTAGTATTTGGGGCATGGCTAGATAGGGCAGTATATAACTGTAAGATTGGTGAGGTCATCCCCTCCGACCATTCAGGATTTGTGATATTATACTGAGTAACAGAGAAATGTCTTGGGCTGCAAAGTCTGAAAATCTTGCAGTTTTCTGTTTGTCAGAAACTGCCATGACAGGAACAGGCCCAGTTGCTCCCAAGATTCATAAATGTGATCTAATCTGGAGGGTGTGAAATCTGCATTATAGGGAGGGAGCATATCTAGGAAAGGTAGGGTTTCAATGTTTTATATGTAAGGGTCTTGCTCCAGTGCACCAAGGTGACTCCTGTGTTGAACATTATTACCACACGCCCAGGGGCATAGAAAGGCACAAGGCCGCAGGCCATTCCTAAGGTGGCGACCCTATGTTCGCTTATAAACTGGGCTACATTTTTTTACTTTTTACAGTCAGAAAAATCATGTTTTTCAGTAGAATAAAGAGATTTGCTTGTGTGAATCTGTGATAACATAGACCTTCCTCCTTCTAAGTAATGACGTCAGTTTGCACGTGCTGTGCAAAGTTTGTCTTTTAGTTGCATCAGTAGTAATGGTTTCATTTTAGTGTCATTTTCATTTTGTTGCCACCCCCTGTATTGGTGTGCATTTTTTTATATTTGACTGGGACAGACAGGACAGGAGACAGAGAGCGAACTGTCTCTTTTTTTAATTTATTTTTTAAATTGAACCGTGGTCGATGGCAGCAGGAGTGGACAGGGACTTGGAGAAATGACAGCGAAATGACAGGAGAAACAGATTTTACAAAGGTTTTTTTTTCTTCACAGGGATTTTAAGAGTGCTGCTAGGAGACATACAGGAGGGAGTGTTCCCTCCTCTTCCTGTGACCGAGCAAACTGGGTTAGTGACCAAGAGGAAGAGCTTCTGTTCCCCAGAATGCGACTTTCCCAGGAGAACAGAGCCTGTCAGCATCAAAATGTAAAAAATTAAAAATACAGAAGCAGTGCAAAGGGATTTTATATTAGGAATTGTGGCTGGTCAGGAGCAAGATTGGCATCGGAGACAGCAGGAGCAGGCATGCTGTGGAAGTGGCACCATGATTGTTGCATCAGGACCAGTCACTAAAGTTTTTTTGTTTTTTTATTTAATGGTTACATGTGTAGGGTTACTGTTTATTATGTGCTTATAAAATGGGGAGAGAAAACCCAGAGTTTCGACCGCAAGTTCAGAATGAGCCGCGTTAGAGAGGGGAAGAAAATGGAAGTATTTAAAAAACAATGTTCTAACAGCACACTGATATCTCTTTTGTTTTCAGTGTGGTTCTGCTTTTGAGTACTTGTTTTTATCTGTGCATGGATTGGATTTGATGCACAGGTAAGAACAAATCAAAAAGCAGGATTTTCTCTCCCCATTTTATAAGAATTCACTAGGATGGTTAGCTCCATGGGGGTCTCCCAAAATATTAAACACAGATTTTTCTTGTGGATGTTCTTTCATCAGTTCCACCGATTTTCAGTGGGCTAAATATGTTGGTGGCATCCAGTGGTACAGGACAGTACGAAGCTGGGCCACTATGATAACATTCCAGGTATGGCAATGCCAAGCCCCCCTGCCATTTTGGTAGCCGAAGAGTAGAAAATTTGATGCACGGTCGAGCTCCCACCCAGACAAACTGGAATATTTGTCCCATTATCTGAACTGCCTCTTTGTGGGATTGATTGGTAAGTGCTGGGCCAAGTATAAGAACCTTGGGAGAATGTACATGCGGATGCAGTCAACACATTGAAGCAAGGACAGTGGAAGAGCTCCCCATGTCTACTGATCCATTTTTAGTTTTTGTACGTACAGGTCATAATTTAAGGAAATACCTGGGATAAATTGGAGGTTCCATTTAAAGGTATATTGTTGCCATGTCTCCAAAGCAGGTGTATAGTTTATTTTAGGTACTTCCATCGTAGAAGTGTTTAGCTTATAGCCTGCTGTGTTATCAAACTTTCATAACAGGTCCCAGAGTGGTGGCAGTGAAGATTCTGGATTTGCCATATAAACTAGCAGACCTGTGCCACTGTACAGGTGATTGGTGAGGCTCCATTTGGAGTACTGTGTCCAGTTCTGGAGGCTGCATATCTGAAAGGACATAGATAACATAGCAGCGTTTCAAAGAAGGGAAACAAAAATGGTGCAGGGCCTACGCCAGAGTTCATATGAGGAGAGATTGGAGGAGCTCAGTATGTATACCATGGAAGAGAGGGGGGAGAGAGAGGAGACATGATTGGGACCTTCAAGTACCTGAATGGAATAAATAAGGTACAGGAGGGCAGCATATTCCAGATGAAAAGATGCTCTAAAACAAGGGCACATAACATGAGGCTGGAAGGAGGTAGACTAATGGGCAACGTGAGAAAGTACTTATTCATGGAAAGGATGGAGGAGGCATGGAATAGCCTCCTAGCAGAGGTGGTGGGGGAATTCATCACTGCATGGGATAGATAGGTGGGAGCCCTGGTGATTCAAAAGAATAGGTGATACCATAGATCAAGTAGGATCTGTGGCATTTGTTGTAGGTAGGGAAAAAGAGGCAGATTGGATGGACCTGGTGGTCCTTAACTGCCAACAAATTCTATGTTTCTATGTGTCTGTCATCTGCAGATAGGGATAATTTTCTGTTGCCTGCTTCCGAGCTGCAGGCCCTGAATAGCAGGATTGATGCAAATAGCTTGGGCCAGTGGTTCCAGGTATTGGACAAACAAAAGGGGGGATGGAGCAACCCTGTCTTGTCCCCTGCAGTAGCTGAAATGGGGAGGATAAGTAGCCATTTATATAAGCTTGAGGACTGTCATACAAGGATTGAATGGTACTCAAGAAAGGTAGACAAAACTGCATAAATCCCGTCTGATCTTTATCTATCAGGAGCATTAGCACTTTGTTAAGCTGCTGAGCAAGCACTGCAGCAAAAATGTTGTAGTCGATATTTAAAACCGATATCGGACAGTATGATGAACACAAAGTTTTGTCCTTCTGTGGTTTTGGGACCACTGATATAGTTGCATATTTCCATGTTGGGGGGTGGGGTCCCCTTTGAGTACTGCAATGTCCACAGTGAAGAACCATGAATGCAATTCAGGTTGGTGCGCTGATACGGGGGGGCCACCTCACTAGTAAGAGCTGAAGTCCACAACTCTGCACATGCCAATGGATTTGTGAAACCTGATTCTCTGGACTCAATCCTGGGAGAGCGTCCCCTGAGGAAGGGTCTTGTGACCCGAAGCACCGTGGAAGACAGTATGACTACGCTGGGCTTGCTCTCACTTGCTTTTCTTTTCTTTTTTCTTTTCACAATAAATTGGATTGATATTTAATCATCTGGACTCTCTGTACTTCATTCCAGGATTGGGTCCAGAGAAGCAGGTTTTACAAACCCTTTGAGTACTGCGCAGCAGACTTGAAAAAGAAGGGTGATTAAAAGATCCTGAAATTTCTTGGATGACTCCCTGTGAACCCATCCAGGTGTAGGCTTTCACTATTTTTAGCCCTTTGAAAACGTCCTCATTTTCTGTTTCAGAGATTAGAGCAGAGAGTATTGTCTGCTGCTCAGGGGTCAGAGTAGGAAGAGGTGGTGGGTCTAAAAAGAACAATATGTCCTGCGGTTGGGCTGAATGGTCTTGGGTATATAATGTCTCATAATATTTACAAAAGGTATCTAGAATGTAGTCCTATGCTTCAAAAATCAGCATGGAGGAGTGGTCCCTAATTTGCATAACTGGTATTTCAAACAACATGAAGTCTTGCTATATTATGACAATTGCAGTGAGTCCCCATCTTCGAACTGCTCCGGAGGTGAAATAGTTAACTTTCCATGCAGGCATGGAACTTAGAGCGTGAGCTTGGTTGAAAACTCTGTCTGTTGTTCTTCAAACGCAAACTGTCAGATTCTTTACTCTGCCTCACTGAACAGTCGCTCCGGAGATTTCTCCTTCTGCTCGGTTCATTTTGTCGGTTTTAAAGTATTATTTTGTCAGTTTTTCAACCGAAATTAAACCGCAACCGGTTGGTTCAAGCTCTATCTGTGGTAATGTAAGTAATAGATAGGTTTTACATTTAGTTTTTCTGTGTGGAACTTGTAATTCATTATCGGTTCAGTTTGAACCGATCAGGTTGTCTTTAAATCTACTAGTCCTTTTTTAGAGTGCGGTTCCCGGTTCTTATCGGTTCTAAAAAAAACGGATTTCATTACGTTTTTTCCACGACCGGTGACAATGTTGCTGGGAACCGATATGTCTTTGTTTGGCGGATTGCCATAAACGGGCAAGTTGGTTAGGCTGGCATTATGTCTGAGAAACCCAAAAGAAAAACCGGACCCACTGGGTTTCAACACTGTAGTGTTTGTGGGGAAGCTTTTGCTAAGGCTGACCCACACACCACATGTGTCTATTATTTGGGGTTTGACCACCTCAATTCAGACTGCCAGATTTGTCAGAATTTCCCTGCTGCCACTATAGATAAGAGAGTTGGTAGGCTCAGGGAAAGGGAGGCCAAAAAGTCCGCTGATCCGGATGGCCAGCCCTGTTCGGTACCAACCGAACCGGAGGGAGTGCCCTCTGACCAGGGCGATACTTCCTCGGGCAAACGAAGAGCCAGTTCTGAGGAGCCAGTTCCAGCAAA
Organism: Neoceratodus forsteri; assembly: GCA_016271365.2. Taxonomy (NCBI): domain Eukaryota; kingdom Metazoa; phylum Chordata; order Ceratodontiformes; family Ceratodontidae; genus Neoceratodus; species Neoceratodus forsteri. The sequence goes on from CM057450.1 coordinate 120,711,058, forward strand.
AAGGACTAGAAAGTCAGCTAGTGTAGAGCCAAAAGTTCTCTCCCCAACTGCTGAAGAAATAGCTAAAGCAATTCAACTTGTCCAGTCTCTGTCCCCGGTTCCGACCGAACCGACACCATCAGGGAGGCGTTCGGTTCGGCCGGTTCCACCGGTTCAAGATTATGATTTTGAGGATTTTTGTGAACCGGAGGAGGGGGAAGAGGAATATGAGGAGAGTGAATATGGTTTGAAGATCTGGAAATGCCCATTGAACGGACATCTCCAGATAGACCCTTAGGGGTTTCTCCTCCAAGGCTTTCTGAGTCCCCTTCTCATTTCATGTTTTATAAAAAAGTTGCTAAAACTCTCCAGCTCCCTGTTGAGGAAGCTGTTGATGACCAAGAGGAGCCGGACTATGTAGAAATGATGGATATTCCAGAGTCTAGGAGACTGTCTATTCCTTTGCATAAATCTTTTTGGAAACAGACAGTAAAAGTTTTAAAAACTCCTCACACTATACCTCCTGTGGATAAAAGGATGGACAAGAGGTATACCTTATCAGGCTCCGACACTGATTTCCTCACTCAACAATGCAGCCATGTGGGGGTAGTGCAGGCTGCAGCCTGTGACAAGGCTAATATTCCCCTAGCTTTACACCCCCCTGAGAAGGACTCCAGGAAGATTGATGCTATGGCAAAGAAACAGTACATGGCAGCATCTTTGGGACTCAGACAGGCAAATTATATGGCTTATGCTGCTAGGTACCAGAAATTCAGATGGGATACTGTGCTGGCCCTAGCAAAACAAGTCCCTGACCAGCTTGCCAGGGAGCTGGAACAGGTGGCTATGGATGGTATTGAGGCATCCAAGGTGCAATTTCATGCTGCAGTGGACTCTAATGATGTTTCATCAAGAGTCATGGCTACATCTGTGGCGCCAGCAGGATGGCTTGGCTCAGATGTACTACCCTGTCTCAGGATACCCAGTCTAAGGCCATGGATTTTCCTGTTGTGGGCAATTCTCTGTTTGGGGAGCAAACAAATTACATGAAAAATGGATGAATATAGGACCACCTATAGGAGTGCACAGGCCAGGAAGGCAGGCCACTCCTCAAAAGCAGCTTCCTAGAGGCAGGGCAGGCCTTTTCATGAGCCTTTTACCAAACCAGGCTTCCTCCTCCGCCTATGCTCAGAGGGGTTCTTTAGAGGAGGCAGACGGGGTACAAGCAGGCCTGCTTCCACCCCTCAGCCCAAAGCCCCTGCCAAGCAGGCACCCTGATGGGATTGCCAGGGCCGATTCTTCTCTACCTGTAGGGGGCAGGCTGGCTTACTTTGTCCAGGACTGGAAGTTTTTAACATCAGACAAGTGGGTCCTGGAAGTAGTAAGCCAGGGACTGGTTCTCAGCTTCACAAAATTTCCAAAGCTGAGAACCAGATCTTTTCCGCCTGCAACTCCATCAGAGGCACTCACCCTAGAGGCAGAAGTCTCTACCCTCCTGGCTCTCAGAGCCGTGGAAAGGGTTCCTCCCCTACACCAGGGCAAAGGTTTGTACTCCAGGTACTTCCTTACCCCAAAAAAGACAGGAGAATGGTGGCCCATCCTGGATCTCAGATACTTAAACAAGCACCTTTTAAAGCCAAAGTTCAAAATGGTGACTCTGGGAATTATCCTACCCTCTCTAAGGCCAGGGGACTGGCTAGCTTCCCTGGACCTCAAGGATGCCTACTTCCATATTCCCATCAGAAGCTCCCATCGAAAGTACTTCAGGTTCGAGCCGCCCTCAGGCCACTACAAGTTCAGAGCAATGCCCTTCGGCCTCACTTCTGCTCCAAGGGTATTCACCAAATGCCTGGCAGTAGCAGTTGCCTACCTGAGAAGGCAAAAGATTGCCATCTTTCCTTACCTGGACGATTGGCTCATAGTAGGCCAGTCCCCAGACCAGGTCAATTTACATCTTCAGATAGCAGCAACTGCTTACCTCTCTAGGTTTCCTTCTGAATCTCTCAAAGTCAGTTCTAGAGCCTGTCCAGCTTCTTACCTTCATAGGCGCAGAACTGAACACACAGGAAGCCAGGGCCTTCCTTCCCCTGGACAGGGCAAAGACCCTAGTCTCCCTGGCCTCCTCATTCACCCTGCAGGTCTCCCGGCCAGCAAGGCATTTTCTGCAGCTCCTAGGACACATGGCTGCTTCCACAGCAGTTGTGCAGGGAGCAAGATTTCAGGTTAGGGACATCCAGTTCCATTTGAGAGCTTTTTTGGTCTCAAAGAAAGGATCCTCTTACCAAGTTGATCCCAGTAACTCGAACCCTGATCCAAGCCGTACAGTGGTGGCAGGATCAGAGCAGCCTGAGACAAGGGGTTCCTTTTGTCACTCAGTCTCACTCTCTAATCCTTACTACAGATGCATCCCTCTTGGGCTGGGGAGCTCACATGGGCGACCTCACCACCCAGGGTCTGTGGTCTCCCCAGGAATCTCTGCTCCACATCAACCTGTTGGAGCTCAGAGCAGTTTTTCTAGCACTTCAAGCTTTTTCCAAATCTGTTCAGAACAAGATTATACAGGTCAGAACAGACAACACCACTACAATGTGGTACATCAACAAGCAAGGGGGCACTCGGTCTACGGCCTTGTGCACCCGAAGCGATGAAGTTGTGGTCTCTGGCTTACTCCCTGAACACCTCCCTTACGGCAGTCCACCTCCCAGGCAAGGACAATGTCCTGGCAGATGCTCTCAGCAGGATTTCTCAGGGCCATCACGAATGGTCACTGGATCCCCTGGTCTTGGGAGTAGTATTTGCCAGATGGGGCACCCCGAAGATAGATCTTTTAGCAGCCCCAGACAATCACCAACTTCTTCTTTTTAGCTGCAGGCCCCCAGTGTTGGGCTCACTCCCTCTGGATGCCTTAGCCCTCAGTTGGGAAGGGAAGTTCCTCTATGCCTTCCCTTCCTTTCCTCTCCTGTTCAAAGTACTAGTCAAAATCAGATCCCAATCCTGCAAAGTCATTCTGATAGCTCCAGATTGGGCCAGACATCCCTGGTATCCACTCCTACTGTCCTTAGCAGTCCATCCTCCCCTGTGCCTTCCCAGGAATCACAATCTGTTAACCTGTGCCCAGGGGACGAGGTTTGGTATCCAGAATCTCAAATCTCTCAATCTCAAGGCTTGGTTCTTGAGAGTTAGAGTTGCTGATTACACCTTTCCCAAGGTGTAATGGATATATTGAAGGCCTCAAGGAAGCCTTCCACCAGGGCTACTTATAATTCCAAATGGAAAAGGTTTTCCATATGGTGCTCGGAAAAGCATATTTCCCCAGACTCTGCTGATCTACCCACAGTCCTGGATTATATGGTCCATCTGAATTCTTTGGGGCTGAGACCAGCTACCCTGAAGGTGCATTTGGCAGCTGTGTCTGCTTTTATTTCAGCAGGTAAATCCTCTTCTCTTTCAGCTCATCCTGTATTTTCTAAGTTTTTTAAGGGATTGCTTCACACCAACCCTCCATTCAGGGATCCTGCCCCTGCCTGGGATCTTAATGTTTGCATTGCTCCGCTTATGCAACCCCCCTTCGAGTCCTTGTCTTCAGCTGAGCTCAAATACTTGACTTGGAAAACTGTGTTTCTGGTAGCCATCACTTCTGCCAGACGCATAAGTGAATTACAAGCGTTGTCAGTGGAGCAGGAGTTTATCTCCTTTCACAGGGATAAGGTGGTCCTCCGGACTAACAGAAAGTTCCTGCCTAAGGTGGTTTCAGATTTCCACCTTAATCAATCTATTTCTCTTCCAGTGTACTTCACTGACCACTCCTCCTCTGGTGAGAGGAGACTGCACAGCCTAGATGTGAAGAGAGCTCTTAGTTACTACATAGAACGTACCAAGGGTCATAGGTTTGACTCCCTCCAACTGTTCCTCACTTATGGCGAAGTTGGTAAAGGGTAGCCAGCCACTAAAAGATCCATTGCCAGGTGGATTGTCTCTTGTATCCAATTCTGCTACAGGAAGTTGGGTAAAGTTCCTCCTTCAGGCCTGAGGGCTCACTCTACCAGAGGTACAGCTGCTTCTCTGGCTGCTGCCAGAGACATTCCTATTCTAGAAATATGTCAAGCAGCTACCTGGAAAACAGTTCACACTTTTACCAAGCACTACTCCCTGGACATCCAGGCTAGGAGTGATGCTCGGTTTGGCACAGCCATGCTTCAGAGCCTATTCCCTAAGTAGGTTCTATCCCTCCTCCATGGGGGTACTGCTGTGTAGTCTGCAATTGTCATAGCAAGACTTCATGCTGTTTGAAGAAAAAATTACTCACCTTAGTAATGTTGTTTTCTAATGGAGTCTTGCTATATTATGACCTCCTTCCCTGCCTGCCCTCTCAGAACCTCTGTTTTGGGATGTGGGTGGGCAGTACAATGTAGGCTTTTTTGATGCCCACCTTGTTTTTTCACCCTCCTTTTTGGGTGAATTGGTGGTGTTTTTGCATTTTGGGTCTCTGACTTGAGTCTTTGTTTGAGGCCAAAAATGAGTGTTTATGTTAGTAGCCAGTTGGCTAGTGTAGGTTTACAGCTTCCACACAGAGCCTTAGTGAGTTTTAGCTCATAAAGATCTGACAGTTTGCGTTTGAAGAACAACAGACAGAGTTTTCAACCGAGCTCGCGCTCTAAGTTCCACGCCTGCATGGAAAGTTAACTATTTCACCTCCGGAGCAGTTCGAAGATGGGGACTCACTGCAATTGTCATAATATAGCAAGACTCCATTAGAAGAAACAACATTACTAAGGTGAGTAATTTTTTCTTGTTTGATGTGGTGCCTAAGTCTATAGGCAAGGGTCTTAGTGGCCCTTGCCCCTCCTTCATAATAATGTTGGCACAGAAATTTCAATGCTGTTTCAGTGTTTTGATTTAGTATATCCTGAATGTCCTGCTTCAGCTTTGTCAGGGTAGCGGTTATTGTGATATCCTGTCAAAATAGCGAGTGCAAAACAGCGAATGAATAATAGCACATGAAAAACAGCGAGTGTCATTTTAGTGACATAGTGTCAATAGTGCGTAGTTGTTTGAGCGATGTAGGCAGGAAGTAGTTGAACGATGTGGGCAGTAATGTGTGTGCTGGGATCCATGCTGGAAGCATAGCCTAGAGATTAGAGTCATCGCCTGTGTGCTTGCTTGCTATGTCCGGCAGACCTGGGTTCAATACTTGTGATGCCTGTTTTTTTTTTTTTTGTTAATGTTACACCCAATTTGCCCTCCCGACTTTGTCCTGCTGCCCAAGTTACATCGCCCCACCTGTGAAGTGGGACTTGTTTATCTGCCCCCCTGACTTTCTCTCCCTCCTCGAGTTGCACCCCCCCTCCCCGAGTGGAAATATTTGTCTGCCCCCTGACTTTCTCCCGTCCCAGTTGTGACCCCGGTGGGAATGGTTTATCTGCCCCCCTTGACTTTCTCCCCACCCCAAGTTCGTCCCCCAGAGTAGGAATAATTTATCTGCCCCCAACTTTCTCCCCCAAGTGCCTTTCATGTCTTTGTGCTGGTTCGCTGTTCTTGCTATCGCTATTGTTCTGGTCACTGTTTTGCTTGCCGCTGATTTTCCTTTGCTATTATGGTGTTGGCCATTTTGCTTTTGCTGTTTTCACATAGCACCGGTTACTGTTCTGTTCCTTTGTACATGAAGAAGTTGTGTTGACACCAATTGAGTCTGTAACTCAGAGAGCCTGTGCTCCCTTGCTTTTTTACTTGGGAGGTAAAGCTTTTGTAACCCCTGGACCCCTGCCTTTTTGCAAAACGACAGGTGGCATGCTGTTGAAGCTGACAGCAGTACCTGGTGGGGACTGGGTTCGGGGAGGACTAGGTTACTCGGCACAGGGGGCCTAGGTTTGGCTACTCTGCACAGGGGCACCCAAGTAAATCTGAACACAGGAAGCAATAACTGTAATGTCCAAAACCAGGAATGGGATTCTACAGTGTAGCTTTTATTCACATTCAAACTGAACAAACAAAGCATAGATGGACCCCCACGGGGTTACATTCCTGGTAATGCAGATTAGAGATAACAGAACACTTCTTCACATTTCAGCCCTCAGGCTGTGAACCCACCAGGCACACAGCTTTGGGTACACAGCCCGACTTGTACACTACTAGGATTTTTCCCACATGGCCTGGCTCCCCACCCACGGCCAGTTGATCGCTGATCCTTAATGAGGAGATTGAACGGAGTTTTCCTATTGGTGTCTCCCCAAACCACCTTAGAGGCATTGACTCCCTAGAAATTTTCCTTCCAATCCCATGTCTGGTGCTCCCTCATCACTGGCCAAGTGCATAAGGCAAAGTAGAAATCCACAGAGCAAATCCGTGAGAGGTGGACCTGGTTACTAAAGATGAGGGTCTCCACCTCCAGCTCCCACAATCCATACCCGGCCATTTCTCTGGACACTAAACAACTCTTTTCTGAAAGCTTGGCAATGTAGATTACTGGGTAGATGTATGTCACATCTCCTCTACATGGCTTGACTTCCCCTATGTGCTGGACTTGAACATACTTTTACTTTTGGCTAAGCCTATTACTCTAGGCCTCCCACTACTTCAGTAGTCCAATCCCCACTTTAACGCAGTTCAGGATGAAACATGGGCCCTTTAGAAAGAGCAGAACTCACCCTTCGGTTGCAGGTGCCCCACAGGCGAATCACAAAATCTTCTTGTACCCCACACATGTGGACAAAATAAGGCAGCTTCTTCACTAGCAGTAGCCAGAGGGTTGCCCCTGGAATAGCAGGCAAACCTTCCTGCCCCATCCCCTCAGGGATGGGGCATAGAGACCCGAATCAGCTGTCTCCACCACTAAAAAATAGCTTACTGTGTCTCTCTTTTGGTGGAAACACACACCTTTCCCTAAGTGTAGCCCTATTTCAGGGCTGAGGCTCCAAGAGCCTGAGCACAGAGCTGCTGTGCTCCTCTCACAACAACCTCCAAACTCCAACTGCCACAGACTGACTGTTCAAACCTCCCAACATTCTACTCCAACTCCCTTCTGCAGATTCCACTGTGGCTCATGCAGCTGCGATAGTTCAGTGGTGATGTCATCCCTCAGTCTCAGCTGAGACTGAGAACAGAGTGAGACAGTGTGAAATCCATTTAACTGGAGTTTCACAAGCTGCCTTCCCTGCCTACCACTAGGTCTTACTGGGATTCTAGTAACCCTGGGTAACAAGGGGGTTACACTTATAAGTTCTGCTCTCAGGACCACCATTAAGGTGTCCCAAAGTAGCCCAAGTGCCACATCCGGGTAGTTATTATCAGTGAGAATCTGTTCTATTATAGCCAAGACAAATTCCTGGGCTTTCAATTCGGTAGAGAATTGTTAAAGTGCTATAGGGATCATCTGGAACACCGACCCCAGCTTAACTTGAGCAGCACAGGGGCATGATTAAGTTCAAGTTTATTGATCAGGAAAACTCCATTGAACACGCTCATTTACAAGGAAGTCCTGTCAAAGACAATGTGATATAACCAGATACAATACAATGTAATGGCAGACAACACTAAATTCCAAAAAAGGTACAAACATGCAAAACAAGGAAAAACTGATTACAAGTAACATAACTGTGACATGTACATAGCAATTGTTGCATTCTGTCAGGTAAAAACAAGGAGTAAAACCAGATGAAGGGACGTAACTGCTCTTATGTAGTACCATTACCATGACAAAGGAAGTGCTGGCTAGTGTGACATTGGCAAGTTTCCTTGAGGGCCTTGTTAGTCGGCAAGCTTGAGGGAAGATTGCCGTTTGTTCCAGGCAGATTGAATGACATAACTGATTGCCGCTGTACCATAGCAGGTGCAGAACTTAAGCATGGCAAACAAGATAATGGCATTTTTCCTGAGGGAATTCAGCTATGGAAACGATGAACTAGAGACGAGATATATAGGGAGAGTTTGTTCAACAGTGTTTTGTAGGCCCAGGTGCAACTATGGAACATCCTTCTAGTGGCAAGAGATGTCCAGCCCACTGCAGAATAGAGAACACAATGGTGGGTTCTGTATGGCACGTTAATTATGAAACGAATAGCATGATGGTAAAGAACGTCCAACTTGCGCAGGTTGGAAGCTGCACAACTGTTGTATATGATGTCTGCGTAATCGAGAAGAGGGAGGAAGGTGGCTTGGACTAGCTTTTTCCCAATGTCAGTGGGAAAGAGATATTTATTCCTGAAGAAAAAAAAACAGTCTAGCTTTTAGTTTATTTGTAAGGGTTTTGATGTGGACAGCAAAGGATAGGTTGCTATATAGCCAGATTCCTAGATATTTAAATTTGTTGATGACCTGTAATTAATCCCCTAGTAGAGTTGTAATAGGTGCAGGAGTACCATGCTTATGTAGTGAGGTTGAGGGATATAGGGGTAAAAAGAACATTGACTTAGTTTTCTTCACATTTAACAGTAATTTAGAACTTAAAAGGTTGAGTTGCAGTTGGTTAAAATCAGACTGTAGTTCGATGCCAATGCCTGACAGGGAAGATTTCGATGTGTATAGGACAGTGTCATCTTCAAAGAAATGTAGTTTAGAGTTGCGAATATTGTCATTTAGGGAGTTAATGTAGATTGAAAATAGCAGCGGTCCTAAGATAGATCCTTGAGGTACAACTCATGCGAGCAGTAAAGGAGAGTATAGGAGTCTATCGGCTTTAATGCACTGGAAATTTCTTGAGAGATAGCTAGACAACCAGTTTACTGAGATAATAGTTAGGCCACGATCTTTGAGTTTGACTAGCAGGAGATCATGGTCAACTGTATCAAAAGCTTTGCTTAGATCAAGGAAGACAGCTCTGGTGGAGTGTTTATCTGGAGCAGTGAGTCGGTCATTTGTCACTTTGGCCAGTGCTAATACTGTACTGTGGTTTTGCCTGAAGCCTGATTGCAGTGGATTGAATAAGTTTGTGCTTTCAAGGTGTTCCTTTAGCTGTGTATTGAATACATCTTCCAAAAGTTTAGATAAAACAGGCAAAATAGAGATGGGTCTATAACTGGGTTGCATGGGTCGCCAGATTTAAGCAGGGGCAGTATGTAGGCTGTTTTCCAAAGTGAGGGGACCATTCCAGTCATAATCAACATATTGAATAGGTGTGTTATGGGGGCAGTTAGAGAATAGTACCCTAATTTTAGGAATGTGGGTCTATGCCGTTGGCACTGGTGCTCTTTTTCATATTTAATTTCATTAGCAGGTCCTCTACTTATTTGAAAGTTATGGGGGAGAGATAAAAAAAGTCCTGATTTAGCAGGTCAATGGGAACATACTCTGAAATGGGACAGCCTAAGAGCTTAGCAGCTGGGGAAGAGTTAAATGCTAGGCCCGCTATCGTGAAATGTGAATTTAATTTTTTGAGGATTGTGCCTTGGTCACATTGTACCTTGAGTGGTAATTTTGATCGGAATTGAAGGAGGGACTCTCTGGCCTTCAATGGATTTGTTTGCCAAATTTTTGTTGAGTTACCCTTTGCACCTTCTGATAAGCTTTGTATAGGCATTTTGAGATGTTCTGAATGCCATCCAGTCTTTAGGGGCTTTGGTATGTCTGGCTGTGGCCCAGAGTTTGTCCTATTGGATTAGGGCATTTTTCAGTTCAGTAGGGTAGGAGGCTTTTTTTAACTCTGCATTTTATGAGTGGGGCATGTTTGTTTGTTAAATTTATAATAGTTGAGTTAAAGATATCGACAGCCTTGTCCACTGAAGGGGCTAAGTAAATGTTTTGCAAATTTATATTCCTGAGGTCAGATAAATAATTCTCCAATTAAAATTTATGAAAGCTTTGTTTAGTTATAAATTTGGAGCAGGAGGCATGTTTTTCCAAACTTCTTATGCAGATAGCTATATCGTGGTCACTTAAATCTTTGTGAAACACAGCTGTATGTGGAATTTTGTGTGGCTTATTTGTGAGGATCAGGTCTAGGATGGAGCTTTTGGTGTGTTTTTTTTTTTGTGTTGATTCTGGCTGGTTCAGAGATTAACTGGGGGAGACACAGTTCATCACACAGTTCTTTTAGGGTATTCGCTTTAGGGCTAAGCCAAACACCAAGGATAATAGACTCATTGGAGTTAGAGTCAATAAGGTTTCAGAGGGTTGAGAGTAGATCTACACCCGCTGATGGAGGTCTATAGCAGCCAATTATATTGAGTGCTTCAGACGAGGATAGAGAGAGAGAGAGAGAGAGAGTCTTAAAGAGCTAGTGTGCTGTCTGGAAACTGCCTGGAATTCAAACAATCAATCAATTTTTATTTTATACTCAAAAGAGTACGTGAGCAAAAATTCCCATTTTCACAAATGTCCAGTTGTACAATGGGCAGACTGAGTGGGCCAAGCTGTCCTTGTCTGCCGTCAAATTCTATGTTTCTATGTTTCTAAATTGCAAAGCTACAACAGAAACAATTTATAGTAAACATTGTACATAAAGGCTGAGGTCATATCTTACACACAGGAACTTATTTTCAGGCATAAGCGAGAACAAAGGTGCAAGGTAAAATAATTATTTACAGGACAGAATTTACGAAAGGGTTTAGAATCATTTGCATACACAGGATAACCAAAAGAAGTAAAGAGGGAAGAAAACAGGAGGGGAAAGGGAAAGAGTGAGGGGTCGAGGGGGGGAGGATGAGGGAAAAACAGTAGGGGAGAAAATAGGTGGAAGTGAAAGGGGAAGGGTAAAAAGCAGAGTTAGATTCAGCCGGTAGTAAGAGGAGAACAAGTACATGAGAGTTTTACTTGGAGATGGCTCTTGTGGGACCTTTGAAAGGCATGTATAGTGCTGCAGGCAAGGTAGTCCAGTGGGAGCAAGTTGTACTGCTTCGTGCCCTTATAAGCAATGGAATTTTGTGCAAGTGTTGTGTGGAAGAATGGGATGCTGAAAACATTGCTAGAGGCTCCTTTGGTTTGGGGGGCAGGAGCAGATTTGGGGAACAGTGATGTCATGCTCAGTGATAGTTTATTCAGGTGAATTTTATGGAGGAAAGAAAGATTTTTTGAGGGTGAAACGCCCCTCAAGAGGGAGCCAGTCAGTAGCTGTGTATAAGGTGCAGTGATGCATTCTCCAGGGAAGTCCAGTGACAAAGCGGATGATATTAGTGTAGCTAGATCTAAGTTTATAGAAGAGTTGAGAAGTAACAGAGGGGGCATAAACAATGGATCCATAGTCCAGATTTGGTATGAGAATGGAGCTTGCTAGATGTAGTCTAGATTCAGGGATTAAAAACTTTGGATCCTGTATAGGAGACCCAGCTTCATGTGAACCTTATTTATGATGTTAGAGACGTGAAGGTTGAAGGACAGGTGGGCTCAAGCAGAAGACCAAGATATTTAAATTCAGAGACTTACTTTATGCAATTTCCATGGTTATCAGGGAAGGTTTTTTTTGTTGTAAGTTTTCCTTGGTCCGGAGAAAACCATGTATTTTGATTTTTAGAGTTTAGGACCATGCCTTTATTGATGAACCATGAATGCAGATTTTGGAAGTTGGATTGTGGGCTGGCGAGCATCTCATACGGGTTTCTGTTGCTGCAGTGCAGCACAGCATCATCTGCGTAGAAGACCATTTTGGTGTTGCTATAGACTTTTGGGAGCTTATTGATGAAAAGGGTGAAAAGGTGGGGAACCCTGTATTTAATAAGGCATTCAGAGGAGAGCTGCCCATCGATTGTGGTCATCTGTGTTCTGTGGGAGAGAGAGTTCCCAACCCATTTAACCATGTTATTAGAGAAATAGAGGTCAGATATGGTGCTCAGGAGCATATCGTGGTCAACAAGGTTGAAAGCCTTAGTGAGGTCAATGAAAACTGAGCCCGTGTAAAGGCAGTTGCCTATGGCTCCATAGATATCCCTGGTGAACCTAGCTAAGGCGGTCTCAGTGATATGAACAGCTCTGAAACCATGTTGGGTATCTGTGAGGATGTTGTAGCTGTTTAGAAGGGAGATGACCTGGGAATGTACTACTTTTTCCAATATCTCAGAGAGGGAAGCAAGAAGACAAATTAGCCTATAGTTTCCTACCTTGTTCTTCGAGCCTGACTTAAACAGAGGTTTCATTATGGCCGTTTTCCAGATGTGTGCGAAGGTGACAGAGCAGAGAGAAAGATTTAATGATGTTAGTATGGGGGACTGCTAGTGGGGCAATGGCAAGCTTAAGGATTTTGAAATGAATCCCATCTGCCCCTTTACTGGGTCTGAGGTTATTTGAATGGATGGGCCTACTTGTGTCACAAGGTGACAATGCCCGGAAGTAGAAACTGGGAATGGAACCTGAGTGTGGCATGGTGGGGGAGTGGGAGGGTGTTTTGGCTGAGCCTGGGTAGTGGGGGAGAGGGAGGGTTTGTATTTGTCTAAATCCACAAAGAATGAATTAAATATGTTAGCCACATCTGAGGGGTCATTAGTGAGCTTGTCCCCATGCCTGGGGTGATAGGTTCAGCGTTCCTTACCCCAGCTGAGGAGGTTATTCAGTGTACCACAAAGTTGTCTGGGATTAGTTTTTTCCCCCCAAGCTGTTTACTGTGGAGAAAATTGACCTTGGCTGGCCTGACAGCTGCTTTGCATTTGTTATGCAGAGTTTTGTACAGTGTTTACTGGGCAGGGTCCTTGTGCTTCCTGTGTTTGGTCCAGACCCTGTCTCTCTGCCTCATTAATTTGAGGATGTCAGAGGTGACCCACTCACAAACCGGATCCTGATCATTTTGGGGGGTGAATTTGTCACATACCCCATTGAAGGTAGCTGAGAAATGATCTATGACAGCATCAATGTTGTCCATGGTTGAGGCGAATGACCAGTCAGTCTGGTGAAAGGCTTTAGTGATGTCCTCAGATATGTTGTTGTTTAAACATCTCGAGTAAATGAAATTGGGAGGGGTTTGGGGGATTGTGCAGTAAAGTGGCAAAACGTAGCACAGTGGTCAATTATGCAGTCTAGTTTCAGAGATTCTGGAAGGGTTAGAGACAATGATCCGGTCGATGACTGACTGAGAGCTGGTTTTATAGTTTGTCCTTGTCAGGGTGGTGATAGGTTGGAGTAACACTAGGCCCAAGATGAAGGATTTGGCAGTATCGGATTGACTGGAGCTCCAGTTGATAATGAAACCCCTGTGTGGAATCAATTTCCTACTGAGGGGGAGATAATTCTTAATGGCTAGCAGGGATTCAAGATCGGAGGGGGGAGTTCCGGGAGGGGGGGATAGGCGGTGTTGATGGTGAGTGTTCTTCCCTAGTAGAAGGTGGATGGAGGAAGGACTCGAGCTTGTTGAAGTTTACATCGAGAGTAAATTCTGTAAAGGAGAATTTCTTTGACACAAAGAAGAGGCAGTCCCCACCCTTTCTTCCTGACCTGTCTTTCCTGAGGAACATGAAGCCATCCAGTTCTATTTCCACACTGGAGATTTTATCTAAGAGCCAGGTCTCAGAGAGTGCTATTTTGTCAAAGTTATTGCCTTTAACCCAGGCCTGAAAGGCATCTTTCTTAGCGGGGTGGCTTTGCACATTGAGGTGAACAATATTTATGTGCTTACTGCTTTTGGCTTGTTTAGGGTCAGAAGGAGGGTGCAGATTAGCAGGGCCTGGGTTGGGGTGTGCGGTCCCCGATAGGAGGAGTAGGAGAAAGGTGATTCTGGTGCATCTGGAGTTCAGGAAGTAGGACTTTTATTTTGGTGGAAACAAGGGTATTTGGCAGTGAGGACATGGAAACTCTCGCAGTCCTGGGAGAGACTGAAAGGAAGGTGAAGACGTAGGTGGAAATAGATTAGGATATGGTGCAGGAGGGTGGTGAGGAAAAGGGGGGAGCAGGATAGGTTTGGCAGGGAGGAGGAGGAGGAGGAGGAGGAGGTGATAGTGATGGAGAGAGGAGAAAGGTTTAATAAAGGGAGGGGTGGGTAGAGGGTGACCGTGACAAAGCAAAACACTGAAGAATACTTTTGCTCAGTATTCACAAAACAAGAGGGGGAGGTTCCTAAACCAAATAATAGAAGCACACTAGATGGGGGTCAATACTAGTCCATTCACAGAAGAAAGGGCCCTGAAAGAACTCCTAAAACTGAAGGTGAACAAAGCAATGGGGCCTGATGGGATTCACCACAGAATTCCAAAAGAACTAAGGGGAAAACTAATGGCACCACTGACTACCCTTTTTAACAAATCATGGGAGGGGGTGTGGTGCCTGAGGACTGGAGGAGGGTGGATGTGATTCCCCTTCACAAAAGTGGGAGCAAGGCAGAGGCAGGGGAACTACAGACCTGTTAGTTTGACCTCAGTGGTAGGGAAAATGATGGAATCACTTCTGAAAGAAATAATTGTTGAGTACCTGGAGGCCAGTGGGGCACAGGACCCAAGGCAGCATGGATTCACAGTGGCAAGGTAATGTCAGATGACTCTAATAGATTTCTTTGACTGGGTGACCAAAGTAGTAGACCAGGGAGGGACTGTGGATGTGGCCTAGACATTAGCAAGGCATTTGACATCGTCCAACACTAAAGATTAATAAACGAGTTAGCCAGCCTGGGAGTGGGTCCCAGGGTAGTAATCTGGGTAAAGAATTGGCTGGACAACAGGACACAGATGGTAATAGTAAACGGAGTTCACTCCAAAGAAAGGGGGGTTACTAGCGGGGTACCACAGGGTTCATTACTGGGACCAGTACTCTTTAACGTCTTTATAGGTGACATTGCAGAGGAACTGGAAGAAAAAGTATGCCTCTTTGCAGATGACACAAAGATCTGCGAACAGGGTTGCTACATGGGGGGGGGGTGGAAAGGACGAGAAGGGACCTGGCAAGGTTGGAGGAATGATCAAAAGTATGGCAGCTTAGATTCAATGCAATGAAGTGCAAAGTAATGCACCTGGGAAACAAAAACCCAAGGGAAGAGTACATAATGGGGGGAGGGGAGGTGTTAGCGACAACAAAAATGGAAAGGGACCTGGGGTAGTCATATCAGATGACCTAAAGTTAGGCAAGCAATGTGAGAAGGCAGTAAGGAGAGCTGGGGGGATACTGGGAAGCATGGGGAGAGGCATCACTAGTAGAAAATAGAAAGTTATTATCTGTCTGTATAGGCAGTTGTTGAGACCCCATCTGGAGTACTGCATAAGTTCTGGAGACCCCATCTCTGCAAGGACATAGACAGGATGGAGGCAGTCCAGAGGTGGGCAACTAAAATCGAGCAGGGTCTGCACCAGAAGTCATATGAAGAGAGACTAAAAGAGCTTAATATGTATACCTTCGAGGAAGGGGGGGGGGACATGATGGAAACTTCCAAGTACCTCAAGGGAATCAACAAAGTCCAAGACGGTGACATCTTTCAGAAAAAGAGATGAGCAAGAACAAGGGGGCACAATTTGAAAATAGAGGGGGGACGACTTGGGCAATGCGAGGAAGTATTTTTTTATGGAGGAGGTTGTGGACTCATGGAATGGCCTTCCTGAGGAGGTTGTGGGGTCAAAAACAATGGTGGAATTTAAGAATGCATGGGACAGACATAAGGCAATTCTAGTGGGAGGTAGGAGAAAGTAGTCTGTTGGTAAAACTAAGATCTGCAGCTTATCAGATAGGTAGGGAAATGGGCAGACTGGGTGGACCAAGCGGTCCTTATCTGCTGTCAAAGTATTTGTTTCTATGAAAGGAGAAGGTGATAGAGGGGAGGAGGAGGAGCTTGGGGGGATGGGAGCAGATGGAGGAGGAGGAGGTGGGGAAGGAGGAATGGAGAAGGTGAGGGGACAGTCAGAGGGGTGAGAGGGGAGGTGAATTCTGAGGACGGAGGATACAGAAGGAGCAGGAGGAGAATGAGGGGCAACATGATGTGGTTTGCACCCGTAGTAATGGGAGGTTGCCCTGTGATAACAAGCAAATGCTAAGCATATCGGGGTCCTACTCAACTAGTAGAAGCTGAAAGAAAAGGAAGAGAGGGAAAACAGGTGTTTTATGTTCCAAGGGATACTGAAAAAAACAGGGCAGTGAGAGAGGGTAGTAACGCGCCTTATGGGATTCAGTGTGAGGGGTAGGGGGCTGTTTTTTTTCCCAAATCAGTAAGCCGTGCGAGTAAGGTCAATAGGAATATCTAGTTGAGTCCAACAGCAGGTGGGGTGCTTAGTGTGATGAGTCTAATCAAGCAGTTAGGAGAGCAAGCAGGGCACAGTTGTATGGAGGTTCCAAAAGCCGAGGGGGTTCCTGGGAAGTTAATGGGTCATATGACAAATTGTTACTGCTTAATATATTAGTTGTAACTTTCAGATGTAGTCAGCCATCACTTCTTATAGCTCAAGTATTTTTTCTTTTCTGTTTGCTAATTAGAAGATTTTCCACCTTGTAGTAGTAGGGTGATGTGTGGAGCAGCACCCAGGAGGCTTTCATAACAGGTCCCAGAGTGGTGGCAGTGAAGATTCTGGATTTGCCATATAAACTAGCAGACCTGTGCCACTGTACAGGTGATTGGTGAGGCTCCATTTGGAGTACTGTGTCCAGTTCTGGAGGCTGCATATCTGAAAGGACATAGATAACGTAGCAGCGTTTCAAAGAAGGGAAACAAAAATGGTGCAGGGCCTACAACAGAGGTCATACGAGGAGAGTTTGGAGGAGCTCAGAAGTATGGCAGCTAGGATTCAATGCAAAGAAGTGCAAACTAATGCACTTGGGAAACAAGAACCAGGGAAGAATACACAATGGGGGGTGATAACAACAACAAAAAAGAAAAGGGACCGGGGGGTAATCATATCAGTTGACCTTAAAGTTAGCAAATAATGCGAGAAGGCAGTAGGGAGGGCTGGGGGTATACTGGGATGCATAGACAGAAGCATCAGCAGCAGAAAACAGGAAGTTGTTATCCCTCTGTACAGACAGTTGGTGAGACCCCATCTGGAGTACTGTGTCCAGTTCTGGAGACCCCATCACCGCAAGGACATAGACAGGATAGAGGCAGTCCAGAGGAGGGCAACTAAAATGGTGCATGGTCTGCAAGAGAAGCCGTATGAGGAGAGACTAAAGGAGCTTAATATGTATACCCTTGAGGAAAGAAGGGAGAGGGGGACATGATAGAAACTTTAAGTACCTCAGTAGAATTAACAAAGTCCAAGAGAGTAGCATCTTTCAGAAAAAGAGACGTGCAACAACAAGGAGACACAATTTAAAGATGGGGGCAGTTCAGGGGCAATGTGAGGAAGTATTATTTCACAGAGAGGGTAGTGGATGCATGGAACAGCCTTCCTGAGGAGGTTGTGGGGTCTAAAATTGTGGGAGAATTCAAGAATGCATGGGACAGACATAAGGCAATTCTTGTGGGGGGTAGGAAGAAATAGGCTGTTGGTTAACTAGGATCTGCAGCCTATCCTGTAGGTAGGGAAATGGGCAGACTAGATGGGCCAAGCGATCCTTATCTGCCATCAAAGTCTATGTTTCTATGAGCTCAGTGACATCACTAGTAACTAATGAGAACCATTTCTCACTGCCAGATTGTTCTCTTTCACATGATGCAGCAGGAACTGGCTCTTCTTGGTTACTACCAATGTCATAATTTCCTGCATTTTGAGTGATAATTTGTGAAAGTCACTATTCAGGCTGCAAAGATTATGGTGCCTCAAGGTGTTTGGTCACATTTCTGATAATGTAGTGGGAGGAACAGAACTGACTTTTTTTTTTAGCTTCCAAACAGAGTGCTTCCCCACAAAGCAGTCCAGTACTGCCAGGTGGGAAATCTTCTGATTAGCAAACAGAAAATAAAAAAAAATACTTCATATATTGTAAGTGATAGCTGACTGCATCTGAAAATTACTATTAATTCCAGGCAGTAGACTAGCTGTTTAAAGCTAAGCATTCAAATTCCCTAGGTTTTGTAACAGCGAGTAGTTCGGCAACTGTGAATTTAGCATTAACATAAATGACTATCCCCCCTTCCCTTGTGGGCCTGTCCAGTTGAAAAATGTTGATGCATGGCAGCGTTATCTGTTGGTCTGAGGTGGAGCCCCTTAGCCATGTTTCAGTGATTACCAGAATGTCAGGATTCATATGAGAAACCCAAGTTTTCACAGTGTCAAGTTTTTTCTGGAGGCTGCATACGTTAATTAACATCATTATTAGGCTGGATGCAGATGCAAATTCAGACGGGGAAGTTAAGGAGGAGATAGGACCTGGATTTACTTCGATATTCCCTGAGCAGAGGAGCAGTATTGTAATACATTTCTTTAGCCTGTGCCTCAAAAATATATGCTTTTTCTTGTAAGGAGTAGTGTTGTGTGTCAATAGTGAAGTTGACTGCTTCAAAGTGGGATATAGGCAGAATGGGGCGGATGTATAAGTAAGTGAGATGGCCTGAATAACTAATTTTTGAGTTAGGATGAGGGTTGATGCGAGGGAGATAGCAGTCTCATACCAGAGGGGATGTGGGTTGAATACATAAAAGGAGTTAGAAAATGCGTGTGGCGGGGGTAGATATGGGTGCCGTAGGCTCAGTGTGCAAAGCCAGTTTGGGGCATAAAGCAAACACAGTTAATAACATGGGCAGCATAATAATAAGGGTGGCTGAAGTAGATGCGATTAAACAGAATGCACTGTAGCCTTAAGATGTCTTAATACATTAGTATGTAATCTGCTAGAGACTGGGCAGCGGGGGGGGGGGTCGTTGAGTCCGATGCCACAAATATCACTAAAGAAACAAGGGAGTAGCTTCAGGTGAGGGCTAAAAACTAGCTGTAACCCCTAGATGGCGCTATCCCAGGGGCTACTACCCCTGCCTGATTTGCCACTAACAGGTTGAGGGGCCTGGATCCAATGGCGGGTGCCTCCACCCAGAGGTCAGGGTTTGCAATAGTTAAACTAACTTGGTCACAGCCCTCTGGGACACTGCAACCCCCCTTTCTTCCCACTAGTGGCCCACACAATATATCAGAATTACCTTCACAGTATACACTTACCCCCAGGTCTGGTTCCGGCACTGGGACCTCCTGTGAAATGAGATACAGTGCAACAATCACAGTACAGTACTTTAACATAGACAAATATCTCAGGCAGTATAACTTTGCTGAAACAAGCAGCTCTGATTTATTTAGGGGATATAACAAGGACAGGGAAATCAGGTTAATTAGCTTATCACTCTAATAATCTACCTATGGCTCTGTGCACAGGCCTATCCCTATCAGTTACTGTCCCTGGGTACCCAAGCCTAGTGGCTAGTCCAAACCGTGGCAGCTGGTAGGGGCCCTTTCACACAGAGAAAGGAGAATTAAACAGTCAGCAGTACAGTAATTCCATTTGGATTTAATGTGGCAATTCAACAGGAGCGACCCTGAATTAGTACTCACGACCTCCAAATAAGATAGAGGTCCTTCAATGTCAGCAGGGCTCACTTGAGGTACACAAACCTCTTCACACATCCATATAAAAGAAAGCACTATACCAGGCAGGCTGCATCTGTATCCCGATCGCAATTACTGCACAATACCGGGAGAACACACAGCAGATTCAGTTCCTGACAGACCGAGTACAATTTTCAGCAATTCCTCCAGTCTTCTACAGGGTGAGCCTGGTTTCTACTCTTCAGAGATCCTTTGATTCTTTTCACAGGACGGATTCAGTCCTAACAAGCTGTTACACAAGCTGCAGACCGGAACTCTGGGCCTTACACACGTTTTTTGACTAAAACTGCACACTGAAAAAGCACAGGGCTCCTTCCTTCTTCACTGCCAAAGCTCAACTGAAACTCCAACCGACAAAACCGGGCACTTCCTTTGAGTTCCTCCCAGTTCTTGACTGGATTGGCTGTCACTCACAATAGACTGCTGCTGTTGGTCCAAAAAGGCACTGAAGTCTAAACTACATCTCCCAGAGTCACTGCCCATACAATCCTCTTGTGGCTGGCTCAGATTATGAGTCCAAGTTCTGATTCGTCAAGGCACCATTTTAGAGCTAGCTTACCCCACACTGATTGGTCCAGTTCAGCAGTTCAAAACTAGAATGGGGAACTAGCAGACACAGTTCTGACTGCAAAAAGCAGGTTAGACAAACTGTAATTTCATTATTACTCTAAATAATTTCTGGCAAACAGTTACATCTTTCAGATAGGTTCCTTTGCACTCCTAGTGACTGCAAAAATGAAGTGAATTGGCAGCAGCTCGAGTGGTACTCAGAGAAGCACACAGTCCCCATACAAACTAATTATGTCTGCAAGCAGACAGCTCTTAAAGAGACAGTACCAGAGGCTCTAAAAACACTCACTGATAAATGGCTTAAATGCCAAACACCATTCAGGCTTGGAGCATTCAAGCAAGCTCCTGGAAGTCTTTTGGGAACCCCCATTTGCAGGGGGGTTACACAGCTCTGTTTGATTCCCGGGGCTACCTTGTGGGAGCTAAAGGCGGGGGGCTGGAATGTGCCAAGCTGCAGGTGAGGTCTAAAACTAGCTCTTTTTGATTCCCGGAGCTACCTTGTTTGAGTTAAAAGTGGATGGCGGAGGGCTGGAATGTTCGAAGAAGTGGGGGAGGTAAGGATACAAAACTGGACTGATTGTTATTTGCCTATAAAACAAACACCACCTTAGGGTGGGGGGTGGTGGCTGGGTGGCAAGTATAAAGCATGGTGCTGCAAACCTTGGGTAGATGCTGCTGCAGGAAGGGCTGGTTTGTGGGTGGGGGGAGAACTCCTGGATTGCTGGCTACCCTCAGAAACCTCTGAGGTGGAGAAGCACTGTCTGGCAGTCCGGGGGCTGGAGGCTGGGAGCTGGGGAAAGAAGAAGGCAGGTTAACTAGGGGAAGGTAGGGGCAGGCTAAGGAAACTTGATCTTGGGGTGGGGGAGAGAGTGTAGGCTAACTTGGGTTACAGGGCATGGAACACCGCAAACCTGGCCGCCTGCGATTCCCTCAGAGCATGATCAGGAGTCCAACAAGCATTTCCCGGTTTACAATAAAACACTTACGGAGCCTGGTTTATACTAAGCCATGTGGAGCGGACCTACTCGCTCTATATTGAGGTAGCACCACTCACTTTAAAAAGTGCCAACACATTAAAATAAGGCAACAGTATTGCTACACAGTAGGGATTTCACTGTTAGACTAGGGCTTCTAAGGAACACTGTAAATGATGGAAACCAAATGTAAAAGTGGGGCATGCAAAAAACACTACAAAGCTTTAAGAAACAGCTACAGTTCACTGAAAAGCTTTACGAAACAGCTAAAATAAGACTAAAATAAAACTATCAGTCATTATTCACTGACTCCTTTACCAGGTCACGTGGTGTGGTGCAGATGATAAAGACCTTGACAAGATGGAGCCCCATGCAGTGGAACAGTTAGGCACTCGTACCTGGGGAAGATGCTGCTGCAGGAAAGGCTGGTTTGTGGGAGGGGGGAGAGCTCCTGGATTGCTGGCTGCCCTCAGAAACCTCTAAGTATATCCAAAGAATGGAACAATCCCTTGGTATTCCAGTGTGTTCTCTCGAGATATGTTTAAGATCTATGTATGTGTATATCTGGTGAGGAGAGGAAAAATAAATTCTATAGAGGCTAGGTTTACAGACCACCAGATATCAGTCCAGTGATAATCCAGGAGGAGCTGTTTGCCTTTTTTCTGGGCTGTAGTTTCCCTAGGGGGACTTCGATTAGTAATGTCCAGGGTATCAAAGATCATATTGTAATCTCCCTCAATTAGCAGAACTCTTTTTTGGTATTGTAAAATCTTGTTAAATAGGGAAGTAAGGGTAGGGGACTCTGTGCTGGGGGGAGATATAGACTAGCCAATGTGATGGGCTGGGCCAAGTAGGCCCCTGAGAGTAAAGCCAACCTCCCCTGTGGATCTGTACAAGAGGTCCTGAAATGAAATGGGGTAGTTCTATGGATGAAAAAACTGCCACTCCCCGTTGTTTCCCCTCTCTATAACTGGAGGCCACAACACGTCAGTACCCAGGATTTTGAAGTTTTTTATGTTCCGCCCCTGAGAAGTGTGTTTCTTGGAAGAGAATAAAAGTGGGCTTAACCTTCTTAATTGCTGCTAGGACCTTATACCTTTTTACAGGATTCTTCATCCCATTTACATTTTGAGAATATAGGACTGTCTTTCCTGTGGGGGGATACTCATAACATTGAGTTGGGGGACATCAAAGCAGTTCAAACCCTCTTTCTCCACTTCTTGGGTTTAGGATATTTATGCCATTTGTGATCACAGTTGGCTTCTTAGTGTCACGTGTAAAAACAATTTGAGGTATTTTAGCTCCATGATTAAAAACAATTTGAAGCAATCCAAAAATCACAGCAGTTCAGCTATATGTACCATACGCAGATTGATAGGCAGCAAAAACATGAAACAATCGAAAGGCTGAAGAGCCATTAGGAGAGCTCTCTTCTGAATTAAGTAGACAGTAAAGTGGAATCACAGCAGTCCTCAATCTGGAGGGAATGTGACTCCCAAAGTGGGATTAGGCCTCCATAAGTAAGCATTAATCCACGGCAAAGGAGGGCTCTACTTGGGAATTAATGCCTGGTTGGGGGGCATTAATTCTCAAGTAAAGCTTGACTTTGGAGTGGATTAATGTGCTTGTAATATGGCAAGTGCAGAATAATTACTCTTAGAAGTACATTACATGTGGGACACAAATGAACAGCAAGTCACAATATTGCTGAATGCAATATTATATGCTGTTCAGGAAGCACTCTTCAGTTAGCAGATAGGGTCTCTAAATGTACGGCTGTCAGTGCACGACATACAAATATGGATCCCCGAGGAGCTGGAGGTCGCGAGGGCTGCACCTGAAGTACCCTCCTGAAGCTAAATCTTCCACCACCAGGATACCCCCACCCCGAGGCAGCTGGTCGCGAGGGCCGAATCGGACTTGCCTCCCGCTACCGCTGATCGCAAGATCGATCCCCCGAGGAGCTGGAGGTCGCGAGGGCTGCACCTGGAAGTGCCCTTCCTGAAGCAAATCTTCCACCACCAGGATACCCCCACCCCCCGAGGAGACGCTGGTCGCGAGGGCCGAATCGGGACTTGCCCTCCCCGCTACCGCTGATCGCAAGATCGATCCCCCGAGGAGCTGGAGGTCGCGAGGGCTGCACCTGGAAGTGCCCTCCCTGAAGCAAATCTTCCACCACCAGGATACCCCCACCCCGAGGGAGGCCGCTGGTCGCCGAGGCGGGCCGGACTTGCCCTCCAGCTACCGCTGATCGCAGATCGATCCCCCCCCCGAGGAGCTGGAGGTCGCGAGGGCTGCACCTGGAAGTGCCCTCCCTGAAGCAAATCTTCCACCACCAGGACACCCCACCCCCGAGGAGACGCTGGTCGCGAGGGCCGAATCGGGACTTGCCCTCCCCGCTACCGCTGATCGCAAGGTAAAACCCCTGCCAGTAAAGAACTGAATCCCTACACAGTCTCTGGGCCAGCCTACCTGTTGGATACTCTGCCGGCTCGGGGCTCCGCCGTTTGAATTGCGGTGTTGGCGCCTTTTTCGCTGGGGTTGCTGAAATCAGTCGGTGCTGCTCTGAAGAAACCCCTGATACGATTGGGACCCCCGAGTGATTTATTCTTTGGGACTGGATTAATTTTGTTTTGTGGATTTGCTGCTATTTTTCTCAGTTTCTGCCTGGTAGTTTCTATCACTGCTTGTGTACACTGTGTTGTCTCCCTGTCTGTAATTTTTGCCAGCCCGCTCCTCTCTCTCCCACTGTAACCCTGTATCCTGCTCATTTCTTTTCCACTCGCCCACTGCATCCTCAGCCCCTGCCACGCGCTGTCTTTTCCACCTAATCCCCCGCCTGCACTGCCGCCCCAAATTGCTACTCCACCCTGCCTGACTATTTAAACCTTTGCTCTTCTTCCTACAGATCGATCCCCCGGAGCTGGAGGTCGCGGGGCTGCACCTGAAGTGCCCTCCCTGAAGCAAATCTTCCACCACCAGGATACCCCACACCCCGAGGCGCTGGTCGCGAGGGCCGAATCGGGACTTGCCCTCCCCGCTACCGCTGATCGCAAGGTAAAACCCCTGCCAGTAAAGAACTGAATCCCTACACAGTCTCTGGGCCAGCCTACCTGTTGGATACTCTGCCGGCTCGGGGCTCCGCCGTTTGAATTGCGGTGTTGGCGCCTTTTTCGCTGGGGTTGCTGAAATCAGTCGGTGCTGCTCTGAAGAAACCCCTGATATGATTGGGACCCCCGAGTGATTTATTCTTTGGGACTGGATTAATTTTGTTTTGTGGATTTGCTGCTATTTTTCTCAGTTTCTGCCTGGTAGTTTCTATCACTGCTTGTGTACACTGTGTTGTCTCCCTGCCTGTAATTTTTGCCAGCCGCTCCCCTCTCTCCCACTGTAACCCTGTATCCTGCTCATTTCTTTTCACTCGCCACGCATCCTCAGCCCCTGCCACGCACTGTCTTTTCCACCTAATCCCCGCCTGCACTGCCGCCCCAAGTTGCTACTCCACCTGCCTGACTATTTAAACCTTTGCTCTTCTTCCTACAGATCCAGTCCCCGAGGCTGGAGGTGTGAGGCTACCTGGAAGTGCCCTCCCTGAGCAAATCTTCCACCACCAGGATACCCCCACCCCGAGGAGGCGGCTGGTCGCGAGGGCGGGTGGGACTTGCCCTCCTGCTACCACTGATCGCAAAGATCAATCCCCCCGAGGAGCTGGAGGTCGCGAGGGCTGCACCTGGAAGTGCCCTTCCTGAAGCAAATCTTCCACCACCAGGATACCCCACCCCAGTGGCTGGTCGCGAGGGCCAGGTCGGACTTGCCTTCCCGCTACCGCTGATCGCAAGATCGATCCCCGAGGAGCTGGAGGTCGCGAGGGCTGCACCTGGAAGTGCCCTCCCTGAAGCAAATCTTCCACCACCAGGACACCCCACCCCCGAGGAGACGCTGGTCGCGAGGGCCGAATCGGGACTTGCCCTCCCCGCTACCGCTGATCGCAAGGTAAAACCCCTGCCAGTAAAGAACTGAATCCCTACACAGTCTCTGGGCCAGCCTACCTGTTGGATACTCTGCCGGCTCGGGGCTCCGCCGTTTGAATTGCGGTGTTGGCGCCTTTTTCACTGGGGTTGCTGAAATCAGTCGGTGCTGCTCTGAAGAAACCCCTGATATGATTGGGACCCCCGAGTGATTTATTCTTTGGGACTGGATTAATTTTGTTTTGTGGATTTGCTGCTATTTTTCTCAGTTTCTGCCTGGTAGTTTCTATCACTGCTTGTGTACACTGTGTTGTTTCCCTGCCTGTAATTTTTGCCAGCCCGCTCCCTCTCTCTCCCACACTGTAACCCTGTATCCTGCTCATTTTCTTTTTCCACTCGCACACCGCATCCTCAGCCCCTGCCACGCGCTGTCTTTTTCCACCTAATCCCCCGCCTGCACTGCCCGCCCCCAAATTGCTACTCCACCCTGCCTGACTATTTAAACCTTTGCTCTTCTTCCTACAGATCGACCCCCCGAGGAGCTGGAGGTCGCGAGGGCTGCACCTGGAAGTGCCCTCCCTGAAGCAAATCTTCCACCACCAGGACACCCCACCCCCGAGGAGACGCTGGTCGCGAGGGCCGAATCGGGACTTGCCCTCCCCGCTACCGCTGATCGCAAGGTAAAACCCCTGCCAGTAAAGAACTGAATCCCTACACAGTCTCTGGGCCAGCCTACCTGTTGGATACTCTGCCGGCTCGGGGCTCCGCCGTTTGAATTGCGGTGTTGGCGCCTTTTTCGCTGGGGTTGCTGAAATCAGTCGGTGCTGCTCTGAAGAAACCCCTGATATGATTGGGACCCCCGAGTGATTTATTCTTTGGGACTGGATTAATTTTGTTTTGTGGATTTGCTGCTATTTTTCTCAGTTTCTGCCTGGTAGTTTCTATCACTGCTTGTGTACACTGTGTTGTTTCCCTGCCTGTAATTTTTGCCAGCCCGCTCCCTCTCTCTCCCACACTGTAACCCTGTATCCTGCTCATTTTCTTTTTCCACTCGCACACCGCATCCTCAGCCCCTGCCACGCGCTGTCTTTTCCACCTAATCCCCCGCCTGCACTGCCCGCCCCCAAATTGCTACTCCACCCTGCCTGACTATTTAAACCTTTGCTCTTCTTCCTACAGATCGATCCCCCCGAGGAGCTGGAGGTCGCGAGGGCTGCACCTGGAAGTGCCCTCCCTGAAGCAAATCTTCCACCACCAGGACACCCCCACACCCCGAGGAGACGCTGGTCGCGAGGGCCGAATCGGGACTTGCCCTCCCCGCTACCGCTGATCGCAAGGTAAAACCCCTGCCAGTAAAGAACTGAATCCCTACACAGTCTCTGGGCCAGCCTACCTGTTGGATACTCTGCCGGCTCGGGGCTCCGCCGTTTGAATTGCGGTGTTGGCGCCTTTTTCGCTGGGGTTGCTGAAATCAGTCGGTGCTGCTCTGAAGAAACCCCTGATATGATTGGGACCCCCGAGTGATTTATTCTTTGGGACTGGATTAATTTTGTTTTGTGGATTTGCTGCTATTTTTCTCAGTTTCTGCCTGGTAGTTTCTATCACTGCTTGTGTACACTGTGTTGTTTCCCTGCCTGTAATTTTTGCCAGCCCGCTCCCTCTCTCTCCCACACTGTAACCCTGTATCCTGCTCATTTTCTTTTTCCACTCGCACACCGCATCCTCAGCCCCTGCCACGCGCTGTCTTTTCCACCTAATCCCCCGCCTGCACTGCCCGCCCCCAAATTGCTACTCCACCCTGCCTGACTATTTAAACCTTTGCTCTTCTTCCTACAGATCGATCCCCCCCGAGGAGCTGGAGGTCGCGAGGGCTGCACCTGGAAGTGCCCTTCCTGAAGCAATCTTCCACCACCAGGATACCCCACCCCCCCGAGGCAGCTGGTTGCGAGGCCGAATCGGGACTTGCCCTCCCCGCTACCGCTGATCGCAAGGTAAAAACCCCTGCCAGTAAAGAACTGAATCCCTACACAGTCTCTGGGCCAGCCTACCTGTTGGATACTCTGCCGGCTCGGGGCTCTGCTGTTTGAATTGCGGTTTTGGCGCCTTTGTCGCTGGGGTTGCTGAAATCAGTCGGTGCTGCTCTGAAGAAACCCCGCCGAACGCCCGCCGAACGCTATGCGTTCGCTCCCCGCCCCCACCACCACCTTGCTCGGCTCTCCTTATATAGGGTTTTACTTTCCTTGTCACACGAGGCTCAAAACCAATCAGCCTACTTTCCCATTTGCTGGTTATATCGTCCAGCACTAGAAACCTGCCCTCATTTCTTGCTCTTTACTGGGAAATGTCTTACTCAAGCATGGTTTTTCCTTGCTGGCCCTCCCTCTGCTACAGCACCCTATGTCTCTCTCTGCCCATCCATACACCCCATCAACCGCCCCAACAAAACATACTGCCCCACTCTGAACTCCAGGCCCCCATCGGACCACCACACACCAATCCCTCAACCCATTCCCCCGAATCCCTCCCGTACTCTGGATTACCACGCCACCCCCCCCTCACCAACCACTGTTGTGCCACGCACAGTATTGTGTTTCCACTCGTGAGTGGACACTCCCCTCGTTAGTGCCCTCAGCTGTTCTCTCCCTTCCTATCCCCTGCTCCTCCTTGGTGGGGTCCCATCGGCGACATTTGAACCCCTCCGCCAGCTATAAACCCCACGCAAGGCGCCTAATTCTCCTGCTGCTCCTGCTCTCCGGCAGTGTGAACCCAGACCCCGGGCCTGTCATCCCTGCCACGCCCCTGCCCACTGTTGGCAAAGGCTTTCGAATCGCCTTTATCAACATATGCAGTCTCTGCAAGAAAATTGCAGCCCTCCAATGTTGGGTCACCCAACACTCCCCAGATATTCTCTTGCTTGCCGAAACCTGGCTCTCCTCCCTCACGCCTGACTCTGCCATCTCCCTTCCTGGCTTTACAATTTTTCAGGGCCGATAGGATGGGTTGGCGTGGAGAGAGGTCGCTATCTACTGAAAACTCAATCCTCGGGCTTGCCCTCCCCACCCAGAGCTTAACCATGGCGCAAGCCATTTCCTAAAAATCACCCACTACCCTGGTGGGTGGTCCACTCTACCTAACTGCGGCTTATCTAGCCCCGGGGTCAAGCAAAGACTCCGCAGCCTCCTCTCTCCTTGACTACCTGGCTACCTTACCCCCGAAAGCTGAACAGCTAATTATGGGTGACTTAAATTCAAATTGGCTCAACTCCTCATCAGATAATCTGAAAAATGACCTTGCAGCCCTTGACCTGTCCCAACTGGTCACTCAGCCCACTAGACTTAACAAAGTAAGAGGAACAAGCTCCCTCCTGGATGTCATCCTCTCTAATAGACCTCATAAAGTCGTCTCCGTTGATGTCCTTGTGGACTCACTCAGTGACCACTCCCCAGTCATCTGTTTCTGGTCCTCCCCCACCCTCAGCCCTGGTTTCAGCAGGACCCCCCGCCGTCGGTTTCTCCCTGGAGGTCTCACCAACCTCAAACGTCACCTCGCCCAAATCGACTGGTCCCCACTAGCCAGCGCTCCTGACGTAAATTCTGCCCTTACCTATCTCTCCCGGCCTTCAACCAGCCTGTGACATGTATGCACCCTAAACACTCATAGGATAAAAAACAGACTGCTGCATGGATCACTCCAGCGCTGATCCAACAACTAAAGAGAGATAACCTCTGGCACCTAGCTAACGACTCCGGCAGGGTTGCTGACAGGCAAGCCTACCGGGCAGCCCGCAATCAATGCTCCTGGACAATCAAGCAGGCTAAAGCCAAATTTTACCAGGGCACGTTGACATCCACCTGGGGCTCGTCCAGAGCTTTCTGGGACAACATTAAAGATCTAAATGGTAAGACCCGCTCCCCCCCCCATCCCAGATTGACATAAATGGGACTGTCTCGACTGACCCCACCTGTATTGCTAACTGCCTCAATCAAACTTTCGCTGACTTAAGTGCCATCCTCCCAGCCCATTTTTCTGACCCAGTTGCCAAACCCTCCCACGTACCCATTTCCAGGCCGCAATTCCACTTCCGAGTGATCTCACCCCACGATGCCAAACCTTTCTTAATAAAGGCCCTCGCTTCTCAGAACCCTACCAATGACCCTCTTGACTCCAGGATTCTTACGCCTCGTGCTGGATGTCATGCTCACCCGCTGACGCTTATCATTAACAAATCCCTATGCCTCGGCCAATTCCCTAAGGCCTGGAAGCATGCAGAAGTAACCCCATCCATAAGTCGGGGACCACACTCTGCCCTAACAACTACAGGCCCATCTCCATCCTTCCCCCATCCAAAGCCTTAGAAAAATAGTAAACACTCAGCTCTCGGAATACCTTACTAACTACAACCTTCTGTGTCCGGAGCAACACGGTTTCGCCCTGGCCATAGCACAACCACTGCCCTTCTGGAATTCTCCCACCACATTCACTCAGCACTTGACAAAGGTCATCTTGCAGGGGCGGTCTTCATAGACCTGTCCAAGGCCTTCGACACGGTGTGCCACCCCCTACTACTTAACTCCCTCAGCACACTAGGTCTTGCAACCGGCCCCCTGAAGTGGTTCGCAAGCTACCTACACAACAGGTCCCAAAGAGTCAAACTAAATGGGACCCTCTCCTCCTATCTTCCAGTATTCTCGGGTGTCCCCCAAGGCTCCATCCTTGGCCCAACCCTTTTCAGCCTATTCCTGAACACCTCCCAGCTCCTGCTCCAGTAAAATATTACTCTCTGCGGATGGCGCTGTTATCCTTGCATCACACCTGACCCCTCCCACTCCAAAGCATGCTGCAAAGCGCCTTCCTCCAAACCGAAAAGTGGTTCGATAATCACCGCCTAGTCCTGAACCTAAAGAAAACAAAGTCCATGCTCTTTTCCCATCGGCAAAACAATGCCAGAAACTTCCCCTCACATCACCACCCGCCTCTCCCCTGGAGCAGGTTGCATCCTATAAGATACCTGGGCATCACCTTTGACTCCGGCCTTACTTTCCACGCCCACCTCAACGCACTGTCATCTGCTATAAACTCCAGGATCGGTCTTCTCTATCGGCATAAAGACTGTCTCCCTGAACCCGACTTAAAACTAGCCATAACCTCATCGGTATTATCGCTGGCTGACTATGGGCTCCCTGTCTATGCTGCTGCTGATGCCTCTGCCTTATCCAAAGTTCAGACCTCTATTAATAGAGCATGTAGGCTCCTTACTGGTGCCCACAGCAGAACCCACACCTGTTTACTATACTCTGCCGCTAAAATACTCACTCTTGAGGAAAGACTGAATTATCAAACCTGCCTACTGGCCAAAAAATCCTTGTCAGGACTCTGCCCTCCTGGGGTCTCTGGACCTTTGCAGCGCGCCGCTAGGTCACTGCCAACCCGGTATGCTGCCACGGCCACTTTCATAGTTCCCAGAGCTAGGACCTCTCGTTGCCAAAGATCTTTCCATCACCAAGCCCCATCCTGTTTCAACTCCCTTCCCGAAACTATCTCCAAGATCCCTGGTATTGGCCGCTTCAAAATTGCCCTTCGCCAGCATATTATTGACAGCCGATGTTGTAAATGCCTGTAGCTGCCTCTTGCCTGTCCCCTCTGCCCTATGCCGGTCCCTGCTAATCCCTTTTAAACCCTACTAGCGGTCTTTTATACCTACATATTAGCCTGACATGCTCACTTATGAATACTGTAACTATTATTGTTTCACCAATGTTACTTACCTACTTAACTTGTGACTTGCTGTCAAATTGAATCTCTTGTTGCTTTTTACCTATGTTAGTACCTTCCACAAGTTTAATCCAGTGCAGCCTAGCTGTCTGCTCTCTCCAAGTGTATATTTCTTTTTTATGTATCCAACCTGTTTCGTCATTCCCCTGTCCTAACCTCACTTTATTAGTTGCCCCCCTTTTTTTTTTTTTTTTTGACGAGGTACCTTTGTAAGCGAGTCTTTGACTCAAAGGTTGTAAAACTGATTCTCTACAATAAAATAAATAAATAAATACTGTGACTGCTGATTTTATACAATTTTTGGCATAATGTTTGAGGTTTTAGAACACAGAGCTATCATAAACCATGTACTTCTCTGTGGTAATGGAGTGGTGTGTTCACTCATTTTCTTCGTTTTGCGTTGTGATTTAGTAATGCATTTGGGGAAAAGCACAAATATTTGCATATATGGCATCTATTTGTACTATCTCCACAATGCATTGCTGGATTGAAAAGTTTACAACCTGACAATCGTTCCATTGCACTTCTAAAGTGTAGCTTTCCCGTTTTCTTTCTCGTGCATGTCTTTCTGTACCTTCTATTTCTCTGCGGCTCCATTTGGACTTTTTTTCGGCACTGAAGCTGATCACAGTTTTATCTGAGGTTGCACGGGTGCGTGAGTATGACTACAGTTTTCTGTGTTCTTCTCAGCATCACACTTCACTGTACAGTGACACCTACAGTTAAGTGCGCAATAGTTTAGTAAGCATGCTCCCGACAACATGATACAACTTGGACACGGCATTATAGAAGCTGGAGTGGGCATTACTAGGGGATTAATGCTGTATCCAACTTGTATCATGTGGTCAGTTTGAACCAGTCACTTTGCTCGTTTTGACACTGATAGATTTTGCCATGTTACAAAGTGGGATATATCCACCCCGTATGGGGAAGGGGATGGACACTGAAGAGTGTATAAGAGCGTCAGTAGCCCCTATCAGTGGGTTTTTGTGTTTTGATGTTTAACCCCGATCTTGATTTTTAATAATTAGAATGTCAAGAAATGATATATTGTTAGTGTTTGGGATACAAAAGTCTCAAATTGGGATTAGTGCTCTCCAAAAATTTGACAAATTCAAACAGCTCATCCACTGTTCCCCACCACACCACCGGGATATTATCAATAAAGCACCTATACAAAGAGATCTTGTGGAAAAAAGGGTTATTGTTGGGATCATACACAGACATTTCTTCCCACTTGCCCAAGTATACAGTAAATTAGCAAAGTTGGGAGGAAAAGTTGCCCTCATTGCCATGCCACCTATTTGGAGATAAAACTCCCCCAGAAAAGTGAAAGCGTTCAATCCCAATACCATCTGGGCTAGTTTAATCAAAAATTCCTTTGGAAGTATGGCTTTCTCGCCTCTGTGGTCAAGAACATGTTTGAGAGCCTGGAATCCCTCACCATGGGGAATGTTGGTATACATCGATTCTGTGTCGAGGGTGACTATTATGTTACATGCCTCGACATGCATATCCCTCAAAAGACTGAGAACCTGCACTGAATCTTGTAAAGTCCCCCCACAAAAGGTTTGTTTAAAGAAAAAAATCTTCATATTGGGGTAAGGGTTCCATCAAGGAATTAATCCCCGTGATTATGGGTCATCCAGGTGGGGACTCCAGGCTCTTATGCACTATAAGATGTACATATATGGTTGGATGTATAAGGACAGATGTGATAAGGAATTATTTCATATCTTCTTCTATGACACCATTCTTCCATGTTGTAATGATGAAGGTGTCCATTGTTTGAAGGGCAGTGTAGGGTCACTGGATAGAGATCAGTAGAATTTTTTATTTGATAGCTGTCTTTTTATTTCTGCTGTATAGTCCAAGATATCCAGGACCAGTACCAAATCGGGGGTGGAGGAGAGGTGGGGAGGAATTAAAGGGACCATTCTCAAAGCAACTAAACAATGCTTAAGAATTGTTACCAAAGGGAATTGGCACAAGAGGCCAGTCTGGTTCTCTAAGAATGTCAGGGAGGCAGGTGAGAGCCAAAAAATGGACCTTCATTTGCTACAAGGAGAAACAGGGATGAGAAATGGAGCAGATACCAGATAAAGATGAAGGAGGCCAATAAGACAGCCAGAGATGCAAAGGTAGACACAGAGCAGCATATTGCAGTGGGGGTCAAGAGAGGGGAAAGACAGTTCTTAGAAAATGAGTAGAGAGCATTCTCCTTTTTGATTGGCTAATGCCATGAACTACCTGGTCCAGTATCAGGCAACAGAGACCGGGAAATAATGAGCCCTAGTCTCTGGCTGCCTGATTACTTTGTAAAATCACTGTCCCTCAGAATTTTCAGTTTATTGGAGACACCATTTTGTTTCTCTTGTTTAGCGAGAGATACTGCTGCTCCCATCTAGGCTCCATAGTTCAGTGCCACCTATCTGAAACCGAACATCAACCTCCCTCTCATGTCACGTTATTTTTGTAAATTTTTTTACAGTACATGCTGCTGCCCTGATTGCTGACAGACTTGACAGTATGATTCTGAAAGAGCTGACCATGCTCTTCCGTCCGCTCCTTCAGCTGCCTACCCGTTCGCTCTCGTGGTCCCAAAACTGTTTTAAATAATTTTTTTTTTTAATGAAAACAACAGTTTCTGTAGCGGGATCGCGACCTTAATTTCGTCTGCTCAATGTCTCCCCCTCCCTATATTTCCAGCACCAGCAAGCCAAAGCTTTCTTTTAAATAAAAATAAACTCTTTTCCTCATGCCATCATTTTCCTGGTCTCACCCCACTCCCCGAGCCCGCAGTTGTGCTTACTTTGCTGATGGCGCTTTGACTTTCTCTGTCTTCTAATGCCAATTGTAACAGCTTTGGTCCCAGTTTTAAAGTAAAGTGTAATGCTACTTGGGGGGGGGGCGACACAGACAAAAGGAAACAAAGTGCCTGCATGAGTGGCGGCAACAGCTCATGATCTCCATCACTTGCCCATTTTCTAAACTAAATAAATCAGATAAGCCACTTCTCACACGTGCCTCTGGGAGTATCTTGCCACACATGACTGCACAGAAAACATTCTCTCAAGCGCGGTGTACAGCTTACCGCAATCGCTGATGGTGCACTCCAGAGATAGCAAGCAGCATACTGTCTGCTCTCACACACTGAGCTATCGGAGGTATCACACTCTATGTTTGTGTAACAGAAGTCAAAATCATCTTTCCATTTAGCATCTGAGCTATCACAGCAGCAAACGAGCAGCTCCTGTGTGTGAGTGTGTATGTGTGTGTGTGTGTGGGGGGTAACCATGATGATCAGCAAACAAAAACAACAACAAAAATAACAGCATTCAAATCCATGTAGAGGAACTATTTTATTACAACATTCATATTAAACTAATTTTATACTTAACAATTTGTTATTAAACTTATAGTTTTTACAGTGCCCATTTTCTAAGCGCAATAATACCCTCCAGG
The DNA here is from genome assembly GCA_016271365.2 of Neoceratodus forsteri. NCBI lineage: Eukaryota > Metazoa > Chordata > Ceratodontiformes > Ceratodontidae > Neoceratodus > Neoceratodus forsteri. The sequence goes on from CM057450.1 coordinate 120,745,138, forward strand.
GTGGGTGGAATTGTGCTATACCGGACCTTCCAAGGGCTATAAGGCCCTCTGCCTGTAGCATTGGGCCTCATTACGCCCCTGGGTGGTCCGGTATAGCACAATACCGCCCACCCTGTCAGGTATTATTGCTTACATCAGGTACATAAGGGAAAAAATGAAGAAGAGAGAGGGAATTGTTAGGCTGACAGAGGAGGCAGGGTAGTAGAGGAGAACAAGCAGAAGGAGGCCTATCTAAACAACTACATCTGCTCAGTATTCACAGTGGAGGATAGCGGGCCTCTGCTGAAAAGTGGCATAAAGGTTGCTGTAAGGGGATACCAGACATGGAACAGATGGTAATTACAGGAGAAAGGGTTAGAAAAGAGCTTGCAGCCCTGAAAATAGACTAGGCTGCCGGCCAGATAGGATGCACCCGAGGATGCTCAAGGAATTGGTATTAGAACTGGCTGAATCCCTGGCAGAAGGAAGTAGGAACTCAGCCAACTCCAAAATCCTCTCTTTTCAATATTCTTTATTTCATCACCAAGATCACATGCAGATCCCCGTGTCTTTGAGTTCCTGCTTCCTTTGGCAAGCACTAGTCTTGGATCATTCCCCCTTATCTGACTGAATTATTTAAAAAAAAAAAACAGGAGGGTACCCAGAGCATTGTTTGCTTCTTTCTTGAATCCTTGGCAGGGCTATTCAATAGCTCACTACAGTCAGAGGTGGTTCTGAAGGACTGGAGGATAGTGGACATGGTGCCGCTCAATCCAAAAGGGATGGGACAGGGAGGAACCTGGAAATTACAGAGCTGTCAGTCTTATCTCCATTGTAGGTAAACTGATAGAGACACTAGTCACGGAGGACCTAGTGGACTACCTATGACAAATGGGCTCCAGGATGGTAAGCAGCGTGGGTTCGTTTCAGGGAGTCTTGTCAGACCAACCTGATAGTATTCTTTGGTTAATAAAAGCAGTGGATGAGGGAGGATAACTCTAGACTTCAGCAAGGCATTTGACTCAGTGCCATGCAGAAGGTTGCTGCACAACTTAGAGGATCTGGAGGCAGCAAAGCAGAATGCAGCCAGAATGCTGGGATGTATTGGAAGGGAGTTTGATAGCCGGAGGAAAGAGGTAAATGAAAATAGTACAGTAAAACAGTTAAAAAAAGTTCTGTAGATTTACCAATCTGATATAAATGTCAAATTTCATGTATGAGCCCCCCAAAATGGGCTTACCTCAAGGAGCTTCAGCTCTAGGCTCTCCCTCTAGTCGAGTCAGTGGCTCTGGCGGGATTCAGAGCTGCAGTTTCCTCTTTGCGGCTCTGGTCGCAGTGTTCCTGGTGCTCAGTCTGTGGTGGGTGGGCTGTGCACTGGGGATGTGTTTCTGCACTTCTGGCGCTGTTTTGGGGGTTTGGGATTTAAAGAAAAAAGTTATTAAATATTGTAAATTGTGGTGGCCCACGCTCTGTGCATGTGCGGCTGCCAAGTGCAGATAGTGAGCAGAGAGGCTGCTCCGGGTCCTGGGTCCGGTGTGAAGCAGATTGAGCTTGAGACCACATCTTGGAGGAAAAAATATAATTAAATAAATACATTTTTGTAAATAGTTTTACGACTATCTGTGCTTTCTGGGCATGTGCAACCACTGAGGGGGGACAATTTCAAGGAGTGGTAGCTCCATTTAGTGGAGAGTGTTTGGTGCTGGTTGGAGCTATCAGGAGCAAATGTAAATAGTTTAATTTTGGGACTATGGGTTCCAGAAGTCTTGAGGGAACAATTATTTTGGCGCCCTTGAGAATGGGCCATGATTGGACCAGGTGTTTTGGAGGGTGGTTGTTGGCACCTGGGGGGGGGGGCTAAATAAAAGGTGGCTGCTTGGTGCCATAGGGGGAGATCACCCTGGGGAGTGAAAGACTGAGCGGGGGTGGTTGCCCGCTCAGTTAGGGATACTGAGTCATGTTTTTTTTTTCTTTCTTTCTGATAATGGTTGTGCGGGAAATGGAATAGCGGTGGCCGTCAGTGCGAGTGCCCTATCCTTGGAGCTGGACTTAGAAACTTGCCACTTATTCTGCACCTGGAGGGGAGAGGACTGTGGTGGAGAGAAAGAGTTGGGGATGGGGTGTATTGGGGATCAGGTTTCCAGAGCCTTTACTGATCCTAGGCTGCTCTATCTTGGGACTGTGGTGTACAAGGTTCAGTACCCCAAGCTGAGCCTGTTTCGATGGACTTTATGCTCAAGTGTGACCTTCTCTGTCCAAAGTGAACCCAAGCTGGTAATGTGACTCTATGGTACAGAGTAATTTCATCTGTGTATTTTCCTGCTCCATGGAGAGACTGTTCCTGTTCATTAAATTGGGTCCCCTCATTCCTGCAGTTTTGGTGTTTGTCTCATTTGTTTGGAGGACCTGTTGTCTGCTAGCAAGAAGCTTTCCTCCGATGCCAGCCTCCAGCCTGTGTGTTCCAGGGTTTTCAGTGAGAGGACCAGGGGATCAGCTAGAACAAGTTGAGAGGCCTGCCTGGTGAAGATTGCCGACAAAGGCATATAAGGTGAAGATGGCAAGGCCAGGCAGATGAAGGCCCTCATTTTAATTGCTCCAGACATCCAGCTCTACACCCAGTGGTCCGAGGGCACCCCAATGTCATCTGGTCTGGTAAGTCAGGTTTACCAGGTATGTGAACTCTTATTGCTGTACAGTGCCCCTCTCCCCAGGACTTATACCATCATACCCCTAGACAAGGGGAGGGGGCTTACACATGAAATGCTTTGTTTTTTGCAATGTGCAGACAGTCCAAATGTAAGAATTTTACTGGGTTTTCTGGTAAAACCAAAAACCAGTGACCTTGATGACTGGCCAAAACCTTGTGCCAAGAGTCATATAGTCTTCCCATTGTCCCAGGGGGTTTTTGTGGCTCCCTCTTCATGGTAATTGGCCCCAAAAGACATACTTTCCACAGGGCTCCCGCTCTTCAGTATGAATAATGTGCCCTTTCTGGCTGTGTGTGATCATGTTCTGCAGTCCTGTTTGATTAGGGCAGTTGTCAGGCAATCATCGCTGCAGTCAGGAGCATTGAAACACTCAGTTCATTGGTGGCAGTAGACTTGCCTTTGATTTGCGGTGATGAGCTGTGGTGTTGTGTTGGCATGGAGTCCTGAAGAAATCCTGAGATTGTGCTGAGGTTGTCCAGCTGATGGTGGTACCAGTTCCCATACTACCCTCTCTGGCTGTGACCAACCATGGAGGTTCACCATGATAAATGGCTCTGGGAGGAGGCAGAATCAAAACTGGAGAGGGAGGCAGGAGGATTCGAAGGAGAAGGAGGTCTGGATAAAGGAGATTCTGTTTGAAGGAAATGGGAAAGCATCAGGATGCATGAGTGGTGTACTGTACTCAAATTAAAAAACTCTCTCAGAGTTAGCTGGAGACCTTTGATGGGAAAACGTGGTTGTCAATGTTGTCCTAGCACTATTGGGGCTCAGAATTTCAATGGCTCTAAAAATGGATGATTTATGTTAACGTGACATATTGCACATCTTGTCAGGCCTGAAGGCATACAGGTTGAAGTCACCAATGAAATGAGTGTCAATCACATATGTAGTTTTGCTGTTCCGTTATTTGGACTCCTGTGCTTTTCTAAATGACTCCAACCTAATTGTAAAAGGTAGAAAGAACGAAGAAAAAAATGTGTGTTTTGTGAAGACAGTTTTGAATGCATGCATGTTGTTTCTTTCATTTTCTCTCTGGGTGAGCCAGAGGTTCGATGAGGTTTGTTGACGTGCAAACCCTGACTCCTGGTGCAGTGGTGTTGGGGGTCAGGGTGTACCAAGATGGAAGCATCCCTTTCTGAAGTGAGGCACTGGTCCCAAAAATATTTACTTTCCACAGGGCTCCTGCCCTTAAACATGTATTCTGGCTGTGTGTGATCATGTGCAATTTGAGGCATCTGGGGGAGGGGGGAAGATGACCACTTGGGGCATCTTCAACAGCTACGCAGTTTGGGGCAGACTGAATGGTCTACAAGGCCTTTATCTATAGATAGTATCTATGTTTCCAATGCCATTGAGGAAGATGTTGGGGAGAGATTGGCTTGTCCATTATTAGACTTGAAAAACAGGGGAATGACTTGCTCTGCAAATTATTGTCAGTGAAGACAGCCCCTTGTAACAGTACAGTAACATGCAGTGTGTATTAAATGCATTCTTTTTTTGCTAAATGTTGCAGCACTCTTCCAGTAAATATGAATAATAAATGCACAAGGCCTTTGGGCAAATTACAGTTAACAAAAAATATATTTTTGCAAATCCTTGTCTTTCTCTGGGGAAGGGTCATGGGTACTTAGAGGGCTCCCTGGGATTGGGATGTTCAGGGTATGGCACTCACCCCTAGTGGGGTGGTATAAGGAGTAGGCTTGCCTTAGGGCAACCAGGGTGGCTTGTCAGCTGCCGAGGATTCTTATTTCATATAGGGATCTACCCTGCGAGATGGGAGACACTGGTCCAGACTGGGTGCCAGGTTGACTGGAGAAGGTCCTGTTGGCAGGCATTCCGTGACCAGGCAGGGGTGGGAAGGATCTCAGTGAACCTGACTGATAGAGCCAGAGGGGAGGGCTGTAACCTCCATGTGTGCAAGTCTGTGTGGCTGGATGTGTGTATGAGTGAGTACATGTGTACCTTGGGTTATGCAGCCCTATGGACTGCAGGGAGACAGGTCACAAGTGGGGGATCATCCCCTTAAGAACAATGAAATGTATACCAGCCCATTAGCGTGGAGGGCTGAATCATCTAATGCCTTACCTCTTGCCATGCTGGTGACCCATGTTCGGGAATGAGCACGGGTTGCTGCGGGTCAGAGGGGTGGGAGAGAACTGAGCATCCCTATCATTCAGCATCCCAGGGATGGGGGTGGTAGCCATGTCTGCTTTTGACTGTCACCAGGTGGAGGCCTGGTGGTAATGTAGGCAATGAATAGCTTGAAGGATAAGGGCCACGGATCTGCAGGATATGCATGCCGCCACACACATGCTCCTGATGTGAAGCCACGGCAGGGGAATGGGAGAAAAATGAGAAAATGGATCCCAAGGCAGGATGAAGCCATGTGCTCCGCCCCAGACCTGCACCACCACCTGGATGCCTAGATCCTAGCTGGACTTGATGACTGGGTGGGAGGAGGATGACTCTTTCCTCTCCATCCCTCCATGGGTGACCAAGCTGTGGGGGAACAAATTCTCAGGTTAGTCCAGGAGAGGTGGATACTAGTTGTGGGGAGTGGGGACAGGAGCTGAAGAGCAGGCCAAAGGAGTAAAAAGCTATATGGAAAAAAGAGCAGTTAAGTGGGGTTATTTGGGGTTTTGTTTGTTTGGGTGATGCTTTATCTCAGGAGAGGAGCAGTACCACAGTTGCCCACGCTGGCTGTTGGGCGCAGAATGGCAGGATCAACCTGCTGTGTGCCACGATGGGGTGCACACCATTGGCCCCCTTTTTGTCCTTTTCATGGAAAATTATGTAATGTGAGAAAGTATAACAACCCCCTCCCCTACAGTAGGAGGCAGGATTGTTGCCAGTGTGAACAGCAGAAGGATCTGGTGCTTTGGCATTACCCTTTGATGTCACTGGTTGTGGGAGGAGCTTTGGTAGAGTCATATAGAGGGATAATTAGTCAGGGATGTGGAGAGTTGCTTGGGTGCAGATCATGGGCCCTGGAGATGTAGTTGCTGGTCCCTTTGTGAAGGGGATGTCCAGTCCCTGGCATCCTCATGCTGTATGCCCATGGGATATGGGCAGAGGTCCAGTTCAGTGTCCATGCCAAAGTACTGGCTGGGATGGTCATGCAATCATTGCCAGCTTAGGTGCTAGGTGCCAAGGGATCCATGGGTGTCATGACTGGGATACAAGTAAGCTCAGGGTATGGGCTAAAGAGTACTGGTTCCCAGATGCAGACCATTTCTGCCATGTTACCCTTAATTCTGAGGGTGGTCCAGACCAGCCCGGTGGTGCTGAGGGTTGAGGTGCTGGATGCCACACCTCGCACCATGCCAGCGACACAGGTTTGGGAATGGACTCAGGCGCCGGGGGTCGGCAGGGGAAGGATTTAGGTTTGAGCACCTGTGTGGTGCTTTCCTCCCCGGACTGAGGGGATGGTATGACCCAGTGAACCAGCGACCTCTGGTGGAGACCAAGGGGTACTGCAGTGAGCTGGGCAGGCATGTAGTAGCATGGTCGACGCTGGCCGGGTTGCCGTGTGGCAGTAGCATTGGGGCATGCCCACGCATGGGGAAGGAACACAGAAAATGGAAAAACTCGGTCCTAGGGGTAGGCGATGGCACCAATCCCCATGTCCATGACTGGGTCCGACTCTGCCAGCTTTCATGGATCTTCCACCCCGGGGCCCACATCTGCAGCTGGAGTCTAAAAGTTGAGAGCACCCAAGATAGGAGGTGCGGCCCCACCCCGGAGGGGTTAAGCTGGGGGTGCCAGCTGTGAGGCGGGGCAGGGGAGAAGGGTCCGGATGAGGGGGGAACTTCAGGCAGGACAGGAACAGGTTGGATGCCTGAGAGAAGGCTCCTAGGACCGTGACCAGAGGGGAAAAAGAGTTGACAAAAAAAAAATTCTGAGGGTTGTCTGAAGTCTTGACACCTTGGTGCAAGCCGCAAGGGAGTCCCTAATTCACTGCACAGACCTCAGCGCTTTGGATGTGCCTTGACCTAGGATGTGGTGAGAGTAGAACCTGTGGGGCCCAAGTTTGTGGCAGTTTAGTGCATCCCCGGCAGGGGTGGGAGTTCTAGGGGTACTCTGCTAAGGAGTTCCGTTGAGGGCTTTCGGGCCTGATGCAGATTCTCCAGAAGAGGGGATGGGGCCAGTATAGAAGGGCAGTGAGCTTGGTAAGCCTCCTGTTTCATCCTTAGCAAAGAAGGTAATGTAATGGAGACAGTGCAATAGCTATACGCTGGAGAAGCTAGGAGAATCTCTCTGACAGTGGGGATGTAGTTTCCCTTAAGGCATTTTAAGCTCTTGTGGTCATTCTGGCTGGGTGGTCCCAGGAGGCAGCCTGAAAGGTGCCACTAAATGCAGTACTCTGACTGATGCATGGGATAGACATAAAGGAATTCTAGAGGTCAGGGGTAAGGGGAAATAGACTTCTAGGAAAACAAACTGAACTTACAAGCTCAAATGGGCAGACTAGGTGGGCCATAGGCCCTTATCTGCCGACACTGTCTATGTATCTATGTATCTATGATGGTTAACTAGCCTTGTTTGGGGCTATTGGAAGTTCCCTGTTATGGGGGTATGGAGACAGAATGCCACTGTAATGGGCCCAGTAACAGGGATTTTAACAGCTCGCGAACAGGGATTGACTCATGAACAGGGATTTTGACAGCTCACGAACAGGGATTTTGTTCACTTTGTGCATTAATAACTTTGCAACTGTTAAATAGAAACATAGAATCTGATAGCAGATAAGGACTGCTTGGTCCACCTAGTCTGCCCATTTCCCTACCTAATGGATAAGCTGCAGATCCTAGTTACCCCCCACTAGAATTGCCTTATGTCTATCCCATGCATTCTTGAATTCCCCCACTGTTTTTGACTCCATGACCTCCTCAGTAAGGCTGTTCCATGCATCTACAACCCTCTTCGTGAAAAAATGCTTCCTCACATTACCTGTGAACCTTCCCCCCTCTATCTTCAAATTGTGCCCCCTTGTTCTTGCACATTTCTTTTTCTGAAAGATACTACACTCTTGGTCTTTGTTGATTCCCTTGATGCACTTGAAACTTTCTGTCATGTCCCCCCTCCCTCCTTTCCTTGAGCCTATACATATTAAGCTCCTTTAGTCTTTCTTCATATGTCTTCTGGTGTAGAACCTGCACCATTTTGGTTGCCCTCCTCTGGAAAGCCTCCACCCGGTCTGTGTCTCTGCGGAGATGGGGTCTCCAGAACTGCATGCAGTATTCCAGATGTGGTCTCACCAACTGTCTGTACAGAGCGATAACATCTTCCTGTTTTCCACTGGTGATGCCTCTCCCTATACATCCCAGTATCCCCCCAGCCCTCCTTACTGCTTTCTCACATTGCTTTCCCACCTTTAGGTGATCTGATATAACTACCCCCAGGTCCCGTTCCATTTTTGTTGTTGTCAGTATTTCACCCCCATTGTGTACTCTTCCACTGGGTTTTTGTTTCCCATGTGCATTACTTTGCAGTTTTTTGCCTTGAATCTAAGCTGCCATACATTTGACCATTCCTCAACCCTGCCAAGTCCCTTCTCATCCTTTCCACCCCACCTTGTGTATCAACCCTGTTGCAGATCTTTGTATCGTCTGCAAAGAGACATACTTTTCCTTCCAGTCTCTCTGCAATGTCACATATAAAGACATTAAAAAGGACCGGACCCAGTACTGAACCCTGCAGTACCCCACTAGTAACCCCCTTTCTTTACTGTGGACTCCGTTTACTATTACCCTCTGTGTCCTGTTGTCCAGCCAATGTTTTACCCTGGCTACCACCCTGGGACCCACTCCCAGGCTGGCTAATTTGTTTATTAATCTTTTGTGTGGACTGTGTCAAATGCCTTGCTAAAGTCTAGGTAGGCCATGTCCACAGCCCCTTCCTGGTCTACTACTTTGGTCACCCAGTCAAAGAAATCAATTAGATTTGTCTGACATGACCTTCCTGCTGTGAATCCATGCTGCCTTGGGTCCTGTGCCCCACTGGCCTCTAGGTACTCAACAAAATTATTTTCTTCAAAAGTGATCCATCATTTACCCTACCACTGAGGTCAAACTGACAGGTCTGTAGTTTCTTGCCTCTCTTGCTCCCACTTTTGTGAAGTGGAATCACATCTACCCTCCTCCAGTCCTCAGGTACCACACCATCCTTCCATGATTTGTTAAACAGGGTAGTCAGTGGTATTACTTGTTCTCCCCTTAGTTCTTTTAGAATTCTGGGGTGAATCCCATCAGGCACCATTGCTTTATCCGCCTTCAGTTTTAAGAGTTCTTTCAGAACTCTTTCTTCTGTGAAAGGACTGATATCAATCCCCCTATCCAGAGTGCTTCTATTGACTGGATTAGGTACCTCCTCCTCCTCTTCTTTTGTGAATACTGAGCAGAAGTATTCATTCCGTATCCCTGCTTTTTCACTGTCCCTCTCTGCCCAACCACCCTCCTCTTTATGCAGCTTCGGTATCCCTGCCTTAGTCTTTCTTCACTCCCTAATGTACCTATAAAATATTGTATTCCCCTTCTTAACTGAGTTGGCTAGCTTCTCCTCAGTTTGGGCCTTTGCTATTCTGACTGTCTTCCCCGCTTCCTTCTGCTTTAACTGGTACAGTTCTCTGTCCTGCTACTTCTGTGTTTCCTTATACTTCCTGAATGCTATCTTTTTCTCCCTAACCTTCCCTGCCACTTCTTTTGAGAAACAGTGTTTTTTTTCTTTTGTTTTGATTTATTTGTTTGCTTCACACAAAAGCTTGTTGCCTCTGTGATGGCAGTTTTGATGTTTCCCCATTGTTGCTCCACACCTCCTTCTTGCCTGTTTGCTAGTTCTTTTCTGAGGCACTCTCCCATTTTGACAAAATCAGCTCTCCTGAAGTCCAGTACCTTCACTTTTGTATGGCTTGACTCTACAGCTAAGTTTGTCATGAACCACACTGTTTGGTGGTCACTTGTTCCCAGAGGGCTACCCATTTCTAAATCTGAGATCCTCTCTCCGTTCCCATTTGAGAGTACCAGGTCTAAGATTGCTCCCTTCCGAGTGGGTTCCAACACTATCTGTCTGAGGCATGCCCACTGTAGGGCATCGAGAATGGCCCTGCTCTTGGATGTGGCTGCAGCAAAGGTGCTCCAGTTAACATCTGGCATATTCAGGTCCCCCATCAGCAATACCTCCCCATTCTCTGCCATCCTAAGGATGCCTTCTATCATTTCCTTATTCATTTCCTCCCCCTGAAACAGCTATGGATAGATGGGACTGCAAGATGCGTAGGGCCCTGTGCTCCCACAAATGAATACAATTACAGAGGGAGATGCAACCACAACACAGTACCATCAGTGGTTTTCACAACAGATTCATCACTACTGGGGTGGGAACTGTCTGAGACATTTACAGGAAGGGGATGGCTAATTGGAATTCCCTGAAAACAGGCAAAGAGAGAGGTGAAAGGAGGAGGTTGTGCTGCACGACACTCTCTGTCTTGAAGCCAGAGTTGCAGGGAAGCTTTTGCTAGTTTGCTGTTTATAAAAGGTAAACCACTGTTGCCTCAACATTTGCTCTCTTTCCAGAAAATCTTTTGTGCACCACTCCAGGGTTCCTCCCAGAGTTTTGTGTTTTGTTTCCTGCAGGAGCCAAGTCCTTGTAATGGTGGACAGAGGACAAAGAAAGGAAGAAGTCCTATGTAGTGCCCCCCCCCCCCGATGGAGGAATACAATGGAGGAGCAGAAATAGTTTGCAGGAGACAAAAGGTCATTCAGGCCAACTGGAGCAATGCTCTTAGGAGGTTATCCTTGCCGAAAAAGACTTTTGCTTCTACATCTGAACCTCTGAAACTCTGGAAACTTAAGCTTGATATACGGACATATGCTTGCACAATATTGGTGCTTGTGAGTTTGAGCCTGGAGACCAGTTACTGCATCCTAGAGGGATTTATAGAAAGCCTCTTGGACTTTTAAAAGTATTTTAAATAGTTTTTCCTAGTTATGTTTATATGCCTAAGTGTTTTTATTTCTGTACGCAAGTACTGCATTGGTTACAACCTAAGGACTAGTAGCTCTTAATGTTTAGCATAAATACAGGTCCCCATTTAGCTTATATTTACATTTTCTGCCCACGGAGCCAACTGTGATCACATTGTGGGATCACAGTATTTTCTTTTAGTTATTTTTTGTTATTGGCATTGGTTTTATTTGTATAAAAGAAGGGAATTTTGTTTCCTTTTTTTTTTCCCCTCGAGTGCTTAGGGGTTAAATTCAGGTATCTAGATCTGGCTGAGACCCAAGATTAACTCATCATTAATCAATAACCAGTATATTGCTCTCATAGCATTCCTTAGTTACTAGATATTTCCTAACTAGTTGGGTGCTAATTACCTATTGCTATCTTCACCTTCATCTCATTTCTAACACTGTTTAATTGATAAATAATTAATTGATTGGTTGACAAGTTGGCCAGATTGATTGTGCATGTTTTCACATTCAGCATGACTCCTTCGCTTGTGTGCTGCATCTCAGTACACATATAGTCTTAGCACTCTAAGTTTTCTTCAGATAGCTCTGAGACTACACACAGTACGCTGCATCCTCTGTGAGTTTAGCGAAGGTGGAGACCTCAGACATATACTGTATTTAGTATGAGGTTACTATGAGAGCGATTTCAGCTGAAAACTGCATTTATTTTAACTCCCTCTTGAATAAGTAAAGTTAGAATTGAGCTGTTTACAAGGCTGTTCTATGACACACTGAAATCTGCTGATTCATAATAGCAGTCCTAGATTAAGACAGATGGTTGTTTAAGGAGGTATATGTGCTGCTTTTAGAATTTATTGCAGTCAGATTTCTTTATTTTAAGCAACTGCCTGCTTTCGACTGCTATCCTCGGTCAGCCAGTGGTTAGTAGCCAAGCAGCCCAGGAACTTGATAGCCTGAGGGCATTTGGAAACATTTTGAAGCACCCGAGTGTGGCAGGGCACAGCTGAGCACACTAGAGCCCTGAGTGTCAGACTTACTTTGACTTCAGTAAGTTTGGTTTATTTTATATTTTTACAGTTTTTTATATCATAATTCTCTATACGTAAGAGCTCGAACCTATGGAGGTTAATTATATTTAAATATTTTTTATTTGCCAGCCTGGTGGTGCAGAGGGATGAGGTGCTGGATGTCTCACCTTGTGGCATGCCAGTGACCTGGGTTTGGGAGCGAGCCTTGGTCATCAGAGGTAGGTACGGGGTGGTGGAGTTTGATTGAGTGTCTGACAGGCAGCTCTGCTCTCCTCTCCTCTCCGGGGAGGTGAGATGGCATCCCTTACTCATGGCTGCCCCCTGGTGGAGGCCAAGGGGCTGCACAAGCAGGGTGCCGGTGATAGGCCAATGGGGCAGGTGGAGGAGGGTCGTTACCAAGGCTGTAAGGTGCATGCATGCCTCCACATGCATGCAACCTTCTCCTGCGGCCCTCAGGGAAAAAATGGGGAGAAAAATGGAGGAAAAACAAACTGGCAGCAGGATGGTGACTGACTCTCTGCAGGCACCACTCCCAGACAGGGCGTAAGGTAAGCCCCGGGAATTCTGGGGGATGGAGCTGGGGAGCCAGTCAGATGGGGGCCATATGAGGGGGAGGAGTATAAATAGAAATAATTAAAAAAAAAATATTTCACCAATAGGGTTGTTTGGACAAACTGAACACTAGTTTATAATTAGTGTCTGATTTGCCTTTGTTTTGCTTTTGTTTCTTGTTTTCATTAGAATTATTTATTGTACTACTAGTATTTTTGCTCCTTAAGTTAGTTTGATGTGGTTGAGACAGGTTGCACGAGTCCCATATAAAAGAACCTCAGAAGCACATGGTTAATATTTTTAAAGTATTTTATTGTAGAATGGATATTATTTACTTTTTGTTTTGAATTTTAGTGGATGGCATCTTCCGTGATAGATTGTTTGATCAATCAAACTTGTCCTGGGTGCTTATGAGAAGGTTTATAGCCCAAGAAAAAAATTGCAGAGCAGAGGACATTTATCGAGGATTTACACCTTGTTGCCTGGGCAACGGTTAAGCTTCTTGTCATTCAATATATTCAGCTTTTGTTTTGATCCTTTACCGAGTTACTGTGATTATCAAAGGGTCAGATAAGTACTACACTTTTCTTCAAAATTCTGATAACTTATTAAAAGTGGTGACCCAATGAAAGAAGGCTCCGCTAAGAAACCATAGGATATTGGATTTTGGATATTGGGCTTTGGATATTGGACATTGGATACCTTGTTGAACTGCATTAAATCCTAGCTTTTAATAGCCTTATAGAGTTAACTTGTAATAATACTAATTATAAATTAGAGCAGTCTATGAGCATATTTACATATTGTAATATATGGATAAGCCTCAATGATACTGTAATAAGTTATACAAAAATTTCCGAGTAATACATCACTACTCTCAATAATACTATAGTGAAAAGTGATAATACTATCATTTTTGCTGATAATACTGCAGTTCAAAGGTCATCTCCAACTGTCGTATTAGCAATGCATCCATATATTACAAAAAATAACAGAAATATAACTGTTTTACAAGGCAGTAATTCCATCTTGAGATTTTGGGGACTTTAGGACCTCTTGAGCTTCGCTCTCGAGGTTCCATGTCCCCAAAACCTCTTGATGGTATTATTGCCTTGTAATACACACTTATCTATCTATTATTCTATTTATAGCATGTATACCACTTACAGATGTTTATATAACTCTTGTTCAATTGAATTATTGATTGTAGCTGGTTTAAAGAAGTTTGGATTGATGTTAGGGGGTTGATATATTTTTATTTTTATATTATATGTTGCTTAAAATTGGCTTATTTATCTAGGCTCATTTTTAACAACTTGGTCACACTTAAACCTGATTTTGCATTGATCTGTACTTAGGCTGTTTAATAATGGTAAATACATGAAGTGGTTTACTGGTCCCTCTAAAACAGAGGCCCAAAAGGAAAATGAATGGTAAAATGAAAAAGAACTCTGAGGAGAAAAGGGAGATAGAGGGGATCAAAACAAACAAAAAAAAATTAAAGGGAAAGATAACAATTTCCAAGTCAAAAATTTTCAACCTAAAATTGCATAGTTTTTTCAAAGGTCTCCCCAAATTAATGGAGATAGTTTAACACCTGTTATCTCAAACTCATGTTACATTATTGAGGAGACCATGGAAAGAAATAAACAAGATAATGTGGAGGAGAGGGATTTTCTCTCCCAAGTTCTGAATAAAACTGATGACAAATGATTACATTGGAGCAATATAGTGCCAGTAGCTGGACTGAGGAGTCTGTAATTTCAGTAGAGACTGACGTACAGCCTTTGGTGCCTGCTGTTGTATGTGACTCTGATTTCTCTTCCAATGAAATGGATGCACCATTGGATTCCCTGATTGGATCTCATTTTAGTGATCATATAGAAATGGACTCAAGTGGACACCTACTTGCAAACTCATTTAAAGAATTTAAAGTTGTGAAAAATGGCCAAAGGGCTAGTGAATATTGTACAGTCGAGAGGGATGTGAAGAATATAGAGAATGGGTTACTAAGGGAAACTATGACTAAGGAAAGTGATATCCAGAGTGCCAGTAAACCATTAAAAGAACTGGAACAAACCCTACAAAATTTGAATAATTTGGTTATAATCAATGATTCTTTAAGTACTTTGTCACCTCACTTACAATTCTGTCTTTCCCCCAAGAAGCCAATAGAGGAACAGGGTATTAATCTGAGGTTGGAACCTCTGGAGAAGCATAATATAGTGCCCAGTGATCTAACTTTGGATTCATCCTTGTCTTAAGAACTATTAAAAGCAGTTAACAACCAATACATGGCAAATGTCATATTATTGGAAAATCTATGGACATTAAAAGGTAAATTGAGAGTTTGAGAGGTGAAGTTGCTTATAATAAGGCCATTTTGGATATTCTTAATAATAATCAAAGTACAGGCAATAATGGTGCAGTAATGAATAAGGATATTCTGCCTGTTAAAATACAACAGAAAGCAAATAAAGTTAGTCAAGTTACTCTCCCCCCTCCCTTTCATAAGGGAGTCGAGTCTGTTTAAGAATTAGAAGAACAAGTCCAAAATATTAGTAAAGGAAAGAAAGGAAAGAATCAACAAAAGAACTCTACAAAGGAGAAAAGTATTGGTCAAAAAAGAAGGAATAAGGTTAAAAATCACACAAATGGGATTAATGAGAATAGAAGGAGAATGGCTTTTAATGAAGCACCAATAATGACCTTGGTTATAGACTTCCTTCAAAAACAAAAAGATACAAGTATAAGTAGCCATTTGTCTTCTATTGAGGGCAAAAGGATACAAAGGAAGTGGAAAGAGGGGAGGCCATGGATACTATTATGGAGCCACAATTAGAGCTGCCACAAAGGCCAGAACAAGAATTTAGTCAATTTCCATTAACAACAGGTATAGCCCCAGAGGAAGAATATCTAATAGAAATGTATGGCATTCATAGCCTAGGATGTGAAACTCAACCTAGGCTGACAGATTGGGTGTTAAACTTACTACATTTAAAAGAACAATCTAAGGAAATACTTGTTATGAGACCGCCAAATCAGGAGTACCAAAATTGTATTTTGTTGTACTGTCAAACTAATAGTACGGCTCAAAGAATTTGGAATCAAGAAAGAATTCTGCATGAGAAGGGTATTTATTTGTACCCCCCCGCAGTTGGTTCCAACCCCCACCTTAAATTGCAAACAGGGCTCAGTCCAATCTAAAGGGAAACAAGTAGAAGTAAATACGGATAAAGAATGGATAAAGAGCCTTATCAAAGTAACTGAAGAACAAAATAAGAAAAGGTCAAATGTTTGGGAAACTAAGACTTTATCACTTTTTGGATGGGAAATTGAAAAGAATCAACTGGTAGGTCTCTTCAGACGAGATATAGCGGATTTTCTGTCCTGCATACTGTATGTGAATATCAACAGAAGTTTAATAAAATATATTCATGTACATTGATTTACTGTGAAATATCCACAAATTGATATTACTTTTAATTAATCCCAGATGGCAGCTTTGGTACTCCAGGCATCCTATGCTTTGGATGAGTACGCAGTTTATCTAACTAACATAGAGTTGTTTTTTGGAGAGGATGCTCAAAACAAACATTTAAAAAAAAACAGGTACAGGTGAGATCACATCCATAAAAACAAATAATAGATTTTCAACATCAGAACACTTAAAAACAGATCGACATACAGGAATTAAAACAAGTGATAAAAAAATAGTCTTCTTAACATGGAATATTGAAGGACTAATCTCTAAATTGACAGTCCAGGAATTAAAACAGTTTTTATGAAAATAGACATAGTATGTCTACAAGCGACCTGAATGACGGATGATAATCCTCCTCTATTACAAGGTTATTCGAGTTTTGTTATTCCAGCAACAAAGCAGAATAAAAATTGGAGGCCAAAGGCAGGTCTGATCTCGTTCATAAGAACTGCTCTTAACTATTTAATAACTGAGATCATGGTCCACTTAGAAAATTGTCAAATACCAAAGATTATAAACAAAAGGATAAAGCTTATTCTAGTCAACATTTATAATTCACCTAAAAGGAAAAATAATAAAGGATACTATTGGATTAAGTTTAAATCAATGTTGGATGAAATTATAAATACATACGAACAATAAGCAATTATAATACAAGGGCATTTTAATGCTAGAGGCTTTTAAACTATTTCAAATGGAAATAATGATGGTGGTTATTTAGAAGGGATAAACGACATTAATAAAAATCTCTCCTGTAAAAAAAAATTGCCTGACATTATCAGTATCCAAAGTGGGAAATTGCCCTCAGACATTACGAATGATCAAAAATGTCTCTGTAATGGAAGAATGTTTGGGGACACTGAGGATGATTATATTTACAGTACATAGGTCCTTTGGGCTCATCTTGTATAGACTTGGTCTGGGACAATATGGACGCTTCAGTTGCCATCCGAGACTTAGAAATCATAATAAGAACTGAATCGTCTCATTTACCAGTATTGACAACGTGGGATTGGGAATATTTAGTGCCCAATCGAAATACTTAATCAGATATGCAAGGATTAGAGATAATACATGTCAAGAGAATATGATGGCAAGAATGTGAAATTATAAAACTTGAAGAAATATTAAATGCCGAACACTTATTACACCTTAAAAATTATTTATTTGAGAAGAATTTCCAAGAGATCATGGGACTATGGAATGACATTAGTTTATATATAAAGTCGCTTTTCTATGCAGCTTCATTTTGTAAAAAGGGGGAAAAACACTTGGTTTGATTTAATTGTATGAAAGCCAAAATAAAATGTAAATGGTTTAATCCGGAAGAAGAAAAAATCAGGTTCAAAAGATACTAACAAAATATTAAATAAAGCTAGAAAAGACTATAGTAAAATATTAGAATTGGAAAGATCAAAATAGCACGCAGTTATGTGATAAAAATTAAGGAAAGCAATAATGAAGAACGACATAAAACAGTTTTGGACCCTGGTTAATAAGGGTTACGACAAATACGCAAACAAGATTGAGGCAGCTATTACCCCATTAAACTTGGAAGTCCATTTTAAAAATCTATATTTTTCACAAGAGGGACAAGATAAAAAGTTTATTAGCAAAAATCATAGTGTAATAGGTTCCCACATAGCATTCTACATAAGTAAAGATGAAATTAAAAAAGTCCTTGATAAAGCATCCAAGAACAAAGCCCCAAGGCCTGATGGAATTTTGGCAGATATCTATAAATCATTTGAATATTGGTGGACTCCAGTTCTACATATATTTTAACCACTGCATTCAGGAACAATATTTCCCTGACTCATGGAAGGGGTCTATAATTTGCCCCATCTTTAAAAAAGGAAATATAAATGATCCAGCCATGTACAGGCCTGTAAGCCTACTTGATGCTTCACAGAAGCTCTTTTGTAGAATTATATTGGATCATTTACAACAGTGGGCTGATAATAATAACTTGATTTCTGAAACACAAAATGGTTTCAGACAGAATCGTTCAACAATACAACATTGTTTTGTTCTAAACCATCTTACATGGAAATATGTGACAATTAAAAAAATCAAAATTATTTTGCTGTTTCATTGACCTAATAACAGCATTTGACTGTATAAGTAGAAAGTTACTCTGGGGCAAGTTAGAAAACTATAGTATCCACAGTGAATTACTAAATGTACTAATAAGGCTTCATGAGAGTACATGGCTGAAAGTTAAGTATGATCAGGAGGGGAACCTTACATCTAAAATTAATACAAATTTAGGAGTCCACCAGGTTGCCTGATAGCCCCATTATTGTTTAATATCTATATAAACTCGATTCTCAAGTCTATGGGCAATCCTGAATTCCATTCACCCAAAATAGGTCAGTATCCAGTGCAGGTGTGCGTTGGGGTTGTCAGGCCTAACGCTCACCCCATTCTCCTATACTGTACCATTTCAGTTTCCTTACTATTGGAATGGTGTGAGAGATAGGGCAGATGACCCCAAGGCACATTCCAATGCCTGTTGGTCTGTGGAGGGTGGGTTGGGGTGGCCAGGCTGGGTGTCAATGGGGGGAGGTGTTAGGGTTGGAAACCCTAATACCTCATTTCCTTGCTTTTGTTACATATATATATATATATGTATATATATTTACAGCACTAAAGCTTAGTAAGCAGACTGGGGTGCCCACTCCTAGTACTGCTTCTCTTGACCCCCACCCCTCCAGGTCACTTGTCCCCTTCCCTTAATATACATGGTGGCTCCAGGGTGCCTAATCCTGGTGCTGCTGAAGATCATCTCTGCACTGAGGTGCCCAATCTTCAGTATCGGCTTGTGTCCCTTAAAATAAAGAAAACCATCCCTCTTTGATAATTAATAATAATAAATCTGTATTTATAATAAGTGCAATTTAACAGGTTTCAAAGCACTTTTACAAAGATTAAAAACAAATAAAATTCAGCAATAAAACTGCTGAATTTAAAAAGAACAGTCAAATGTTAATCAACTAAGAAGGCCAGTTAAAATAAAAAAGGTTTTGGAGCTGCTTTAAAGCTCTCCACAGTCAGGCACCCTCTAACCCGATGAGGTAGAGAATTCCACAGGACAGGGACCATGAAAGCAAATGTTCGAGCCCCAGAGGTCTTCAAATGAACCCTGGGAATCTCCAGCAATTCCTCATTGGTGGAGCGGAGTGGCCAGAGGGGGCAGTAAGATGAAGGAGATCTTGTAAGTAGCTCGGTCCCTGTCCATGTAGGGCTTTATAGGTCAGCAAGCCAACCTTGAAGGTGATACGCCACTGAACTGGCAGCCAGTGCGGTTCGCACATTACAAGTGTGATATGGCTATATCAAGACAGCCCAGTCAACAACCTGGCCGCAGCATCTTGCACCAATTGCAAGTGGTGAATAGCTACCCCCAATAGCCCTAGGTACAGGGAATTGCAGTAATCAAGGCGAAAGGTCACAAAGGTGTGGACCAAGATCGGAAGGTCGCCAGGCAGAACCAGATGCTTGGTCCGGGCAATATTTCTCAGATGGTAAAATGAGGTCTTGCTGACGGAGGACACCTGAGATTTCAGTCAGCCCCTCATCAAGAATAATGAACAGACTTCAAACCCATTCAGAGGTCGCCAGCTGGCAACCATCAAGCGAAAGCCCAGTGGCCCGTTCAGCTGAAGACCCCTCTACTCGATGGCCTGGGTCCACCACCAAAACCTCAGTCTTGCCAGGATTCAGCGTCAACCAGCTGGCACTCATCCATTCTTGGATATCAGAGAGGTAGTTATTAAGCACAGAGACTGCATCACCCTGATCCAGTGTAAAGGACATGTATAGCTGAGTATCATCTGCGTAGCAGTGAAAACTCAGTCCACACCACCTTACAATGTCTCCAACAGCAGCATATATACTGTGAATAGCATACGTGACAATACAGAGCCCTGGGGAACCCCATGTGGCAGGGAGAAAGCATCAGAGGAATAAATTCCCGATGCTACTCTCTGAAACCTGCCAGTGAGAAATTAATGAAACCATCTGAGGACTGTCCCTGACAGTCCACAAATCACCTGCAAGTGCTCAGGCAATGTACCATGATCCATGGTGTTAAATGCCACAGAGAGATCAAGAAGGACTAAGATGGAACCAGACCTCCAATCTCTCGCTATTAGATCATTGAGCACCCGAACAAGGGGGGTGTCTGTGCTATGCCTCTTCCTGAATCCCAACTGGAGAGGATCGTAGATGTCATGGATGGTAAGGTGATCCTCCAGCTGCAGTGCGACCATGTTCTCAATAACCTTACCCACAAAGGGCAGGTTACAGACTGGTCCATAGTTTGTGAGACAGTCCAAGTCGAGAGAAGATTTCTTAAGTAAGGGAATCACCACCACCTCCTTCAAGGAGTCAGGGAATTCACCAGTCTCTAATGAGCACCAGACTATCTCTGCAAGGACTGGGGTGATGACCGCACCCCATAAGGAAGTGGACTGGGGCCAGGTCCAAACTACAGCAAGTTGGCCGCATACTCTGGATGATCTTCATGACATCCACAATCGCCAGCTGTTCAAAAACCAACCAGCAAAACCGAGGATCAGCAACCTCCCACTGATCCCAACAGTGCCCATTGGAACATGCTGTGTAGATCTCTGATCTGATGTCATCAACCTTATCTGCAAAGAAGCAAGCAAACTCATTGCATTTATCTTGTGACAAAGCTCTCTGGACCTGCAGACAGGCTGGATTGCACAACCTGTCTGCAGTTTGACAGAGCTGAGCTGGTCGGTTCCATGCAGCAGTAATCTTCCCAGACAGGAATTCTGCCTTCTTGTGGGAGATAACTGATTGATAGTCAGAATAATGGGCCATCAATCTAAGTCTGTCGGCATCAAGGCCAGATTTCCACCAGCAACGTTCCATCCTTCGCCCCTCTCTCCTCATCTCCCTCAAAGTCCCATCAAACCACGGAGACCGAGGGTGAAGGGTGTGGGGGCAAACATGGACAGGAGTGATAGAGTCCAATGCCGCTACCACAGCCTTATTATAGGTTTGTACTAGGGCATCTGGACCTCCACTCACATTCAGATGCCTTGAGAGATCTAGTACTGCCATTGGGCCTTCTGGGGTCACATCCCTGAAAGGGCAGTACTGGACCAACTCCATAGGGGCAGGCCTATAAGGGGGAGCCTGGAAACTGAAGCTGACAATGCACTGGTCAGGCCAGACAACAGGTTCCACTACTGCACTGGAGGTCTCCATTCCTAGTAGGAAGACCAGATCCAAGGAATGGCCTAACTTATGGATCACAGAGGTAACCACCTGTGTGACGCCCAGTGATATCATAAGTTGGAGGAAGTCCAGCACCATCATTCTGTTGGATCCCAACACTGTATCGACAGTGAAATAGGTGACTTCCTGCAAAAATTGCTTCCTGTCCCCTGGTGGACGGTAGATGAGAAGAATTTTGCACCCCCACACCTGCGCCCAGGATACATTCAAAGCATCTGGTCTCCCCCCTTGCACATCTGTCAGGCCCAGTTCTGTCCTAAAACAGATGGCTACACCCTTACCCCTACAATCCAGTCTCGGGCAGTATATCACCAAGAACCCGACTGGCACAGCTGACTCAAATAAAGCAAAATTATTGTCCAGCCAAGTATTGGTGATGCATGCCAGATCCGATGAACCAACGAGATTGGCAATTACAGCCATCTTATTTTTAATGGCTCTGGCATTGCATAACACAGCCTGGGTTGGATAAGACTCCGGAGCTGACTGAGCCATCTGCCCACACAAAGCGGAACTCTTGGGTATGGAGACCAAACAGGGAGGACCCCTCACCAGTCTCCATTTCTCCCCAGGGCATCTCCTCATCCCCACAACCCCAATCTGGTCACCCAGCTGCCTCTCCCCAAGGTCCAGGACCCCCCCATATCTCCTACTGACAATCCCCAAAGCTAGACAATGAGCATATACATCAGCAGGCAATGGGGGACAGTCAAAGGGGTGGAGGCCCTGGAGCTGTGGGGGAGTAGCGTCTGACTGGGAGACCTTGCAACACATAATCTGCAATCATCCCTAGAGCCACCATATAAATAACACCCAAAATCAAATAATCCACCCACACAAACACCCTACAAATAATAACAATGAATAAAAACCTCCTCAAAATCCCTCATCCCAGTTTGGTCCATTCAAGTCTGTATAATAATCAAAATCACTGTTAAAAGAAAATAGGGGAGCATTCCAAGACTCCCACTCAGAGTCTCAAGAACAGTGAAAGTCCATGTGAACAAAGTTGAATTGCATTCGTTATCCTCCAACAACTGCAAAATATAAAATGAAACAACAACTCATGGAGGTCCTCTCACTACCTCCCCTTGAACCAGCTGCCCAGTCCAGATGAAAAGAATGTGCCACAAGTCCATTGACCAATTGGTGAAACCTCAAAATCTTGATATCCATAGCAAGTATCCTTTCAATCTCCCCACACTACGGCCTCCAAACCTAGAAAGCACCTCCTTGGGCCGGTAGTCCAGAGCCCAGACCAGGGAAATCAGGGTCCCCCAGCTGGAGGCCAAACTGGCATCCACCTGTGGAAAACCTCCAAAGACCCTCAGCGGACACGCTGCCCTCTAGCCCACAGCCCTCTGATGTCCCTCCTGGCCTGATACCTCAAAGACCACCACTCCCAGTACTGTGCCTTTGATCAGAAATTAGGCAGCACAGCCTACTGCCATTTCAGGGATGGAGGACAAACAAGGCACCCAGCTCCATTGGGCTGCTTCAGTAGGGGGGTCCCAGAGACCCAACCGCCCTCCAACAGCAATTGCCCCCACCACCCCACATGTCCACCGAGGAGCATACCCACCAGAAGGCTCTCCCTTGTCGCCTCACACACAGCTCATGGCTAAGTGCCTACCAGATTGCAGGTCGCCATCCTCGTCATCCTCTGGGCCGATAATCAGCAGTCCACTCTCAGCCGCAGAAAATGGGGACAGAAGAATTAGAGTCCAAGGCCCGACTCTTGCAGTGTGCTCCCACCACACCAACAGAGGATCACTCCAGGGCTTCCAAGGCTTCCAACTTCTCCAACACTGGTCAACTTCTTCAGAGAGTTAAACTCCCCTCCTCATCTGCAACACTTGGGAACTTCTCGACCTTGGGAGGCAAACAACACTCTCAAACAGGCACCAATACCTGAAGCTGTTCAGGCAGTAAGTTAAGACAGAAAACACGAGACAAAAAACTGTGTCCTTGTAATACAGAGCACTATCAAATGGCAGTGCAAACCAATGACAGATAAAATAATCAGCTTAATGAACGATTTGATATAAAAACTGAACTGCCAGCAAGTACTTAGCCAACAATTTGGCATGATATTAATGTTTCTCAGCAAATAAAAAATGGAGCAAAGTGAGCAAAAAAAAAAAAAGATTAAAAATACGCTCTCTAAACTAGATTAACTCACTTCAAGGCCCCTAACCAGTCTAAAACTCTAAGATAACTAAAAACAACAGAATAAACTAAACAGAACTAAGCAAATGGGAGACTCCGATCAGAGGCTCAGGCAGCTCACACTATGCCACCATATTACTGAAGTGCTTTTATTTTTCTGTGTAACCTGAAAAAAAGAAAATGGTCCATCAGCGATCTGATGCCCCCAGACCTCCACCCACCCCACCAGGAACCACCCTCCACTTAGCACCCCTTCCCACCTCCAACACACTCTCACTCACTTGAATATATCCCATGCCGTAGAAACATTGTCCAATTGAAGGCAGGAAGAACAAAATTGCAAACCATCTGGGCTGTAGGTGACAGCAAAAAAAAAAAAAAAACCCAGCCTGGTGGCACTGAGGGTTGAGGTGCTGGATGCCACACCTCACACCACACCGGCGACCTGTGTTTGGGAACAGGCATGGACCGCCAGGGGTTGTCAGGGGAGGAGAAGGATTGAGCGTTTGGAGGACCGCTTTCTGGGGAGGGGGGATTCTCCAGTGCCAGCATCAGTTGCCCCCTGGTGGAGGCTGGGGGACAAGGCATCATGCTGTAACATGGGGTGGAGCTGGGACAAACACTTGCCACTAGTGTCATTGCACGTCCCTAGCTCCAGGGAGAAAAGCTCAGAAAATCGCCGGCCCCCATGTATGAGCCGGCTTTGCCGCCTGACCCTCCAGCCATGACAGTTCCACTACGGCAGCCTCACTTGGGGGGGGGCCTTCCCCAGGTGAGAGTTCAGGTCATGGAAAGCATGGTTAGCCCACTCATGGGGTTAGGGTTGCCCGGTGGCAAAATTAAGAATAAACAAAACAAAACAAAAAAAACCTTGCTCCCCAGACCATGCTGGCAAAATTTCGTGTAATTGCATTGAACAGGGTAAAGCTATTAAAGTGCAAAGTTAAGGGTTTAACATTAAACACCCTGTGAACCAGCCCAGTGGCACTGAGGGTCGAGGTGCTGGATGCCACACCTCTCACCACACCGGCGACCTGGGTTCTAGAGCTAGCTCGGGTGCCAGGGGTCAGCAAGGGCAGGATTGGATTGACCACCTGCTGGGTTGCTCTCCTGTCCTGGGGGAGGATTTGGGGGATGTCCTGCATTCTGGTGCCTTCTGGTGGAGACCAGAGAATGCCTTAGAGCATTGGGCAGCATGATCACAGTGTGGCCCGGCACTGGCAGGGTTGCCATGTGCCGTGAAGTCAGGGGTGTGCACCACACACAGGGGATGGAGGGTTGAGGGAATGCAACAAGGGAAAATGCCCCCACCTACCAGATAGGTGATGGCTCCTCCAGTGCTGCCACCACACGCCCAACGCTGGTCTCCCCATCACTGCCCCTATGATCTCCCCAGGGTTGTAGTCCTCCCCGTCCTCGGGGAGTTGTGACATCCTTGAAGATGATGGGGGACATAGCGGGCGGTAACGTGGTCTGGTGAGCAGGGGAGCCAGAGAGACTTCTGGATGGATGGGCGAGAAAAAGAATTGGAAAAAAAAAAATACATTAAACACTCTACTCAACCCTAACTATAGTGGTGTATATTAAGGGATTAATCCATGACAGGGTATGGGTTTAATGAACATTAATCCACACCTGGGGGGGTTGGAGTCACTAGGCAAAGCTGAGTGACTTCAACCACCCAGGCATGGATTAATGCTCAGTAAACCCATACCCTGGAGTGGGTAATCCTCTTATGGGTAATGTTATGTTAGAAGTTTACCTGAAGAAATAATAAAATAAAGCCCTATGAACTTGTGACCAGGGGTATATCAGGGATTAATCAATGGTCAGGTGACCTGTTTGGATGAATCAGAAGACAGTATTTTAGGAACCCATGTTATAAATAGCTCTGTCTGTCTATCTACCTATCAAGAGATAGAGATACAGATAGAATAAATAAATGATGGCAAAGTGTGGTATTTGAGGAAATTATACCACCAAGGGGTTGAACAGGCCATAAAGCCACGAGCCCAAAGGGCAAGTTGCCTTTAAGAGCTTGTTGAATGTCTTGATGGTATTATTTCCTCATATACCACACTTCACCATCATTTGTTTGATATAATACATAAGGTTGGACACTTTTTGCTGTGTCCTACATAGGCAGCTAGTTAGGGTCAGAATACCCTACTTGGCTACCATCATATATGGGGAAATAAATGATGGCTTTTTTCAGTGGGGATAAAGGCACAACTATGTATTATATATGTATATTAGGTTTGCATTGGTGTTTCATTAAAAAAGGCTATTTTCAGAGGGTCATATTTTGGCTATTTTAGACCATAGGACAGTGAAATTTGGCAGGCACCTTCTCAATCCTAGGGTCCCGTGACCCTCCAAATTTGTGGAAGACCAATTGTGTAAGTTTGGAGACATTACAGGCCAACATGTATGTATTTTTGTTTGATTAGTTAGATAAATTTTAAACTCAGATAACTAAAAATGGATTAGAGTTGTGATATGAAACTTACAGGTTTTGTATGTATCATACGGGAAAAGTAGAGATCTTTGTTAAAAAATATTTTTTAAGTTAATTTGTGATTAATGGGTTGCACATGCACATAGACAAATGCAGAGAAAAATAGCTAGAACTACACAGAGACTTGTTTCCATGTTAAAGTTTTACACAAACAAAAACTGTGCACTAATGTTACATTTTAAAAACTTTAAAGTAGAGGGTAACAGTTAAGAGCTTGTCAGGGAGGAGTACTACGAGGTACATTATGTCATTTATTTACATAAACTAATGAGTAATTACTTATAATTAATTAAAAAGAAAAATGTTCAGGTAACCCACACACATGTTATGTGGGCATGCCTGATGGTGAAACCCTGTTGGGGAGAACTTGAATCTTCAGTGTTGAAAATATTGCACACCAGAATCACTCTCTTCCCTGAGCTATACCTTTTGCATCAGTAGTCCAGCGCTCTTAAAGATAGGCAGGAGAAATATTTACTTTTCATGCTTCTTGCCAAAAGAAAATGCAACACAAGGAAATGGCTCTCTGACCAGGGAATTGAGATGCGTCAATGGAGCAATATGGTGAACACCATTTATAAGAAGGGAAGAATTACCTGTATATACAGTGGGAATGAGAAGATGGAGGTCTTTTTCCCCCCAGACGAATCAGAATGTGGCTTGTTGTATTTTTACTTGAGGAATGCAATAGCCAGTCATCATTTTTCCTTTGGAATTTCAGGATTGACTAGCTTGGATTATATTGTTTATAGATTATTGATGTAGATATTGAAAGCAAGGGGAGTCAGGGGAAGAGATTTGTTATCATAGCAGTTTCAGATAATGCAGGAATAGATCCCATATAAAGTTACATTGGTGTTTCTTTCCATGATTATAGAAGATTATTTCTAGACTGGCACAATCTATTAATGCGTGTAGCCAGTTCTTGATGTGTAGTGCCTCTTTATCTTTCCAATATTGTAATATCAGTTTTTTATGTATTTATTAGTTCAAGATTTAGGAATGTAATTTTGTCTCTGCTCCATTCCTCTATTTGTAGGAAACGGTTTTCCAAACAATAACATGCCAGGTTTGAAAGGAACATCAGGTCCCATGACTGTACTAATTGTTGAGCAAACAATATTCCAGAATTCTTGTAGCTCTGAACAAGTGAGAAACGTGTAAAAAAGATCCAACTGCCTTAGTGCATCTGGAACATTTAGCTGATATATTGTTAAATTTATTTAACTTTTCTGGAGCATAATATACTTTATGCATGATATTAAATTGAATTTATTTTAATGTATTGTTTTTTTGAAACATCCAAAATTTTTAGTTTTATTTCTGTCTGCCTTTGCTCATCTAGCCTTATACCAATATCGTTTTGTCAGATACGAAAAGTAGTTCCAGCAGCATGTTGTGCTCAGCATATTATATGTTAAACCACAGATGAAAATATGAGTACCGACACTGGTACAAACCAATATCATTTTGCCAGGTGCTGAAAGATCATGTTCTCATATGCTAATGCAGCTCTCAGGCACAGTGAGATTTCAACAACCAGAAAATGGAGACCCCCAGGCCAGTTACAGGGGCTGGTGTGAACAGTAAAAACAAACTAGAGCAAACGCATGTATCCCCAAGAGCTACAGTACATGAGAAGAGTTGTCTGTTGACAAGGAAACAGATAACATTTACAAGATACGAGGGTGTATTACTCCTTTAAACTGTTTTTTTTTTTGCCAAATTAAAATATAACACTCCTGTTTAATCTTTAAGTGGTGAAGCTGCTGCTTCTATTTTTTTGTCCAACTAGGTTTATTATCTGGGTCAAATCATCTACTAATCTGTCTGAGCAGAATAGTAGAATTTGAGCAGAACATTAATACCAGTGAAAGTTTGGAAGTCCCAACCCCACATTTGAGGATGGTGCAATTGATTTTTGAAGTGTCAGTCTTGTTTTTTTTTATTTGGCCAAATAACTATTCTTATTTTATCTTCCAGAAGATTAAAGTATTTTTTTTCTTTGTTGAGATCCTTTTGGGTAGAATTTTAAACAAGAATAATAATCTTGGGAGAATATTAATTTTGTTTATGTGTATTCTACCTATAAGTGTTAAAGGTAGCAATAGCCCTCTGTCTAGATCTTTATAAATTTTTTGTAATAATGGTTCATAATAATTTGTCTCGCCCCTAAAACAACAGACGCCTCCATCGTGATACCTGAATACACAGTATACAGACAGGATAGACTGTCCAAAAGCGGGGGAGGCTGTGCAGTCTACCTCAGAGACAACCTATAGGGACATGTCCTGCCATTGCCCAGCACAGGTGTGCACATGCAAGCACTTGTTTTGAAAGTGCTCCTTGGTGCATACAACAAAACCATTACTATTCTAACAATATACATTCCACCCAAGCAGAAGACCTCAGGATTAGACTCACTTATGGAGTGCATTGGATCACTGAGTCAAAACTCTGAAATGATACTGCTTGGAGATTTTAATGTCAATTGGCACTCCCCAAATACAAGCCCTTACAGGGATGCAGTCTCAGCAGTTCACCTTTCCCAGCTTGTTGAATCATCCATGATGGTTAACTACAAGACTGGTACATCCACGCTACTGGACTGGGTTCTGTCTAACCACCCTGACCACATATCAAATACAACTGTACTCTCCGATTCCTTAAGTGACCATTCGCCTGTCTAGTTTCTGTGGTCAAACAATTTCTCTAAATCCCCTCCTAGAACCATAACAAACAGGGTTCTTAAAAGAGTGCACCTAGATCTAATGAAAGCTGATCTGGGACAGTAGGATTGATCTATAGTTTTTTCCTCCAGCAATGTGAATACAGCACTAAATCAATTCATTCTTCTTTTCAACAATGTGTGTGATAGGCACGCTCCATTTAAAACATGGAAAAGAAAAGGTTACTGCAACCCCTGGTTCTCTCCTGATCTTCTTGAATGGATGAAATCCCGTGACCATCTTTGGCATATAGCACGGGCCACGGGTAAGCTGGTCAACATCCAGTTCTATAAAAAAGCCCATAACGACTGCACCAGGGCCATACGTGCAGTGAGAAGCCAGCACTATAAAGAAGCACTCTCGCACATGGAGCAATGGCAGAAAATTATGGTCAAACCTCAAAGAAGTCACAGGGAAAGATCTCAAAACTGTCCCCACCATGTTAAACATCGATGGCGTTCTCACTCAGAATCCCAGTTCCATTGCAAATGCTTTCATTAACACGTTCTCAGACCTGAGTAATGTTCTCTTCCCTGATTCCTTCCACTAATCCAATACAAATCATAATTCAAGGACAGGGAAACAGCCCCCTCTCAACCCCCCTTCCATTTCAAAGCTTTGTCACCTAGTAAAGCCAAGAAAAACTTCTTAAAGGTTTTAGAAAAATTTAAGGTTTATGGTGATTCCCTGGACCTAAAATTTGTTGCACAAACTTTGGATGAAATACTAGCTCCACTAACGCACATAATCAGTACCTCTCTGAGGTACTCACAATTCCCAGAAAAATGGAAAGCTGCCTTAGTGACACCTGTCTTTAAGAGTGGGGATCGAACCTTGAGTGGAAACTATAGACCCATCTCAATCCTCCTGCCACTTTCTGAAGCATTTGAAAGAATAGTGGCTGACCAGTTAGCACAGTACTTAAAAGTACCAGCTGCAATGCACACAGCGGCACGGGTTTCATAAGGGACACAGTACCACAACTGCCATCCTTGAGTTCATGGGTTATATTCATAACACTGTGGACCAAGGTACCCTAGTTGGGGCAGCTTTCATTGACTTAAGAAAAACGTTTGACATGGTAAATCAAGACCTTCTTATCAAACAGCATCTTTAGGCCTCTCCAGTGATACTGTTGAGTGGTTCAAAAGCTACCTTCATGCCCACTCCCAGCAAGTCAAGATTGATAATGTACTATTGGCTAGCAGACCAGTTTGCACTGGAGTTCCACAACGGTCAATACTCGGTCCAGTGTTATTCAGCATATTCTTCAACCAACTCCCTTACTCCTGCCAGGGATGCATCCTACTTTACGCAAGCAGCGCAGTCCTGGTTACCATTGGTCCTGACCCCAAAGAACTGGAATACAACTTACAGAGAAATTTCATGGAGGTAGAGAGATGATTTGATGATCATAAACTCATCATGAATTATAAGGAAACAAACAATGTTGTTCTCCAGCACCAGAAGCAGGAATAAATATTTCCATCTCTCAATCAAAAATGTGGTGGGCACCCCACTAGAACTATAGTACTTTACATACCTGGGTGTTACGGTGGACACCACCTTGTCCTATTCACAACACATCAACAATACAGCCAAGGCAGTAAGTAAGAGCATTGGTCTGTTACACGGGCATACGAATAGCTTAACCACTGAGGCTCTCAGTCTTACTGTACAAAGTTCTGTGGTTTCACTTGTTGACTATGGGCTCGTTATTTATGACTCTGCTACAGATACAGCCCTACATCACCTCAAAGTGGCCTTAAATAAAGCATGCCGGTTAGTAACTGGAGCTGCTCAGCTCACTCACACATATAACCTGTATGCTCAGACTAACTGACTTCAGTTCGCAGGTAGGTGCAAGTACCAATCCTGTATTATGGCAAAGAAGGTAAGCCTAGGCCTGGTGCCTAGTGGGGTACAGAAACTGCTCACCCCTTATGAATTCAATCGCTGCACTAGAAGTTCTGAAGCCTGATTTTCAACATTCCCTGCATCCACAATGCACTAGGTCAGAGGTCCTTCATGTACTGTGCTCCAACCTGGCTTAATACTCTTCCTGCAAACATCTCCTCAGTGGTGGCAATAGGCACTTTTAAATGAATGCTTAGAAATCCTGTAATTGTGAATTCCAGCTGTGATTGCTTTTTTATAATCTCAACTCTCAGTATCTGATTGGACCAAATCTGTCACCCCCCATTAGGACTCATTTACTTGCTTTGTAACACCCCACCATTCCCCATCCTCTCCTTCCCCCTTACCTCCCCACAGTTGCCTGGGCAGCCTTGGCTGCATGCTGCTTCACTACTTTGAGCTATGTCTTTTCTTCACCTCTTGCTTTATGTGACAATGCCTTCTGGGCTGAACTTTTTTCTTCCCTGCCCAGTAACTCAAATTGTTAATTCTATGTTGCTGGTTTTAGAGTTGGTATACATTGTACAATACCAACATTTTCACAATGTTATTTTCTTATTGTCTAAGCTAACCGTGTATATTTTTTATTACTGAATTCCAGTAACATATTTGTTTTGTCTCGTCGCTGACGTGCGGCTTACTTAATGAGCTTCTCCTCAAAGGTGTCAATCCATGATCATAATAAATAAATAAATAATTTAGATTAAATAACTCTTCTGTAGTCTGAGTAATAACTCCTAGATATCTGGATTTATTATGTATTAGAAAGTTTAAAATTAACTGAAAATCTTGAGTAGGGAACACCTTATGAATTGATAGGATATCTGTCTTAGTCTTGATTTTGTATCCTGAGATTGCAGAGAAACCTGAAATCGATGTAAATAATGGATTTCTGGAAGTTAATGCATCACTTAGATTAGAGTAAATTAGTATGTCATCTGCATATAAAGAGATTATGTGGCATGTTCCTCCAGTTTCTATACCCTCTATTTCTTTACTTTGCCTTATAGCTTGGGCAGATGGTTCTATAAAAATAGCAAAGAGGAAAGGGAACAAAGGACACCCCTGTCATTCCTTTTCAGAGTTCGATGAAGGAGGATAATTGATAATTTGTTCTGATTTGTGCTTTAAGGTTATTATATATTAGTCTGATTCATTTTGGGAGTTTTTCTCCTAACTTATACATTTCCAACACTACAAAGAGAAAGTCCCAATTAACCTTATCAAATGTTTTTCCTGCATCCAAAGCAATTAGAGCTGTGTTCCTTGAGGTAGTGGATTCCATCAAATTTAGGGCTTGTCTTATATTATCAGCTAGTCTCCTCCCTTCAACAAAGCCAGTCTGGCCTGGGTGGATAATTTTATGTATAATTTTTGTGAACTTTTTGGCTAAATTCTTTGTGAATATTTTACAGCCTGTGTTTAATAATGGTATGGGACTATAGGGGCCACACTGTTCTGTTTTTTTTTTCTGGTTTTAATATCAGGGTTATTATGGCTTCATCAAAGGTAGGCGGCAATTTATTTTCTTTAAGAAAATTATTGAATAGCTTGAGTAAGTGTGAGGATAGTTTGTATCTGAAGTGTTTGAAACATTCTCCATTATAACCATCTGGACCAAGGGATTTGTCATTGGTCAGCTCTATGATGGAGTCTATTATCTCCTGTTCATTAAATGCAAGGTCTTTGTTAGCCTTTCTTTTTCATCTAGTCGATTTAATTCAGGGTGGGGAAAAATATTTATGATCTCCATATTGATGTTTTTTTCTGGAGTACAGAGTTTTTCATAAAATGTTGTAAATATTTCATTTTTGATCCTTGGTTTATATGTACCTACTACATTTTTGTCTTTTATTACATTAATTGTGTTGCTGGCTTTTTCACTTTGAAGTTGAATGGCGAGTAATCGGTCAGGTTTTTCTCCCAAAAGGCTATATTTTGCTCATGCCCTCAACATGATTTGGTTAATTCTGTCTTTTAATAATAGAACCTTTGATAAATCTTCTCCAGCTCTAAAAAGAATAAAATTAGATTTTGCTAAAGCTAAATTGTGTTCTAGGCAGTTTAGAGTTTGAGATTCAATTTTGTATTTCTGTGCAGAATATGAGATGCATATACCTCTTATTCAATGATTTTTATGCATCCCAAATCATATTTAGTAAGGTTTTGTGAGTGGAATTATTTATCAAAAATTACTTTTGTTCCTTTTTTATAAGGTTAGTAAAAATCTTATCACTCAGCAGTCTTTGGTTGAATTTCCAGGTTTTTGTCCTTCATAGTTATTACCCCTTTTGGAAAGTAATCATAACCAAAGAGTGATCGGAGATGTTTATCAGTTTATCTGATTATATTTAATATCCACTATGTTATGAAATACATTTTTTGAAATTAAGTAAAAATCAATCCGGAAATGGGATTTATGTGGGCTTGAATTAAAAGAATAGGCTTCTTTTTTTGAATATATATGTCTAAATGGTTCCATTGGGTTAAGGTTCTCAGTATAATTTAAGATCACAGAAACAGCTGTTTTTGTGTTTTTCTAAAGTGCCTGGACTTCTATCTAGGTGAGTTAGTGTTAAGTTAAAGTCACCTGCAATTATATATGGAGTTGGAAATTGTGAGATACCCGTAGCCATGAAAAACTTAGTAAAGAGGTTAGGCTCATTATTGTTGGAAGCACATACACTAGCCAAAGTTAATTCTAACAAGTTTTGTTTAATCCTTGTTATAGAATGTCTACCAACAGTATCAAAATATTGATCTAAAATTACAAAGTTGGCAGAATTCCTTATAAATATCGTAATGTTTCTAGCCTTAGTTGTGAATGCAGAATATGTCTACTTCTGTGCAAACATTCACCACAAATTCCTTGGCTACGTCATTTCTTTTTGCTGAAGGATTGCTGAGACACTCAATTATAGTAAGCTTCTGTGACAGGCTAAGTGCTGTTCTTTGCTTGCCTTGCACTGGATTTTTAGCCTGTTTGTCCATGTCTTTCACCGTTACTGCCACTTGCTGCATGAAGGGATGAATGGGGACTGAAAACAATAGCCAGGCAGCACATTTAACTGAAAAATCAACATTGGAATGCACTGAATGCTGCTCTTAATCATTTCACATTCACACCTAGCCACATACCATGGAAGGCGTTAATTGCGTTAATCAGCAGAGCTGAAGTGTGACAGCTAAGTCAATTAGTTTCACTCACTGACAGCTGTCAGAACTAGCACAGAAGCTGAAGATAAATGTTCTTTTAACTGGGGTGATTGTGATTAGAAATGGTCTCTCTGC
Source organism: Neoceratodus forsteri (assembly GCA_016271365.2). Taxonomy (NCBI): domain Eukaryota; kingdom Metazoa; phylum Chordata; order Ceratodontiformes; family Ceratodontidae; genus Neoceratodus; species Neoceratodus forsteri. The sequence goes on from CM057450.1 coordinate 120,778,760, forward strand.
CGATAGGACTACATGGGGAAAAACTGAGATACAAGAGCACTGTTCTTATAACTGGAATGTTCCACTAACCGATGTTCTTATAAGTGGGCGTCACTGACACACATACATACACACATACAGTAGAATCCTATTTATCAGAACCTCCTGGGGGACACCCAAAATGTTTGGATAAACGGGAGTTCAGATTAATGGGATTGCAAGTACAGACGCATGTGAGACAACCAGCTTTAGCACTTTATTTGATTACCGGTGCAAAATGAAGTAGATAGATTAAAGTGAACAAAAGAAAACAAAGCAGCAAATATAATTTCCAGAACACAATAGATCATATCAGCTTTCAGTACACAATAGATAAATCTTAGGAAAAACCAGTAGATCAGATCAGCTTTCAGAACCCAATAGTAGGTTTAAATCTTAGAAAAAATCAGTAGATCAGATCAGCTTTCAGTACACAACAGAGAAGTTTAAATCTTAGAAAAAATCGGTAGATCAGATCAGCTTTCAGTACACAACACAGAAGGTTAAATCTTAGAAAAAATCAGTAGATCAGATCAGCTTTCAGAACCCATTAGATAAGTTTAAATCTTAGAAAAAAAAATCAACAGTCTTTTTTTTCAGAGCAGTAAATTGCTTCTTACTTGCCCTTGCCTGTAGATTTCTTAGCAGCATCAGATCGAATGCAGTGCTGTTGGGTTGTGTCTCCAGGTATTCCAAGCATTTTTCAAAATAGGTGGCAGCCTCAGAGTCTGTGATGAGTGCTAGTAGGGGCATGGCATCATCCTCCCTTTCCTCCTCCTCCTCTTCTGAATCTGTGGTTGCATCTTGTGAGTTGCTGAGTACAAGGTTAATGATGGAGTACTCATCTAGAATTTCACGCCCCTCCTCCCCAGAATCACATGACAGCCATTCCTCCAATTGTGAAGCTGAAATCAGTTCTCCAGGTAGAGCTGCTGCAAATTCTTTTAGCTCCTCCTGCTTAGCAGCCTCACCAGCAGCTGTTACTTCCTTCTCATCATCTAGCTTGGCTTGTGTCTGAAAAGTTATCCCAGACTTCTGCCATGCCTTCTGTATGGTCTCTGGTCATACATTTTGCCATGCCTCTGTCAGCATGTAACAGACATCTTTCACAATAGTTATCTTTAGGATTTTGCTCAATGGAACGTCCTCATTGTCATCAGACAGAATGGACTGCAACAGTTTCTTCTGGTAATTTCTCTTTAAAGTTTCAAGCATACCATGGTGAACGGTGAATGTGGGGGACATAATTGGAGTACATTAGACAGGGAGTTCCAGATAAAGGGGATGCGGATAAATGGGATTCTACTGTATATGTATTATAGGAGCATGGTAGAGCCTACATAGTTAGGGTTGAGTAGGATGTTTATTGTTAAACTCCTAACTTTGCACCTTAATAGCGTTGCCCCGTTCAACAGAATTGTACACAAATTTGCATGTATGGTCTTGGGGGCAAGCTCTCTTTATTCGACACGTTTTGTGATGGTTGGATGTCTGGGATGCTGAGATTCAGATAGAGCAAAAATGGAAACATTGAGGGCTTTTTATGCTGCTTTTATTTTTTTGTTGCCCTCACCTACAGCTCAGACAGTTTGGAAGTGTGTTCTGAAATGGTCAGGATGGAAGGGGCTTGCCCCAGAATGGGGCCTTTTGTTGGTTTGTTGAAAAAAGATTAATTGGCTCCCGAGTTATAAGGAGTTGAAATTTTGGTACTGAGCATGCTCAGTAGGGTCTTTCTGATAGAAGCTTGATACAAAAGGAGAATTTTCGGCTCAGGACAGAAGAAACTTCTTTCGTAAGGCGAGATTCTTCCTTCCTGAGCCGAAATTCTGCCTTCGTATGGCTGCCATCTTGTTTTTGATTTTAACAAAAAAAAAAGTTAAAAACCTATTTTATTTTATTTATTTATCCATTTATTGTCTTGGATACAACCTTTGAGCTTGGAGCTCATTTACAAAGGTTCCATGTTGGAACAAAGTGGTAGGAACAACAGACAGATAGCATGACTAATTTACAAATGGATGTAGACAAAACAGATACACATGATGAAACACACATTATTTACAGTGCATTATACAAGATTTACAGAGCATTATACAAGATGGCAAGATTTATACACTCTGGTAGGTTAACATTTTGTTACATATATTATTTTTTTTTTACATTATGTGCAGCCAGGGAGGCATTTGTCTAGAGAATACAGTAGCAGAGGAGTGTGTGTATGTATGTATGTATGTGGGGGGATGGTCTGAATAAATGATGTGGGGAGGGGGAGAGAGAGCAATAGAAGGGAGTAGAGAGAGGTAGGGTGGGGGTGTAGGAGAAGGGGTGAGGAAAACAGAGTTGAAGGAGCCGATTTTGAATGGGGATAGAGATGGAAGGCAATGGGAGGCATGGAAAGAGGGCATAAGAAGGGGGAATATAGTGTGGTAGGGGTGGGGAAACAGGGTGTAGGAACTCATCCCGAATAGGGGAGGAGGGGTGGGGAAAGGTAGGAAAAGAAGAGGGGCAATCAGTGAATTACTGTAAGGTAGGTGAGAGAGGAGCGGTGGGTGTAGGTTTCGGGGGGTCGTGACAGTGGGCAAGAAGCAGGTGCTGGAAGAAGAAGAAGGTGAGTAAGGCTAGTTAGGGCAGTTGCATTCACCTAGTGTTGTCAAGTATCGCTTTAGTTCTTTCTTAAAGGGGAATAGAACAGTGCCCACGATCATGTTGTGCCTTCATATTGCCGGTTAACACTGCATTCGCACAGTTACCATCAAAAAAAGTTTTAAATACCTTTTCTAATGAATATTTGGCCCCTCTGCATTTACCCTCCATGTTTGTGGGTGTTGCAGTTCATCAAACCACAAGTGACGTGACAGGCAGGCTCCTGTGTTTACCACTACTGCATGGTACTGATACTTCCATGTTTATTGTGCACTGTTCCCTGTATTAAATTCAGAAACAACAACTGTGCATCTGCACAAAAGTAAGCCTGATAAAAAATGTTTTGTGTTCTGGCTCTGCACTCCCGCTGTAAAGAGCAAAAGTGTATTTTGGTGCTTTTCTATGTCCTCTTGATCTGCATTGCATTTCCACAGTATACTGCCCATTATTTTGTGGTGTATGAGGACAAGTCCCACCCTATTCAATTACATTTGTAGTTTTAACATGAAGTACGGTGCACCATAATGAGAAATACGTTTTTATTGATGGTTGTCTGTTGCATTGGCCCCCCCCCCCACCGTTGTTGATAGTCTTGTGGGATGTCATGCAAGGTCTAATTTCACCGTTACTGTTTGCTTTTATACTGATGATTTGACAGTTGTATGCAAAAGTTAAAAACGTCGTTTGCACGGAATATGCACAGCCCTATGATGCAAGTTGTCATTTATGTTTTCATATATATATATATATATATATATATATATATATATATATATATTTTGCTGTGTATGACAGCGTGCAATCTGAATTCCACCTCCTTTTGTGACATTACTGACATTTAATCTATGTACAGTTCTGTGAACATGCTTTAGTGACATTAGTTACATTTAGTGTATGTGCATTCCTGTGAACACCTGACACATATATGTGTTTTTCAGCTGCATGTAGCTTTTTACCTAACCCAGGAACCTCAATGCAGGCAATGTATAGGCTATTGAAGCTGAATTGAAGTTTTCATTCCATGTGTACATAACATGTCAACAGGGACCACATATGTGTTTTTACAGTTTCATGTGGCTGTTAATCTAACACCACTACCCCAGAACACTGACCAGTAACCCTATTGTAGCCAATGCTCTCAATTCAGTTGCCTTTTCTCATATGTGCATACATGGTAACTGGTGCCACACGTCTGTTTTATGGATACATTTATTAGCTTATCTCACCCCCCCAATACTAACCATGAATCTCAATGCACGCAATGTTTGCATACAGTTTTCAGTTCTCAGTGATGTTTTGTTTCTGTATGTTGATCCCTGGGAACACCTGCCATATCTGTGTTTATCAGGTAAATTTTTATTGTGACCTAACTGCTCTCCCACAGATATCAACCACGAACTGCAATGAAGGTTAATGTTTGAATCCAGGATTCTATAACTGTCTTCATGCAAAACATGCCTTAGATGTGTTTTGTAGATACCTAATGTTGTTTACAGTAATCCCCACCACAAAAAACAACAGGTTTGTATGCGGCACTACTACATAAACATCATTCCAGGCTTGCAGTAGAGTGTCACTGTGTGGATGTGCACTGTTCATGCAATGTCATGTTGACTCTCAGTACAATTAGTGTATCTGCATTGCACTCTGTATTTCAGGCACATGTTACCACATTAAATAAGTATTATTGTGCTGTTTTGTCTCTGCTATCAGAGTAGCATTACTGGGCAGGGTACCTTTCAAGACCTGAAAGTGAATCCTGAAATTAGTACCAGTGTGTCCTACTGCAGCAAAGTTCATGACACTGTAGTGATACTTATCATCACACCAGTTAGGCCAATTTGTATGTTGTCTTGCACAGGCACAAGCAACATCTTGCGGTAGTAGCACATTTCATGGGTGTGTCAATTTTGGCCAATGCATGGAACGCTTTAGTGTGTGCGTCCCTCAACGCATTGTATTGTGCATCGCTGTGACTGTTATTGGTATGAATTCTTGGTTTGCCAATACATATGTGATCATGACATAACAACTGTGTTTATCCACTGTTTCATACTTCATATCATCTTATTTAACCACTTTCTTTTAGTCCTTAACCAGTGCCAATTGAGGAATGGCCTTGTCGGGGCGGCACTGCTTTTCGCTAACATTCTTCTAAATGTGTTACTCATGACCTGGTGAGTACTCTTGTTCTTGTTCATATTGAAGTATTTGTTGTATGTTTGTAAATTGTGTGTATCTGTGTGCCATCTGTTAACAACATGTATATCAAAGGTATCATGGTATATATGACTGTGTGTCACAACTAACTTTCACCCTGTTTTGGTAAACACACTTAGTGTCATCACCCCATAAGGACACACTCCTCTACCATCATATTTTTGAACAACGTGGTTTTGCAAGATCATGTTATGCCTCCTCATATTCCTGTGCACCCTATCAGCCTGCATTCATCACACACTGCCCTCTCACAATTTTTGGGTTATGGGTACTACATCACATACGGTTACCCATAGGTCACTTTCATCTCTGGATCCAGTAACTGACCAGACCACGCCATGTATACTCTTCCATGTATTTTCACTGTCCAAAAATCATGCATTGGCATTTACTGCAAATGCATCTGATAAGACACACTGTAAAACATTTAACCCCACCCCACCCATCACTTGTATTGCAGTGGTTGAAATTGGCACTGGCCCACTAGCCAAAGGCTGGTAGATTTTGTGTTGTACTATTAAGATTTTAATTTAACTAGCCCTGCAGGCTTGTACTGGAGAAGACAACACTTCAGTATGTACACCAAGTGTGCCACTGGAAAAATCTTTGGGCCAGTGGATTTTCACAGTCACTAGCCCTGCTGGCTATTGGCGGCAAAACTTAATTTCAACTCATGTATTGTGTCAATAATTTGGCAGATCTTACTGTTGTCTGTCAAGATTCATACCTTCCCCTACACACACTTTGCAGTGTCAATTAGACTGCCAGCATCACACAGCCATGTTGTTGGAAGATGGTCACCCATACCTCTGTGGTTTGGGATTTGTTTGTCCTTGATTACTGTTGCCTTTTTACTTTTCAAAGCAGTTAATCACATATTGTGTTTCATGTTAATGTCTCACATGTCGCTCTTTCATTTCTGCCATTGACCCCTAGGATACACAACTGAAAATGGTGAGATATTTGGATTCAAGTGAGGATGAGCTACCAACTTTCCCAAGTAGGCTGACGCTTCAGCCCTATATGTTTGAGCCAGAATATCCTGACTGTGAAGGTCCAAGTGAAACCAGCCCTAGATTAACATCATCTGATTCTCAATTCTGTAGACAGTGAAAGGGAGGCAGCTGCTGTTGGTGACAGAGCCGGCACCACAGATTGGTGCTCGTGTGGCGCCTGTGAGGTCATGCCTATGGAGCGGGAGAGTATCTGTTGCCATGACATTCATGCAGTGGATGACAAGTAGCAGGGTAAGGTTTCACCCTTGAGTTACATGAACACTCATGTAAATACGTTGTCAGTCAAGTTAACTTTACTCTTTACTGTTCTTTTACAGATGCCCAGTGTGTGACACTCAGACCGAGCTTCAACAATGTGTGCCTTGATAATGAGGTTCTGTGGTGTGCTGTTGTACAGCTGCATGAAGTCTGGCACGATGTTTTCGAGGATCCAGTTCCTAACAAGTAAGTAAGTCGACACTTATAGTCATGTACTTATTGGCTGTCCAGTTGTTGTGTAATACAGAGGCATCATGCCTTTCCTTTGGCAACACTGGCTACCCTTGTTCCGAGATGGATGCCAGGTGTTCACTGTGGTGTGACAGGATTTTGTGGTGGACAGCTCGACTGTACCATGGACATATGGTTATGGAGAGGGCCATTTGTCTGGCACGTACTGGATGCTGTGAAACTGGGCATGAGAAGTGGCCACACAATCAAAAAACGGACACAAGAACAAGGGGTACTCACACAGCACATGGAAGGCACTGCTTCAACATCAGTGTACAGGTCAATGAACTCAGCACAATGCAGCTGGGTAAAATTCACATACTTTATTTGCTGAAATTACAGCATTCAGATGCAGGTGCCCATCCACATAAGAATGTGTGCATCAAGCTGAGTATATTGGCCTGGACAGTGACGGTGAAACTGTGCCCTCGGTTAGCTATGCTTGTGGCTGTCTTTCGATGCGTCAGGGTAACCTATGTAATGGTTGGTGGCTAACTATGGAGGTAGGTCGCTAACTATGCTGCCTTATGGCCACGGGATGATCCAAAATGTTTCGGTGTGTAAAGTGAAGCTTGCCATGATGAAACTCAATTGTACATCACTCTGCACTATGCTGCAGCACAGTTACGGCAGTTAACAATGTCGTTCAAATGTGAATTCACACCTTCTGACATGCGTGAAGATGTTATACTCATGGCAAAAGGTAAAAATCATAATTTAAATGACTTATTTTTCACAGTAACCATGCTGCAAAGTGCGGGAAAAATCCTGCAGAATTTCCTTTCATCCTGTCGAGCTTCACTTTTGGTACCATAGACTGTATAGCTTCTTCAAGGCACTCTCTTTCAGCAGGTCATAAAACAAGGAATTCCAGCTGCAGGAACATAACAGTAACAGTAGATATTCCTGACTGAGGCTGTGGCAAAGCAGCAACTCCAGATGGCTCTGGTTAGTATGGAGTCCTATGCCCATTGCATGGTGACCTGCACTGCCATGCAACACAGGGCCTGGCTGAGGATCTCGAACTTCACTGCAAACACCCAGCACAAAGTGGCGGACATACCTTTCTTGGGCACTGACTTGTTCATTCCAGGAGTTGATGGTCACTGTCAGTGCATCGAGAATTTCAATGCCACCTTGAACTTTATTGCTTCTGCCCAGAATGAATCTCAGGTTTCCAAGAAGCAGAAGTTCAAGGCCTTTCAGTCTTCTGCCCCTGAGGCCAAGCAGACCCAGTATCAGTCTTGGCAGGAGTAACAGGCTCAGTATTGGTGCCCTCTGCCCAAATCAGGGGCTTCGACCCCTAAGCATGGAAGGAATTGTCCATGTGGCTTCCCTGCTGGATCCTCCTACTCCAAGCCTACACAGTGATGGTGGTCCATCTTTGTCGTCAAGGGGTCAGGGTGTACCCCTACCTGGACAATTGGCTTGTGGCAGCTCCCTCCAAGCAGGTGGCAGAGAGGTCAAGGGACCTGCTCCTCCAGACCTGTATCGACCTTGGCCTCCAGGTCAATGAGGCCAAGTCGGAATGCGTGGCCTCCCAGGTAATCTGCTTCAGCAGGGCAGAGATCAGCTTTTCCTGAGACAGAGCCAGGCTCCCGGTGGACAGGGCGGAGATTTTCTCCTCTTTTGCCAGATCATTTCTGGTTGTGCTCTTGCGCTTTGCGTGGGACTTCTAGTGGAATCAGTGACTAGGTCATTTTGACCAGCTATTCACTGGGACACAGAAGATGTGGGATGCTCTCCAACGGTGAACCATTGGGAGCATCTGCAGGAAGGGATCCCATTTGTCCACCATGAGCTGAAGGTCATCCTGACAACTGATGACTCTGTCATGGGCTGGGGTGCCCACATGGGGGAACACAGAGTCCACTGGCTCTGGGTCCCCCGAGGAGTCCTGATGCCACATCAACCTGCTGGAGCTACGAGCAGTTCAGTTGGAGCTGACTGACTTCGCTCATTCCTTAGTGGCCAAGTGGTTCTGGTCCAGATGAACAAGACCACAACCATGTACTATCTCAACAAACAATGCGTGATGCACTCCTGGACTCTGTGCAGGGAGGCTCTCCGCATCTGGACCCCTTCGTGAACTGACTATAGGCAGAACTCCTTGCCATTCATGTGGCTGGAACCTCCAATCAGCTGGCGGATGCCATCAGCTGAGTAGGCAAGGCGTTCCACGAGTGGTCTCTCCATTCAGCAGTAGTACACAGCTTGTTCTCCTAGTGTGGCACCCCTGTGGTTGAACTGTTCACCTCCATGGAGAATGCAAATCTGAGGCTGTTTTGTGCCTGCCCCCCTCAGCAGGGCTCACTTCAGGGGGACGCCTTCTCGAGGCCATGGAGCGCTGGCCTCTTTTATACCTTTACTCCACTTCCCTTGATTCACAAGGTGCTCCTCAAGGTCAGGAGGGACAAGGTACATATGATCCTGGTGGCTCCAGAATGGCCACTCCATTTTTAGCACCCCAAACTCCTCAGTCACAGCATCAGGCTCCAGAGTCATCCTCCAGCATGCCCGGACCTGCTTTCCATTAATCATGGGAAGGTACTCCACCTGGACCTTCAATCCCTGCACCTGACAGCCTGGTTCCTGTGCAGCTACAGTTCCAGGCTTTGGGTCTCTGTGAAGATGTACTCATTGTAGTCAAGGCATCTAGGATGTAACCGAACAGGAAGTGAAATGCCTTCCAGTGGAACAGATTCTCCATTTGGTGTCAGGGCAAGTTGTTGGACCCTTTGACCTGTCGAGTGGCTAGCATCCTAGATTATCTATGATCAGTCTCTCCAAAGTGTGACTTCGGTCGCTAACCTTTAAGGTGCACCTGGCAGCCATCTCTGCTAACGGGGACGGGGCAATCAGTAGTCTGTTGCACAGGAGCTGGTGGTCTGTCACTTTTTCAAAGGCCTTGATCACATATCCCCTCCGTTGCATGAAACACCACCACTGTGGGATGTAGTGCTAGTACTGGCAAAGCTCATGGGCAAGCCATTAGAACTGATGCACAAGTGCGACATGACGCATTTGTGTTGGGAGACCACATTCTGGTGGCTATCACATCAGACAGAAGGATTGTTGAGCTCCAAGCACTCTCAGTCGAGTCTCCTTATTTCCTTTTCCATAGGGACAAGGTTGCCCTGCACCCCAACCCGAAGTTCCTTCCGAAGGTAGTGTTGGATTTCAACCAGAACCAGGTGATGACTCTACTAGTGTTGTACCACAATTAGTGGTGGGTGAAGTGGGCTAAATCCACTCTGTGAAGCAATTCGTGAAGCAAAGGCAGATTCGCGGAGTGCTGCACAATGCAAAGCGGAGTACTTCACGTTATAATGAGGAACGCAAAGTCCATTGGAAACAATGACTTCGCGTTACTCCGCCTCCCCAGACCACTTGTTTTTGAGCCCCAAAGGTGAATTTTGCAGTGATTCATGGGATTTCAGGTCACATCTGCACAGCCTCAGTTCAGGGTAGTATGAGTGGGAAGGAGTATTAGACAGTGTGCTCTGATAGCTGTCTGTGATAGGAATCTTGTAAAAGCTGTTCAAAAAGCATTTTTGAGGGTTTTTTGGGGATCCAACTTTAGGTCATCGATTGTAGGAAACCCTCCTGTGTTGATATCATCGAGCATTTTTGTTTTTGTGTGGATTTTGAATGTTAATTTACTACATTGAGTGTGTGTGGTGAAAGACAGTGAAAGTGTGCTTTGGGGGAGGGGTGTATCTGTGGAGTAGGTATATTTAAGTTGGAGAAATAGTGATTTATTTGTTTTTTGGTTATATTTTTGTTATATAACTGACTGTGTTAATGTACACACAGTAATACTGTCAGTAATAGTAGACATTTTCTTCCTATTTGTTGTGTGGATGTGGTGCAGCAGTTCATAAGTTCAGGTTGTTTACATTACAAATTTACAATATGTAACATGGCATAGTGCTGAACTTTTGCATTTGCGACGCATTTCTCGTTCAGCATTGTACACAAACTGTTCTGGGTGTGAGTGTGTGTGCAGTGTTGCGTGCATCAAATAATACACCTTTTATTGTGCCACAGACTAATGTAATTGCAGCCTTTGCAGGCGCAGCACTGTCAACCTGTTATCCACTGCAGCTGCCTGATTTTGTACTGCAGTTGTGGTATCTGTTCTTAGTTTTGCTGCTTGTAGTGCCATAAAAATCTGCACTGTCTGCATTCAGTGCTCCCCCAACTCCCACGTTCAAAAGGTATTTTTTACCCCATTGGATTGTTCTTGTGACCTCATCAGCAGCACCACTGGTTACTGAAGTTGTTTTAATTCCGTGACAGTCTCAGAGTAGTCTCTTATCTGTTGCTGAAACCACAGTTGGTTATTTGGCTTCACATCCAGCATCCCTCCAATCAGAGAGTGAATGTATCACAATCTGAATTCGGTTATAATATTGTGGTTGATCCCCCAAAATGCCTGCAAAGAGATGTGCAAGCAAAGCTGTTTCTCGCCATAGCAATGTTGGCAGTAAGATGGTCTGTGGGCGTGGTAGTAGTACGCAGATGCAGAAGTGCATTGCTGATGTGAGGAAAGGTATTTCTCCTGCAATGTTTTTTACAGCCCAATCAGTAGCATCACTCATAGTTGGAGGAGATGATGTTTTCCCAGCTGATGGTGTTAGTGTTACTGGTGTTAGTGGTGGTGGAGGTAGTATTAGTATTGTTGCGTCAGGTTCTAATTCCGACCAGTGTATCATATCCAAAAATATTGAGTGTGAAGCAGTGCAAGTGAGTGGCAGCGTAGATGATGTCATACTTCCCAGTAACTGAACCTGAGGATTCTGATAAGCACGTCAACGATAGCATACAATGTAATATTCCGTCCACCCTGGCACTTAACGTCACGCATTTTCCATGCAGTGATTCACAGTGTGGTGAAAAAATATCAGGTGATGGTGGTGTAGATGCTGACGATGAATGTGACGATGATGATGATGATGTTGCTGTTGTTGTTGCAACATGCAGTCCACATGCTAGCATCCAAGCAGAAGATGTTGATGTGTGTGATGTTGATGAATATGATGATGATGATGTAATTGACCCCAGTTGGGAACCGGAGAAAAAGAAATTAAAAGTGGCTGTGTCTGAGTCTGTTTGCAGGAATCCCCCCCCCCCGTAAAAACTTGTGTTCTACCGGTTTTAGTTGATGATGATGATGACCCAGTAATCAATAAGATAGGAAGTCATGGTGGTCAGTTGCAGTCCAGGTGTGCAGTGCCCAAAACATCATGTAACCCCCCTCACTTCAGTGCTTAAAATAATGGACTTAAATAAGCCACATCATGGACATATTAAAAGTAGAGCATCACACTTCCTTGTTTGGGATTTTTTTTGTTCAAGATGCAAATGATGATTCAGTTGCAATCTGCCAGGTTTGCCATGTGCGTGTGAGTTGAGGTAAAAAGGGGAGCCATCTGGGCACAGGAGGACAGCATATGCATCTTAAGAATAGGCACTTGGCACTGTGGACCCAGCACAAGCTGGCAGCTAATACCACAGTGGGGCATTCACCCATGTCACCGGCAACCATAGCCAGCATGTTATCCCCTTCCATGACTGTTAAGCCCAGTAGGAAATTAAACATGTGCAGTAGTGTGGTAATAAGAGCAGAGGATTACTACAGGCACGATGAGGTGGAGGACCATAATGACTTTGAAGTGTTGTCCAGTGCTGGTGAGAGTAGCAGTTTTTGTGGTGGTGGTGGTGGTGAATGCAGTATGTCTAGTGCAAGTGGTACATCAATACCGGTCGGTTGGCAAATCTGGCAAAATAACAGCATTTCTGGGTTTGTCATCATCACCTGTGCAACCATCTTCATCAAATGTCCATCCTTCACCCCCTGTCAATGCCATTCATCACAGAGTACAACCATTTGTGATCAACACACTCCATGTAAAACGTTTAAGTCAGCCCACGTTACAGAGTGTTTTTGCGCATAAGCTGAAGTACCCCTCGAATCATACAGTGTCACGTGAACTCAATGCTGCTATAGCGGAAATGCTGGCAATTGATCTTTTGCACTTCTCCTTTGTGGAGAATTCTGGGTTCCGGTGGTTTGCTGCACGTGCCTGTCCAAAATGGAAAGTCCCATCCAGGACATACTTTTCTACCTGTGCTGTCCCCGAGTTGTTCCGCACTGTGTCCGACTCAATAAGACGTGCCCTTCAACATGCCTCCTCTCCATTCATCCATTTAAGTATAGATATGTGGACAAGTGGCAGAACAGAGGGGAGTTCATATTTGTGTATAACTGCACACTGGGTGCAGGTGCCGGGGGTTGTTTGTGATGTTGGTAGTGTGAATAATCAGTGCAGTAAGGTGGATTGTCGCAGTAGCAATCTTCCAGGAATTCGACAGCATGCAATGATTGCTATGCACAATGTGACCTGTTCACACACTGGTGAGAACATGTTGGCTGTGGTACTGACTGAAATTGACAGATGGCTAAACCCTCTGTCCCTGAGAGCTAGGTTCATAGCAAGTGACAATGGGTCAATTGTGGTGAAATGCATCACGAATGGTGTGTTTTTTCATGTTCCTTGTGTGACCCATTGTTTAAATCTTGTGGTTCAGGAGTTTCTGAAGCACCCTGATATAAAGGGAATGCTGACCATTGCACGACATATCTGCTCTCACTTTTCAAGATCTCTAAAGGCCCGTGACTAACTGGGGCAGCTGCAGATACAAAACAGCCTGCCTCAGCACCGCTTGAAGCTGGAAGTTGTCACCCGATGGAACTCCACTTTATACATGGCAGAGAGGTTGGATGAAAAATACAAAACCATCTCAGAATATCTTGTTATGCACACTAGCTGTGACAGTTCCGGGGCCTCCATGTCTGTGATGACTGAACAGTGGCGCCTCATGGACTCTGTAATAACAATTTTGCGGCCATTTGAACATGCCACACAGGGAGTGAGTGGCGAGACTGCCTCCATTAGCCAATCAATTCCACTGCTGTGGGTGCTGAGGCAGACATTGGTGAATGTACAGCATAGCCTTGATGTTGCCGGAGACAGTGGTAGCAGTATGTTGCTGCAACACATGCTGACAGTATTCGACCAGAATCGTCACATTGTGAGCATTCAGCATAGTGACAACTTTGCCATAGCAACAATGTTGGACCCACGATACAAATGTGGAATTGCATCAGTACTGGAGGGAGGGCCTGAACAGGTAAAAAATATCAGTGGGCAACTGGTGCACTTGGTTCATGGGGCACAGAAGTCACGTGCCAAGGTCAGCAAACCTCAGCAGCATAATCCGGCTGAAGATGTACCTGGAGGACCATCAAGCATATCCTGCAAGGGGAAGGGGACTGCAGTTCCAGGTGGTCTATCATCCAAAGTGGCTGGCATCAACCCGCTTTGGGAGGCTTTGTCCCAAGTGGGTATTTGTAAAATAAATGATTTGGGAGAACAGGATGATGCATCAACAACTGGACTTAGTGCAGCACGGAGAATGGTTGAGTTATATTTGTCTGAAAACAGGCATCTGACAATAACTGAAGATCCTCTTTTGTACTGGAGTGGAAAGGTCAGTGAATGGCCAGAGCTGACTGCAGTGGCACTGAAGTACCTCACATGCCAACCCTCCAGTGTAAGTGTTGAGAGGGTATTCAGCTCAGCGGTTGCAATAGTGTGGGACTTAATGATGAATGTGAATGGAATCTGTTTTTTTGAATTACAGATTAGAAGGATGTGTTTTATCCTTCGCCCCATGTCTCCAACCAGGAGTCCTTACACTATGAGTGCAGTGTTTTTCTTATAAAATATGATGTATTATAATTTGGATTTAACCATATCTATAATGACTAGATTAAGCATATCAAGGTGGTGGGATTTGAACAGATTTTAGCAATGTGGAGAGTTGGTTTGTTATATCTAATATGAACTGATGTATAGGAATTACATTATATCTAAAATGTTTGTATAATTGCTATTATTTCAGTATAACATTAAGTGGTGGGATTAAAACAAAGCATTTCAAAAGAACATATCTTGAAAATGAACTAATTTTGAGTGACTCATAATTAGTGTTAAGGAATTTGATAACTTGAATATGGAAATTAAAACTCATTTTATTATTGCATCAATGGCACGTTGATGAGTCCATTATATATACATAGAAAAGAAATTACTATATAAAAAACTTTCAGTTAACAGACATAAATTAAATTGATATTTAAAATTTAAGGGAACATATATCCCTGTGGTGGGGGAAGAACCCCTGACTTGGAGAGACAGCAGGAGCATGTAGGCTTCAGGTTATGTCAGTCTCCACTACTCCAAGCAGCTGTACCCTCAAGTTAACACTCTTTTGTTCAGAGGTTACCTGGAGACCTGAATCTAGGTAGCTTACTTCATTTCTGACGTATGTTTCTCCCTCCACCAGCCACAAGATTTAAATGCAGAAAGAGTAGATAATTAATCACATTTGAAGTGAACGAGGCAGACACAGCACGCTAGAAAACAATTGGAAGTAAGTGCCTTAAATTATATTCAAACATAAGTATTATATTTTAAAATATGCACAAGATTAAATGACATTTTATTTTTTCTTTCAAGAGCCCTGAAACGCAATTTTTAAAAACTTACAACCTGAGGGAGAGTGAAAACAGAAACTTTTCCGAGTATTACAGCAACTAGTAAGCTTTCTTTTTAAGTAAGATTTTGATATATGCTACGGCGCTTAATCATTAAATGCTGAGTATTGAGAACAGCATTGTAAATTTCTTTAGCAGTAATTAGTAGAAAAAAAGCTCTTTTTTTGAAAATCTGTTTTTCTAATTTACTTTTTAGCATTGAGACATACATTTAGATTTGGGAGATTAGCACTGAGACGCAACGGTTACAAAAAACTTACAACCCAAGGGAGAGTGAAAACAGAAACCTTTCAGAGTTTTACAGCAACACTAGTAAGCCTTCTATTTGACCAAGGTTTCGATATGTGCTACGGCGCTTAATCATTTAATGCCGAGTTATGAGAACAGCACTGTGAATTTGTTTAGCAGTATCTAGTAGAAAGAAAGTTATTTTTTCTTGAAAATCTGACTTTTTAATTTACTTTTCAGCACTGAGACGTGCTTTCAGATTCGGGGGATTTAAGATAATTCATGAACGCTACATTTTATAGCGGTAAGCATATGAAAGCATATCTAAATATAGTAATCTAACATCCACAGTAAAAGTTAAATGAAAATTAATTCTTTTCCATTGCAGTTATTATAAATGAGTTTAGATGAACTCTTGGACATTGTAATATCGGATAAATGAAATTAGAAGTAAGTAAAGCACATCCATTCTGTAAGTGACAATAAAAGCACACAATATAATATTAAACATAGTTTTCTTCTTCCAGGGTTCTTATTACTAATTTCAATTGAATAATTAAGGACCTAAGAATTAAATTGGAAGTTAAAGAATATACAATTAAGGTAAAAACCCCCATCTCTAATGGAATGGACTTGTTGTGACCATGATGCAATAATCAGTTCAAAAGTGTTTGGTTCATTTTAGAATGGCAGTGTTGAAAATAATTATTCACTTATTGAAGTATGATGTTTAATTATTCTATTAATTGAATTAAGATGAGATAACTTTTAGAGATAATAGAAGTTAAAGATTATCACAGAGCATATGGCAGAATATTGTATGCACAAATAGCCTTGTTTTATCTGGCAATTAATACCATTATATTCTAAAAAATGTTTTTCTATGTTTTTTATTGTAGCAACACAGTTGGCCTGATGAAGTGGCTTTACCACGAAACTGTTGCCTTTCGTTTGTGTGAAGAAATCTAATAAAATGATAAAATAACAACTAAAAAAATGGAGATCATCCATTCATTTTTTCCTTTTTCACAATTATTCTGGTGCTAATGGATGACCCAATCATAATTATCTTTAATAATGGCAACCTGATATCCTCTTTCTCTCATCAAAAGCGGTTGCAATAGTCAGGGATCATTGGACAAACCTGTCTCCTGCAAATGTTAGTTTGCTAACATTCATTAAAATGAATGAGAGGCACATACCAGCACAGACTGCGACCTCGGTATTTGTACCCCAGCCTAGTCATGGTGGTCTTGCTGATGTGGAAATGGAGCATCCTAGTGGCACTGGCAGTGGCTACCTGAAACGGCCGACCACTGATGTAGATGATGACACAATGGATAAAGAATTTCCCAGTGGTCAGACTTCAGACATCGATGACTGTGAGGGCGGCTTTCTTTATGAGGATGATGATGTGGTTAATGTTGGCAGGTTTTAACAGGAGTTTTTAAAAGGCGGTGTGCCCCCCCAGACCACCACGACCGGGACTGATGTTAGCCACTGCCACCATGAGTCTGTCTGTCCCCTGGGCCACCACCAATGGAACTGATGTTAGCCACTGCCACCACTGAGCCTGAGTCTGTCGCCCCCTGGACCACCACCACCAGGACTGATGTTAGCCACTGCCACCATTGAGCCTGAGTCTGTCTGCCCCCCAAACCACCACCACTGGGACTGATGTAAGCCACTGCCATCATGAGTCTGTCTGCCCCGGACCACCACCACTGGGACTGATGTAAGCCACTGCCACCATGAGTCTGTCTGCCCCCTGGACCACCACCATCAGGACTGATGTTAGCCACTGCCACCACTGAGTCTCAGTCTCTCTGCGCCCCCAGACCACCACCACCGGGACTGATAAAAGCCACTGCCACCACTGCCACCATGAGTCTATCTGCCCCGGACCACCACCACTGGGACTGATGTTAGCCACTGCCACCACTGAGCCTGAGTCTGTCTGTCCCCCTTGACCACCGCCACTGGCACTGATGTTAGCCACTGCCACCACTGAGCCTGAGTCTGTCTGTCCCCCTTGACCACCACCACTGGGACTGATGTAAGCCACTGCCACCATGAGTCTGTCTGCCCCCTGGACCACCACCACCGGGACTGTTGTAAGCCACTGGCACCATGAGTCTGTCCAGACCACCACATCCATCAGTCACAAACACAAAGCTTCTTAATATTTAAACCATAAAGTGAGTATGTGTACTCATGTTTGTTATGCTGCTTCACTTCCTTTAGTCTTATGTTTTGTTTTCTGTAGCTTTTCAGAGCCGCAATGGTAAAACACATACAGTACACTTCTTTTGCTTCTTTTACAGGGTAACAAAAAAAGACTTCATCGCTAAAACTCATTGGGAATGGTACTGTAGCTGTACCGTACAGTACAGAGAGGAAGCGATGTAATATCCATGTGAAATCCATTCTGGTAAGTATAAAGATTTTATTTAATCCGTTTCATTGTTTTGGAAAGACTGCAGCAAATATTGCACACAGGTTGTGTTAGGTGACAAGATGTGGGTTTGAAATGTAACTTGACTTTAGACTGAGATTTGAGAACCAGGGAGGGATACATAACAATTAAGTTGTAAGAAGTCATTAATTTCTTTTTTTCAGGAAACTTCCAGATGCTTTATTGTTTTGTCAAAGTGGCCTTATCCAAAAAGTTCTTCAACATCAGGTACCCCCTTCCCCGAGCTTAGGCACACATGCAACACGCGGAAGTCATTTCATTACATGACCATGACTATCATTAACAACAGGACTCCAGAAGGATGCTGATGAAATCTGTGAAGAAGTAACAAAATAAGAAACCATTAGAGACAAACCTGCAAATATGATTCCCCCCCCTCCAAAAAAAATACTTACCTTCATGTGCTTGAGAGTTATTCGTTTCCAATTTCAGTGCAAAAAATTCTCATTGAGCAATAGAATGTGCACACCAACAGTTTCTGTGTGACCTGTGATGCAGAACAATACCATGAGTACATGTCTATGTCAACCCCCCTCCTCACCTACAAAATACACACCTATATATATATATACATATACATATATCTACTCACCAAGGCTACTATTAGTGTGCAGCCAAAGGGCACTCTTCAATCCAGTTGAGATGATCACATTGCATTCGCTCGAATCGTCTCGCAGAACACATTGGACCAGCAACACGATGCTCACAGTCATCATTTTATACTGGGGTATGTGCTGAAACACTCTCATTCCACTATTTTAACACGTGTCAATTTTCTGCACACAAGCAGGATGCATTTTGGGCTGGCAGAAAGAATCTGGGGACTCTGTGCCACCACCACTGCGCGCATGACTGAGTGCGCCATTAATTCTGGGGGACTTTGTATGTGCTGAAACACTCTCATTCCACTGTGTTAACACTTGTCAATTTTCTGCACACAAGGAGGATGCATTTTGGGCCTACAGAAAAAATCTGGGACTCTGTGCCACCACTGCACGCATGACTGAGTGTGCCATTAATTCTGGGGGACTTTGTATGTGCTGAAACACTCTCATTCCACTGTGTTAACACTTGTCAATTTTCTGCACACAAGGAGGATGCATTTTGGGCCTACAGAAAAAAATCTGGGACTCTGTGTCACCACTGCACGAATGACTGAGTGTGCCATTAATTCTGGGGGACTTTGTGTGTGCTGAAACACTCTCTTTCCACTGTATTAACACATGTCAATTTTCTGCACACAAGCAGGATGCATTTTGGGCCGGCAGAAAAAATCTGGGGACTCTGTGCCACTTTTGTGTGTTCTGTGATTGCTGCTGTGAGCTCATGATGTCATACTGACATTTTTACAATTAAAGCAACATTGCAAGAATGTCCTGAGTCTCCTGACAGTTTTGAACTGTACTTTTCTATGCTACTTTACATTGCCACAGCCACCACTAGTTACCCCTGAGTCGTGACTTGAATGATACGTTTCTTTTCACAATTTATGTCTGCTTTACTTACTTAACTACTTTTTTTATGTATGAAAAAAAAATGAGCATGCCTTCCAATATTGTTTGGACCAGGTTTGTATTTATTTGCAGCTGCTTTTCAATAACTATTGTTCCATGGTGTCATAAAACACTGCCTGCTGCATAACCGTTAATTAACAACAGAAGTGATATATAATAACTAATTGATGTGATGGAGAAAAGCAGAGGAAAACAATGACAAAGACCTGGTCAGCACCAATTTAAAAGAAATGCTCCTTTCATTATTTCGTACACAAAAAAAGGTAGTACAGCAGACTCAACTACTGCAAATTCACGTATCATTCCAGTCAGTTAGGATGTAAGTAAAGGAAGTTGTAACATAGCATTAAAAAATATAGGTCAGGGTTATCAACAGATTGTTGCGCTGCTGCTTTACAGAGATTCACCACATTACACAGTTATGGTGATGTACATAAACTAATATGTGGGGACATTACTCCCACTGGAATATTTCTTGCTCCACAGAGTGCAATATATTTCTGTGAAAACTACTCATAATTTCATTACAGTGTGTCATGTGGCGGAGGAATTACTGATCAGAAAAGCCACCCCCATTCTGCCCCCCTTTCTCAGCAATGTTAGGACGTGATGCGGGAGCGCAGGTGCATGCTCCACTATAGTGAATGTCCGACAGCTATCCCAATGTTTCCTTATGTTATAAGGTTGACTTTGTGGTGAAATGTGGGAATGTTTCCACTAACAAGGCTCTTCTTACTGGAAATGAGCCCACATGTTTCACCACAAACTGACCATTATAACATAAAGAAACATTCGGAAAGCTGCTGGACAATCGGATATTCAATGTAAGGAGCACGTACACACGCTCTCCTTGCCATCATGTCCTAATGTTGCTGAGAAGGGAGGCAGAATGTGGGCAGATTTTCAGAACGAGAATTCCTCTGTCATGTGACACACTGTAATGAAATTACGGGCAGTTTTAACACAAATGTATTGCACTATGTGGTGCAAGAAAGTTCCCCTGGAAGGGAAAATGTGTATGATTAGACAACAACAAAGAAAAAACACACAAAAACGGTACAACACAGTAGTGGGGTGGGGGTTGGGGGCAGAAAACAATCCCCTAACTTACTGTGGCTGTGGGATGCCGTGGTGGTCCAGCAGCAGGTGCAGCATTGAAACTATTTGCTGCTGCTGTTGTTCTATTCTGTTCACCTGCTGCTGCAAAGCACCGAGCCGCTCATTATTTTCTTCAAGAGCTGCCCACACCAGGGCGATGTTAGACTGTGTTGCAGGGACTGTGCCGGGGTCCACTGCAGCAGGAAATCCAAGTAGTGGTGGTGGTGGTGGTGGAGAGGGTGGTGTTGGTGGCTGTGGTGGCAGTGGTGGTGGTGGAGCAGCTGCTGTACTAGCCCTCCTCCTCCTCCTGCTGCGGCAGTGATGAGGCACAACTCTCACCCCAGCAGCACCCTCGGCCACTGCCACAGAAGGGCCAGCAGGTGGACACCTGGCCCCTTCCATGGCAGCCTGCCACTCTGCCCTGTGGTGATTCAGCATGTGGGTGCACTGGCCACCGGTCCCCAAATGTGTCCCACTGGGGCCACGGCGAACCACCACCACACCACATGGATGGCACACCACCACTGTGCTGTCTCCCCCCACAGAGTTAAAAAACTCCCACACTGGGGAGCTGTGGGGGGGGGACCAGACACAGTCCTCACACGGGTCCCACCAGTGTTTTCCAGGGCCACCTCCTGTGGCTGTGGAGATGGTTTAGGGGGTGCTGCTTGAGCCCCTACATATGCTGCTACCAGTGGTGGTGGTAGTGGCAGAGAAGGTGGATGCACAGCAGCCACAGGTGGCACTGGTGCTGCTGCTGCTCCTATTGCTTGAACATGGGGGAAGCAACACCCAGGAGTCGGGAGCGGTCCAGCATGGCATGACCACCCCGCCCCCCATGGGGCTGGACTCCCCTCTGACCGCACACCTTGGGCCAGTGACTCGCCTTCTCTAGGGTCCACGTCCATCCCTCCCACACAAGTCCCTGGTGCAAACACACACTCACACACAGTCACTCACACACACATAAAGCAAAACAACACTTACAAAAAAAATTAGCTATTAAAAAAATAATCACAAACATAATACAAAAACTAAATAAAGATGACTTTTAAAAAAGCTGTTGTTTTACAAAGGCAATAAGCACTTTGTCACTGACTCCTACACTGCTCTCTCACAAGCCTTCTCCCTCTACGAATGCAAAGGAGAAAGTGGAACTGCTTCTCTGACTCACTTCCTTCCTGCCTGGCTAAAGTATGTGACTTACAGTACTGTAAGCCATGTGATGTGTGGGGGGGCTACCTATTCTCTTCTCACTTCACCTTGCTTCGCGTTAAGGCATGATGGAATCTGAGTGATAATACACAGTAAATAGAAGTAAAGCACCTTGCAGTGCCCACTTCATGTTGTGCTCCTGGATGCAAAGTGGCCATTTCGCATCCACTTTGCTGGCAGATTAAAAATTTGCTGCATCTCTAACAATCACACCTCGGATGCCGAATACAGGCTCCATACGTTGGACGTGATTACAAAATGGGCATTAATAAAAAGTCTAATACTGACATGCCATTGATCAGAACATGTCAACTGACCATTCATTAATGTCCTGGTGGAGGAATGCTTGGCATGAGGATCTCTTTCAGCTGGCACAGAAAGTCAAATGTCAAAAAAAAAAAAATCAATGCCTTCACATTCTCTTGCTGTAACTGCCATCATTGACAACAGAAGGTGAAGCGAGAGAACATGAAAAGATGAAGCAAACACAAGAAATATGCAGAGAATTTGACATTTTCAAGGGTCTGATGATATAAATAATGACAACCAAGTCCCTCTGTAAAACTCTCGAGTCCTTCTGTAAAACTCTTGCTTAGCGAGAAATAGGACCGCCATGTTTTTTTTTCAAAAACCCGCCCATACACTACTGGCAACCAATGAGAGCCAGAGCTTGACCAGGAAAACTTTTTTTGTTAAAGAGACCTACTTTTTAAGGCAGAGGGACAAAGTGCACAAAAAATACAATTTTAAATGATTTTGAAATGTTAAGAGTACCATTTTATAAGTGCAATAACCCACTCCAGCCCCATGGGTGTATTGGGGCATTAATGCACTTCCTGGCTGGTTGAAGTCACTCAGGCAAGCCCTCATGCCTCACAACGCACCCAGAGCATGCATTAATGCCCCGATACACCCATGGTCTGTCGTGGGTTATAGCATACGTAGGTAGAGTGCTTGCTTACTACAAGGAGCGCATGGCTGGAATTTGGGGAGAGGTTTCCCAGCTGTTTGTCACCCACGCTGAAGATGCATCTGTCAGACCTGCAGCCAAGCAGATGATTGGCAGATGGATTACATCCTGCATTGATCTGTGCTATAGGTTGGTGGGTACTGAGCCTCACACGGGGATAAGGGCTCATTCAACCCACCACACCGCTACAACGATGGTTGCTTCTAATGACATCCCTATACAGTAAATCTGCATGGCTGCTATCTGGAAGTTGGCAAACACTTTATTTCCCACTACCACAGTGACCTAGAGTCACGCCATGATGCTGGTTTTGGGGACTCAGTTCTCCAGTCTCTGTCTGCAAAGTAGGGGGTGTGCACCTTGCATCCCTCCTGAAAGGCAACCACCTAAGATCTACTGTTACAAGAAGTTGTTACACAAATGTATTGTAACCCAGATCCAATGTTTGGTGTATGACAGTGGTTTCACTTCATAAAATTGTACTGTATTGTACAGCTGCAGTGAGTTCAAGGACACTATTTTGCTTTGCTTGATGTGACTAAAATGTATTGCACAAACCAGTGACTATTGCTTTTGTTCTTTACAGGACTTATCGCTGGGCCACATACACCAACGACTTGGGGAAAAAAGTTTGCTGTGTCATTCCATCATGTGCTGTGTGAGGCATTTGCCACAAGTATCTTGAAGACAGGAATTATGTTGATTTTTATGAAGCAGATGAGCCAAGATTTGCGTATTGAAACATAAACACTGATGTCCTGTATTGCAAAACAGTTTAATTGACAAAAATTATAATTTTGGTAGTTATAATATTCACACTGCAAGTAACCTTCCTTTGCCTTTACAGTACAAATACTATCAGTAAACTTCTGTTTTTTGTTGTGCAACATTAATAAAGCTTGAACAATTCTGAATACAGTGTGACTTGGTGTCAATCCAAGACCTAAGTACAGTACTGAATAATATGAAAGTGGACAAACATTTAAATTAATCTGTTAAGTAACATCGACAAAAAGGTTTGCTGTATTTGAATTACAGTAAAATGCTGAGTAAACAGTAGTATTACAAAACTTCACTAATATGATCCTGATAATATGAACCATGTACATATTTACAGTTGAACAGGTAAACTACATGAAACAGTCCACTGTTTGGCCTGTACCTCAGTAATGGTCACTGTGTGGTGGTATTTATTTGCAGTACATGTACAACTAATTTTCAGGATTTCTAAATCTGGAAACATGTTTCTATATTAATTCAGACTTTTCAGGGTGAGGTGTTTCAGCAATGTTTCGAGGGAGGTCTTTTTTGTTTGATTGATGTTGGTGTCAGATTACACTTCTTATGCTCAGTGAGGTCAGACATCATATGAGTTAGGTACTGAAATGTCTCTTTTTCTCTAATAGGCTTTGCCACCCATGCCTTTTTACTTTTGGGGTATACAAGTTTATAGCGTTCTTTGCCAGACTGGCTCACTGCTGCTGATTGGGAAACATGTTATTATAGTCCATTGCTGCTAGTTGATGCCCTGCTTCCATGCCTTGGTAAGTGTAGTGATGCCTCTTGGGGCAGTACTTGAGTACAAGGGAGTAGTACACCTCCAGCTTCCCAGTGTGACAAAATATTGTTGTTTTCCCAAGGTCTTTCAGGAACTTCTTATTGAACACCATTTTCTTTAGAGTGTTGTGCGCTGCTGAATTATTTTTCAACCACACTTTTTTCATTCCTTCTCTTTGGTAAGCTTGGCATGGGCACGTTTCTTGAATTTCTGGCTGTGAGACCAACTATGTTTATTGACAGCATGGTAAACCACAGATGTGAACATTTCCCATAATGTTTGCCCATCGCCGTTACAATTTGCACACCACCATCAGAAGTGGTTGGACACGGACTGTATCCACTGTCCCAGTTCCGCACACTCCTTTTTTTTGGCTTGGACAAACAATTCTTTTTTATCCATTTGTCAAGGTGCCATACATCATACTGATGGTTTATGTCATGTTCAGGCGAATATTCCTTATTCATTAGGCTGTTAATCTGAATGTGCCTGTCTGTGGCTATGGTGGAAACTGGAACCTCGCATTCAATGAGAAAATCAAGAGAGCGTTTGAAGCCCTCTTTCTCCATGTTCATTGAGTACTTTATTTATTTATTTATTTATTTATTTAAAGAATCAGTTTACAACCTTTGAGCCAGAGGCTCGTTTCCAAAGGTACTTCGTCACATAAAGACATACATTGCGTTTCGGTTACATAGCAAAGATTTGCAAAAAAATCAATAGGCATTCACCAGAGGTGCCACGTCACATTGTGGTCAGACAAATACAATTGGGTACAGGGTACATGTAATTGATAACAGGTATTACACAAGTCGGTATCAAGTGAGCATTCTGGTAAGTAAACATTGAAACAGCTGGCACTGGCCAGGTTAAACCTAGGCATGGTGTACAGGGAAGTGGTGGAGGGGATGGTTGGGTGGAGAACTGCCCGGGGGGCATTGTCAAGAGAAAAAAGAGGTGGAGGCTATGTTCAGAGACAGGAGCAGTTACGAGTGCTGAAGATGTGGTTCTGAAGTGCAGTTTTGAATGTGGAGATGGTGATGGCATTGGTGATGGTGGCAGGGAGAGAGTTAAACCAGGTTGGGGCTCTATAGCTGAAGGACCTCTGGCCACGGCTGGTTCTTGTTCTGGGGACCTTTAGAGTGGTCTTGTAGGAAGACCGTGTTGCAATGGTGGGAGGGCTCTGGTGGATGGATGCCGTTACCCAGGAGAGAGCCAGTAGGGTTTTGGTGAGGAGACAGGTCTGGTATCGGAGCCGTTCATCCAGGGTAAGCAGGTTAGCATCGACATATAGCTGACAGGTGTGTGTGAGCCTGGGGGCACCAGTAATCAATCTGCACGCTTTATTCAGGGTTAGGTGAATTTTGTTGAGTGCAGTGGTGTCGGCACACCGTATACTGGTAGACCATAGTCTACAAGGGACAGAGCAGACGATGTAACAGCTAGCCGGAGAGCATTTGGGGAAGGCAGGTTTTATAGGCGGAATAGGATGCCAAGCCGTGTGTTGGTGGTGGATGTTAGGGCGTCGATGTGGTTGTGAAATGTGAGGGCTGAATCGAAGGTAACCCCAAGGTATTTGTAGGAGTAGACTTGTTCCAGTGGTTGGTTGGTGCTTGGAAGGACATAGAGTGGGTGGTTGCTAGCTTTGTTTGGGGGTGTGAAAAGAGCATAGTTTTGGTTTTGTTAAGATTGATGACGAGTCTGCGCTCCTTAAACCAAGCCCCGGCACTGTTGAAAGACTGCTGTAGGGAGTCCTGTAGGGAGATGGGATTACGGTGGGTGGCAAAAAGGACTTCCGAAACCTGCACAACTTTGAAGTCCAGTATTTTGGATGTCTCCTGATCCGTAAACATGTATATCCCATATCTGGCAGAGAAACCTGGGGAATCACAGCGTCCATCTCCACACAACACCAAGGAGTCCTTTTTCTTCATCTCATGGAGTATCGTCTTCTGCTGTATCAGATATTCTTTGTTTACCGTGGGGAATAAATATTTCCTCTGTATTTTCAAATACGTCACACTTGACATAAATTTCATATTGAGAATGTCAGTTCAAAACGTTATTTTACTGAAGGAATTCCCAGTGTAAAGTAGTGCAGCAGCTAGTTCGAGGTTACCAGCAGTCATTTTCTTTAACATTGGCTATGAGTGAGAACCATGACTGTTACTGCAACACATATTTAGTCAGTAGTGAACCTTGTGTGTTTGTTGACAGATCCACTGTGGTAGCACCACACACCAGGCATCATTGCAGTAACTCCCTAAGGTTTGCATAGTAAACAGTACATTTTTGATTATCTACAACACTTGATGTTACCATGTCCCCATCAACAGATGAGTCATCGCTGTCGGAATCCTCGCTTTCACTAGGTTTGTTGTCACTGTCCTTAACTTGACAACCACTGTACTCAGAATCACTACTGTCTGACTGTTCATCCAGCACTTGTTGCTCACCATTTGCTCTTGGAACATACACAGATGGGTTGAAAGCCATAGGATATGAGTGATCATTAGTGACCTTCTCAAATTCACCTTTGAAACTGAACTCAAACTCTGGCCACTGACATCACTGGTCCGTCATTGATGTTGCATCCATTTGAGTACCCACACTATTAACCTCTTTGCTGTGAGGGTCAACTGCAGATCTGCAATGTTCCTGGAAATGAGTACAAATGTATATTTTCATCAGGAAGTACTGCAACAATTTCAAAAGAAATACCTCTTTTATGCAATGCAGCTCTGACGTGAATACATTGTGCACAAAACTTGAAATAAGTAACATGGCAGGGGTTGTCTCAGTGTCAATGATTTCCACACTGGATGTTACACCCAAGTCTAGTAGTTCGGTATTGTCCATCTGTACATCATAAGAATCAGTGGCAATGTTGGTGATGGGAGAACACTGCAGTGCTTCATCCACAACCTGTGTATGGAAAAAAAGAGTTTACTTATGCAGTTATGTTTGCATATACTGTGTGTCCATTTGTATGTGTTATCTACTTATGCTGTGAAAAGCCTTGTTAAGAATCAGGGGTGATCAACCACTGGTTCTCACTAACAACACTGTCAAAATACAGGCCTGAATGTCAGCATGACCCCAACATGGAGTCTGCTGTCTGGCAATGGATGGACAGTTGCAATTCTGATTTTCATGTTCACATATAAATGTATGTTTCCATAAGACTGCCACAGTTATGTCTTAATCATACAGTCATTTACAAACAATTGCACCTTTACTACTCATTTGAAGGTGGACTGATTAAATGCAAGTACTGTTATTATTGGACAGTTATCAGTTGAGTATACAATTACTGTAATGACGTGAAAACAGCAAGCAAAAGACATACCTCTCGCCTTCTTTTCAAGGCTGTGCGTCATTCACTGCATCGCCTATTGTTGGGTGCAGAAGCTGCAGAGTGCGGAAATATTGTAGGCACGATGTCACACTTTACTATAGGTGGAGTTGGAGATTCAGTACCTCCACCTGTCAATAGAGCTTGAAGAAAGATGTACTCTCACAACGACTGATTCATGTAACACTTGACAGTAGAACACAACATAATAATCTGTAACCATCACCTGACTATAGCCAGTGGTTGCAGGTGTCCACAATGTGCTTCAGTGTTGTATGCTTTCAACGCTGAATGCCGTTCGTAATGTGACAACAGTGGCAAATGAGAGTTTTCTACTCCTTGTGTTATGACTGACCGAAGACAGCATTGGCGATGTGTTCACATTGACATCCATTATCCCGTGAGAGTCCGTGTGTCTGTCCACATTACGAACAATGACATGTGCAGGATCACAAGTGTGGGTGACCGTGCATGTTTTTAACAGCTTTGATGGCTAAATGATACTTGTGAACAGCTATGGTATCCACACGATGTCTTACAGTTTTGCAAGTATTTTTACATTCAAACAACATGAAGTCTTGCTGTATTCTGACTATATGCAGTTAGCCCTAGCATTTGAACTGCCCCGGAGAGTAAAGAGTTAACTCTATGCAGAAGCATAGAACATTGAGCTCAAGCTCAGTTTTCAAACCTCTGTCTCCAGCACTCCGAAGTGCAACCATCAGATTTTTTACTCCACCTAACTGTGAAGTCGCTCCGGAGATCCCTCCTGCACTTCAGTTCGGTATAGTTTAAATCGATCAGTTTTGTCTAAAGTGTTTCTTTATTTTCAGTCTTCTTACCTCTGTCTCAGTAACAGTAAGTGGTAGCAGGTAGTTTGTTGTAATTCTGGTAATTCTTGTGGAAATTGTTTTGCCTTCGGTTCTTCTCCGGTCAGTCCAGTTTAGAACCGAAATCCTTTATATTTGAGTTTTGTTGAAAGAAATTTGCTGTGGTTTCCGGTACTCATCGGTTCCTAAAAAAATCCGATTTTCTGGATTTTTTTAACTGACCCATGACACGGTTGGAACTGATCACTTTTTAGTTGCCTGGTGTAAAAGCTGGTAAGGGTAACTGCTTTAGTTTTTGGCATGTCTGATAAAACCAAAAAGAAAACTAGTCCCACTGGGTTTCAGCACTGTACCGAGTGTAAGGGGAGGCCTTTGCTGGGCCGACCCTCACCTAAATCTGTGTTTACTGTCTGGGGTTTGACCACCTCAAAGAAAACTGCCAGATTTGTAGAAACTTTCCCAAAGCCACTCTGAAAAAACATTTGAGTAGGCTAAGGGAGAGGGAGGCCGAGAAGTCCGCTGACCCGGATGGCCAGCCAGGTTCGGTTGGGACTGAACCTGAAGAGGTGCCCACTGACCTGGGCGATACCTCCTTGAGCAAGAGGAGAGCCGATTCTGTGGAATCGGTTCCTAGTAAAAGAAAACGTAAATCAGCCAGTTCGGATCTGACTTCCCATGGTCTGACTGCTGAAGAGATTGCAAAAGGGATCACTATTTTACAGTTGCTTTGCCCGGTTCCGACCGAACCGGCAATAGTTCACAGAGGTTCATTCGGTCAGGCATGGTCGCTTCTGACACTGATCCAGAAGCCTTCTATGAGGGCAATTGGGATGGAGAAGAAGAGTATGATGAAGAGGAAGAGGAAGGCCTAGATGAGCCAGTAGAGCCTAAAATCTCCCCAGACAGGCCTTCCAGTGTGTCTCCTCCCAGACTTTCTGAGTCCCCCTCCCATTTCTTGTTTTACAAGAAAGTGGCTGATACTCTCCAACTCCCTGTTGAGGAAACTGAACAGGATCAGGAGGAATCTGACTTCGTGGAAATGATGGATGTCCCAGAGTCAAAGAGAGTGTCTATCCCTCTGCATAAATACCTGTGGAAACAGACACAAAAAAATCTTGCAGTTTCCTACTTCTATTCTTCCTGTGGATAAAAAGATGGACAGGAGATATACGTTGTCAGGTCCTGGGACAGAATTCCTTACTTCTCATTGCATCCATGTTGGGGTAGTGCAGGCTGCAGCCTGTCACAAGGCTGACATTCCCCTGGCATCACACCCCCCAGATAAGGATTCTAGGAAAGTGGATACCATGGCCAAGAAGCAGTACTTGGCATCCTCTTTGGGACTCAGGCAGGCTAATTATATAGCATATACAACCAGGTACCAGAAATCGAGGTGGAATACAGTTTTGGATCTGGCTAAGAGTGCCTCTCCCCAGCTAGCCATGGAGCTGGAGAAGGTGGCTACAAATGGTATTGAGGCATCCAAAGTCCAATTTCATGTTGCTGTTGACTCGAATGATGTACATTCCAGGGTCATGGCTACATTTGTCTCCATGAGGAGATTAGCTTGGCTCAGATGTATCAATTTGTCACAGGATAACCAGTCCAAGGCTATGTTTTTTTTTGTTGCTGGTAGATCTCTGCTTGATGAACAGACAGAGGCTTACATGAAGAAGATGGACGAGTACAGGACCACCTACAGAAGTGCTGCAGCAAAAGAGAAGCAGGCCACTCCTCAGAAGCAGCAGTTTAGGGCTGGCAGGGGCAGGCCTTTTCACAGGCCTTTTTACCAAGCCCAGGCTTCCTCTTCATTTCAGCAGAGGGGGTTCTTCAGGGGAAGAGGCAGACAAGGGATGACCAGGACCCCAGCATCCACTCAGTCCAAGCCCCCTGCCAAACAGACAACCTGAGGTGTCAGTCAGGGTCACTTCCTCAATCCCTATAAGGGGCAGGCTGGCTCACAACTCCAAGGCCTGGGAGTCTGTTACTTCAGGAAAATGGGTCCTGGAAGTAGTGAGCCAGGGACTTGTTCTCAGTTTCAAAAGGTTCCCAAAAATGAGAGCAAGATCTTTCAGCCCTCTCTCCCCTTTGGAGACAAAGGCCTTAGAGGCAGAAGTCTCCTCTCTTCTGCTCCTGCAAGCAGTAGAGAAGGCTACCTCTTTGTCACTGGGAAAAGGACTTTATTCCAGGTACTTCCTTACCCCAAAAAAGACAGGGGAGTGGTGACCTATCCTAGATTTAAGGTACCTCAACAAATACTTAACAAAACCAAAGTTCAAAATGGTGACTCTGGGAGTAATTCTTCCCTCTCTGAAACAAGGAGACTGGCTAGCCTCCCTGGATCTCAAGGGTGCCTATTTCCACATACCCATCAGACATTCTCACAGAAAGTACCTCAGGTTCGAGTTGCCCTCAGGCCATTATCAGTTCAGAGCCATGCCTTTCGACCTAACATCTGCTCCAAGGGTGTTCACCAAGTGCCTGGCAGTAGTGGGTGGCTTTCCTCAGGAGACAAGGTATCCTTCTGTTCCCATATCTGGACGACTGGCTCCTAGTAGGTCAGTCCTCAGACCAAGTCAAGTCAGCCTTAATGGTCACCCAAAGGCACCTGGAGTCCTGGGGTTTCATTCAAAACCTAGAAAAATTGGTTCTGGAACCAACTCAGCTGCTCACTTTCATAGGGGTGGACATAGACATTATCTAGGCAAGAGCATTCCTTCCTCTGTCAAGAGTCCAGTCTCTAGTCACTCTGGCTTCCTCTTTTCATCCTCTAGTTTCTTGTGCAGCCAGACATTTTCTACAGTTACTGGGCCACATGGCAGCCTCCACAGCTGTGGTCCAGGGAGCAAGGTTTCAGATGAGAGATATTCAGTTTCATCTCAGATCTTACTGGTCTCAGAAAAAGGACCTTCTCTCCAAATTGGTTCATGTGTCTCCAACTCTAGTTCAGGCACTCCAGTGGTGGTTGGAGATGGACAATCTTCGGCAAGGTGTTCCTTTCATCATTCAGGCTCCTTTAGTTGTTCTCATCACAGATGCCTCTCTCCTAGGCTGCGGGACTCACCTGGATCAGCTTATAGCTCAGGGAACCTGGTCTCACCAGGAGTCTCTCCTTCACATAAATCTTCTAGAATTGAGACCTGTCTTTCTAGCACTGCAGACATTCTCAACTGTGGTTCAGGAGAAAGTAGTGCAAATCAGGACAGACAATACCACAACCATATGGTGCATCAACAAGCAGGGAGGCACTCAGTCCTTGGCCTTGTGCATAGAGGTCATGAAGATATGGTCTCTAGCTTATTCCATTCAGGCTTCCTTGGTGGTGGTTGTGCATCTTCCAGGGAAGGACAACATTTTATCAGATGCTCTCAGCAGAATTTTTCAGGGTCCTCATGAATGGACTCTGAATCCCCTTGTCCTTCAGGTCATATTCAAGAGGTGGGGCACTCCAGAGATATATCTCTTTGCAGCCCCGGACAATCATCAACTCCCTCTCTTTTATGCTGCAGACCTCCTCTCCTAGGCTCTGTTCATCAGGATGCTGTACTATTGGATTGGACAATCAGGTTCCTGTATGCATTTCCTCCTTTCCCATTGATATTCAGTGTTCTGATCAAAATCAGATCTCAGCCTTGCAGGGTGATTCTAGTGGCACCAGACAGGGCCAGACAGCCTTGGCATCCTCTACTTCTGTCACTGTCAGTGACAATGCCTCTATGTCTTCCCAGACAGTTCAATCTTCTGACATCCTCCCGGGGGAGGATCCTCTACCCCAATCTTCAGGCTCTCAGGCTCAAGACCTGGCTCTTGAAGAGTTAGAATATGCAAACTTAAACCTTTCTCAATCAGTCTTGGACATTCTAAAGGTTAGTAGGAAACCTGCTACCAGAAAGACTCACAATACCAAATGGAAAAGATTTTAGTTTTGGTGTTCCCAGAGACCTGTTCAGCCAGAGTTGGCTGACATTGCTACTGTATTGGACATCTGGTGCATCTTAATGGCTTAGGCCTCCGGCCTACTACTCTCAAGGTACATTTGGCAGCTGTGTCTGCCTTCCTTTCCGCTGGTAAGGGCTCTTCCTTAGCCTCTCATCCAGTCTTCAAGAAGTTTTTCAAAGGTTTGCTACATGTTAATCCTCCCTTTTTCGATCCTACCCCTTCTTGGGTTCTGAACATCTGTATAGCACAGCTTATGCAGCCCCCTTTTGAGCCTCTATCTTCAGCAGAGCTGAAATACTTGACATGGAAAAAACTGTATTCCTGGTAGCCATTATCTCTGCCAGGAGAATCAGTGAGTTACAGGCTTTATCAGTGGAACCTGATTTCATTTCATTTCACAGGGATAAGGTGGTCCTTCGAACTAACAGAAAGTTTCTTCCCAAGTAGTGTCAGACTTTCATCTGAACCAATCTGTGTCATTGCCTGTATTTTTCACTGACCATTCTTTCTCTGGGGAGAGAAGATTACACAGTCTTGATGTGAAAAGGGCTCTTAGTTATTATATGGAACATACTAAGGCCTATAGGAATGGCTGTTCTCAGTTATTTCTCACTTTTGGAGAGGTGGGAAAAGGCAAACCAGCCACCAAGAGAACTATTGCTAGGTGGATTGTCTCCTGTGTCCGGTTCTGCTGTTCAAAGCTTGGAAAGGAACCTCCCTCAGGCTTGAGGGCTCATTCTACCAGAGGTACAGCTGCTTCACTCGCTGCAGCTAGAGATATACCTTTAGTGGAAATCTGTAAAGCAGCCACCTGGAAAACTGTCCACACATTTACTAAACATTAGTCTCTGGACATTCAGTCTAGAAGTGATGCTAGGCTTGGCACAGCTGTGCTGTGGATGCTGTTCTCAAAATAGGTTCTGTGACTCCCTCCTCCTGGGAGGTACTGCTTGGTAGTCTGCATATAGTCAGAATACAGCAAGACTTTATGTTGTTTGAAGAAAAAATTACTCACCGTAGTAATGTTGTTTCTTCTAATGGAGTCTTGCTGTATTCTGACCTCCCTCCCTGCCTCCCCTCCTGGAACCTAGTAGTTTTGGGATGTGGGTGGGCAGGCACAGTGCTGCACCCCAGAGGTGTACTTGGCATGCCCTATCTTAAGGGTTTATTAATGTTTTAATTTTACTACCTACTTGATTTTTGTTTTATCTTTAGCTTTCTTTTTGGGGTTCTCGACTTAAGTCTTTTGACCCTAAAAAAACAATTTGTGGTGGCCATTTGGCTTACAAAAGTTTGAAACAATTTCCACCTGTTAAATTGATAGTGCTCATAATAATCTGATGGTTGCACTTCAGAGTGCTGGAGACAGAGGTTTGAAAACCGAGCTTGAGGTTGACGTTCTGTGCTTCTGTATAGAG
Organism: Neoceratodus forsteri; assembly: GCA_016271365.2. Classification (NCBI taxonomy): domain Eukaryota; kingdom Metazoa; phylum Chordata; order Ceratodontiformes; family Ceratodontidae; genus Neoceratodus; species Neoceratodus forsteri. The sequence goes on from CM057450.1 coordinate 120,812,373, forward strand.
TTAACTCTTTACTCTCCAGGGCAGTTCAGGTGTTGGGGCTAACTACTTATACTCAAAACACAGCAAGACTCCATTAGAAGAAACAACATTACTATGGTGAGTAATTTTTTCTTACGTGACATAATGACAAGTATTTAGAAGAGCACATTGGCTATGCACAGTCAAGTATGATATAACCCATGACATACCATGGGTGTATCAGTGCAGTAATGCACACCCCATGTGCTTTGTGATTCACAAGGGCTTACACAAGTGACTTCAACCAGCCAGGAAGTGCATTACTGCCCTGAAACACCCTTGGGCTGGAGTGGGTTATTGCAGTGATAAAATGGGCTAGCTGATTGTAAAAAGCCAGAAAAAATAAAGCTTTTTACACTCAGCATGCCAATTGTAGGTCTACCGGGGCATTAATGAACCATCAGTTGACACGTTCTGCACGATGGCACATTTTCATTTGACTGTTCATTAATGCCTGTCTCAGAACATTACATTATTCTATAAATGAAGTATGAAAGTGTTAGTGAAAAGCAGTGTCACCACGACAAGGTCCTACCATTTTGACACTGGTTACACAAGCGAATGGGGTGGTAGGACGGATATGTGTAGGCAATCACATATGTTGTACTGAGGTACTCACCGTGTGTGTGTGTGGGTGGGTGGAGGGGGCACAGAACTGTCTGAGGCCTTTATGGATTGTTGTGGGCACCAGAAGTGGCATGCCATGAGAGAATACAAGAAATGTGATGTCCCCAGGTATTAACCTTTGCTGGGTGATGGTGGTGGTGGGGGGGCACATAACTGTCTGAGGTCTTTGTGGCTTGTTGTGGCACAAGAAATGGCAGAGCAGAAGGGAATCCAAGAAAAGGGATGAACCAAGGTATCCACCTGGTGTGGGGGTGGTGGATCAAAATAATTGTCTGAGGCATTAATGGGTTGTTGTGGGTGAAAGGGAGGGGGATGGACCAATGTGTTCACCTGGTGTGTGTGTGTGGGGGAGGGAATCCACAGAACTGTCTAAGGCTTTATGGGTTGTTTTGTGCACCTGAAATGGCAGACCAGAAGGGGAATCCAAGAAAGGGTATGGACCAAGGCATTCACCTGGTGGTGGGGGGGGGGGCAAAGAATTGTCTGAGTCATTCATGGGTTGTTGTGAGCACCAGAAGTGGCATACCATGAGGGAATACAAGAAATGGGATGTTCCCAGGTGGTCACCTTTGCTGGGTGATGGTGGGGGCACAGCACTGTCTGAGGCTTTTGTGGCTTGTTGTGGGCACAAGAAATGGCAGACCAGAAGGGGAATCCAAGAAAGGGTATGGACCAAGGCATTCACCTGCTGTGGGGGGGTGGGGTAAAGAATTTTATGAGGCCTTCATTGGTTGTTGTGGGCACCAGAAGTGGCATGCCATGAGTGAATACAAGAAATGGGATGTCCCCAGGTATTCATCTTTGCTGGGTGGTGGTGGGGGCAGTGGGAGCCACAGAACTGTCTTAGGCCTTTATGGCTTGTTGTGGGCGCAAGAAATGGCAGACCAGAAGGGAGTACTATAATTGATATGGACCAAGGTATTCACCTGGTGTGGGGGGGGGGCAAAGAATTGTCAGAGGTCTTCATGAGTTGTTGTGGGCACCAGAAGTGGTGTGCCATGAGGGAATACAAGAAATGGGATATCCCCAGGTATTCACCTTTGCTGGGTGGTGGTGGTGGGAGGGAGCCACATAACTGTCTGAGGCCTTTATGGCTTGTTGTGGGTGCAAGAAATAGCAGACCAGAAGGGAATAGAAGAAAGAGGATGGGCAAAGGCATTCACCTGGTATGGGGTGGTATGAAGACAAAGAATTGTATGAAGCCTTTGTGGGTTGTTGTGGACACCCGAAGGCATTAATGGGTTGTTGTGGGTGAAAGGGAGGGGGATGGGCCAAGGTAGTCCCTTGGTGTGTGTGTGTGGGGGGTTGGGGGAGCCACAGAACTGTATGATGCTTTCGTGGATTGTTCTTGGCAACACAACTCTCACAACAGAACAGGATACAAGAAAGGGGTTTGACCAAGGTATTCACAAGCTGTGTGGGGTGGGAGCCACAGACCTTTCTGAGGCATTTAGGGGTTGTGGGCACCATATATGTATGACTGTATGAGGGTGCAAGAAAGGTGTGGGAACAAGGTGTACACCTGTGTGATGGTGGGGGGGAGGCCTTGACAGAAAGGTGGGAAGCTTTATGGGGTATTTTGCTATGTGCACTACAAATGTCACACCATAAGGGAGCCATGGCATGCCACTAACCAGCGGTATTCACCGTAGCTGGGTGTGCAACAAGGCACAACAAATGTCACACAATAAGGCGCCGATGGCAAAGGTGTTCACCACCTATATGTGGGGGTGGCCAACATAATTGTTTAAGGCATGATGGGGCTGCGGTAGGAACCACTGATGTGCAACACATCACTAAAAAGTATTCAACGTGTGTTTGGGGGCAAAACATTTTGGAAATGGTGAACATACACCATCAGGTGCTTGCTAGTTTGATGGGACTAGTGTCCAAAGATGCAGAAAATCACAGAAGAAGTATATCATCAATAGTATAGTCTGGTCGGCTGGTGAGAGGAGTAAATACTGCAATCCAAACTCAGGGTTTTTCACTGGTGCACCTCCACTACTCACAAACAGCAATAAATAATTTATCAGTGTTTGTTGTTGTAGTTGTTTTCGTATTGTGATACCACCTGGACCAGTATACAACCAATCAGTAGTACGTGTACAGAGAACTTGTTTTATTTGGTAATTAATACCATTATATTCTAAACAAGCATTTGTCAATGCCGAATGTTGGCTTGCTGGCATTGGCATTGGTAGTGCAGGAGTTAGACAGATGCATCATAGGAATGGCAGTGAAGTATTGAACTGATGCCAACCCACCCCCACCCTGCAGAGAGTGGCAAGCATTAGGGTGTCCCTTTGGGTGTTTGGTAGTGCAGTGCGGGAAAACATGTTGGGCAGGATGTGAGAAATGACAGCTGCACAGTTCATAGGAGGTGTAAAATGCCAGTGTTGAAAATGTGGCATGTAAATATACCAAATTTGCGAAGCTACTAGGGTGTGTGGGAAATATGCAATGCACGCTTGCAACAGTGCCATTTTATTGACGTTCAGCACCAAATTTTCAACATAGGCATTTTTAACACCTCTGCTCATGTGCAGTGTCACTGTTATTTCCTCAAAGTGTCCCAAGAAGTGATTTCACACAGCGACCACGCTATTCTGCTCCTGAAGTGCAAAAACATATTTTGGGCACAATATGTCAAATGACGGCTGTACTGTTCATCAAGAGGTGTGGAAAAATATCAATGGTGAAAATCCAGACAGAAAATATCACAAATGCATGACGGTACAAGCGTGCGTGCAATCTGCCAATGCATGCTCGTAACACAGTTATTTTATGGAGTATCATCACCAAATTTTCAACATAGGCATTTTAGGTCCTCTGCTCATGAACTGTGTCACTGTCATTTTCATAATGTGGCCCAAACACTGATTTCCCACAGTGACTATGCTATTGTGCGCCGGAAGTGCAGAAACACATTTCGGGCAGGATGTGGAAAATGACAGCTGTACTGTTCACAAGGAAGTGTACAAAAATGACAATGCTGAAAATCCGCAGTAAAATATTGTGAATGCACGGTTACGAGCTCTGCGTGAGTAACCGCCAATGCACACTCATAAAACAGGCATTTGTTGGATTTTTCCACCAAATTTGGAACTTAGGCTTTTTAGGGCACCCCATGAACACCGCCACTGTCATTTCATTAATGGCTCCGAAAGGTGATTTCACGCAGTCACTGTGAAATCACCTTTCGAGGCCGATAAACGCCATGACAATGACAGCATTCATGAGGAAGGGCCTTAAAAACTCCATGTTGAAAATTTGGTGCAAAAATTCCAAAAAATGCCTCAGATATGCAACAAAGTTGAAAAAACCCTATCTAGCCCATTATACAGCTTACTGGCATTTCCTCAGTTCGCGGTCGGCTTTGGAGAGTGCAGACATGTTCCCGGTCCAACGAAGATCGCTGCGCCGGACTCCAGAGGTAAGTATGGGGTGAGGGGTGTGTGGGGAGGCAGGGTGCGCAGTGGGTGGGTGCGGGTTGTGGGGGGCAGGAGAAGCTGTCGGACCGTTTTTAATTTGCAGGTTTAAAAAAAAAGACGAGGGACATTTGCCATGGGAGGATGGCTGGGGGGGTGTGGAGCCGACGGGGGATTGGGCACCCCCATTGGCCATGGCATCAGTTGTCACGCTGGGGTGGGTTTCCAGCGTGGCACCCTGTACTCGGTGGGGGGAGGACAGTGGAGCTGACGGGGGATTGGGTGCCCCCGTCAGCCATGGCATCAGTTACCACGCTGGGGTGGGCTCCCAGCGTGGCACCCTGTACTGGGGGGGGAACGTAGTAAAGTAGACATAACTTCGAAACAAAGTGACGTTGCATGACGAGCAGCGGCACTTTGTTTAGAAGTTTTGCCCACTTTACATAATGTTGGTGTCAGCGCTAGCATGCTGGCTTATTGGGGAATGAGGGACGCACCTACTGATGCGTGCCCTGCATTCACCCAACAGCAGCCACGCCCCCAAAGCTGCACTCTCCCAATATGTTGACTGCCGTGCAAGCGCGGCAAGCCAACATAAAAATGTTTTTCTATGTTTTTTATTGTAGCAACACAGTTGGCCTGATGAAGTGGCTTTACCACGAAACTGTTGCCTTTCGTTTGTGTGAGGAAATCTAATAAAATTATAAAATAAAAAAATGGAGATCATCCATTCATTTTTTCCTTTTTCACAATTATTCTGGTGCTAATGGGTGACCCAATCATAATTATCTTTAATAATGGCAACCTGGTATCCTCTTTCTCTCAACAAAAGCGGTTGCAATAGTTAGGGATCATCGGACAAACCTGTCTCCTGCAAATGTTAGTTTGCTAACATTCATTAAAATGAATGAGAGGCACATACCAGCACAGACTGCAACTTCGGTATTTGTACCCCGGCCTAGTCATGGTGGTCTTGCTGATGTGGAAATGGAGCATCCTGGTGGCACTGGCAGTGGCTGCCTGAAACGGCCCACCACTGGCATAGATGATGACACAATGGAGAAAGAATTTCCCAGTGGTCAGACTTCAGACATCGATGACTGTGAGGGCAGCTTTCTTTATGAGGATGATGATGTGGTTAATGTTGACAGGTTTTAACTGAAGTTTTTAAAAGGCGGTGTGCCTCCCCCAGACCACCACCACCGGGACTGATATTAGCCACTGCCACCATGAGTCTGTCTGTCCCCCAGAACACCACCAACGGAACTGATGTTAGCCACTGCCACCACTGAGCCTCAGTCTGTCTGCCCCCTGGACCACCACCACCAGGACTGATGTTAGCCACTGCCACCACAAGTCTGTCTGCCCCACGGACCACCACCACTGGGACTGATGTTAGCCACTGCCACCGCTGAGCCTGAATCTGTCTGGACTACCACATCCATCAGCCACAGACACAAAGCTTCTTAATATTTAAACCATAAAGTGAGTATGTGTACTCACGTTTGTTATGCTGCTTCACTTCCTTTAGTTGTATGTTTTGTTTTCTGTAGCTTTTCAGAGCCCAGTGGTAAAACACATACAGTACACTTCTTTTGTTTCTTTTACAGGGTAACAAAAAAAGGCTCCATTGCTAAAACTCGTTGGGAATGGTACTGTAGCTGTACCGTACAGAGAGGAAGCAATGTAATATCCATGTGAAATCCATTCTGGTAAGTATGAAGATTTTATTTCATCCATTTCATTGTTTTGGAAAGACTGCAGCAAATATTGCACACAGGTTGTGTTAGTTGACAAGATGTGGGTATGAAATATAACTTGACTTTAGATTGAGATTTGAGAACCAAGGAGGGACAAATAACAATTACGTTGTAAGAAGTCATTCATTTCTTTTTTTAAGAAACTTACAGATGTTTTGTTGTTCTGTCAAAGTGGCCTTATCCAAAAAGGTTCTTCAACATCAGTACACCCCCCCTTCCCCGAGCTTGGGCACACATGCAACATGCGGAAGTCGTTTCATTACATGACCACCATGGCCATCCTAACAACCGGATTCCAGAAGGATGCTGATGAAATCTGTGAAGAAGTAACAAAATAAGAAACCATTAGAGACAAACCTGCAAATATGATTCCCCCCACCCCCCCAAAAAAATACTTATCTTCATGTGCTTGAGAGTTATCCGTTTCCAATTTCAGTGCAAAAAATTCTCATTGAGCACTGGAATGTGCACACCAACAGTTTCTGTGTGACCTGTGATGCAGAACAATACCATGAGTACATGTCCATGTCAACCCCCCTCCTTACCTACAAAATACATAACCATATATATATGTACTCACCAAGGCTACTATTAGTGTACAGCCAAAGGGCACCCTTCAACCCAGTTGAGATGATCACATTACATTTGCTCGAATAGTCTCGCAGAACACATTGGACCAGCAACACGATGCTCACAGTCATAACTTTATACTGGGGTATGTGTTGAAACACTCTCATTCCACCATGTTAACACTTGTCAATTTTCTGCACACAAGCAGGATGCATTTTGGGCCAGAAGAAAAAGTCTGGGGACTCTGTGCCACCACCACCGCGGGCATGACTGAGTACGCCATTAATTCTGGGGGACTTTGTATGTGCTGAAACACTCTCATTCCACTATGTTAACACTTGTCAATTTTCTGCACACAAGGAGGATGCATTTTGGACCTAAAAAAAAAATCTGGGACTCTGTGCCACCACTGCGTACATGACCAAGTGCGCCATTAATTCTTGAGGACTTTGTATGTGCAAAACACTCTCATTCCACTGTGTTAACACTTGTCAATTTTCTGCACACAAGCAGGATGCATTTTGGGTTGGCAGAAAAAATCTGGGTACTCTGTACCACCACTGCGTGCATGACTGATTGAGGCATGAATTCTGGAGGACTTTGTGTGTACTGAAACACTCACATTACACTGTGTTAACACATGTCAATTTTATGCACACAAGGAGGATGCATTTTGGGCCTACAGAAAAAATCTGGGACTGTGTGCCGCCACTGCGCGCATGACTGAGTGCGCCATTAATTCTGGGGGACATTGTATGTGCTGAAACACTCACTTTCCACTGTGTTAACACTTGTCAATTATCTGCACACAAGCAGGATGCATTTTGGGCTGGCAGAAAAAATCTGGGGACTCTGTGCCACCACTGCGCGCATGACTGAGTGCACCATTAATTCTGGGGGACTTTGTATGTGCTGAAACATTCTCATTCCACTGTGTTAACACATGTCAATTTTATGCACACAAGCAGGATGCATTTTGGGCTGGCAGAAAAAATGTGGGGACTCTGTGCCACTTTTGTGTGTTCTGTGATTGTTGCTGTGAGCTCATGATGTCATACTGACATTTTTACAATTAAAACAGCATTGCAAGAATGTCCTGAGTCTCCTGATACTTTTGAACTATACTTTTTTATGCTACTTCACATTGCCACGCCACAACTAGTTACCTCTGAGTCATGACTTGAATGATATGCTTCTTTTCACAATTTATGTCTGCTTTACTTACTTGACTACTTTAAAAATGAGCACATCTTCCAATATTGTTCGGACCAGGTTTGTATTTATTTGCAGCTGCATTTCAATAACTATTGTTCTGTGGTGTCATAAAACACTGCCTGCTGCATAACTGTTAATTAACAACAGAAGTGATATGTAACAACTAATTGATGTGATGGAGAAAAGCAGAGGAAAACAAGCATTTGTCAGTGCCGAATGTTTGCTTGCTGGCACTGGCATTGGAAGTGTAGAAGTTACAGAGCTGCATAATAGGAATGGCAGCGAAGTATTGAACTGAAGCCAGCCCCACCACCACCCTGCAGAGAGTGACAGGCATTGGGGTGTGCCTTTGGGTGGTCAGGCATAACGACCATGCCATTTCACCACACCCTACCCTGCAGACACTGACAAGTGTCACAGTGTGCCTTGGGGTTTTTGGCCCTTATGCGCACCCCATTCCATCAGGAAATACGGTGAGATGGGTGCGGTATAGGAGAATGGGGTGAAGTTTGGGCCCGAAGAGTCCGAGGCACTCCTTGATGCCTCTCACTGGCTGCAGGGTGTGGGTGGGGGTGGAATGGTATGAGCATGACAGGCAAGAATCCCAAGTCACACTCCTGATGCATGTCGTACTCTACAGGGTGGGTCGTTATGGTCAGAAACCCTAACGCCTCAGGCATTCGTTGGTATTTTCACTCCAAATTTTCAACATGGAGTTTTTGTGACCCCCCACCTCATGAACAGTGGCAATATCAGTTTGTTAGCCGAAAACTGCTTTTGCACAGTGACTATGGCATTTGGCACCACAGGTGCAATAACACATTCTGAACAGGATGTAAAAAATGACAGCGGTACTGTTCATGGGGAGGTGTAAAAAATGGCAATGTTGAAAATCTGCTGTGAAAATCTTTAAAAAACTGGTGAAGTCACGAGCGTGCATAGAAACTGTGCAACGCACATCCGTAATGTAACTAGTTTGGGGATTTTTTTACAGCAGATTGTTAACACAGGCATTTTGGGACCTCTGATCATGAACAGTGTCAGTGTGATTTTCTTTATCTGTCCCGAACAATGATTTCCCACAGCGACCACGCATCTTTGCACTAAAAGTGTGAAAACACATTTCGCGGCCATGTTGTGGAAAATGACAGCTGTACTTTTCATAAGGAGGTGTGGAAAAATGCCACTGGTGAAAATCTGGACTGACAATATTACAAATTCATGTACCTACGAGGGTGCGTGGAAACTGCGCAATGCTCACTCGTAACACAGTCATTTTATGGAGTTTTGTCATCAAATTTTCAACATAGCCATTTTAAGACCTCTGCTCATGACCAGTGTCACTGTGATTTTCTTAATCTGTCCCAAACATTGTTTTCGCACACTGACTGTACCATGTGCTCTACATGTGCGGAAACACATTTTGGGCAAGATGTGAAAAATGGTAGCTGCACTGCTCATAAGGAAATGCGGTAAAATGGCACTGGTGAAAGTCTGGTGTGCAAATATTACAAATTTGCAAACTTGCCAGCATGCGTAGGAACTGCGCAATGTGCGCTCCTAAAAGAGTCCTTTTTGGGAATTTTTTCACCAAGTTTTCAACATAGCCATTTTAACACCTCTGCTCATGACCAGTGTCACTGTGATTTTCTTAACGTCCCATACATTGATTCAAGACAATCGACTGCGCCATTGTGCGCCACATGGGCAGAACACGTTGTGGGCTAGATGTGAAAAATGACAACTGTACTGCTCATAAGGAGGTGTGATAAAATGGCAATGTTGAAAATCTGGAGTAAAAATATTGAAAATTTGCGAACTTACGAGCTGCATAGGAACTCTGCAACACACGCTTGTAAAACAGTCATTTTTAGGAATTTTTTCACCAAATTTTCAAAATAGCCATTTTAAGACCTCTGCTCATGAACAGTGTCAGCTGTACTGCTCATAAGAAGGTGTGGTAAAATGGCAATGGTTAAAAATCTGGAGTGAAAATATTGAAAATTCGTGAACTTATGAGTGTGCGTAGGAACTGTGCAACGCACGCTCATAAAACAGTAATTTTTAGGAATATTTCCACCAAATTTTCAAAGTAGGCTTTTTGAGAGCCCACCTTATGAACACTGGCAGTGTCGTTTCATTAATCATTCCAGAAAGGTGATTTCGCACAGTGGCTGTGAAATCACCCTTCAGGCCTGAGTAATGCCATGACAGTGACATCATTCATGAGAAGGGGTCCCAAAAAACCCATGTTGAAAATTTGGTGCAAAAATTCCAAAAAATGCCTGAGATATGCAATAAAGTTGAAAAAACCCTATCTATTCCATTATACAGCTTACTGGCATTTTCTCATTCGTGACTTTGAAGAATACAGCGTGTTCCGGTCCGCTGAAGATAGATCGCGCTGACTCGGAGTAAGTATGGGGTGGGGGTGGGGAGGAAGGTGCGCAGTGGGTGGCCGCGGGTTGTGGAAAGGGGCAGGAGAAGCGCCGAGGACAGTTTTTCTATTTACAGGTGTTTTTATTTAGAGACAACGAGGGACATTTGCCACGCTGGGGTGGGCTCATAGCGTGGCAGCTGAAAGGCTGTCTGGGGGGCTGGAGCCGGCCGGGGTAGTGGGCACCCCGTCGGCTATAACACATTTTGCCATGCTGGGGTGGGCTCCAGCATGGCACCTGGATGCTTGGGGTGGAGAGACAGTGGAGCCAACGGGATTGGACACCCTGTCGGTGACAGCATGGGGGAGAGAGGAGCCGATGGGGATTGGGGGCACCCCGCTGGCCATAATACACTTTGCCACGCTGGGGTGGGCTCCCAGCATGGCATCTGGATGCTTTGGGTGTGTGGAGCCAATGGGGATTGGGCACCCCATCGGCCGACAGTGTAGAGGGGAGAGGGAAGCATGAGCATGCAGTGTGCGTGTGTGCGTGCGTGGGGGGGAGAGCTCTGCTCACTCAAGCAGAGCTGTCCCTTTCAACTGTATGCCACTGCATTTTCATCTGTCATAGACAGCTGGAGCAGTGATTGGCGCTCTGCGACCGCCCCTGCGAACACACTGACTGAATTGGAAGAGGCTGACACACCTCTGGAAAACTCGTATGATGGCACTATGTTTCTTGCATATGCATGCAAGCAAACATAACAATGTCAAAGACCTGGTCAGCACCAATTTAAAAGAAATGCTTCTTTCATTATTTCATACACGAAAAAAGGTAGTACAGCAGACTCAAGTACTGCAAATTCGCGTATCATTCCAGTCAGTCACGATGTAAGTAAAGGAAGTTGTAACATAGCATTAAAAAAATGTAGGTCAGAGTTCTCAACAGATTGTTGTGCTGCTGCTTTACAGAGATTCACTACATTACGTAGTTATGGTGATGCACATAAACTAATATGTGGGGACATTACTCCCACTGGAATATTTCTTGCTCTACAGAGTGCAATATATTTCTGTGAAAACCACCCATAATTTCATTACAGTGTGTCATGTGGTGGAGGAACTACCGATCAGAAAAGCCACCCACATTCTGCCCCCCCTTTCTCAGCAATGTTAGGACGTGATGCCATGGGGAGCACAGGTGCATGCTCCACTATAGTGAATGTCCGTCAGCTATCCCAATGTTTCCTCATGTTATAATGCTGACTTTGTGGTGAAATGTGGGAATGTTTCCACTAACATTGCTCTTCTTACTGGAAATGAGCCCACATGTTTCACCACAAACTGACCATTATAACATAAAGAAACATTTGGAGAGCTGCTGGACAATCGGATATTCAATGTAAGGAGCACGCACACACGCTCTCCCTGCCATGTCCTAATGTTGCTGAGAAGGGAGGCAGAATGTGGGCAGATTTTTAGAATGGGAAATCCTCCATCACGTCACACACTGTAATGAAATTATGGGCAGTTTTCACACAAATGTATTGCACTATGTAGAGCAAGAAAGTTCCCCTGGAAGGGAAAATGTGTATGATTAAACAACAACAAAGAAAAAACACACAAATATGGTACAACACAGTAGTGGGGCGGGAGGGCAGAAAACAATCCCCTAACTTACTGTGGCTGTGGGATGCCATGGTGGTCCAGCAGCAGGTGCAGCATTGAAACTATTTGCTGCTGCTGTTGTTCTATTCTGTTCACCTGCTGCTGCAAAGCACTGAGCCGCTCATTATTTTCTTCAAGAGCTGCCCACACCAGGGTGATGTCAGACTGTGTTGCAGGGACTGTGCCGGGGTCCACTGCAGCAGGAAATCCAGGTAGTGGTGGTGGTGGTGGTGGGGGTGGTGGTGTAGAGGGTGGTGCTGGTGGCTGTGGTGGTGGTGGTGGTGAAGCAGCTGCTGTACTAGCCCTCCTCCTGCTGCGGTGGTGACGAGACACAACTCCCACCCTAGCAGCACCCTCGGCCACTGCCACGGAAGGGCCAACAGGTGGACACCTGGTCCCTTCCATGGCAGCCTTCTACTCTGCCCTGTGGTGGTTCAGCATGTGGGTGCGCTGGCCACCGGTCCCCAAATGTGTCCCACGGAGGGCCATGGCAAACCACCACACCAGACAGATGGCACACCATCACCACTGTGCTGTCTCCCCCCACAGAGTTAAAAAACTCCCACACTGGGGAGCTGCGGGGAGGGGACCAGACACAGTCTTCACACGAGTCCCACCAGTGTTTTCCAGGTCCACCTCCTGTGGCTGTGGGGGTGATTGAAGGGGGTGCTGCTGGAGCCCCTACAGATGCTGCTACCGGTGGTGGTGGTAGTGGCGAAGAAAGTGGATGCACAGCAGCCACCGGTGGCACTGGTGCTGCTGCTGCTCCTGTTGCTTGAACATGGGGGGAAGCAACACCCAGGAGTTGGGAGCAGTCCAGCATGACATGATCGCACTGCCCCCCCACGGGTCTGGACCCCCCTCTGACCGTGCCCCTCGGGCCAGTGACTCACCTTCTCCAGGGTCCACGTCCATCCCTCCCACACAAGTCTCTGGCACACACACACACACAAACAAAACAAAATAACACTTATAAAAGAAATTAACTATCAAAAAAACAATGACAAACACAATACAAAAACTAAATAAAGATGGCTTTTAAAAAAGCTGTTGTTTTACAAAGACAATAAGCACTTTGTCACTGACTCCTACACTGCTCTCTCACAAGCCTTCTCCCTCTATGAATGCAAAGGAGAAAGTGAAACTGCTTCTCTGACTCACTTCCTTCTTGCCTGTAAGCCATGTGATGTGTGTGGGGCGGGCTACCTGTTCTCTTCTCACTTCACCTTGCTTTGCATTAAGGCATGATGGCAACGCGAAGTGATAATACAGTAAAAATGATGCGTAGTGAGCACCATGCAGTGCCCACTTCATGTTGTGCTCCATGGATGCAAAGTGGCCACTTCGTGTCCACTTCACCGGCAGATTAAAAATTTGCTGCATCTCTAACAATCACACCTCGGGTGCCGAATACAGGCTCCATACATTGGACGTGATTACAAGATGGGCATTAATAAAAAGTCTAATATTGACATGCCATCGAGCAGAACATGTCAGCTGACCATTCATTAATGTCCTGGTGGAGGAATGCTTGGCATGAGGATCTCTTTCAGCTGGCACAGAAAGCCAAATGTCAAAAAAAAAAAAAATCAATGCCTTCACATTCTCTTGCTGTAACTGCCATCATTGACAACAGAAGGTGAAGCGAGAGAACATGAAAAGATGAAGCAAACACTAGAAATATGCAGAGAATTTGACATTTTCAAGGGTCTGATGATATAAATAATGACAACCAAGTCCCTCTGTAAAACTCTCGAGTCCCTCTGTAAAACTCTTGCTTAGCGAGAAATAGGACCGCCATGTTTTTTTTTCAAACACCCGCCCACACACGACTGGCAACCAATGAGAGCCAGAGCTAGACCAGGAAAACTTTTTTGTTAAAGAGACCTACTTTTTAAGGTAGAGGGACAAAGTGCACAAAAAATACAATTTTAAATGATTTTGAAATGTTTAGAGTACCATTTTATAAGAGCAATAACCCACTCCAGCCCCATGGGTGTATTGGGGCATTAATGTACTTCCCAACTGGTTGAAGTCACTCAGGCAAGTCCTCATGCCTCACAATGCACTCAGGGCATGCATTAATGCCCTGATACACCCATGGTCTGTCGTGGGTTGTAGCAAACGTAGAGTGCTTGCTTACTACAAGGAGCGTATGGCTGGAATTCGGGGAGTTTCCCAGCTGTTTGTCACCCACGCTGAAGTTGCATCTGTCAGACCTGCAGCCAAGCAGATGATTGGCAGATGGATTACATCCTGCATTGATCTCCGCTATAGGTTGGTGGGTACTGAGCCTCACACAGGGATAAGGGCTCATTCAACCCACCACACTGCTACAACAGTGGCTGCTTCTAATGACGTCCCTATACAGTAAATCTGCATGGCTGCTACCTCTAAGGCAGCAAACACCTTTATTTCCCATTACGACATCGACCTAGAGTCATGCCATGATGCTGGTTTTGGGGACTCAATTCTCCAGTCTCTGTCTGCTAAGTAGGGGGTGTGCACCTTGCATCTCTCCGGAAAGGCAACTGCCTAAGATCTACTGTTACAAGAAGTTGTTACACAAATGTACTGTAACTCAGATCCAATGTTTGGTGTATGACAGTGGTTTCACTTCATAAAATTGTACCGTATTGTACAGCTGCAGTGCGTTCAATTACACTATTTTGTTTTGCTTGATGTGACTAAAATGTATTGCACAAACCAGTGACTATTGCTTTTGTTCTTTACAGGACTTATCGCTGGGCCGCATACACCCGGTTTACCCATTGGATACACCAATGACATGGGGAAAAAAGTTTGCTGCGTCATTGCATCATGTGCTGTGTGGGGCATTTGCCACAAGTATCCTGAAGACAGGAATTATGTTGATTTTTATGAAGCAGATGAGCCAAGATTTGCATATTGAAACATAAACACTGACGTCCTGTATTGCAAAACAGTTTAATTGACAAAAATTATAATTTTGGTAGTTATAATATTCACACTGCAAGTAATCTTCCTTTGCCTTTACAGTACAAATACTATCAGTAAACTTTTGCTTTTTGTTGTGCAACATTAATAAAGCTTGAATAGTTCTGAATACAGTGTGACTTGGTGTCAATCCAAAACATAAGTACGATACTGAATAATATGAAAGTGGACAAACATTTAAATTAATCTGTTACGTAACATCAGCAAAAGGTTTGCTGTACTTGAATTACAGTAAAATGCTGAGTAAAGAGTAGTGTTACAAAACTTCACTAATATGATCCTGATAATATGAACCATGTACATATTTACAGCTGAACAGGTGAACTACATGAAACAGTCCACTGTTTGGCCTGTGCCTCAGTGACGGTCACTTTGTGGTGGTATTTATTTGCAGTACATGTACAACTAATTTTCAGGATTTCTAAATCTGGAAACATGTTTCTATATTAATTCAGACTTTTCAGGGTGAGGCATTTCAGCAATGTTTCGAGGGAGGTCTTTTTTGTTTGATTGATGTTGGTGTCAGATTACACTTCTTACGCTCAGTGAGGTCAGACATCATATGAGTTAGGTACTGAAATGTCTCTTTTTCTATAATAGGTTTTGCCACCCATGCCTTTTTACTTTTGGGGTATACAAGTTTGTAGCGTTCTTTGCCGGACTGGCTCACTGCTGCTGACTGGGAAACATTGTTATTATGGTCCATTGCTGCTAGTCGATGCCTTGCTTCCATGCCTTGGTAAGTGTAGTGATGCTTCTTGGGGCAGTACTTGAGTACAAGGGAGTAGTACACCTCCAGCTCCTCAGTGTGACAAAATTTTGTTGCTTTCCCAAGGTGTTTCAGTAACTTCTTGTTGAACACCGTTTTCTTTAGAGTGTTGTGCGCTGGTGAATTATTTTTCAACCACACGTTTTTCATTCCTGCTCTTTGGTAAGCTTGGCATGGGCACGTTTCTTGAATATCTGGCTGTGAGACCAACTATTTTTATTGATGGCATGGTAAACCACAGATGGGACCATTTCCCATAATGTTTGCCCATCGCCGTTACAATTTGCACAACACCACCAGAAGTGGTTGGACACGGACTGTATCCACTGTCCCAGTTCCACACAATCCTTCTTTTTTGGCTTGGACAAACAATTCTTTTTTATCCATTTGTCAAGGTGCCACACATCATACTGATGGTTTATGTTATGTTCAGGCGTATATACCTTATTCATTAGGCTGTTAATCTGAATGTGCCTGTCTGTGGCTATAGTGGAAACTGGAACCTTGCATTCAATGAGAAAATCAAGACAGCGTTTGAAAACCTCTTTCTCCATGCTCATTGAGTACTTTACTTCAGAAACCTGCATGACTTTGAAGTCCAGTATTTTGGATGTCTCCTGATCCATAAACATGTATATCCCATATCTGGCAGAGAAACCTGGGGAATCACAGCGTCCATCTCCACGTAACACTAGGGAGTACTTTGTCTTCATCTCAAGGAGTACCGTCTTCTGCTGTATCAGATATTCTTTGTTTACCATGTGGAATAAATATTTCCTCTGTATTTTCAAATACGTCACACTTGACATAAATTGCATATTGAGAATGTCAGTTCAAAACGTTATTTTACTGAAGGAATTCCCAGTGTAAAGTAGTGCGACAGCTAGTTCGAGGTTACCAGCAGTCATTTTCTTTAACATTGGCTGTGAAAACCACGACTGTTACTGCAACACATTTTTACAGTCAGTAGTGAACCTTGTGTGTTTGTTGACATATCCACTGTGGTAGCACCACACACCAGGTGTCATTGCAGTAACTCCCTAAGGTTTGCATAGTAAACGATACATTTTTGATTATCTACAACACTTGATGTTACTGTGTCCCCATCAACAGATGAGTCATCGCTGTCAGAATCCTCACTTTCACTAGGTTTGTTGTTACTGTCCTTATCTTGAGGACCACTGTACTCAGAATCACTACTGTCTGACTGTTCATCCAGCACTTCTTGCTCACCATTTGCTCTTGGAACATACACAGATGGGTTGAAAGCTGTAAGATATGAATGATCATTAGTGACCTTCTCAAATTCACCTTTGAAACGGAACTCAAACTCTGGCCACCAACATCACTGGGCCATCATTGATGTTGCATCCATTTGAGTACCCACACTATTAACCTCTTTGCTGTGAGGGTCAATTGCAGATCTGCAATGTTCCTGGATATGAGTACAAATGTATATTTTCATCAGGAAGTACTGCAACAATTTCAAAAGAAATACCTCTTTTATGCAGTGCAACTCTAACATGAATACATTGTGCACAAAACTTGAAATAAGTAACATGGCAGGGGTTGTCTCAGTGTCAATGATTTCCACACTGGATGTTATGCTCAAGTCTAGTAGTTCGGCATTGTCCATCTGTACATAATAAGAATCAGTGGCAATGTTGGTGATGGGAGAACACTGCAATGCTTCATCCACAACCTGTGTATGGAAAAAAGAGTTTACTTATGCAGTTATGTTTGCATATACTGTGTGTCCATTTGTATGTGTTATCTACTTATGCTGTGAAAAGCCTTGTTAAGAATCAGTCGTGATCAACCACTGGATATCAGTAACAACACTATCAAAATACATGCCTGAATGTCAGCATGACCCCAACATGGAGTTTGCTGTCTGGCAATGGATAGACAGTAGCAATACTGATTTTCATGTTCACATATAAATGTATGTTTCCATAAGACTGCCACAGTTATGTCTTAGTCATACAGTCATTTACAAACAATTGCACCTTTACTACTCATTTGAAGGTGGACTGATTAAATGCAAGTACTGTTATTATTGGACAGTTATCAGTTGAGTATACAATTACTGTAATGACGTGAAAACAGCAAGCAAAAGACATACCTCTCGCCATCTTTTCAAGGCTACGCGTTGTTCACTGCATCGCCTTTTCTTGGGTGCAGAAGCTGCAGAGTGCAGAACTAATGTAGGCACAGTGTCACACTTTGCTATAGGTGGAGTTGGAGATTCAGTAGCTCTACCTGTCAATAAAGCTTGAAGAAAGATGTACTCTCACAATGACTGATTCATGTAACACTTGACAGTAGAACACAACATAATAATCAGTAACCATCACCTGACTATAGCCAGTGGTTGCAGGTGTCCACAATGTGCTTCAGTGTTGTATGCCTTCAACGCTGAGTGCCGTTCGTAATGTGACAACAGTGGCAAATGAGACTCCTTGTGTTATGAATGACCGATGACAGCATTGGTGATGTGTTCACATTGACATCCATTATCCTGTGAGAGTCCATGTGTCTGTCCACATTACCAACAATGACATGTGCAGGACCACAAGTGCGGGTGACCGTGCATGTTTGTAACAGCTTTGATGGCTAATTGATACTTGTGAACAGATATGGTATCCACACGATGTCTTACAGTTTGGCAAGTATTTTTACATTCAAACAACATGAAGTCTTGCTGTATTCTGACTATATGCAGTTAGCCCTAGCACTTGAACTGCCCTGGAGAGTAAAGAGTTAACTCTATGCAGAAGCATAGAACATTGAGCTCAAGCTCAGTTTTCAAACCTCTGTCTCCAGCACTCTGAAGTGCAACCATCAGATTTTTTACTCCACCTAACTGTGAAGTCGCTCCGGAGATCCCTCCTGCACTTCAGTTCGGTATAGTTTAAATCGGTCGGTTTTGTCTAAACTGTTTCTTTATTTTCAGTCTTCTTACCTCTGTCTCGGTAACAGTAAGTGGTAGTAGTAGGTAGTTTGTTGTAATTCTGGTAATTCTTGTGGAAATTGTTTTGCCTTCAGTTCTTCTTCGGGTGGTCCAGTTTAGAACCGAAATCCTTAATATTTGAGTTTTGTTGAAAAAAATTTGCTGTGGTTTCCGGTACTCATCGGTTCCTACAAAAATCCGATTTTCTGGATTTTTTTAACCGACCCATGACACGGTTGGAACCAATCAGTTTTTAGTTGCCTGGTGTAAAAGCTGGTAAGGGTAACTGCTTTAGTTTTTGGCATGTCTGATAAAACCAAAAAGAAAACTAGTCCCACTGGGTTTCAGCACTGTACCGAATGTAAGGAGGCCTTTGCTAAGGCCGACCCTCACCTCGTCTGTGTTTACTGTCTGGGGTTTGACCACCTCAAAGAAGACTGCCAGATTTGTAGAAACTTTCCCAAAGCCACTCTGAAAAAACATTTGAGTAGGCTAAGGGAGAGGGAGGCTGAGAAGTCCGCTGACCCGGATGGCCAGCCAGGTTCAGTTTGTACCGAACCTGAGGAGGTGCCCACTGACCTGGGCGATACCTCCTTGAGCAAGAGGAGAGCCGATTCTTTGGAATCGGTTCCTAGTAAAAGAAAACATAAATCAGCCAGTTCGGATCCGACTTCCCATAGTCTGACCACTGAAGAGATTGCAAAAGGGATCACTATTTTACAGTCGCTTTGCTCGGTTCCGACCGAACCGGCAATGGTTCACAGAGGTTCGTTCGGTCAGGCATGGTTGCTTCTGACATTGATCCAGAAGCCTTTTATGAGGGCAATTGGGATGGAGAAGAAGAGTATGATGAAGAGGAAGAGGAAGGCCTAGATGAGCCAGTAGAGCCTAACATCTCCCCAGACAGGCCTTCCAGTGTGTCTCCTCCCAGACTTTCTGAGTCCCCCTCCCATTTCTTGTTTTACAAGAAAGTGGCTGATACTCTTCAACTCCCTGCTGAGGAAACTGAACAGGATCAGGAAGAACCTGACTTTGTGGAAATGATGGATGTCCCAGAGTCAAAGAGAGTGTCTATCCCTCTGCATAAATCCCTGTGGAAACAGACACAAAAAAATCTTGCAATTTCCTACTTCTATTCTTCCTGTGGATAAAAAGATGGACAGGAGATATACGTTGTCAGGTCCTGGGACAGAATTCCTTACTACTCATTGCAGTCATGTTGGGGTAGTGCAGGATGCAGCCTGTCACAAGGCTGATATTCCCCTGGCATCACACCTCCCAGATAAGGATTCTAGGAAGGTGGATACCATGGCCAAGAAGCAGTACTTGACATCCTCTTCGGGACTCAGGCAGGCTAATTATATAGTATATACAGCCAGGTACCAGAAATTGAGGTGGAATACAGTTTTGGATCTGGCTAAAAGTACCTCTCCCCAGCTAGCCACGGAGCTGGAGAAGGTGGCTACAAATGGTATTGAGGCATCCAAAGTCCAATTTCACGTTGCTGTTGACTCAAATGATGTACATTCCAGGGTCATGGCTACATTTGTCTCCATGAGGAGATTAACTTGGCTCAGATGTATCAATTTGTCATAGGATAACCAGTCTAAGGCTATGGATTTTTCTGTTCCTGGTAGATCTCTGCTTGGTGAACAGACAGAGGCTTACATGAAGAAGATGAACGAGTACAGGACCACCTACAGGAGTGCTGCAGCAAAAGAGAAGCAGGCCACTCCTCAGAAGCAGCAGTTTAGGGCTGGCAGGGGCAGGCCTTTTCACAGGCCTTTTTACCAAGCCTTGGCTTCCTCTTCATTCCAGCAGAGGGGGTTCTTCAGGGGAAGAGGCAGACAAGGGATGACCAGGACCCTAGCATCCACTCAGTCCAAGCCCCCTGCCAAACAGACACCCCGAGGTGTCAGTCAGGGTCACTTCCCCAATCCCTATAAGGGGCAGGCTGGCTCACTACTCCAAGGCCTGGGAGTCTATTACTTCAGGAAAATGGGTCCTGGAAGTAGTGAGCCAGGGACTTGTTCTCAGTTTCAAAAGGTTCCCAAAAATGAGAGCAAGATCTTTCAGCCCTCTTTCCCCTTTGGAGACAAAGGCCTTAGAGGCAGAAGTCTCCTCTCTTCTGCTCCTGCAAGCAGTAGAGAAGGTTACCTCTTTGTCACTGGGAAAAGGACTTTATTCCAGGTACTTCCTTTCCCCAAAAAAGACAGGGGTGTGGCGACCTATCCTAGATTTAAAGTACCTCAACAAATACTTAACAAAACCAAAGTTCAAATTGGTGACTCTGGGAGTAATTCTTCCCTCTCTGAGACCAGGAGACTGGCTAGCCTCCCTGGATCTCAAGGATGCTTATTTCCACATACCCATCAGACATTCTCACAGAAAGTACCTCAGGTTCGAGTTACCCTCAGGCCATTATCAGTTCAGAGCCATGCCTTTCGGCCTAACATCTGCTCCAAGGGTGTTCACCAAGTGCCTGGCAGTAGTGGGTGGCTTTCCTCAGGAGACAAGGTATCCTTCTGTTCCCATATCTGGACGACTGGCTCCTACTAGGTCAGTCCTCAGACCAAGTCAGGTCAGCCTTAGAGGTCACCCAAAGGCTCCTGAAGTCCTGGGGTTTCATTCTAAACCTAGAAAAATCGGTTCTGGAACCAACTCAGCTGCTCACTTTCATAGGGGTGGACATAGACATTATCCAGGCAAGAGCATTCCTTCATCTGTCAAGAGTCCAGTCTCTAGTCACTCTGGCTTCCTCTTTTCATCCTCTAGTTTCTCGTCCAGCCAGACATTTTCTACAGTTACTGGGCCACATGGCAGCCTCCACAGCTGTGGTCCAGGGAGCAAGGTTTCAGATGAAAGATATTCAGTTTCATCTCAGATCTTACTGGTCTCAGAAAAAGGACCTTCTCTCCAAATTGGTTCATGTGTCTCCAACTCTAGTTCAGGCACTCCAGTGGTGGCTGGAGTTGGACAATCTTCGGCAAGGTGTTCCTTTCATCATTCAGGCTCCTTTAGTTGTTCTCACCACAGACTCCTCTCTCCTAGGCTGGGGGGCTCACCTGGATCAGCTTATAGCTCAGGGACCCTGGTCTCACCAGGAGTCTCTCCTTCACATAAATCTTCTAGAATTGAGAGCTGTCTTTCGAGCACTGCAGACATTCTCAACTGTGGTTCAGGAGAAAGTAGTGCAAATCAGGACAGACAATACCACAACCATATGGTACATCGACAAGCAGGGAGGCACTCGGTCCTTGGCCTTGTGCACAGAGGTCATGAAGATATGGTCTCTGGCTTATTCCATTCAGGCTTCCTTGGTGGTGGTTGTGCACCTTCCAGGGAAGGACAACATTTTATCAGATGCTCTCAGCAGAATTTCTCAGGGTCCACATGAATGGACTCTGAATCCCCTGTTCCTTCAGGTCATATTCAAGAGGTGGGGCACTCCAGAGATATATCTCTTTACAGCCCCGGACAATCATCAACTCCCTCTCTTTTAAGCTGCAGACCCCTCCTAGGCTCTGTTCATCAGGATGCTGTACTATTGGATTGGACAATCAGGTTCCTGTATGCATTTCCTCCTTTCCCATTGATATTCAGTGTTCTGATCAAAATCAGATCTCAGCCTTGCAGGGTGATTCTAGTGGCACCAGACAGGGCCAGACAGCCTGGCATCCTCTACTTCTGTCACTGTCAGTGACAATGCCTCTGTGTCTTCCCAGACAGTTCAATCTTCTGACATCCTCCCGGGGGAGGATCCTCTACCCCAGTCTTCAGGCTCTCAGGCTCAAGACCTGGCTCTTGAAGAGTTAGAATATGCAAATTTAAACCTTTCTCAATCAGTCTTGGACATTCTAAAGGTTAGTAGGAAACCTGCTACCAGAAAGACTCACAATTTCAAATGGAAAAGGTTTGGGTTTTGGTGTTCCCAGAGACCTGTTCAGCCAGAGTTGGCTGACATTGCTACTGTATTGGACTATCTGGTGCATCTTAATGGCTTAGGCCTCTGGCCTACTACTCTCAAGGTACATTTGGCAGCTGTGTCTGCCTTCCTTTCCGCTGGTAAGGGCTCTTCCTTAGCCTCTCATCCAGTCTTCAAGAAGTTTTTCAAAGGTTTGCTACATGTTAATCCTCCCTTTCGGGATCCTACCCCTTCTTGGGTTCTGAACATCTGTATAGCACAGCTTATGCAGCCCCCTTTTGAGCCTCTATCTTCAGTAGAGCTGAAATACTTGACATGGAAAACTGTATTCCTGGTAGCCATTATCTCTGCCAGGAGAATCAGTGAGTTACAGGCTTTATCAGTGGAACCTGATTTCATTTCATTTCACAGAGATAAGGTGGTCCTTCGAACTAACAGAAAGTTTCTTCCAAAGTAGTGTCAGACTTTCATCTGAACCAATCTATGTCATTGCCTGTATTTTTCACTGACCATTCTTTCTCTGGGGAGAGAAGATTACACAGTCCTGATATAAAAAGGGCTCTTAGTTATTATATGGCACATACTAAGGCCTATAGGAATGGCTGTTCTTAGTTATTTCTCACTTTTGGAGAGGTGGGAAAAGGCAAACCAGCCACCAAGAGAACTATTGCTAGGTGAATTGTCTCCTGTATCCGGTTCTGCTATTCAAAGCTTGGAAAGGAACCTCCCTCAGGCTTGAGGGCTCATTCTACCAGAGGTACAGCTGCTTCACTCGCTGCAGCTAGAGATATACCTTTAGTGGAAATCTGTAAAGCAGCCACCTGGAAAACTGTCCACACATTTACTAAACATTACTCTCTGGACATTCAGTCTAGAAGTGATGCTAGGTTTGGCACAGCTGTGCTGCAGAGGCTGTTCTCAAAATAGGTTCTGTGACTCCCTCCTCCTGGGGGGTACTGCTTGGTAGTCTGCATATAGTCAGAATACAGCAAGACTTTATGTTGTTTGAAGAAAAAATTACTCACCATAGTAATATTGTTTCTTCTAATGGAGTCTTGCTGTATTCTGACCTCCCTTCCTGCCTCCCCTCCTGGAACCTAGTAGTTTTGGGATGTGGGTGGGCAGGCACAGTACTGCACCCCAGAGGTGTACTTGGCATGCCCTATCTTAAGGGTTTATTAATGTTTTAATTTTACTACCTACTTGATTTTTGTTTTATCTTTAGCTTTCTTTTTGGGGTTCTCGACTTGAGTCTTTTGACCCTAATAAAACAATTTGTGGTGGCCATTTGGCTTTCAAAAGTTTGAAACAATTTCCACCTGTTAAATTGATAGTGCTCATAATAATCTGATGGTTGCACTTCAGAGTGCTGGAGACAGAGGTTTGAAAACCGAGCTTGAGCTTGACGTTCTATACTTCTGCATAGAGTTAACTCTTAACTCTCCAGGGCAGTTCAAGTGTTGGGGCTAACTGCTTATAGTCAAAATATGGTAAGACTCCATTAGAAGAAACAACATTACTTTGGTGAGTAATTTTTTCTTACATGACATAATGACAAGTATTTAGAAGAGCACATTGGCTATGCACAGTCAAGTACGATATAACCCATGACATACCATGGGTGTATCGGTGCAGTAATGCACACCCCATGTGCTTTGTGATTCACAAGGGCTTACACAAGTGACTTCAACCAGCCAGGAAGTGCATTACTGCCCTGAAACACCCTTGGGCTGGAGTGGGTTATTGCAGTGATAAAATTGGCTAGCTGATTGTAAAAAGCCAGAAAAAATAAAGCTTTTTACACTCGGCATGCCAATTGTAGGTCTACCGGGGCATTAATGAACCATCAGTTGACACGTTCTGCACGATGGCACATTTTCATTTGACTGTTCATTATTGCCTGTCTCAGAACATTACATTATTCTATAAATGAAGTATGAAAGTGTTAGTGAAACGCAGTGTCACCACGACAAGGTCCTAACATTTCAACACTGGTTACACAAGCGAATGGGGTGGTAGGGCGGATATGTGTAAGCAATCACATATGGTGTACTGAAGTACTCACCATGTGTGTGGGTGGGTGGAGGGGGCACAGAACTGTCTGAGGCCTTTATGGATTGTTGTGGGCACCAGAAGTGGCATGCCATGAGAGAATACAAGAAATGTGATGTCCCCAGGTATTAACCTTTGCTGGGTGATGGTGGTGGTGGGGGCACATAACTATCTG
Source organism: Neoceratodus forsteri (assembly GCA_016271365.2). Taxonomy (NCBI): domain Eukaryota; kingdom Metazoa; phylum Chordata; order Ceratodontiformes; family Ceratodontidae; genus Neoceratodus; species Neoceratodus forsteri. Next base: position 120,836,889 of record CM057450.1, read on the forward strand.
AGGTCTTTGTGGCTTGTTGTGGCGCAAGAAATGGCAGAGCAGAAGGGAATCCAAGAAAGGGATGAACCAAGGTATCCACCTGGTGTGGGGTGGTGGATCAAAAATAATTGTCTGAGGCATTAATGGGTTGTTGTGGGTGAAAGGGAGGGGATGAACCAATGTGTTCACCTGGTGTGTGTGGGGGGAAGGGGATCCACAGAACTGTCTAAGGCTTTTATGGCTTGTTGTGGGCACAATAAATGGCAGACCAGAAGGGGAATCCAAGAAAGGGTATGGACCAAGGCATTTACCTGCTGGGGGGGGGGTAAAGAATTTTCTGAGGCCTTCATTGGTTGTTGTGGGCACCAGAAGTGGTGTGCCATGAGTGAATACAAGAAATGGGATGTCCGCAGGTATTCATCTTTGCTGGGTGGTGGTGGGGGCAGTGGGAGCCACAGAACTGTCTTAGGCCTTTATGGCTTGTTGTGGGCACAAGAAATGGCAGACCAGATGGGAGTACAAGAATTGGTATGGGCCAAGGTATTCACCTGGTGTGGGGGGGGGCAAAGAATTGTCTGAGGTCTTCATGAGTTGTGGGCACCAGAAGTGGCATGCCATGAGGGAATACAAGAAATGGGATATCTCCAGGTATTCACCTTTGCTGGGTGGTGGTGGTGGGAGGGAGCCACATAACTGTCTGAGGCCTTTATGGCTTGTTGTGGGTGCAAGAAATGGCAGACCAGAAGGGAATAGAAGAAAGAGGATGGGCAAAGGCATTCACCTGGTATGGGGTGGTATGAAGACAAAGAATTGTATGAAGCCTTTGTGGGTTGTTGTGGACACCAGAAGTGGTATGCCATGCGGGAGTACAAGAAATGGGATGTCACCAGGTATTCAACTTTGCTGGGTGGTGGTGGGGAGGGCACAGAACTGTCTCAAGCCTTTGTGGTTTGTTGTGGGCACAAGAAATGACAGAGCAGAAGGGAATCTGAGAAAGGGGATAGACCAAGGTATCCATCTGGTATGGGAGTGGGGGATCAAAATAATTGTCTGAGGCATTAATGGGTTGTTGTGGGTGAAAGGGAGGGGATGGGCCAAGGTAGTCCCTTGTGTGTGTGGGGTTGGGGAGCCACAGAACTGTAAGGATGCTTTCGTGGATTGTTCTTGGCAACACAACTCTCACAACAGAACAGGATACAAGAAAGAGGTTTGACCAAGGTATTCACCAGCTGTGTGGGGTGGGAGCCACAGACCTTTCTGAGGCATTTAGGGGTTGGGGGCACCATATATGTATGACTGTATGAGGGTGCAAGAAAGGTGTGGGAACAAGGTGTACACCCCGTGTGGTGGTGGGGGGGGAGGCCTTGACAGAAAGGTGGGATGCTTTAGGGAGTGTTTTGCTATGTGCACTACAAATGTCACACCATAAGGGAGCCATGGCATGGCACTAACCAACGGTATTTACCGTAGCTGGGTGTGCAACAAGGCACAACAAATGTCACACAATAAGGCGCCGATGGCAAAGGTGTTCACCACCTACATGTGGGGGTGGCCACATAATTGTTTAATGCATGATGGGGCTGCGGTAGGAACCACTGATGTGCAACACATCACTAAAAAGTATTCAACGTGTGTTTGGGGGCAAAACATTTTGGAAATGGTGAACATACACCATCAGGTGCTTGCTAGTTTGATGGGACTAGTGTCCAAAGATGCAGAAAATCACAGAAGAAGTATATCATCAATAGTATAGTCTGGCCAGCTGGTGAGAGGAGTAAATACTGCAATCCAAACTCAGGGTTCTTCACTGGTGCATCCCCACTACCCACAAACAGCAATAAATCATTGATCAGTGTTTGTTGTTGTAATTGTTTTCATATTGTGATACCACCTGGACCAGTATACAACCAATCAGTAGTACGTGTACAGAGAACTTACTGTAGTACATGTGCTCCAAGGAAGGAGTGACATGACAAGGCTGTAGCAATATATTGTTTGGTGTATCTCGGGGTATGAACATTTGGGCAAAATGGCAACACAGCATGGCCACACAATACACATTTAGTACTTATGATTACAACATTGATGCATAAATAAACCCTGTGGTGGCATGGCTTTGAAAAGCTATGAATGGCTGCTGCAATATAAAAAAAAAGTGAAAATGGTGCCTTGGTAGAATTTAGTGATCCAATGTCAGACAGACAAAGATATAATGAACAGGTCAATAGTGGATGGAAAATGATTTCTCACACACACAGGGAGGGACATCACTTCCAGACTACATAGTGGTACTTTAGTCATGCCATATGAGGTATATAACTTTTAGACAATAATTGGTGCATGAGGATTGATATACTTTTAGGTCCCTCTCAAAACAATCGAGTAAAATGCACTGAACACACTATGATGTTCCTGCTGCTCACATCTGGAAGATTGTCTCTTTTGACAGCTGCCTTCCACCATGCCATTTGCTCTTTGGGAAACCAGAAAAAGAGATAGATGCCTCTACACTCCTTTTTATGTTGTCTTGTGTGTGCAGCACAAGCAACATTTTGTGACAGCTTGCTGGAGTAGCAGGTTGTGGAGGTGCGGCAGTGTTGTGGCCAGTGGCGCCACTGCTTTTTTAGGCTGGTCTCTGTGGCACCAGTGAATGAGCACGCTGTCTATGACAGCCCTTGAGAAGCATGCCACCAACTTGAAAGAATTTCACCGCTGCAATGAGGGAGCACCCCATCATTGTAGGGCATGCCTTGCCTGCTGAAACATTTCAATAAACGTGGTAGCAGTTGTCGCTGTCCGCCTCTCACAGTCCCCAGCAAGCTGAATTCGGGGGTGCCCAGTCCCTCTGTTGGCATGTTTATACCGCCCCTCAAGATTGTGTGGCATGCTGGGAGCGCACTCCAGTGTGCCTGTGTTTTCTGAAGCCAATCGAGTTGGCATATTCCTGCCTCTGCCCCACCCCTCCTCCATTGTGTGCCACACTGGGAGCCCACTCTAGTGTGGCCAACATAACCCCCCAAAGTCATGGGGCACACTGGAAGCCCACCCCAGTGTGTCCAACAGTTGTTTAATTTTACATGTAAATAAAGAAAACTTTCCCACGATGTCCATTCTTGAAAATAAGAAAACGGTCCATCACTGAGTCGGAGTGCCCCCCTCCCCCAACCTGCACCCACCCACTGCACACCGCACCTCCCCGCATCCCCCACCCCAAACTTACCTCCGGAGCCCAGTACGATGATCTTCGGTGGAGCTGGACACATCTGAACTCTTCAAAAGCCGACTACGTACTGAAGAAAATCACGGTAAGCTGTATAATGGCATCAATGGGGGTGGGGGTGGGGTTCAACTTAAGTGGATATCTCAGCCATTTTTGCGACTTTTGGCTCCAAATTTTCAACATGGGGTTCTTGGGACCCCACCTTATAAACTCAGTCACTATAATTTTGTTATTCTGTTCTGAAAGGTAATTTCATGGTCACTGTGTGGAATCACCTTTCGGGACCGATTAATGAAACAACAGTGTCACTGTTCATGAGGTGGACTCCCAAAAAGTCTGTCTTGCAAATTTGGTGAAAAAATTCCAAAAAATGACTGTATTACAAGTGTGCATTGCCTGTAACTTCAAGAATTATTAGTATTTTCACTCCAGATTTTCAACATTGCCATTTTTTCACACCTCCTTATGAACTATAGAGCTGTAATTTTTCACATCCTGCCCGAAATGTGTTTTTGCACATCTGATGCACGATGGCGCGGTTGCTGGGGGAAATCAACATTCGGGACAGATTAAGAAACTCATAGTGATACTGTTCATGAGTGGAGGTCCCAAAATGCCTATGTTGAAAATTTGGTGAAAAAATTCCACAAAATGACTGTATTACGAGCGTGCGCTGTGCAGTTTACACGCAAGTTCGTAACTTCTAGAATTTTTTATATTTTCACTCCAGATTTTAATATTACCATTTCTTCACACCTCCTTATGAATGGTATAGCTGTCATTTTTCACATCCTGCCTGAAATGTGTTTTCGCACATCTGACACAGAATGGTGTGGTTGCTTTGGGAAATCAGCCTTCAGGACAGATTAACAAAATCACAGTGCCACTGTTCATGAGCGGAGGTCCCAGATGCTTTTATCAGGTAGGGGTCACAAAAAGGCCATGTTGAAAATTTGTAGTGCAAATACCAACAAACGCCCAGGGGGTTAGGGTTTCTAACCATAACGGTCCACCCTGTAGAGACTGACAGGCGGCAGGGTATGACTTTGGATTGTCTGCTGTAATGCTACTGCCATTCCACCCCTACCCCCACCCTGCAGCCAGTGACAGGCATCATGGTATGCCTTGGACTCTTCGGCCCCAAAGTTCACCCCATTCTCCTATACTGCGCCCATCTCAATGTATTTCCTTATGGAATGGGGTGAGCATAAGGCCCAATGACCACAAGGCACAATGCGACACTTGTTGGAGTCTGCAGGGTAGGATGAGGTGAAATGGCATGAGCGTTATGGCCGACAACCCAAAGGCACACCTCAATGCCTGTCAGTCTCTGCAGGGTGGGGTTGGCATCAGTTCCATACTTCACTGCCATTCCTATTATGCATCTCTCTAACTCCTGCACTACCAATGCCAATGCCAGCAAGACAACATTCAGGACTGACAAATGCTTGCTCTTACTGGCATTATAGCACCCCCAGCACACAGCAGTTCACCATTTTGTCAAGAAAAAAAAAAGGTATTATTAAAACCGATTACTGATCTGTTAGGCTAGTTCTCCCTAATTATAATCCTGGCGCCACACCATGCACTCAATGCTTTCCCGTAGTCATGCTGATTCATTGAGCCTATCGCAGATGTCACAGCACGACTGCGCATGCGCAAAATGGCACTGTCAAACTCCGCAATTTCGGGGCAAAATAAAAATGCTTTTTACAAGGATTACACAAACAGGACATGAAGAATAACAGTGGAAGGCATGAAGGTACAGTACAAACTATGTACTAATCACTGTTTCAATGGTTTACAGTGTTTCTTTTCCCTTTAAAGAGGCCCAGTTTAGGGATGTTGGAAATGGCATATAAAAATTATGTATTTTCAAAAAACAAACACCTGAACCTAGGTAAACAGAACCCAGTCAGCTAGATTCTAAAGTTAGTTTTGTGAAGATATGCCTGAAAACATGATTTCTGATCACTCAAAAATCCTGAATGCCCAGCTTAACAAGAGGTGCTGTACACCCACATTATTCTATATGAGAACAGTGTGACTTTCTCCATTTTATAGTTGCAGTTGGAGTGCTGCTGCTGGGTTGAGTGACAGCAGTGATCTGCAATTGCTTTATCTTGCTCTCTCTCTTTCTTTTCTCTCTCATTCTGTCTGTCCATCTGTCTGTCTATCTTTTTTTTTTATTTGACCGGTCCACCAGTCATATTTTCGGCCCTGGTCATGGCCCCTGGGAAGCCTCAGCCACCATCTATGGCTGCCGGGGTCCCCCAGTCACCCCTGGCTTGCCCCCCGGAGGGCGGGGCTGTGGCCACGTTCTTCCCGTGGTCATGGAACTGTAACTAGTCGGGGGACCTGCAGCGATGGTAGCCACTCAAGGTCTTCCTGGGAGGGCTTCATAGAGACTGTGACCCTGCCCCGCTTGATTTTCTTTTTGCTTTTTCCTTCATGGAGGTGGGGACATGCAATGTCGCCTGCATCCGCCCCACCTCCTGGATATTGAGCATCGGCAGCGTGAGATCTCCTGGCCTCCGCCAGGAGTCCTCAGTGCTCTGAGCGCTACCCTCGCCCTCCCCCCGGAGAAGGAGAGCAGTCCGTAGGACGCTCCATCCTTCTCCCCTGGCCGGCCCTCCGATGACGCGGGTCCATTCCCGAACCCGGGTCACCGGCGTCGCAAGCGAAAAACCCACCGCTGCGCCAGTGGGACGGCTCTGTCTGTCTGTCTGTCTGTCTATCTATCTATCTATCTATCTATCTATCTATCTATCTATCTATCTATCTATCTCTCTCCCAGTGGTGGAGGGCACATCAGATGACGTGCTCGTGAGAGACTTATGCAGGAGTGAGAGTATACGCATCTGTTTGTGCTGCTCAGAAGTAGAAACCTATGTTAAATCAAAGTGCTATGGAGTTTGTTTCAAGCGCACCACTAATAGTGGTGGGTGGCCAGCAAGCTGGAAGTTAAAATTTACAAGACAAAAAGTAACATTTTCTAAAATGGGCTAACATGGAGCCATGATTTGATCGAGTGTCTATTTCAGCAGTAACACCGTGATTTGATTAAACATTTTAGAAAGAAGCTGTCCTGACTTAAAGAGGGAATATGCCAAACACACTGTTGTAGCAGTAGGTGTTGTTATGGCATGAGAAATAAAACTAACATGTCAAAATAATTCTTTGTGTCTGTTTTTATATATTTAAACACATAGTTTCTGTTTTCAGGTTTTTCCTTTGGTGAGTCCAGTGACAGTTCAGTGCACATGTGACAACGTGATTACATCACAAGCAGAACAGCCCTCACACAGGGCTGGGAGTCCCATTTCTTCCATGCATTCTCAGTACTATTACAAGACTATTCGATGCTAATAAATAATTATAGATGACATAGATCATTTGTAGGAAAAGGACATGGATCGCTTGTTGAAATACATGCTGATCCATATCGTCTTGATCCTGTCATCAGTGACAGTAACAGTGAATTGTCTGAATCTGACGAGACTCATGAAGATGATGTTCTAGAGCCCCAAACAGCTCATAACAACTGCACAGTCTTATAAATTGTGTATTCATCATTCTCAACAAGCATGATTTTACATATCAGTGTACTGGCAGCATGCCCCCATATGAATCCAAATATGCAATCTGAGGCTTACCTGTAAATGAGAAACCAAACAGAAACAGCTGCAGAATACACACTGGCTGTATGCTGTGTGTGTCTTGGGTTGAGGATGGTGGGGGATTGGGCATTGAGGAATGGTTTGGGTCCAGGATTGATATGGTTCAAGGGCATTGTAGTGATGTCAGATCATGTATCAGGTTATGATTTTTTGCAGGTTTCTACTGTTTTACAGATGAGCATATTATTATAACTAATATTTACAGTGTAATTTGTGTTGTGGCACAGTCAGGGCTGGGATGTGGGGTGGTGAGGGGGTGGGAGTAGTGGTTGTTGGCATATGTTGTCCTGCATGATTAGTGGTTTTGTCATCATTTTTCTTCATTTTCTTTTAATTTATCAGACTCTCATGTTTTACATTGAGCTGATTTATTTACATAAGTTATCTTCCCACCACGGCGCCTCGCTAAATTCATTTGGGGATCAGACTCCTTTTTTTTTCGTTACTAATTTTATGAGTTATGTACGAAAAGTACAACCATTATCTATAACAGAGACATGTTTGTTCAGATATAACTTAGCAAGTGGATGTGGTGAGACTCTAAACATTTCACATGCAGTAATATACAACTTCTTTTTTGTTGTTGTTTTAGACACATGTATTGAGCTACAGTAAAACTTATCATAAAACAGGGAAGCATGTTATTGTTTTAATCATAGTTACTACATTCTACAACTACACGTGTGTTTCTTTGATTGAAGGTGTCAGGGGAAGGCCGTCCCAGTGGTGCTGAGGGTTGAGGCGCTGAATGCCATACCTCGTACTATGCCAGTGACCCGGGTTTAGGAATGGGCCTGAGTTGTCAGGGGTTGGCTGGGAGCTGGACAGAGCCACCAAATGGCAGCTCTTCTCTCCTGGGGTGGGTTCCAGGCACTGCTTCACTAGGAAGTGGAATGGGGAGGGGATGATGCTGTTAGGTGATTGGCAGGAGCCGTGTTCTCAGCACAGCTCCATGCCTGGGCTATGGCCCTTTGCACCAGTGTCCTCAAGGGGAGGAGACTTGGGATTCCATAGCTACACTAGTAACCACAAAAAAAAAGCACCCCTGCAGTGCCATGTGATCCCCGCAAGGGGGCGGAGCTTCAGATGGTCGGTATGCCACCACTGAGCCCTGCCGGAAGTGGGGATAAAATGTATATATAATAAAAGAAGATGGCACGGGATGAAGGGTTGGTGTTGGAGGGGAGCAAGTGGGTGGGTGTCTGGAATTGGTGTGGGTCAATGACAGATTACAAACATCAGATCATATAGATGTCTATGATTCTTGGCAAGTTTTTAGTGTTGTATAGAAAAGCATATCAATATAACTGTTATTACCTGTCTAAATTGTGATGGGTATTAGTTGGGGTCAGGTGGGGGTGTTGGTTGTATGTAACAGTAGCAGTATTTTTGTAAAAAAAAAATTATCAGCCTCCCAAATTTCATATTGATCTGCAGGTTCACATCCCACCATGGCCACTCACTAAGTTCAATCAGGACCACACTAACACCATTTTTTAAATTATTATTAATTGGTCAAGATATGTACAAAAAGTACATCAAACCTATAAAAAACAATTACCTATAATATAAATATATTTGCTCAGCTATAACTAAGCAAGTAGATGAGGTGGGACTTGAACATTTGACATGGAGTAATACGCATATTCTTTTATTTTTTGTTTTAGACACATGCTGAGCTACAGTGGTACTTAATCCCAATAAGATTTCCCAAAAGGAAAGCAATGGTGTGGTATCGTAATGACTAGAAGTGCATAAAGGACTGGATGAGAAGAAAATGAAAAATAAATAGCTAACATCATGAACACATACTTCAGCACAGTCTCCATTGTAGACTGATGTTTTGAGGGAGAGATGGGTAACCAGTAAGTAACAGGGACACAATAATAAAAAGTTCATGGGATGATGAAGTGTTATGAAGATGGGATCAATGTGATGAAACACTACTTCAGTGAAAGATAGTAAACCTCTAGGACAGTCTGTCAGCATGGATGTGTCTTTCATTTACTGCACAATAACAGTATAATACAAAATATATATTAATCAGTGGACAGGAATGTATATGAGAGTGGAGATAATTTATACAAAATCAGAAGGGAGTAATGCACGGGTGGTAGTAGGTGGTGGTGGGGGTTAGTGTAAGGTATTAATAAGCTGTAATAAACCAGAAGGCAGGAATGTAGCCATATTGGTTATTGATATAAGAAGGCAGGAGCATCAGAGTGAAGTTAATTGATAATAGATTAGACAGGCAGGAATGTGGTCGACCCAGTGGCGCTGAGGGTTGAGGCTTTGGATGCCACACCTCATGCCATGCTGGTGACCCGGGTTCGGGAACAAGCCTGGGCCATCAGGGGTCAGCAGGGAGGGAGAGGATTGAGCATACAGAGGACAGTTCTCCTCTCCCAGGAGGAAGGGGGGGTACAGGCTCAGCACTTCGACTGGCCTCTGGTGGAAGCTGGAGTCATAGCAAGCGTGTGGAGCAGATAGAGAGGGTTGGGGAGTGGTGGACATTGGTGGAAATGTCTTGATGTTGGACACACACCACTCCCTAGGAAAGCAGGAATAACACCTGCAGTGATGCCCTGGCATCACGAGAGCAGGACCGAAGAGGAGCCGCACAAGTACAGCCAGCACTTGGATGAAGGATGGGAGGTTTGGGATAGGCTTCCCACCCCACTCATGGGGTAATCCAAGGGCCAATGGCAGGGTGGACTCATGAGGGGCTCACAGTTTCTGGGAGACCTGGCAGGCACGATCCCTTGGGAGTCCGTAAGGGAAGTTAGCCACTGCAGTGGAAGGGGTATAAATATAAAGAATAAAAAAAAAGGCAGGAATGTGGGGGTAAAAAACAATAGGTCAGATGGCAGGAATGTGCGTAAGTGGGGGGAATTCAGGAGGGAAATCAGGAGACATTATTTCATGGAGAGGGTTGTAGATAAATGGAACACTCTACCCAAGGAGATGGTTTCTTGTATGATGGTAGGCAACTTCAAGAGGGGATGGGACAGGGTGAAGGGAGGAAAGGGTGGGGCAGCTGCATGCTGAGGGGCTAGCTGCACAATTGAGCAGACTTGATAGACCATGTGGCCTGTTTCTGCTGGCAATTCATATGTTTGTATGAGTGTAGGTTGGGTGGAGGGTTAATTATAGTGGATCAAAAGACAGAAATGCTCAGATGGGGTAATTGATAATACATTTGAAGACAGGAACATTCATAGGGGTATCATTACGTTTGTATTTATGACATCTGTAAAATAACAAAAGACAAGGAATTGTGGGTAAATTATAATAGATCAGATAAAAACAATTCAGTGGATAGATGAAGAATAATAATGTATCAAAATACATGAATACTGGTGGTGTGGATGGGAACTTTATAAGCCATGATCTTGAGGAGGGGTAAATGATAATATATAATTAGACAAGAATTTGGTGAATGAAAAGAGGCAAATAATAATAGATCAGTCAACAGAATACATGAGGTCAATTATAATAGATCAGAAGGTAAGACTGCAGTGGGTTGGATAACAGATATCGGTAAAAATATGTGAAACAATCTGGGAGCAATCTCAGCAGTCATGATTAACAGTTATGCATGGAAGAGAAACTAAATCATGGCTGAAACTGTAGATATATTTTTGACGGTGACTGCACAATTCATAATTAGTCAATAATAATGCAATAACTGAAACAAACTATGAATCAACTAAAATATGCTGTCTTGGTTCCACAGAAATAGGATTTCTTTTAGTTTGCTTTAAAATCCTTTTGGAGTTTTTCTTTTCAGACTGCCTTAATATCAATCGTGTTAAAATTGCCTTGAAAAAAAATCCATTTACTTTTTGCAAAAGTTTACCTTCACCACTCTGATGCTCAGCCTTGCTCACTCCTCCGCCCCTCTGCTGCTCCCATGATCACAGTAGGATAAAGTGCAGAAGTACAGGATAGGTGAACCAGACCCAGGAATGGTGTACCTACAGAGGCTGATTGCTGGAGCCTCAGCTAGGTCAGTGAAATAACTACCCCCTCTAAATGTCTTTCATTCACAGCTAGCTGATGGAGCAGGGGAATTATTATTGGCTTTTTCACCAGCTGCTCAACATGCTTCATTCAGCTTTTGAAAAGCTTTTAAGCTTTCTATGTGTGTGTCACAGAGACTACTGCCTGGAGTGCCATATTTTTCCTTTCCAGAGCAGGAGGTTTCATTTTACAACAGGAGCGCTAGTCTGTCTGACAATGTCCCTTCAACTTAACTCTTTTGTTTGACTCTGAGCGGTTGTTGCATTCAGAATTTAAAAAGTCTTTTCATTTTCTATGTGTCTGAGTGTGTGTGTGTCAGAGAGACAGAGACTGCTGCCCAGAGTGCTGCATTTCCTCTTTCCAGAGCAGGAGTTTTCAATTTACACCAGGAGCTGTGGTCTCTCTGACAGTGTCCCTTTGACGTAACTCTTCTGTTTGACTCTGAGCAGTTGGGAACAAGAAAATAGTGTGATGGGGGAAGGGAGTGTCATGGAGGAAGCAACTGCACTGTACATAATGGAGAGAGCTTGGACAGATGTGATTCAGGTCCACTCTGTGGAAGGAGACAGACTGTGCTGTGTTCACAAGCATTCCAGACATTCCAGAGACCCCTTTTTCTGCAGATGTAATCACAATAAGTCAGTATAGCTCTGCTATACAGCCATAAAAAGTGTCTTTGTTTCAAAACACATGTGAAACTATGTGGTAACAGTGTAAGCTGTCAGAAGTCCCAATTTTCCATTCAGCTATCAATAAATATTAGCGTGAAATACAGAGATCACTTCAACATTTCGGCAAAAATTAGAAAAAACAGCACATTCTCTTTCAATATCAGGATCTAAATGTGTTAAGATATGAGAACAGTCTCAGCTATCAGAATTCGCAATTGCACACTGAACATTCCTCTTAGCAGACAATACTCACACATTAAAAAATCTCAAATACACAGACTACACCATTTAAAATACTTCCATGCTAAAATGATGAATTAAACATGCCTGATTATAAACATATTTTTCATCATGATTTATGTAATACAGGTCAGTCATCTTCCATCCCCCAATACGTGACAGACTCTGAAGTAAGCACAATAAGTCTGTAGTTGGCTGTCATACAGCTGGTCAAATAACTGGAACTAACAACGTTTGATAAATTTACCAGCTAACTATGACTAAAAAGATTAATCTCACATTCCTTATTAGAAATACAAATACTGATTATACACATCTTATTCACCCAATCTATACTGCATACTTCTCTCTAGTGCTATTGACTCACACTGCAGTATATGAAGCCAAGAATATGAACTACTCAGACAAGAAAAAAAATCTTTACATATTCCCTGAATGAATTAGTCACTTTGTACCAAATAGTGTCTGTGCCTGTATGATCTAGAAATGTTTATGACACTGGGTTAATCTATCATAGAAAAACAAAATTACAATATGTCAGAAATCAGGTACAGTAGAGAAGTGGCGGCTCAAAAACACCAGTGAAGGAGCCAGGTGAAAAAGCAGTTTGCGGCACAGAGAACTGAAACCTCGGCTCACTTCAAGATACACAAAGTCCAATGCTAGGACACCATCAATACTTTATTAGATCCACAAGTGGATAAAATAGGTAGCACCCGTTCACACTGTCGACATTTTGCGTCACACTGACGCTTCAAGGGTCTCGCTTACCTCTTCTTGTCCCAAAAACTTGTACACTGTCCGGTGATTGTGCCTTTGTGGTTTCCAAATGGCATCATCTATTTAATATTGCACATTCACTATGATTAATAAATATACAAAACTGTCCATTATTTTTCTTATGCTCACATAATCTCTGCTAGATAAAAAGACAGGGCAAGCATGATTTCAGGAACCTGTATATGGAGAAAAGCTATGGGAAACAGTTAAGGAGATTTATACTTATGTTTGATTATTACACCATAAGAGAGCAATGTCCCATTTGTCTAAATTAATTTCTCATTTGTTAACTATTTCTTTTCAAAAAAAGTGCCAGTTGAAAATGTTAATTTAGGCCCAGATGTTTACCAGCTTTCAGTTGGTACTGCCAGTATGTTTCTCTGCATATCAATTTATTGTCAAGGTCCTCTCCTCTGGATCCAAGGGAATTTTTTTCCAATCCCCTAAATGTAAAAACATGGCCCTGGCCAGCAGTTTTAGTGTGTATGGCCAGAGCATTTTTAGGGGACCCATTTTTTATATGTCTTGTGTTCAAAAATCCTCATTTTAAACTTCCTCAGGGTCTTGCCTACATAAAAACATCCACGTGTGCATATACTGTAGCAATATACACAACTGAGTTGGTGCTGCAAGAAATAAAAGTGTTTACTGCTAGGTGTACCCCAGCCCTAATGAAAGTAAAATCCTCTCCCACCTTGATGTGCTCACAGGCAGTACAATTTCTACACCTATATGTTCCAATGGGGAGGTGATCCTTCCTTATACACCAAACTTACAAAGCTGTCTGCAGCTTAAGTGTGGGGCACCTATGGGAGTGTTACTATTGAGTGCAAACAGAAATATACCTTTATTGTACATTGTGTTTGTGAGGGAGCCCTGGTTGCTGTCCTGGTAACCAAGAAGAGAGACCGAAGCCAGTCTAAGAAACAGTGTCATTTTTAAAATGTTTTTTCCGCTTTCCCTGACAATTCCACCAAATATACCAGTACTGTAATTGACTACCAGAGCACCAGTTCAGAACTAGGTGACATTTGGGGTGCATTTGTGTGTTTTAAACTTATTCCTTGTGAGTCCCTCCTTTGACCCTGAGCACTACTTCTGAATTTATTTTTCTATATTAGTGAGCCCGCTGTGGCCTCCGTCAGTGTACACAAACTTACAAAGTTGTCTGCAGCTTAAGGGGCACCCACGGGAGCGTTACTGTTGAGTGCAAACAGAAGTATACCTTTATTGTACATTGTGTTTGTGAGGGAGCCCTGGTTGCTAACCAGGTAACCAGGAAGAGAGACTGAAGCCAGTCTAAGAAACAGTGTGATTTTTAAAATGTTTTTTCCACTTTCCCTGACAGTTCCACCAAATATACCAGTACTGTAATTGACTACCAGAGCACCAGTTCAGAACTAGGTGACATTTGGGGTGCATTTGTGTGTTTTTTGAACTTATTCCTCGCAAGTCCCCTCATAACCCCGAACACTACTTCACAGGGCATTTTGCTATATTAGTAGGCCCTTTCTGAGTGGGGTGCACCTTGCATGTGGTGTCGTGCACAGAGATGTGCGCGGAGATGTGCGCGGAGACATGCACGTCTGTGTGTGTCTGCTATGTGACTCAGCCTGGTTGTTAGCATAATTAGATAGAAAGTGTCTTACATTTCTTCTTTGTAATGGCACAGGCAAAGGGGAAGAAGGGGAAGATTACCAAAAAAAATGCTCTCAGTGTAACATGTACCCAGAAATTACACTTTATCAGGAGTTTGTGTGTGATAAGTGTACACAAAATACTGCCTTATTAGAAGAAATATGTCAGTTACGTAGAAGATTAGAGACTCAGAAAGAGATCACAATGTTAGAAAACTTTATTGATGAGGCAGTCAAAGAAACTAGATAAATCACATTGACCACAATAATAAAGAGGTAACAGAGGTGATTGTCTCCCCTCGTGTTTAATAAACGATACCATTATGGCTTCTCCATGTCTTACTTCCATCCAGGATTCCCCGCCCATTATGCTTTCAAACAGGTATGGAAGATTGTCTGTAGACACCAATGTCCAGATGAAAATTTCACCCCATTATTTGCTCCACCACCTAATGCTGTTCCCACGAAACCACTTTCAGCAGAAACTATATTACCACATACAAGGGATATTGTGGTAATAGGAGATTCTATATTAAGGGGGTTGATACTATGGTATGTGAAGGGCGTAAAGAAACTACAACAGTGAGTATGCTGCCTGGGGTAAGGACACAGGACATTACTGACCTACTTGAAGGACTACCTGAAAATACCATCAAACCCTTAGTTATCATACACATTGGAATAAATGATTTGCTCACACGTGAGTTGTCAGATATACAGTCAGACTATAAAAATATATTCGACCAGATTAGAAATAGAGGGGGTGAAATAATTATGTCCAGGATATTGCCCATCATTGGGAAAAGTTTATATAAAAACCACATGATCCAAAAATTAAATAACTGGCTTAGACAGTTTTGTCTTTCAGAAAATATAGGATTCATGGATAATTCCACTTCCTTCAATAATCCAGCTTGTTATAAAAGGGATGGCATGCATCGTAACCATTTTGGGACCAGGATCCTGGGGGGAAAATCAACAGAGTTATTAAATTCCACTTAAACTGGATCATGGGGAGAGGGCCCCTAGAGACCCTATGAAACCATGCCAATCAATCAATCTACCTAACTTTAATAACACAGGTTGGAAAGGTGTTCTAATTAACACTAGAAGTCTAATACATTTGATGAATTCAAAAATCATCTAGAAACAAATAACATCCAAATTGCTTTAGTCACAGAAACATGGTGGGAAGTAAACAATCCTTGGGATAAAACCATCCAGGGATATAATGGCTACTCTAAAAGTAGGGTCCATAGGAAAGGTGGAGGTGTGGCCATTTATTTACAAAACAATATTATATGTGAAGAAATCCCAGTAGACTCTCTCAACCTGGAAACATTATGGATTAAATTATCTCCCCAGGCAGGTTTCTCTTTTATTTTAGGTCTGGTATATAGACCCCCCTTCATGTCTCTGGAAAATGACATTACACTACTAAATTATATAGGGAATTTGGACCCATCTAACAACCTTATGATTTTTGGTGATTTCAACTTACCAAATATTAATTGGACAATGGCTAGAGCAGCAAGTAAAACAGGAAGCCATTATTGAGACTCATTTAGGGAATTAGGCTTGGAGCAAAAAGTACAGTATCCTAAAAGAGATGATAAAACATTAGATATTATATTAACCAATACTGAACATTGTATTTCCGATATTAATATCAGTGTGCCACTGGGCAATAGTGATCATAACATTGTTCACTTTTAGGTTACTGGGAATTTAAAACAAACAGCCACTGGGGTAACCGAGACTCTAAATTTTCATAAAGCTGATTTTGACACTATAAAAAACAGCCTTAATCACGGGGACTGGCACCAAGATTTTACTAACCAATCAGTAGAAGCTAAATGGGGGCTAATGATTGGAAAACTTAAATATCTAGTCAATAAAAATATCCCCAAAACAAAAAATATAACATTAGCCACAAAATTACCCGTACATGGTTTAATCCTTCAATAAAACACATGATTAATAAAAAAAAAGACTCTTCCTGAAAATTAAAAAGGGGTTAACCCACCTTGTTCCTAAGTATAGGTTAATAGTTAAAAACATTAAAACTAAGATAAAGTCAGCCAAATCTAAGTACAAATTTCAATTAGTTGATAGAGTTAAAGACAACAAAAAAAGTATTCTTTGCTCATGTTAATAAAACTAGGGGTAAGGTAAATACTATAGAACCTTTCCTAAATAATGATGGAACATTAGCTACAAACCAAGAGGCTGCCATTATCCAGAATCAATATTTCTGTACTGTTTTCAACAAGAGAATTGGTGGGGTAGTGAATACAGCTGAAACATCTTCTTCGGGAGGCCTTATTATATTACCCAACATGGTTCTGGACAGGTTAAGAAAATTGGATGTAAATAAATCACCAGGCCCTGATGAAATCCAGCCTAGGGTGTTGAAAGAACTTGCCAAAAATATCTATCTTCCCCTTACTAATATTCTTCAACATTCACTCGACACTGGAGAAGTTCCACAGGACTGGTGAGTAGCTACGGTGGTACCTATCCATAAAAAAGGTTTTAAAACTAATCCTGAGAATTACAGGCCTATTGGCTTAACTTCATTAATGGGCAAGATACTTGAAAACATCATTAAAGACCTTATTCTTGATTATTTTAATCAATCTGGGTTAACAGACCCACTCCAGCATGGGTTCACCAAATCCAGAACTTGTCAAACCAATTTATTAACTTTTTATGAAATAGTTACTAAAGAAATTGATCAGGGTAAATCTGTTGACCTCGTCTTCCTAGATTTTGCCAAGGCTTTTGATAAATTGCCTCACTTTGAGCTAATCAATACCTTAAAAGCTTTCAACTTAAAAACTAGTATAGTTAATTGGGTAGCTAACTGGTTAAATGGAAGAAAGCAGAGGGTCACTATAAATGGTGAATATTCTGATTGGGCTCCTGTTACGAGTGGTGTCCCTCAGGGGTCTGTGTTGGGACCATGTCTCTTTAATATTTACATCTCTACCCTTACTATCAGTGACCCCAGTATATGGTTATTAAAATTTGCAGATGACTGTTGAGTAGGTGCTGTGATTAACAACTCAGAAAGTAGTACAGCTCTCCAACTAGCTTCGGATAATATCTTGACTTGGTCCAGTATTAATAAATTAGCGCTAAATCCCACAAAATGCAAAGTTATGCACCTGGGCTTGCATAACAAACATCATGTATATAAACTTGGGAATGTAGTTCTCCTGGAAACTGAGCAAGAAAGAGATTTGGGTATAATTGTCCACCCTGACCTAAAATTCAGAACCCATTGCAAGACACAAATTAACAAAGCTAATCAAAACCTAAATTGTATATTTAGGCATATTTCTAGTCTAAAGATTGAAGTACTACTCCCCTTATATAGTGCCTTGGTGAGGCCACATCTCAAATATTGTTCACAGGTTTGGTCCCCATATTATAAGGACGATATCTTAAAAATTGAGAGAGTACAACGAAGATTTACCAAAGCCATCATAGGGATGTCAAATAAGACTTATGAAACTAGACTGAAAGCACTTAATTTATATACACTCCAGTATAGAAGACTAAGGGGAGAGATGTGTCTTTTATTTAGAGCATTAACCGACCCCACCCTTAGTAAAGAACTAGGAATTGTCCTTAGTAATGAGAGAGTAACTACTAGAAGGCATGCTAAACAACTATACCTACCCAAATGGAATATGTTATGAAAAAGACATTGGTTTAGTCATAGGGTTGTGACCATATGGAATCAGCTCCCAGTCGAAGATATTGACAGCCCTAATATGGACTCTTTCAAAAAAAAAAAACTAGATTTGGCATTTGGAGATAATGTTAAATTTTATAATCATTGATGTTTGGCAAGCATTAAGGACATAATGTCTATATAAGCCAGACCAGAAGTGACGTATGGACCAGATACAGCCATCTCGACACACTTTGAGTGCCACAAGCCAATTGGCTACTGCAATCATTTTATGTATTTTATTTATTGAAAAATTTGGACAATACCTTTTGAGCACAGGTGCTCTTTTACAAAGGTTCCACGTCAACAGACATTGCAAAGCAACATAACAAATGCAATAAGCAAGTTCTAGTGGAATGAAATCAAACAAGTACAAATACAGTCAAACAAGCACAAATAAATAGACTGGAATCAACTGCATACAATTTTACAATAAGGCAGGTAGACAGAATCATGTAGAACAAGCATATTAGTGGTACATGACCTCAGAGCCAGAGACTGACAGAGTTCAAAGAATACTGGATACCGGAAGGGACTCTGGTTAGGATGATTAGCAGTTACAGTTGCATTGAACTGTTAAGGTTACCCGTAGTGCTGTCTTAAACTGGTCAACTTTAGGTAGATCAAGCAGGGTATGAGGCAGCTTATTTAACCGGCTAGCAGCCCTAGCTGTGACTGAATGCTTGCCCAGCTGAATATGGTGGAAAGGCAGTTCAAGGGCATTCTGAGCTATGCTTCTGGTGTTGTAGAGACTGGTGACAGAGCAGAAGCAATGAGTTAGGGCCAGGGGTGTTAGGCTCAGTAGCACCTTTGGCTAGTAGACATGTCTGGAACTTAATTCTGCTAGGTAGGGGTAACGAATTTGTTTGGTATAGCGGGTGCAGCTATGGGTGCACTTGTCAGCCCCAAGCACAAAATGACAAGCCTTATTACAGATCAAATTTATTCTGCTGCGAGATGAGCCCCAGAGTTACATGCAGTTGCATAGACAGGCCATAATTAACTAGTGACAGTACTGAGCTTGCCACTAAGACGTGTCAAGCATCAGCAGTGAGGTTGACCCAGTTGTGGTACAATGCTCCCAGTTTTCTGTTTACTGTGGATACCAGGTGGTCAACGTGGGGAGCAAAAGATAAGGTATCATCCAGGATCACCCTGAGGTATTTAAAGGTTTCCACCTGTTCAAGTATATGTCCCAGGTCACTGTGGATGAACAAGGTGGGGGGGGTACCTGATTTGATGCTGATGAAACAAACCATACATTATTGGAAACACCCAATGACATTATGCAGGAAAAAGAATGGAGAAAGAAATTGAGCTACATTCCTCCCATGAATACTGCTGCTGGAATTTCTTGAAAGCATGTGAAAAGGACATAGCAGAGCTGAGTACTAACCTCAGCAAGAAAAATAAAGTTGTTAAATTTTAAGATCATTTTAGTACACAGGACCAGAAACTCAATACAAATCACTTGATAGTTGTGTCTGCTGTAATAAAAAATACCTCATTGTATCCAAGCCCCCCCTTATTAGGCACATTTGTACAAAGTGCCTCTACATCGAGGGTTGCAAGGAGCCACGAGTCTTCAATTTACATATCAAGTAACGTAGACAACATATCTGAGGAATCCCTAATATAGGAGGGCAGTTCTGAAACCAAAGGTTTTATAAAACCATCAACAAATTTAAACAATGGCTCAGTGAGAGACCCAAATGCTTGCTACTGTGGGCCAACCATGGATCTGTCAGTGATTTGTGTATTTTTGGCAACATATATATATTGTGGTGAGCACTGGGTCCCCCACTGTCAAACCCCGCCTCATGTCAGCTGTGATGTTACCTGTCTCATGTGCCAGTTGTAAGTAACAATGTACAACTGCTTTGAACTCCCTTGTTAGATTTGACCTCAGCTTCTTATACACCTTTGAATCACGCAGTTGTCTATGTACTTCTGCGATATATGAGGTGGTATCCATAATGACCACTGACCTACCCTTGTCAGCTGGTTTAATTGTTATGTTCTGATTATTCTCCAAATGCTTTATAGCCTCCCTTTCTTGGTTACTTATATTAACATGATTTCCTGCTCCTGCTGATGATAAATGAGCCATGATCTCTTTTTCACACTTTTGGTCGAAAGCGAGAACTGCAGGTGCAGTGGGGGGGGGGACAAAAAGTGGATTTGGTCTAAATGTTGCAGCAGTCGTCTGCCCTACATCCCTCCCTTTGGTATTCAAAGCAGTGCTTTCATTTGATTTATTAAGGAAGTATGCTAAATTCAACTTTAGGGTGAACTTGTACAAGTCCACCATACATGTGAAGGGGGATAATGGTGGGTACAAATGATAATCCCCACCGTAACAGCTTCAGTTCAACTAGATTTAGTACATGGGGGATATATTTACCACATTATTTAAGGTATCTAGTTCTTGCCCCTCTGTCTGTTCCACCGCTTCCCCTACGGTTGGTCTGGCTGGCACGTCTGTTGTTTCTATGGTCTGGGTCATTTGTCTCGTCTTGGTGACTCTGGCTCATCTACGTCTTCCTCCTCTTTGTCCTCTGCTTGTGTTACTCTTTTTCTTCCTAATATCTGTGCAAACTTGATCTGGTGTTCCTGTGTAAATGTAGTGCATTCCCTCTCCAGGTATTCTGGGCATCCGCCCACAGGTTAGGGTTCAGGTCATTGGTACAAACTGTTGAAGTTCTTCATTTGTGATGTTTCCTGGGAGAAGGGCACCAGTATGATGATTTTAGAAGGGAGCAGTAGCTAGCAGCAGTGGCTCTGAAGAACTCACAAGTCTCCAGCACAAACGATGCCAGAAAACATGCTATATCAAAGTAGTCCTTCTCAACAACAATTACAGCCACTGCTTATAATGCTTATATTGCATATAGGACTGCAATACCAAGAAATGCAGCTTTTCTTTTTTTTATGAAAATATTTTTTATTGAATTTGAAAAAATGAACATTCTTGAATAAGTACATTTATAGTTATAAAAAAATACAATATATCCAATGTTTATCCACATATTTCTCTTGTACCCCCACCCTCCACCCTCCCCTAATTAACTTAAAGGAGAAGACTCCTGTATATTTATGATTTGGATATGTCTGATGTATTTATTATACACTGCATCAAGTACTGTACATATGTCAATAAGAGATCAGCCATTTCTTCTGTTGCAACACATATCTAGAGTTTGAAGCTCTGACACAAGGTAGTAAAATGTCAAGCAAGCCCTCCATTTACATGCAAATGAGTCACTTGTAATACAGCCCTTCCCATTCCTTGATGTCACTGCAGCAACAGTGCAGAACAAAACATAAGGGTATCAATGCTGTCTATCTTGATTTTAGTTTAAGTTTTTAATAGCTTAAGACAGTTCTGTAATGCAACTCACACAGGGAGTGGTACTTGTAGCCTTAATACTGCATGTGTGGAGCAAATAATACATCTAATAGTACTGCATTCACAGGAAACAAAAGCTGTTCCTGTGTACTGCTCATTTCTCTCTGTGAGACAGTTGTAACATGCTGTGGAAAGCAGTAGACTGAATCAGTTAATCAACCAATCGAGCAGTCAGTCAGTCACTCTGTAGTGAACCAGGTGAACACCCTTGAGAGGATTCATTTACAAGTTAGAAAATGGCCAGAATGAATTCTGAAACCTGATTGGATGAGACTGGCTCCAAGCTGGGCATTTGTTTTTCAATAGATGCCCAGCTTAAAATAAGAGCCGGTCCAAGTTTCACTTCACCAGGTACCCTTGTGTAGTGGTGCCCAGCCTGCTTTCTCATTGGTTGAAAGCACCTGGCGACATTTCAAATCCCCGCCATCTTTTTCTCTCGCTTAGCGAGAGCTACTGCCCCCCCCAACACACACACTCCTCACTTCAGTGCAACCAAAAAAAAGGATAGCTCACACCCAGGATACTTTCCGGTCGGAAAGAGTGATAAAACATAAATTTCACACAGCCATCTTCTTGTACAACAGCACCAGTCTCCCGAACACGCTTTTCTAGTACCGCGCTCAATGAGAAACAAGCTGTTACTCCATTCGCTTTGTGCTAGCAAGCGTGTACAATTAAACTGCTCAAATACCACACACTCCCCACAGTTAGTTAACCTGCTGCCTCAAATTTAAAATAAATAATTTATGTTGGGGCTCTCCCTTGCTATCGCAGCTGCAGCTATCCATCATTTTCAGGCAAGGTCAGTCGTGCGCTTAAGACAGGCATCCTCCAAAGGCTACGGGATAAAAAAAAAAAAGAATTGCACAAAAGGAGATGCACGATATCCAGACACTTCCGGACTGAACATTTTCTGCACACGTCTTGTTCAGGTGTGTGTATGTGTGTATGTGTGTATGTGTATGTGTGTATGTGTGTATGAGTGTATGGGGGGGTGTTAATAGATTAGAATAGCTCTGTGAGGAGAACCAAGAGGAGCTGGAACAGCCTTTAAAGAAATGGACTATTTTGCCAAGAAAAAACAATTCTACTGCTTCTATTCATCTTTAAACTTATTTCCTTTATTATTTTATTAAAATTACTAACATGGCCATTTTCTAAGTGCAATAATACCCTCCAGGGTGGGCATTATTGGGAAATACCAGACCTTCCAGAGGATATAAGGCCTCTCCGCCCGCGCCGGGCCTCACACGCCCCCTGGTCCGCATTCCTAATAATGCCCACCCTGTTGGGTATTATTGCTTACATAGGCTTGAGAGTTTCCCAAAGGATCACAGAAGACTGAATTCTTCCTTTGCACTAATTATACACTCCCTTTTCAGCAGCTGAAAGTGGAGAGCTAGATCACTTACTTTATAAAGTGTATTGTTTTACATTTCAAATGCTCCTTACATCTGGGTTCTGACTGGAAATACCAAGACACAGAATGCATATGACATGGGAGGAATGAGCTAAGCAAATACAGAGTACTACAAACACTGAGGCTGAGGGACATCCTACTTCAAATGCTGGCATTACAAAGGGGGGGGGCTGCCACAGCTTGTTTTCAGTACCTTCAAAGTGAAGTGCTGTAGCTCTCACATTACTGCTAATGATTTATAATGGGAATGGGGGCACTGTTAACGTCATGGACCTGAGGGGCCATCACAGTTCCCAAGGAGGTTAGGGGAACTTGTTAAGGGTTAGAGAGTAAGGGACTTTAGTAGGATTTGAACCAGAGTTTCCCAGTTCTTGTGCCTGTGCTTTAACCACTAGATTACTGTTCTTCCATATGCTGCAGCTGATGTCCTGGTAACCTATTCCTTGTTATAGCTGAACTTTTTGTTGCCTTACATCAGCCATCCAATCACTGACTGCCTAGTTACAAAGGGAAATGGACATTTTTGGAAGACTGTGTCTCACTGCTGATGTCAATCAAAACAGAATGCTAACACACACAGAACATAATAAAACAGCTATATAATGCCACTTAAGACTCTTGTTGTACCCAGAGTCATTTATTGGGTAAACTGTTTTTGCTAACAGAAACATTAACACAACTCATACAGGCACTTCCTTATAGGCATACTGTATATACATGTCAAATCAGTGCTGAATCACACTCATATGGTCCTAGTCCCTATTAGACCTGCACTTCAGGATGTGCACAGCACTTAGAGTTCCCCCATTACTCAAGTGGGGGACCAAACATTGTGGGTTCTGTTTACTGGTGGAACAGCATTTAGTGCAGCACCATTATCTGTTGCTCTGATGACATCATCCTCCAGCAGCATTGATGGTAAAATGGAGGACAAACACATTGATAAATTCAGGGGGCTATATATTTTTATTTATAATCTAGATTTGGACAGCAGTAGGACTGCTGGCAACTAGAGGAGGAACACAACAGTTACACATAAGGAGTTGGGAAAATATGGGTGTGAAACTATGGGAGACTTCACCTTTAATTCAGAGCACACAGTGATATGAAGTCATTTTTAGGATTGATGTCTCCCTCTATAACTCTCGATGCATCCTGCCATAAATCTTCATAAAGAATCACTTCTTGTACCTGATACCACCACATTGTTTGGGGTAGAAACTCAATCACCTGTGCATTCCAGTTGCCCAGAATATGCCTCTTAGTACACACTATTCCTAAACAAAAGATTCTTTCCTGATTTGTGTCCAACCCCAAATTTTCCATGTTATTTAACACCATTGTTTGAAAGTCATTATGGATATTTATTCTCAAAATATCCGACAACCATCTAGCAGTAATATCCCAAATCACTTTAATCTTATCACAATCCCAAATATAGTGGTATAAGTCTGCTTTAGACCCACACTGGTGCCAACATCGATTGGTCCCATTCTCACTTATATGGCCAAGTATTTCCGGGATGTAATAGACTCTGGGTGGGATATTCAGACTGCACCACAAAGAGAAGCGCAATAGCAGGAGCAGGCACAAGTGCAACGCACCCCTGCAAAACACACGTGATATTTAAACACAGCGCAGGTCAAGGTGCGCTTGTGCAACACAGCTGAATATCGTGCCAATATCGCAACCAGAGATGCGCAGTGGAGCAGGGCAGATGCACAGTAGCACAGCCAGGGATGCGCAGGGACAGGGACAGGATGCAGGGGTGCACCACCCATGGAAGCCATGGGCGGAGGAGCACACAGCAGGCCAGACAGTGTTCCCCCACACCCCATGAACTGCACAACCAGTGGTGAGCTGGATGGACCACTGGCCCATGAACACCAGCACCGAATCCACAGCTGGGGCACGGTGCCCCAGCACACACCCCTGGCAAGCAGTGACTGCAACACAAGGAGGGCCGGGCCACCCAGTGCCACCCCATCCCACCAATGCAGAGCACACCCTGTACAGTGATCCCCAGACACCTGGCCCAGGAGCAGCATCCAACAGTGCATGGCACTGAATGCATTCCACCACCCCCACCATGACAATGCAACCCTGTGCACCATGGAGTCATACATGGCAGCCCCACTGTGAGCACCCCACAGCGGACGGCACCAGCCATTGACACAACAACTGCAGACACAATGCCACCCTGCATGGCCCCCCATGGCACAGCAGAGAGGTCGACCCTGCATCAGTACCCCAGGGACCCCGCATGTGACAAGGCCTGCCCTGGACCCCACCACCAGCAGGACAGCACCCCCACACCCACCCATGCACACACCCTGTCCTAGCACTGGCCCCAACAGGCAGCACAGCCACCCACTGTGGTGCATGGAGGCATGCGCCACACAGGATGCGACACAGGGCATGGACAAACACCCAACCTGACCCAAGGGCACCCTGACACAGGGCCACAATAGTGTGGCAACAAATGCCACTGGCGTGCATTCACTGATGCTGTGTACCCACGGCCTGCACCCCACCATGGCACAGGTGAACCAGCCATCCTGTGCATGCACCATGAGGCCATCCGCCACCAGCATGCGGCCGGAGCACAAGTGACAGACATCAGAACACAGACACTGCAACAGACACCAGTGACAGCATGGAGGGCGGACAACAACAGCATAGCCCATAGTGTTACCCGAGGCAGACGTGCAACAAACCAGTGACAAGAGGCAAGCTGCCATTGCGCCGTGCCCAGAGGGTGGCCGGCATGGACAGCCACCAATGACATGCCAGAAGACCGTGCATACCACAGACATGCAAGGGGGCCAGCTGCACAGGCCATGGACATACTGACAGGGGCACCAGGGACACAGCACATGCACCAGGGACCACTGCACACAGGCATCCAGTGCACAGGGAACAACACACATACCACAGACAGGGACTGAGTCCCCCACCCACACCATAAACAGGTTCCTGCTGGACACACACATGCCCAGGTCTGCACCACCCCCCATGCCATGCACACCACTGCAGCCAAACACCATATGCCTGCTGCAAATCAGAGACCACCACAGTTGTCATAACAAACAAGTATGTAATAAAGAGGTAAACTGTACAAACAACACAACAAACAAAACTATGTACAAAGTTGGGGGGAGGGCCACATACCAGGTGGGGGTGGGCATGGGGCAAGGGTGTACATCAGGGAGTGGGATGAAGGGGTTTGAGGGTAAGTCCAGGGGGAGAATGCACAACACATGCGATGTAGGGCCTAATGGCGACCCCTCTCCCCACTTCGGTCCCTGTGGCGCCTCTTGTGCCTCCTTCTGTCGCCCCAATCAGTTCTCTGGAGGAGCTCCAGAGTAGCCCGTGACAGCCACAGAAGCTCCTGTACGTTCTGCTCAAGGGCAGTCCAGCGTTGTCCACCTAGGACAAGGGAGCAGAGTCAGTACGCATGACTGGCCAGACCCCTGCAGCCCACCCAATGTGCACCCAATGTGCACGGCATACAGCCATGGGCCACGCCCCTGTGATGGCATGCAACCACCCACAGTGTCCGCGCCCACAAGACCCACCTACCCAAGCACCCATAGCCATGCAGAACGCTGCACACACCCACCGCCCATGTCCCGCACACCACCAACGTGGCCGTACAGTGACATGGCTATGCGGTGCGAAGACAATGGCACAGCCATGGACCCAGTGCATGCACAGCCCACCTGTGACACCCACCCACACATGCAGTGCCACAGGACAGTGCTGAGTGCATCATGTGGCATGCACGGCAGTGGGGCCAAGTGCGGGTGGCCACGCCCCGCCACCATCCCTGCAACCCAGCATGCACAGATGTAAGGGGAAACACGGCACTCACCTGCATCCTGGCCAGCAGGATGCTGCTGGCCCATGGCCCCACCAACGTGGCCCAGCTGCATGTGCACTGCACCCACTCTGGCCTGCTCTCCCTGTTCCAGGGCCATACGTGCCCTACGGCACTCCTCCAGGCCTAGGGTGCAAACATGGAGAGGGAAACATCAGTACAGGTCAATAACAAAGCCCCCCATGGTGTGTGCATGCCTACACAGCCCAGCCATGACACACCCCCACCACCACTACCCCCACTAGATGGCCCCACCCCCCCATGGCGTGGCCTTATGCACACCGTGATACCAGGACAGACGGACACTACCAGTGATGGGATGGAGCACCTACCTGGCCGTGGCATGGTGCCTCGCTGGGCTTGTGACTCCAGACGCCCCAGGCGGTCAGGGTCCCGCTGCTGGAGGTTGCCATAGCAGTGGCGACACTGCTTCACTGACCGGCTGATCCTAGTCACCTCCTCCAGGCCCTCTGAGACCTCCTGCTACACAACAGTCCATGGCCTGTGGAGGGGTTCTAGCCCAAAGAGGGCACCAGCATGTGGCTCCACCAGGGCCACCAAGTTTGCCAATTCAATGGCACTCCAGACCTGCGCTCTGGTTCTCGGCATTCTGCTGTTCAAATCACAAACAAAATGGTGCTCTGTAGTGCACGTGCCCCACGTGCGGAGGCAGTGCAGTACTGTGCTGCCAGTTCCTATCTCACTGTCACCAGACTGCATGATAGGGGAGCAACCACGCGGACGCATGGCACCTAGGGGGCAAAGGTTGACTGCAGGGTCAAGGGTCTGTCCACGCACGGTGCGCCACAGCGCTATTGGGATGCCCTGCATGTAGCGTGGTAGGGTGCTTGAGTGTGACGCCCTGCAGTGGCCCACCATGCTGGTGCACCAAGGCATGAGCGCCACACAGGCAAACAGCACACTAGCACCACAGGCACAGTGGTGGCCATGCCCTGCACTACCTCCCACGCACAGCAAGTCAGCAGTGCCGCATGCATCAGTGTCAGCACCCCGGGCATGCGCCGTGCGGTGCCAATTGCGCATGTCACAGTGCTGCGCCATAGCCTGAGCACGCTTACCTACATTGTGCAAGGCACAACAGCGCGATATTCAGCCAGCTTATGCATATCAGCTCACTAGCCATTCCATGGTGCATCCACTGCATTAGCATCCACTTACAGTTGCGCCTGCCCTCATTTGCATGCGTTGCGCTATATAAATGCGACATGGGGCTGCAGAGGCCATGGTTAGGTATTGCAGTCCATTGTGGTGGGTTCCATGCTGTTGGGATGTGGGGACTGTGGTTTGGGAGGGCTGTATGAGACTGCACAGTCCAAGGTAACACCTGTCAATTCCACAGGTGCGAGCATGACCGAGCATGAGGAAGAGGAGAAACGGAAGGGGGAGAAGGAGGAGGCCCAACTTCACCAGGGCTGAATCTGATGCCCTGTTCGAGGCATATCTGGACAAGGAACTGCTGCTTAGCGGACAGTGGGGAACGCCACAGGCCCGTGCTGCGGTGTGGGGTGAGGTGGCACGTGCCGTGAACCAGCATGGCAGCCACCAGTGGTCCATGCAGAAGAAGGTAGGCATGGACAGGAGGCAGATCAAGGACAAGGTGGCTGCCATCAGGGCTGCACGTTCTGCCACCGGTGGGGGCCAGCTGGATGTACCCCGCCTGACGCCACAGGAGGAGCGGGTGGCCAGCAGCATGCGGTGTAGTGCCATCAAGGGCATTCCTGGTGGTGGCTTCCAGAAGGGTGGCAGCCCATCACTGCATGGTAGGTCCTGTGATGTCAGTGTGTGGGTGGTGGAGGGCATGCCACAGGGCATGGCGGAGCCACTAATGCTAATGTGTTCCCTTACAGCTCCTGAGCATCTACATGGGGCAGTGGTGGTGGCTGTGTCCACCGAGGGGGAGTTCCTGGACACGGAGGATCACCCATCCACCTCCATAGGTGTCCGAGGGACTGGCCAAGTGCATACCTGCACGTCTGTCCGGACTGATGTGGGTGGTGCCAGTGCAGACAAGGCCCTGCCTGTGTCCCAGTGTGACATCGCCCACAGTCTCCAGTGTGCTGGGACACAGATTGGGGCCAGATTCAGCACTGATGATGGTGGATCACACATCCCGGACAGTGATACATGTGGGACACAGGATGGTCCCACAGCAGGCAACTGCATGGGCGTTACTACGGGTGATGCCGCCGTGGCTGCCTGTGTAACAACCCAGTCCCAGCCTGCACCTGTATGCCCCAGTGGGGCAGCACTGGTGTGTGTCCAGGGCAGTGGGGCTGCTGCGGCAGCGCCGATAAGCCCTGGCGATCGGCAGCCGGAGCGGCAGCACCAGCAGTCAGCCAATGGCAACGGGGGGACAGTGTTAGATGGCGGTGGCAGTGCACCGTGTGTGGATGTGCCCTGGCATGGCTCTGGTGTGCAGCGCCCAACGTCAAGTGGTGCTAGCCAGCAGGGCCAGGAACACCATGAGGGACAGCATGCCAGACCAGCAGATGACCCCTTGGACGAACACGGCCGTCTTCTCCAGGCTTCAGTAGATCAGCAGATGTGGCTCATGATGGTGGTGGATGCACTCAGTGCGGCTCTGTGCCAGGCAGATGTGTGGCACAGCAGGGACCATGGATTGCTCCTGGCAGAGATGGCCCGGCGTGGGTGGATGTGACCACTGCCATTGACAGGCAGACCACTGCATTGACAACTGTCATGGCTACACTGGGCACCCAGTTCAGTGCTCCGCCACTACAGACACCACACAGTGTCATGTCCACCCCCCGTTCCCGGCACCGTGCGACACCTGCTATGTCGACACCGGGTTTGGCTGTGGGTATACCGAGCATGCCTGGTGTGGGCATGTTTGGTGGGCTGCAGTCCCCTGCGTGAACACGGCCACGCTCCTGCAGCATCACCTCTGAGGGACCGTTGGTGCCACCCCAAGATGCCACTGGTCAGCCTGACACGGCTGGCAGGTGTCAGCGGGGGCCGCCCATGCATCTGTGGTGGCCGTGGTACTGTGCCGTGTGACTGACCTGTCTCCCACCATGGCCACTGTCTGCCACTGCCCTATGTGTGCTGTGGTGTGCATTGTGTGATGCACAGGTGGAGTACCCGGCTCTGCACACACACGGTCCCTGTGCACACCCTCCCGGCTGCTGGCCACTGTGGAGTGTGTATGATGATGCCTATGTTGCGCTGTCCGCCAGTGTGCAGTGGTGCCCAGCATCTGAGGCATGCACAGTGACGGCCACTGGGCATGGTCGTCTGTGGTCCTGTGTGGGGTTGGGGGTGGCTGTTGGGGTTGGCATGCCATTTTCCCTTTGTGCATGTGTTGTAGGGTGTGTGTGTGTGTGTGTGTGTGTGTGTGTGTGTGCACGTGTTGTGTTCGGCCCTGCCCATCCCTGCTGCTGTGTGCGTTGCCCCACTCAGACCCATTCCCTTACCCCCATCCACCCCTGGTGTCCTGCCCTGCCTGTCTGTGGGCTGTACCCTTGCCCTTGGTTGTTGCGCATGGCCTCGTGACCTACCTGTGTTGTCCAAAGTGCTCCTCTGTAATGGTGTCCCGGTGCTGCTGTGTCATCCAGATCAGCCGGGTGTCTCATCACCCAGGGGGTGGTTTCCCTTTACCAGCTGGACCGGTGTCCTCATCGTCCCCACCGCTGTCCCCCTCTTCGATCTCTATGTCTATCCCACAGTCGGTGGCCATGTTGTGCAGGATACAGCAGGCCAGGAATAGCCCGCAGGCCTTCAAGGGGATGTACTGTAGGGCACTGCCTGATGTGTCCAGGCACTGGAACCGTGCCTTCAGCTGCCCGAACACCCGCTCGATGACATTCTGTGTTGTGGCGTGTGCCTCATTGTACTGTAGCTGTGATGGGGTCGTGGGGTGCCAGTATGGTGTGAGCAGCCAGGGCCATAGCGGGTAACCACTGTCACCTGTGTGTAGAGGGGGGACAATAGAATGGTGATATGCATCGCTATGCCATGGGCCATCATGGCCGGTACCCATGACACCTCTGACTATGCACCCCCCCACGTCTGCTCACGTCATCTTGCGTGATATGCCTACCCACCTACTAGATGGCCGGTGGGGATGTCCCCATTCTCAAACCTGTGGCACAGTGCAGACTGGTGCCAGATGAAGGCATTGTGTGCTCCCCCAGAGTGTGTGGCACATATATTGGTTATGCACCCCCGGCATCGCACACCACCTGGCAGTTTATGCTCGGGTATCCCTTGCGGTTTATGTGTGCTGCACCCTCCGGGCCATGTGGCAGGTGGATGCCTACATGGGTGCAGTCAATGGCCCCGAGCACGCCAGGCAACCGTGCTACCCTGTGGAACTCCTGTATATGTGCTGTGCGCTCCGCCTGTGTGCTGGGGAAATGGATGTACTCCGCAGCATGTGGCAGCAGTGTGCTGAGGAATTGTATGAGTAGGCATGATGCAGCTGACTGGGTTATGCCTGTCATGTCCCCTGTTGGTCTCTGGAAGGTGCCCGTGGTGAGCAGGCACATGACGGCTGTCACCTTTGTCTCCACTGACAGAGCATGGCTCTGTCGTGTGGGTGCCTGCATCTCATCACTGCACAGCTCACAGAGCTGCTTCAGGATTGCGCAGTTCAGGCAGTACCAGCCCACAATCCCTGTGTCAGAGTACTGTTCGAAGCTGGTGCGGGCTCGGTACTGCCTGTTCTGGGTGTACTGCCAACGGGTCCTTCCACAGCCACGCCTCCCTGCTGCCTGCCTTCTCACACCCCTCATTACCGCCTCCATCTGGAAGGTGGCACTGGCCATGTCCCTGGCTGGTGCTCCCCCCCAGGTGGCTGTTGTCCTGTTCCCCCCCTGCACTGGGTTCATCTCCGGCTGCTTGCCTGTGGCTGTCCTGCCTCTTGCCACTGCCCACAGTCCACTGTGGCACTCTCACCGCCTTTTCTGCACACTGGCACGGGCACACCCACTCCTACCATCACTCTGGCACAGTTCTGGTTGGCCCTGTGCCCTGCTTCATGTTTTTCCTCCCTGGCTTTCTGTCTCCACACTCCCACCTGTGGATTCCCTGTGGTGCGTTCTTTCTCCCCTCTCTTGCTCCCTTTTATTTTGGCTAATTTCCGCTGTCGCGAAACTTCCACTTGCTCCGCTATTGCGCATGTTGCATTCTGTTGAATACCGTACTGCACATGTTATTCATGGTTCCACCCCCTATGGTTGTGCATGCATTCATTACTGTTGCACTCTGGCACATTGCTTGTTGCACTGCACAGCCACCTCCTGCTGAATATTGCACACTGGCGCATTTCTGTACTTGCGCTGGTGCATCCCTGTTGTGCATGGCATATCCGCTCTGAATATCCTGCCCTCTGTCTATTATTTTTTCTGTATTGCAATATTTTTGGAATAAACATAATCTTTATATATCTTGGCTCTAAGTTTTTCCATGGTTGATTAGTATATTCCAACCCTGTTCCTTTTTTCCACTTAGTGTTGATCTTATTCCATGGGTCATGGTCAAATATAGAAACTTGAAAGTATAATTTTTTAAGCAGTTTTTCTCTCCAGATGACTTCCCTTTTTGACTGTTCATCAAGTGTTCTATAAAGGTCTTTGTATGGGTCACCATTAATTCTTTGCATCAAGTTATGGAATCCATTTTTTAATTTTAAGTAGTGTAAGAAATTACCTTTAAAGTAAAGATTAAGTAATTGTCTAACTGCTTTGTATGAAATCAATTGTCCATCTCTATTTAATAGATGGCTCCATTTACTAATGCCTACTAATTTTAAGCAGTGAATTAATGTCAGATCTTCTATTGATTGTAAGCCCATTGTCTGTCCAATAGGTAATAATAACCAATGAATTAACCCCTTGTTACTTAATCTTTTTATTTGATTTTTACATTTACTTCCTATAGCACGGAAAAGATGGGGAATCTTTATATTATTGACACTTTCCCATAATAAAATATATTTTTCCTTGTTCCCCTTAGGTATCCAAAAGTAAACTTCATCCAAATCTTTTTTCTTTTCTCCAAAGGCACTTTCCCACCATAATTTTGTTTGATAAGCGATTTCTTAGTTTAATGGTTCTGGTCAACTGTACACCCAGCCTTCTTGGGGGAAATCATCTGTTTCCAAAGTATTCGGGGTTCCCCCCCTCTCCACAGGAAGTTTTTAAAAATTATCTGCACTGAATCAAACCAATTTTATATTTGGACTTTCTATAATAGCTTGAATGACATATAATAAGTGTGGCATAACCATCATCTTTATAGTTTCAGTCCTTGCTGTTCGTGATAAAGAAAGTTTTCCTCAGCTGTCTAATAGACCCCTAATTTTATCTTTGGCCTGATCGTAGTTTACTTTCACCAATTCGTCTTGATTACTACATAATGTAATAGCCAGATATCTGTAACTATTGCTTATTTGAAATTTCTCCTCAATATTTGTTAACGATACATATGTAGGTATGTTCACTGTCATTATGATAGATTTGGATTGATTTAAGCAGTATCCAGACACCAATGAATATTTCTGAACTTCCCCCAAAAAGGCTGCATTCCATTATTTACATTCTTAACAATTAGCAAAATATCATCTGCAAACACATTTATTTTTTCGTATTTATCCTGCAAATGTAATCCCTCTATATTCCTATTAACTTTGATATAGTTTAAAAAAGGCCCAAGGGACAAAATATATAAAATGGGGGACAGGGGGCAACCCTGTCTCACTCCATTTTTCATATGGTTTGATCCAGAAAGATAATTGTTAACAGCAAGTTTTACTGTTGTTTTTCTATTCGACTTCTTAATCATAAGAGATAATAAACTCAGGTATGCCCCATATCTCCAAACATGACAACATACAATTCCTATTTAAAGTATCAAAAGCTTTGGAAGCATCGATTGCTATTAAATGAAAGGGATCATTTTGTTCTTTTTTAATGGTTTGAATCATAGTCTGGGCCATTCTAGTGACCTGAAATACAGTATGGTATGGCCTTGCACAAACCCATATTGTTCCTGATCAAGGACTGTTGGCAGATTACTTTTAATTCTGTTCACTAATATTTTTGTTATAATGTTATAGTCTGTGTTTAGAAGGGCTATCGGATGGTAATTTTCCACTTTTTAGGATCCTTCCCTTCTTTTAGCAAAACTACAGTTTTAGATTCTTGCATGGCGTTAGGTATATTTGTGGGTCCTTCCTTAAGTTCATTCAGTATAATATACACAATATCCAAGGAGCCAACTGGACTTTAAAAGTCTGGTAAAATTCTATTGTTAATCCAGCTACACCTGGACTTCTGTTCTTAGGAGGTGTTTTAATAGTGTCATTTATTTCCTGAACTGTAAATATTGATTCATTACAAATTAAGGTAGGTAATTTACTATTTATCAAATAATTATCAGTCTCCTCAGCAGAGTCAATGAAAGGTTGCTGGTATATTTTCTTGCATTCTTCAATTATTAGTTGCCCAATTTCTTCATCTTTAACAATCTGTCTGCCTGTACTATCCTTCAATCCTAATATTATATTACTTCCTTTTTGTTTTTTAAGCTGATCTGCTAATAGTTCCCCTGTCTTTTCCCCCTGAATGTACCTTTGTTTCTTTATTCTTTGTATATTACTTAGAACTTATGTGTTATTTAATTCTGTTTTTAATAACCTGGCTTCAGTCCATTCTGTATAATATCTATTATAATTAGACTTGGCAGTTCTCGATTTTTAATTTTTTGCATAATCGATGGAAAAAATCGATTTTTATTTTTGGAGCTCATCCTCAATTAATTTTGATGTATTAAACCAGGCCAAAAAAAATCATAAAAAAGTGTGTTTAATTAGTCAAATTCTGATTAAAATGCTACATTCAGAGTAATTTTTTTTTTTATACTTGCTCGGCTCCCACGGTTTTTGGAGGGGGCCTCGTACCCCTCCTACTCTGTCTGAATGGGCATCCACATGGCACCCCCAACCTGGCTTCATCATGTGGGAGCAGGGGTGTATGCATTTTTCCCCTGGTTTTCTTCCCTTTGACCCCCTGAGAATGCCGATGTGAAGGACGTAAGTCCTAGTCAACGATGTGCTGATGCACGCCATCGCAAGCGTCCACAGCATCCTCCCCTCCCTGGCTCCTCGAAGGAACCACCAGTGCCCCTGAAATCCTGTGCTTCCACTGGCCCCAGTAGTAATCCCTCCCTTTATTTAGAGTCACTACATTCTGTATTGGTAATCCCGCAAAATGTCCTGTGATGTCCTTATTATGATACAAGATGTTAAGTAGACCAAGCCTTTCCTCTGAAAGCCGCAGTCTCCTTTTGTCTTGCACTTTTCTAAAAAGACTGAATGAACCATCGACTGAAGTAGATGTAAAGAGTCCACATCACAGTACCGGACAATAATGGAAGTGTTTATATCTCACTTTTTCAGTAGTCCATCAGCATAATCGTGGTATCAGAGGGAACATCAAGCTTAAAGTATTGTTTGAATTGACTTTTAAATTCCTCAGCTCTGCAGCTTCTGTACGCTTCTATTTAGATACATGGAGTTACAGTGTGTTATTACTCTTACTTCACACACATAATGAATATTAATTCCTTCTTACAATTTACCTTCCTCCGGGAGTGGAGGTGATTCTATTGTGTCATATTCAGATTCCCTAGCCTGTTACTGTACATACAGTAGTATTATTATATACTGTCACATTTTTGAATTCTGAACATATTGGGGTGTGAGATCTCATTTGCATTGGGGTCCTGGACAGATCTATTTACATTAGGCAACTATTGTAGTGATTTGTGGAAATGTAGGTTTGTTAGGACTCTTGTTTGACACACATACTGTATATTTGCTTCTAGATATCTTACCCTGGGGAGGGTGGAAGTTTTATTTCATTGTGGTTCTATTCAGAATCCTTGGACTGTTATTGCGTAGATAGTAGTATGGTTACATAGTGTCACATTTTTACTCTGTAGATATTAGGATACATGATCCCTTTTACTTGGAATTTCATGACAAGTTGAATTCCTTTGGGTAACAATTGCAGTGATTGATGTGAATGATGGTGCATTAGGAGTGTCTGTGTGTGTGTGTGTATGTTTGATTGCACATGTGTGTGTGTGTGTGTGTGTGTGTGTGTGTGTGTATCTCCTTAAAACTAGTTATCTTCCCCCTCTCCATAATATGGGGGTATGGGGTGGGGTGTGTTGTGTGTGTGGGGGGGAGACTTTAATTTTTATTTCTTATTCAGATTCCTTAGACATTTTCGGTACATCAAGTTGTTATATTATACACTGAGAATTTATTGACATCTGTACATATGAGGCTGCATGGTCTTAATTTCTTGGTGGTCCTTGACAAGTAGTTTTTTGTTTGACACTTATACTGTCAATTTATATTTATATTATCATTTATAAACTCCTGTTACTACACTATAGGCTTTTGAAGTTTATGGGGCATAATATCTAGCTGGAGAGTATAGGCGGGTAATGGGTCCAGCTAAGTTTTACATATCATGCAGTGTGTGACTACTGATCTTTTTAAGAAAGCTTTATTGGTTACTCTTTATATGGTATATATACATAGATGCTTCTTGTAGTTCTATGTTGTGGTGCTTGTTTTTAACTGACAATTTTAGTATGTCTTTAATCCGGGTGGGGGTTGTTTTTCAGTAACTGCATGCTTATACACATTGTGACACTCATAATTTGATTTAAGAGCCATCAGCTCAAGTAGTTGTTATCTTATAAGTCAATTTAATTTATATGGAGTAGAGTTCTTTGTATGTCTTCTGCACTAAGCACCTCTGACCCTTAGACTCTCTAAGCTAAAGGTGACATGGTACTGTTAAGCTTCTCTGACATCATCTCCCATTATTTTTAAATGAGTATTTTAAACCAATGGGGATTTTTTCAGGTTTTTTCTGCATTATCTGGGTGCTAAAAGTATTGTTTTTTCTAAATAACTGTCATTACACTTCTGATGAAGGACTTGTTGGTCCGAAAGCTAAAGCACTTTATTCCTTTTGTTACATCTATGTTAGTCCAATAAAAGGTATCAAATCATTTGCTTCTGGATGAGCTCTGCAATTGAAGGTAGTTACGATGTTACCATACCGTGACACATCCTTCGCAAGCTGACACTTCATAAATGGGTCAAAAAGTCTGCAGTTTTCAAACAGTGAACCGGCACCAAAAAGGCCATCTGGTAAATTGTGGGTCAGTGTGGCATTAAGCTTACTTTTAAAATTTTTAGCAAAGGCATGCATTGCCACTGAAAGAGACTGTCTTTTTGAGCCCATAGATTTAAATCAATGTCTTTTACTGAAGTTTTTACTTCAGATGCAGGATTCAAATCACAGTTAAGGAGCCAGTCAATTTTGTGAATGAGTGGTTCTTTAGACTCCATATTTAAATGTATCTCATGAATTTTTACTAGGAAACTGCACATAAAGGTTAGCTTGCAGTACAATTCTCTTTGGCTCTGATTGTCAGTCACGAGCTGATGGAGTTTTGTTGCTTTTTTTGACTGTGGCTCTACATCCTCATTTATTAGAAAGTCACAAACACTATCTCAGTGTGCATGAATAAACTGTTCTGCATCGAGCCATGAAAACCTCCGGCACGGGACAACATGGGGGGGAACTCTCCTGCTTGAAGGTGGTACACCATTATTAGCATACACTTTAAGAAAGGCTCACCTTTGTTTGTTGGCACTTGTAAATAATGCTGGGAAGTGACCCACAGTCTCACGCACATCTGAAAACTCAGCACTTTTAATGGCGTGGCCTATAGCTACGTGTAGTAGATGTGCTATGCATGGTGTGTGTAGCAAATGGGGGTAAAAAAATTGTTCAGATCTTTTACCGGTCACTGCATATACATGGCAGAGTCAGTGTTAATTGAAATACAGTCAGACCAGGATAAAGAGTAGTCTCTCATCATATCATGCAGCAGGTTAGAGAGCACTCCAGCACTGCACTGTAACACCACAGTAGATTTTAAAAAACAGACAATTAACAGCTCTATTTTGTACACTGTAAAATACACCAAGCACATTTATTGCTGGAAGACCAGCCAGATCTGGGGACTCGTCAACAACTAAAGAGAATTTCTCGCCAGATAGCAGGTCATTCACTGCTGATTTGTAGTTTGTAAAAACTTCTGGAACGTATTTTTCTTCAAGTTGCCTTCGCTTCAGGCAGGTTTGAGCTGCTGGTGCATATTTACACAGGGCAGCCATTAGGCAACTGGATCCCCTGGCAGCATTCATGGGAATAGCCTCGTAGCATAAAGCATGCGCCAGATCATGAGGAACGTCTGCTGCCTCTTCTTTTTTCTGCCACATACATCCCATGAATGATTCCATAGAGGGCTGTGAGATCATTTCTTGACCAGCTTTTAGTTTCTGGTGGGTCTTACTATTAATATGCTCAGTGATGCGGTTCACTTGACCAGAAACTTCTGTTTTACGTATCTTACATCTCAAAGTGTCAATCATTTACCCCTTGCCGTTCTTTCTCACTGTCTTTAATTTGAGATCTGGGAACTTGCTACAGTACTCGTTGGCACACTTTCGTTTGTGACCCATAATGAAACACCGAGCATCACGGAGATAGTCAAGATTAGCAAGTTACTGGAGTGAAGCTAAGCTACCAAGATATGCACTGGGTATGTATTTAATTGGGCTATTAAGAGCTGTGAAGTGCTCCCGGGATAACTCACAGGAATGCAGTGCCTTCAAAGTAGGTGCTAAATAGACACTGATTGCTATATTCGGTTAAAGTACATGGACCACAACATGAGAGACAGGAGACACTGCTAACAGATACAGCTAGCACGGTATTAGTAATAATGCAATGTTAATCAATGAGTACTTTTTTCCCCTTCGAAAATCGGACGTTTGCAAATTTCGACAGTAATGTACAGTATTTGATTTTAATCTAAAACTGCCAAGCCTAATTATAATCTTGTAGAACCTTCTTATCTAATTCTTTAATTTTGTCATCTAATGCTCTTTCTTGTGCTTTTTTTATTTTATTTTGATAGGCCTGGTAAGATATTATACCACATACTACCGCTTTAAAGGGGTCCCAAAGAGAGGTAATTGTTTTACCTTGTACAAGACTGTATTCCCAGTGTTCTTTTATGCCCCTTGTAAGTTTTTCTTATAATTCTTTCCCCCCAACAAATCATTATTTAGTCTCCATGTTTTAGTTCTATTTCTATTTATATAGTGTATCCTAATATCAGCTACTATTAAGGTGTGGTCTGATAAGATTATTGATTTATGAGTTATTTGCTCTATATCCTGTATTATTGTTTTAGAGGATGAAATATAGTCAATTCGGGAAAAATCTTTATTTTTTTGGTCAAAGTGGGAATATTCCCTTTTAAAGGGATACATGACTCTCCATGTATCCGCAAGTTCATGCTGATTCAAAAAGTAATTTGATAGTTTAGTAGGTTGTTTATTAAAACACAGAATTAGAACTCTTATCGATTAAGGGATTAAGCAAAACATTGTAATCACCCATTAGAATGACCTTATTGGATTGCAGCGTTACTATGGCTTTAGTTAACTCAGCTAAAATACTTGGTATTCAGAGAAAAGGGCATAAACTGATGCCACAGTAAAGGTTTGATTCAGTAACTTAATTTTGACCATTATAATCCTCCCCTTGGTATCAGAATATTTATCCAGAAAAGTAATTTCTGGAGTTTTTCTAAAAATTAACATGAACCCAGCTTTTTTTCCCTGTACCTACTGAATAGAAGTAATCTGCCATCCACCTCCTTTTTATTTTAATGACCCCTCTTTCATCCAAGTGTGTTTCCTGCATGGCAATGCAAGTAGCTTTTGAATTCTTCAAGTAATTCAAAATTCGTGCCCTTTTCATAGGTGTGTGCATGCCATTAACATTCACGGTGGCACAGCTGAAATCCACCTTATCCATCATTTAACCTAGGAAACATGACTTTGCTACATGTTGTCATGCACCGTTTCATTTCACTCCTCTGTGTTCTTGTTGTATGCTATGTTACTGACAAAAAAGTCTATTGACTCAAAGGGTATAATTCTGATTTCTCAATAAATAAATAAATAAGGATGCAACACAAAGTAATTATGCCCAGTTTTTCTACATTTGAAATTTTTTTTTTTATAATAACCACTGTGGCCCCTTTTACCTTTTTTACCCGTTATCACATAACATTTCAACAGTGCATACATTGATTTAACATAGATACTAACATACTAACATGCCAGCAGAGTAGGACCTATGGTCTATCGAGTTTGTTTGAGAGTCAGTACCCTTGACAGGCACCGTTGCTGCTCTCCCTGTCCCCCCTTGGATCCCCCAACCCCTGTCTGAGTCATCCCCCCAGTGTTTGCATTACTCAACTTCTCCTTCCCCCTATATCTGTCTCAGCCCTTCTTGAACCCCTCCACAGAATCCACAACCTCCAGCTCCTCAGGCAGTGCATTCCAAGGTTCCACCACCCTTTCAGTGAAATAACGCCTCCGCATGTCCCCTCTGAGTCTCCCCCCAGCCTCCACCCCTGCCCCCGGTGACTCCCCCCTCTCTCTGCTGGAACACCCCTTCTAGGCTTACCCTAGTTACCCCCTTTAGATACTTGAAAACCTCTATCATATCTCCCCTGTCTGTCCTTTCCTCTAGAGAGTATAGGCAGAGTTCCTCAAGTCTCTCCTCATAGGACCTATCCCCCAGATTCTGAATCATTTTGGTAGCCCTCCTCTGGACCATCTCCAGGAGTGCAATGTCCCTTTTTAAATATGGCCACCAAAACTGCACACAGCACTCAAGGTGTGGCCTAACCAGGCAGTTGTACAGAGGAAGAATCACATCCCGACTTCTTGAGGTTATACCCCTGGCAATGCACCCCAGTATTTTGTTTGCCTTAGCCGCAGCCCTCCTACATTGCTCAGAGTTGTTCATTTTGGCATTCACCACCACACCCAGGTCCCTCTCCCCAGTCGAGGCCTGCAGTGTATCCCCTCCCGGTGTGTACCCATGTCCTGGGTTTCTAGCCCCCAGGTGAAGAACCCTGCATTTCCCTGCATTAAATTTCATTTTCCAGGTACAGGACTACCTCTCCAGAGCCTCCAGGTCCTTCTGTAGGTCTACTCTCTCCTCCTCCCTATCCACCACCAGATTGGTCATTGTTAACTTTTTATAACACTCCCCAACCCTGACGCCATTCCTGCTGAGAGAAAAAGGAAAAAGAAAAGAAAACATTAAAAAAATAATGCTCCTGAATTTCCTGCAAAGAAAAAAGAAGAAAAACACCCATAATGGAGTCCAACAATTAGATTAAGTAGGGAAGCAGAATGTTACTCAAAAATTGGGTAGCTTCTCTTTCAAATCTTTCCAAGATTGCTCTGGAGTATCATAAATGTGTCTAATGCCTCCCAAGACCACTTTAAGTTTTGCTGGATGAAAAAAAGTTGATTTTAGTCCTAAAGACCAAAGGTTTTTCCTAATTTCATCAGACTTTTTTAATTTTTTCTTTCTCGAAGTAAATCTTGTGGCAGATCATGATACACTGCAATATTCGCCCCATTCACTATTATTCTATTTTTTCTTTATGCAGCTTTCATCAAAAACTCCTTATCTTTTGATTTGAAAAATTTGGCAATAATGGGGCGAGTCGTACCAGTTGAGTCTGTGTTGGGCCTATAGACTCTATGTATTTGGTTGAATTCACATAACAAAGTGGTAGGGTCTGAATCTGTATATGCTGCTGTTATTTTCCTTGCTGTAGCTGTTAGATTTTCTTGCTTGTCCCATTGTTCTAGTACACAAAGAATTCGTATATTTTTACATCTGGCCCTGGATTCAAAGTCTGCCACTTTATTTACCAGTTCCCTCTGTACAGCATCTACTTTCTCTGTATGATTTTTTTGAAAGGGGACACTTCTTCCTCCAAAAATACAATTCTTTGTTCTGCCTTCCTTAAGTTTTTCTTTAGGGATTGATTTTCTTTTAGTAGGGTATTTATTGGAGTATGTAATGCTTACATTTTTCACTGAGTCTTTTGGTTTGCTTCCATTACTTTAAGTTCCAAGCTAGATAGTTTTTCCATAATTAATGTCACCGGGGGGGGTTGAGTTTCAGTTTCCTCATTTCCATCACTAAATTCTGAGTCCGTTGTATCCCCTGCCTGATCTGAAATGTCCTGTTCAAAAAAAAAAACCTTGGGCTATGCTGAGCTGTTTTTCCACTGCAACTTTGTGTGGAGGGGACATAATTATTATTTTTCTGAGTTCATATTATTGTCTTCCTTATCTCCACCTTTGCAAGCCATAACATCATTGTTAGAATTATTTGCAACCTTCTTGTTAACAATAGGTGTAGCAGTGCCTTCAGTATTCACCTTTCCCCCATCTCTCTTGGATAAAAGTACACTTTTTTCATTTCCTCTAATTGTTGCTATAGGCAATAAACTGTCTACTTTTTTGTTTTTGTTTGCCTTTGTCGTTTCACCCGAAAAAACTACCTTGAGTTCCTTCCCATTTGTCACTCTGGCTGATATATCCTCACTTTGGAAATTGACTGTCAAAGCTGCATTTCTTTCATCAGGCAAATCCTCACCTCTGACCTCCCAATCTGAGTTGCCTCTCATTACACTCTCCAAAGGTTGCATCTGCCGGTGAGTCATTTCATCCCCCAACTCACCCATAGTACAGCTGTCTGCTCTTTCCTTCTCTCCTATTTGACCACCCCTTGACTCCTGGGCCCCACTCAACCCACTCTCAATGCTCCTAGACATTATCTGCAAAGCGTCCTTAAACAAGGTACTGTTTTGTTTTATTTCCTCTTTTTTATTCAAACCCGTATTTTTCTTAGGAAGATTGGAGCAATTACCTGGGTTTTCATTGTGTTAACACCACTGGGTGCTGAACCTCATTGTCTGCCTCTGGTCTTTTAACTACATTGTCCAGGAAAAAAAATTAATGCATCAAACTATTTGTAGTTCCCAGCTCTTTAGCTTTTACCATCTTATTTTCTTCTTGTCTGGCTTTTAATCTCATCTGCATTTTTAGCTGCTTGGTAGATTTGCCAAACAACTTAGGCTTTTGTTCTTTCCTTGGGAGCATTCTGTCTTTATGCCCCCACAGCGTTTTCTACTCAGCTTTAACTTTTAGTTGAATAATCGTCTCCAGTATGTCACCAGAATGATTTTAAAAGTTGAGTTTACTTTTGTTTTAGAATAGACAGCTTGAGTACATTAAATCCCGACAAGAAGGCTGGTATGCCCATGCATACCTTGAGGGGAGATAAAGGAGCTCCTAGCTCCTGCCAGCTAGCGCCATCTTTGCCTCTCCTCTGTGCTCCTCTCATTCCAAAGCTTTCAGGGTGAAATGCAGCTTTTCTGTAGCGGGCATCTTTAACATAGCCAGATTTCCAAGTTGAGAGAACAGATAAATAGTGTTCCCTATTGCAGTCTTGCACTGCTAATTATGAGATTGGAATGATGAAGAATGCTGAGAGAGCTGTCAGAGAAGAGAACACAGATTAAAGTGGGTGTTTAGATCTCTCTCTCCAAATTCAAGATAAACTTTTTGACCTCTAACTTTTAAAAGTGTGTAGTTTATTTTCCCCTATATGTTGCACCATTTCTTCCAGGTCCAGTTGTACATATTGCACTGATTCTGGTTTAAGTTTTTCTCCTTTTTATGTTTGCTTGCACGCAAGAAACATAGTGCCATCATCTGAGTTTTCGGAGGTGTGTCACCCCTTCTTCCAATTCAGTCAGTGTGTTGGCAGGTGAGCCCCTGTCCGCCAATGCATGCTGGAGCTGTCTATGATGAGCTCCAAAATGCAGTGGCATACAGTTGAAAGGGGACTATGCTTCAGTGAGCAGCGATAAGATATTGCCTGTTCATACATGGCTCCCCTACACCCAGAGCAGCACCATACTGCATGCTGCCCCCCACACACCCCTATAGCTGACGGGGTGCCCAATCCCCATCGGCTGTGCTGGGCGCCCCCAAAGCCTTCTTAATACTCACACTGGGTGCCCACCCCAGCATGGCAACTCAATGAGTATAGCCGACAGGGTGTCAATCCCCGTTGGCTTCACTGTCTTCGACCCCCAAGTACAGGGTGCTCCCAGCGTGGCAACAAATGCCATGGCTGACGGG
Organism: Neoceratodus forsteri; assembly: GCA_016271365.2. Lineage (NCBI taxonomy): Eukaryota > Metazoa > Chordata > Ceratodontiformes > Ceratodontidae > Neoceratodus > Neoceratodus forsteri. Next base: position 120,880,746 of record CM057450.1, read on the forward strand.
GGTGCCCAATCCCCCGTCAGCTCCATGCCCCCCCAGCCATCCTTCTGCCACGCTGGGAGCCCACCCCAGCATGGCAAACGTCCCGCGGCCAGGCTTTTGACTGGTACATCCAGGACTAGTCATATTACGCCTCTGCTGCGCGAACTGCACTGATTGCTGGTTCAGTGGTGGATCACCTTTAAGGTTGGGTTACTGACCTATAAAGCCCTACAAGAACAGGGACCCCAGTATTTGCAAGATCTTCTTACTCCCTACTGCCCTCCTGCTCACTGTAATCCACTGACGAGGGATTGCTAGAGATTCCCAGGGTTCGGTTAAAGACATCTGGGACGCGTGCATTTTCTTATGCTGCCCCTTCCCGTGGAATTCGCTAACTTGTCGGATAAGAGAATTCCTGACTGTCTCGAGTTTTAAATCTGAGCTCAAAACCTATTTGTTTTTTAAAGCTTTTTCTGAAGGTGTTTAAAATGTTTATGTATGTTTATTTAATTGTTTGGTTTTAATTTGCTGTAGAGCACCTTGGTTTTGAAAGGAGCTTAAAAAATAAAGTTTTACTTTACTTACTAAACACTATTCAACGTCTCTGAATTCAAAATGTGTGTCTGATAAATATATGATGGTCATTTTCCTGGACACACCCACCTTTTTTCCTCTGGGGTGGGGTTAAATGGTCTTGAGACAATACAGAAAGTAGGGTGCAACAGTTTGCCTTTTCCAGCAGGTGTCACTGTGGTTCCATGTCAACCCCAGTGACATCTAGTCCATACATTTGGCTTGACCCCTGGCCCCTACATCACTACATTACCTCTCCCTGTCATGGAAAGCCACATTGGAATATTTTATGCCTTCCTGGGCTATACAACTGTCTCCCTTATCTTGAAATGTACCGGATCCACCCTAGCCATTAGAACAACTAAGGCTATTTTTGTAAGTTCATTCCTAAAGCCTATTAAAGAGACAGTGTCTAAAGTACATTACAGCATATACGATATAAATCCACATAAATGGATATAGGCCTATCATGAAACATTCCTCCCTCCTAAAACAGAACCTGGAAGGAACATGCCCCTATTGGAGGCAGCTCTTCTCAGTTCTGTTGTAGATCCAGTATGTGGGATAGGCCATCTGCGTTCCAATTTTTGGATCCAGACCTACAGTATGTGAAATCTCCATGTCATAATCCTGCAAGGCAATACTCCATCTCAGAAGTTTCCCATTTGTTTTTCCCCATTTGGCCCAATCATATTAACGGGCTGTGGTCCGTTTGGACCTTAAAATGCCTCCCATAAAGGTATGGTTCCAGTTTTTTTAATGCCTAAACTAAGGCAAGACATTCCTTCTCCATAGTTGAATAGGCTTGTTTCCATGGAAGCAGCTTCTTGCTTAAGTGTACAATGGGGTACTCGCCCCTTGATTGGATACATGGCTGAGGACTGTCCCTATTCCCACATCTGAGGCATCTATCTGTACCACAAATGGCCTGTTGTAGTCTGGGCTAGTCAGCCCTGTGGCCCTGCACAGTGAGGTTTTTAGCTGCATGAAGGCCTGCTCATAGTCTGCATCCCATTTTACTTTCCTAGGCTTATTCTTTGTCAACAACCCAGATAAAGGAGTGACCAAGTTCCAAATGCACCATACCTGTGCTCATGCTTGAGAGGAGTTCAATACTAAGGGTAACCCTCAAAAACTCCAGTATATCCCCAAATTGTAGCACTCAAAAACCACAGCAAAATGATAATTAAATACAACCAGTTGTTGTCTTTATTCCACCAATTGTGAGACTTTAACAATAACAGTATGATATCACTTATGACAAAAGGTATTTAAAGACACTTATGCCTTGTTGTGATATTATGCTTCCTTGGAGGCACTCAGCCGAGGCGCTAAGGGTTCTCACAATTGGTGGAATAAAGACAACAACTGGTTGTATTTAATTATCATTTTGCTGTGGTTTTTCAGATAAAGGGGTGGCCAGGGAGCTGTAGTTGGGAACAAATTTTCTATAATATCCTGCTGTCTCAAGAAAGCTCCTGACTTCTCTCTGGGTTTCAGCTGTAGGCCATGATGCAATAGCCTCTATTTTTACTTGGTTTGGGAGAAATTGGCCTCACCCCACTACATGTCCCAAATAAGCGACCTCTGCCATGGCCACCTGACACTTTTCTGCCTTAATAGCCTGGCCTGTGGCCTGTATTTGGCTTGGCCCAGTACCTCCCTCAGATGTACCAGGTGTTTCTTCCAGCTATTTCTGAAGATAGCAATATCGTCCAGGTAGGCAACTTGCAAAGTCCTCCATATACTGTAAAACTTGATTTACTAACAGCTGGAATGTAGCAGGGGCATTCTTCATCCCAAAGGGCATGACCCTGAATGCAAATGGGCCAACTGGGGTGATGAATGCTGACCTTTCCCTAGCCCTGTCAGTCAGTTCCACCTGCCAGTACCCTTTTTTGAGGTCTACTGTAGTCAAGTATGTCACTCCTCCCAGTTTGTCAAGCAGTTTGTCTGTGCATGACATCGGGCAGGTGTCAGATTTTGTGATGGCGTTAAGCCCACGATAATCTATGCAGAACCATGTAGTCCCATCCAGTTTTGGTACAAGGACTACAGGTGAGGCTCATAGGCTGTGGGATTTCTGGATCACCCCTAGATCCAGCATCTCCTCCACCTCCCTCCCTCCTAATGTCCTTGAGGACTGTCTCTGACACATGGTAAACTGTTCTATGTATAAGTGCTTGGGTTTCCATGTCTACGTCATGCACCGCTAGCAGTGTCCATCCAGGCTGTGCCATAAATAAAGGGGCAAAGTCTCACAAAATAGTCCTCAATTCTTGGGCCTGTCCAAGTGTCAGTTGGGATGACAGCATGATGGTCTCCACAGATGATGCCTGATTGCTCTCAGCTAACAAGTCAAGAAGGGGGTCTTCCCCATCTAGCTTCTCTCCAGGACTGCAAACTGCAAGTACCATGTCATCCCTATTAAAATATGACTTCATCATGTTCACATGATACAGCCTGTGAGTGTGTTTTTGGTCAGGTAACTCTACAATGTAGTTAACATCGTTTACCTGCCGGACTACCTTACATGGTCCTACCCACTCAGCTTGTCCTTCTGGACTGGGATCAGAACCATTACCTCTTGTCCTGCCCCATATGACCGAGCTCTGGCTCCACAATCATACCAGGTCTTTTGTTTTTGCTGGGCGGCTGTCAGGTTGCTCTGGGCCATGCCATTAAGCTTCTTCAGCATCTCCCTAAATTTTAACATATATTCCACTATGGGAGTCCCCTGGGTGGTATGCTTACCTTCCTAGTCCTTGTGTATTAAATCTAGGGGCTCCCTCACCCTACGTCCATACAAAAGCTCGAAAGGTGACAACTCGGTCGACTCCTGTGGCACTTCCCTGTAGGCAAACAACAGATGGGGCAGATATTTCTCCCAGTCCCGCCCATGCTGATCTGCAAATGCCATAATCATACCTTTTAGGGTCCCATTAAATCTCTCTACGAGACCATTGGCTTGTGGGTGGTAAGGCGTTGTGAGCTTCCGTACAACACCACATTTCTCCCATAAACACTTCATTAGGTCCGAGTTGAAGTTACCCCCTCGACAGAGATAACCTCCTGTGGAAACCCAGCACAGGAGAAAATCCCCAGCAAAGCATCTGCCAACTTGTCTGCCTTAGTGGAGGACAGCGCGATGGCTTTAGGATAGCGGATAGCATAGTCAACAACTGTCAATATATACCTTTTTCCCGAGGAACTTGGGGTATTCAAAGGACCCACACTATACATTCCACCCTTCTGGACTGGCTCCTCCACAAGTGGTAAGGGAATCAGGGCAGCCTTGGCTTTGCTTCTGGCCTTCCCTCTTTCCTGAAACTGGTGACAGGATTTGCAATATTCCTTCTCCTGCTTGGTAATATTAGACCAATAGAAATTGTGGGCTAAGCACTTCGTAGTGTGAGCAATACCCAAATGTCCAGACATGGGAATATCATGAGCTACCTTGAGCAATAACCCACAATACTCCTGGGGAACAACAAACTGCCTGCCCATCATCCCTCCCTCTGTCCTGATGCCCTGTGTGAATAACAACCCATTTTCCCAATACACGCTATGTTTTCCATCACCTTCCTGTGTCCCAGCAGACGCTGCACAGGCCCTCAGCTTCTCTAAGCTAGGGTCTGTCCGTTGTGCTGCTGCTAAGTCTTCCCACTTACCCAGAGCATGGGCCGTGCCCCCATCGGTTCCCAGGTTGAGGTCCATAGCTTTGGCAGTAGGGGACTCAGTATCACAACCTCCCTCCTCCCGGGCTATATGTCATCCCTCCCTCCTGAGAGCAACCTTCAGTAGCAGTTGGGTTAACTGCCACAAAGGAAAATTCCATTCCCGTGTTATCATCCTCTTTTACAAGAGCTAGAGGTTGGCTGGCCTGTTTACCAACCTCTCCTGTCTGAATTTCTGTGGGGTCCCGAGGATCACAGAAGCCTCTATTCTTCTGGCGCCTGGTCACAGCACAAACCACTCCCTGTGGAACATCATTCCCCACAATAACATACATAATAAGCTTTTCAGCTACAGCCACCTTCCTCACCCCTTCACCTGCATCTCCCCAATCCAGGGTAACACTGGCTAATGGGTAAGTTTTCCTTTCCCCTGTGTAATCCCTCACAGAGGCAAACTGATTTGGCAGTATTTGTTCAGCCCCCAGAAAATCTCCTTTCACCAGGGTAAGAGATGCTCCCATATCCCTTAGCCTCCTAGTTTGTACCCCATTCACCATGATTGGGTGAATGTGCCCCCTCATATTGTCAGGTAGAGCATCAGTGATAGAGTGGGCTATTGTCTCTGATTGCACAGGCCCTTTTACCTTCTGGGCTTTCTTAGGATATTGTCTAGACAGATGGTCTATCTGGTGACAATAACAGCATTCATCATGTTTCTTGTCCCCAACTTCCCTTTTAGGCACCTGGGGATTCCCTTTTTTTTGCAGGGATCCAATAGTTTTTGGTTGTACAAGATGACCACTTTCACCCCTGAATTCCTCTTGGGAGCAACCTTGCTTCAAGCATAATGATCCAGCAGCTCTGTAGCTTTTTTGGCAGTCTTAGGACCTTGGTCCTCTAGCCAAAGCTATAAATCTGGTGAGCAAATCCAATAAAACTGTTCAAGCAATACCACCCCTTCAATAGCCTCAACAGAATCTGCTTTCACCCCCTCCCACTAATGTTTTAAATATTGGTGCTGTTTTGTGGCTACCTCCTCAGATCTCATTTCTGTCCCCTTTCGCAGTTTCCGGAACTTTGCTCTGTATGCATCAGGGTTCAGGTCATAATTTTTTTAATAAAGCAGTTTTTAACTTGTCGAAATCTTTACTTTCAACATTGTCCATCTGCCCCAGTGCTTCCCTCCTTGCCAATAAGTAGTGGAGACAGATGAAGCTCCAGGTCTCTTTGGGGAGATTGGCCTGGATACAGACCTTTTCAAATAAATTTAAAAACATGTCCATGTCCTCCCCCTCTTTAAACTCAGCAATTCATTTTGAATTTAGCTTGTACCCCAGTCCTGGAGATTCAAACCCCACTCCACCACTTACCTGCTATGGGGTTGTTGTCGGTTGGAGTGTCAGCTTTTTCAGATCATGTTCCCTCTGGTGCTGTCATTCCTCCACCTCCACCTGATGCTGCTGTTCTTCTGCCTGGCACTGTCGTTCTTCTGGCTCTGCCAGGTGCTGTTCTTAATCCACCTGGCGATGTTGTTCTTTGGCCTGTCTCTGTTGCCGTCATTCCTCCACCACTCTCTGTTGCCTTCGGGCCTCCATTTCCATCTCATACATTCTTTGCTCATTTTCAATCTGTTTCTCCTGCATCTGCAGCCTCCTCAGCTCAAGCTCTTGGTCTGTAGATGGCTTCTTCTTCTCTGTGCTCTGGACTGCCGACATCACCATCTGTGGCTCTAAGTGGGGTGGTGCATCCTCTGTCTCAGCTGCCAGAAGGGCCCCAGTAGCTGGCACCAAATCTGTCATGATCCCCTGGCCCCAAGCCCCGGGCAGCCTGGTATGACTTCCTGTTTGCAGAAAGGATCCCCAAGAACTTCTGAGCAGGAGTAAGGGACTACAGAAGACTTACCAACCTTCCTTCTCCCAGTGGGAGGGTGGATTCTGTAGTTTTGAGTTCCCTTGACTCTGCACTACTTTCAGTATTTGAATCCCACCATGGCCACTGGCTACGTCTTGCCGAAGTAATTTTATACGATAGCCGAGTGGTACTATTTGTCAAGGCATCAGACCCCCAGGCAGAATTGATAAGAAAATCATAAAAGTTTACTTAAAATAAAAGCAATACAGAAAAGTTTGGAAGAACTTTGAAATGCAGACAATGTCAAAAGTAAAACTGTATGGTTTACAGAAAACACTAGATACTGGTATTCTAAACTATACCTTGTTTTGATGTTAGAGTTTAGACAAGATTTTAAATGTCCTTGTAGAGATGAGTCCTTAAGCAACAATTTTGCAGCAAGTGTGTATTCCAAGTCAAGTCTCTGAAATATCCTTTTGAAAAAGTCTTCATGCGCTTCCTTGGTGAAAAGTCTTGGTTTCCAAAATTCTGACTTAAAAATCAGAATTTCCTGTTCAGTATATGAAAAGTCTTAATTCCTACACACTCAGGTCTGGTTTTAGAGATTTTTCCAGGCCTACACATATACTTTCTAGTGTAAAAGTATATGCCAGCTGGCCCAGACAACCTGACCCCAACCTAAAGACTATTCAACTGCTCTGAATTCAAAATGTGTGTCTGATAAATACATGATGGTCATTTTCCTGGACACACCCACCCTTTTCCCCTCTGGGATGGGGTTAAATGGTCCTAAAACAATACAGATAGTAGGGTGCAACAGTTTGCCTTTTCCTGCAGGTGTCACTGTGGTTCCATGTCAACCCCAGTGACATCTAGTCCATGCATTTGGCTTGACCCCTGACCCCTAGGTCATTACATTACCTCTTCCTGTCATGGAAAGCCACAGTGGGATATTTTATGCCTTCCTGGGCTATATACCTGTCTCCCTTATCTTGAAATGTACCAGATTCACCCTAGCCATTAGAACAATTAAGGTTATTTTTGTAAGTTCATTTCTAAAGCCTTTTAAAGTGACAGTGTCTTCATTCTAAAGTACATTACAGCATATACAATATGAACTCACATAAATGGATATAGGCCTATCATGAGACACACACTACCATCATGGCAGCTGTGGCCCTTTTCACACAGGTCACAGTCTCTGGACTGTCACTGAGCACACAGTCTCAGTGAGACTTTCGCCCATTCAGATGGGCTCCTCCAAGGACCCTAAATTTGGCACTGACCAAACACATTCTTTCACTCGACCAATTCCCTGAAACTCAAAATCTCTTTTCCTCACTGTGCAAGCACTAACGACTCTGAAGAAGCTCTCTTTTCTCCAATACGGACTACTTGGTTTTTCTGGCCAAGCCTCCATGTGTCAGGGAGACTCCCATACCAAGCTTATTTGGTTTTACTGGCCAAGCCTCTGCATATCAGGAAGACTCCACCAAGCTTCCATAAACCAGATACATTTTCCAAAACCCAGAAACATCCACCTTTGGCCAATATGTCCTTCCCCTTATCCATGATGTTTAGTCCAACCAGGGTACAGACAGAACCTTTTTTTTCTTTCCTTGAACCTTTATCCTTGTTTCTCACTGCTAATTCAGCCTTTCTTTGTGCTGAGGGCTTCACAGCCTCCCCAAGAATATCTCCATCTCCTTGAAATTCCAGATGACCTTTTCTCTATGGAACCTCTGAACAAAACCTTCGCCACTGTGGTGCAGCTTCTTCCCACAGCAGTCTGTTGCAGGACCTAGCCATTTTTCTCTCTCTCTCTCTCTCTCTCTCTCTACTGAACTGCACACCAAAACTCCTTGACCACATTCCTCCTGAATGGGGAAAGGCAGCCCACGGGCCCTGGGGGACAAGTGGCTGGGAACCCCCAGGAATGCCCTTGACAAGCCTTGCAGCCCCATTTCATCCAAGGGGCTGGAGCCCCCCTCCCTATGGAACCAGAACCAACAGTCTCTGGATTTTAGGAGTTCTCTCACAGCTCCCTATTGGCTGAAATCACTGTCCTTGACAAAAATTAACATGTATGAATCTCCTTCGATGCCTGATTAGCTGTACAAAAGAGTGCCAAGTATTTCCCCAGCTTTTTCCCACAGGTCTCTTGTACTGTCCCACACGTCTCCTGGCAAATCCTGGCAGTCCAATTGGCTGTGCTGTGGTCACATGGCTGCAAATATGGCTGCTGGAAAAACAGTCCAACTGCAGCCTCTACATAGTCCTAACTTTGCAGTCCTAGTGCAACCTTAATAAACATTTTTATTTAACAATTTCCCCACAATCAGGTAGCCGCCCCTTTGCTTTATCACTCCCTTACACAGATTAATCATTTTAAGCAATCCCCCTGCCTGTAGCTGCTGCTGATATTCACTACCCCCAAGCAGCAGGCAGGCTCACACATTATTATTCCCACTGCCTCATTAATATTCATGAGGCTGCTCCCGTACTATAGCGCTCATTGGCGCACCTCAACAAAACATCTCTGCAGCTCCTAATGCACCTCCTCCATGTCTCCGATCCCCATTTAGCTTAATCCTGGGACCAGGACCACCAGAATGGCACTCATTCAGCCAATGAGAATGACTGACTGCAAAACCACCATGCACCACGGTGCATGTGCGGACCGCCGGCCCTGCAGTGGAGTGCACAACAAAGCAGTGGCTCCTTGGGTTAGCTCCTCCAGCCCCGTTCAGGCTAAAAAAACAAATCTGGGGGCCAGATGGAGGATACAGGAGCAAGTGGGACTTGGGACCAAGGGCGGGGAGACTAATGGGGGAAATGGACCACTGGAGCAAATGGAAGGCATCTTCCCCGGGGGAGGTTATATGATTGTATTTGGCACACTCTTGATAATCAGAAGGTCCAGGAAGTTTGTTGCAGGCAAGCAGGTTACCTATTTGTATTGCTTTATTTTACCAGGAGAAGTTTTTATTGAGTAATGCTCATTCACAAGGAGGTCCTGGTGAGGACAGCATACAAAACAGTTAAAAAAACACTTGAGGTACAAACAAGATGCATGATAATACAATAGAGAGGAAGAAGTCCATCTTCTTCCAAGTTGTGTACTGGGTGTGCTTTGAAACAACTGAGAAGCAACATGGGATATACTATATTGGACTAGATATCTGTAACTAATCTCTCTCTTGCTTACATCTGAGAGAAGTTTTCCTTACTTTTAAATTGGTATTGCTTTGTGTTTAATTATTTTAGTTTTTAATTCAGGAAGGGGGTTTTCAAAACTGCTTATCTTGTCAGCATCTTCAGAAGGGCTGAAATAACTGCATATTTGATTTTCCTTTGTGGCTAACAAACCACCAGGCTGTTTGGGGGCTGGAGAGGTTTACCTGTGTCTGACTTGGATGTCTGGATTTTTCTCTGTTTGATTAGCAGGGTATTTTCTCTGTCAAATTGTTGTGTAGGGTATCTTGCTGACAGGAAGGCTCTCATCAGTGGTAGGTGAGAGCTTTTAGCTGATTGTTTTGTGAGGGCACAGTTTAGGCCAACCCCTTCCCACTCCTTACCTCACCCACCCCTGGAAATAGCTCCTTTATACCTGAGGTTCTGACATCATTTCCTCAAGAGTGCAAGGTGCATATCACTGTCATATCCTCTCTTGCACACTGCACTGACAATATAAGCATACACATTGCATAATATGTATATTTCTATATAACAAACCAATCACACATGTGCGTGTGTGCACACACACACACACACACAAAACAAACTAAAAAAAGTAGATAAACATGTGGGGAGTAGTGCAATGTAATGGCTGTGGGGCAGCAGTCTTCCGGGAGTCTTTCTGGAGGCTGAGATGCTTCCCTATTTGCAGACAACTCTCTGCCCTGAGGGAGGAAGTTGCCCGTCTTCAGGCCACACTGGACAGTAGTAAGAAAACCTTCCCCCAGGCCACACTGGACAGTAGGAAGGGAACCTCCCCCATCCAGGGAGCACTAGTGCCACCACCACTACCTCAGAGGTTGTGAAGAAAGCACAGCAGTTGGACCACAGTGGGCTCAGGGTGGGTGAGGATGGTGGAACAGAGGCATACCCAGTCAATTGTTCCACTCCACAATCCATTCACCATTCTGGGGGAGCATAGCTCCCCTATGGATGCACCCGCAGAGAAGACTGATGACAACTGTCACAAGGGAGGCCCACAGGAAGGAGGCAGAGGACACCACAGGGAAAGGAAGCAGCTCCTGGTGGGGGACTCAATTATTAGGGGGATAGAACTGGGGGGAGCTGGGAAAACTGAAGTAAGGTGCCTGCCAGGTGCCAGGGCTTGGAGGGACAGGAAGCGCATCCTCAGGTTCATGAGAACAGCTGCAAGGGAGTCTGAGCTGGACATAATTGTCCACCTAGGGATAAATGACTTGGCTCAGCATGAGATTAGAGCAGTGCAGGAGGACATTGCAGAGTTGGGGAGGGGCCTAAGACAAGTAGCATACACAGTACACAGTATCCTTCTCAGAGGTGCTGCCTGTCAATGGCATGGGGGAGGCGAGGGTAATTAGCACCATGCAGTTTAATGAATGGTTGAAAAAATGGTGTGGAGCACGGGGGTTTGGCTTCATTGGGGACTGGGGTTCCACCTGGAGGGACACCAGCCTATACTGGCAGGATGGTCTACATCTGTCCAGGAAGGGAACAAGTCTTTTGAGCAATCGGTTTAAATGCTTCATTGGCAAGCTTTTAAACTAGTCAAAGGGGGAGGCACTGACAAACAGCAGGAAAATCCCAGCCTTTCCCTACAAAACAGGGTACTAAATGAGAAAAAGACTGCGGTAGAACAGTCAGTGGGGGATGCTGCAACAGAAGGTAAAGCCATCAAAAAATGGAGAGCAATGAGCACCAGTGGCCGTAGTCTGGGTAACGAGCTTCCTGAATTAGTGGCCTTGATGGAGGAGGAACATCTGGATATTGTGGCAGTCACAGAAACATGGTACACACAAAACCATGACTGGGATGTAAACATACCAGGATACACTATCTACAGGAGGAACAGGGAGGGTAAAAGAGGAGGAGGAGTAGCTCTTTACATAAGGGAAGGAATAAAAGCTACAGAACAAAAGGGTAAACAGGGAGGAGAAGAAGCACTGTGGGTAAATTTGGAGACAGTCAATGGCACCACAATCTACACAGGGGTTGTATACAGACCCCCTTCTCAGGGGGAGGAAATGGATAAGGAAATGATAGAAAGTATACTTAGAATGGCAGAAAAAGGGGAGATATTGCTGATGGGTGATCTGAATATGCCAGATGTTAACTGGAGTGCAGTTGCAGCAGCCACTTCGAAGAGTGGAGTTATTCTAGATGCCCTACAGGGGGCATGCCTTAGACAACTAGCATTGGAGCCCACTCGAGAGGGAGCAATCTTAGACCTGATTCTCTCAAATGGAGATGGAGAGAGGATCACAGATGTAGATGTGGGTAGCCATCTGGGAACTAGCGACCATCGAACAGTATGGTTCACAATAAACACAGCAATAGAGTCAAGCCATACAAAGGCAAAAGTACTAGACTTTAGGAGGGCTGACTTTGCCAAAATGGGTGAGTACCTAAGGAATGCACTAGCAAATGGGCAGGAAGGAGGGTGGAAGAACAATGGGGAATAATAAAACTGCCATCACAGAGTGTAACGAGCCTTGTGGAAGCAAATATCAAAACAAACGTGTAAGAAACCACTATGGTTCTCCAAGGAAGTAGCAGTGAAGGTTCAAGAGAAAAAAGCATTCAGGAAGTACAGGAATCATGAAGGAGCAGGACAGAGAACTGTATCATTTAAAGCAAAGAGGCTGGGAAGGCAGTCAGAACAGCAAAGGCCCAAACCAAGGAAAAGATAGCCAACTCAGTTAAGAAGGGATAAAACCTTTATAAGTACATCAGGGTGAAGGAAGACCAAGGGAGGGATAGTGAGGCTTAATAAAGGGAGGAGGGTGGGCAGAGGAGACTGTGAAAAGGCAGAGATACTAAACAAATATTTTTGCTCAGTATTTACAAATGAAGAGGGGAGGTACATAAAACAAACAGTAGAAACACTCTGCATACAAGTTGATACCAGCCCATTACAGAAGAAAAGGTTCTGAAAGAACTCTTAAAAACTGAAGGTGGACAAAGCAATGGGGCCTGATGGGTTCATCCCAGAATTCTAAAATAACTAAGGGTAGAACTAGTGACACCACTGACTACTCTTTTAAAACAAATCATGGGAGGATGGGGTGGTACCTGAGGACTGGAGAAGGGCAGATGTGATTCCCCTTCACAAAAGTGGGAGCAAGGCAGAAGCAGGAAACTGCAGACCTGTTAGTTTAACCTCAGTGATAGGGAAAATGATGGAATCACTTCCGAAGGAAAGAATTGTTGAGTATCTAGAGGCCAGAGGGGCACAGGACCCTAGGCAGCATCGATTCACAACAGGAAGGTCAAGCCAGATGAATCTGATAGATTTCTTTGACTGGGTGACTAAAGTAGTAGATCAGGAGGGCTGTGGACATGGCCTACCCAGACTTTAGCAAGGCATTTGACACAGTCCACACAAAGACTAATATACAAGTTAGCCAGCCTGGAGTGGGTCCCAAGATGACAGCCTGGGTAAAAGAATGGCTGGAGAATAGGACACAGAGAGTAATAGTAAATAGAGTCCACTCAGAAGAAAGGAGGGTTACTAGTGGGGTACTGCAGGGTTCGAGTTAGGACCAGTCCTCTTCAATGTCTTTATAGTTGACATTGAAGAGGGACTGGAAGGAAAAGTATGTCTTTGCAGATGACACAAAGATCTGCAACAGAGTTGATGCACAGGGTGGGGTGGAAAGGATGAGAAGGGACTTGGCAAGGTTAGAAGAATGGTCAAATATATGGCAGCTTAGATTCAATGCTAAGAAGTGCAAGGTAATGCACCTGGGAAACAAAAACCCAGGGGAAGAGTACACAATGGGGGGGTGAGATACTAACAACAACAAAAATGGAAAGGGACCTGGGGGTAGTCATATCAGATGACCTAAAGGTGGGCAAGCAACGTAAGAGGGCAGCAAGGAGGGCTGGGGGGACACTGGGATGCATAGGGAGAGGTATCACCAGTAGAAAACAGGAAGTTATTATCCCTCTGTACAGACAGCTGGTGAGACCCCATCTGGAGTACTTGTGCAGTTCTGGAGACCCAATCTCCATAAGACATAGACAGGATGGAAGTTGTCCAGAGGAGGCAACTAAAATGGTGCAGGGTCTGCACCGGAAGACATATGAAGAGGCGAAAGGAGCTTAATATGTATACCCTCGAGGAAAGGAGGGAGAGGGGGACATGATAGAAATGTTTAAGTACCTCAAGGAATCAACAACATCCAAGAGGGTAGCATCTTTCAAAAAGGTGTGCAAGAACAAGAGGGCACAATTTGAAGATGGGGCGGCTCAGAGGTAATTTAAGGAAGTATTTTTCACAGAGAGGGTTGTGGATGCATGGAACGGCCTTCCGGAGGAGGTTGTGGAGTCAAAATCAGTGGCAGAATTCAAGCATGCATGGGACAGTCATAAGGCCATTCTAGGGGGTTGGGGTAGGAAGAAGTAGGCTGCTGGTTAACTAGGATCTGCAGCTTATTCAGTAGGTAGGGAAATGGGCAGACTGGGTGGGCCAAGCGGTCCTTATCTGCCGTCAAATTCTATGTTTCTATGTTTCTATGTAATGGTAGGAAAGATGCTGCACAAGCTTATGAACAGGAACTACAGGCATTTGCTTAGCCTCCAAGTATGTGGAATCCTTCACTCAGAGATGGTGTAGCCTAGTGTTGAATGCACAGCTGTGGACCTGCTAATCCTGATTTCAGTTCCACCACTGCCATTCACTGTCTGATCTCATGCTTAGCTTCCTCTCTGTTTCCTGCTTATATCTTCAAGAACCTTTTTTTTTGCTATAGAGATTTTGCTCCTGTACTGCTGCTGTTCTATAGGCCTTTGTGCCGGTGACCTCCCAGCCCCATCTGCCACACACCCCCAGTGTCTTGAGCCAGTGAGGATCCACACAGTGTGGGGCCTGAGAGTACCAGCGGCAGTCACAATGGTGGTAAGAGGTTTTTCCAACTCTCCAGACCCTCTGAAGTCCCCATTGCTGGGTGATGCCCCATTAACCCTGGAACACATGCAGTGACACCTCTGCAGAAGATGCAAGCTCCCTGATCCACCAAAGGGTCACTGCAATGGCAGAACTACACTACTATTCAACCCCAGCTCAGAGCAATGCTATGCTACAGTGCTTCCCCAGCTCTCTCAGCCACCTGACTCAGGTTTTGAGTTTGCTTCTGAACCCGGGTGAGGTTTTCTGAACTCCTCTGAGCTCCCCCGATGGTCGATTCAATTGTCAAAGCTTTATAAAACACATTTGGATACAGTGTATGAAATACACTAAATAAAAATTAAAGGACTTTCTTTCCTTAATGTCCAAAACATTCAAATAGTACATTCCTTCTTTTTCTTCATACCCTTAAACTGGAAGCAGTGATCAATTTTTTTTTTTTGTGCAAGCTGCCTTTGTGGTTCAGCCCCTGCCAGCCCTTGGCAACCTCCTCTCACCCCGGGACTTACCTTCTGGTTCCCCTGCTGACCCCTGGATTGCTCCCAAGGGTGTGGCCACCGCACCAGCAGGACTCCTGCGATGAAGGGTCAAGGGTGCCGGCAGAAGAGCCCAATGGCATTCCCTCCTTGGCTTGCCCCATAAGGCAGGGTGCAGAATCCTACTGGCCATAGTGGGCGATGGGATGGTCAGGATCCCTGGAAGTGCTGCAGTGTGCAACTGGGACCAGGGTGAGTGGGTGTCATAGGTGGCAGCTGCTATTTTCTAGTTTTTTCCCCCAGTGGTGGGGACATGCAATGATGTCCTGCGTCCACCCTGCCTTCAGGGGGGTGCCCCTGGCCTCCACCAGGAGTCGACATTGTGCCAGACACTCTACCCCCCTCCCTCTCAGAGAAGGAGAGCAGTCCCTAGGATGCTCAATCCTTCTTCCCCCCCAGCCATCCCTCTGACATCCCCAAGTCTGTTCCTGAATCTGGGCCATCTGGATCACAGTCGGGCACCCTGCCCCTGTGTGGCGGGCCAGCATGATCAGGTTTTCCAGGTGTTTGTCCATTATCTTCTACAGATCATTCTTTCTGTTGTGGTGGTTAATTTGTCCAGTTTTATCATTGCTGCCTTGAACAGCTTGCTGACTTGAATCAGGGTTTTCATGGACAGTACCTTTTGTATCATGAGTTCACCTTCCCAGATGAGGAGATCACCATCTCTCATGAACTTGAATGGGGTTTTGTTTGTGCAGTGAAGCTTTTCAGGATTGCACCTAATGTACTGGGAAGGACCATATTTTGGCCATAAGGCTGCTGACTGTCAACACCTTGTTGCTTACTGATGGGCCCTTTATATCATATTTATCCCCCTCATGGCAGCACACATAACCTCCTTCTGTTGACGCTAAGTCTGGTCTTTCTTGAGGAGCCACTGGTTTTCTGCACTATCTGATTTTGGTACATGGCCCCCTCACTAGCTATTGACTGTAATCTATGGCTTATTCCTCACCAATGGAATGCAGAGAACTCTCCCCATCTCCCCAGGAGCAGCAGCATTCCATGGGCATAGGCAAGCAGGGCTTGAGCCAGCGAGGTGGGGCATATCCTGGAGGGCCACTGTTCAGTGTGGTGGGGTGTCTTTGTCTGTCATCCTCTGAATAGAACTGTGGACTGCACTACTGTTGCTGAAGCATTAGGTGGCACTAGTGGTCCATGGTGTATTTTTCTTTTCTAATTGATAAATATCTCCCGGAGCTAGCCTTATCTAGCACATGAGGATTTGGTGACTCTGGTACATGTTTTCATCATCATGTCTAGACAGGTCGACTGTAACGCGCTTTACCTAGGGCTATCTAGGAAGTAGGCGATTCACCTGTAGCTGACGTAGAGCACTGTGGGCAGACTGATTGCTGGAATGAGCATATCATGCAGGTGTTGCGAGAACAGCACTAACTGCAAGCTCAGCAGCTCACCACTGTTAAAATTGCCTTGTCGATATGCAAAGCCCTTCACTATGCTCCACCAAAGCTAATCTGTTGACTATCCCCAGATCATGCTTGAAGCAGTCTGGGGATAGGATCTATTCAGTGGCAGCACCATCTTCACTTTCCATCAGTTTTTAGAGTTCCCCTCAGTAGAGGCATTTAAATAGGGGCTGAAATTCTCTCTGTTTTAGCAGGCGCTTAAAGAAAGCTAATGGCCGAGTGACAGTCCAGGAGCCAGTTTCTTTTAAATGTAAGTACAATAACGATTATCTCTGAAGCCTGATTGTGCAATATGGAAATTAGTTGTTTCTGAATTTATGTTTATTTATTACTTTGTTTGTATTTTTTGGAAAAAGTACAATGCTCTGAGACCTAGTTATGGGACACGTTAGGAACAAAACTGCCTTGCCTTGGCCTGCTGAATATATTCCCCATTTACCCTCCTTGAAGCCCTCCCAATAAGCTGCAACCTGAGAAGGCTGAGTTGCAACTGTCTATCAGGGGCATTTGGGTACAGTTAGGCCCTTCCCTCTGAGAGTCCCCTGTCAGCCTGTGTTCTTGACATGGAATGCCTCCACATCCTGTGTCATCAAGAGGGTGTATGCCAACATGACCCTGCCTCCATGGGACCATGTATTTGTGTCCCTACAGCTACCATTTCCCCCTAAGAACACAAGAGAGCAGCTATGCTGGGAGAGGAGCTACTCTTCCTCCCCGAGGCAGCAGGCATCCTGTGTGGACAACTGAACCCTGCCTTACCAGTGGATCCGTTGTTTCTTAAAACAAAGGCAAGCCCTTTCCCTCACATAGGGCACTGGTAGTAGGGATGTTAGGTGTCATGATAAGCTAGTAAATCAGCTAAGCACAAATCTAGGCAAAAAGTATATATATATATCATGCAGCCCAAGAATGTTTGGAAAACAGCTGTTGTCCAACATTTAAAGGGGAACAACCAGCACTAAGAACCCCACAACCACAACAGTGGACACAAGTCCCTTTACACGAGAAAGGGTCCTGAAGGAACTGGAAGTAATAAGAGTTGATAAAGCAATGGGGCCAGATGGGGTGCACCCCAGGGTCCTTAAAGAACTCAGAGAGGTGGTGGCTGAACCTCTGGCTATCCTGTTTAGCCGATCACTGGAAACAGGGGAGGTACCCAAAGACTGGAGGACAGCAGATGTAGTCCCGTCATACAAAAGTGGGAACAAAGAGGAAGCGGGGAGCTACATACCGGTCAGTCTCACCTCGGTAGTAGGGAAAATCATGGAAGCACTACTGAAGGAGAGATTGGTTTAACATCTGTTTGTCAATGGACTGCAGGATCCAAGGCAGCATGGTTTTACCAGCGGGAGGTCATGTCAGACCAACCTCGTCAAATTTTTTGACTGGGTGACTAGGGAGGTGGATCGGGGAGGGCAGTGGACATGGCCTATCTGGACTTCGGCAAGGCCTTTGACATTGTGCCACATAGAAGACTATTACACAAACTAGAGAACATGGGAGTGGGCAGGACAGTAGTGTGGTGGGTAGGTAACTGGCTGGGTGGCAGGACACAGAGGGCAGTGGTAAATGGATATCACTCCACAGAGGGAAGAGTGACCAGTGGGGTACCACAGGGATTAGTGCTGGGACCAGTCCTATTCAACATCTTCATCAGTGACATTGCGCAGGACCTAGAAGGCAGAATTTCACTGTTCGCTGATGACATGAAGCCTTGTAACAGAGTAGACACACCAGAGGGTGTAGACAGAATGAGAAGGGACTTACAGAAACGTAAAGAATGGTCAGGGGTTTGGCAGTTGAAATTCAATGCAAAGAAGTGCAAGATAATGCATATAGGGCACAAAAACCCTGGCACAATATATCAGTTGGGGGGTGAGGATATAGCATGCACCAAGCAAGAAAGAGATCTTGGGGTTATCATCTCTGATGACCTCAAGGTAGGGAAACAGTGTGACAAGGCAGCAGGTAAAGCAAATAGGACGCTGGGATGTATAGGCAGGGGCATCACCAGCAGGAAAAGGGAGGTCATAATTCCACTATACAAGACACTAGTAAGGCCCTACCTCGAATACAGTGTACAGTTCTGGAGATCTTACCTACGTAAGGACATAGACAGGGTAGAGAAGGTTCAGAGGAGGGCAACAAAGATGGTACTTGGATTGCATCACAAGTCCTATGAGGACAGGTTGAAGGAATTATGTACTCCCTGGAGGAGAGGAGGGAGAGAGGGGACATGATAGAGACATACAAGTATCTTACAGGGAGGAACAGGGTGCAAGAATACGCTATTTTTAAGCAAAAAAGATGTTCCAGGACTAGAGGGCATGGGATGAAGTTGGAGAGAGGTCAATTCAGAGGAAAATGTGAGGAAGAATTTCTTCACAGAATGGGTGGTGGACAAGTGGAACACCCTGCCTGTGGAAATGGTGGGGGCTGAAGCAATCACGGGTTTTAAGAATGCATGGGATAGACGTAAAGGAATTCTGGAGGTCGGGGTAAGAGGCAACAGAGTTCTAGGAAAACATAAACTGAAGTTACAAACTCAAATGGGCAGGCTAGGTACGCCATAGGCCCTTATTTGCCGACACTGTCTATGTATCTATGTAACCAACTGTGGGTCAGGTCCCAATGAGCACTCTGTGTACAAAAAATGTACTTACTGTTTATTGCAGTATTGTATAAGGCTGATTCTGTCGACTCCCAGCTGACATTTGCTGTAACCAGAAATCCCAGAATGCCCTGAAGGTGTTGTCCACGCTGGGTTGCAGCAGTGGGAGGTTCAATAGCGTGCAGTGCATGTTAGAGCTTTTACAAGCTCCGAATAAATGTTTGCCTGTCCCACTGTTCTCCCAGGGCTAAGTACACTCCTCTGTGACTGCAATTTGCCATAGGAGGAAAGTGGGACCAGCAAACAAGAGATCAGAGCTTATAAAAACTCTAACATGCACAGCAGGCTATTGCATCTCCCACTGCTGCAACCCAGCTCTGACATAAGCAGTAGGAGATTCTGGGATTTGTAGTTACAACAGATGTCAACTTGGGAGTCAGCAGAATGGCCTTAATACAATCTACTGTACCACAGTAAAGAGCTAGTGAAAAAAATGCTTTTGCACACAAAATGCAAATTGGGACCAGCTCCAGACTTGGGTGTGGGATGTCTAGTGTCGACTGTTCCCCTTTGACCTATCATGAAATGTCAGTAGCTGGTACAATGCAACTGCAGCATTGCAGAGGGAGGGGGGAAGAATGTTGCTACCATGTCAGCACATGGGGAGATTCAAAAAAGACAGAGCTAGCCATCCTATATCGATGACCTGGGGTGGGGAATGAGCCTGGGTTGTCAGGGACTGCACAGGGGAGGAGGAGGAGGAGGAGGAGGAGGACTGAGTGTCCAGAGGATGCTCTCCTCCTCTGGGGAGAGGATGCAGTGAGCTCTGCAGCTGAATCTGTACCTGAATATCCACAGGTGGCATCTGCAGCTTGATCGACACCTGGATATCCACAGGTGGCATCTGCAGCTTGATTGACACCTGGATATCCACAGGTGGCATCTGCAGCTTGATTAGCACCTGGATATCCACAGGTAGCATTGCAGTCGGAGACACTCATAAAGGGTGGAAAGACAATGCTTGCCAAGGTGCATGCCTGCTGAAGGTGTGCAGGCTCACTTGATCCATATTGTCTCAAGAGTTGACCGGGGAGAAAATGCGGAGAAAAAAAAACCAGCCACAACAAGATGAAGTTGGCCTCCCTTGCAGGCTCTGCACCATCAACTGGGCACCCTCTGACTGGATGCTGCTTTAAGGAAGCTTGGAGAACCCCTCAGCCCCACCATAAGGGGTATGTCATGGAAGATTTGGAGGGATAAGTCCCAAAGATTATGTGTGATGTGGCTGGAAGGAGGCCAAGCCAAATGGGACTAGTTGACAGCAGGAGGAGAAAAACTATATGGAAGAAACAAACAACACAGAGCTAGAGTAGCAAAATTACACTGAGATTATCAACAGGAAGTAAAGTGACTTGCTAGAAATCACGCCAGCAATAAGACACGACAAGATGTGGGTTATGGCCTGATAAGAGCACGCTCCAGGTGCATTATGAGGCACGAGGTGCTTGCACCAAGTGCATTTAGCACCTGGGAAGTGCTCTGATTAGGCCATAACCCACATCTTGGAGTGTCTTATTGCACTTATAAAATGGGCCTCCAAGTAATTATTTAATGGGTAAAAAAATAAGAATTAAAGAACTCGAAAACACAAATAAAAGAGGTTTCAATACCCCAAATATTTAACAAAATAGTCCCCCCATTAAATTACTTTCAAAACTGTTTCATTGTCAGTACAGAGTCCCTATGTGTCCCTGAAGTTATCTATCATTGTTAGTTTTACTACTATTAGATCCCCCTGTCATTTTTCTCTTGTTTAAATGGTGACAGTGGTTGTTTCCATGAGATCGAGTGTGCACTTTCTTTACTGATATACAGCTACGAGCGTGTCTGCTGATGTTGCTGCCTCTCATCCCTCCCCCCACACACACATACTTCCTCGAAACACAGAGTCACAAATAAATATTGGGAGAATAAAGACCACATATTTTGTTCACTTACAGGACTGCCCAGGAGAACTAAATACCAAGAGATCATGGGGGACTACTGGAGACAAGTTAAAAAACAGATGGGAAGTTTCTAGTACCCACGGTGGGAATGGCTTGAGCAGTAGCGAGCATGTCCCTCAGTGGACCCCATACATACTTGTTTCCAGTTTCACGGGCATGTTACAATTTTCAGGCTGTAATGGTTTTAAAAATAAACACCTTTCCATTTTCTGGTGACAGTAATAGAGTAATGGGCTGCACTTTCATACACACACACTTCTGAGTTGTTGCGGCTTACAAGAGTACGGTGTCTGTTGGGGGAAGTGGGCACAGGGCTGGACTCCGTAGATGACAGAAATGGGGAGCAGTGAGAGCGAGACCTGGATCTGCAAGGTATAATAACAGTTTACAAATATTCAAAGTTTAGGGCTTCTGCAGGAAGGGGGGATCTTGTGTACATGGAGTAGCATTTTTTCTGGTTTGCTTGCTGGTACCACCGCTCTCCTGTTGCAACTACTGTGGTTCTGACAGATGCTACCCCAAAGAGCTGGAGCTGCTGCGGGAGAGTGGTGGCAGGCACACATAAATTTAATAATGTTCATAGGTTCATAGGTTGCGTTCAAGTTCATAGAGCCGAGGCCCTTTAGAGAACTTGCCACCCATTCATGGGTGGAATACGAATTTTTTTCTCCCATGTATTCATCCAGATTTTGTTTGAACTTTACTAAGCTGTTACTTTCAACTATCTCCTTTGGTAGAGTGTTCCATTTTGTTATTATTTTCTGGGTAAAGAATTTGCTTCTTGTTATTGTTACTGAGCTCTCTCCTAGTAGTTTTTGTGTATGAGACCTTGTAGAATCACTGCCCGTGTATTTTGTTAATCCAAGTGTCTCTAGAGTATAAGGATCATTGATTGATTTAAAAATGAGGCAAAGCTCTCCCCTGGTGTGTCTGTAATGTTCTGAGTACAATTTCAGTTTTTTGAGTCTGTTGTTATACTCCAAGTGATGTAGCGACCTTATTTTTTTTGTAATCCGTATTTGGACATTCTCCACTAATTTCTGAGTTCTTATATTCTGTGGTACACAAAATTGGGAACAATATTCCAAATGAGACTGGACTAAACTGGTGTAGAGTGGTAAGATAACCTTACTGTCTCTGCTCTTAATGTTACTTGAAATGCACCCTGTTAGCTTCTGACATTTTTTAACTGTTTCACAGGTATGTCTACTAAAGGATAGATTATCAGTAATTAGTACTCTTGAGTTCTTCTCCTCCTTAATTTCTAGTAATGGGATATTATTTATGTTGTATTGATACATAGGGTTGTTCTTCCCCATATGCATAACCTTACACTTTTCTATGTTGAACTGCATTTTCTGTCTCTGCCCATAGTGCCAATTTGTCTAGGTTCTGTTGAATTCATTTAGACTTAGCTTCAGCTTGCACCAGACCCCCTAATTTACAATCGTCTGCATATTTGCAGATCCATGTATTCCAAAATGTTTGTAAGGTTGAGACCTTACTTGGCACTAGTAGTGCCGGTTGTGAAGTTATGTCCTGATAAGGACATGGCTGAAACATCCTTTCAGCCAATCAGATTACTAGAAATGCGTTGCCCATTTTATAAATAGTGAGTAAGTGGAAGTTATGGGAAGCACAGGGAGGTTAAGTGGCTTGCTTCAGGTCAAGCAGCAGGTAAGGGCAAAAAGGGCAGCATTGAGGAGATACAATGAGACACAGAGGGAAGAGGATAGAGAGGTGTACCACCAAAACTGGAGGGAAGCAGGGAAGGTGGTGAGGGATGCTAAGGCACAAACTAAGGAAAGAATAGCCGGGGGGGGGTAACAAAGGGGGACAAGACCTTTTTTAAGGTATATAATGAGAAAGGAAAGACAAGGGGAGGAATTGTGAGGCTGAGGGGTGCAGAGGGAGAGTTTGCACAGAGTAATCAGAAAAAAGCAGATATTCTGAACTAATACTTCTGTTCTGTATTCACAGTGAAATGGGAAGGGGATGGACCACATACAGGTTACAGAACCACTGGAAGGGAGGAAGAAGAAACAAGTCCATTTGAAATGGAAAGAGTCCTGAAGGGACTTGCGAATCTTAGAGTAGACAAGGCTATGGGGTTGGATGGGATACATCCAAGGGTACTAAAGGATCTCAGGGAGGTACTGGTTGCACCTCTAATAGCCCTGTTCAATAACCCACTAGATACAGGGTTGATTCCAGAGGACTGCAGAAGGGCAGATGTAGTCCCATTCCATAACAGAGCTGCAGACCTTACCTGCACGACAGCCAGTCACAGCACAGGAGCTGTGTTGGTGCGAAGTTTTAATTTCAGCCAGGGGCATAAAAGTGCGGCTGAGTGCTTTTCAGTAGTAGAAAAGGACAGAACTGTAAAAGGGGAAGAGGAGGCCTTGTATTGAAATTGGGACCCCCTCTCCCCTTCCCTCCTTGGAGCACTGATCCTCTTCCAGGTCCCATGCAACTTGCTCGACTGAGATGGGACATCACAGCAGTGGACCCCCTGCATGGCAGCCAGTCACAGCACAGGAGCTGTGTTGGTGCCAAGTTTGAATTTCAGCTAGGGGCATAAAAGCATGGGCGAGTGCGTTTCAATAGCAGAAAAGGACAGAAATGCAAAAGGGGAAGAGGAGGCTTTATCCTGAAATTGGGACCCCCCCTTCTCGGAGCACTGATCTTCTTCCAGGTCCCACACAACTCACCCGACTGAGACGGGACATTGGAGCCACAGATCCCCTGCACAGCAGCCAGTCGCAGCACAGGAGCTGTATTTGGCACCAAGTTTGAATTTCAGCTAGGAGCATAAAACTCTGCCTAGCACTTTTCAGTATCAGAAAAGGATAGAACTGCAAAAGGGGAAGAGGAAGCTATGTCCTGAAATTGGGACCCCCTCTCCCCTCTCCCCTCCTCAGAGCACCGATCCTCTTCCAGGTCCCATGCAACTCGCCCGACCGAAATGGGACATTGGAGCCACGGACCCCCTGCATGGCCGCCAATCACAGCACTCTGCTCTCCTTACATACTGCACCTGCCTAAGTGGTTCTCTGCATAGCAGTCTGGTGCGCTAAGGGCTGGAGAAACATGGGTGCCACACCATGGGTGTCAGCTGTGGAAGTCGTCCGTTGGCCAGTCACACTGCCCTGCAGATAACCGTGACACCCTTGGACTGTTAGCTGACTTATGTTACTGATAGCCTGTAACTGCAACCAAACAAGGGACAGTGCTAGGACCTTACAAATAACTAATAGCTAATGTGAAGTGGTATGTTGCTACCTAAACAGAATGTCTTGTATGTATTTTAATGAAATAAGTTTCAGGTAAGGTGGTTTTGGCAGATGAAGAATAGTTCTAGGTGTCTTTGAATCTAAGGTTCAGTGCATTCAGCCTGATCTAATTTAAACTATAAGTTTAAGGCTGTCAAGCTGTGTTTGGGAAAACTATAAAGTCTGCTTCTTGAGAAATGTCTGTTCCGTTAATGTCATTGTGCTATGGTTATGGTTATTAAGAAAAGTGCCTATGGTATCGTGCAGTGCAAATTGTTTAACAATGATAGGTAGGTTTCACTTCCAAGATACTGCCCTAGGTGGAATGTAAAATCTGCCCTGCTTATTTGCTGTATCACAGAATGTTAGCTAAGCTCTCAGTTTAGGGGCAGCCTATAATGTTATTTTGACTTCTGCCTCCCTTGTAGCAGCAAGATAGCTGCAGTAACTAATCTTATTCCTTGTTACATTTCAGCCTAATCTCAGCTAAGCTCTCTATTCAGGGTTAGTCTTTAACACTTATTGGATTTCTGCTTCAACTACTGTAACAATAAAGTAACATTTCAGTGTTAATACTAAAGCTGATCTTATTTGGCTAAACAAATTAGCTAAACACTAATTTAGGGTAGGATTACATAGCATAATTCCATTGCTGTTACCACAGCCCACTTAGTTTGATACCTATGGCTGAATAATTAGTACGTAGATATTTGTCTCTTTAATACAGGTCTGAACTACCTTTTTAAACTAATCTGCTTGCCTGCCTGCTTCCCCTAGCTTCCCTCTCTTTTATGTCACTCTCACCTCAGTCTTTTCCTCTATTAAATCTGCTACCTTTATGTTCCAATTACAGGTCTACCTCTGTTACAAAATGCATCCACCGCTATACTTCCTAGTCTGTCTTATTTCTATCAGTGTTACTCTTGTCTTTGACTCTCTGATCCCCACTGCTAGTCCATCCCCTACTTCCACTGAGACTAGCCAGTCTGACTTTACTTTCTCCAACGTGCTGGCTGAGACTGTCCTATCCCCCACCCCTGGGTTGTCACAGTCTCAAGTTATGAGGCTTCCTTATTAGGTACCTAACTAAGAAGAGATGTATCTCCCACACCTAAATGACCCTGGCTGTCATGTACACTACCATCTGGCTTATTGTCCTCTCCATATCCATGTCTGGGGATGTTGAACCAAACCCTGACCCTTTGCCTTCTCAAAATATATCTAACCTTGCTAGCTCCCACTCCTGGACACATGCCCATGGCCTCAAACTTCCTCATCTTAATGTTAGAAGCCTATGGCCAACTACTCTGAGCTTAAAGCATGGGCCTCATTCTGTGACCCTGACATTTTGGGTGCCTCCGAATCATGGTTAAAACCCTTCATCCCAGATGCCATGTTTTTATTTTTATTTTTATTTATTTCAGTCTAGGATTACATATACCTTTGAGCCAGGCTCTTTTACAAAGGTTCCACGTCATATGGTACAACAATACAACAAGGATGACAGTATGACAAATAATCACTTATCTATACATATACAAACCTAGAACTAGGGTTGACAAAGGTAGAGAGGGAAGGGCAGGAGATGAGAGAGTGAGGGAAGGGGTGAGGGCAGGACACAGAGGTGTAGTTAGGGGACAGAGCTGTAGTTAAAGGAGGGCTGAGGTGGAGGGGGGAGCCAACCGGAAGGCATTGTCAAAGAAACAGAGATTAGCAGAGGATGCCCAGAATGTTAGCATGAGTTAAGGATAGTGACCATCACCCAGCCGGTAGGGGTTTGCATATGGTCAGGCTGGCATAGGTGATGGATGATTCAGTTATGATCAATGGCAGTCACAGGCACTCGAGGCAGTGAGAGACTTGCGGAGGCTGGATTTGAAGGAGCCAAGCATGGTGGCAGTGGTAATATCACTAGGGAGTCTATTCATCCAGCTCGAAGCTCTAAAGGCAAAGGATCTTTGACCTTGTGTGGTATGGCAGAGTGGAACTTGGAGAAGCTGTGGCTTAGTCCCCCCTGGTGTTGCGGCTGCAGTTTCTGGATTGTAGGAGGGAACAGACTCCAGGAGGTGCAAGGCCCATCAAAATTTTCTTTGCCATCATATAGGTTTGATATTTTATTCAATTTTCTAAGTGCATCCAGTTGGTTTGGGTATAAAGGTCACAGGAGTGAGTAAGGCGTTGAGCACCTGTGATGAGCAGACAAGCCTTGTTTATAGAGGTAGTTATGCATTTGAGTGCAGTAGCAGTGGCAGAGCCATAGATTATAAGGCCGTAGTCAATGGTGGTAATGATGGAGCTCTGGACGGCAGCACCCAGTGCTTCAGGGGTAAGGTGTCATCTGTGTTGGAAAAGCATGCCTAGTCTGGAGTTTGCAGCTTTGGCAACATTACTTATGTGATCAACATAGGAGAGGTGTGAGTCAAGGGTGATCCCAAGGTATATAAATGATTTGACCTGTTCCAGAGGGTCACCATGTGTGGTGTTTATGGTGAGGTGGTGATCCTTATACTTATTATGGGTGCTGCTGAAAATCATGGTTTTGGTTTTTTTCAGGTTAAGGATCAGTTTATGTCGTATGAACCAATTCTCGACCGTATTGAAACCCTGCTGGAGACTTTTTTTGCAGCTGATTTGTGTTCTGATGGGATGCAAGAATTACTGCATCATCAGCATAGAGTATCATTTGTTCAGTGCAGGAGTCTGGGAGGGTGTTAATAAACAGGCTGAAGAGGAGTGGGCCAAGGATTGAGCCCTGGGGGACACCAGAGTTGACAGGTTTGGTATCAGAGAGCCCATCTGTGATCTTTACACTTTGTGATCGATTTTCAAGGTTGCTTTTGAACCAAGTGACTGAATCAGCGGAGAGACCAGAGGACTGAAGCTGGCCAAGTAGAAGGCAGTGGTGTACAGTATCAAAGGCTTTTGTGAGGTCACTATAGATAGCTCCAGTAGGTTTACCATTGTCCAGGGAGCTGTGGATAGCACCTGTGAATTCCAGGAGGGCGGATGCGGTACTATGGCCTTTTCTGAAGCCATGTTGCTGCTGGCAGAGAATATTATATTTGTCCAGGTAGTCAGTGAGTTGGTCAGCAACTGTATTTTCCAATGCCTTTGAGAGAGGAGGTAGAATAGAGATTGGGCGATAATTGCTGTGTACAGTCTTGTCACCACTTTTATGGACTGGGGTGACAGTGGCTGATTTCCATTTGTCCGGGAACTGGCTGAGGGAGAGGGAGAGATTGAAGATCCTGGTGAGAGGCCCTAAAACTTCTTCTAGTGTGAGGGATAGAAGCTTGAGGTCGAGTGAGTCACTGCTGGTTCTGGATTTGCATAGAGCTTTGGTGACATACTTGTGAACATCATGCACCTTTATTGCCTTAAAGTAGAATAGAGGGTGTTTGGCAGGGAGGGTGTGGCTGTGGGATGTGGAGGGGTCCTAATCTTTGAAGAAATCAGGGGGAAGCACACTGATAAGGTTGGTGAATGCCTCGTTGAAAGTGTCTGCAATGCTTTTTGGGTCAAGTAATGTGCTCCTGTTTACCTTGATCATGGCTGGTGATGTTTTGGGTTGCATCCCCGTGACTTCTTTCATGTTGTTCCAGAACTCTCTCCTGTTTCCCCAAGAAGTGTCGGTGAGGGTTTTCTTGTGGTAGTCGGACTTCTGTAGCCAAATGGATTTAGTGCAATCATGTGCACGTTTATAGTTCTGGATGTCAACTTGTCTATCAGTACCATGTGTTCCCTTGCGGGTACAGCATGCTTCATGTTAACTGCCCCTCATCGAAAAGGTGAGGTGGCCTAGTTCTATTTTTCAAGCCTCAACTTAATCTTACTCTTTTGCCCAACCCCTTTCTAATCCTGTGAAACACTACTCTCCCTACTGCTTCTTGGCAGGCCAAAAAATTGCATATTGATTGTGTTTATATCCCTCCTAAATGTGGTAAACCAGGTCGAACAAAACTAGTTGACTACCTGCCCTCTGACATACTGAAAAATCAGATCATCCTCATGGGTGATTTTCATCTACACTGGTTGGGTCCAACTCCAAAAGCTTTGAACCCATAGTTAATAAGGCCCACCTCTTCCAACTCATAACTGACCCTACTTGGCACTCCAACAATGGATCTCATCACACTCTCATTGACTGAATCCTAACCAATAGGAAGAACAGGATCACTGCTGCTGGGACTCTTTCTGACCCAATCAGTGAACACTCACTGGTCTTCTGTGCCTTGAATGCTAGCCCCCCTTCCTGACCCCCCCCAAGGTAATTACCAATAGAGACTTCTCTGCCTTCAATCCTGATGCCTTTCTTGCTGACCTTAGATGAGTTGACTGATTTCTTCTTTTTTCCACCAGTGATATCGACTCTGCTGCTGATTATTTTTTCTCCACAATTGCTTCCCTACAACGGAAGCACATACCGCCCATCAGGCGCAGGGTTAGAGGGTCACACACTAGATGGCTGCAATGCCCCCTAATCTCTCTGCTAAAAACTAGAGACAAATGCTGGGTCAAGTTCAAATCCTCTTCTTCGCACTCTGACTGGCTTGCATATCGTACTATGCGAAATTCCTGCAAAAGGGAAATCCGGTCTGCCAAAAGTAAGTATTGCAGGGACCTTCTTTCTGCCATAGCTAGAGGCCCTAAGAGCTTCTGGTCTCAAATCAATGGCCTCTTGAGTAAAAATAAAAGCAAAACCCCCCCTTGAAATGGAAATTGGCAATGTCAGCTGCAGTAACCCTACCACCATTGCTAACGCTTTCAATTCTATCTTCTCTGATCTCTATTGCTTTGAATCTCCTAAGTTCTGCCCTACTTTAATTCCCCCCTCTACTCCCCTCCCTTCTGCTCCTCCACTGTACTTTTGCACTGTCTCATGCCGTGAGGTCCTGCATCTCCTCAACACCATCTCTCCCTAAAGTAGCACTAGCCCAGTCAGGATCAAATTCAAAATACTCAGGCTGGCTGCCTGCCTCTCTCCTGTTACATGACTGTCTAATCTCTCTCTCACCACCTTTACCATGCCTAACATTTGGAAGTCTGCTAGGATCATCCCAGTGTTTAAAAAGGGTGATCCCAAATCAACCACTAATTACCACCCTATTGCTATATACTACCTACCTACAGTAAACTTCTCGAAAAACTTGTTCACTCCCAGGTCTCAGACTTCCTGCTAAAACATAATCTACATTATCCCACCCAGCACCGCTTTAAGCCTGCACAGTACCTCCACTACTCTCTTGCAGTTCACCAGTGATGTCAAATCCAACATGGATAAAGGACTGCTTGCTGGTGCTATCTTCATTGATCTCACCAAAGCCTTCAACTTGGTTAATCACTCCCTCTTATTATAAAAACCTGAGTCCCTTGGGGTCTCTAACTCTGCCATACAGTGATTCTCAAGCTACCTCCACAACCACTCTGTTTGTCTCATTCAACAAGGCCCTCTCCACTCTTGCCTCTATAACTTTAGCCATTTCTCAAGGCTCCATCCCGGGCCAGTTGCTCTTTTCTGTTTTCATCAATGACATACCTAACTCCCCCTCCAACTGTCATACCCTTCTGTACACTGATGACCTTGTGCTTTATATTGGCTCAGGATCACTGAATAATATCAATTCCAAGCTCACCTTGGATTTCTACAGTAACCAAACCTGGCTAACCCTAAATTGCCTTTTTCTGAATGTTCACAAGACCCAAGTTATGCTCTTTGGGTCCCCCACAAAAGATTTTCACCCCTGTCTCTGATCTAGTTATCTGGTGCCTTGATGGCTCCCTTGTCTCCATGACCCATTCTTACAAATACGCATTTGACCCTGCTCTGGATTTCTCACAACATATAACTGATATCTGCAAATCTGTTAATTTCAAGCTAGGAAATTCATACTTTATCCACCATGCCCTTACCCATGCAGCCAGAATTGCAATCACCCAGGGTGTCGTACTCCCCAGACTATGCTCCGCATTCACTACTTTTTTCCTGGTCAATACAAGTGTCTTCTTCAAATGGGATGTTACCAGTAATAATGTGTGCAGGTTTGCCTTGTCTGCCCCCATCTCATCCACCACTGCTCGCTATATTCAGACTTAAACTGTCTCTCCCTCTCTTCCCGGCATACTTACATCCTCAGCTCCTCAACTAACATCATCAGATCCTCACAACCTGACTCGCTGGCCTCTTTGTTTTCTTCTACTGACCATGCTTATCAACTGTGTTCCTCTGCTCAGGTCTTACTGGCTGTTCCCAAATGTACCTCCAACATGGGTGAACAGGCATTTGCTCACTTTGCCCCTAAATCCTGGAACTCTGTGCCCTCACACCTAGAGTTTGCAAGTCTCACTCTATTTTTAAAAGAGATTTATTCCACTACCTTAGATCCACTGATAAATGCTCTTGCTCCTGACTTCTAATTTCATTGCCCACATTGTCCCTCTTGTTACTATGTACTGACTCCCACTCCTGTCTATTCACTTGTCAAGGATCTCTCTCTCTCTCTCTCTCACTCTCTGTATATAGCGCAGTGACAAAAGCATGGAAATGTGGTGTTAGGGTTATCACCCTACCACCCCACGCCCCAGCCCCTGCACACACCAACAGATGTTGGGGTATGTCACAGGGTCATCAGACCCAACTCTCACCACATTCCATATGTAAACAAGCTGACATGCTACAGCATACAAGAATGGGGTGAGAGTTTGGCCTGATGACCCCATGACACCCTCCAACGTCTGTTGGTCTGTGGGGATGTGTGGGGTGGGGTGGTGGGGGTGGTAACCCTAACATCACATCTCTATGCTTTTGTCGCTGTGCTATGAACCCTAATTGATGGATTAACAGAGTTTTTTGCAATGAATTTCCCTTCTTTTTGAGAAAGTGTAGTGAAACTGGTAACTGGTATGTGTTAGTGGGAGCGCGGGCCCTCTGGGCCCTACGCTCCCTTCACATTGCCCATTTTTTGCATAATGGTATGTGTATGTCAGAGCATAGGCCTTCTGGGCCCTGTGCTCCCACTTACACATAACTACAAAGCCATATAGCAACCCTACAGGGCAAGGAACCTTTGTAACAGTAATGTGCCAACATCTCTGCAACCATAGCAGCTATGAAAAAAATTCAAGTGTTGTTGTAATCATGACAGCGTAACCTCCTCATGAGAAAAGTCAACCTAATCTGTATCTTGCATAATTTACAAGACATGGGCACTGAAATGCACTGAAAAGGCACTCTTGAAACACTTGTGACACTAATTTGCCAGTATCTATGTAACCATAGCAAGTAGGAAAAAAATTCCACAACTGGTGTAATCTATGATTTCCAGGCTTGTTTCTGTAGATTATCACTTAAAAGTGATCTAAGCTGCAAGTAGCAAAAACTTCATATCTTGCTTTGTTTTCTAGATATGGGTGCTGAAATACATCACAGACACCGCGATATTATCCTATGGGACATTTCTCACCTTCGGAATGCTGTAACTTTGGGCTTGTTGAATGTTTTGGCACCAAACCACCAAAAGGCACATCTGTGGGACCAGGGCTTGCCACCCTGCAAATTTCAGCCCAAAAGCCCCAACCATTTGTTGCAGGGAGATGGCAAAGATTTGCAGTTTTTGGGCAAAGTTCTTTCACAAATTTCAAAAGTTTCACAAAAAAACAGCACGACACTTTCACATTTGCGAAAGTGTCATGGCTGTTTCTTTTGCAATTTGTGAAAGTACTGGGGCACTGATTTTAAAAATGGCATTTCTGGCGGATTTTACCCCCCCAAAAAAGATAGGGCTGGCATCCTCAGGACTGACTAGGTAAACCCAACAGTCAGTGTTTACCTAGGGTGTCCCAAATTTAAATGGCATCATTTCTCTCTCTCGCTAACTGAAAACAAGATGACGGCAACATGAAAGTAAAAGGGCCATTTGCAAAAGGAAATGTACTGGCAGCAGCTTTCGTGAGACACATGTATTTTTTCTCCATTGACTATAATGGGAAATTAGTTTTTTGAATAACTTTTGAACAGTTTAATATTTTTTCACCAAATCTTTAAAAGGCACATCAGTGACCCAGACTGCATCTTCCCTGAAGATTTCAGACCAAACAGACAAATCATGCGGGCTGTGGGCACGAGCAAAGAAACATGCAAAAAGTCTGTTTTTTTCTGTTTTGTGGTGTTCTGCAGCTCTGCAACTGTACATCTGACCATATTGCAACTTGCCAGATCCAGAGATCTGTGGCACCAGACTGTGCATGCAAAATTTCAGGCAAATCTGTTGTACAGTGGCAAAGTTATTAAGGTGCAAAATTAGAGGTTTAACATTAAATTGCTTACTCAACCCTAACTATAGCACACTACTTTGGCACTATAATATAAATAAATAAATAATATATATATATATATATATATATATATATATATGTGTATATATGTATATATATTATGTACTATATCTCCTGATCTCCCCAGTGGCCCCATCTGATTGACCCCCCCCTTGCCCTGTCACCTAGCTCCTCTGGGATGTACAGTACCTTGGCCATTTTGTCCTCTGCCACAGGACTGTAGCTGTGCCTGACCAGCAGTGCAGAGCCTGCGGGAGGTGGGAGTCAGTCTTCATCCCACCACCTAGGATATTTTCCACCTCTTTTCTCTCTTCCTCCCATTCCTGTGGAGCGACACATCACTGTGCATACATGGAGGTGTGCACACACTGTGGAGTCCTGCAGCACCCTCCATTCTTTGGAGTTCCTGACCTATTCTGCCCTCAGGCTTCCACTTGGGGGCAGTCATTCGGTGGGACTACCAAGCCACACTCCCCGGAGAAGGAGAGCTGTCCTCTGGACGCTTGATCCTCTCCCACCCCGACAATCCACTCGCACCATGAACACAGGTTGCTGGTGTGGCAGGAGGTAAGGCACCAATGTCTCAGCCCTCCATTCCACTGAGCCGGCCTCAAGGATCTATATTTCAGTGCACACATACTAGCCATGCTTGCTTATTTGTAATAACCTTAATGTATTTGTATTGTATTGCTGCTCTTCATTGACTGTTGTGTGAAATCTTGTTCATTTATTCTCGTGGACCGTCAATAGTTGTTTTTTCATGTCACTGTTCAGTTATTTTGGTTTATTTGTCCCTACCTGTATTTACTTAATTTTGAACTGTCACTGTTTTGTATTTACCTGCCGTTTGTAATAGTGCACTGTTTTCTACTGTTTCAATCATTATATTCGTGTTGTTACCTGCTATGTACTCTCCCGGGTCATGCCTGAAAGTAGGCCTGTTTTGTCTAGTGCACTTACCCAGTAAACAAAAGCTGAATAAATAAATAAGAGTGGCAGCAGAGAAGGGGCTGGCAACTGTAGGCCAGTCAGTCTGACCTCAATAGTGGGGAAACAAATGGAGTCATTTCTAAAAGAGAGACTGGTAGATTACCCTGCACCTGGCAGGTTACAGGACCTGAGGCAGCATGGATTCACAGGAGGGAGATCGTGTCTGACAAACTTGATAGATTTATTTTACTGAGTGAGTGGAAAAATATTCCAGGGGGAGCGGTGGACATGGCCTACTGTGTGAGAGGCCTTTCGGCACCATGCAATTCTGCTTAAAGTTGGACCAGTATAACATTCTGTGGTGATTTGCATATGCAGTCCATGATGCTTTGCATTGTGGGGGCATGTGTGATTTTGTATGGCCTACTTAGACTTCAGCAAGGCCTTTGACACCATGCCACTGATAGGGTTACCACCTTTGTGGAAGCCCAAATCAGGACTGAACCTAGGCAGTATGCTGGACACTTGCTGAGGCATCTGAAATGGCCATTTTGGATGCAGTGTCATGAGTCACCACCCTGAGGTGTAGTTTGACAGGGCTTTTGGTACTATACTTGATATTTGAGACAGAAGATGGCAAATGCCCATTTAATCTGTCTCCCGCATTAGTGGGCTACTTGGTTGGGGTCATGTACAGTAAATGGTTATCTCACCTATTTTTGAATGTTCTAAGGGAATTGGCATTTACCACTTCTTTTGGGAGGCTGTTCCATACTGTATCAGCCTCTGTGTAAAAAAGTTTCTCCTAGTTTTCCTCTTAGGGAATGTCAGTTTAAGTTGATGGCTGTGGCTTCTTAGATTGATGTTTGTAATCTTTATTTCTAGACCAAGGCTAGCTGACTGTCCCCTATTATTTTAAACATTTCTAGAATGTCACCTCTTGTATGCCTCATTTCTAGTGAGTAAAGACCTGATTGCTGCAGCCCGTACTCATAAGGTGTATCCACTAGACCAGAGATAATTTTAGTTGTCCTATGCTAAACCCTCTCCAAATTGTTAACGTCTCTTCGGAGATATGAATTCCACAGAGGTGTGCGATAGTCCAAATGGGGTCTTATATAGGCTTTGTAAAGGGACAAGACACAACTTCTGTGTCTGGTTACAAAAGCCCTTCTAATACAACCTAGGATTGTGTTAGTTTTCTTTATAATCTCATTGCAATGTGTGCTTAAATTGAGGTCATTATTAGTTAGAATCCCTAGGTCCTTTTCTCTCTGAACTGTCTTTAGTACTGTTCCACTCACTGTATAATCATTATTACTGTTACTAGGTCCTAAGTGCATAACCACATACTTGTCAGTATTGAAGATCATTCCATTATTATGCGCCCAGTTTTCTAATGTCTTCAAATCCCTCCTAAGCTTATCCTCCTGATCCATAGTACAGTACTCACCGTAGTTCCCAACTTTGTGTCATCAGCAAATTCTACTAACCAGTTACTAATGTCAGTGTTCATATCTGTGACAAATAACTAGAATAGGGTTGGCCCCAGAACAGAGTCCTGTGGCACTCTACTCATCACCTCCCCCAGTTCTGACATTGTTCCCATTATCCTAACCCTCTGGGATCTTCCAGTCAGCCGTGCTGAAATCCATGTACGTAATTTAATGTTAATACCATTATCAGCCAGTTTCCTGATCAAGGTGTTAAGAGGCACTTGTCAAAGGCTTTTTGGAAATCCAAAAAGAACACATCCACAGGCCTGTTGTGTTCCAAGGCATGACTGATCATCTCCTAAAAGACTAGAGTGTTGGTTAGGCAGGATCTACGTTTTTTTAAAGCCGTGTTGTGTATTGTCAAGGAGATGTGTCATATTAATGTCTTCCTTTAACATATCCTTTATAATAGACTCCATTATTTTCCACAATATAGAAGTCAAACTTATGGGTCTGTAATTGGACATGGCTCATTTGTCACCCTTTTTAAAGATTGGAACCACAACTGCAGTCCTCCAATCCTCTCACACTTCTTCTGACTCAAGGGACATATCGTACAGTTTTATCAATGTGTCTACTAGCCATGTACTAATTTCCCTTAGAAACTTTGGGTGGAGTCTATCTGGGCAGCTGATGTTATAATATTTAGTTTATTAAGTTTAGTTGATATAATGTATAATTTGTGTAATCTTAATGTCTGCTACTTCCGGTTTAATTATGGGTACGGTGGCATACTCATACCTGGCATCATCCAATAGATTGTCCAGTTCTGAGTACACAGAGCAGAAATATTCATTAAAAATCCTAGCTTGCAAAAAACTGGGTCTGAGATTTTGTTTGTATCCTCTTTTATTGGGCCCACTGTTCTATCAGCTGCTTTGTTGTTTATATAGGTGTAAAAGGCCTTGTCATTGTTCTTTATGTGAGCTAACTTAAATTCAGATTTGTTCCTTTCCGTTCTTATCGTGTGTTTACCTAATCTTAGCTCTTTTTTTATATTTCTCAATATTGTATACACTGTTATCTGTTTTCATTGCCCTATATGCCACTCTTTTCCTGTTTAGCTGTTTCCTTATTTTATAAGTGTACCACAGTGGAACTTTTCCCTTTTTATGTTGGCTCGCATTTGCGCAGCCAACATATTGCAGTAGTAGCAGATTTGGAGGCGTGGTCACTGTGGACGAATGCAAGGGCATGCATCAGTAGGTGCATCTCTCATTCCCCAATGAGGCAGCTGCAGGCACTGACACCAGCAACACGTAAACTGATCACCAGATCAAAGAAAAGGTCCGCTGCAATGAAAGCCAAGCTCATAATGCAGCGGTACCTTCTGACGTGTCTTTGCTGGTGAAACAAACATGGTGACAGTGACTGCCACCACTGCCTGCCACAATGCCGAAGTTTGGGGGGGTGCCCAATCCCCCTGTTGGCATGCCCTAACCCATTTCATGTGCTGATGGGGTAGCCCCCTCCCCATCAGCGTAATGCCCCCCTCATTTGTTGTGTGCCAGGGGGTGCCCAGTCCCCCTTGGCACTTGCCCCCTCTTCGGTATGTGCCAGCGGGGGTGCCCAATCCCCCATCGGCTAGACTCCCCAAACACTCAGGTGGCATGCTAGGAGCCCACTCCAGCATGTCAAATGCCCCTGTAAAACAAAAACTGTCCTGTGACATTTTTTTAATTGTAGAAGAAGAAAATAGTCCCTCTAGCCCCCCAAACAGCTGGCACACTGGGAGCCCACCCCAGCGTGCTAAATGCCCCTGTTAAAAAAAAAAGTCCCACAATGTTTTTTTTTAAATCTGTAAAAGAAGAAAATGGTCCCTCATGATCTGTTCTGCTCCATCCCCAGCCCGTGCCCACCCTCTGTGCACCCTGCCTCCCCACTCCCCCCTTCACCCCATATTTACCTCTGGAGTCCAGTGCGACAGTCTTTGGTGGATCAGGATCACGTCTGCACTCTTCAAAGCTGACTGCGAACTGAAGAAATGCCGGTAAGCTGTACAATAGCATAAATAGGTTTTTTTTTCAACTTTGGTGCATATCTCAGGCATTTTTAGGAATGTTGGCACCAAATTTTCAATATGGGGTTATTGGGGCCCCTCCTTCTGAATTCAGTCACTGTCATGGCATTATTCAGTATCGAAAGGTGATTTCGCGGTCATTGTGTGGAATCACCTTTTGGGATCGATAAAAAAAATGACAGTGCCACTGTCCATGAGGTGGGCTCTCAAAAAGTCTTTGTTGCAAATTTGGTGAAAAAAAATTAAAAAAATGACTGTTTTACAAGCGTGCTTTGCGCAGTTTCCACGCACGTTTGTAGCTTCGTGAATTTGTAATATTTTCACTCCAGATTTTCAACACTGGCATTTTTCCACACCTCCTTATCAACAGTACAGCTGTCATTTTACATATCCTAGCTAAAATCTGTTTTCACACTTCCGGCGCAGAATAGCGCGGTCGCTGTGCGAAATCAGTTTTTGGGACAGTTTGGCACAATGACTGTAACACTCTTCATGAGCAGAGGTCCTACAATGCATATGCTGAAAAATTTGGTGATGAATGTCTGTAACATGACTGTGTTACAAGCATGTGTTGCGCAGTTACCACGCACCCTTGTAACTTCGCAAATGTGCAATATTTTCAAGCCAGATTTTCAACACTGGCATTTTTTCACACCTCCTTATGAACAGTACAGCTGTCATTTTTCACATCCTACCCAAAATGT
Source organism: Neoceratodus forsteri (assembly GCA_016271365.2). Lineage (NCBI taxonomy): Eukaryota > Metazoa > Chordata > Ceratodontiformes > Ceratodontidae > Neoceratodus > Neoceratodus forsteri. The sequence goes on from CM057450.1 coordinate 120,918,287, forward strand.
GTTTTCGCACCTGTGGCGCAGAATGGCTGGTCACTGTGGGAAATCAACTTTTGGGACAGATTAACAAAATCACAGTGCCACTGTTCATGAGGGGAGGTCCCAAAATGCCTGTGTTGAAAATGTGTCTCTTCAGGGTGGGGGTGAGGTTTGCATCAGTTCAGTACTTCACTGCAATACATATTATGCATCTCTAACTCCTGCACTTCCAATGCCAATGCCAGTGAGACAACATTCAGCATTTGACAAATGCTTGTTATTATAAAGTGGCTTTTCAGGTACCTATATCCTGTAATTCCAGCATTTTGTTTTTAATCAACAACTGTAACTGTTCGATATTTAGGCTATCATTCCAGTCCAGGTTTTCAAGCTCCCTTCTGACTGATGCAAAGTCGGCCTTATAATAATTTTTTTTAACTGCAGTACCTATGATCTTTTTAGGTCTTACTGTCATATTCGTCAAAATCATACCGTGGTTACTATTAATTAGAGGATTCAGTAATTCTGTGTTGTGAATGCCCTCTATTCTATCTGTCATAACCAGATCCAGGATATTTTTTTGTCTTGTAGGCTGACCAACCATTTAATTTAGTCTGGTATTAATTAAAGCATCAAGAATAAACTGTTCTCGAGTATTAGATGCAGTATAAATATCCCAATTAAATCCTGGTAGATTGAAATCTCCTAATGTTAAAATATCCCTTTTTTGGGAATATTACCTTTTCATACATCTTATACATTATTTATCTGTGAAATAAATTTCAAACTGAATTATGTAGAAATTATATAAACAATTAGTTAAATGTAGTAATTTCAAGACCAAAACAATGTTATGTTGCAATAAAAGAAATGTTGCTTAAAACAATCAATACTTATAAAAACAATCATGCTAGGCACAATTAAACACAACACTTTTTTCAAGCAACAATAAATACCACAGTGACATACATAACAAATAATTTCCTCACTTTAGAACTATACATTTGATTTTACAACCTGCAGAAGGGTTGTGTTCCAGTCAAGCAGTAAGGCATGATGGGGTTTGCGTTAGACAGTTGTTTTTTTTTTAAACTTCTTTTTATTGTGGAATGGTAGTAGCCAACATACATTACACATGTAACTCCTTGAGAAAACATCAAATGCATACAGATTATTATACATTGTATGAGGCTTTACAGTAGTGTATTTGGTCTTTCTTGTGTCATATATTAAATGTAATAAAATAAAGTAAAACTTAAACTTTGACTTTATCAGCTAGTCCTGCTATTCTAACAAACAGATAACTTCTAAGTTGTATGTCTTGTTTACCTCTTCAGTGTGGGTCATACAGCTGGGTAATAGTTATTTGGGTACCTCTGTTCGTGTACCTCTTTTCAAGTGTGCAACCAGTTTGGGTGGGGGGGGTGGCCATGGCTGGGTGTCCGACCACTCTCTGGTTTCCAGGAGGCTTCAGTAGGATATCTCTGTGACTCCTGTCCCCCCTGGTGGCTTCAATCTTTTCCTATGGCCCTGTGTCATGGTCTTCAATTGTCCCAGGGCTACCAGAGCCCCTGGTGCTTATCCCTTGTCAGTCTTAGGGTTGCAGTGAGCTCCTCTATTCTATAAATGTTTCCCACCCTTGCTATCCAAGAGTCAACAGTGGGGGGCCCACCTGCATCCAATCAACTGTTATTTCTTTTAGGGCTGCTACCATGAGGCTCCTCAGGAGAGTCATTTGTTTTTATTCCTGAAGGGTGGTGCCTGGAGCCTAAGGATCATGGTGTTGAATGCAAATGGGATATCTTCTCCCCAAATCCCCTTCAAATATTCATGAATCCCACACCAGTAATCTGAGATCCCAGGGCATTGCCAAAATGTGTGAAAATGCATTCCAGATCCTCCACAACCCCTCCAGCAGGCATCCGAGTTCCCTGCCTTAAAGTGTTTAGTAATGGAGGGTATATGGAAGAACCTGGACAGGTACTTCCACCTGAACTCTCTCCATACAGGAGAGGCTGCTGTCCTCCACCTGTAGAGCCAGGTTCCTTTCCAGAGGTTTTCCGGTATGGTGATCCCCGAATCCTCTTCCCAGGCCAACCTCAGCTGTTCCAGTACCATGTTTTGTTCCCTCCTTAGGGCCTTGTAGGCCCCCACAACCAGCCTGCCTCTATCCTTCAGTCTGACCACCCAGTAGCTGAATGTTTCTAATGGTGACAGCTCCCTGTCAATTTTGGGGATTAACTGATTGGAGGTCAGGTAGTGTCTTACTTGAAGATAGCAATGGAAATCATTTCTATGTAATGCATATTTTCTCTAGTGATCTGAAAAGGGGAGGAGAGTGTTATTAGCCATGAGGGACTGGTATAACATAAGGGCTGTCTGGTTCCACCTGGTGAACCCTGGGTCATCTCTTGCCTGGGGGAAGTTAATGTCACCCACGATGACTGTCAAGGAGTCTATCTCTTCGGACATCCCAGTGAGTCTCTGGGCTTTTATCCACATTCTAAGAGTGTGCCTGGAACATGGGTTAGTCAGGTCTTTCCAGTTCTGTGGAGTCAGGAGTGCGTGTGGGACGGCAAATAGTGGAATGACCATCAGTTGACCCACCTCTATCTCCAACCAGCCAGTTTCTCCTCTGTTTTACCCAAGTCACTATGGGGCAATCTGTGCTGTTAAGTAGTATGTTTTGAGGTCGGACAGTGCAAGGCCACCCCTCTCCCAGGATTGTGACAGGGTCTCCTGATACACCCGCCTCTGACCCCTCCCCCACGTGAATGTCAAGAGAGTTTTGTTTGTTTCCAGAAACTCCCTGGGTTGTTGATGGGGAGGGCCTGAAAAAGGAACAAGAATCTAGGTAAGATATTCATTTTTATCTTGTCTGTTCTTCACAATGTGAGAGGTAGCAGTTTCCATCTTGCAATGTCTGCCTTGATCTCTGTCCAGAACTTTTCATAGCTGAGTCTGAATAGGGTATGAAGTTCAGGAGAGATTTTGACCCCCAAGTATTGGACCGAGTTATTTGAGGCCCTTCTAAAGGGGAAGGCCTCCAAAGCCCCCCTCTGAAATGACCTCCTGAACCTGATTGCTTCTGATTTTTCTAAGTTTATCTTGTATCCTGATGCTTGGGTATATTCTTCCAATTCAGCTACAGGTATGAGCTCTGGGAGAGAAGTTCTCAGGAATGTTATGAAAAAAAGGGAGCATCAGTGTATAATGAAATCTTATGGGGGTGTTCTCCCACTGTGATGCCCGTTGTAGTCATTTGACCAAATTGCCACAGTAAATGGTTTGATGCTAAGGGCAAACAGGTGTGGGGATAGTGGGCACCCTTGTCTAGTTCCCCTATTGAGGTGAAATCTGTCTGAGGTGAAACCATTCACTCACACCGTGGCCTGTGGGGAAGTATATAGTGCCTCTGTATTAGCTTTGAATTTTTGTTCAAACTCCATCTCCTCTAGGGTCCTGTGTAGGTAGCACCAGTCCACCCAGTCAAACACCTTCTCTGTATCCATAAAGATTGCTAGGAAGGGAGGGAGTATTTCTCCTTTTTTGGTGGAAATTAGGTTGAGAAGGTGTCTGATATTATTTTGGATCAACCTCCCCATTATAAAACTGGTTTGTCTGGGTGGACTAGGCTGCCCACCCACACCTGTAGACGCTTCACCATGACTGAAGCGAAAATCTTCTAGTCCACGTTTAGGGGAGAGAGATGGGGTAGTAAGAGCCACGGGCTGCAGACTTTTTCCCAGCTTTATGTAGCATAGATACTGTATCTGGGCATATTTCCAGGAAGGTGGAGCCCCCTCTCACTCCATCACCTCCCCACAAACCTGGACCAGAGTTGGGGCAAGCTCCTTCTTAAATGTCTTGTAAAACTCCCCTGACAGTCCATCTGGGCCTGGTACCTTTCCTGAGTTTAGGTTCACCATTGAGGTGAAGATTTCCTCCAAGATAACAGGGATGTCTAGGGAGTCTCTTTCTTCCCTGTAAAGTTTATTCACTTTTATCTTTTCAAAGAACTGATCCATTTTATCCCCATGGCTCTCCACTATTTCCTGGTTATATACTGTAGGTTACTACAGAAATTGTGGAATTCCCTTGTAATGCCTTGAGGATCTGTAATCTGATGTGCTTGACCCGACCCCCCCCCCTTTAGCCTTAGCACCATCCTTCCCGCTGCCTTCTTGCATCACTGCCATGCAAGTAGTTCCCCAGCTCTGTTACAGGCCTCGTTGTATTGCTGACATGAGTACCTGATTTGCCCTTCTATCCTCTCATCCAACAGCTTGTTCAGTTTAGCCCTGGTTTCCTCTAGTTGTGCTTTTACCTCTTCGTTGATTATTGATTTTATGTTCCATCTCCAGGTTGAAGACTGATCTCTCCAACCTGGTTTGTTCCTGCAGCCTGGCCTTTTTGAGTCCTGCTGCATAGCCAATCGTTCTGCCAGTCAGAACTGCTTTAAAGCCATCCCACCAAATGGCACTGCCTGTGTCTTGGGAAGGGTTGAGGGCTGAGTAATATCTCATACATTCCTTGACCGGGTCTTTATATTATTGTCTGTTTAACAGAAAGATGTTCAGGTGCCAAGCTGAGTTACCCTCTCGCTGGGTGGTTCCCATCTCCATTACCACCATACTGTGATCTGACTTTGTTCTAGGTCTAATGCATGTTGACTCCACTTTGTGCAACCATTCCAAGAAGACAAACAACATGTCAATCCTGGACTAGGTTGAGAGGGGGGCTGACCAACACATATAGTCCCGTGTTCTAGGGTTACAGTATCTCCAGGCCTCCATGAGGCCCAGCTCTTGAGCCACTGTATTCAGGGTTCTGGATGACCTGGCTGTCTGTCTCCCTGTGACCCCTGACCTGTCTAGGCACAGGTTCAGAACAGTATTGAAGTCTCCTCCCACTATAAATAACTCTCCTTAGGGTGGGGTGGCTTCTAGTATTACCTTCCTAAGGAAGTCTATGTTTTCCTTTTCCTTATTCAGGGCATGCAAATTCAGTAATGTGCAAGGCACAGAGTGATATGTTCCCCCTAGCTATACTGTACTGGCCTTCTCTCCTGCTGGAGATTCTTAAGCTCCCTGGGGCAGTTTTTATTGATGAGGATGGCCACCCCTCTTCTATGTGGGTGATCCAGGCAGGTTGTGTAGTGTACCCAGCCCACCCATGTCCTCTTTAATTTTTCACTCTCTCCCGGGGAGAGATGAGTCTCCTGGAGGATGGTTCTCTCTGCTTTCTGGCCCTTTAGCTCATTCAGGACTCTGCTTCTTTTGATGGGGCTATTGATTCCCTGACATTGTATGTACTATGCACTATGGCTACTCCCTTGGTTGCGGTGCATGTGTCTGGAATACCCACTTCAAAGTGCATTTCACCCAAGCCATAATAACAAATGTGAACAACAACTTATAACTATTTACATGTTTATGACGCTTCCAATGTTGTTTGTGCACCCTTCAGGATATATAGTTGGTCCATACCTGATAGGGCAAGGCTGCTTATTTATTTTTATTTATTGAAAAGAATCGGAATTACAATCCTTTGAGTCATAGACTCCTTTGCAAAGGCTCCACATCAATACAGAAAGCACAAACATAACATTTGCTAGTATTTATACATAGGTTGTATAGTACAGTGTATAAACATTGTGTCAAGTATCTTAAGTAGTCCTTTGGTCTAAGCTGTGACACAAGGTAGATTACAGTCTCGGAGGGTCCTAAGTGAACCCTGAGTCAGAGTTTATATACAGTATGATTGTGGGACCTGAGGATGCAGTCATGGAATAAGGTTAGGCATTTTAACCCTACCATTGTGGAGTTACTCCCTGTGCTAGAGCTATAGACTGCAGCAGTTGCAGTTACAGGTAGCTGATTCTAGGAGAAGTCTTTTAAGACCAGTTTTAAATTGGCCAAGACTAGGGGCTAGGGAGATAGAGGCAGGAAGGCTGTTTAGCCAGAGGGAGCTCGGTATCGGAAAGACCTTTGTCCTAGGGAGGTCCTACAGTGGGGGACTAGGAGAGAGGTGCCAGTTGGGCATCTGGGGGCCCTCCTGTGTGGGACAGTCTGGATGAGGGGGAGGAAGCTTTTGGGTGCTAGATTGAGAGTATTTTTTTTGGCTTTGAGGGAGGTATGATACTTAAGTCTCCCTTCAAAGGTGAGCCAGTCTGCAAGTTTGTAAAACTCGCATATGTGGGTGTCTCTATCACATCCAGTGACCAGTCTGCAGGCTTTATTGAGTGCTATGCTGATACTGCATAGGGCCGTTTAGTTACAGTGAGTTGCAGGGCCTGAGGGGGTAGGCAGTGTTTATGTCTGTATAGGATCCCCCAACCTGGTATTTATAGCGGAGGAAAGGTGTTGGTTGTGTGCGTGGTAGGTGAGGGAGGTGTCCAGGGTGACAACCAGGTATTTGAAGCTAGTGACCTGTTGAAGATGGAGACCTTGGGAGTTAGTAATGAGAAGCAGGGCACTACTGAGTGGGCTTTGCCGGAGGGCAAAGATCATCGATTTCATCTTTGTTGTAGTTGAGTACTAGGCGATGCTCAATGAACCAGGTTTCTATTTCTTTGAAAAAGCCTTGTAGGGCAGATTAGAGGGAGTTAGGATGAGGGTGTTTCCAGAGCACTACGGCATTGTCCACATAGAGGCAGAGTTTCCCGTTGCATGATTGAGGGAGGCAGTTCAGGTAAAGAGTGAAGAGCAATGAGCCGAGTATGGACCCTTGGGGGACACCCAATTGGACTGGTCTTCTTGGAGGAAAGGGTAGTGTTAATTTTGACCTGTTGTGTCCTGTCAGAGAGATAGTCTTTAAACCAGGAGGTTGCCTCAGGGGAGAAATGTAACGATGGAAGGTAGTGGAGCAGAAGTGCATGACTGATGGTATCAAAGGCTTTGGTCAAGTCAACATAGATGGCTTCTACTATGGACCCCTGGTCCAGGGCCTTGTGAATATATGTGGTAAATTCCAGGAGGGCTGTGGTGGTGCTGTGCCCCCTTCTGAATCCGTGTTGTTCATGGCAAAGCAACGAATGTTTGGTCAAGTAGTTGGTAAGCTGGTCTGAGACTATTTTTTTGAGTGCCTTTTGGGGGGAAGGATTGAGATGGGTTGGTAATTATTGGTGGAAGTGGTCACCGCTCTTGAGGATGGGGGTAATTATGTTACTTTTCCATAGAGTGGGAAACTGGCTGAGGCGTAACGACCAGCTTAGTATTTTGGTGAGATATCGCAGGATCACATCCAGGGTTAGTCTAAGAATTTTGAGGTCAATAGTGTCACTGCTATAGTGCACATTCATCAAAGCTTTGGTGAGGTAGCGCTTTGCCTCTCCACAAGAGATGATTCTCAGCCGGAAGGGTGGGTGAATCATGGTAGCTGAGGTGACCACGGGGCAATTTGGAATTAGGTCGAAGAAGCTATGTGGGAGGATGTGACTGAGGTCTAAGAAGGTGGAATTAAGGGTATTGGAGATGGTGGTGGGGTATTGGGTGAGGGCCCCATCTACTAGAATCTGTGAGGGGGCAGGGGAAATGGCTTTCCGCACATCTCCTTTATATTGCTCCAGAATTTTTTCCTAGAGCCCCAATTGGTGGTGAGGGCATGCTTATAGTAAGAGGCGTTGGCTAGCCAGATGGCCCAGGTGCATTTGTTCCTGGCCTGTCTGTAGAGTTGTCTGTCCTAGGGTAGATGTGAGTCCAGGGCTCTCTTATGTAAATGTCTTGCGCCTAACATGTGCTTTTGACCCATTCCCATCTTTTGGTATCTGTCTGTGGCTCTGTCTGGTGTCTCATCTCCTCTTTGAGTAATGTTCCTTACCCTTCTTTATGCTCTGATCCCAGGAGCATTTTGTGGCAGACCAGAAAGGATCAAGGGGAGCCGTCTACTCATTGAGGTCTCAAGGTCACCACCCTAGCCATTCCTTCTGGTCTGTGCAAGGTGCCTCTCACCTTTGAACATCACCGTTCTCCCCTGCTGCCCCTTTCCTTCATGAAGCCCCTTCTGCGAGAGGTCCCAGATCTTAAGTTTGTCTGTGAGCTACTCTGTCCTCTTCTGACAGTGTCCCCCCAGAAATTAGGTCGGTCTGTTTTCCCTAGATCCAGGGGACTGCTGTCACCTGGGTCATTACTTAGATCACATTGACCTCTTTAATATTGAATAACTTGAGTGATCCTCAGAGCTGGGAGGCCCCAGTCCTCCTCACTCAGTTCACCCTCCCCAAAACCATTAATGGGGTGAGGTAGGCGGCACTAGATCACCCCTCTCTGGTCCCGAGTCTCCTCCATCCAGCACCACTCCAGTCATGACAGGACTCCCTTCATTATTCGGCCAGGGGGTAGTGAGAGCAAAACAAGATGGGCACCTCTGTCTCTGTTGCTTGAGCCATAAGTGGGAGGAGGAGTTGCACCCTGTGTCTATGAGAGCCACAGACCTCGGGCCGGGAGCAGCCCCACTAGCCCCCTAAGGCATGGACAAGGGCCACTACTCAGTGATACCTCCAACACACACACATCCCTGCACCCTTGATATTCCCCTCTCCCCTGCCCCCCCCTAGCTGATTTTTACTGTGAGTCCCCGGGCACAGTGACCATCTGGAAGGCAGGGTGGGTGGCATTTCCACCTCCTCCCTGCCTCTCCATTAACCCTTCTGCAGGGGCACTTCCAAAATTTGACCTCTGGCTGCCATGCAATAGGTATGCCTGATCTCACCTCTCCCGTGCCTGACAATCTGCTTTTCCACTGCAAGAAATGTCTCTTTTACTGGAATGTGGAAAGTATTGCTGCCTAAACCCAAAATGCCAAATGGCTGAGCAAATAATCTACCTTCGTAACATTTCACCAAGTATGGCCATGAGGCAAAGCAATTGACATGGAAGAAAATGTTTAATGTTAATGTTTGAATGTTTAATGTCTCATTCCAGTTGTACCCCTTCCCCCTAGGTCACACTGGGAGGCAAGCAACTTGTTGCCCAGTGTGCCTTCCTGGTGAAACATTTCAATAAATAAATAAATAAAATGTTTAAATCCTAATAATACCATATTGTTTATTCCTATAGGATGGTGGTCAGCTGTAACTATGCTGCTGCATAGGAAGGAATAGAAATACCCCTAAAGAATCACAGGTCCATTATTTTGTTAAAAGCAGTGCTGAAAACCCCATCTCGGATCAACTGGAGCCTTGGGCTAAGGAGCAAATCATTATTTCCAGAGAACAGATTGGTTTCCACAGGGGAGATGGACAAGGTGTGGTACCTGTACCAGTTAGCATTTTTCTTCCTTCCCCTCCCCCTTCTTGGCAGCATGATGGTGTACATTTCAGCCTCCAGGTTACCTGAAAGTGCCTCTGGTTCCCTAGATTCTGGCAGTTGGTTCAGTTGCGCATCCCTCTGCCCTTGGGAGAAGCGAGTGTACTATGGGCCGGCGCACCGCTTGTAGGCCCTATGGTTCCTTCTTGTTACACAGCAGTATCCCCTCGGTTGTGCCACTCATCTTGTAGCCCCTTACATTTCTGTGTCAGATAGAAGGGGGGGATGTTCCACTTGAGGCACTCACCACATCTGCCTGGGGGTAGGAAACAGTGACTCTTTAAAACCCCTACAAGTCTGCTGGCCAAGGTGATTTCCCACAAGAACCCCCCCTTCCCAGGTCATGGCTCAGCTACACCCCCTCCCCCCAGTTTCAGCTCCAAGTGGAACAATCCATGAATAAACATTTTTTTAAAACAAGAAGCCCATCATGTTTGCCATAACACAAAAAGGATGTCACTTGTGTTTCTTCGTTTGTTTAAGTCACTAACTCAGTTTGGATGGCCTTTTAAGCCAACTGCGTTTCTCTGCGGCCTTCCTCCCACCATCAAGTCCCCAGCATGGTCACTGCTTCAGCTCTTCAGTGGTGGGTCTATCAGGTGGCCTCCTCTTCCACTGCTGGTCTCAGCTTTGGTTGGGTAGAGTCTGAATTTTCAATTTGTTCATTGCCTCCTGGATTCTTGTGTACCTGGTCTGGTCATCCTCCCTTCCTTGTGTTGCTGACCTTTTGCCAAGGATCCTCAGGGGTAAGGTAGTCTGGGGTCGCTGCTGCTGGATGAGATAGCAACGCCGCAGGGATCCCCAATTTAATCAGAGTCTCTTTTGCTTCTGCCAGGGTTCAAAAGAATACCGAACCCTCCTTCAGGAAAAGTTTAAGTTGTGCAGGGGCAGTAAGGTACATTTTAAAGTTTTTTGCAGCAAGATGTCTCTTTATTTCCAGCAGTACCTGCTGTTTCTTTTGGGTGCCGGGATGTAGTCATTATCCATGTAGATCCTCCAGCCCCTGAAGATCAGGTTTTTTTTTACCTCACGCTGTCTGCAGAATCAAGGACTTTGTTCTATAGTCCAGGAGCTTTAGGACTATAGAGCACGGTGGAGCCATAGGCTCTGCGAGTGTCTGAGCTAGAGTCCGGTGTGCAGGCACGATGTTTAAGGGAACATCTTGAGGGAGGCCCAAGAGTTCCTTTAGAAAAGTGTTCAGAAAGACCTCCATCTTTCCTGTCTCCATGTCCTCTGGTACTCTATAGATCCTGAGATTGTCTTTCTGGGAGTGCAGCTCTAAATTGTCCAGCTTCTCCGCTAACTCTGTTTCTCTTCTGATTAAGTAGTAGATGGCCATGTCCTGCCAGTCACAGTTGTGGTGGTGTCAGACAGCTCTTGCTCCAGGTCTGAGGTGCGTTGGGCAACCTCCACTAGTCCCCTGCTCATTTCCTCCACTTTTTTATCAATTTAGTTCATTATTTTACTGAATCTTCTTAATTCCTGAAACAATCTTTTAGATGTGATTGTAAAGTTTTCTTCATTTTTGTCCTCGTTGTTGTTGCTGATGGAGCTCATGGTTGATGCAGCCTTGCCTGTGCTTAAGGCCCTTGTTTCCCTTGGCTCCATTACAATTGATGATTTTAGATACTCTTTGCTATGATATTTGGATCTTGTTTGGTATAGTTGGATGAGCGAAAAGAGCAATGACACCACCATGATTGTTTCAGATTTTAGAACTCCCTGGATCAAAACTCTGCTGTTTATGTCCTCAAGCTTCAGAGGCAGAGCCGGAAGTCCACATCAGACAGTTTTTTAACACACGACTAGAGGGTGTAGTGAGGCTGGAGGCCACAGGCCAGGTGCATCCAGCCCCTAACCGTGTGTCAGAACTGTCTAACGCACACCCTGGAGTGATTTATGCTTATGAAATAGCCATCTGAAGTGTGGATGCAATTGGTAAGTAAAATCCATAGTATTAAGTAAGAAAAAACATAAATCCTTGTCTTAATTTACAATAAAATAGTTCCTCCACCTTCAGCTTACTATTTTTTTTTAATTGAATGACTATTGTCCTAGAAAGGCTTCTGTAGTTTTGATCTGGTTGTCATGGCAATCTGCCCCCCAAGCAGTAGCACTCCAACTGTGTTTACAGTTGAAAATGTGGCAAGTGGAGATGATATTAAAGATGAAACTTTTTTTCTGTATGTGTTATGGCTGCAGGCAGTATCAGGAAAGACACGGCGGTGCTGTTTCTGGGGAAAACAGGTATGGAAGTACAGCGGGGAACTGTGCAGCACTATGGTGAGAATGTAGGCAGCATGGTTGAAGGAAACAGCCTTAATGTTTTGATAATGTGAGAAAATGAGAAAATTTAGAGGCACTGAGGGGCTAAGGGAGAGAAATAGCGAATGGCTGGCAGATTGTTGACGAGGAGAGCGAGCGAGCGGGCTGGTGGGTGGGAGAGAAATTGTGGCTGGCGTGACTTTGTATTTTTTTATTTCATTTTTATTAAAAGGTAATTCGAGGCACCACATCATGCAGGCAAGATGTCACATGTCACTATGCTATTATTCCATCCTATCGTAATACAGAGCAGTCAGCCTGATAGTTAATAGTTTTACAAGATCAAGCAAACTTCCATGATAAACCATATATATTGGCTTTGTGTTTTTGTATGTGCTGTGTCTAGGTTTGTTGTTTAGTAAAAAAATGGGAAAGATGGTAAAAGTGTGGAGTAAAGGATGTAAGAAACGAGAGGGCAGTGTTTGAGGATGACAGTGAGTGAGTGGTCTGGTGGGGAGGAGAGATCGTGACAGGCATGGTTTTTTTTAATTGCTGCACACAGAAATTGAAGGTGATCATCCTCTGTGTACTACATGAAAATTAAGTTGAGGTGTACTTTTTTCTACTGTTTCTGTGGGAAGTAATTTGGAATTTTATAGATCTTCTTCGGGGGTATCTCAGTCATCAGGTTACACTGTAGGAACTTCACCATCTGTGAATGGGGAATCCACATGGAGGATTTTCAGCAGTACAGCTGGGCCTGCCTATACCGTCAACATCAGCTGATGTTGCCAACCGTATAAAGTCACAGGGAGACTCGCGCCCTCTTCGGTTCTCTCCCGTCGTCAACTTACAAGCACAGTCTCAGTGGAAGAGCCATCACAGTGTTCGTGCCTTTTTGTGGACCACGGCCTTTTTTCTCCACAACCCTCACAAATCTCTTTTGAGAGATTTATTTTGTTTTTTCTTTTATGTCGAGAGTTAAACCTTTAGCTTCTCTCTTCCGTCACTTTTGCTGCTGAAAGAAGATTGCCTCCAACGATGAGCACTCTGTGTGTGTGTTTGCTGTCTTGGGCCTGATCATGACACCTCAGACTGTGAGCTCTGCCAACAGTTTAACCAAACTGCCCTTAGGTGATGCAAAAAGGCTCTCTGTACCTTCATGGAACAGCAGGTAGCCAGCTCTGAGCAGGGGTCCTCCAGGGCACTGGCCAGCCATTCACCATCCTCTGGGTCCAAGAGTTCCAAGAGCTCCAAGGCCTCCCAGGCCAAAGACAGGTCCTCAGGGAAAAGTCAAGACCATTGACCTATGGATCGTTGGCCCCTCGGCTGTTGATGATACGATCGTTGATAGCCAACCCCTTCCCAATCAAAGGCTATGGGCTTGTTGGGCATGCAGTTGGTTCTGAGGACATCAGTGCCATTGACTCCTCTTCTGGTGACCATGAACTTGAACGAAGTTCTAGTCCACTTTACTAATGTGATTATCGAGCAGTTTGTGGCCTTTAACTGGTCTTCGTTACCAGTGCCTTCACTGATGCTTTCATTGTTGACTCCTGTTCGTCAGTCCTGGGAGCCAGCCCAAGAACCGTTGATGGCGCATCTGATGCCAGACCCTGATGAAGAGGTTGATGTCAAGGAGGAATACCACCCTTACCTCATACTTTCTGATGAGGTAGAGGAGGTAGGTGAGGAACAGCAGTATTACACCTCAGATAAGTTCACTGCTTCCTCTGTCAGTGAAGAATCTGTCATGCACACTCCCAGGTCTCCGACTGACAATGCTTCATTCTTCAACATTATGAAGCAACTGTCTTCCACTATGAGATTCCAGACAGAGGAGGATGATGCCACCAGAAAGGACCTGGCAGATTACCTGGAGATCCCTGAATCTCCCTCACAGATTATTCCTCCCATGCTCCCAGACCTCAGGAATGCTACCATGGCAGCTTGGCACAGACCAGATATGGTGCCAGCTATGCCCAGCAGAGCTGATAAGCTCTACAATACCCCTCAGGGCATTCCTTACTTGGCTGCCCAGATTGAAACTGACTTAGTGGTCATCAAGGTGGCACATGACAGGTCTAAGGTGCCCAGGCACCTTAGTTACTTGCCCCTGGACAAAGAATCCTGAAGGATAGATCTTTGGGCCAAAAGAGCATATGCTTCCTCCAACCTTGGCCTTAGGATAGCAAATTATCTGTCTCACATGGTGAAATTCTGGAGCACCAGTACCAGAAAGGGCAAGATGGCTGCCCAAGCCTTGTTATGTAAGACAAGCTCACACCTCAAGTTCTTGGATGGTGATGAACTGTGCAAAGAACACAACAACAGGCAGACTTGTAGCATGTAATAAAAGCAGTTTATTACAAATACTCACGTCAATACAAGTGAAGCAAAGCAGTCACAAGGGAGCCAGATTTCCTCAACCCTCGGGCATAGTCTTTCTCTCAGAGAGGCTGGCCATGCAAGCAATTATATACTACAGATAACAGCTATAGTTCTAGATGTGGTAAATAAGACCTAATGGCTAAGAAACAATAATAAGGTGGCTCCCTTGGGCATTACGTTATACAAGGAAAAATGTAAAGTTAGTAAGAAACTCAGAATAAAGGAAATGCAGTATCAGCCATAAACTAAGAACAAAGGAAATGCAGACTAAACAGAAATATATGTGGAATGAAACTGCTGTGATTATTACAGTATGTATAAAACACACACAATATGAATACATGATTAAAACAGAATATCAGTAAATGCATAAAGGTATAATATAAGTATAGCAGGCATAATGGAACATAAGTAAAATGAATACAGTTAATATGATATTGTGTATAACAATATGTAAGTAAAATAAGACTGTAAAATGAGTGTATATGATATAGTGTATACAATAGCAAGCATAATCCCTAGTATCCTTGCTTGTATGGTGGGTACCTATTTCTACATGTTAGTGCAATGCAGCAGTATAACAATAATAATGATGATGTCTTTGATGTGAGCCCATGGGTCAGTAGTGGGTGTGGAACCCATGCATAACATTCCTCTCCTTGTTGCCACAAACACAGGGAAGTGGTTGGAATAGTTTACAAACCCATAGCAGGGGCACTGTAAAGGAATTTAAGTTGCTCACAATGTTGTTTAAGAGTACACCGCAGACAGCAAAGTGTTAGTATCAGAAAAAGAATCACAAATGCTTGAATGGTTACAAAAAATTTAAACGTTAATTCAACTATAGGATGATCCCAAATATTACATAAATCATCTTGATTCAGTTCATTAAGGTTATTAGTTGCTTTGGTAATGTTGTTACTAATGTAAATAAGATGAGTGCACTTTCTATCTAAAAGGAATTTGAGAGACAAGTTCAAAGGGTCTATGTAAATGTTAAATACTGGTAAATATTGAGACAATGCATCTATATCATTAGGGTCAGAGTTAAAGGTATAGAGTTCCAGGGTGGGAGCAGGAGTAATAACAGTATGCCCAATAACAGTTGTGTGATGTGGAATAAAACAAAAGTTAGTATATTCTACCATTCAATATTCTGAACCATATGTAAATTTGTCATAATTGGCTACTACACAATACTCCCCTTCAGAAGCATAGGAAAATTTTAGCAGTTGGCACCCTTCATTTACGAAGTTGTACGGGACAAATCACAGTCTGGTTGACAAGTTGTGCAGTGAAGTGATGTACCTCCTTAAGGCAGCTCTGAGTTACAGCTGAAGAAATTGTAGACTTATTAAGTCCAGGACTGGCAGATGAATAGCCAGATTTATCAGTTTCATTAACAGTTCCATTGGAAAGAATGTCCAAATCCAAAGAAAACAACCAATCAAGATTGTCTGGAGAATATCCACACATGGGTCAGATGATATCGAAAACGTCACACCTGCAGAGGTAATGGTAAACTTTTTATGAATAGCAGTCAGTATGAGGGGCTACCTATGCATCCAGGGCAGCATGAAAAGCCAACAAAGGAGGAAGTTTAAGTCTCTCACGATAAAAGTCCAAATCAAGATGTCCAATGGATTGAATGGAAGCCAAACCATCAAAAATTGCAATCACTGGATCAAACTGTGGCAAAGAGACTGTAAAAGTCATGAACACGGCCTCTTTGATGGTGCATGAACAGGTGTTGTAGCAAGGAGCAGAGCTGGGATTTGCAGTAACATACCATAGATTTCTAGCAGTAGAAAAAAGAATAGAAACAGAGTGAGACATACACATACTAATGCAAGCAGTGGGGCAATACCACTTAGCCATACATGTATCTTGTATAAAATCAGGAACACCTCCTGATTCCAGATCCCAGAAGAGATTACTTACAGTTGTAAGTACATAAGAGCCATAGGCGTTACATAAAACTTCCCTGGCTATATAATGCTTGTCTGCTTCTCTATTATTTTGTGCAATTATTTGGTTGATTTTTCTCCTCATGGCCTCAAATCCCTTGGCTATTTTCTGCATGTTATAAACAGTAAAATGCTCCTCTTTATTGATGCTATCTTGGCTGCATTCATGAGCGGCATCATCTTGTGAATGGCATGGCATCCCAATGTGTTGACGTGGGCATCTGCCATCTTGTGAATGACATGGCATCAGGCATCTGCCATCTTGTGGGTGGCAAAATGTCATAACGTGATGATGTGGCCATCCACCATTTTGTGAGTGGAAATGAGCAGGGACAGCTGCTGGGCATGCCTGCTGTACATCATTCAGGGGGTACCCATCATCAGAGTCTCCTCCCCGGAAGAGGTTATGTCAATGGACGTGTAATGAAAGCCACTCATAGCTTTAACATGTCCAGCAAGAACCTCTCGCTGGTGGCACAGTTTCGCCATCTTGGATCTACATTTTATATGACTAACCTTAGCATTGCTCAAATGCAGACCTTTCATAATATCTTTCTGTAACTCTCTGTATGAGTCGCTTACTTTGGCATGATCCCTAAGCTGCCTATCCCATTCACCATTTACCTGATCCAACTTATGTCTTAACTCCTCATTCTCCTCACGCAACTCCTCATTAGTATTAGCCAGCACATCATTCATATGCAAAACCTTTTCCCTATCTAATCTCATCTTCTCACATTCCTCTCTCAAGGCATTCATTTCCTGATCATTACTCTGTGCTGCACAGTGCACAAGGGAGTCATTCTGCAGAGGCAAGGTCTGGAATTCAATCTCCAGCTTACATTCACGTTTCCAATGCTCAGCAGTTAGTACGCCCATATTTTTTTTTAAATCACTCAATTCTGACACCACAGCCTTGAACTTCACTTGGGAAGCTTCCAAAGCTGCACAGAGAGCTGTGACTAATAAGCCTCTTAGTGATTGCATTTTGGCTGATTGTCGAGTCTCTGAGTACTGTGTACAGATAGCCTGTATAGGGTTAACATCTGACTTAGCAGTGGAAGCAAAGTTAACCCACCCTCCATGGGAGGTAAGGTAATTTAAGACATATCGCCTCAACTTTGCGCAGATTTCTGACATCTCTTAAAATTGAAGGGGAAACCTTAAACCATTCTGTGGCTTTGCTGCGGAGTATGCATACACAACAGTTAAATACATAAACTTATATGTGAGGTCCTGTAAGGAATTCTCACAACAAAGCAAGTAGCAGCTGTCCATCTACACAGAGTCCTGAAACTGCCAGGGCCCAACAAATGTTGAGCAACAGTCTGTGCACTTTCACCGAAGTCCCTGCCACTTGCAGCTACTTATCTACTTGTTTTGTCCCTGGGAAAAGTACATCCCAGAACTCAAATACTATCACTTCCTGATGGTGCCCAGAAACAGAAATTGCTTCAATGCTTTCAAACCACAGAGGATATTGGGAGGCATCTTCAAAGAGCCATCTACGATTTATCTGATACTGTTGCCATGGCATCCGCCACGGGCATCTGCCTCCATATGCATTCATGGCTCAGGGTTGCTGGGTTTGCTACTGATGTGCAAAACAAGGTGCTGAACGTCCCTTCTAATGGCACTAAACTCTTTGGTCCAGATGTCCAAGACATCATTAATGCTTTGCAGGCCTCCGTTACGACCATTAAGTCCATCCATTTCCTCTACCACACTCAGCAGCATGGTGGGGGACAACCTACATTTTGTAAACAAGTTAGCAGACCAGTCTCTGGCTTCTGCCCTCAGGGCAAATGCAGAGCCCAGCCCTCCTTGTCTGCCTCCTCCCGTACTGCAGCGGCAGCTAAGCATCCCAGGACTGAGGGTCCAGTCTCCTCTGCTGGCCCCACTTCAGCTTGACTCCTTGCTGGACTCCCCTCCTCTAGTCCAAGCCCAGGAGGTGGTGGTCAGAGGTTGGTTCTCCCTCCATTTGAGTCAATGGAGAACCATAACATCAGACATCTGGATCCTGCAGATCATAGAGTGCGGTCATACTCTGAAGCTTATCCAGCAGGCTCCAGATAACCCCCCCTCCCTCAAAGTACCGCCCGGCTCATCTGTCTGTTCTCTGAGAGGAGGAGCAGTCTCTTCTGTGCAAGCAGGTGACAGAACTGGTGCCACAGAGGCAGAGAAACCAGGGTTTTTTTTTCAAGATTATTCCTGATTCCCAAAAAGACCGGAGATGTGAGGCTAATCTTGGATCTGAAAGATCTCAATCTTTATGTCCAGTACAAAAAGTTCTGAATGGTAATCATACCAGACCTGTTCCTTCTCCTCAACTCTAGGGACTGGCTGTTCTCACTGGACATGCATGACTCCTAGCTACACATCGTGGTCTTCCCTCCTCACAGGAGGTTTCTCAGCTCCGCCTTTCAGGGAGAACATTACCAGTTCAAGGTATTGCCCTTTAGCTTATCTTCTGTGCTTGTGTGTCTTTACCAAGTGCTTAGCAATGGTCATAGCAGCCCTCAGAAGAAAGGGACTGTATGTCTTTCTGTACTTGGACAACTGGCTTCTCAAGGCCCCATCCAGGGAGCAACTGTTGTCCACTCTGAAGCGTACTCTTCAGTTTTTTCTGTCTTTAGGCATGACAGTCAATCTGCGCAAATCTGTGCTAGTTCTGTCCCAAAGACTACAATACATTGAGGTGGTCCTGGACTCTGGGCAGGGGAGGTCTTCCTACCCCAGGGCAGGGCAGGGCTATGTACAGCTGGAGTATTGCAGGTCTCTGGTGAGAGACAGGGATTCAAACACTGTGTTTTTATTTTTGCAAACCATACTACTGCAAAAAAAAAAAAAAAGCACTTTAGTGAGAGGTACTGGTGACGAGAGTACACTCTGCCCCTTTTTGAAACTTTCTGGTGAGTGAAAAGGACTATGGTGCACAGGAGGTGTCCACTCCAGGATGTCCTCTTATTTTTAGAATATCCACTGATTGGGGAGCCTTGTAAAGTCTGCTTTTTAGCAGAAATAGTGGACAGCAAGCTCCTATGCATGAGCAGGGATTTTCTATTTGTTTTTATTCAGATATTAGGCGTTTGGGGGTAGTGCTAGACTGGAAGCCAGAAGATTCTCTACTCCCAGTTTTGGAGTTACTAAAGGAGCCCCATAGCAAGCAGGGTGAGCGTGCATGGGGCCGTGCGCAGTGTCCTCTGGGAATGACAGGGGACCAGGGCTTGAGATCTTAAAAATGTGACCAGGTAAATGATTAAAGTGCTTTGATTTTAAAATCCATAAATTCATTGGGAAACTGTGTACTACAAATGACATGGAGGCTAAAGCAATTAATATGGAGGAGTATTTCAATGTTTGTCATTCATGTGATTCATTCACTAGGGATAAACAAATACTAGGATATAAATGTGACAAATGCCTACTTATTGCAACATTGCAGGAGGAAATAGAACTTCTGACTGGACGTCTCATGGTTAAATCAGAAATAGGCCTTCTAGAAGAGTACATTGATAGTGTTGCTAAGGACATTTCTCCCCTCCCTCCCTCTCATAGTGAGCAGTATAGAACAAACAAATTGTGCAATACAGGTCAGGATAAATGAAGAGGCAGGAACTTCAGAAAAGCCAAACCAAACTATTTTTTTTTTTGTCAGTTCTATTTTTGCACCACATTACTGAAACTCTCTCAGGAGACTCACACTCACCCCTGCAGTTCTACCTCCTACCTGAAATCCTCCCCCTGGGAAATTGGAGACAGACACTTCCCCTCCTACCTGGATGGATGCCTGGACTATATCCACCAGGCTGTGCCTGAGTGAAAGACGCCAGCCGCTGCCCAATCCCCTTTTATGTCCCCACACTGACTGCGACAATCCCCTCATCCTCCAGATGTCACTAGTGCAGCGCGAGGGAGTGCCCACCCTTCCCAGGAGAGGAGAGTTGTCCTCTGGATGCTTAATCCTACTCCTCCCCTGCCGACCTCCAATGACCCGGGCTCATTCCTGAACCCAGGTCACTGGTGTGGCGTGAGTGTGGTATCCAGCACCTCAACCCTCAGCGCCACTGGGCTGGCTCACCAAACCAAACTATTGATGAGTGGAGCATAGTTCCAAATAAAATTACAAAAAGGAGGGGTGGACAAGTCTTTAATAGTGTCCCAATAGTATTGCAAAATAGTATTAGTAGTAGTAAAAGATTTATTTTTATTCCGGATGTGGATCTTGTTTCACATCTTTAGGCCGAAGCCTTTTTTCAAGATGGCCCTGACAATTTATTTTCAATTATAAAATCACAATGGATACAAAATACATTTACGACATTCTCAAACAATTTCCAATTTCATAGCAAAATACATTCACAAATCTCATAGACAATCACAATTCACAGATCTCATAAACATGTAACATACAAGTTTTAAAATTAGCATATTTACTATACCTCAGTTAGGCTCTTCATCTATTGCACATATATCTAACTTTCAATTTCTCTGTTAGATATTTTGTAAACAAGGAAGGTTTAAATCCTGGTTTCTGTTTAATAGAGTTTATCAAGTAACAATTTGAGGCGTATACTGCCCTAAATGTCATTTGAGTGAAACAGTTTTTAACTTTTGGCCTGTGAGGCAATTCTCCATTGTTTCTTAACTGATATTTATGTTTAATGCTTGTTCCCTCTATTTTATCCATTAAATATTTTGGTTCCCCTGTCTTTTAGAGTTTATATGTTTGTGAAGCCTCTATTAATTTTCTCCTATTTACAGACATTAGCCAATCTAGTTTTTGGTACAGTTCACAGTGGTGAGTTTTAAAATCACACCGTAAAATGAACCTGGCTAAATTATTATAGGTAACATCTATCTTTTTCAAAAGACTATTTGTAGCCATCCCATATATATATGGCTATCATAGTCTATAGTGGGGATTAATAATTGGTTTACATTTGCTTTTCGCATCCAGATGCCTGTATAAAATCTGTTTCTTTGAAATGCCCCAAGTTTTTTATTTATTTTATTTACCAAATCAACTATATGAACATCAAATTTCAAACCCTGGCCTACCCATACCCCTAAATATTTGTAGTGGGGAACCTGTTCTAGTGTTTCTTGTTTAAATGTGATTATATTTAATGCCTTTTTTTTTTACTCTTCTGAGATAAAAAGAGAAGTGTTTTTGTTTTCTTACTATTAAGTACTAACTTTGATTGCACTAACCAGTTTTTCTAACCCCCAAAAATATGCTTGAAGCACCTCTTCAACCTCATTAGTATTCACTCCATGAGCAAGTAGCTCTGTATCATTCGCATATAATTTGATTTTTGTTTGAGTAGTAATATTCGCCAAATCATTTACATAGGCCAGAAACAGGGTTGGGCCCAAAACAGACCCTTGGGGTACTCCCCTAACAACTTTAAGCTGCTCTGAAGTGGCATCCAAGTTGGATCTGCTGTGTTCTTTCTGACAAATAGGAGGAAAACCATTCTACAGTTTCAGAGTCCAGGCCAAGAAGTTCCAGTCTTTGAAGTAAAACCCTGTGGTCCCACGGTATCGAAAACTTTGGATAAGTCCACGAACACCGCACCCACCATCCTACCCTCCACAAGTTGGGAGGAACCAAGATCTTTTAGGTCAGTGAACACGGTGTCCATGGAATGATCCTTTCAAAATCCTGATTGAGAGTCAGAATAGATGATATTTCTCTAAATAGTTACTTAGCTGTTTTTGTACCAATTTTTCTATCACCTTCAACACCATGGACAACAGGGCTATCTATCTATAATTTGAGGGATCTGTTGGGTTCCCCCCTTTAAAGACCGGAACTACTTTAGCTTTTTTCCAGCTGGAAGGAACTCTCCTTTCTTTTAGACTCCAGTTGAATATTTTGGTCAGGATGGGAGCCAGCAAATCAGCAGCATCTTTTAAAAACCTGTTTTCAATTGCATCTAAACCATACACTTTATGTATTTTTAGCTTTTTCAGTTCTTTCTTAACCTCACTGCAAGTAATTTTCTTAAATCTAAATCTTGGGGTACCTGGGGAAAAGGTAGTTGATGAAGTGGGTGCCATTTTTTTATCACACTCAGGGATATCTATGTCAGGTAAATTTATAAAATAGGTGTTTAAAGTATTAGTAGAATCTATTACACTCTGAAGTACACCATTTTGTTGAATTGGAATGGGAGGTTTATTTATAACTGGTTTCTCTAAAGAACGAATCAGGGCCCAATAGTTTTTGGATCCACAGTTTCAGTGATTTATGTTTTATAATATTTTTTTTTTGAGTTTTTAATTTTTATGCTCAGTCTGTTTCAGTGAACTTTATACAGTTCCCAATCAGTTGTATTTAAAGTTTTGTTTGTCCTCTTCCATAATCATTTTTTTATTCTGATCTCTTTTTTTCAATTTTTCTGTTATCCATAGGGGCTGATTTTTCTTAACTGCAAATAGTTTAAAGGGGGCAACTTTATTGCAGTCCTCAAGAAACATTCTGGAGAATTCCCTCACAGCCAAATCCAGTTCAGTAATAAGAAAAATTATATACCACTTCATTGCTGCTAATGTGTGTAAGAAGAACTCTTTGCTATAGTTTTCAAAAGATCTCTTTCTTATTTTTGAAGGAGTTACTGATTTTGTTCTTTGACCCTTAGCTAATAATTCACATTTGCAAGTTATTAAACAGTGATTACCCAAAATAGGTGGGTTAACCTGTACCTCGTGGGTTTTTATATTTTCTGTTGCAAAACAGATCCAGTATATTGCCCTTACTATCCAAATCTGTCTTCCTAGTGGGAGTCAATATGACCTGTGTCAGGCCAAGGGGACTCAAGCACTGAGATAGAGCATTGCCCCGAGGCCTGCCCTAGGCCGCATTAAAATCCCCCAGCAAGAGCAATTGTAGACCCATTGTAAATTTCTGCAAAAATTATGACAGATGCTCAAATTTACCAACTTTCACTTTAGAAGGGGAGTAAACCAATCCAAGAACAAGATTTTTACTAAGTAAATGAACCAAAATAATCTCCATCTGACTTATTGTCCCTCAGTAGATTTCCTTGGAACTTCCCAGCTCCCAGTTTGTGTATAGGAGAACACCTCTTCCTCTTTTTCCTTCTCTGTCTACTCTATGGAGAAAACTCCCTCTATCTCAATTTCATTTGAATGGATCTGGGGAGTTAACCAAGATTCTGTTAAGGCTATAATATCTGGAGCTTCATCTGCTACCCATGTTTTTATAATACCTATTGTTTGTTTTTAGACACCTTGCATTATCAAAAATAATTAAAATTGTATCTGTAAAATAAGAACCAGGGTTCATTTCTATACCCCTACCCAGGAGCACTAATCTTGAGAAAGGCTTTCTTAAATATAATGAAAAGGGGAAAGATACTTTAGCTTTATGGTTGATCTGGTTCCTGGTTTGTGTAAATTGGTTTCTGCCCTCCCACCAGAGGTCTCCAACTGATAGTTTTCCCACCTATACATTAATCTTAGTGAGACAGCTGAAACCCCTAAAGTACCAATGCTTTTTCTGACTACATGAATTCTGTAGGTAAATTGCTAGGAATAGTGAAATCAGTTGTAAACTTTAATCCAATTCATGTTTAACTTATAGATTTTCTCTTCACAATGTAACTAAACAAGCCTCGCCCTTTTTTACAGCCCTCCTTCTTCCAAAACCAAGTCCAAAACTTAGCATTTTAATACCGAGTGGCACACATGTCACTCACGCTCGAGCCCAGATTTGGGCTTCTGAGTCAGCAACATGACATGGATGGTAATAACATAGGTGATTGCAGCAACAGGACAGAAAATGAGAATCAGAACATTAAAAAAGCCAATGGTGGTAAAGTGAAATGTATAAAGACAACAGAAAAAGACATGCTTCTTGAAAAGGGGGGGTAAAGGCACTGAAGTAAAATTAAAATCAGAAATGAAAGATGTGTATTTCTTACAGACTAAAAATAGGGAAAATCAAGATGATCCTCCCTTACATCAAAATGACCTGCCCTCACAATCACACAAAGACTTACTAAAGTTAGGCAACTCTATAATTAGAGGCACGGATGTATCAATATGTAGAGTATGGAAGGAGTATACTACAGTTAGTACCCTTCCTGGAGCCAAAATAAGCGATGTCAGGGATCTTTTGGATGGCCAGATGGAAAACACATCAAAATCTTTGGTTGTTATCCAAGCTGGGATAAATGATATGGGAAAAAGAAACTTACAGTATGTGTACAGAGATTATGAGAATATAGCATCCAGAATCAAGAATATTGGAAGTGACATAACCATATCGGGGCTACTACCTGTTCATGGACACTATTATAGTAAAAGCAGAGATGTAAATTCTGTTAATGGTTGGCTAAAAAAATGGTGTGCTAAGGAAGGGTTTGGGTACTTGGACAATTGGGATACTTTTAAAGACCTAAGGTTGTTTAAGCCTGATGGATTGCATCTAAACAAACTTGGCTCTAGGATTCTGGCCCAGTGAATAAATGAGAATATAAAGATTTGTTTAAACTAACTGATTGGGGGGAAGTGGGCAAACCTCAAGGAATGTTAAAAGTGCAAAGTTAGGGTGACAACATAAAAGCATTGTTAACAAATTTGAAGAACTTCAACTAATTCTGACAGAACAAAAAATACAAATATGCACAATCACTGAGACTTGGTGGGACAAAAATGATGACTGGGAGCATTCTATAAGAGGTGACAACTTATACTGCAAATCCAGGGCATATAGAAAAGGAGGTGGGGTGGCAGTCTATATATCTGAGGATATTCAGTCAGAAAAGATAGCTATTGACTCAAATGACTTAGAGCAAGTATGGGTCAAGATAACACCTAAGAAATCCCCCAAGATAATGTTATGAGTGATGCACAGACTCCCATTGATGGGAGAGTACAACCTGCCAGGTATTGCCTGGGAAAACTTGCAAGGTTCAAGTAGTTTGGAAAATACCTATTTGGAAAGTTTTGATCAAGTGGGCCTGGATCAGATAGTAAAGCTAGGGACAATAGGTGATAAAACCCTCAACTTTATTTAGCAAACTTGGGGGGACATCATTTATGATTGCCAAGTTACTGTTCCACTTGGGGGTAGTGACCGCCAGATGGTAACATTCACATTAAAGGAAGTAAATTCAGTATGTACCAGGGAAAATACATTACTAGATTTGGGTAAGGCAGATTTTGCCAAAATGAGAGCAGCCTTGGCTGCGTGGGATTGGCAGAAGGCGCTGAATAAGCATTTGTCAATTCCGAGTGTCACTTGCTGGCATTAGCAGTGGAAGTGCAGGAGTTAGACAGATGCAGTACAAGAATGGCAGTGAAGTATTGAACTGACGCCAACTCCACCCCACCCAGCAGAGATGGACAGGCATTGGGGAGTGCCTTTGGGTCATTGCCCATAACGGTCCTGACATTTCACCTCACCCTACCCTGCAGACACTTACAAGTGTCAAGGTGTACTTTGGGGTGTTTGGGCTTTACACTCACCTCATTCCATAAGGAAATACACTGAAATGGGTGCAGTATAGGAGAATGGGGTGAACTCTGGGGCTAAAGGGTCCAAGGTGCACCTCGATGCCTGTCACTGGCTGCAGGGTGAGGGTGGGGGTGGAATGGCATGAGCATTACTGTCGACGATCCCAAGTCACACCTCTGATGCCTGTCAGTTCCTACAGGGTAGGGTGTTATGGTCGAAAACCCTAACATCCTGGGCATTAATTGGTATTTTTACTCCAAGTTTTCAACATGGGCTTTTTGAGACCCCACTGTATGAACTGTGACACTCTCAATTCGTTAGCTGAAAGGTGATTTTGCACAGTGACTGTGCTATTTGGTGCCACAGGTGTGAAAACACATTTCAAACAGGATGTGAAAAATGACAGCTGTACTGTTCATGAGGAGGTGTAAAAAATGGCAATGTTGAAAATCTGGATTGAAAATATTAAAAACTGGTGAGGTCACGAGCGTGCGTAGAAACTGTGCGATACACACCCGTAATGTAACTAGTTTGGGGATTTTTTACTGCAGATTTTCAACATAGGCATTTTGGGATCTCCACTTATGAACAGTGTCACTGTGATTTTCTTAATCTGTCCCGAACAGTGATTTCCCACAGTGACCATGCTATTCTGCGCCGGAAGTGCAAAAACACATTTCAGCCAAGGTGTGAAAAATGACAGCTGTACTGTTCATAAGGAGGTGTGGAAAAATGCCAATGTTGAAAATCTGAACTGAAAATATTACAAATTAGTGAACTTACAAGGGTGTGAGGAAATTGTGCAATGCATGCTCGTAACACAGTCATTTTATGGACTTTTGTCACCAAATTTTCAACATAGCCAGTTTAAGACCTCTGCTCATGAACTGTGTCACTGTGATTTTCTTAATCTATCCTGAACATTGACTTTGCACACTGACTGCGCCATTGTGCGCTACATATGCGAAAACACATTTTGGGTGAGATGTGAAAAATGACAGCTGTACTGTTCATAATGAGGTATGGTAAAGTGGCAATGTTGAAAACCTGGATTAAAAATATTACAAATTTGTAAAGTTATGAAGGTGAGTGGAAATTGCACAATGC
Source organism: Neoceratodus forsteri (assembly GCA_016271365.2). NCBI lineage: Eukaryota > Metazoa > Chordata > Ceratodontiformes > Ceratodontidae > Neoceratodus > Neoceratodus forsteri. The sequence goes on from CM057450.1 coordinate 120,944,791, forward strand.
ATGGTCATTTAATGGATTTTTGTCACCAAATTTTCAACATAGGCATTTTAGGACCTCTGCTTATGAACAGTGTCACTGTGATTTTCTTAATCTGTCCTGAATACTGATTTCCCACAGTGACTGTGCTATTCTGCGCCGGAAGTGTGAAAACACATTTTGGGCGAGATGTGAAAAATGACAGTTGTACTGCTCATAAGGAGGTGTGGAAAAATGCCAGTGTTGAAAATCTTGAGTGAAAATATTACAGATTCACGAAGTTATGAGCGTGTGTGGAAACTGCGCAATGCACGCTCATAAAACTGTTATTTTTTGGATTTCTTTCACCAACTTTGGCTTTTTGAGAGCCCACCTCATGAACAGTGGCACTATCATTTTGTAAATCGGGCCTGAAAAGTGATTCCAACCAGTGACCATGAAATCACCTTTTGGGACTGAATAATGCCACGACAGTGGCTGAATTCATGAGGAGGGGTCCCAGTAACCACATGTTGAAAATTTGGTTGCAGAATTCCAAAAAATACCTGAGATATGCGCCAAAGTGGAAAAACCCCTATCTGGCACTGAGGGCCATAAAATGAGGATTGTTAAATGATTTTATTGTTAAATGATTTTATTAAAGTATTTTGATGTTTGCCTTACACAGCATCAATATTGTAAGGTAGGGAAGTCAAGTTACTACATATACAGGATCACCGTGTACTCTTAATAGAAGTTTCAAGTTCAGGATTCCAGTTTATTTGTAGGAAAACACCATTGAGCACACTCATTTACAAGGAGGTCCCTCCTAATATAATAATAATAAGGTGATATAAGCCCTTATGTGATTTATTTTGACATCTGAAATCTCAAGATGTAGCCAATATGTGATTGTGTCAGATGTAGTATTACCAGGGGTTAACTCTTCTGCCTATGTTTCTGAGAAACAATTACTTAAAAGCACTGCATATTACAACAAATTTACATTTTTCACAGTTCCAGTAGGGCAGTACCTGTACTGATCAATGCCTCATAGGATTTTTGCCAATTTGTAGAGGATCATTTTTATGTTTGCTTGCACGCATGTGCAAGAAACATAGTGCCATCATCGGAGTTTTCAGAGGTGTGTCACCCCCTCTTCCAATTCAGTTAGTGTGTTGGCAGGCGTGGCCCCTATTCGCCAATGCATGCTGGAGCTGTCTATGACAAGCTCCAAAATGCAGTGGCATACAGTTGAAAGGGGCAGCTATGCTTCAGTGAGCAGTGATAATATCGCCTGCTCATGCAAGCTCCCCTACACACACACACCTGCCAGCCACCGCATACTCGCGTGCCCCGCACCACACTATAGCCGATGGGGTGCCCAATCCCGCCAGCTGTGCTGCACTCCCCAAAGCTTTTCCAAATGCCACGCTGGGTGCCCACCCCAGCATGGCAACTCAATGGTATTGCCGACGGGAGTGCCCAATCCTCCGTCGGCTTCACTGTCCCCCACCAGTACAAGGTGCCATGCTGGGAGCCCACCCCAGCGTGGCAACAAATGCCATGGCTAAGAGGGGTGCCCAATCCCCCATCGATTCCACGCCCCTCCCAGCCGTCCTTCTGCCACGCTGGGAGCCCACCCCAGCATGGCAAACGTCCCGCGTCATCTTTTTTTTTTAACCTGTAAAGAAAAAAACAGTCCCATGCAGTCTTCCTGTCTCCCTCCCCACAACCCACACCCACACACTGCCATTTTGCCACACCTTCTTATGAGTAGTACAGCTGTCATTTTTTATATCTCACCCAAAATGTGTTTCCGCCCATGTAGCGCACAATGGCACAGTCGGTGTGTGAAATCAATGTATGGGACACATTAATAAAATCACAGTGACACTGTTCATGAGCAGAGGTCTTAAAATGGCTATGTTGAAAATTTGGTGAAAAAATTCCTAAAAATGACTGTTTTACGAGCGTGCATTGCGCAGTTCCTACGCATGCTCATAAGTTCGCGAATTTTCAATATTTTCACTCCAGATTTTCAACATTGCCATTTTACCACACCTTCTTATGAGCAGTACAGCTGTCATTTTTCACATCTCATCAAAATGTGTTTCCGCCCATGTAGCGCACAATGGCACAGTCGGTGTGCGAAACCAATGTACAGGACAAATTAAGAAAACCACAGTGACACTGTTCATGAGCAGAGGTCTTAAAATGACTATGTTGACAATTTGGTGACAAAATTCCTAAAAATGACTGTTTTATGAGTGTGCGTTGCGCAGTTCCTATGCACTCTCGCAAGTTCACAAATTTTCAATATTTTCACTCCAGATTTTCAACATTGCCATTTTACCACACCTTCTTATGAGTAGTACAGCTGTCATTTTTCACATCTTGCCCAAAATGTGTTTCCGCCCATGTAGCGCGCAATGATGCAGTTGATGTGTGAAATCAATGTATGGGACATATTAAGAAAATCACAGTGACACTGTTCATGAGCAGAGGTCTTAAAATGGCTATGTTGAAAATGTGGTGAAAAAATTCCTTAAAATGACTGTTTCTAACGTGCATTGCGCAGTTCCTATGCATGCTCATAAGTTTGCAATTTAATATTTTCACTCCAGATTTTCAACATTGCCATTTTATTACTCCTTATGAACAGTACAGCTGCCATTTTTCATATGCTGCCCAAAATGTGTTTTAAGACATGTAGCGCACAATGGTGCTGTTGGTGTGCGAAAGCAATGTTTGGGATAGATTAAGAAAATCACAGTTACACTGTTCATGAGCAGAGGTCTTAAAATGGCTATGTTGAAAATTTGGTGACAAAAGTCTATAAAATGACTGTGTTACGAGTGAGCATTGCGCAGTTTCCACGCACCCTCGTAAGTTCATGGCTTTGTAATATTTTAAGTCCAGATTTTCACCAGTGGCATTTTTCCACACTTCCTTATTTACAGTACAGCTGTCATTTTCACAACATGGCTGAAGTGTGTTTTCACACTTTCAGCGCAGAGATGCGTGGTCGCTGTGGGAAATCATTGTTCGGGACAGATAAAGAAAATCACAGCGACGCTGTTCATGATCAGAGGCACCAAAATGCCTGAGTTGACAATCTGCTGTAAAAAAAATCCCCAACCTAATTATATTATGGGTGTGCGTTGCACAGTTTCTATGTACGCTCGTGACTTCACCATTTTTTTAAATATTTTTACTGCAGATTTGCAATATTGCCATTTTTTACACCTCCCTATGAACAGTACAGCTGTCATTTTGCACATCCTGTTCGGAATGTTTTTGCACCTGTGGTGCTAAATGCCGTAGTCGCTGTGCATAAGCAGCTTTCGGGAAACAAACCGATATTCCCCCTGTTCATGAGGTGGGGTCACAAAAAAAAACATGTTGAACATTTGGAGTGAAAATACCAATGAATGCCTGAGGTATTAGGGTTTCAAACCATAACGCCCAACCCTGTAGAGAATGACAGGCATCAGGGGTGTGACTTGGGATTCTTGCCTGTAATGCTCATACCATTCCACACTCTGCAGCCAGTGAGAGGCATCGAGGTATGCCTTGGACTCTTTGGCCCCAAAGTTCACCCCATTCTAATGCTATTGCACCATCACCCTATTTCCTAATGGAGATAGGGAGTGCGCAAAGAGCCAAAGACCCCAGGAACACCGTAACACTTGTCAGTGTCTGCAGGGTGGGTGGTGAAATGGCGTGGCCGTTATGCCTGATGACCCAAAGGCACACCCCAATGCCTGTCTCTCTCTGCAGGGTGGTGGTGGGGTTGGCTTCAGTTCAATACTTCACTGCCATTCCTATTATGCAGCTCTGTAACTTCTACACTACCACTGCCAATGCCAGCAAGCAAACATTCGGCATTGACAAATGCTCGTTAGTTTCCCACTGCAGAGGTAATAGTAAAAGAAATCCAGACTCCTGTTAACTTTTCCACCAGTTGACTGCATATAGAGCTATCTTTTGAGTATAACTCTCTGTCAAGTCACTGGGTGGGAATAAAAAAAAAAACATTCCTGAAGCCATAGTGATCTATATTGATTGGTCCAGCTAATCAACTGTCCATACTTCCTGCATTTGAGAAACATGTAAGTAGAGTGCTGGACCAGTTAATAATTAAATGAGAATTGTAAATCTCTGGCTCTGTCAGTTCAGAGTTGATCTCCACTATCACAGCCCTGACCCCCCTGCTGTCTTTACAACATACAGCTGGTATACGTCTCATCTGCCCTACTTCTCTTTGAATCAGCATGGGAAGATTAACCCCTTCACACCTGAATTATTTCAGCCTGAAAGACACATACGTGGCTCTTTTTCAAATTACTTCTATATAATTCTGGTGAGAAGGGGTTAAAAAGGGCAGTCTACTTTGGCCAAAGAAACTGAGGCTGCCTGTTACATAGTCAGCTGCTGCTGGTGCAGTGTCCATTCTTACTTTAGTATTGTAGAGATTTGGGAGCTGCTGTATCTCTGGTAAAGAATGCAGTTGTCCCCTCTATGCACGGATGTGTGTGTGTGTGTGTGTGTGTGTGTGTGTGTGTGTGTGTGTATGTGTGTGTGAGAGAGAGAGGGGGAGAGAGAGAGAGAATGTGGGGGAGGCAGTGGGAGATAACAGCTGCAGACTAATGTGTTTACAGAACACAGCTGAGTGTGACGTGAGTTTCTTTGAGCATAAAGGTATCTCATTGACTGGGCCCACTGATGCAATGTATTTCTTGCACACGTGTGCAAGCAACACAAAAATAAAACATTGGCTGTTATGTGGGACACCTTTATAAGTAAATTGGATCAAACAACTAAAAATAATATACCAATTAAGACTAAATATAGCAAAGGGGGGGAAGTCACCCTCTTTGCTGACTCACAAAATTAAAAGGTTGATCAATAAAAAACACAAGTTATACAGGGCCGCAAAGAGCAACAAAAACGAGAATGGATGGGATAGATACAAACATATACAAAAAAAAGTTAAAAAGGAAATTAAAATGGCAAAAGCAAACTATGAGATGAAACTGGCCAGAAAATCAAGGGATAACTATAAAGCTTTATGTTCATACATAAACAATAAGAAGGGCACACAGAATTCTACTGGGCTTTTGTTAGATCAGGATGGCTTATTGGCATCCTCCAATAAGCAAATGACAGATATTCAAAATAGGTATTTTACTTCAGTTTTCAAAATAAAACCTAACCAAGATTGTGGGATAAAACAGTCAAATATTGCAGAAAGTCCAATTCAGCTAGACCCAAATGATATCAGAAACAGTCTAAGTAAAATAAATCCAAATAAATAACCAGGCCTGGATGGAGTTCATCCTAGAATTATTAAAGAGCTTGCCAATGAGATTACCTCCCCTATAACCTTCATCCTCTAGACATCTTTAGACACAGGTGAAGTAGTTGAGTCCTGTAGAATGGCAACAGTGAGTCCGTTATTTAAGAAAGGAAGCAAAAAGCATACTGCAAACTATCATCCAGTTAGCTTAACATCAGTCCTATGTAAAACATTAGAGGGGTTTATAAAAGTATTTATAACAAATTACCTAAACTATAATAATTTGAATGACAGGACACAGCATGCCTTTCTAAAAGGTAAATCATGTCAGACAAACATGTTTGAGTTCTATGATAGGGCAAGTAAGATCTTGGACAAGGGAAACTCAGTGGCTGTTGTATTCTTAGATTTCACCAAAGCAGGTTCTCACAAAACTAGGTATTCATGGAAACATTACTTCATGGATTTACTCGTGGCTTACTGGCAGAAAACGGGTCTGTGTAAGAGGGGAATTCTCAGACTGGACAGAGGTGTCGAGTGGGATACTGCAGGGGTCAGTTCTGAGGCTGTGTTTATTTAATATACTGTATTATGTCAGCTCCCTAAATTACACACATGAAAAGTTTTGGTCAACCAGGTTTGCAGATGATTGCAGACTGGGTTTGGAGGTAAATAGTCTAGAGGATACACATACATTCTTCAGGATGCTCTATCACAGAACCACAATTGGTGTAACACATACAAGTTGTATCTTAACTTGGATAAATGCACGTTAATGCATATGGGTAAAAAACATCCAAACACTATATACTATTTGGGAAATACTACTCTTAGGAAGGTAACAGAAGAAAAAGATCTGGGCAACACTGTAACTAATGATCTACAGTTTAAGAAGCACTGTAAAAACGTGGTCCAGAAAGCGAATAGAGTTCTAAACTATATCATCAGACACATTTCTAGCAGGAATAGGGACGTGTTCATGCCACTGTATTGCACTCTGGTGAGACTTTCCTTGGAATATGGTGCTCAAGTATAGTCACCATACAAAAAAACAGAAGTTGACTTGATAGAGTGCAAAAGAGAGCAACAAGGTCTATTACTGAACTCAAAGCGATGGGCTGTGATTCTAGGCTGAGACAATTAAATCTGCTCCCACTGGATTATAGGAGAGTTAGGGGGGCTATGTGCTTTTTGTATAAGGCTCAGACTGATAGCGATTTATGGGAAAGGCTGGGTCTAAACTTTAGGGATCAGATCTATAATACCAGAGCACATACCCTTCAATTATGAGGCGAGACTTGTAATATGTTAGAGACAAAAGTGGTTCAGCCAGAGGGTGGTACTGATCTGGAACAACTTACCTATGGAGATAGTGGTGAGTTCATCTGTGGATAGTTTTAAATCAAAATTGGATATACATTACAGAAGTGGTATGCTGTCTGGATAATTTTGTGGCGAGTATTATGGATGAAAGTCTTACTAACTCTGATAAACCTATTACTATCCCAAGTGCAGGAGGTTGCCCAGAGTCGGTACATTCCTGCCAGGCTGTATCTTTAACTCCTAGGACTCATGGCTGCAGCCATTCCTGTGGTTCCACTAGCTATAATCCACATGCGCACACTGCAGTGGACCCTTAGGGTGCAGTGGGACCAGCAAATGAATGAGTTGGACCAACTAATCCTGGTCTCCTCCCCAGTATGCAAGGAGCAAGACAGGGAACTGTATCAGTTAAAGAAGAAAGAAGTGGAGTAGCCAGTCAGAATAGTAAAGGCCCAAACCGAGGAAAAGATAGCCAACTCAGTTAAGAAGGGGGATAAAACCTTTTATAGGTACATTAGGGAGCATAGAAAGGTTAAGGGAGGGATAGTGAAGATTAATAAGGGAGAGGGAGGTGGGCAGAGGGAGACAGTGAAAAGGCAGAGATACTGAATGAATACTTTTGCTCAGTATTCACAAAAGAAGATGAGGAGCAGTTACCTAAACCAGACAGTAGAAGCACTCTGGGTAGGGGGGTTAATACAAGTCCATTTACAGAAGAAAGAGTCCTGCAAGAACTCCTAAAACTCAAGATGGACAAAGAAGTGGGGCCTGATGGGATTCACCCCAGAATCCTAAAAGAACTAAGGGAGGACCTAGTGACACCACTAACCACCCTTTTTAACAAATCATGGGAGGACTGGAGGAGGGCAGATGTGATTCCCCTTCATAAAAGTGGGAGCAAGGCAGAAGCAGGAAACCACAGACCTGTTAGTTTGACCTCAGTTGTAGGGAAAATGATGGAATCACTTCTGATAAAAAGAAGTGTTGAGTACCTAGAGGCCAGCGGGCCACAGGACCCAAGGCAGCATGGATTCCCATCAGGAAGGTCATGTCAGACAAATCTAATCAATTTCTTTGATTGGGTGACCAAAGTAATAGACCAGGGAGGGGCTGTGGATATGGCCTACCTAGACTTTAGCAAGGCATTTGGCACAGTCCAACACAAAAGATTAATAATCAAGTTAGCCAGCCTGGGAGTGGGTACCAGGGTGGTAGCCTGGGTAGCAAACTGGCTGCACAACAGGACACAGAAGGTAACAGTGAATGGAACTCACTCTGAAGAAAGGGGGGTTACTAGTGGAGTACCTCAGGGTTCAGTACTGGGTCCAGTCCTCCTTAATGTCTTTGTAGGTGACACTGCAGAGGGTCTGGAAGGAAAGGTATGCCTCTTTGCAGATGACACAAAGATCTGTAACAGAGTTGATACACAAGGGGGGGTGGAAAGGATTAGAAGGGACTTGGCAAGGTTGGATAAATGGTCAAACATATGGCAATTTAGATTCAATGCAAAGAAGTGCAAAGTAATGCACCTGGGAAACAAAAACCTAGGAGAAGAGAACACAATGGCAGGAGAGGTACTGACAACAACAATAATGGAAAGGGACCTGGGGGTAATGATAACATAACCCAGATAGACCATCTTAGGGTAGCTGGTTCATTCCACTGAGGTGTCAAACAGATGAGGCACACTGATGAGCCCTAGTAGGACGAAATACGTGTCTGTGTCTTCAGTTGGCACCTTTTGTAAACTGTGTGAGAGGCTTTTTGGCACCATGCCTTTCTGCTTAAAGTTGAACCAGCATAATATTCTGTGGTGATTTGCATATGCAGCCCATGATGCTTTGCATTATGGGGGTATGTGTGATTTTGTATTTCTTGGAAACTTGGCTTCCCGGCCAATGCCCTTTGGGGTAACCATTGCCTCAGTGCTTGCGCACTGAGGTTCTTTGTCTTTTAACTTGTTTTTTGTTTTTATTGGGTTCACCACAACATAACCCAGATAGACCATCTTAGGATAGCTGGTTCATTCCACTGGGGTGTGAAACAGATGAGGTACACTGATGAGTCCTGGTAGGATGAAACATATGTCTGTGTCTTCTGTTGGTACCCTTTGTAAACTGTGTGAGAGGCATTTCGGTACCATGCATTTCTGCATAAAGTTGAACCAGCATAATATTCTGTGGTGATTTGCATATGCAGCCCATGATGCTGGCATAATGGGGGTATGTGTGATTTTGAAACTTGGCTTCCCAGCCAATGCCCTTTGGGGTAACCATTGCCTCAGTGCTTGTACACTGAGGTTCTTTGTCATATCAGATGACCTAAAGGTAGGCAAGCAATGTGAGAGGTCAGTAAGGAGAGCCAGAGGGATACTGGGATGCATAGGGAGAGGCATCACAAGTAGAAAAAGGGAAGTGGTTATCCCTCTGTACAGACAGTTGGTGAGATCCCATCTAGAGTACTGCATGCAGTTTTGGAGAACCCATCTCCGCAAGGACATAGACAGGATGGGGCAGTCCAGAGGAGGCAACTAAAATGATACAGGGTCTGCATCAGAAACCATATGAAGAGAGAGACTGAGAGAGCTTAATATGTATACCCTTGATGAAAGGAGGAACGAGGGGCATGATAGAAACTTTCAAGTTCCTCAAGGGAATCAACAAATTCCAGGAGGGTAGCATCTTTCAGAAAAAGAGATGTGCAAGAGCAAGGGGGCACAATTTAGAGATAGAGGTGGGACGGCTCAGGGGCAATGTGAGGATATTTGTTTCACGGAGAGAGTGGTGGATGTATGGAACTGCCTTCCTGGGGAGGTTGTAAGTTCTAAAACAGTGGGGGAATTCAAACATGCATGGGACACACATAAGGCAATTCTAGTGGGGCGTAGGAGGAAGTAAGCTCTTGATTAACTAGAATCTGCAGCTTATCCATCAGGTAGGGAAATGGGCAGACTAGGTGGGCCAAGTGGTCCTTATCTGCCATCAAATTCTATGTTTCTATGTGGAGGGGAGGAAGTAGGCTTTGGTTAACTAGAATCTGCAGCTTATCCAATAGGTAGGGAAATGGGCAGACTAGGTGGGCCAAGCAGTCCTTATCTGCCATCAAAGTCAATGTTTCTATGTTACTTCAGTGGTGGGTGGTCTCCTCAAACCTCCTTCAAGGGATCCCTTTCCGGCTTTCCTCCCCAAGTCAAATCCTAACCACGGATGCCTTGGTTCTGGGCTGGAGAGCTCACCTGGGTCACTTCCAAACTCAGGGATCCTGGTTCCAGTGGGAAGCCACCCTGCATATCAATGTCCTGGAGATGAGAGCAGTGCTCTATGCCATGCAGGCTTTCCAGGATCACCTGGCCCCGGTTCATGGACTAATAGTCGTGGTATATTTCGGCATGGTCAAGTAGGAGTGGTGACAATGTAGTGGAGCACAGTAGTCGGCGGCATAGTAGTTGAGGTCATGAAGTAACCACGACGATAGTAAACAGGCCAGTTGTTGAAGCAGTTGGACAATTTGAGTGTTGTCTACTATATCAACAAGCAGGGTGGGACTCACTCATACCCCCTTTGCAGGGAGACCTTAAGAGTGTGATATTGGGCTCTGGACTACAATCTGACACTATCTGCCGTACATGTGCCAGGCTTTCTAAACACCCTGGTTGACAGCCTCAGCAGGACTCAGTCCAGGATGCATGAATAGGAGCTTCTCTCATCCATAGCAGATGATCTGTTCAACCGATGGGGTCATCCAGAGTTGGACCTTTTTGCATCCCCACACAATGCAAAACTGGCCAGTTTCTGCTAGCTAGATCCAGGGCCTGGAGTTTTCTGGTGAGACGCGTTGTCCCTCTCTTGGAGTGCGAGATTTCTGTATGTATTCCCTCCATTACCACTAATATAGAGGTGCTGATCAAATTGTAAATGGAAGGGGCCAGCATGATCCTGGTGACTCCATTTTGACCTCTTCAGATATGATTTTCTCTGCTTCAGTAGCTGGCAGAGGAACCTCCAGTCCCTCTGTTTCTTTGCAGGAATCTGCTGACTCAGGATCAGGGGACCCTGGTCCATCCCAATCTGAGGTGCATCCATCTGCATGCATGGCTCCTGAGGGCATAGCCATTACCAGGTCTGGCATCTCCAGTAGAGTGGCAGACTTCCTAGTGTCCTCTTTCAAGCCTTCCACTCATGCCACTTATACCATGAAGTGGAAATGGTTTGCCATCTGGGCTGCCCAATGTTCTCTGGACCCCTTCACCTGCCCGGTGAAGCATGTCCTGGACTACCTGATCTCTTTGTCTGACTCAGGCCTCCAGTATTCCTCCCTCAAGGTCCACCTTTCAGCTAATTCTGCCTTCCACTTGCCCATGAGTGACCACACTATTGCTCTGTTGGATGTTTCCCGTACCTTCCTTCAGGGCATCCTACATCTGAAACCCCCAATCCGTTCTCCTGTCCCGGCTTGCGACTTGAATTTTATTTTGGAAAAGTTGACCCTGTCTCCTTTTGAGCCAATTGCAACTTGCGACTTGTGCTTTCTGTCTTGGAAAGCACTTTTTTTATTTGCAATTATTTCTTCTCAAAGAATTTCAGAGCTTCAGGCCCTCTGGTGTGAGGAGCCTTATTTGATTTTTCACAAAGACAGGGTGTCTTTGTGCACAAATCCTTAGTCTCTTCCTAAGGTGGTTTCTGAGTTTACACTCAATCAGCCAGTCCACCTTCCTGTTTATTTTCTGGAGTGTGCCGATCCAGGGGAAGCACTGCTCCATACAATAGATGTGCGCAGACCTTTGAAGTATTACCTGCTCAGTACTAAGGAGTCCAGAAAGTCTAAGCAGTTGTTTGTTTCTTTCACCCTGGATAAAGAGGGTGCTTCAGTTTCTAAGCAATGTTTATCCAAATGGTTGGCAAATTGCATTTGTTCTGCTATAATAGGTATGGCAAAGAACTGCCGGATGCTGTCAAAAGCTCATTCCACCAGAGGCATAGCTACCTCTGTGGCTTGTTTCAAAGGGGTCTCTGCCACTGATATTTGTGCTGCTGCCACCTGGAGTACAGTCCACACCTTCACCAAACATTACAATCTGGACAGCGCCTCTAGAGCCCGTGCAGGATTTGGCAGGGCTGTTCTGCAAGGACGCCTGTCTTAAGTTTATGGAGTTCCTTGAACAGTTCAGTTTTAAAGGTCTTCTGTCTTATGTTTAAAGAAGCTCCTTGACTGGGTAGGTTGTTCCACCTCTCCTGTCTTACGTTTATGAAGATCCAGCCTCCCAGACTGTCCATAGACTCTTGTCACTGCTTGGGATTCTTTCTTACGGTGTAACCTGATAACTGAGATTCCCTTGAAGGAGATGGAACAGTTATGTAAGAACTTACCATAACAGTAGATCTTCGAGGGGATCTCAGTCATCAGATCTGTTTTCTCCCACCATCCCCCTTTTAGGGACTCCGATTCAGGACCTGGCTGTCTGCTATTTCCATAATTTCTCTGAGACCCGGGTCCCTCACTTTCTTTGGGTCCCCAGGGCATCAACCTTGCTCCCTTCATCTCCGGAGGAAAAGAACTGAGGAGAGTGTGGGCCCACCTGCACCTTTATAGGGTTGGTGATGTCAGCTGATGTCGTGGGCAGGCCCAGTTGTACTGCTGAAAATCTTCTGTGTGGATTCCCCATTCACTGACAGTGAAGTTTGGTTCCTATAGTGTAATCTGATGACTGAGATCCCCTCAAAGATCTATCGTTACGGTAAGTTCTTACGTAACTGTTCTTTTTGGCTACTGTGGCTAGTGAAGCCAATATGGCTGCCCTTTCAGGCAGCAAACTTCTGAGGGGGAAACATAGAAACATAGAATTTGATGGCAGATAAGGACCGCCTGGCCCACCTAGTCTGCCCATTTCCCTTCCTACTGTATAAACTCTAGATCCTACTTGATCTGCAGCCTACCTCCTCTTTCTCGCCCCTACTGTTGCCTTCTGTCTGTCCCTGGAGTGATACCTGAGGGAGGGTGAAGGTGTCCATGCCTGGACTCATTCATTTCCATGCGTTAGACACTTCTAATGCACAGCTAGGAACCAATCAAATTGCAGAATAGTGACTAGCGATTTTATTAACAATGTTGGAATGAAATTCAGTACATTTCATGAGGAAGTTTACTGTGACCATATGTTCAGCTTTCAACAGTTCCACTCGACAGCGGTTTCTTGCATATGTCCATTTGTTTTTGAGAAGAGAGAAAACTCTCTCAGCAAATGCATTTGAAGGTGGGATGCTCATCATCTGGGGAATTACAGGAAACAGCGCAGGCATGAATAAACACCTCTCCTACCAAGGCTCAGTTTTTCAACTCATGCTACTCAATATCCATTTCAACACTTTTTTATGAACTCACACAGTACACAAAGTCAGTAGAGTCATATTAATTTTATAAATGTCATTCCAAAAAAAAATGCGTAGTAAATGTGATTTACTAGTCAACGCTGGTATGAAATTCAAATTCCTTTAATGCCTTGGTAGCCATATGCAGCTGATATAATACCTTTCAGAGTTATGATTCAAAAGGTACCATACTAACACAGTAGTGTGCCTAAATGCATCCCAGTACTACAATATTAAAATTGATCATACTTATACAGGTGATGCTAGCTGAGGGGGAGATAGATGTGGCAGCAGTCACTGAGACCTGGGCCACTCAAGGGCATGAGTGGGACCTAAATCTGGAGGGCTACACTATGTTCAGAAAAGATAGGGGAGAGGGAGGGGGGGGTGGTGTAGCACTGTTAATCAGAAATGGCATGGGTATTGAAGGGGTAGAGGAGGCAGAGGGGAACATGGAGGCTATTTGGGTCACCTTGCTGACACAGGGGGGTAAGAGAGTAAAGGTTGGAGTGGTATACAGACCACTAGCATTGGCGGAGATCTTGGAAGAAAGTTTGGTGGCAAATCTTGAGGGACATTGTAGATTGGGAAAGGGAAGGGTAGTGGTAATGGGGGACCTCAACATGCCAGGAACAGACTGGGGAACTATGACGTTACCAGTGGCCAGAGAGCAGAGGCTGCTGGATGTCTTCTAGGATGCATTTCTGACACTATAGGTGGGTGAGCCAACTAGGGAGGCCCGGACGCTGGATGTGGTCCTGGCGGACAGTGATCAGATTAGGGGCCTAGAGGTGAGGGACCTGTTGGCAGGGAGTGATCACGCAGCAGTCTGGTTTTTCCTGGACCTGGGGGGGAGGAAAGCCAAACAAGGACGGTAGTAACTGACTTTAGGGGGTGCAGACTTCAGGGAGATGGGAAGGATCCTTTAAGCTCATCTGGACAGGATAAGGCCAGATATGGATGCTGACAGCAGGTGGGGGATCATTAGGAGGAAAATAGAGGAGGTTACCAGATCCTGCACAAGGGAAAGGTGTAAGTTTGGTAAAGCCAGAAAACCCTGCTGGTGGACCCGGGAGGTACAGGAGGTGGTGAGGGAAAAGAAGGTGGCATATAGGCACTTCAAGTGCTCAAGGAGTGAAAGGGATCAGGAGGAATATGAGCTGACAGCCAAGAGAGTCACCAGGGTGGTGAGAGCAGCTAAGGCAAAAAAGGGGCAGTCCTTGGCCAGTGGGATCCAGAGGGGGGGACAAGGGGTTCTTTAGACACATAGGAGAAAAAAGGAAAGTAAGGGGGCAGATCAGCAAGATAAGGATGTGGATGGTTGGGCACAGGAGGTGGGGAAAAGGCAGAAGTCTTAAATGAGTACTTTGCCTCAGTTTTTACCAGGGGGATGGAGGGGCTATGTCTTGTGATGGGAGCGGAGGGAAACTGGAGGAAGGGGTGGGACCGGTAGAGACCAGGGGCCCTGATGGGTCTGGGGAAGGGGAGCAGCCACCACAGACAGGTGGGGGCCCAGCAGTGCAGGGTGACAAGGGGGAGGACATGGAGGCTGAAATCCCAGTACAGAGAGTAAGAGAAGCCCTCAGGTCCCTTCGGATGGAGAAAGCAACTGGGCCAGATGAGATACATCCCATGGCGCTGAGGGAACTGGCGGATGTCCTTGCAGTCCCTCTAGCGGAGCTTTTCAACATCTCTCTGAGGACTGAGTGAGTGCCCCAAGACTGGAGGGTGGCCCATATCATTCCGATCCACAAGGGGAATCAAGAGAGGAGGCAGGAAATTACAGGCCTGTTAGTCTGACATTGGTGGTCGGCAAGGTGATGGAGGGTATCGTCAAGGAAAGGCTAGGGGGGTTACTGGAGCAAACTGGGTACTTGGACAATGGGCAGCATGGCTTTGTGATGGGAAGATCATGCCAGACAAACCTTGTTGAGTTCTATGACTGGGTGATGAGGGCCCTGGACCAGGGTAGGCCAGTGGACGTCCTCTTTCTGGACTTTAGAAAGGCGTTTGATTCAGTATCCCACAGTGGCCTGCTGGTTAAGCTGAAGGAAATGGGGGTAGAGAGACAGTCATTAAGATGGAAAGGAAATTGGCTCTCTGAGCATACTTAGAAAATGGTGGTTGGAGGGTTAGCCTCATCCCCAAGGTGGGTTATGAGTGGGGTTCCCCAGGGGTCAGTACTGGGGCCACTCCTGGTCAATGCTTATATCTCAGACATCAGGAGGGGGATCAGGAGTGAGATGAGTCTCTTTGCAGATGACTCAAAGGTGGGTGCAGTGGTGGATGAGGAGGAGGGGAAGGTGGCCTTGCAGGAGGACCTGGAGGTTCTGGAAAGGTGGTCGGGAAAATGGAAACTAAAATTCAATGTGAGGAAGTACAAGGTTCTGCACCTGGAAGTCAGAAATCCAGGCCAGGGGTATACCCTGGGAGGAGACGTGATTCAAGTCACGGAGGGTGAGAGGGACCTGGGGGTAGTGGTAGACGTCAAAATGAACAACTTGGAGACCTGTAGGAGGGCAGCTGCAAGTGCAAATAGGATGCTGGGATGCATCGCCAGGGGGGATTACCTCCAGAAAGGTGGAAGTGATCCTTCCACTGTACAACTGCTTGGTTGGGCCACACCTCGAGAATTGTGTAGAGTTTTGGAGACCACATTTAAAGAGGGACATTACACTCCTAGAGAGGGTCCAAAGGAGGGCAACCAAAATGATCTGGGGCCTGGGGGAGAGGACCTATGAGGAGAAGCTCATGGAGCTCAACATGTACACCCTGGAGGAGAGGAGGGATAGGGGGTACATGATAGAGGTCTTTAAGTACATGAAAGGGATCAATAAAGGAGGCCCAGTCAGGGTGCTCCAAAGGAAGGAGGGTGGGGCAACGAGAGGTCACGGGTGTAAGCTGGAAGGGGGCAGGCTCAGAGGGAAGAGGAGGAGATGTTATTTCACTGAAAGGGTGGTGGAGCCATGGAATGCACTGCCCAGGGAACTGATAGAGGTGGAGATTGTGGATGGGTTTAAGAGGGGATGGGGCAGGTACAGGGGGAGGGTAAATCTGACCAGGCCCAACACAGGTGGAACATCTGGGACTGGGGACAGTATAACCCAAGGGGGAGGGGGTGACACCTAAATCAGCCCTCAGTGTGGGTGCTGAAAATCGAGCAGACTCGAGAGACCATTAGACCTATTCTGCTGGCATTTTAGTATGTTAGTATGTTATAGGGACACACATTTTGTTGCCAGGATTATTTTACTGTACATGGAGACACCGGGCCTGATTCACAAAGGTTGGCACAAGCTGCGTCGAAGACAGCTTGAGCTGACCGCTGGTGCACCAGGGACCCTGCGCCCGATTCACTATTGGGTAGGGTCCCAGTGGCAAAGTTCCATGGCTTGCACCAACCCTGGCACTGCGCCAAACAGACGGCACATCCTGAAGGTGTGCAGCAATCCGCCAGGTAGCCATGCGGCAGTTGCACCATTGACAACAGTCCCTGGGGCCATCGCCTCCCCCAGCTCTGATTCCAGTGAAGTATTAAAAATAAAAAATCCCTGGTGGTCTAATGGACCTCCGATCAGCCCCGATTCCTGTTAGGATTAATAAAAAAAATGCCCTGGTGGTTTAGCTGACCCCTGATCAGCCCCGATCCCTATTAGGATTAATAAAAAACCAAAACACCCTTGTGGTCTAGCAGACCCCCAGCACCGATCCCCCGTTATGTAAAAATAAGCAGCCTAGTGGTCCCCATCTCCATGACAGTGTCCCACACCATTCCCCCAACCAGAAACTGGGCATGGACTAGCACAGCCCTTCTCCCATCATCAGTCAGCCATCAATCGAGCTGTCACCAGGAGCTTAATGTATACAGCACGCCCTTATTGACAACTCAGTCGGTGGCCATGATGCAATGGTGTGAAGAGGACTGCACCTGTTGCCCACTCTGTTTTGGGTTGGGGGAGTGGGGTGGTGGACACTGCCCGTCGGGGTGGGGTGGGGAGCCACTAGATCACCAGGGCTGTTTAAATATACTTAACGGGGGATTGGGGCAGGCAGGAGGACCGCTAGACCACCAGGCTTTTTTTCTATTCATATCAGGGGTCAGGGATGGTCAGGGGACCCCAGACCACCAGGGTTTTATTTTCCTATTCATAACAAGAATCAGGGATGATTGGGGGACTGCTAGACCACCAGGGTTTTATTTTTCTATTCATAACAGGGATCAGGGGTGATTAGGGGTCTGATAGACCACCATGGATTTTTGGTCTATTTTTTACAGGGATCAGGGCTGGGGCGGCCACGGCACATTGCCGCAACTGTCAAAACCCTCCCAGAGGTCATTCTAAGTACCCTTAGACCAACTCTGGCTGGTATAAGGGAACATAGAATGTCACCCTCTGGGAGGGTTTTGTGAATACCGAAATGGGGCATATGGCAGCCAGGCTGGCACTAGCCCCCTTTGGCGCATATGGCTGCCTTTCTGAATAGCTGCTGGGGCATCTTTTGGTGCAAGGTGCCACTTGCATCAGTCATGTTTGACGCAGGCACCTTGCATCATTCTAGGGACTTTGTGAATCGAGCCCACCGTGTACTAAATTTGAACAGACATAATTTGATTATTACTCTTTGCAAACATTCACAGTTAAAAAAAAGAGACCAAAGTAAGCATGTCATCCTTCTTCAGTGCTTTCAATGTGTTTACATTCAAAGCACTCAAAGAATCAGCAGAATGACTAGCTGAAGGAAACAATGTGTTCTGATTTATCATTCTGCTGTACCCCAAAGCAGATTCCAGCACCCTCTTGCATATGTGAATGGAAAGAACAAAGCTGTTGCACAGGCTATGTAAATATGCACATTGCTCCAGACCCTAATCTTCTACTGACAGTACTGTTACCCACCCAAAAAGCAAGTAACTGCTGCCAATTAGGAGGCACTTGCAGAGTATGTTTACATTTTGGCTTGGACATTTAACCAGTAATTATCACAATTGCTCAGTCTCCTCCAGAGGATCTAGCATTAGTCACAGTCTGTCATGGCAGTTCCACACAATAGCTTTATCAGCTGTGTTTGAGGTCAGGCCTGAGCTGTTGCTGCAGACAGATTCCTTCAGAAATGTAAGTGCAGCTCCACCTCTAACCCTGTGGATTTCCTTGCTGACAGTTCATTTGCTTCAATTGCTTGTGCATGAAATCAGGACATTTGGCATCCCACTGACACTTGATGAGGGTCATGGGATGAGGGTGCTGAAACCTGGACTGTCCCGCAGGAAATGAGACTGGTAGTAACACTAGTGCCACATAGGAGTCTCACAAAAAAAAAAAACAACTGGAAAGCATGAGGGTGGAAATCAAGCTGATACACTGGGTATGTATCTGGCTGTTGGATAGGCAATAGAGTGTGATGGTTAATGGTACTCACTCAGCGGGGAAGGGAGAGTGACCAGCGGGGTTCCTCAGGGCTCAGTACGGGTTCCAGTCTCCTTTAATGTCTTTATGAGTGACATTACAGAACAAATGGAAGGAAAGGTGTGTCTCACCAAGATCTGCAATAAGGTGAACACTCTGGAGGGGGTGATGAGTAATCAGATACTTGAAAAAGCTTGAGGAATGGTCAAGGGTATAGCAGCTGGGATTCATGCAAAAGAAACTTACAAAATCATGCACCTTGGGTGTGAAAACCCATAGGCAGAGTATAGAATGGGGGGGTGGAAAAACTGAAGATCACTAAATAGGAAAGGGACCGGGGTAATCATGATGGATAACATTAAGGTGGCAAAGCAATACAACAGAGCAGTAGGGAAAGCCAGTGGGCTACCGAGGTACATAGGGAGGGGTATCACCAGCAGAAAGAGGGAGGTGGTGTTGCCACTGTATTGGTCATTGGTGAAATCACACCCGTAATACTATGTCCAGATCTGGAGACCACACCTCAGAAGAGACATAGACAGGGTAAGGGCAACAAAAATGGTGCAAGGGCTGCACCAAATGACCTATGAGGAGAGACTGAGGGATGTAAACATGTAAACCCTGGAAGGGGAAGACATGTTAGAGACCTTTAAAATACCTCACAGGGGTGAATAAGGTACAGGAAGGTAAATTTTTTTAGGAAAGAAGGTGTACAAGAACTTGGGGGTATGCAATACAGCTGGAGGGGGGAAGTTTAGGAGGGATGTGAGGAAGCATTTCTTCATTGAGAAGGTGGTGGATGCCTGGAACAATCTTCCAGTGGGAATGGTGGGGGGAACAGGTAGTGGGCTTCGAGCATGGATGGGATAGGTAGAAAGGAAAACTGGTATCAAAGCAGTGGGGGAGGAGGTGGCTGGAGATCAGGTAGGGTCAGTGGTGGAAGAACAGGCAGGGAAAAGAGGGGCAGACTAGATGGGCCAAGTGGTCATTATCTGCAACAAATTTTGTATTTATTTTCTGTTATATAAAACATTTTATTGCCTGTCTGCAAGGCTCGGTGCCGGCTTCATCTCCCATTGCGGGGATTATGCGGCATGGCAATGGGACAAGGGTTTTTCCGTGGTTACTGAATTAGCTAGTGAAGTCTAAATCCCCACCCCCAGAGGATGCCAGCAAAGGACTGCTGCCCAGACAGGATGCTGTACAGAGAACTTGGCCACCACCAAGTTCCTAATGATGTCCTCCCCGCACAACTCCCTAGTGAAGCGGTGCTGAAACCCACCCCTGGAGAGGAGAGCTATCATAGGGTGGCTCAATCCAGCTCCGTCCTCTCCCTGGCCGACCCCTGACAACCCTGGGTGTGGTCCAGAATCTGGGTTTCCGGCATAGCGTGAGGTGTGGCATCCAGCCCCTCAACCCTCAGTGCCACCGTGCTGGCCATCTGCAACAAATTCTATGTTTCTTGTGTTTCTATAAGTGACAGTGGTGAGATTCAAACTGAAGTCTTCAGGTTTGGTTCACAGTTTTTTTTTTTTTTTTGTAATTATTTAACCAGGACTAGCACACTAAGCTGAAAGCTTGCTTACAGGTGCAACCTGGGAGCACAGGGATGTTAAGTGACTTGCTCAGGGTCACACAGTATGCAAGTGGGAGCTGTGGGATTCAAACCCAGGTCTCCAGATTTGCAGCTCAGAGCCTTAAACCACTGCGCTATACTGCCTCCCAAGTTTTATTTTCTTTACCAATAGGTTAACCTACCTTCCCTATCCTCAGACCTTAATAAAACTCACAACACAGACTGTCAGCCATGCACCATAACCCCCTTCCCCCCCTTATCTTGACAAATTTGTCTTCAGGAGGGCACAGCTATGTACGCCCTCCACAATCCATTTTCTCAGAGTGGCCTGGGCTCCTCTTTACATTGTTTTGGGGGGCACAGTTGGCTGTTTGTAGCACAATCCAATTAAATAAATAAATACAGGGCCAATCTTCAGGCAGTACAGCCATGTGTGACCCCATCCTCCGTTAATGTTTCACCCCCCCCATCAATCATTGGCATTCTCATCCACCTCTGTCCCACCACCCAGTCCTTATGACCTCCAGAGTCGCTCAGCTTAGTAAAAGTCATCTTTTCATATAAGTCAAATGAGCATCAGGATCCTCATCCTCTGCATCTCACTGCCAGACCCCGATTCTAATAATCCTGCACAAAATGCTACTAGGGTGGGATTGCCAGCGTCTGGCCTGGCGGTGAGATGGAGAGGAGGAAGATTTTCTTTTTTTTCCCCCAACTCTCTTTATCTCTGCCACCCTGAAACTCTCTCAGGCATATCTTGCTCACCGCCAACCACGCTACTTTCTGCCTGAAGCCCACCTCACTGGGGAAATTGGGGACAGACACTCCCCACCTACCTTAATCCGTTAGGGCTCCCCTACTTGCCTGAGCCAAGGCAGGATGGGGGATTGGGAGAGCCAGTGAGGTGAGCCCAGCATTGGGTGTGTGGTGGTGGGCATGGGAGGTTGCTGTCCCCTATCCAGGGAGCAGGGCATTTTCTGAGTGTTTCCCCTTGGAGCGTGGTTGTGCAATGACATCTGTGCACCAACGTGCTGACGTCCACCGCTGCTCCTCCACTTGATATGGCATCACTCCTAGCAGTGCCCCCAATCTCCATTAGAGGCCGCTGTGGAGTGATGCAAGGCTCACTACCCATCCCGGGAGAGGAGAGCAGTCCTCTGGATGCGCGATCCTCTCCATCCCCAGTCGACCCCTGGCAGCCCCAGTCCGTTCCCAAACCCTGGTCACTGGCGTGGAGTGAGGTGTGGTGTCCAATGCCTCAACTCTCAGCGCCACTGGGCCAGCA
This sequence comes from Neoceratodus forsteri, assembly GCA_016271365.2. NCBI lineage: Eukaryota > Metazoa > Chordata > Ceratodontiformes > Ceratodontidae > Neoceratodus > Neoceratodus forsteri. The sequence continues at coordinate 120,966,002 of CM057450.1, forward strand.
TGGATTTTATTGTTATATTGGTTGAATAAAAAGGTTAACTTTACTAAACCAGATGACTAAGGCTGCTAAAAACTGGGTGTGGAGGGTGGCGGAGCGGAGATGGGTGGGTGAAAAAAGTGCGTTTTGAAGACAGAGGGAGACAAGAAGCAAAAATGCTTGCTGAGACGGGGGTTGCGTGTGCTCCAAGACTGTCTTGTGGGAAAAAATCCTCCTGGCTTCAGCTTGCAATTCCAAACATGCCACACTACCCAGAATCTCAAAGCTGGAAATTTCATAAAAATAACTAGCTGTAAGTGGCTGATTAAAAAAAAAACAGCTAGAAGGTTTGGTGGGGAATTTGGTGGGTTTTGTAGGGGCTGAAACAATCACGGGATTTAAGAATGCATGGGATAGACATAAAGGAATTCTGGAGGTCAGGGGTTAGGTGCAACAGACTTCTAGGAAAACAAACTGAACTTACAAGCTCAAATGGGCAGACTGGGTGGGCCATAGACCCTTATCTGCCGACACTGTCCATGTATCTATGTATCTATGTATGGAATAGATATAACAAACACTACTTCATAGCCCTATCAGGTACTGTTTCATCAGAATATAGTAAGTGAAATAAAATGCACAAAAAACTAAATTAAAACAAGATTTGGCTGGTGCCAAAAAGGCTGGTCTTTCTTTTTTATGGTATTTCTTTTTCTAATAATCAGAGTTTATTAAAGTTTCTGCTATATATCATGACAGAACAGTACATGTACATACAACAGAAGACAAGAACAGTCCATGACAGGCAATGGTTACAGTTAATTTTCATATGTTAATGTTCAGCTGATTTCATAGACATAAAGTGCTATATTTTACCATGCAGACCGCTCAACATGTGTAGAGGTACACCCCGGTAATTTCTGCTACTCTAAATTTCCCTTTCAAGGTACAAAAGATGGGTCCTTATTCATTGCAAACAGGAGCCATTGATTCCATCTGTTATGCCCCTTCTCCTCCTGCTGTCTCACTGCATATATTAGGGTTTCTGTAGCGAATGTGGCATTCACCAGCATGATCTAGCCCAGGCCCTCAGAGGTTGGGGCCCCAGCCGTCAGCCACTGTTTTGTGATACACTTTTTGGCCATTGTAATAAGAATCTTTAGAAGGTATTCAGTGAGACTGAGTTGTGTAGGGAAAATGTCTTTTAGTGCTTCCTCAGGGTAATAAAAGGGGACAGACATGGGCAACCCTGGAACATGTGATAATAATGTTATGCCTGTTCCCCTCCACACTGCCTCCAACAATGGCTGGTCCATGCTGTCTTCTGGTGCACCTGCTGAATTGGGGTTAGAAAGTGGCTCAGTGGCTGGCCCCGGTGGCGCAGAGGGTTGAGGCGCTGGACACCTTACCTCACGTCATGCCAGTGACCCTGGTTCAGGAATGACCTCGGGTCATCGGGAAACCGGCATGGGGGGGGGAGGGAGCAGGATTGAGTAGCCGATAGGCAGCTCTCCTCTCCCAGGGAGGTTGTCCATCCCCCTGTAGTTCCACTCCCATCAGGTGGAGGTCCGATAGGTAGCTTAGGTGGAAGGGGTGGTGGCGATTGCCAGGGGTGGGGTGGAAGGGGCTGAGTCAGCACCCGGAGTACGTGTGTGCCTCTACGCACACGCACTGCTATGATTGCCAGGGTTCTAGGCTGGGGAGAAGATGGGGGCCAAAATAGCAAAATTGTATAAAAAAAAACGTGGCTCAGTGTGGTATTTCATTTAGAGACAGAATCGCAAACCTGAGGTCTCATAATCAGCAGCTCACAATCCCTAGGGCTAACACCAACAAACAAGATAATTTTACTACTGCTTGGGCACCAAAAGTGTGGAACATGCTACCACAAGAGTAAGTAGAAATCCCTTCTTATAATGAATTTAAAAGAGATTTAGACAAGTACTGTACCTGCAGTCAGTATTAAACAGGAGATGATACGCCCTCTGGGAGTGGGAGACAATCTCAATGGGCACTAATTGCCTACTTCTGTTTAAAAAACTGAGTAGAGTTATGCACTAGATACTTCCAGCTAAACTTCCTCTGGAACACTAATGAGGAAATGTTGTGGGAATCGATGCATGCTATCTGCCATTGTTGTTGGGTAGGGGGCAGGCTGATCACCTGATTCCACCAATCCAGCGCCTGCAGTGGGGGGAGAGACTTGAGCTGTGTGATGTACAGTCAGGAAATAAGGTGAGGAATGGAATCCCCCAACAATGTGGATATTGTCAAAACAACCAGAGGGTTTCTGGAGTCTAGTACAGGGCCCCAGCAAGTCCAGCTGGCGAGGTAAGCCTGAGCTTGGAAATAGCAAAACATTATCAGTCTGCAGTATACCTAGACTGCCTTTGATCATTTGAAATGTTTTCACATCTTTACCCTGCTGAAGATGATTGGGGTATTTGAGTCATCAGTGGTACTAAACCTTATATCCAGTATCCAGCCAACCTGGTATGAAGTCTTTGTGGAGGTGCAGAGGGAGCAAGCATAGCAGCTGCTCTCTCAGTCCCACCTGTGTTATCCACCATCTCCATATTCTGAGTGGAGTGGAGACAAAGGGTGAACTACAGTCTGCTAATGTATTGATCTGTTTCGCAGTCTAGTATACCTCTTTCTGGGGGGGGGGAGGTGGGCAGGGCCACTGTTTCCAGTTGTGCCCGTTGTTGCATGGGCACATTTCTGAGCCAGTGCAGAACTGGTTGAAGCTGCACTGCCTTATAGTACATATGAAGGTCTGGGAGAGCAAGTTCACCTTGATCTTTTGGCCTATAGAGGGTATATTTTATACCACCTTTTCCAGTGCTCCACATCTATTGGGACAGCCAAGGATTGAAACAAGTATAAGAATTATGACAGCACCATCATTTTAATGGTCACTACCCGCCTCTCCAAAGAGAGTAGCAGGACTGTCCATTTGTTCATGTCTGTGTGGAGCTGCATTTGCAGGGGAGAAAAACTGGCCTGGAATAACTTGGAGACAGAGCCCATGAGATTGACCAGATACCTCATTCATGGGAGTCCCCACTGGAAGAGGAACTGGGATGTCAGAGTGGCCAAGGGTGTAAAATTAACTGTAAATATCTCAGTTTTTTTATAGCCAGAAACAGTGTCAAATGTTTGCAAGAGAGATCAGATGGCTGAAAGGTCAGCATCTGGAGTAAGAGGTAAAGCATGACATTGTCCACATAAAGTATGATTTGATGTTCCCCACATCAGGAGTTGGGTACGCTCGGATATTAGTATGCTACCTTATGGCCTGCAGTATATATAGTGAGGAGAAGGGGGTCTGGGGCACCCCTGTGGGGGGGGCCCTCTGTAGTTCAAAGCAGGAGGAGAGATGACCATTCACACATACATGTGCTTGAGGGGCACTAAAATATGAAAGAGCAAGTCTATGAAAGAAAGGGGAAGCCAAATCATTGCACTGTGGCACAGAGAAGTATCCAAGACACTTGGTCAAATGCTTTCTCTGCGTCAAGCCTGAGGGCAGGGAGAAGTGTTCCAGAGGAGGCTGCATGATGGGTGATGGAGCGAGATCTGTTCACACTGAGCATTGCTTGCCATGATTGTATGAATCCCATCTGGTCTGGGTGAATCAGGCTGAGTAAGAGGAAATCCAGATGTTTCACCAGTATAGACATGAAGAGCTTATAGTCGGTGTTTAACACCGAAATCGACCTATAAGACTTGCAACAGTCTGGTGGTTTTCCAGCCTTCAGAATGAATGATGGAGATTATAGCATAGCTCCAGGATGAGGGAGATGCAGCCCCAGTCAGAAGATCATTAACTGCTCTGAGAAAGAGAGAAGAAAGGTCTTGAGAGAACTTTCTAGGAAATTCAGCCGGTATCCATCCAGGCCTGGTCATTTTTTCAACTTCTAACACCCTGTCAGTTCCTGTAGTTCCTGATCTGAGACAGAGGCCTTCTGAGCTGCCTTAGCATCATCCTGGAGTCAGGGGAGGTGCACCTCATCTAGAAAGAGTTGGAGGCTGGTTTGATCTGGGTCTGGATCTGCTTTTTTATGTTATCTTTTCTGTAGCAGGCTGACCTGTCTCACCTGTCTCACTGTTATAACTGTGGTTATATGAGGATCATATTTAGCATCAGTTTTACACATTTTTATATACAGTACCCACAGATAGGGCTTTGACATAGTAGCACTATCTTTCAGTAGTGCTCCATACACTGTACATAATGATTGAAGTCCACCCAACATCAGACAATTCATTTTGTTCTCCAGAGCTCCAAAATGCTTTAGAACCCCCCCCCATATTACCATTCTTTTTATTCTCTAATGATCTGGGTTTGACACTGGACCCATCATACAGCTGGGGGAAGAGGGCCAGATGTTTTTTATTCCCTTATGGGCCAGGCTAAGCATCAGATCCGTGAAGTAATTTGGGGGAAGTCCCCTGAAAAAGACCCAGTTTGTACGCAGTGCAGGGATGCCTAACTCTGTTATATCTGCTGTTTGAGATGTATTTACTTTGGATTTATTGCAGGCTGGGTTGGGCTTGGGATTTGTCAGGCTGTTGAGGAAGTCATAGGAGTTATACAGAGCTAGGTAGACTTTTGTCCATTATACTCACTTTCGGGTACTAACATGTCATCTTCCCTTAACAAAATTTGTTTAATTTATATTAAATGTCTGCATGGTCTTACTACCCACCACCTCCAAGGGGAGCCTGTTCCAGTCGTGAACCACCCTTTGGTTTAACCATTTACTGGTTCTTACTAGTTTTGTTGATCTTGCTCTTAACTGTAAGGGGTGTGCCCAGGTGTTGTACCAGTTTTCACTGACTTCTAGCCCCAGGTTTTCCCACAGATCATTATCTGACCATGCCTCATGTACTGGGCACATGTAGTCTCTTTTCCTCCTATACTCCAGTGTAAACAGACCAAGCTCTCTCAGTCTCACCTCGTAGTCCTTTCCTGCCATGTTACTTATCCCTCTGGCAGCCCTTTTCTGTACCCTCTCCAACATTGCCATGCCCCCGGTAGGGTGACCAGACCTGTACGCCATATTCTAAAACTGGTCTCACCGGAGACGTGTACATGGGTAATATGAGCTTCCTGTTTCTTGCAGCTATATGTCTCAATATACAATTCAAGACTCTGTTCTCATTTTGGCTGATATTCCTACAGTGTGCTGTGAACTTCATATCCTGGGATACAAGAATTCCCAAGTCTCTTTCCTCCATTGTAACTCTTAATGGTTGATTATCCAGAATGCATGTATGGCAGGGGTTATTTTTCCCTAGATGCATAACCGTGCATTTCCCCTGATTTAGAGATAATTTAAATTTCTTTGTCCACTCTGAAACATAGTTCAGTACGATTTGAAGTGGAATATCTCCTCTATTGTTATCTACCAATGCCCCCAACTTCCAGTCATCTGCGAATTTGGATAACCAAACATCCTGAGTTTCATACTGCAATGATGCCATGCATAGGTTGAAAAGGCATGGCCCCAGCACCGAACCCTGGGGTACCCCGCTCGTCATCTCTGCCCAGTCAGAGAAGGAATCCTTAATGCAAACTCTCTGCCTTCTATTCCTCAACCAATCCTGTACCCAGACTATTATGGGATGCTGTATACCTATCTCATGCATTACTGACAATAATTCAGCATGAGGTATCTGTTGAAGGCTTTAAAATAGTCTTGAAGCAGTATATCCACTGATCTACCCTCATCAAGTCTCCTTGCCACCATGTCATAAAACCCAAGCATATTAGTTTGGCATGACCCCCCCTTGGTGAATCCATGCTGAGAACTATATGTAAGCTGTTTATGATCAATAAATGTTAGAATAACATCCTTCAGAATCCCCTCCAATATTTTGGACAGAATTGAAGTAAGGCTAACCGGTCAATAATTTGATGGATCAGATTTTGATCCCTTTTTGAAAAGGGGGATTACTGTTGCCTTCCTCCAGTATTCTACCACCTCCCCTCTGTCTACTGATGTCTTCCTCCAGTGTTCTACCACCTCCCCTCTGTCTACTGATGCCTTCCTGCAGTGTTCTACCACTTCACCTCTGTCTACTGATGCCTGAAATATATAAGCTAAGGGTGGTGCTATTTCATTGCTCAGTTCCTTAAGGACCCTTGGATGCAGGCCATCTGGACCTGGGGATTTGTAGGGATTTAACTTACTTAACCTATTCTCCACTTCCTGAGTGTCAATAACCACCCTCTGCTGTGTATTGTTTGATGTTATTTCAACTGCTCTTGTGTTGTTAATACTATTAAACACTGATAAAAAGTAAGAATTGGTAAAATTAGTCATGGAAGTACCATCTGATATTAGCTCCCCATCTTGATGGTCCTACGCCTTTTGGGATTTCTTTTTTATTATTTATATATGAATAAAAGGTTTTGTAATTATCTTTTACCCTGGTTGCTAATTTTAGTTCATAGTTTGCTTTTGCAAATTTGATCTTGTTTTTTAATATTCTTGCCATATTTTTGTAATCTGCCCTATTTTCTTCATGGATGCTAATTGTCCATTTTTTATATAATTTGTTCTTTTTGGTTATGAGTTTTTTAATTTTTGGCATCAACCACTGTGGTTTGGTTTTACTTCCATATTTCTGTTTCTTTGATATATTCAGTTCTGTTTACTTGTATAATGTCTCACAAAATGTTTCCCAGATAGTGTTTAATGATTTGCCTTCAAATTCCTTTACCTAGTTTCAGTTGCTTATGTTTGTTCTCATTTGATCTAAATTTGCTCTACTGACTTCCGGTGACGTCACCGCTTTAATGGCAGTTTAACAGATCTACTCCTGAGCCGTTAGACTTAAAAAGTTGCAAAGTCAGCATTATCTCAAATCCAAACTTAATAATTTTCATCTCTAAGTGTATGGGAAATGACCTCCAACAGATCGAGACATCGGGGCTCACAGGCGAACAAGCTTAAAACACTGATGGAGCGTGAAAAGATTGCTAACCAATCCCAGGATGAACGTTCGTCCTCCCTGGTAAGCAGTATCTCCAACTCGGAGGAGAATTTTGAACCGGTAGACCAGGGAGTGATTTTATCTAAGCTAGATGGAATAATAAAAGCGATCCATAGAGTGGAATCCTCTGTTGCTGATATGAAAGCTGATTTAAAAGTGATGGATAAGCGTACCACGACTAAAGAGGAAAGTGTGAAGGGCCTTGCCGACTTGTTCGGCCAACATGACCTCTTAACTAGAGAACAGGAGTTACAGGCTAAAATAGATGATCAAGAAAATTGTGCAAGAAGAAACAACTTTAGAATTTATGGTGTGCCAGAGGAGATGGAGAAATCATTCGCATCTATGGAACAGCTCGAATTACATATTCTGAGGAACGTTTTAAAAATCCCAGAAGATACCCCTCTTTCAATTGAGAGAGCTCACCGTTCATTAGCTCCCAAGCCAAAGGATCAATCAGCAAGGCCTCAGTTGATTATAGCACGGATGATTAATTATCAAGACCGCCAGCTAATCCTCCAGACTGCCTGGAAAAACAAAGAGATAAAACTAGACACACAAAGACTGTTTTTCGATCAGGACTTTTCTGACATGCTTAATGAGAAAAGAAAGTAGGTTAGGGAGATCATCAAGCTGGCCAAAGAAAAAAACATACACATCCAGTTGTATTACCCAGCAAAATTAAGGGTTCATACAGAGACAGGCTCACACTTATTTGATAATTTAAGAGAAGCTTCACCCATGCTAAAACAATTGAGCCTACGTTGTCCTGAGCTGCATGAAGATCAGCTCGTACATGAAATCTCATGTTCGGCATGGTGGAGAGCAGGCAAGCCAAAGAGAATGCAACCATCAGTAGTAACATGGCCTTCCCACCTCAGCCAAGACCTAAAAGAAATATTGGGAAGAGAAAGTAAGGTTTCTCTACCGGTCGAAGCAACTCGGGACCGACTCTGGAAGGAAAATGCGCCCTGAATCCCGGAGAAGGTATCAGTCATGTTCTTGTACATTGTTGCACACCAGCTGAACCTTTTTCCCTTCTGTTTTTTGAACTTCTACTAAAACAGGGACCTGTCATCAGCGATCCACACAGAATTTATAGAAGATCTTCCCCCATCTCCATCGGAATATTTTCAGATCTGGAGGGACTGTGGGTATGCAGACTATATACACTTACCTGAGTAAGAACTGTAGCTAAAGGTACTGATTACCTCCTCCACCAAATACATCCTGACTGCATACCCGATTGGATTTGTTAATGATTAGACTTGCCTGGACTAGGAGAAGAGGGTAGAGGATGATGAGACATAACTGGAGGTTGTGTTTGCTACGTATACTTCCACCATCATTTCTCCGATATGGTACATAGTTAAATATTTGGTGGAACCTAACAATGGTCCCTAAGGAGTCAAACATACGGACCATGCGGTACTAGAAAATTTGGATGGGTTAATTACTTAAGCAAAAATTTATTTGAAGCTGGCTAGGGATAGGGATGGACAAGGTCCACCCTTCCCCCTTATGTTCATTTAAAATTAAAAGGTATAAGCGGCTCTGGAGGTCACTTTGGCATAACATGCGAACATATGAAATTTGCCAGCAGATAAAGGCCTAGAGGTCTATCAAGTCTGCTCGAATGTGCAGCTAGCACCCCTTATTCTGCAGCTGCCCCTCCCTTCCACCCTTCCCCTCCATTAACCCCCCCTTGTCCTGTCCCATCCTCGTTTGAAGCAGTCCACTGTTCTACTACGTACCACTTCAGCAGGTAACACATTCCACCCAGCCACCACCCTCTCTGTAAAAAGTGTCTCCTCATCTCCTCCTGAACCTTCCTCGCCCCAGTCTCATATCATGGCCCCTGGTGGCCCTCCCTCCTTACTTTGAACAGCCCTCTGTACCCGTCTTGTTTATTCCTTTCATGTATTTAATGGTTTCAATCATGTCACCCCTGTCTCCTCTCCTCCAGTGAGTACATATTCAACTCTTCAACCTCCTCTCATATGATAAGTCCCCAGCCCCTTGATCATCTTTGTCGCCTCAGCGCTGCACCCTCCAGTAACTTAATGTCCCTTTTCAGATACGGACGCTAGTACTGCACGCAGTACCCAGGTGTGGTCTAACTAATGACCTATACAGTGGCAGAATCACCTCCTCCTCCTCGAGGATATACCCTTGCAATACAACCCAGCATTTTGTTGGCTCTTGCAGCGCTTTTCTACATTGTGCCGAGTTGTTCATTAACCCTGTAATGAGCACCCCAGATCCTTCTCCTCCTCTGTCTGGGCTAGCTGCACTCCCCTAGCTGGTAACTCCTCCTTGGGTTCTTCATCCCAAAACGCAGCACTTTGCACTTTTTGGCATTAAAGCCCAGTTGCCAGGTGTCTGACCAGGTTTCAAGCTTTGCCAGATCATCCTGCAACCCCTGCCATCCCCCTAGGTCATCCACCACCGCGCCTACCTTGGTATCATCAGCAAACAGGCTGATCTTGCTCTTGATGTTCCATGATATGTCTGCAATGAATATCCCAAACAACACTGGTCCCAACACCGAGCCCTGTGGAACACCGCTCGTCACTGCCCTTGGGTGTGAGAGCTCCCCACCCACCATCACCCTCTGTTGCTTTTCCTGCAGCCAGTTTCCTACCCATCTCACCAGCTTTGCACCCGCCCCTGTGCCTACTAACTTCCTTCCCAGCCTTCCATGTGGCACTGAGTCGAATGCCTTACTGAAGTCCAGATATAGACATCCACTGCATGGCCCCTGTCCAGTTGCTTAGTTACCCAGTCATAGAACTCGACCAGGTTGGTTTGGCAGGATCTGCCATGTGTGAAGCCATGCTGTCTGCTGTCCTGTAGTCCTTTGGCCTCTAGGAGGCCACCAGCCTCCTTCAGGATAGTCTCCATTAGCTTACCCACGATGGATGTGAGGCTCACTAGTCTGTAGTTTCCCGGTTCATCCTTGGGGCCACTCTGTGGAGGGCACCACATGAGCCATCCTGCAGTCCTGAGGTACACACCCCGAATGTAGTGAGGCATTAAATAGGTCTCACCAAAGGTCCTGCAAGGATCTCTGCCAGCTCCTTCAGTACCCTGGGTGGATGCCATCTGGGCCTGGCGCCTGTCCACCCTCAGTGCCTTCAAACCCTCTCGAACTCTGCTCTCCATGATTTCCATCTGTCACCACTTCCCACCCTGCTTCTGCCATTTCTCCCACCTTGGGTGTCACCCTTCTCTTTAGTAAATACTGAGCAGAAGTACTCATTTAGTGCTTCCGCCTATCGCACCCTGCTTCCACCCAACCCCTCCTTCCTAATCCTTACTATGTGGTCCTTACAGCTCCTTTTCTCCTGATGTACTTAAAAGTCCTTCTCTCCCTTCTTAATGCCTTGTGCCAGCATGAGTTCCGTGATGCTTTGGCCCCTTACTGCCCTTGTCACCTCCTTCGATTCTGTCAAGTACTCCTCCCTGTCCTCCCCTCCCCTGTTTTCTCGTACTTCCAAAGGCAGCTCTTTCTCCTCACCTTTTCCATGACCTCCTTTCTCAACCAGATCAGTTTCTTAGCCTGCTTCCTCTTGCCTGGGCTTTGCAGCAGGTTTTGCTGCTCCACTATCCCCAGCTTTATGAACTCCCACCTCTGGTTAGTGTCCATTCTAGATTGAATTCTGCCAGGTACCCTTTACCACTTCCCCATCCTCCCAAAGTCAGCCCTCCTGAAGTCCAGCACTATTGTGCCAGATTCCACTCCTTCCTTGCCCATATCCAATGTGAGCCATATTGAGTGGTGGTCACTCCCGACAGCGGTTCCTCCACTGTAAGTTCTCTCACAAAGTCCCCATTTGCCAGAACAAGGTCAAGGGTATTCCTAACCTGGTTGGTTCACTGACCATTTGCAGCAGGAAGCTGTCCTGGAAGGCATCCAGCAGTACCTGCTCCCTTCTGTTCCTGGTTATTGGGGTGTCAGTCCACTCCTGGCATGTTGAAGTCCCCCAATCACCACACTACCCTTCTCGCAGGTCCTCCTGATCTGTCCCACTAGTTTCCTGTCTAACTCCTCCATCTGAGATGGTGGCCTGTACACCACTCCCATTCTAAGAATCCTACTCTTGGAATCCTGGATTTGCATCCAAAGTGACTCCGCACTACCCTCCTCCCCTTCCTCCCTTACATACTTCAGTCCTTCCTTCACATATAGTGCCACCCCCCCCTCTCCCAAGCACCCTGTCCCTACGAATAACCTTACCCTGGTACAGACAGGTCCCAGTCATTGTATTGGGTGGCCCATGTTTCGTGATGGCTGCAATGTCCACCTCTCCTCTGCCATGAGAACCTGTAACTCTGCAGTTTTCCTCCCAAGGCTCCTAGCATTAAGGGTAACCACCTTCCACCTCCCCCATCCTGCCCTCCTTTCCTAGCATCACCAACAGTACTGCCATTTGTCCTTTGTCACTGTTATGGGGTAAGCTCTATGGTTTCCAAACCTGTGGTCTCTGCATATCTCTTCCCCAACTGCCACCCCCACTCCTAGTTTAAATTCCCAACTTCCTCTATGTACTCCTCCATCCTCTGTTTCAACACTTTCTTTCCCTCCTCACTCAAGTGTAGTCTGTCCTTGACATAGAGACTACTGTCCTCCCAGGTCCCTTCCTACCCCCCCCAACAGCCCATACCCTTTAGCACAACACCAGGTTCTTAGCCATCTGTTAAATTCCTCTATTCTCAGCTTTCTTGTTGTGCTTGCCTTTGGCACCGGAAGTATCTCTGAAAAAGTTACTGATCTTCCTGCCCCCTCACATAACCACACAGAGCAAGAGGCACAGTGGTGAACTGAAATAACTCTGTTAAGCGGAGACGTTTCTACCACTTCTGATTCAAGAGAATGTGTTGGCATGGGTTTTGGTTTACCTATGATGTTGTACTTTTTCCTGATACTGTGGCTGGAGCTGTGGAGGGGTGGGGGAGTTGGGTGGGGGGTGGTATTTGTGTGGGAGGCCATGGGGGGAGTGGGTGGGACAATGGAATACCAATAGGGATTTTGTTCAGGCTAAGAATAAATAACTTTTATGATGAGTACCCTTAAAGTTGTATCCCTGAATGTTCAGGGTATTAATTCTCCAATCAAACAGATTAAGATCCTCCACTATTTAAAGCAGGTTAAATCTGATATTAGTCTTATCCAACAAACTAAATTATCAGATGCAGAACACTAAAAACTGAAAAGAGGTTGGGTAAGTAGAGTAAGCTATGCCTCACACCCATCAGGTAAAAGGGCAGCAGTGGCTATTTTGTTCCGTAGGGAATTACCTTTTGAGATCACTTCTGAAACTGTTCTAGAAGCAGGAAGGGGGATCATAGTTACTGGGAAGTTGTTGACTCAGAAAATCCATATTATTAATATCTATGTCCCCAACAGAGACAACCCAGCCTTTTTTATAAAACTGTTTGAATGGGTAGCAAAACTGGGAGAGGGCATAGTTTTATTGGGAGGGGACTTTAACGGTGTCCCTAATTCACAGTATGATCACTCATCCCAAAATTCAACCACTAATAAAAATATGAGCAAAGTGGTTAGGAGTGGAATGCAGGAATTGGTGTTGGTGGACGTTTGGAGGGACCTTAATAAATACATGAGGGATTACTCTTTTTACTCACACCCAAATACCACCTACTCCAGAATCGATCTTTTTCTGTGCAGCAGTGTGGATTTTCACAAGGTGCGCAATTGTGAGATTCTCCCCGCCTGGTATCAGATCATTCAGCAGTAGCTCTTATTCTGGAGATTGGTAATTGGCAAATAATTTCACAATAGAGAATGAATTCTCCTACTAGATAGGGAGGAGTGTAAGACCCACATCCGGGACACCATTAAAGAATATCAAGCACATAACCCCACGGTAGGCCCTGAATCTAGCTGCTTCTGGGATGGTTTGAAAGCTGTGTTACGGGGGCAGATAATTTCATTTGCCTCATACCTTAAAAAGAAGCATACAGAACAACAGAAAGCTCTGGAGACAAAATTGCAACAACTAGAATGCAAGGTTAAACAAGGGGGAAAACATAAGGCAGAATTACTTAAGGAAGTGAAAGAAACTAGGAAGAAGTTACAAAACATTCTAGACCAACAAATAGAAGGGAAATTAAGATATGGAAACCAAAAATACTATTAACATGGAAACAAAGCTAGTAAATTATTAGCATTTTGATTAAGGAAAGCCCAAGCAGACAGGTATGTTAAAACTTTACGATCTAGTCAAAAAGGAACCCCATCCAGATTTTTACACCGACAGATATAGCTACTGCATTTAAAGAATATTATGCATCTCTCTATAATTTGGAACCCTCAGAATCAAATCTTGGATGTCTCATCCGGGCATTTTTAGACAGAGTCTACCTCCCAAAATTAACTGAAGATATTAAAGCACAACTAGACTCCTCTATAACTTCAGGTGAGGTAGCGCAAGTCATTCATAATTTGAAGAGTGGTAAATCACCAGGTCCAGATGGGTTTAATGCGGAATTTTTTCAGAAGTTTGGCGAGCCCCTAATTCCCATACTGGTCCGACTCTTTAACAAAGGGAAGAACGAAGGTGGATTTCCTAGCTCATGGAGAGAGGCATACATAACAGTGATCCCCAAGGAAGGTAAGTCCCCAGAGCTATGCAGTTCCTATTTCACTTTTAAATTATAGACCTATTTCACTTTTAAATGTGGATTCCAAAATTTTCACGAAAATTATGGCTAATAGTGTTAATGCAGTCCTTCCTAATTTAGTCCACCCAGACCAAGCAGATTTTTCACAAAATAGACACCTTACGGATAATGTTAGACGTTACTTAAACATTTTACATACATGAAGGAGGGCAAAGGAACAACAAATCGCCATAGCAATTGACGCAGAAAAAGTGTTTGATCGCTTAAGTTGGGACTTTCTTTTTGAGGTATTAACCAAATTCGGGTTTGGAAAACAATTCAGAGAATGGATTAGGGAGATTTATAGCCCCATAGCTCGAGTTAAAATAAATGGCACAATATCTACCCCATTGAAAATTGGGAGGGGAACTAGACAGGGTTGTCCCCTTTCCCCAGTCTTCTTTGCACTTAGCATGGAACCTTTAGCCCAGCTCATTAGATCACATCCAGATCTAATTGGAATCACTGTGGGGGGGAATAGAATTTCCCTCTACGCAGATGATACTATGCTTTATCTACGTAATCTGATAGATACATTTCCTATCTTGCTTCAGATATTAACAGAATATAGTTCAGACTCGGGATTTAAAATTAACAGCGACAAAACAGAGGTGATCTTGATAAGTGGTACCTGCACAAGAGAGTTGGAACAGTTAATTCCATTTAAGTGGGTTTCGACAAAGATTAGATATTTAGGTATTTACTTGCCAATGGACCTAAAACAACTATTTCAAGCCAATTACGGCAAATTAATTCAGGAAGTACTGACAGATATAAAAAGATGGGCTATCCTCCCCCTGACTTTGATGGGATGGATTGAAACCATTAGGATGAATATTCTTCCCCATTTCTTGTTCTTGTTTACTGCCCTCCTTCTTAGGGTTCCAAGTCTGGAATGGAAAAAAATCAATAAAGCCCTTCATCATTTCATATGGGGTGGTCGCAGGGCAAGAATTGCATGGAAACATTGCAGAGATCCAGGGAAGACAGTGGTCTGGGGCTTCCCAATTTACAAACTTATTATCAGGTAGCCCAACTATGTCCATGGGTGAATTATCTAAAGAATGACCCGAATAATACATGGGTCACACTAGAGATTCAGGGGGAACCTGGATTACTGTAAGTCCGTTACTAGACTTTAATGATACCCCACCCCAACTTATTAAAAGAAAAATATTAAACCCATGGATCAAACAGACATATAGAATATTAGGAGAAATAAAACAGGATTTGGGGATGAGGGACACACTGTCGGACAAAACTGAAATCACTTATTGTACCCATTTTTCCCCTCCCAGAATGGATCAAGCCTTTTCTCTATGGAGAAAAAGGGGCCTCAGATTTTTTAGCCAATTTCTGAACTCAGGCCATCTGATAACATTCCAAACAGTACAGCAGGAATTCCAGCTCCCCAGAACACATTTTTTTAGATACCTCCAAGTGACATCTTTTCTTAAAGCAGGAACCAATTTGATGAACGTACAAAGACCTCCTCATCTGTTGATACAAACTAAGTGGAACTCTATTCTGAGCACAGGGGAAAAGAGATTAATTTCTAGACTAATGATGGCCCACAGAGCCTCAAAAGATTTACCACCACCCTTATGTCAAACGGAATGGGAATGGGAATTGGGTTCTTAGTTAGATGATGATAGCTGGAGGAGGATTTGGGAAGGGGTCAAATGTACCTCATCATCAGATAATTGGAAGGAGTTCAGATGGAAAATTGTTTCTAGATTTTTCAATACACCTACAAGAACTAAATATTATCTACCAGGGAACTCCGATTTATGCTGGAGAAACTGTGGAGGTAAGGGTACCCACTTACATATTTTTGGGGATTGCCCCATAATACATCCTTTTTGGTCAAAAGTGGGTGAATATATGGGGAAAATAATGGCCTGTGAACCAGAACTAACTTGTCAAATTCTGATGTTGGGTCTCCTGCCCAAAGACAGATGTCCTGGGGGAAAAGGATCCTTTATTGGTGTCTTGTTGGCTACAGCAGGCAAGTCCATAACCAGACGGTGGCTCACACAGACAGCTCCCATGGTAGAGGAGTGGATTTCAATTGTTCAAGATGTCTCCAGGGTTGAGAGAATTACAGCAGAATTATGCCTGCAACAAGATAAATACCTCCGAATTTGGCTACCCTTTATGAATTTGATAGAGGAATTACAGGGGATCCCAGTTCTTGAGCAGCAGGCCCTGGGGTATTGAAGGGACAAGACCCCTAAAATAAGAAGAGGTCTTGGTAAAAGGATATGGAGCCAGAAGACTATATACTTGACCCCCTTCCGCTCCCTTTCAGCTGTCCTTGGTCCCCCCCCATACCCCTCGGAAATGATATCATAGCATTGTACAATATAAAACACAAAGAACACACCAGCCATAAGTCAGGGTTTTTGTATTTTATTGCAACATTTCTTTTTACTTTTTCTTTTTGATTTGGTTCTTGGTTTATTAACGGTTTTCAGTAGGTATACAGATTGGTGGATGAGGAGGACATGACATTAAATGAATTCTGCTTTGGAAGATATGTGTAAAGGTATAGCTTATAAAATGGAATTTCAATACTAATAAGTTAAAGAATCCTATTGCTAATGATAACAGCTGAAAGAAAAGAGACAAGTATTAGTGACAGTTTTAAGTACACAAAGTAAACTTATCTCTGTTCTAACTTTATGTATACTGAAAGATTGGATTGTAATGTATGAACTTTAGTCATGTACTTGCAGTTTAATAAAATTTGAAGTTTCAAAAAAAAAGAAATTTGCTCTACTGAAATTTAGAATGGTAGTGGTCCTTGAGTGCTTGTAGAGCTTGTAGAGGGGAGGAGAAAGATGTTTCCATTCCCTGATGGTCTGGGTTTTGCCTGGACTCATCAGCTAGTTGGGTGGAGAGGGAGGAACAGATTTGTTTCAGTCTCTAACAGACCCTGTAGGGCACTAGATCCGTTAGGTAGCTGGGGAGGGGAGTCAGATTTTTTTCTGTCTCTGATGAGTTGGGTTGGGCACCTGATCCATCAGGTAGTATGTTGAAGGGGACAGAATTTTTTTAATTCCCTGACAAGCCAGGTTGGACACTGGACTGTTGTGCTGCACAGCAGGGCAGGTTGCAACGTGCATGACAGCGTGATCCCTGTGTGCATGTTAGGAAGAATGCAGAGCTGAGATCGAGCACTGAGAGAAAGAAAAAATGAAAGCGGTAGAGTGGGACAGTGGAGCTAGAATCACTGGAACTTGGGGTTACAGCCTTGGAAGTTTATGCCATTGGCTCCCCTTGGTCCAGATTACCAAGCTAGTGCCTGCGGACCAGAGGAGATGGAGCTTCCTGAACATGCTGGTAGCAGCAGCAGCATGCCAGCTGCCCCAGCCTCCCATGTAGTGTTTGAGCCCCTCACTGTGACCTAAGTGGATGGGCATGGGGAGAGCAGGGTTTTACTACCCCCAGTATTCCACCTTCCACTCACTGCTTTGCTGCTGCTCGTCCTTATCTCTGTTTGGCTTACTACACAGACTAGGTTGGGCACAGTACCCATCAGGTAGTTGGGGGGAGGGGGACATATTTTTTTATTTCCTGATGGGCCAGATTGGGCACTGGACAGGTATTTTCTGATGGGCCAGGTTGGACACTGGACAGGTATTTCCTGATGAGCCAGGTTGAACACCAGACCTATCAAGTTATTGGGGGAAATGGATAATTTTTTTTAAATTCCCTGATAGGCCAGGTTGGACACTGGACCTGTCAGGTTGTTGGTGGGGGGGGGGGGGTTTGTTTATTCCCTGATTAGCCTGGTTGGGCACTGGACTTGTCAGGCAATTTGGGAGAGGTGGACAGATTTATTTTTATTCTTTGATAGGCCACACTGGGCACTGGACCTGTCAGGTTGTTGGAAGAAGAGGGAATTATTTCTTTATTCCCTAACAATCTAGGTTGTATACCAAACCCATTAGGTAGTTTGGGAGAGAGGGAGTTTTTTTTGTATTTTCTGATGGGTCAAGTTGGGCATAGGACCAGTCAGTTAACTGGGGGAAGGGCCAGATTTTGTTTTTTAATTCCCTGATGGGTCATGTTGAGCACTGGATCCGTTAGGTTGTTGGGTGCTGGGTGAGGCGGGCAGATTTGCTTTTATTTTCCCTGAGGAGTTTGTTGGGCATTGGCTCCATCAGGTAGTTGGGGAAGGGGGCAGATTTTTTATTCCCTGTCGGGCCAGGTTGAGCACCAGAAATTCTTTTTTGTTCTACATTCCCTGCACTACCAGTATAGAACTCCTGTGCCTTGTAAAACACTTTGGGATACAGTTTGTATGAAAGTCATTACTCAAAACCTAATTCTGTTATATTCTGAAGTCCTTGCACTACCAGACTCTAACACCTATGCTTTGTAAAACACCAAAGCTGTTATGGTTGGGGTGAGAGGGACAGATTTGTTTTCCCTGACAGGCTGGGTTGGGCACCAGACCCATCGGGTAGTTGGGGGGAAGGGACAATTCTTTTATTCCTTGGGAGGAAAGAAGGGTAATTGATGATGCCCATGCTGCTGTTTGTTCCAAAAGACTTGCTTCTGATGGGCACTGTCAGCCAATGGTGGTGGCCTGGGGGCAGGTGCTCCACTACTCAACATGCTGGTTTGCAGCACGCATGGCAGTGTGAACCCTGTATGTGTCAGGGAAAGTGCAGAGCTGAGACCGAGTACCAGAGATGGAAAGACTGTGAGAGAGGGAGAGTCAGACGGTGTATCTGAGATCCTGTGCACTTGGGATTACAGTCTTGTAAGTGTGCGTTGTCTGTCCACCTTGGTCTGGTCCCCATGCTAGTGCATTACAGGCTAGAAGTGAAGGAGGGGCCCAAACTCACAGCAATGTGGCAGCAGAGGGGTACATATTTTTATGTTTGCTAGCACACGCATGTGCAAGAAACATAGTGCCACCACACAAGTTTTCTTAGGTGTGCCGCCACCCCCGCTTCCAATGCCCTGCTTCTTTTTGCAGGAGTGGCCGCACGGCACCAGTGAATGTTCCAGCTGTCTGTGACAGCAGTTCAGATGTAGTGGCGTACAGTTTGAAGAAAACCACTGCTACAATCAGTGGTGATAATGTGTAGGCAATTTGCATACTGCCATCAGCAGGCAATTTGCATACTGCCGTCGACAGTATGCAAATTGCCTACATGTCACCACTGCATCTGAACTGCTTTGCCCAATTCATTTGCCAATGGGTGAAATGGCATGAACGTTATGGGTGATGACCCAAATGCATACCCAAATGCCTGTCCTTCTCTGCAGGGTGGAGGTGGGGTTGGTGTGAGTTCGGTACTTCACTGCCATTCCTATTCTGCATCTGTCTAACTCCTGCATTCCCAGTGCTAATATCAGCAAGCAACCATTCGACACAGACAAATGCTTGTTTAATTCCCTGACAGGCTGGGTTGGGTGCCAGACCCATCAAGTAGTTTGGGGGAGAGGGCCTGATTTATTTTTTATTCCCCGATGGATCAGGTACTAGATCAGTCAGGTTGCTTGGGAGAATGGGACAGTTTTTTGTATTCCTTGATGGCCCCTGGACTCGTTAGGTAGTTGTGGGGAAGAGAAGGGACAGAATTTTTTTTTAATTCCCTAACAGGCTGGGTTGGGCACCAGACCAGTGTGATAGTTGGTGGAGAGACTGATTTTATTTTATTCCCTGTTGGGCCAGGTTGGGCATCAGAAATGTTATTCTATTCTACATTCCCTGTGCTGCCAGTATTTAACTCCTGTACCTTGTGAAACACTTTAGGATACAGTGAGTATGAAAGCCATAATTTAAAACTAAGTTCTGTTGTATTCTACAGTCCATGTGATACCAGAATCTACTCTTTGTAAAAGCACTAGACCTGTCAGGTAGTTGGGGGAGAAAGACTGATTTTAATTATTCCCTGATGGGCTGGGTTGGGGACCAGATCATCTTGCACTGGCAGTTTTCCATATAATAGTGCTGAGAGCATGCATGGAATTTGATAGGCTGGAAATAATATCTTCTTTTAAGTAAACGTGGTGAAAAGACTAAAACCATTTTTATTTTGGCTGAATGTTATTTTGCAAATTGCCATTCCCTGGCCCCCTCTTGCTCCAGCAACTGATCCCTCCCTTTTATTTTTCCAGTCCCCTAGCAGGGCTACTTGGAGTGACTGTAAACTCAGTTGTTTTTATATTGGCTCGTGCTTGCGTGTCAGCCAACATATTGCATTAGGAGCAGATTTGGAGGTGCAGTCACTGTGGGTGAATGCAGGGCACACATCAGTAGCTGCATCCCTCATTCCCCAATAAGCCAGGATGCAGGCGATACGTAAAGTGGCCACCAGATCTAACAAAAGTGCCACTGCAATGAGAGGCAAGCTCATCATGCAGCGGCACAAGAACACGCCTCCCGAAAAGCACTTCCTGGTGAAGCATTCCATGAAAAATGGTGCCCCACAGTTCATTTGCCGATGGGGGAGCCCACTCCCTGTCGGCATAATGGCCCCCCCTCCCATTTCAATTCTGTGCTGAGGGGGTGCCCAATCCCTCTCGGCATCATGCGACCCCCCCCACAGTCTTTCTTTGCCGATGGGGGTCCTATCCCCATTGGTTTCAGGTCCCCATTCCCAGTTCAGTCTGCCAACGGGGGAGCCCACTCCCCATCGGCATAATGTCCCCTCCATTTGTTGTGTGCCGGGGGGGTGCCCAATCCCCCTCAGCTCTTTCCGCCCACTTGGTACATGTACCGATGGGGGTGCCCAATCCTGAAATCGGCTACAGACCCCCAAAAAACACCCGGTGGCATGCTGGGAGCCCACCCCAGCGTACCAAATCCCATGAAAAAATTAAAAGTCCCACAATGTTTTTCTTTTTTAAACCTGCAAACCAGAAAATGGTCCCTTCATAGTCGGTGGCACTCCCCAACCCGCCACACCCTCTCGCACCCTGCTTCCCCACCCTTCACCTCAACACTTAGAGGTTATTGGGGCCTTCTCATAAATTCAGTCACTGTCATGTGTTATGCGGTCGAAAGGCGATTTTGCAGTCACTCTGCGGAATCACCTTTCGGGACCGATTAATGAAATGACAGTACCGCTGTTCATGAGGTGGGCTCTCAAAACGCCTATGTTGCAAATTTGGTGAAAAAAAAAAGACTGTTTTATGAGCGTGCATTGCGCGGTTTCCATGCATGCTCGTAACTTCATGAATTTGTAATATTTTCACTCTAGATTTTCAACATTGGCATTTTCCCACACCTCCTTATGAACAGTATAGCTGTCATTTTACATATGTTGACCAAAATGTGTTTTCGCACTTCTGGCGCAGAATAGTGTGGTCACTGTGGAAAATCAGTTTTAGGGACAGACTGAAAAAATGACAGTGACACTGTTCATGAGCAGAGGTTCTAAAATGCCTATGTTGAAAATTTGGTGATGAAAGTCCATAAAATGACTGTGTTACAAGCGTGCGCTGCACAGTTTCCGAGCATTCTTGTCACTTTGCAAATTTGCAATATTTTCATGCCAGATTTTCAACACTGGCATTTTTCCACATCTCCTTATGAACAGTGCAGATGTTATTTTTCACATCCAGCCCCAAATATGTTTTCGCACCTGTGGCGCACAATGGCATGACCGCTGTGGGAAATCAACTTTTGGGACAGATTAACAAAACCACAGTGCCACTGTTCATGAGGGGAGGTCCCAAAATGCCTATTTTGAAAATGTGTCTTTTCAGGGTGGGGGTGAGGTTGGCATCAGTTCAGTACTTCACTGCCATTCCTATTATGCATCTCTAATTCCTGCACTACCAATGCCAATGCCAGCGAGACAACATTCGGCATTGACAAATGCTTGTTTTATTATACCAAGAGGCTGGGAGAGATAATTCCTAGTTCCTACAAGCATCACATGGAGCCACAGCTCTGCAATTCTTTGTCCTTTTGCACTGCAGTAGTTAAGTAGCATGAAAACTTTCTGTTTAATTTATTTTTTATTGATTGCAGATTCAGATTACATAACTGTTGAGCTAGAGAGCTCATTTACAAGGCTCCACATCACAGATAAAGTTGTAGAGACACTTTACAGTTACACAAGTACAGCAGTTCCTCAGTGAATCAAACAAAGTTGTACAGATAGTTGTAGATAGTACATAGGACAAAGAGGTGCAGGTACAATAGGACATAAAGGTGCAAGTAAGCAGCCAACGTGGCATTGACATGTTTTGTTTAAGTGCTATAGGTTGGAAGAGAAACTTAGGCGAGGTATAGGAAGCTGGAGGGAGGATGTGCTGCTTGTTTGAGAGGAGGAGGTTGGGTATAGCAGTCACATCCACCAGACTGAGATAGGTGGTTCCGGAGTGCCACTTTGAAAGAGATAATTTTATTGAACTCGTGAAGGGTGCCAGGGAGTTCATGTAACCAATTAGGGCCCCTATAAGCTAAGGACCTTTGTGCTAGGGTGGTGTGCCTAAAGGGGAACTGGAGGGCATTTCTAGTTCTACTTAGAAACATAAAAACATAGACTTTGATGGCAGATAAGGACCGCTTGGCTCACCTAGTCTGCCCATTTCCCTACCTACAGGATAGGCCGCAGATCCTAGTTAACCAACAGCCTATTTCTTACTACACCCCACAAGAATTGCCTTATGTCTGTCCCATGCATTCTTGAATTCTCCCACAGTGTTAGACCCCACAACCTCCTCAGGAAGGCTGTTCCATGCATCCACTACCCTCTCTGTGAAAAAATACTTCCTCACATTGCCCGAACTGCCCCCCATCTTTAAATTGTGCCCCTTGTTCTTGCACGTCTCTTTTTCTGAAAGATGCTACCCTCTTGGACTTTGTTGATTCCACTGAGGTACTTAAAAGTTTCTATCATGTCCCCCCTCTCCCTTCTTTCCTCAAGGGTATGCATGTTAAGCTCCTTTAGTCTCTCCTCGTACGGCTTCTCTTGCAGACCCTGCACCATTTTAGTTACCCTCCTCTAGACTGCCTCTATGCTGTCTGTGTCTTTGCAGAGATTGGGTCTCCAGAACTGCATGCAGTACTCTAAATGGGGTCTAACCAGCTGTCTGTACAGAGGGATAATAGCTTTCTGTTTTCTACTGGTAATGCCTCTCCCTATGCATCCCAGTGTCCCCCCAGCCCTCCTTGCTGCCCTCTCACATTGCTTGCTAACCTTAAGGTCATCTGATATGATTACCCCCAGGTCCCTTTCCTTTTTTGTTGTTGTTACTACCCCCCATTGTGTAATCTTCCTGGGTTCTGTTTCCCAGTGCATTATTTTGCACTTCTTTGCATTGAATCCTAGCTGTCATACTTCTGACCATTCCTCCAACCTTGCCAAGTCCCTTCTCATCCTTTCCACACCTCCTTGTATCAACCCTGTTGCAGATCTTTGTGTCATCTGCAAGAGGCATACTTTTCCTTCCAGTCACTCTGCAATGTCACTTATAAAGACATTAAAAGGACTGGACCCAGTACTGAACCCTCATGTACCCACTAGTAACCCCTCTTCTTCAGAGTGGACTCCATTTACAATTACCTTCTGTGTCCTGTTGTCCAGCCAATGTTTTACCAGGCTACCACCCTGGGACCCACTCCCAGGCTGGTTAATTTGACTATTAATCTTTTGTGTGGGACTGTGTCAAATGCCTTGCTAGAAGTCTCGTAGGCCATGTCCACCACCCCTCCCTGGTCTACTACTTTGGTCACCTGTCAAAGAAATCTATTAGATTTGTCTGACATGACCTTCCCGCTGGAACCCATGCTGCCTTGGGTCCTGTGCCCCACTGGCCTCTAGGTACTCAACAATTCTTCCTTCAGAAGTGACTCCATCACTTTCCCTACCACAGAGGTCAAACTGACAGGTCTGTAGTTTCCTGCCTCTGTCTTGGTCCCACTTTTGTGAAGGGGAATCACATCTGCCTTTCTCCAGTCCTCAGGTACCACACCATCCTCCCATGATTTGTTAAAAAGGGTAGTCAGTGATGTCACTAGTTCTCTGCTTAATTCTTTTAGAATTCTGGGTGAATTCCATCTGGCCCCATTGCTTTGCCACCTTCAGTTTTAGGAGTTCTTGCAGAACCCTTTCTTCTGTGAAAGGGTTGGATCACTCTATCAAGAGTGCTTCTGTTAATTGGATTAGCACTTCCTCCTCTTTGTGAATACTGAGCAGAAATATTCATTCAGTATACCTGCTTTTCACTGTCCCCTCTGCCCACCCACCATTCATTCTATTCAGCCTCACTATCCCTCCCTTTGTCTTTCTATGCTCTCCAGTGTACCTATAAAAGGTTTTATCCCCCTTCTTAACTGAGTTGGCTATCTTTTCCTCAGTTTGGGCCTTTGCTATTCTGACTTCCCTCCCTGCTTCCTTCTGCCTTAACTGGTACAGCTCTCTGTCCTGCTCCTTCTGTGTTTCCTTATACTTCCTGAATGCTATCTTTTTCTCCTGGACTTTCCCAGCCACCTCTTTTGAGAACCATAGTGGCTTTTTCTTCATTTTAATTTGTTTGCTTCACACAAAGGCTTGTTGCCTCTGTGATGGCAGTTTTGTTGATTCCCATTGTTGCTCCACCCTCCTTCTAGCCTGTTTGCTAGTGCTTTCTGAGGCACTCTCCCATCTTGCCAAAGTCAGCCCTCCTGAAGTCCAGTACCCTCACTTTTGTATGGCTTGACTCTGTAGCTGAGTTTAACATGAACCACACTGTTTGATGGTCACTTGTTCCCAGATGGCAACCCACTTCTAGATCCGAGATCCTCTCACTGCCCCCATTTGAGAGTATGAGGTCTAAGATTGCTCCCTCATGAGTGGGTTCCGAAGCTAGCTGTCTGAGGCCTGCCACCTGTATTGCATCAAGAATGGCCCTGCTCTTGGATGTGGCTGCAGAAAATGTGCTCCAGTTAACATCTGGCATATTCAGGTCTCCCATCAACAGTATCTCCCCTTTCTCTGCCATCCATAGAATGCCTTCTATCATATCCTTGTCCATTCCCTCCCCCTGACATGGGGGTCTGTACACAACCCCTGTGCGGATTGTGGTGCCCTTTCCAGTCTCCAAGGTGACCCACAGTACCTTCTCTCCTCCCTGTTTACTCTTTTGTTCAGTTGCTTTTATCCCTTCATTTACATAGAGAGCTACTCCTCCCCCTCTTCTCCCCTGCCTGTCTCTCTTGTAGGTTATGTACCCTGGTATGTTAACCTCCAGTCATGGTTCTCTGTGTACCATGTTTCTGTGACTGCTACGATATCCAGGCATCCCTCTTCCATCAAGGACACCAGCTCAAGGAGCTTGTTGCCCAGACTACAGGTATTGGTACTCATTACCCTCCATTTCCTGATGACCTTACTCCTTTTTGCCCCATCCCTGTCCTTCCTGCCTTTGTCACTTTGCCCATTTACCCCTGCCCTTCTCCCTATCGCCACCTCTATGTTGGTGTTTACCACACTTACTACCGTGATTTTTTTGGGGGGTCTAGGATTTCCCTTCTCCTTTCCAGTGCCTCCCCCCCTTGGCTAGTTTAAATGCTTGCCAATGAAGCATTTAAACCTATCGTCTAGGATTCTGGTTCCCCTCCTGGACAGATGCAGCCCATCATGCCAGTATAGGCTTGCATCACTCCAGGTGGACCCCCAGTCCCCAATAAAGCCAAATCCCTGAGCTCTGCACCAGTTTTTTAACCACTGATTGAATCCCATGGTGCAGAACACCCTAGCCTCTCCTATGCCATAGATGGGCATAGCACCTCCGAGAAGGTTACCGTGCGTGCTACTTGTCTAAGGCCCCTCCCCAATTCCACAAACTCTTCCTGCACTGCTTTAATCCCTTTCTTAGCCAGGTCATTTGTCCCTAGGTGGACAATGACATCCGGCTCCCTCCACTGTGCAGCTGCTCTGGCAATCCTGAGGATTTGCTCCTGTCCTCAAGCCATGGTGCCAGGCAGGCACCTTACCTCCTCTCCCTTCCTCCCCAGTTCTACCTTCCTAACAATGGAGTCCCCCACCAGGAGTTGTTTCCTTCCCCTGTGGGGTCCCATGCCACCCTCCTGTGGGTCTCCTTTGTGGAGGTTCCCAGCATCCTCCTTGGTCTCCACTGCAGGTGCCTCCACAGAGGAACCACACTTTGCCAGAATGGCATAGGAATTGTGGAGAGGTACAACTGGAGGGATGTGCCTTTGTGCCACCACCCTCACCCTCCCTGAGCCCACTGTGGTCCAACCACTCCTCTTTCTTGGCAACCTCTGAGGCAACGGCAGTGGCACTGGTGGTCCCTGGATGAAAGAGGAGGTCCCTCAAATCCTGGCCAACTCAGCCTGGAGATGAGCAACCTCCTCCCTCAGCCCAGAGAAGTGCCTACAGATGGGACAACACCACATCCTCCAGAAAATTTCCTGGAGGACTGCCACTGCACTGCACCACTCCCATCATGTCTTATTTCTGGCCCCTTAACTATTGTTTGGAATCCTTACTCGTTCCTCTGTTTTTTTTTTCTTTCTCTTCTGTCTCTCTACTTACTTTCTGCCTTTGTGCCCTTTAAGCTCCTGATTGTCCTGTTCTGAGACAAGAATATCCTATATTTCTCAGTAGACCCCTTACTTACTCAGAGGCAGGCCTCCAGCAGCTAGAGGGGGCCGGAGAGCTACTCTTGCCCTTCTAGGATGGTGGGTCTTTGGTGGCTTTGTGATCACTCACTTCCTGCTCCCAAACAGGAAGTTCCTGTTGTCAGTCAAATCGTGTGCCTATAAAAGTAGAACTAGCTTTTGGGTGGGAGGGAAGGAGGGCAATATAGTCCCAGTAGAGAAGTCCAGTCACACAGCACTTCTTCCTCCTGGTGTCTTCTGCCAAGCTACTAACAGAATCTTTCTAAGGCAGTCTTTAAATTTAGCTTCCTTCTAGCTAAGCCACTCCCCCTACTTACTAGATCTTTCTACAAGAAATTTAAACTGCACAACTATCAAGCCCTTTCAATCACCTGAGATTTACACCTAGATAGCTGTTCAGATAACCATTCAGTTCAGTTAACACAGACAAACACACTCATTTTTTTTTTTGTTTTGTTTGTTAGTTTGTTTTTTTACCCTAAATTAAAGGTCCAAGTATAAGAATCCTACTTCTTTAGTCCCAGTAGAGAAGTCCAGTCACACAGTACTCCTACCTCCTGGTGTCTTCTGCCAAGCTACTAACAGAATCTTTCAAAGGCAGTCTTTAAATTTAGCTTCCTTCTAGCTAAGCCACTTCCCCTACTTACTAGATCTTTCTACAAGTAATTTAAACTGCACAGCTTTCAAGCCCTTTCAATCACCTGAGATTTACACTTAGATAACTGTTCAGATAACCATTCAGTTCAGTTAACACAGACAAACACACTAATTTTGTTTTTGTTTTGTTTGTTAGTTTATTTTTTTACCCTAAATTAAAGGTCCAAGTACAAGAGTTCTACTTCTGGTATGTTCAGTGGTTTTAGTCAGTTGGAAAAGCTTCTTCAGGGGGCAGGGGTTAGGGTTAATTTGGCTTTTTTTGCCAGCTGACATATTTGATACCTGATCCTGCTGTGTAGGGGGAGCTAGCCGGTTTGAGAGTATAGGGTAAACGTTATGTGTTAGTTTGTCTGTTCCGAGGGTGAGCCTGCAAGCTTTGTTAAGTAGCAGCTTAATTCTTTTTAGAGCTGTGTCTGTTGCAGCACTGTAAATAACCAGCCCATACTCAATTGAGGACAGTAATAAAGTACTGATGGCTAGTCCCAAGGCATAGGGTGTCATAAAGTTCCAGCGCCTATAAAGTGCACATCGCTTAACGCTGACTGATTTGACAACATGGTCTGTGTGAGGCGTAAAGGAGAGGGATTCATCTAGGTACACTCCAAGATACTTAAATGAACTTACTTGTTCAAGTTGCCCACTGTCACGACTGTGTATTGACAATGGGTTTACTGTTTTATATAGCCAACTTCATTTTTTTCCAGAAAATAAAGGTTAACTTTCCATTTATGAAGTTGCGAAGACCGAAAGTTTAATATTACTCCTCTCTGAGCTCATTCTTGTCATCACAGTGGTAAGGGTGGCTAGGCTAAACAGCCCGAGTACTTCTTCAGTATATCACCTAGGTCTGCTGCATGTGCTCAAGACATTCTCCACTTATTCCAAAGTTTCCCATGCACTCTCCTCCTTGCAACCAACAGAAAGTTAGCAAACCGTTACAGCTGCAAGGAGCAATAGCAAGGCACTCCACTCATTTACTGACAGCCATAAAAGACCACAGGCCATATTTTCAAAAGGTGCTGAATACTACAAGCCCTGGTTGTGCTGAACATATGGTGCATGGAGCTTGAGGCATTCTCCCAACTTGCGATCGGGATTTTTTAGCTTGTGCACTGATTGCCGCAAGTTAGACCAGCTTTTTGCTGGTCTAGCTTGCGTCAATTCCGGGTACCCTTTATATGGGGCTTGTGCCAAATATTTGGAGCAAGCTGCTGTAAATTGGGTACACTGTTGCAACTGCGCCTGACCTACTAAAATGGCGTGCAGTTGCAGCAAAGGTGTTTGGCACAGCTACACCAAAAAAAGGGTTGGACACAGGACTTGACGCAAGCCCTGCATACTCCTTTGAAAATCCGGCCCCATGTCTCAGCCCTACAATACAGTTCAATGGGACAGCTGCAAAACACTTCCTGACTCTGCTCATTATAGGAACTGGTCTGCTGTACAGACCAGTTCTAACAAGCAGCAAACTTCAGAGAGATTGAGGAGGCACACTTGCTCTGGCTGGTGGGTTCAGTGAGGGTCCTATGAACTGGGGACAAACACAATTTACCATGCTCTACCAGAGTCAGCAGGTGCAGCAAAAAAAAAAAAAAACACTCAAAAGCACAAACACAAGATACTGCACTCCAGGAGTCAGGGTTCAAGATTATTGCAGGCCAGTGCGATTGTTTCTAGTTGTGGAATAGATGAACCTGTGTTACCTTTTTCTGGTTTCTTTGTGTAGAGGATCTTTAAATATTTAACTTGCAATAAATACAATCCTACTTCCTAATAGATCCAGAACTGACAACCACCCACCGCACCCCCACCCCCAAAACCACGTTTTAATGATGCAAAGTAGGGGAGGGTCTGTAGTGCTATAGATAGGCTTACAATGCAGTCAGGGGTTGTGGTGGCCTTTAGACACCATTTATTTACTTTGAAACATAGAAACATAGACTTTGACGGCAGATAAGGACCGCTTGGCCCACATAGTCTGACCATTTTCCTACCTAGAGGATAAGCTGCAGATCCTATTTAACCAACAGCCTATTTCTTCCTACCCCCCCCACAAAAATTGCCTTATGTCTGTCCCATGCATTCTTGAATTCTCCCATAGTTTTAGACCCCACAACCTCCTCAGGAAGGCTGTTCCATGTGTCCACCACCCTCTCTGTGAAAAAATATTTCCTCACATTGCTCCTGAGCCATCCCTCCTCTATCTTCAAATTGTGTCCCCTTGTTCTTGCACATCTCTTTTTCTGAAAGATGCTACCCTCTTGAACTTTGTTGATTCCACTGAGGTACTTAAATGTTTCTATCATGTCCCCCCTCTCCCTTCTTTCCTCAAGGGTATACATATTAAGCTACTTTAGTCTCTCCTCGTATGGCTTCTCTTGCAGGCCCTGCACCATTTTAGTTGCCCTTCTCTGAACTGCCTCCATCCTGTCTATGTCCTTGCAAAGATGAGGTCTCCAGAACTGGATGCAGTACTCCAGATGGGGTCTCACCAACTGTCTGTTAAGGGGGATAGCAACTTCCTGATTTCTGCTGGCGATACCTCTCCCTATACATCCCAGTATCCCCCCAGCCCTCCCTACCGCCTTCTCACATTGCTTGCCAACCTTAAGGTCATCTGATATGATTACCCCCAGGTCCCTTTCCATTTTTGTTGTTGTTACTACCTCCCCCCATTGTGTAATCTTCCCCTGGGTTTTTGTTTCCCTTGTGCATTACTTTGTACTTCTTTGCATTGAATCCAAGCTGCCATACTTCTGACCATTCCTCCAACCTTGCCAAGTCCCTTCTCATCCTTTCCACTCCTCCTTGTGTATCAACCCTGTTGCAGATCTTTGTGTCATCTGCAAAGAGGCATACTTTTCCTTCCAGTCCCTCTGCAATGTCACTTATAAAGACATTAAAAAGAACTGGACCCAGTACTGAACCCTGCGGTACCCCACTAATGACCCCTCTTTCTTCAGAGTGGACTCCATTCACAATTATCTTCTGTGTCCTGTTGTTCATCCAATGTTTTACCCAGGCTACCACCCTGGGACCCACTCCCTGGCTGGTTAATTTGACTACTAATCTTTTGTGTGGTACTGTGTCAAATGCCTTGCTAAAGTCTCGGTAGGCCATGTCCACAGCCCCTCCCTGGTCTACTACTTTGGTCACCCAGTCAAAGAAATCAATTAGCTTCATCTGACATGACCTTCCTGCTGTGAACCCATGCTGCCTTGGGTCGTGTGCCCCACTGGCCTCTAGGTACTCAACAATTCTTTCCTTCAGAAGTGATTCCATCACTTTTCCTACCACAGAGGTCAAACTGACAGGTCTGTAGTTTCCTGTCTCTGTCTTGGTCCCACTTTTGTGAAGGGGAATCACAACTGCCTTCTTCCAGTCCTCAGGTACCACACCATCCTCCCATGATTTGTTAAAAAGGGTAGTCAGTGGTGTCACTAGTTCTCTGCTTAATTCTTTTAGAATTCTGGGGTGAATTCCATCTGGCCCCATTGCTTTGTCCACCTTCAGTTTTAGGAGTTCTTTCAGAACCCTTTCTTCTGTGAAAGGACTGGGATCAACCCCCCTCTCCAGAGTGCTTCTTTTAATTGGATTAGGCACCTCCCCACTTCCTCTTTGTGAATACTAGACAGAAGTATTAGCTTCAGTATCCCTTTTTTCACTGTCACCTCTGTCCACCCACCATCCATTCTATTCAGCCTCACTATCCCTCCCTTTGTCTTTCTACGCTCCCTGATACACCTATAAAAGGTTTTATCCCCCTTCTTAACCAAGTTAGCTATCTTTTCCTCAGTTTGTGCCTTTGCTATTCTGACTACCCTTCCTGCTTCCTTCTACCTTAACTGGTACAGTTCTCTGTCCTGCTCTTCTGTGTTTCCTTATACTTCCTAAATGCTATCTTTTTCTCCCTAACCTTCACCGCCACCTCTTTTGAGAACCATAGTGGCTTTTTCTTTCATTTTGATTTGTTTATTTGCTTCACACAAAGGCTTGTTGCCTCTGTGATGGCAGTTTTGATAGTTCACCATTGTTGCTCCACTCCTCCTTCTAGCCTGTTTGCTAGTGATTTTCTAAGGCACTCTCCCATCTTGCCAAAGTCAGCCCTCCTGAAGTCCAGAACCCTTACTTTTGTATGGCTTGACTCTGTAGCTGAGTTTATCATGAAACACACTGTTTGCTGGTCACTTGTTCCCAACTGGCTACCCACTTCTAGATCTGAGATCCTCTCACGGTCCCTATTTGAGAACACAAGGTCTAAGATTGCTCCCTCATGAGTAGGTTCCAAAACTAGCTGTTTGAGGCATGCCACCTGAAGGGCATCAAGAATGGCCCTGCTTTTGGATGTGGCTGCTCACCCTCCCTGAGCCTACTGTGGTGCAACCACTCCTCTTTCTTGGCAACCTCTGAGGCAACAGCAGTGACCCTGGTGGTCCCTGGGTGGGAAAGGAGGTCCCACAAATCCTGGCCAACTCAGCCTGGAGATAAGCAACCTCATCCCTCAGCCCAGAGCAGTGTCTGCAGATGGGACAACACTGCATCCTCCAGAACATCTCCCAGAAGACTGCTGCTCCACAGCCACTGTACTGCACCACTTCCACCATGTCTTTTTTCTGGCCCCCTAACTGTTATTTGGAATACTTACTCTTTCCTCTGTTTGTTTATTTATTTTTTTTCTTCTTCTCTCCCTACTTACTTACTTACTGCCTCTGCACCCTTTTAGCTCCTGATCTTCCTGTTCTGAGACAACAAGTTCCTATATTTCTCAGTAGTCTGCTTACTTGCTCAGAGTCAGACCTCCAGCAGCTGGGGTGGGGGGGGACGGAGAGCTACTCTTGCCCTTCTAGGATGGTGAGTCTTTGGTGGCTCTGTGATCACTCACTTCCTGCTCCCAAACAGGAAGTTCCTGTTGCCAAGTTAAATCCTGTGCCTATAAAAGTAGAACTGGTTTAGGGTGGGGGGATGGAGGGGAGGGAAGGAGGGCAATATAATCCCAGTAGATAAGTTTTAGTTATACTAGTAGCTCCTTCCTCCTGGTGTTCTGTCTGTTCTCTGGCAGAAGCTATCTAGGGCAGTGCCTAAGTCTGGTTTTAACCTGGCTTATTCTAACTAAGCCACTCCCCCTACTTTGCAAATCTTTCTACAATTAAATTTCACAGATAACAATTCCCTTCTAACACCTGTGACAAGCACCTAGATAAGTACACAGATAACGCAGATAACATAACAATTTACTTCAACTACCTCTGACAAACACAGCAGATCCTTTTTACCCTAAATAGAAGGTCCCAATACAAGAGATCTAGTTCTTAGTCCCAGTAGAGAAGTTTTAGTTATACCAGTAGCTCCTTCCTCCTGGTGTTCTGTCTGTTCTCTGGCAGAAGCTATCTAGGGCAATGCTTAAATCTGGTTTTAACCTGGCTTCTTCTAACTAAGCCACTCCCCCTACTTTGCAAATCTTTCTACAATTAAATTTCACACATAACAATTCCCTTCTGACACCTGTGACAAGCACCTAGATAAGTACACAGATAGCAGATAACAATTTACTTCAACTACCTCTGACAAACACAGCAGCTCTTTTTTTTTTTTACCCTAAATTGAAGGTCCCAGTACAAGAGATCTAGTTCTTAGTCCCAGTAGAGAAGTTTTAGTTATACCAGTAGCTTCTTCCTTCTGGTGTTCTGTCTGTTCTTTGTAGGCAATTGTACATGTTACGGGATATATACATGGGGGGTGCTGTGGAGCCTGAGCAGTGTGGATGCAAGTTTTACTACTCTGCACCACTTATCTTTTTAAATGCATACTTTGGTGATTTAAACCGATGTTTTACTTTATTCATCTTTACTGCCTTCAGGCTAAGCCAGTTGGGAATGGAATGGGTAATCCTAAAAAAGTGAAACAGCCTGAGGATGGCTGGAAAGACTCTGGCAAGTCAGTGGTAGCAGGACGTGCTACTCGCTTATCACAACCCAGACCCTCAGATGGCGATGGTGGAGAAGAAACCCTGCAGTCGTTAGGCCAAAAAATGAAAATGCTCCTATCTTTAAGCTAGATGGCTTATCAGGAAGATTAACTGCAATGGAGACCAAAGTGGATTTGCTAACAGTAGATGTTGAGGAGTTGAAATGACAAGCAGATAAATGTAAAGTGGTCACTCTCAGCAGAGCGAAGGAGGGACAGCACATTTCTTATAGACTTGAACTGTTGGAAAATCAAATCTGGAGTGCAAACCTCTAACTCTTCGGCTTCCGGGAGGGGAAAGAAGGAGATTCCCCACTATGTTTTATAAAAGATTGGTCGAAAGAACAATTTGAAGGTTGAGGAACTCCTGCTGATTGGCATATTGTTAAAGTTTATAGAGTACGATCTAGTACCAGAGCAATAGAGGAATCCCCCAGAGTCTTAGGCCCTGTACACATCAGGCTAGTTAAAACGTTTTAAGGTGCTTAAAACATTTTAACTAGCGCAAACACAGTGCCCGTCTGCATTTAAGCATGGTTTCAAAGCGTGTTAGAAAACTGTGTTTAAACCCTGCTGGGAGCTAGTCTCAAGTCTGTTTTTAAACACGGTTTGATGAGGGAAAGCATGTTACCCTGTAGTGTGGACGGGCGTCTGCATATTGCTCCTCTAGAAAGCGTGTTAACAATCATGGATAACCCATTTTTAAAAATATTACTGGAGGCAGGTGCAGATGGGACTCGACCGTGTTACAACAGAGTTCAAACTCGATGAAAAATAATGTGGACGGGCTGCTGTGGTGAGTTTGAAAACATTTTTAAAAGGTTTTTAAAATGGTGAAAATCTTCATCTCTAATGTGTACAGGGCATAAATGGTGGTCATGGATAGTATCAGTACACGAGATCAGGTTCTCAGCCTTGCAAAATGTCAAAGCCTTCTGAGTGTTGAGGGAACAACCGTTCATCTCTTTCCAGATATTTCATATGTAACCTGGCAGAGGAGGAAACAAATTGATGGGGTTCGGTGAAATTAAGAGAACTGAATGTTCCCTATGCCATCCTGTTTCCTGCAAAACTTAGTCTGGTGTACCAAGATACAGTTTACCTTTTTACAGACTCTCTTGATGCAGGTAAATAGGTGGCTAGCCTAGAATCACGCCACAACAGAATGCAGCCCATACTGATAACGATGAGGAAGAAGATGGCACTTGAGGTGGCTGAGCTGCATCCCTATGTACTTTAATTGTGCCATAGCCACTATTTGGACTGTTTGGCTTAAGGCTTGCTGTTTCTGATTGTTATTTGTTTTCTCTCCATAACTGCTGGTTTTAATGTTTAGTGCTCAATGGGATTCCTGTTAGTAGTGTTTGATATGGGGGAGGTAACTGTCTCCAACCACACACTGCTGGGTTCATGTTTTATATACAGTGCCATTCAGTGAAATTTCACTTGCACTGCTTTCTTACTTAGTGAGGATGATAATTTCCAGCATGATGGACCACGATGGACTGAACGTATGTTAATTATGTGGCACCTAATGGCTCTCTACAGGGCATGACGATTTTAGGAGACTTTTAGGATACTTTTATTGATATATTTTTCTTGCCACATGCTCTTGGGCTACAGTAACACAGCAGATGTAATGTTTTAGATTCACGGACTGAATGTAATACATGTTTGTTTAGCCCTCCAGATTGTAATACTATCCTGGAGATACACTGCTCCTGTATTTTGAGGGGGAAGTTTGTACTTGTCCACCGATATTGTCCTACCAATATTTCCAGGAGGAGATGTCAATGCTGTATTGGTTTTCATGGATGAAAATTTATGAAATATAATAACAAAAAGAGGTACATACATATAAACTACCCCCCCTTGACATATATAGTTGCCTGCAAAGTACAGAAATAGTATCTAAAGGCTACCACTGCCCTTGATCACATTGTAAGTCGGGGCCGTGACAGGCAGTCAGAGGTTCTGAATCTGTCAGGAAGTAGGATGCACTTTATGTAAGTTAAATATCTTGCACAAACAAATGTTAAATTATTTCTGATTTAGGTCCTTGGACAGGCAACTCCTTGCTAGGAGCTGCCTGCCCCAACAAATGTATCATACCAGCTACTCTTTAAAACTATGGTAAGGACTAGGTAGCTAGCTAGCAGGGTAAAAATATGGTTTCTTAAAATGGCTTAAAAGGCTGCCTAATCTGGATGCTAACCATGGGGCCTATGCATTAAAGTGAGGATTGCCTATGCATCATGGAACGTGGCATGTAGGCAACCCTACGTTAGAATGCTGCACACCAGAGGTCCTGCAGATCCCTGGTGGCATTCATGAAAGGGATGCACACCCCTTTTCTGCTGGATCCCCTTGCTGTTTGCACAACTAGATGCACAGACAGTCCAGAGGCATGTGTGGAGGCGTGCCCACATTCTGTGCCATTCATGAAGGTGCGGATTGCTGGGTGAGGGGTGCAGGATATGTCATAAGAGACCCTGCCATATTTGTTGCACACCCCCTTCAGATTAATTCCACTGGCTGCAATGGAACAAAGTACCCCTCCTCCCCCCACCATGTTGGGGGCAACCATTCGGGTACTGTCCAGTCTATTTTAAAGTTGATGCTCCCATGCTGTTCCACAATCCCCTGTCCCATGCAGAGCAGGGGATCCAAGGCATCTGCTTGGATGCTTGCCTGTGTCCCCTGATCAGTCCTGTGTGGCTGTGGGACATGGCCACTGACAGGCACCTGGCAGTGGCTAGCATTCGTACATACCGGCCACTCGTGCCTGTCCAGGGAGTGCGGAGCTGCACAGGCTGGGTACTTCGCCTCCTGTATACAGCTTACATTAGTGCATACCCTAACCCATGTCAGTAACTTTTCAAATGGTTTTACTAGCTTTAACTTTCCTTCTGTGTGCAGGGCCTAAGGATGCATCGAAGGAAATAAATTAACTTAGCTCAGTCAATAAATATTGGGACAGAAACTTCCATGACATCCTGGTTTGGGGAGAACAGACCCTTTCCCCTGTATGGAACATCACCTCCCCCTTGGAGAAGGGAGATTTCCACTGCAGGCTAGAAAAGAAAGTGCAAGCAGAAAAACAACAAAAGCCAGCAATTTGTTTACATACTTTATTATGACCTAATTGTATAATTCATCTAATTAATATTTAGTCTATCAAGCTGTACAAACTGGGGATACCAGCTTGATTGCATCAGCTGTTTTCAACAGCTAATAAAAGCTACAACTCCTTACAGACAAGCATTAGGATGTGTCAGAATCATGAGAAACTGGGAAGACAGTCATTTCAACCCAGACGTGTTATCAAATCAGACAATTTTTTCTGCAATTTCTTTTTTCACTCTTCATTACTATATATGTCTTGTAATTGAACAATCCTGCAAAAAAATTAAAAGCAAACATGTGCACAGTAAAAAGACAACTAGAATTCTGGAGCATCGTTAGATGAAGCATCCTTCACCCCAAGCTTGAGGCAATTTGTCTTTTCATTTGGTCCTCATTTCAAGAAGTCTTTATCAAGGATGTCTATTTTTCTCCCATTGTCTTGTAACAGATTTATTGTTTGCAAAAACTGTGGCGAGATTAAGAGTGATGGAGGGGGATATTCTTTATTCACGGCCTAGGTAATGAGGTTTGGACGACAGTGCAGGCTAGTCCTGTGCCATGGCTTCCTAACTGAGGACTGGGGGATCCTCCCTTGGAGGGAGGGGTGCCATGTAACGATTCCCATTTAGACATGGATCACTTTTCAGAAAGGGCAACCCCCACGCCAAATTTTGGGTTGTGGCATTGTGATGTGGCAGCTGTCTAGAAGAGGCTGAACTGAGACCACCTGATGTATTGCTACATTAGGATAGGAGACACAGCAAACAAAGGAGGTCACACAAGTGGTGCAAGGGACTTGGAGCACCCACGAGGTGGCCAGCCCAAAAATGCAGAACAGGAGGACAATGTGGAGGCACTTAAGAAAGCAAGTTTGAGGATAATTAACAAGTAGCTCTCCGTGAAATGATTGCAGGTGGTTGCCTTAATAGCCCTTCCTATGCACAACAGCAGTAGCAGCAGTTAACACGGGGTGACAAGTAAACATCTGATCATCAGCATGAGTAGGATCATTATATTACCCCATTTGGAGCCACAAAACTATAGCACGGTCAAGACATCCCGGAGTGTCACTTGCTAGGATTTCATCAGGGGACCAAGCTCTAGTGAGGGAAGCACCGGCACATCTGCACAATGCAGCTATTTTTTTCCTTAAAGTAGCTGTTTGTCCCCCAATCATTTTTATTAAAATGTTTATAAGTACAGTAGATACCATCATTATAAACAGTCAGTGTAATACAGTTAATTAGACACATTAACATGCAGTCTCAAAACAATAGAAAAAGATATATGTGGGGTCAGTGATAAAACTGACAGATTCTGCAGTGACATCCAACCAGTCTGGTCATTTACCTACAGTATGTTGCATCCCCATGAGAGATCAACTCTGCTCTGAACCAGCATTCATGATTTATATTCCCTTCCCCAGCAGAACTTCCTCTCTGTATTCCCCCCACCCCGGGTCAACATGTACCCTCCTCTAGCCTTAGATTAGTGAGGCCCTATGGAACAAAATCTAACTGATGTTCTATCAGCAACATCAACCATTCATTCCAAAGATTTTGGAATTTTTTTGTGGTCAGCAGTACTTTGGCCATTAACTTCTCCATCATGTATATATCAGTCATTGCTGCCTCCCACCACTTTTGGGTTGGGGCCTGCACCTGTAGTCAGAGTTGTGTGATTGCCTTTTTCACTGCTGGAGGACATATATTTAATAAACATTTATGGAATTTGCTAGTCACATGGCTAGGGTAATGAAGAAAAAGAAATGTGGAGGGTGTGAGTTTACCAAAATCTGGTATTAAGGAGTTGAGAGCAGTCTCCACCATTTTCCAATACTGCTGCTGTTCACCACACTGTCCCCAAGTCTATCACCTACACCATCCTTCAGGCAACTTTGGCAACCTCCCAGTTCCATCTGCCACTCCTGTCATCATCAACACCAAGAGGAATCCGAATGGGGCAGGACCTGAGAGTGGGGGAAGTTATCATTTTGGGCATGGAGTCATAATGTTGCCGACAATAATAGTGCGGCAATCATTGCCACAAGCAAGATATTGTGCGCTGAAATAAGGTCAGCAAAAACATGGGCCTGACAAAAAAAGTGCACACCCATTGTAAACAATGGGACTGCTTTGATTTTGTGGGGGCTCTGCACCCTGCACCCACAACATGGGGGGGCTTCACTCCCTCACACCCCCTGGACTTAAAATAATCAACTCTGGGGGGTTGTGGACTTCGGGGATGGGGAGAAAATCAGGAGGGGGGAAAACTCCTTTAAAAAAAAAAGTAGCAACACCAGGAGACCTTGGGGGAACCAAACCACGATCCCAGGTCTTCAATTCTGCTGTGTGCTGGTGCCTTAGCCACTCCACCACGGGAGCAGCTCAAGCAGGCACCCCACACATGGCAACTTCATCCCTTCAGACTAACAGTGCAGGGATAGTGGTAATTTCCTACCGCTATCATACCCCTGTCACTCTAAATGCTTTTGTGCTTTGCACAGCACGGTTTTTGCAGTGCTCTTCTTGAAGCGTTATATTGACCCGGTGCCTCATTTTGATGGGCCAGTGCTCCTTGATATTTTTTACATTACTCACATCCTCCATGATCCTTTCTCCTCAACTTGGTACCAGTGCAGCCACTACTGTGGCTGTGCACTGCAGCACACTCTGGGCGTATGCCATCCCTCATGGAGAAGCAAGGTCCCTGGCTGACTGTGAGTGGCCGCTGCAATGCCAGGTGTTAGGTGTCTCCTTCCTGAGACTGACCTGTGCTGTGCTTAGTAGCACTCCCCAGACCAGGACCCATCTAATTCGGCTGCACAGGCTTGCTCCAGAACCTGGATTGCCCGTACAGAAGCACGTCACGCTTCCACTGGACAATCGGGTGTTCCCAGTGCCGCTCTCTTGTGACTTCAAAAAGGGTAATGTTATGATTCTACTTTGATCAGATGGTCACTTATCACACTGTGTTACTTGCTGCTGCTGCTGTGCTGAACAGGACTGGCTATTTAAATAACTACCTGCAATCATTTCACTGAATGCTGCTTGCAAATTATCCCTGTACCTACTTTCTTGACTGCATTCACATTTTGCTCTTATTCCTTCAGATGTAAGACAGATTTGGTGCTAAAGGTATATGAAACAATTACAAATTTCTTTAAAACACTCTCTGGTGTCTTCCTTTCAGTCACATGCACTATTCTGAAATCTGCTGGCAATTTAGAATGTTTTTTTTTTTCTCCACCTCTTTTAGTATTGCCAAGTACTGTTCTAGAGTCACACATCATTTCTTGTTTATAACTTTTTTTTACAGTGGTTCTTGGACATCTGTGATACCAGGTTTACTGTTTTGTACTGATTAGTTCAGTTGGCTTCCACCTATATCTCCCCCTCCCCCGTGACGAGGCTGAAAATAGGTATAATTGCCTAGTCCTCCTTTCCCTGTCAACAAAAAAACTAAATAAATAAAAATAGTAAATAAGCCCCAATGCCAAAAAGCATAGTTAATTTAAAAAAAAAGTTCACCCTGAGGAACAGCCAGACACTGATGTCATAGAATGTCCCAGAAACACGACACCAGACCATGTAAATACTAAAGAGGCAAAATGCAAAGCATGCTTCTTAAGAGACACAAAATTACACATACTCCAAAACTGCAAAACATCACGAGGAGTATTATATATGCAAGTCATCATGACCGAATTTAGACGGGCTCTGCTTTAAGCAGGAGTGCATATTGCCAAGTAGCCTCTCATACAGTCTGCAAAGGGTGAGACCAGAAGGCACTGACATGTGTTTCATCCTTCTCAGTATTTAGCAATGTGTGTGTAGCTCAGTCCATGGGAAGGAGGAACCAGCTGTATGATGGTCCTGTGGGTTTGGGTCATGATGAGCCCAACATAGGAAAGTAATCTAAAAGACAAAGAACCTCAGCACAAAAGCACTGAGTCTGCACTTGGTCTGGTAACCCTAGCCTCAGTGTGCTCTGGTGCTGAGGTTCTGTGTCCATTAGGACACTCTTAACTGTTACAAAGAGTAAGAAAACTCATTTCTTTAAGGGCACAGCTAGCCAAAGTATGTCTGAAGCCTGATACGATTTAAAAAACAGAAACATAAGGATACACAAATATTGCAAATTGTTTCCAAAAGGAAAAAGCATAAGATATATAGTTTTGTAGGAAAAAAACAAAACACACAAAGAAAAACCTAGTAAGTTGGTTTAATATTATCAAAACTTCCAGAATGTGCCTCTCTTCTGTTTACCATTCCTCAACCTTTTTTTCACTTAGAAATTCCCCATGTGGACTCTGAGACCCTGGTGGCAGCAGGGCTAGAAAGAGTGGTGTCTCAGCTCCCTCTTCTGGACTTTTGGGGGCATGGGGCCCAGTCAAGGCAGTGCGAACAAAGCCAGGACAGCAAGAGTTCACAAGGATGTTGTCACCTGGCCTCTCTGCAGAAATCTGCCTAGCATGGATTTGGGTCATCACCGTCACCCCAATTTTGGACACTCCATAAGAAATGTTGGGCCACCCTTTGGCCACATGCTCCCCAACCTTTGCAGCTTCCAGGTAGCTACTCATCAGGGCCACCAGCTCTTCTTCCATGATGGTCTTGCTACGTAGCTTGACTTGCAGTTCAGGGCTGCACTGATTTAAACAGTTTTTGCTGTATATACTTGAGATGTTGACAACCCGGCTTTCTGGCTTCAGGATGGGCAGGAGTATGTTGGACACTTGCAATGTTCCATAGAAGTTGGTCTTCATGATGATCTCAGCCTGGTGTGCAAAGGGCTCTGGTGCATTTGCTGAAAAGGAATTAAAATCAGTCATGATAAAGAAAACAATATATTGATGTCAGTGGGTCAGTTAGGCAGAGCTGAAAGTAGTCAGTAGTTAAGATTTTTGTATTTTAGTGTCTTTGTAATGGCGCCCTGAGCTTCCGGTGACGGGCGCCACAAACAAATACAGCTGCTACAACTACTATTACTCATGTTCCGTTTAATAGGCCAGCTAGGCTCGATGGTCATAGCTTCTTCAAATCTAACATTAGGTACCTGAGCTGATAAAAACCACTGACACTGTAGTGTGGCACTGGTGGAGTGGGTGTGGTGTGCTGGAGACACAGCCCTTCAGATGAATCTTTAAACCAGATTTCCTTCTACCGATTTTTGGTGGCTGTCCAAGTGGAAGTTAAAGATCCCATGAAGAGAGCAAACAAAAACTGGACACCCAGAGCTGCTCTGGTGGCACTGAGATGCCGAATGCCTTACCTTGCACTACACTGGTGACCCGATTTTGGGAACGACCTCAGGTCGCCAGGGAGCCAGCATGGGAGGGAGGGCGTTAGCAGGATTGAGCTGCTTAACAGTGGCTCTCCTCTCCCAGGGAAGGGGGTTGCCCTCTTGCAGTCCTGCTGCCTCTGGGTGGGTGTCTGGTGGCAGCGCTGGCGGGTACGGGTGACTGGTAGGGTGGGGCATCCCATAGTGCATTATGCGGGCGTGCCTCCACACATGAACACAAACTCCAAGGATGTGAGGGTGGGAAAAAAATGGATAAAAACATAATTGAAGAAACAAAACAAAACTGGGCACCCACCGACTGGCAAAAAACAGTACACTTGCATAGATGAGATACTAAATGCTTTATTGAAGTTCATGGCAGCATGAAGATACAATGACAAATGCATATCAAGTGGTACTGTACAGCAGCAAGTCCCAGTGCAACTCAACACCTTTGTGGTTCCTGAATAAAGCTCTTGAGAAAGTTTCAGCTATACATTAGAATGGCATTGGGCTGCACTGGGGGTTGTTGCTGTGTAGTACAGCTTGATATGCACTTGACAATTTATCTTCCTGCTGCAGTGAGCTTCAATAAACATTTTGTACCTCAGCTACATGATTATACTGTTTCTTTTTTGCCACAAGGCATGTGCCAATAGCATCATTTCACCATAATCATAGGGTTTGTGAAGTCCATTTCAGCAGAATCATAGGGGGTTGCAAAACTCCTCCAGCCACCAAATTTATATAAATAAATACTAGGAAAACCTTCTTTTAGAGGTCCTATGGGGCTGCAGTAGACATCATAGCGGTTGCAAAGAAATCGTATCTCAACCGCAACCCTTGGCTACCCTTAAATGACGTCCCTGGCAGGTGCCCAGTTTTTGTTTGTTCTCATTGCTGTTTTTTTTTTCTCCAGAAGAGCACCATCTTCCTTTGAAATGGCTCTGTTATGTTGTTTTAAACTTACTTTTTGTCATACTCCATGCTGACTTCTTCCTCCTCCTGACACCTATTTCCTTGGTCACCAGTCTCAGACCTGCACATTGGCTTCATTGGCCATCATCAATGGCTCCTTATAGGGCACCAACACCAAGTACACCCCACAGAGACTCCCACTCCAACCCACTGCAATCCCCAAGACATTCCTGGGGGATGAGAAATTCCTTTTGCTCACAGGAAGGGTTGGAGGGATGAACTAGGGGCTGTTGATGCTGGACTGGATGTCAGCATCACTGATACAACAGGAGGGACTTTCATGTTCCTTTAGAAATCCCTCCCACCAATACTGGCCTGAGGATGGGTCAGGACATTGCCTGATCACCTTCAACATCCAGTGCCTCTCCTTGTCCCATCCTGAAGGGGGTAGAAAAGCAAGAGCACCATTGCCTCCCCTCCCAACATACAAGAGTGCTGCCTCCACAGCACTTCTTTTTTTTTTTAATTCGTACTTTACTCTGCCCCCACTGAGTTGACAGGTAGCTGTGGCCCTCCCTTGGAGGGGCTCATCTTCTGACCCCAACTGTCCCCTGCTCAGCCAGACCCCCATAATTCCCCTGCAGATTACCCCCTCTGGTGGGGCCAGGGTGAGGAGCACCAGCTTACTCCCCCCCGGAGCAGAATCCAGAAGTCGGGGCTCCATATTGTGGGGGGACCCATCGGGTCATCATGGACCCTGTTGGCTCCCGTTTTTTCCTCCTGTTTTTCTCCGGGCCCATGAACATGCAATAGGTGGAGTGGCTGGGCTCCATTTCCACTGAGTCAACCTTATACCCTGGATGTGGG
This sequence comes from Neoceratodus forsteri, assembly GCA_016271365.2. Classification (NCBI taxonomy): domain Eukaryota; kingdom Metazoa; phylum Chordata; order Ceratodontiformes; family Ceratodontidae; genus Neoceratodus; species Neoceratodus forsteri. Next base: position 121,009,086 of record CM057450.1, read on the forward strand.
CCCTCCCCATTCTTGGCCATGCTCCTGTGCTAACACCCAGCTACTGCTGGGTGTCAGTTAGTGCGCAGCACTATCCCCCCCTTCCCGAGGAAGGAGAACTGTCTACAGATGCTCAGTCCTTCCTCACCCCTGCTGACCCCCGAGCAACCCAAGTCTGTTCCTGATCCTGGGTTGCTGGCTCCACAGCACTTTTAAGACTTCGTCGAAGCAGGGGGGCTCGCAGATTCACGTATCAAGCTCAGGTTGCCCAAATGGAAGCACAACGCACTTTGCCGTCCCCATGGGGCCAGGCTCCATGGCACATTTCAAGATATCCCCAGTGTCCTGACCAACATTCCTTGTTTCTGTAACACCGGTTGTTATACAATAAAGCTGTGTGTGTGTGTGTGGTGTTAGTACACTTAATGGCTTCTACATTTATACAGTATGTAGTCCCTATATCATGGATGACTGTCCTTTAGAGGAGTGCACTGCTTTGATGTCACTCTTCCTTACCACAGGGTTGAAGCTGAAAAAATAAATAGAAAAGTCGGCCTCCTCGTAGTATGATAATTGACTTTGACTACCCATGCAATTGCAGTTCATGCCCATTAGACTCCCTCTCCCATGTCCTGTACAATCTCCTGGTGATGGTCACACAGTTTGTCACTGTTTTCTCCTATGCCCAAGGAGAGGAAGGAACCTCCTGTGGAGGGCTAGAAATGGAACCAGGATACCGGCTTGCTGGCACAGTGGTAGCACTACTGCTTGTGGCACTGATGTCCCAGGTTCAGAAGTGGATTTGGAGCATCGAAGGGTCACCAAGCACAGGACTGAGTGTCCAGGGGACAGCTCTCCTCTGTGGAGGGGGTGATGCAGCACCCGGTGTAGGTTTGGCCCCCTAGCAGTACCTGGGAACAGGATGTGTGAGCTGCAGCATGTGGGTGGAGGAGTGGCAGACATCGGTGTGCTGTGTGTGGAAGCATGCAGAGTCACCCATGACATCATTGCATGCACACTCCTTGGGGAGGGAAGAACTTTGAAAAATCATTCTAGCTGGCAGGATGACCAGATACCCTTTGCAGGTCCCACACCAGTGACTCAGGAGCTGCCCGAGACTGGAACCATGTCTGGTGGGTCGAGGAGGACTCCCCACCACCCCACCACAGGGGGCAAGCCTTGAGTGAATCAGGCCAGGTAAGTCCAGGGAGAAGCCGGGTGACAGGGATGGGGGGCAGTGAGAGTGGGGTCAGCCAAGACAGGGGATAAATAGATAAACAAAAGCAAAGAACTGGAACCAGGAGCTGGTATGTGTCAACATTAACAGTACTGCAGAATCTAGGAAATGCAAGAATTATTCTTAAAAGGTGTTTTGTAGGAATTATAAATTGAGTAATAGCTGAATAGTATGCTTATGAAATTATAAACTGAAATATGTACAGTACCGTTTTCTGGAGTAGAGCTAGATCACATTAATTTTTCATACCATACTGACACCATCCATAGAAGATTCCTGCCAAGGCTCGGCATACTGTATCAGAACAAGTCTTGCCTCACACTCCCTGTTCACCTGGAGCACATTCTCAGAATTATTCTCCCTTTGTTTGACTATGCAGATGTGGTCTCTGATGCTGCTTCCACGATCTCACTGGTGAGACCAGACCCCACTCTTCCACTTTCTGTCACTCACACTTGAACTTCTCCCCTGGTGTACACCAGTGCTCCCTTTACATTAATCGTTCTCTCCTTTTCCTGGCAGACTGACAGTTCTCTCACTGCACCTTCTTCACTGTTAAATTCGGGTTTGGATTTCTCTCCTGCTACCTCATATCCTCAGCAGGGTTAGCTGCTTTGTGTCACTGCTTTCCTCACCTGTGTAATAACCTCCCCCATTCTCTTCATTTGTCCTCCTCCCCAATGTCCATTAAAGCCCATCTTTATGTGTTCACTGCACACAATTGCTTTTGTAACTTATCTTCACCCTGTTTTTCCCCTCACTCCTCATTTGTTTCCCACCCCATACAGTCTTGTGCCTCTCTTGTCCCCTACCAACTAATCTCCACCCGCATGTGCTGCTCTTGTTAACTATATGCTTTTTTTTGCAGTTTCCGGTCTATATATTTTATTTGTGTCTCTATATTTTCTGCTGAATTTCTTTTTATTGTAACTACCTCCTACCCTGTTTCCTATATAAAGCCCCCCTTTATATAGGAACAGGAATAGGAAAATAATTAATAAAAATTCAACAACTCACACCTGGAAGCTTGAGCTTCAGCTCCAGAGTCCTTCCCTGGTCAAAACTTGTAAATGAATGAATGAATAAATAACTAAAGAAATAAACTTGTGAATGAATGATTAAATAAATAAATTGTTAAATGCTCTTCAAGCTGTGCTTTGTTTGGTATATGTATCACTGATGTTCACCTGTCATATCCTTGTATGTAATTGGTGTTTTATCCATCTGTATGTAACCTCCCGGGTCATGCCTGAAAATAGGCAGCTCTGTTGTCTAGTACACCCACCCGGTCAACAAAAACAAAATAAATAAATAAGCTGACCAGAACTCTGCATCCAGAGCCAACACTACGGGGAACATTTCTGGAGAGATGCCAGTGTTTGTTACATGTTGATAGCTGCTGTTGTGCACACTGGAACAGGAACACTAGCTCCAGGAATATGTTAGAAAATTTATGAAAAGCAATTTAGCAAGTCTTACAGTGACAAAAGAATATGTTATTGATCCCTACCTTTAAATGCGACACCAGCATTATTCACCAACAAATCCAGTCCTCCGTAGTTCTGCACCAGGTAATCCCTCAGCCTCTCAATGCTCTTCCTGTCTGTGACATCCAGACGATGAAAAATTACCGTTAGCCCTTCTTTCTTTAGTTCTTCCACTGCTTCCAGTCCAGCCTTCTCACTCCTAGCTGCTAAAATCACATCTCCAAGGTAGGGGTGTTTGCAAAGCCCTTTGAGTATTGCAAAGCCAATGCCTTTGTTTGCACCGATTACGACCGCTACTTTCTTGGACATTTTTTTTTGAAGCAAAAACTTTTACTAATTCAGAAAGGCGTGCCTGAAAATTGTGCAGTGTACTTGTCTGAACCCAGCATTTTATGTAATCGGTAAGGCACAGTCCACTGGGGCTTCCGGTTATGTAGCAGTTTATTTAAAGGTGCAGGCACACTGTTTTGAAAGAGCCTTAATTAGTAGCCCTGTGATTTTTCCTATCGTGAGTTAAGGATTTCATAAGAATGTTATTTGCAGTTTGGCCTGATGGTGCTGAGCATTGAGGCACTGGATACCACACCTCTCTCCACACCGGTGATCCCGGAGACCTGGGTTTGGAAGTGGACTAGGGTTGCCAGGGGTCAGTTGATCGGGAGAGGATCGAGCATCCAAAGGACTGCTCTGCGCGCCCAAGGAGGGAGGGAGG